>CM046995.1:10000-2510000 GCA_025698465.1 Gossypium longicalyx | reverse complement strand
AAAATTTTTAAAAAATTTTAAAAACCAAAAGAGCAAATTTACATTTTAGGGGGAGCCGGGGCCCATGCCAACCCCTGGCTTCGCCCTTGAACATAGGTACACAACTAATGAATATTGTTTTTCTTGTGATTTCAAAAATTAATTATTTTATTAGATTAGTAATCTTAGACTTAATAAAATTGGTAATCTTGTTACACTTATCAAGATTTGAGCTACTTGTCCCATAAGTTAATTTGTATAAGCTTGTCTAATAAAATTTTAGACTTAATTGATTGTTCTGACTTTGGTTTAGCCTAAAAAATAGATTTAAATTTTTGTTTAAATCTGATCTTAGAGGTGAGTAAAATCCGATTCGATTCGAAAACTTGATAAAAATTTCAAATTTTGAATTAAATAGTTTGAGTTATTTGAGTTAATCAAGTTATTCGGATCAACTCGAATAAAAAAATAAGTTTTTCTGGTTTAACTCGAATATGAATTACACAAATTGAGTTATTCGAAAATTCGAATAAGAAAAGGCAAAACTACGTCGTTTTGATAAATGTTTACATTTTCTAAAGTTAAAAGTCAAAACTATTAAGTTAAAAGGTAAAATTACGTCGTTTCGATAAATATTTACTCATTAAGTTAAAAGGTAAAACAATTATATTGTTTATATAGTTAAATAATCTTGTACTTCATCTATTAGTTAAATAATCGGTCTATGTAAACGCAACATTGAGTACAAATAATATGATTCATTAACTCGACTAGACTTAACTCAAAAATTTTGCACTCGATTCTATTCGATTCGAAAAAAATTCAAATTGAGTTCGGTTGCTAAAATATGATTTGTCAACTCGACTAACTCGAATTTTTTTACTTGATTCGACTTGACTCGATCGAATACTCACCCCTATCCGGCCCGACTCATATAAAAATATTAAAATTTGAGTTCAGCCCATATTAATTTTTTTTATTTTTTATTTATAATTTAAAAATTAAAAAATATAATACACCAAATACACTTAAAACATTAAAATAAATATTTCCTAACAAATTGAAAATAAATTTAAAAGAATACTTATACTTAAATAACACTAACATAAGTGCAACTTAACAAGAAAATACCTCTAAAATAGTAGCAAAATTAACAATAAAAAAAGTGTTATATAATATCCAAAGATTAACAAAAAGTGGAAAAACAGCAACAAAACATGGAAAAACAACAGGATTTTTTATTGCAAATTCGGGCTAACCCGGCTTAAAAAAATTTACCTGAGGCCCGACCCATTTTCTAAACGAGCCTTATTTTTTGCCCAATCTCATTTTCCACGCCTATATTTTTACCCAAACCCTCCCATTTTGAGTGATTTTGTTTCACTTTTGAGTGATAAGATAAATTACCTTAAAAAAGCTTACAATTATCCGAAGATTAAAATAAATTTAACTTAAATCATTACTTGTATCCTGAAATTTAAAAGTGAAATTCTTCTCTGTGTAATACCCTACAGACATAGAGGTTAAGTTTAAACTAATTTAATAACTTTTTTTATTCTATTCTTTCATTATCTTTACACTTATTTGTTTGTGTACAAAATACGTACTAACTTCGCGTAGCACACTTCACTATTTACTCTTTTTAACACAATGTGAATTATTTATAGTTTCTCCCCAACTCATAATTAGGAAGATAATGCGCTTCAGCGCACTTAAACTCACATCTTCCTGCATTAACAACAATACTCATACCAATTAAGTTTAGACTCAATCAGCAACCCAACCCAAATTACTATCTAATAATAACAGATATTTAAATATAAAAAAATATTATTAAATCCAAATTACTTTAGATTAAATGTATATTTGTTTTTAATCTAAAGTTTAATAGAGACATTGTACAACAACAATTGGTTTAAAACAATGTAAAAGGAGAAGGAAAGAGGAGAAACATCTAAAGATAAAGCCAAAGTTCACTTGTTATTTGGTTAATAATTATCTCTAACTTTTTAGATGATATTATTATATGTATGAGAAAAGCTCAAACATTGATGGAAAATAGATTTTGTCCTTATTTACCTATATTCTTAATTGCAACCAACATCAAGCAATCAATCAAATTCCAAGTACAAACCCCTTTTTATCTCACTCAAAATTCTTATTATTTTATATCAATATAAAATATCCTTTAAACAATGAAACCAAAAACTTCAAATTTGTTAAATTAAATTGTTGACTCGACTTTAAAAATTATAATATTATCATTAAATTATTTAGAATTTTTTATTTAAATTATTAAACTATTCGAAGCTTTTCATCTAAATCAGTAAACTGTTTAAAAGTTTTTATTTAAGTTATTGGACTGTTAAGTTTTTTCTTTTTTTTTTTTAAGTTCAATCAGCAAGCTCCAAATAATTGTTTGATGATCGGTACGGTGGGTCAGTATCCAACAACAAAGTAGAAAATATTTTAGATCCAATTCAATTTCACGGTCAATGTCGGAGATTGTGGAAAAAACTGTTTGGATATTCGAAGCTATTTCATGCCCAAAAAATAACTAAACTATAAAAGAGAAGGGAATGTGAGCTTTCAATTGATGTAGACGATGCAAATAGAGAATTACCATACAACAATGGTTTTAACAGTTTAGTGACTTAAATGAAAATTTTTGAATAGTTTAATAACCATTTTGTTATTTTTAAAAGTTGAGTGACTAAAACGTAAATTTACTAAGTTTAATGACCTTAAATGTTGTTTACACCAATAAAATTATTTTATCATTCACATTTGATATGACATTTATAAAATAAAAAAAAAGCATTAATCAAAATATATCTAAATAAAATATATTTTAATAAAAAATAGATTTCATTTGACCATATTATTTATATAGCAAGATAAGTAAGTTTCCAACTAAAATGATACGTTAGGTTGAATTCAATAACACGTGGCCAGACCACATTTTGTGAATTTAATCATAAGAATCCCATCAACCAAATCAAACTATATATAATAATTTTTTGGTAATTTATTTAATTTTTAAATAATTTTATTACGCTGTTGTTTTTATATAATATTTAGAACTACTCAGAAATCCTTTCAACCCATAAATAGGAGGATAATATGTTTCAGCACACTCAAATCTGTGTCCTTCTATATTGACAATAATACCCATACTAATCGAGTTAAGAGTCAATCAGTGATAAATTACCTAATCTATGTTAATTTGAATTTTATTTAAGGATTAAATTATTCAGTTATTTTGTTAAATTTGGTTTATTTTAATTTTGAGTAAAATAAAATGAAAACAATTTTTTTTTTGAAATAAAGACAATTTTTTTGTGAAATATAATGAATTATATTTTATAATGAGAAAATAATTTTAAATATTGAGATTAGGATGATAAATTATAATAAAATTTAATGCTTAGAAATTCCTTTTAGTGAAAGTATTGACTTTGAAATTAATATCAATTACTACTATATTATCTTATCTTTCAATATGTTAGGTATAAGTTTATCAAATTATGAATTTTAGCTGTACTTACATATATTTTATTTTTTAGCCTAATAATAATAAAAATCTATTTTTAGCCTAATAAAAAAAATCTAAATATGATTAATAATTAATTTTTAATAAAATTAAGAAAAAAAAAGTGGGATGTGGGAACTCCCTATTTCCTTTTTTTCTTCTCATTTTTCCCATAAGTCCACTTTTATTTTAAGGATGAAACTAAATTATTAGTAAATTTACATTTTAGTCACTGAAAGCTTTTATTTGAGTCATTAAATTGTTAAATTATTTTTTTAAAAGTTTGGCTAGTGAGTCTCAAGCGACGACGGTAGTTGATTTGATTTATCAATACCCATCAAGGACTAGAAGAATATACCTTAGATCCAAGTCAATTTAACGGTTTGCATAAGAGATTGAAAAAGAAAATTGTTTGATTTTGGTTCACAGATTCGTGATGTTCAAAATTGTTTCACTAAAAAAAACTAAACTGTAGAAAAGACGAAAAATAAGAGCTTGCGATTGGTGCAGGCGGTGTGAATAAAGAAGACATACAACAACGATTTTAACAATCTAACGACTTAAATGAAAAATTTCAAGTAGTTAGTAACAATTTTGTAACTTTTTAAAGTTGAGTAACTAAAACGTAAACTTACTAATAATTTAATGACATTTAATATTATTTACCCGTATTTTAATTTATATATAAATACTTATATTTTAAAAAAAACAAATAATATAAATTTATTTTTAATAATTTATTAAAGGATATTTGTCGTCATCTAATGTTTATTTATAGAATTTAAAAATTCCGCTAGCAATTAACAAATAAATTTTCCATGTCATAAAAAATAACTGGAGTAGTCGATAACGTTGAAGACTCTCCCTCCAAAACTCAGTTTCTCACTCTAAATTTTCCACAATTAAAAGGAATATATATTTTTTTTATATAAATCTCCTCAAAACTACCCTCTTCTCTCTCAAATTTTCTCTTTTATTCTTTTTCAAGGTTTAAAGTGTTCGTATAATGCCACAGGGCAATCTGGAAACCCTCGTTTCCGCCTGTGCTTGCGGCTCTTGCGACAACAAAATTGTCTGCGAGACTTTAACAACCACCGAAGGCGACTACGACGACTGCCTCCACACGGCGGAGAAACTTCTCGAAGAAGAAACCCCTCCGGATTTTCCGCCAGAATCGTTTTTGTTGTCCAAAGACGCTGAGCTCGTCTGGTTCGATAGCAACGCTTTTCTAGAACGGAAAGATTCGCAGAAACGGAACTCCGTTTCGAACTCTACAAATCTTAATCCTAATCTCAACTCAGTTCCAAATTCTCAACGCTTTTCTTTGAGAAAATCTAAGGCTTCGATCCTCGGATTACCGAAACCACAGAAATCTTGCTTCGTTGAAACAAAGAACCGGAAGCCTGGAAACACCAGATTGTTTCCTAAACGATACGGTTCGGTTAAATCGGATCCGCCCGTCATTGAACCTTCTTCGCCTAAAGTTTCTTGCATGGGAAGAGTCAGATCGAAACGAGACCGTAATCGCAGATTAAAAAAGAACCGCCAAAAATCAGCCGGAATCGAAACAGTTAAAAAGAAAACAACGAGGACAGGGAGCGGTTTCTTCTCGAGTTTCCGTGCTATTTTCCGGTGCAATGGTAAAGCACGTGAGTCACACGCTCTGCCATTAACACTTTCGCCGCCGCGAGACAGTGACATTAGGTCTCGTTTGCCGCCGGATGATGGTGATGACGTATTGAATGTAGCTCCTGAAATAGCTGAGAGTGGACCGGTTGCAGAGCCGGTCAGTCTAGGTGGAATGAAGCGGTTCTCGTCGGGTAGGAGATCAGAGACGTTAATCTGAACCGTGTGGAGAACCGGTTCCCTGAGTGGTGGGCCATAGCTAAGGTCGTGGGTTTGGTTTTTGGTCGTAGTTGGTAACTTGCTGGTCCCGCCTAATGCGCTAAACTTCCTTCGTGGTGGCGTGGCATGATAAATTAGCGGTTTCCTTTGAAGGTAAAAAACCAAAACAAACACATTTAATTTTCAAAATTTCCACGCTTTTCTCTCTCTAAAAAACCAAAAAAAAAAAAAAAAAGGGTTTGATTTCATTTTATAGTACTGTCACTAGGATGATGCTCATAAGCGTTTTTCTGTAATCTTCCTTTCGTTATTTTAATAAAGACTTCAAAACAACCATGTAAAATTTTATATTCTCTGTGAATATTTTTTTTATTATCATTTATCATAAATTCTAACTTAAAGAGATTGAATTATGTCATAAATATAAAACTTAAATTTTCATTTATAGCATAGTATATTTAACTATCTATTTTCGAAGGAAAAGGCAAAGAAAGTATCAAGAGTTTTACATCCTTAAGGGCATGTAGATTACTAGTTTTTACGGCGGCTGAAAATAATTGTATATAAAGATATATTTAGGGTTGAGTAAAATTTGATTTAATTTGAAATTTTGAATTTTTTTAAATTTCGAGTTAATTAAATTGAGTAATTCAAGTTTGAATCGAATTAAATTTTATAATTTAAATAATTCGAATAAGAGATTGGTATAGATACTATTAAATTTAAAAGTGAACAAATTAGTCTTTCTTAAAAAAAATTAAAATTTTAAAAAAAATTTAAAAAATATATAAAGAAAGTTAAAAATTTTCTAGAATAATAATCTTTGGATTTAAATAAGGTAATTAATAATTTAAGTTTATTATACTGAAGTATTTTTATTATTATTTTGTTTTGAAAAAGTTTTTAAATATATAATGTTTCAAATTTATGTACATAAAATTAGTTATATCGTAATAAGATTTTAATTTGACATGTTTAATTTTTTAAATCAATTCAAACAATTTTACTCAATTCAATTCGAAAAAAATTTCAAATCAAGTTAATCTAATAAAATAGGACTTCTCAACTCGATTAGCTTGAAATTTTTTTACTCCGCTCACTTGAAGATATATTTATAAAAAATTTACATTAAAATTAACTGAAGTCTTTGGTTGACTTTAACTTGTTAAGTTGAAAGTTCAAAATTTATATATTTGGTTCAAATTCTATTATAATATTAATTTTATTAAAATATGAAAAGATTAAAATTAATATTTATTTTATTAATTTTTTAACTGAATTGATGTTAATAAGATTTTAATATAAGTATAAATATTTTGAAGAAACATGAGTGATGAAGTATTTAAGTGAAAAATGTGTTTAATAATAATAAAAATAAAAAATAAGCTTCAAGTTTTAGATTATATTGTTATTTTTAGATTTTTTATTATTAGTCTAATTTTATTAATTATATTGTAATTCTAGTTTATTCTAAAAAAAATATTATAGTAATAATAAATAGTTTGATATCAAGAATTAAGTGAAAGAAACAAACAAAATATAAGTCAAATATTGGTACTATAAGAAATTATATTAGTTTGAATTCAACATTTTATATTTTATTAAATTTTAAAGTTAACCTTCATACATAAATGAGAATTTTTTTAATAAAGGAAAAATATTTAGTATACTGTCAGTAGATTTTTTAAACTCTGCAAGTAAAGTTAGAGAGTTAAAAAAAGAGAGAGGAGATATTTGACAATTTTTTAAGGCTGCTTTTGGAATAAAAAAAAAGTATATTGCCAATGAATACTAACCCTTTAATAAAATGTCTATTTTTACTCGTAATCTTTCTTTAATATTAGACTTGGAGAAAAATGCGTTGAAAATTGAAATACATTCGAACCCATAATCTCTTAATTATTGTAATAATAGTAATACCAACAAAACTACAACCTAATTTATAAATAGATAGATTTTATTAAAAATATCAATGAGTAATTTTTTAAAGATAATTATGCAATATTAAAATGTTTAAATTTAGTGAAAAAAAAAAAGCGGTTAAAAATAATGTGTAAAAGGAAAAAAAAATATTCGTAAAAGTTTATGTTTTAATCATTTAAGTTCAATTGATAGTGTTGTTCAAAGTTGTTTCATGAAAAAAATTGAATTATAGAAAAATAGGAGAGCTTTCAATTAGTCCAAGTGGTGCGAATAGAGAAAGTCATATAACAATAATTTTAACAGTTCAATGACTTAAATGAAAACTTTCGAATAGTTCAATGACTATTTTATAACTTTTTGAAATTGAATGACAAAAACTAAAACCGAGTGTAATTTACCCAAATAAAAAAATCTTTTTGTTAAGAAAAAAAATATTATAACTACTATATATATTCTAATTTTCATTTAATTATTATCTGAAGAATGTGGAAATTGTTGACTGCTAAAGTGGATGGCATTAGGAAAATGGTTTATAATCTTTTGACTACCTTAAATGTCTTATTCATAGTCCCATTTTTTACTTTGTTTTTCTTTTTAAATTTCGAAAATGACATTTCATGTTAAAATTTAAAATATTTTCACTTCTTTCAATTCTCTACCACATAAAAATAGTTTTTCGATGCATTCGATTTGACTCGTTTTGAATTTTGTTAAAATTAAACGCGAAAGCTTTGACACTTTTAATATTTCTCATTAAACCTTCCAAATTTTTAAAAAAATTTTTATTCAGTCTTAAATTTTTTGAAAATTTTAATTAAACATACCAAAATTTTAAAATATTCTCCTTAAATTCTCCAAAAAATTTTAAAAATTTAGTTTGATCCTCGAATTTTAACGTCAAGATCCACCACTGATCAATGCCCGATGTTATTAAGATCTAAAGAACAAATATATTGACAATTAAGTGCCATATTGAAGCACTTTTCGTATTAATAATAAAATAGGTATATAGTTAACTAGCTTCATTTTCCTTTTGATTTGATACAAAGGGAGTAACATAACTCGAACCTAAGATCTCTAGTCAAATCCGATCCCGCCCGGCCTTACTTAAATTAAGGCTAAGCAAATGCTGTTATATAGGGCCGTAAATGAACCAAACTTGAAAGAACATATTCAAAAGACCCGATGATTATTGAGCATAGGTTGCTCTTAAATACTCCACTATTTCTGCACTTTCAAACATTTGAACTCCAGTATTTGGATCTTCTAAATAAGGTACCTGCCAACCATGTATATATACATATACATTGCCAAATCATGAAAAATGAGCTTTATAGATGTTGAAACTTGTTGAGAAAATCATAAAGATACCTGAAAATGTCCGGCTTTCTCATAGAGGATCTGCCGTTTCGAGCTGCCTCGAGCACAACTGATTGAAGAGAAAATGATGAATTAGTAACAAATTGTCTAGTACCATGTCTTGGTGCAACCATTTTAATGTATATGCATAAATGAATAAAGGCCATGCGTGTCGATCAAATCCGCCCAGGAACGATGGAAATGATGATCATCATGATGATTTGTCCATCAAGCAGTTGTGATGCAAGAAAAACTTATTCACAATGGCTTGTCTGTTCTTACTAGACTTGTATGAAACATCTTAAGGTAAACATTTGGCCTTATATATGTATAACAAAAGCATCAATAGATCAAACAGCTCGGACAGGTAAGACGCCGTTGTTGTTAAAATTAGAGTTTAGGTAAACAAACATGGTGAGTTTTCATAGAAAATGATGAATTAGTAAAAATTGTCTAGTACCATGTCTTGGTGCAACCCATTTAATGCATATGCATAAATGAATAAAGGGCATGCATGTCGATCAAATTCGCATGGGAACGATGGAAATGACGATGATCATCATGATTTGTCCATCAAACAATTGTGATACAAAAAAACTTATTCACAGTGGCTTGTCTTTTCTTACTAGACTGGTATGAAAAACCTCAAGGTAAACATTTACAAGCAGCTCAGACAGGTAAGATGCCGTTGTTGTTGAAATTAGAGTTTAGGTAAACAAACATGATGAGTTTCATGGATCATTAACATACAAGAAAATACGATGGTTGTAAGAAGATTGACCAAATTGAATTGAGAGAGATCTTGGGAATTTACCTGCGCTGAATGTGCGGTAACTCTAATTCTACCAGCACTTCTCGTACAATCTTACAGAATGGAGAACCCTAAACGGCAAAAAGAAAAAGAGTTGGAACTTGTTTACGTAATTAAACTATTAAAAAGAAATGGTAGTTGCCATGCATTTTAGAGAAGGAACTGAATCACTAAACATAAATATCAGCGAAAAAATCGAGATTCTTTTTAATAGTTTAATACCTCGTATGACCATATCTCGAGTGGCTTGGGAGGCAATTTTGATGGGGTGTAGGAATTTCCCTGCGTAAAACAAGTTCAGATTTACAGTGTCTGCCGAAAAGCAGCAAACTTATGTGGTAATTTTAGCATAATTTCTTTGACAAATAAGCAAGTTAATGACGCATAAGAAATCGGAAAATAATAAAAAAAGAGTTTCTTCACCTATATCTTCAAAATGTAATAAAATAAGAATTTTACGATCTGTCTTACCCTTCCCATCCGACCTATCATTGCAAATCCTGCTGTCAATGTCTGCAACCAACAAAGAAGAATTATGAAGATTTCATTGAGAGTGACAAAAATTATAATAAGAACAGTTACTGACCGTCAATAGACCGAGTGATAGCATGAAAGGGACACTTCCATCACCTAAAACACGAGAGAACACACAGAGATCAGTCAGTGACTATAGCGAACTAAGTTACTAAGAAACTAAAACGTAAGCCGAGAATTTCGAGATATCTTTTATACAGATCAGTCTAGAGTAGGAGTAATCAAAAACACGAAAACAGCTCGATCAGTATAAAATCAGAAGAATACATGTATGTATTGCGCATAGATTTATGAAAATATAATACATAGGTTTACCAAGAAATAGAAGGAACATAACCGTAGTATGTAGAAGTAACATTGTTACTAAGAAACTAAAATGTAAAACAAGAATTTCGAGATATCTTATATACAAATTAGCCTGGAAGAGATGAGAATCAAGACATGTTACACGGATAACCGTTAACCTTAGAAGAAGTAAGGAAACTCATTTTCTAGAATACTCTAAGATGACAATTGAAAAACAGAAAGCAACTACATTAGTACAAAAACGGAAGACTACGTATATGCATCGAGTCTAGGTATATCCACAGCTATGATCCTTACATTAACCAAGAAATAGAAGAAACATAATTGTAGTACGTAGATCTAACTACACGTACCATATTTTTCGACCAGATACTTTATTATGTCATCTGATTCATACATAGCAACTCCTGTATTTGGATCCACCTGAAACCCGAAAACAAATATTAAAGCTGAACTCCCACTTTATATCACTCTTTTCAGTACCAATTCAATGGCTTTTTAAATACAAGTAATTTAGCCAAGAGTTCATTTGAGTACAATAAAAGCACAAGGACTTGCTTAGAAAATGGTGAAATTCAGGGGCTCGTTTTGTAATTTAACCAAGGATTAATGAAGTGAGAAGAAGTGGAGCAGAGGAAAGATATCTAACCATGTAAGGGAACTGCTGCTTTCCACCCATCTGAGCAACTTTGGGACGAAAATTCGGACCATTTTTGGGGCAAGGATAAAACAGAACATCAATATCCAAAACTGCAACAATTTCCCTAACCTGCGTATTAATAAAATTTGTCGGTCTAAAACACAAAGAATATCACGGATAATGATTTCGGTAATAGGTTCAGAAGAAAAAACCGAAGTTTTATTATGAACCTCATACATAATGCTTAGTGACCCTAGTTTGAACTAATGCTTCATTATGGAAAAAAAGGAGAAAAAGGTCGTATTTCGGGGAGTATAGCTATCCTATCACTAATTAGAAGGATGATGCTATGCATCAATAACTAAATGTTAATGCCTGTAATCCTCCGGTCATGTTAAATGGACACATCTACGTCGTGTAAGAAGTGAACCGGACTATTGAGTGCAATAGAAGTGAAAAGAAGAATTAATAGATGTCGATTATATACTACCTTTCGACAAAATGGACAACTGGAGTTGCAGGCAGTCCGAATTATCCGTTATTTTACGAAAAAAAAAAAAAACACATAAGAGTCAATCTTCATCAGATGAAACGTGAAAAACTAAATTCAAGAATAAAGGGTAAAAAAGCTATCCAGATTGAAAAATGATGAAGGGTAAGTTACCCTTCGAACTCATATATCTCGATAGGCTTCTCCGGACGAGGGCCTATCTTCGATGTCTCTTTCACCTTTGAGCCTGTTAAATATAGCTTTATGATTATCAACATTTAGCCATTCGATTTGAGAACTATTTAACTTGCACCAGGTGTTTGACAAAATGTCACAGAGAAGTAAGGAAATGAAGCGAGAGAATTGAACCCCATACCTCCTAGTTCTAAAGAATATTGGCCTGGTGGAATCTCCTTCTCAGAAACTAAAGATGCTGAATAGCTGCCACAGTACAAGAAGATACAAATTTCATCAAATGAAGTGGCACAATTACAGCCTATGCCCCTAATAATTGATTATCATTAACAAAATTTCCAAGTAATTCAACTTGATAATCCTTAATTTTACTTATTCATAATATCTAAAGGCTGCTATTTAGAAGTATTTTAAACTAATCCCAGTTTCCCCATAACTAAAGTCATCATCCCATCCCTTTTCAACCCTTAAGAATCACACTTAGAAACTAAACTAAACAAAAGAAGGGATCATACATACCCAGAAACAAAAACACCAGTGCCCAACCGAAAGAACAAAGCAAGAGATGCCCCAACAACATCCCAAGTCTTGTCGGGCTTAATTGCAAATGGCTTTGGCTCTGGCGGCTTGAAGTTGGGAGGAGGAGCAAAAGTTGTAGCTGTAGTAGTAGAAGAAGAAGAAGAAGAAAAGCTTGGGTTTTCTTCTTCTTTGGTACTGGTTTGGGAATTTGAGGCTTTAATGGAAACGGAAAGTGGCCTTGATTGTTTACGCAAAGGAAGCGACGAGAAAAGTGGGAGTTTGGGGATGTTAAGGATTCCCGCCACCGCCATGTTTTACCCCCTGAGGTTTTTGCTTGATGAGAGATTTGTGTGAGAGAATGAAAGTTTGTGTTTTCTTTGGGGAGTGGTGGTTGTGTAACCAGGAAAACGGGGGATCCATTGTTGTCCTTGTTTTCAGTTGTGACAAGACATAGACTGTGACGGGTAAGGCAACAAGGACGCGACATTGATTGTACTAAATTTAAGAGATAATAATAGATTTAGTTTTAAAGTTTTTTTTTTTTTAAATTTCATCCTTGAGGTCTTAAAAAAATTTTAATTTGACCATCTAACATTGTGAAAAAAATTGATTTGATTTTTTTAACCGATATACTAATTAAAATTTTAAAATTTTAAAATTTTAAATCTGGTAACTCATATGGTAATTTGTGTGTACTTTATGTGAATTTTTTTATTTTGAATTTTTTAAACAAGTTTTAAATTATTTATTAACATAATATATAAAATAAATAATGTCATATTAGCATGTAGTACATGTGGATTGTCACGCTAATATTATTAAAAAAATTAATATGTTAGTCAACATTTTCGTTAAATAACAGCGATTACTCTTTTTAAAAGCTTAGTTATCAAATTTTACTAAAAAATATAAAGACCAAATTGACGAAAAATGAAAATGTTGAGTGTTAAATTTATTATTATGGCTAAATTAAATTTAACTGTTGTTAAAGTTTTATTAAAAAGAATTTAGTCTAAACCTGTTCATTGGTCAAGCCACCTGGCCCGGCCTAAAGGTTCGCCCGAAATGTGAGAGGGTTTGGGCAAAAATATAGACTCAAAAAATGAGCTTATACAAAAAAATAAGACTCATTTAAAAAACGGGCCAAGCCTCTAGAAAGGCATTTTGGCCCGAACTTAGTCCAAATTCACTAAATGACAAAATAATTATTTTTTTAATGTTATTTTCTTGTTGTTTTCTCTCTATTTTGCTATCATTTTACTATTATGTTATTATTATTTTGTTGTTATTGTTTGGATATTGTATCGTTATTGTTTTGTTGTTAGTTTTGTTACTATTTTAGAGGTAATTTTAAATTTTGTTATTATTTTAGAGGCATTCGCTTATTAAGTTTTTATCTATTTTAGTGTTATTTAAGTATACATATTTTAAAAAAAAAATTTAATTTATTGAGAAATATTTATTTTGATGTTTTTAGTATTTTTTATGTATTATATATATTTAAAAATTATATAAATATAATATAAAAAATTAATACGAATAGGTCGGGCCCGGGTTTTAGCATTTTTTATCCGGGTCGGGCTTAGGTAAAATTTTAGGCTCATTTTCAGGCTAGGCATAGCAAATGGGCTTAAATTTTTAGTTGGACCTAACCCGGCCCATTAATACCTCTAATTTAGTCCAATTAAATTTTATAATACTATTTATTTTATTTCTATGAATTGAAATATTTGAGAAACTGACTAAATTTTCAATTTTCAATTCAATCACTTGGATTGTTTATTCAATTATACAATAATAGAAAACAAAAATTAGACGAAGTAGAAAAAAACATTAACAATGTAAACTCAAGCAAACAAAATAACTAATCTCTATATTAGGGGTGTAGTTAGGGGCTAGCAGGGCCCCGATTTCTTTAAAATAGAAAATTTTTTATTTAGGTTTTTCTAAATTTTTAAAAAATTTAAATTAATAAAAGTAAAATTACATTTTAGCCCCCTAAAAATGATAAATAATTGATTTAATCCTTTAAAAATTATAAAGATATAACCTATTCAAATGGCGAAATTATATTTTTACTATCACAAAAATTAAATTTAATTTCGGCCTCCTAAAAAAGTTTCCTACCTTCGCCCCTTAGCTCTATACTCGAGTGTCAAAATACATACAAAGCTATATATCGTTTTAAGTAGTAAACACATTAACAAAATCCGATACATACATACATACATACTCGTATTATTGTTGGATATAACACAAATAAAACACCAACAATGGAAATCAATATTATAAATTACAAAATATAAAAAGATCAAAGGTCTAAAAATGCTTAATTAAATGTAGATGTTGAAAACTTAAATTTAAGGTTTAGTTAAATGTGTGTTTACCTTCAGTGCAGTGTATTTAGTTTCTTCTTTTTTTCACGCTACAATATAGTTATAGTGTTTAATTTCATCGTTATCGTTATTTTTACACTAACTACAAATAAACGTACCGCTCATCTAAAAAGAGCCTTAAATCCTTCGTAAACTTGACTTGTCAGACAAAAATTGAGAATGAAGGTAAAAAAAACTTAAATCCTACTAATTACAATTCCAATTTGATGGAACTACAGAGTAAAAATTACAAATGACGGTTAAAGTAGAATTAACTAGAAATATGCAAAATTAACTAGAATTAAACAAATAACACTACTCTATCTAATTCATCTAAAATTAAGAGTAAGTGTTCGATCAAATCGAGTAAAAATTGTTCGAGTTAATTGAGTTGACGAGTCTCATTTTATAATCCTAACTTGATTTAAAAAAATTTCGAATCGAGTTGAGTAAACTAAAATTCGAGTTGAGTTGAATCAAATGAAATTGTTTGAGTTAAATTAAAAAAAAAATTAAACATGTTAAATCAAAATATTATTATAATATAACTAATTATATGTCAGAGCACCTAAATTTGAAAATTATTATTTTAGATTTTTTAAAATTTTTATATATTCTTTAGAATTTTTAATATTTTTAAATTTCTGTAGTTTTTTTAAAAAATATACATTTTCAAAATTTTATAAACATATTAATTTTTTTTGTAATTTTTGTTGAGAGAAGACCAATTTGCTCATTTTCAAAATTGACATGGACCAAATGTGTATTTATATCAATCTTTTATTTGAACTATTTGAATTATTCGAATTGTAAAATTTAACTCGACTCGAATTCGAATTACTTATTCAAGTTTATTAAAAAAAAACCAAATAACTTAAATAACTCGATTCTATTTAATTTAAAATTCGAAAAAAAATTTAATTTTTTTGAATCGAATCAAATTTCGTTTACCCTATTTAAAATACTAAAAACATTATTAAACATATTGATTTGACCTCAAAACAAGCCAAAACTAAGTATAAATTTGATTACACTTTCTGTTACTGCTAGTAGATCAAGTGAAAATGTTGTCAATAACGTAGGTGTCTTTTATCTCTATTTTTTTTTTCTTTTTTGGTAAATTATAAATGAAGGATAAAGCTCTAATAGTAGTGTGATCAGCGTGACTTAAACTCAAACTTTACTGGAGACGATGAATGCCCTAACCATCAAGCTAACTTGGGTCTTTAACCTATCTCTTAATTAAGGTGACAAACAACTGTAACATGATTATATACATGAGTTGTTGGTAGCTAGTCTTCGATTTGCTCGTTTAATACATTAAATTTCAAATTACGGTGGGTTGGAACAGTTTAACTTTACTACAATCTAATACTATAATAGAAGATCTTAACTCTTAACAAAAAATTTGGTCCGAAATCAAATTCGAATTTTAATAAAAGATTTGATTCCGATTTTAATTCGACCCAATTCGAATATAATTTAAATTTAAATCTAAAATTTAATAAAAGATTTGATTTCGATTTTAATTCGACTCAATTTGAATATAATTTAATTGTTTTATTTTAAAGTAAATAAGATTACTTTTTTTTCTTTTAAGAAAACAGAAAATTGAACAAGTAAGAATTACTACATAATTGCTCGAACTATAGCATTTCTGGCTCTATCCTCCTACATCACAGGTAGCAGCTTCTTCGGTGGATGTTGCAACATTTGCGGTCCTAGTTCCTCCTCGTTTTATTTTTTATTTTGAAGCAAAAAGATTAATTCGTTTTAGTTTACACTTAAAACTTAACATTTTTATATATTTATTTATTAAAAATAAAATTTTAATATATATTATGACTATTTTTATAAATATTTTGAGATGAAATGGATTTGTCTCGAATTTGTCTTAACAATATATTTTTTTAATTTCACACGACACATTTTGAATTCAATTTTCTAAAAGAAAACATCTGATCCTAATAAATCAAGTCAGGTTAAGACTTATCAAATTCAAATTTTTATTTGTCATCCCCAATTTTGAAAATTACTTTCAAAATATCATCAATTAGATAAATACAAAAAATATAATATTTAAATAAAAATCTCTATAACTGTTCTAAAATTTTTATTTACTCAAATTTAAATTAATATCAAACAAAACTTCAAGTCTTTACTTAGTGTTCATCTATGCTAAAAATAACTTGGGTTATATAGGATTATAGGTTATATACATTTCATAGATAGGGGCATTTAAAAAATAAAATAAGATGTGGATTGAGTCTTAATTTGATTGGTATGGGTATTATTTTTAATGTACGATGATGTGAGTTCGAATGCACTGAAACATATTATTTTTTTTATTTATTGTTGGGAGGGACTATGGGTAGTTCATTTACACTGATTACCGTAATTACACCAAAAACCAGAGGAAAACAAAAGGTTAACTTATTATTTGAAACGTGTACACTTAATTGATACGTGGAGTCATTATTTTCGTCCCTAGTTAAAATCCATCATAACTTCTTGCACTCTTTATACATTTAGAATTTAGTCATTCTATTTTTATTTTTAGGAATTTAGTTCTTTTACTGTTTAGATTTCAAAATTCAAGTCCAACTGTTAAGATTGTTAAAAATATTTTGTTAAATTTAGGTTATTTACAACGTCAATTTTTTAGTTACGTGGGTTAGGGCTAAGCAAGAAAAACCAAAAAAATAAAAACTGACCCGAATTGAAGTGTTTGGATGATTTGTGAAATACAAAATTAAAAATTGCCCGAAATCAAATTGAGTTCTATTTTTTATTTAATATATAATTATTTTAATTATAATTATATAAGAATAAATAGTTTTTATTTAAAATAGTAAAAATAATTTAAAAGTTCTTGAATTTTTTTTTGAAATATTTATGTAAAGGGTTTTGAAAATTTATCAAATAATATTCAAAAAAGGTAAAACAAATCTCATTTTGTTAAAATAAGTCTAAGAATCAAAAAAAAAAAGAGTGAGAAAACTGATAATCAAATCGGTTGGAACCAAATTATGATGAATGATTCAAGAAAATCTAGAAAATCCTACCAAACCGAGCCGATATCATCTTTAACATAGATACCAAGTGAGTTTTTTTTTCTCAAAATGTAATAAACCAATAAAAATACAAGGACTAAATTCTAATTTTGTGAAGAGTACGGGCACTTATGACATACTTTAACCAAGAACAAAAATATTACTCCACGTGTCAATTAAATATATAGTACACGTACCAAATAAAAGGTTAATTATAATAATAATAATAATAGATTAATTAAGCCGAAAGGGTTTCATGGAGTCCACAATAATCGGCTATAAAGGGCAGAAAAGAATCCACATGGCGGTGTCGCTGAACGGCGCCTGAGCCATTGAGTCATAAAGTGTCGTAATAAGTCATAAGCCCGTGCGCCATGTCAGCCGGCCATGCTGCCCTCTCTTCTCTGGTCTTGGACCACATCTAGAAACCACGTAAAAGAAGTTTAATTCTGTTATTTGCATATTTGATATTTTAATTTAAAAACTTAAGTAACAATTTAGAAGGTATAATGTTTTTATAGCCCTCCAATTTCATAAAAGAAATTCATTTTAATCCTTCATTTAATTTTTCATTTTGTTTAGCCTTTAAATTTACATTTTTTTTTATCAAATCACCCAAAATATATGAAAAAAGTTGAAAATATTATGTTATTTTAGAATTAAAAGTAGAATAATTAGATTTGAGATGCGTAAATAAATATCAAAAGATGATAATTCGTGGGCATGTAAGATAATTTTTCCATCAAATTGTTTCAGAAAAGCAATGGGAAAAACATGAATAAATCGTGGAGAAAAAAAATGAACGAAACAAAAAAGGGGTGTCTTTCTTAATTTCAACTGTTCCAACATTTTCCATTGATGACAAAAGCAATGTAAGTTATGTAACTTTCACGAAAGTTAGTCTTCTTTGTTTTGTAGGAGAAAAACAATGAAAAAGGAATCTGAATTTCCAAGATTTACTTCTATTGGGGGGGGGGGGGGCTGCTGATTTTTGCCATGATTAATGCACTATTCTTCTCAAATGTATAACCTTTGTCTTTTAAATATAATACTATTAGTCAGGAAGGGATGATTTCAGCTTTAATGTCTTATGACATATATCACATTCTATCTCAAATTCCATGCCTTTATGGATTTAAAAATGGGCTACTAATTTTGCCATCATTACCTTCAAAATCATAGGTGATCTTGAAATATGGTACTTCTACGGCTTTATGGTGTAGAATAAAACTGATAATGGGACGGGACGGTACACTCGTCCAAGTACGAAGATTTGAATAAAAATATAAATCAGAAAAATAAGTTTTGATAAAAAAATAAAATTATTTTTTAAACAAGTCAAGCATTGGGTAAGATTCTTTATCTGGGTTCGACCCGAATAAACAATTCTACTGTTCTTTTACTGCCATTTTACTATTATATTGCTAGTGTTTTGTTTTATTGTTTGGATATTATATAATTATTGTTTTATTGTTAACTTTGCTTTTATTTTAGAGGTATTTGTTTCCTAAGCTGCAATTATCTTAGTATTATTTAAGTATATAATTTTTTTTAAAAAAATACAAACAAGTTGGGTCAGGTTCGAGTAGAATTGTAGGCCAATTTTTCGGACCGATCAAACTTGAAAAACGAACTTTATATTTTATATTAGTCTAATCCAAACTTGACTCAACTCAGGAATGATAAAATCTAATGTAGAATTAATAAGGATGATGTAACTAATGACACCATTTTTTCCTTAGGAAACGCTGAATAAAGATGAAATAAATGCAAAGCATAGCTTAGCATTTTGGTTCTAAATGGATCTCAAGTATCCTTAAAGCAACGAGGAAAAATAGACTAATTTTCATAAAAAAAATATTTCTTTCGAAATTTATGATTGAATACAACGTTGCATTTTGTTATGTACTTATGATTTGGCAACTAGAAACTCAGATGAGGTTTGGATTGTCTACCCATGACTCGGTAGGACCTTATCAGTGGGATGCGCGCAGGTCTCATAGAGGGAGTTCGCCAAGAGAGCTCACAAGCATGGTTTGCAATCCTAATTCGCATATGCCAAGGAGTTTGCAGGTGAAGGCCACGAAGTGTAGCAGGTAGAAAGACCGGTACACGTGTTCAGCATGCTTGGAGCCCGCTCAGAACGTCAATTCTATAAACAGTAATAACATGTATAAATACCTGATTGTTTTATTCAATAAGATACGATGAAAATTTACTCAACACATTTAATTTTTATTTTTGGATGAAGTAAATTACTATTATATACTATAAGTAAATAATTATCGCAATTCGAATTTATGACATGAGTTATAAAATAAACATCCATGACCAAAAGGCAAAACGCTAAAATTCACGTTCATCTAACTCTTGTGATTATATTAAAAGGAATTGTATATAATAATATTAAGATACATAATTAATAAACTTATTTAAATTTCACTAGAAGTAAATATAATTGTTAAATTTTTTAACGAGTGACATGTTATGGTTGAATGATAATATCTATATTATATATTACGGGACTAGTTGAGATGGTGCCACCCGTCAACTTAGTCTCAACTTAGTTGTGAAATTATCAGAAGTTCATTCGTTTTACAATAAAACAAATATTAGTTTGAAGATATTTATATATTTCTATATTTTGATAAGTTTAGAAAAATATATACACAGAATGACAATCACGAGATTTAAACCCAATATATCATAATCTTCACCATCTTTATTTTACCATTTCAACTAAAGTCACATTTGGTTTTTATATCAATTTTTTTATAAATTTATTTAATTTTTTTTCATCCACATAATGAGTGTGCGATAGTCTAGTTTAGGATTATACACTATTAGTACACCAAATGTAAATTTAGTTATATTTTTTATTGTTAATAAAAAATATGTAAAAACACATTTTTGGCTTCTCTCAATTTCGATATTGAGCAAGTTGGTCCCTCTAATAAAAATTGGAGCAATTCAATTCGTCCATTTCAGAAACGGGCAACTAAGGATAATTAATTATAACATTAATGTTTTTCATCAATTGTAAATGGTTTTGATTTATATAATAATAAACTTAGACTTCGACGTTTATATATTCTGCTTAAATGTTGAGAGAATGTGTAAATGTTGTAAGCTAAATTTGTTAAAGTAGGACCAATTTAACAAAATGTGTAAACTTTGAGGGCTAAATTTATTATACCAATAAAAAAATTATGTACAATTGACGAAAAATATTAAAGTTGTGATTAATTATCTTTAATTGCTTACTTTTAAAATTGACAAAAATTAAATCGAAAAAGATCAATTTACTCAATATCATGATTGAGAGGGACCAGAAAGGTCTTTTTACCTAAAAATTACATATATTCTAAGCAAAGTCTTTTAAAAATAGTCTATTTTGGTCGATTGAGTCTTAACTTGATTGGCATAGGCATTGTTATCAATACAGGAGAATGTGGGTTCGAGTGCGCAAAGGCGCATTATCCTCCTATTTATGGGTTAGGGAGGAGCTATAGGCGGTTCTAAATATTGTGTCAAGAAAAACAGATATGACCAAGACTTATAATAATATTATTCAAAAATAATAATCTATTTTGCTCTAGTTACCCCCTTGGTTAAGTCACTATTGGTTCATTCTATTGGCTAATTTCATCTTATTTTTCTATACTTCATCCATGAAATTTCCAAAAGTGGGGTTCTGATTTTCAACTCCAAAGAGTTACTCCAAGAATTCTCTTTGCCAAAGCATGCGTGTTGACACCATCACCTTCCCACTAACCAGACCATTTTTTCTCCTTAAGTTTCATATAATCTTTATTATAAGTGGGGTCTCAATCATTCCTTTTGTCAAAAAACCATATTTTATATTTAAGAGATTTATTATAATTATTGATTAAATCTTAATTCGATTGACATGGATATTATTATTAATATAAGAGAACATGGGTTTGAGTACGTTGAAGCGTATTATCCTTCTATTCATGAGTTGGGAGGAGTTATAGTTCTAACATTGTGTCAAAAAAAAGCTATAATCATAAATATAATGAGATTATTCAAAAAAAAAAAATTATTACAATTTTTCCATTAAAATCCCATCACCATGGAACTTACTAGAGGTTGAAATAAATGTTGCAAGCTGACCCCAAATTGGCTAAAAATAGAGCTAATGTTGGTTGACTTGAAAATACAATGTTTCTAAGTTCAACTCTCCCTTTGGGAACACTATGCAAATGGAAATCTTTAGAAGTAATGGTTAGAATTTACACTTTGAAGTTGAAGTTTCATGATTGTATATGTGGGAAATTATGAAAAATTATTCAATATATTGCGACCAAAAAAAATTAGTTTAAATGGTAACATGTACTCTTTAAACAACATTTTGAACCATGGTCGTACAATAAATTTTTTTTATAATGGGTTTAATATATATAAAGATAAAATGAGAATTTTACATAAATGGGATGAGATGAGATAAATAATTATCATAATTGTTTCGGTCTGTATTCACTTTTCAAATAAAAAACACCAATCCATTTGGAGCGGGTCGATTTGGAATCTATTAACCAATTTAAGTTTTGCTATTCCTAACCACTTCGTTAACAAATTCTTTGGAAAATTAGGGTTTGAAGAACTTGCATATGAAACGTTATATTACTTGAACAGTAAAAGTACTATAGAGGCTCTTGAACTGGGAGTTGGATTTCATTTTGCCCATTTTACTTTAAAATGGACAAATTAGTCCATGTACGTCAGATCAAAGAGCAAATTAGTCTTTCTGTTAAAAATCCCAACCATTTCTACTGTTAAAAATTGGTCCATTGTACGTCAGCATGAGGTACACGACGGGTGCCACATGTGATAGTCTAGTTATTCCGTCAGTTATGTCAATTTTTAATAGTAAAAACGGAAATTTTTAACAAAAATGACTTTTTAATCTAACGTACAATGACTAATTTACTCATTTTTTGAATAAATGAGGCAAAATACAATCTAACTCCTAATACAAGAGCATTACTGATACTTTTACCTTAGTTGAACTCAAGTGCAAGTGTGATATATATACATATATTTGACATAAATCTATTTAATTTATAGAGTTCTTAAGGGATCAAATCTGTATAAATCGAATCTAAATACATATCAAATTCGAATATCATAAACATATACTTATATATTCAAAGTACAAGGAATGTACAAAGTTAACTTCCTTATTTGTATAAAAGGGTTTTGCTTTATTACTTGAAAATGATAGAATATTCATTCCAAATGAACAACAACAAAAGAAAAAAAACCCACTTATCCAACCAATCTCTCTTTATTACAAGCACAAGTTAACCATAACAAGCTCTGGCAAGTAATGAAAATTTGCAGTTGGTGAATTACAAAATAAGGCATGAAGAAGACAAGACAAGAAAGAAAGAAAAGGTTGCTTTCATGCTTTACCGACCACATGACATATTTAGAGAGATTAAACACGCATGTTGTTAAAGAAACGGCTGCAATGAAAATGGTGAATGTCTTGCATATGTAGAAATGGTCAACGACAGAGCCCCGTCCAAGGTGTCATGTGGTCAAAAACAGTTTTATTGGGTTTAGGAGTGGTCCTACAGGATCCAACCAGATCTTATGCTGTAAAAAGAACAAAGATGTGGTTTGGCCACAATCCACTTACTGTCCAAATGCAAAGAACTTAAAGGAGTTTTAACCCCCCACAACTTAACGAGCAACTATCATGTTTCAGTTCCCAAGAGAGCAAGTTGTTTGCCTATGCCTATGTATATACATGTAGATATAGGGAAAATTATTGTAGATGTTGAAATTTAAGTTTCAAATAATAATTTTTTTAACTAATTTAACATGGATTCTTGGATTTGCATATTATATTTTTAATTAAAATATATATAAAAGTATGAAAAAGATAAATGTGTTATAATAATAATATTAATTATAATTTAGAAGAATGATATTTTTATAATTTTATAGATTAAGGTAACATCAACTAAATAACGGAGAAATAATTGTATGAAACATGGATGTCATATTGTCCTGTATTACTTTCCATTAATGATAGTTCAATATTTTTTTCATGTCATTGATACATAATTTTAATAATTTTTTTAAATCCCAAACTCGAAACTTGGAACCCTAAACTCAAACCCAGAATCATAAACTTAAACCTTAAACCTTGAACTAAATGGTCAAATTTAGGGTTTATGGTCTAAGATTTGGGGTCCAAGATTTGAGTTTAAGGTTTAAAGTTTAGTGTTTGAATTCGGGTTCAGATTTAAAAAATTACTAAAATTATGTATCAATGATATGAAAAAAATTATTGAAAATGGATATAAAATTATAGAATAAGTTATTATGAAATGTTATTAAATAATTAGGAAGTCTATTTAAAAAAAATATTTTTCATGAATTATAAAAGATAAAAAAGTAGTGAAAAAATAATGATTAAGGAATGGTGACTTTCCAAGTAGAGCTTACACCAACAAAATCAACATATGGGGTCCAAAAGACAAAGCAAAAGGCATTTGGGGTGGTAATATTTTATATATTATAAGGGCATTGCCCACAAGCACATTCTTTTATATGTATATATATACACAACCACCATTACACTTCAAAAGCACCCTCACACTTACAAACTTCAATAACTTTTCTTTGTATATTATTGCAAGCAATCTACAAAAAGAAAAAAGCCATGGGGAATTGCTTAGTTCTTGAAGAGAAAGTAGTCAGAGTGATGAAAACCGATGGCAAAATCCTTGAATACCGACAACCCATCAAAGTACAACAAGTTTTATCCGATTTCTCTGATCACGCCTTGTCGGAATCATTTTCTGGCTGCCGGAATCTTCATCCGGACACAAAGTTGTTACCGGGTATGTTATATTACCTAGTTCCGTCACCCTCGATAAAGAGTAAGAAAAAGAAGGTGAGGTTTTCGAGTACACCAGAGGTGAAGGATGATGAAGAAGGAAGCCATGGTGTTGTGAGGATTAAATTAATAATCAGTAAAAAGGAGCTAGAAAAGTTGGTTCAAAAAGATGGAGTTTCAGTTCATGAGATGGTGTCGAAGATACAAAGTAAACAAAGCATAAATGGAGTTGATGATGATGATGATGGTGATGATAATAGTTGCAGAAAGTGGAAGCCTGCATTAGAGAGTATAGCTGAAGTAAACTAGTAAAGAATATACATACACATATATATATGTAGTACTGTAAGTCTGTAACAAATATGCTTGTTTTCATTTATGAAAATCTGCAGATAATAGATGCTTCAATTTCAATCCTTGTGAACGTCCATTAAATTTTCTTTTTCATGTTTTTTTCATCATTTAAATGGCATCTACCACTTAATTAAAGAAAGCAAAAATAAGCTAATAATTCAATAAACAAGAAAAAATCTAGGGTGAACAAAACACGATTTAATTTGAAAAAGTAAAAAAATTATTCAAATTTCGAGTTAATCGATTTGAGTTATTTAAATTATTCAAGTTAATTTAAATAAGTAACTTGTATTTCGAGTTCGAACTGAGTTAAATTTTACAATTCGAATAACAATTTAGTGTAAATACACTTTTGATTACTATCAAGTTTAAAAATGAGTAAATTAGTCTTTCTCTCAACAAAAAGTATAAAATAATTCAAAATAATTTCAAAAATTCAAAATAATTTTTAAAAATCAAAATATTTATATTTTAAAAAAATTATAAAGAAAGTTAAAAAATTAAAAAATTTCAAGAATAATAATTTTGGAACCCAAATAAGTTAATTAATGATTCAAGTTTATCATACTAAAATATTTTTTTATTATTTGTTTTGAAAAAATTTTCAAATATATATGGTTCTAAATTTATGTGCTCTAACATGGAATTAGTTATATCGTAATAAGATTTTAATTTGACATGTTTAATTTTTTAATTTAACTCAAACAATTTCACTCGATTCGACTCGACTTGAATTTTATATCACTCGACTTGATTCGAAAAAAATTCAAATCAAGTTAGAATGATAAAATTTGACTCGTCAACTCGAATTTTTTTCACTCAATTTGATCGAATGCTCACCCCTACTCCTAACTAGGGTTAATACAACAGTTACAATGAATAAAAGCCTTTGTTTCCTTTTCTTATTTATGAAAATATCTATAACCATTATTATTATTATTATTATTATTATTATTATTATTAGAAATTGATAACATTTAAAGTGAGATTTTATTATACAGTGAGATTTCATGATATCCTTTTTAAATCAACGATTATGGTTAAAAGATAAAAATGAAGAGACTATAGTCGTTTAATCAAGTCACATTATCTGGAGCTTACATTGGTTTTCTCAGGAAATCAGTTTCACTTTTTTTAGTATTGAAATTGGTTGAATTAGTTAAAAGGTAAACGCATATTTCTCAATGCAAATCCTATGTGGTATGATCAATTATGGATTGATTTTTTTTTTAATTTCAACTATTAATTTAAAAGAATCTCATGGAATCCTATAAACAGATCTTTAAATAGATGTCATCGTTGAAATTATTAAAAATTGAGATAAAAATAGCTGAAATCGAAATTTTTATTTTTTAAGTAAAAATTGAAACTTTTATTAATATTGGATTTTTCAAAAAAAATTATTATTTTTAAATTGTGTTTTGATTCTTTTTCCTCCTTAATTTTGTCCAAATATTTTTAAAAAATTGTGAATTTTTCTTAATTATTATTTTATGTTTTTAAAATTTTCAATATAATTAAATCTATCGGGTTCAACCATTTGATCCCTAGTTCAATAGGGTTGGCCTTAAAATGAAAATTTTCTATTTTAATCCTTAAAATTTATAAATTTTTTAAGTTAATATATGATAGAATTATAGTTTGGCCTCTCAAAAATGTTAGAATTTCGATTTAATCCTTTTAAAAATTATAAAGATATGAGCCAATACAAAGATAAAATTGTATTTTGAAAATTATTAAGATATGAGCCAATACAAAGATAAAATTGTATTTTAACTCTCATAAAAATATATGACTTAATCTCGACCCCTAATAAAATTTCTAAATTCACCTTATATGCATATTTTGGAGTCTAGACATGCTTAAATTCAATTTTTTTTTCAATGTATTTACCAGAACGAGCTCAATAGTATCTAATTTTCTACATTTTGTAAGTTCATTAAGGGATAGATACTGGCAACGAATTTTAAAACTACTCCATACCCAAGATGAGGATCGAACCTTTAACCATTAATTAAAATAGTAAATATCATTACCATTTCATCTAACTTCCGTTATTTAAATTTAAATATTTAATCACATTAAAAAGACTTATAATAGTAAAGAAAATATAATTATAGTTTGCATGTGTAATTATTAGGTTTATATTGGTGCCATTTTACTGCTCCACCCATCATAATAATGGTGGCTTATGGCTCATAATTAATACCCAATATTATCGTATAAACTGATAAGACAAAGTCCACATTGACTCAGTAAAAAAATGTTCATAGGAAATGGTTAAGCCTAGTTTCCATTTGGTGTGTCTCACGCATGAATCTTCGTATTCTTACGACGTTAATGGATAAATATCAAATTTATACATTAACTTTATTTTAATATACAATTTGATACATATGAATTTTGATTTGGTGCAATTATATATATTAAAATTTCTAAAGGCCTAAATGAATAATTTTTCATTTTAGGAGGGTTTTAAAATAGTACTAATTTGATAATGTTGTTAGTGGTTTCTGAAAATTGAATCAAATTAGAATTTCATGTATAAAATCACGCAAAATCAAAGTCCATGTATGACATTACACATTGGATCAAATTTCATGTATAGTTTTAATATTTATCTCTAAATTATTCCAAGCAAAAACATAGGTTTAATTCTGTCTCCAATCCCTATACTCTTTGGATTTAAAAAATAATAATTTCTCTACTTCTAATTCTAGAAAATTAATCTCTTTACTTGTTTGATTTAAATAATTAAAATTCAATAGATAACATTATTAATGAATCTTCATTAAATTTAAATATTCAAATTTAACATAAGCAGATCAACTGAATTCCCAAAATTATTAACTTCAAAATAGTTTTTAAAAAAGTGAAAGGGATTAAATTTCAAAAATTCAAAGAATACAAGGATTGAGGGCAAAATTAGACCCAAATAATATATAATTCCAACACCAATCAAAATCTCTTGGAATTTAAAACCATATATTTTGAGATGGGAAATATAAAAGCAAAGTTAAATTTGAATTGATCACATTATATGTGTTCCATGTCATTGCCACTCTTAAGGAAGTTTCATACATAAGAATCATTTCAATTCATCATAGCTTTTAGATAATGATATTTAATTAAAAATTATCTTTTTAAATATATATATATATATATATTAATTGTATTAAGCATAAATTGTTTTAGGTCAAATTATGATTACGGTCTCTTTTTTATGTTTAAATTTAGGGTTTGGTATATATATTTTAATTTGACATAGTTTAGTTTTTGTACTTTTATGATATCATTAGTTTGTTCAGATAGTTAGTACCATTAATTGTTTTTGATTAAAATATTGAAGTCAAATTGTTTTCCTAAAAACTAATTTCGACTTATCATGTCGAAATAGTTTTTCTTTCTGTGTTAGAAAAGTGCTTTAAATAAAATTTTACGTCTAAGGGTGCTAACTATTTCGATTAAGTAATGTTATTGTAAAAGTAAAAGATATTAAATTCCAAATGTAACCATATAAAAGATCATAATGCAATTTAGCCATTATCTTATAATAGCCTTTAATATATAAGTAGAGTTAATCCTCTTTATAATAGTCTTATTTGTCTATTAATATTTTGTCTATTATAAAGAGGTGGTTATTCTACACTTTAGCAGCATACTATTATAGAGAGGTTTACGATCCATGTTCGAGGTTCGTGGCTACCCCTCCCAACAATGTCAACTCCAAGATTTGAATTTGTGTTCTCTTCTTAGAGTGCAATATGTCTTAAACAATTGTTTATTTTATGAAATAACTATAATTTTACTTAGAATTTTAGACAATATGTTGTTATAAAGAATTTGTTTTATCATCGCAGTTGTTATTGTTATAAGTGATAAACTGTTATAAAAGATTAAACTAAATATAAAAAATCAATACCACTAAAAACTTAACTGTTATAACGGGCAATTGTTATAAATAGGGTTGATCGTATATATAAAATATGTATTGAACGATCATCATATTTTTCTATTGGTAAATTTAATATTCTCTATTAATTATTCAATTTATCAATTAGTAAAAAATGTTTTACACATAATTATTTAATAAAAAAAATATCTGCTTTTTCAAATTACAATTTATTTTTTAAAATAATT
The DNA here is from genome assembly GCA_025698465.1 of Gossypium longicalyx. Taxonomy (NCBI): domain Eukaryota; kingdom Viridiplantae; phylum Streptophyta; class Magnoliopsida; order Malvales; family Malvaceae; genus Gossypium; species Gossypium longicalyx. Next base: position 2,481,068 of record CM046995.1, on the reverse strand, counting down.
TTTTGATAGTTGTTTTCAATGAAGTAAATATACTCTCTATTATGTTTTTTTCCATTCTCTACATGGTTAAAACGTAAATTTTTAATTAATGCGGTTTTAGTTGCACGGTTGGTATGTACTATTTCAAAAAAAAATTAGAATAGTCAACGTTATTTCTTGATCGTTGAAAATTTTGATCCGTATCAATCATACCAACTTGTTTAGTTTAATTATGATCCTACACACTAGTTGGAACATTGTGCACCGATGAAGCAACTGATGATTTTATTTATTGTAGTCATGTCGTATAATTACAATTTGATCCCTTGATCTTTGATTAATTGTGATTATACCCTTTTTCAGAGGTTGTAATTGCAACTTCAATGGAACAAGAAAGAACTGGCGGAACGTGCGTCTTTAGGTGGTCTAAGTTCGACTTTGACACCAAAAATATTTACCCTATGTTTTTAGTCCCTATACTATTTAAAATTTAAAATTTTAGTCCTTATACTAATTTGAAAATTAAAGCAATAGCTAAGGTCTGTTAAGAGATTTCTATTAAAATTGAATATTTTGTATTTTAATATTCAAATGATTAATTTAAAAATCAAAATCTAATTGAAAATATATATATATTTAAATTTAACATAAATTAATTTACGATATTATCAATTAGACTTTAATTTTTAAATTAAACAAGTAGAGAAACTAAATTCTTAAACTTCAAAACAAAAAGATTTCGATTCGTTGCATATAAATAGTGTCCCAAACGCCTTCATGGCTAAACTAATTGCGATTTGATGTGCTCTTATGTTTAGGGGTGTTCAAATAATTAATTGAACAGAACTATTATTAACCGAATTAATCAAACTTTTTAATCCTTTAACCGTTAACTGAACAGAAATTTTTCAAAAAAATTTAACTAAACCGAAATTTATATTTTTTTTTGTTAAAGCAAGTATAAAACATATAAAAAATAAATAAATTGATAATGTTCACTTGACCGAATTATCCGAATTAGTAATAGTCTAATATGTATAACATATAATATTATTTATTAAGTTCGGTTAATTCAGTAAATTACCCAATTTCGAACTAAATTAACCATTAACTGAAATTTTAAAAAATCTTTAACTGGCCTTCGACCGAACTAGATCAGTTAACCGACCAATTAACCGAATTAGATAGATTCAGTTAATTAATTCAATTTTAACCGAAGTTTTAACACCTCTACTTATGCCCTACCCAAATTGACATCTACTATGTCGATTTGGGGCATGGAAAAAAGGTTTTTTTTCGATTCAATCTATATCATTTTAGCAAATAAAATTGGGTTTATATTATTTTAGAAAAAAACTCTTAAAAAAATAAAAAGATTAATTTTAAAGGTATAAAAGAGTACAGGGGTCGAAAGCAGAATTAAACCTATTTGCTCATCTTCCCCCAAGCTTAGCTTTTAAGCCACTAAACCGTGACATTTGATCAGTAAATAAACAACAAGAAAATCAAATTTCCCATGTCGAGATCATTGATTCGACGATTTTGTCCAATTTTCATAGCTCGAATCAAACAAAACCATAAAATTCTAAAGTCTTCTTTATATTCTTCTTCTTCTTCAGCTCTTCATGAGGTTACTTCTGAATCTTCTCCTTCTCTCGATGCTATTCACATGACTGATAATTGCGTTAAGGTAAACGAATTCAAATTGAAAAAACCCTTTTTTTTTCTATGTGGGATTTATATTGCTCTCTGAGTATTGTTTATGGAATCTATGGTAATACAGCATTCTTGGTTTGTTTGTCTTTTTTTTTTTTTTTTTTGCTTGCAAGTATTCTGTAATTTGATTGCGGGTTGGGGAAAGGTGGTTCTGCCGTTCTGTTTGGGTGCTGAGAAAGTGCAGGAAAAGATGTGTGTTTTTTTTTTAATTATCTTGATTTCATTTTATGTAATATAGCTATATTTTGGAATACCGTCAAATACATTCATTTAATTTCATTATTTAATCTAAAGTTATGTAACTCTATCTGTATTTTCTTTTGTAAATTGAAACAAAATATTATGAAAAAAATTGTCTTTTTTTTTTTGTCTTTCTGTAAAGATTGTTGAATGAATTGTCTGATATTCTGTGACAAAAGTTGCAGAATTTAGGGAGCAATATAAAGTACAAATCTTATACCTTTTTATGCATTGCAATGAAATTTGAATGAAGAACCTTTCTTCTTCTCTCTGAATTAGTGTTATTGATGGTTGGTGATCAATATTATTGAGGGGTCAACTCCTTTAATAGAAGTCTTTGAATTATAGTCCGCAGGCACTCAGTCAAGTTCTCAATAGTCGAAGTTATTGTCCCTCAGGAGAGTTTTGTCTCCTGTGCTCTACTAAGAGCCTGCCTGCAGTAAGTGGATGCCCTGAGTGCTTGCTCCATAAAGCTAGGAGCACCTCAACCATATGTGGGTGCACGGCCACCCACCGAAGGGATGTTAGTGTCTCGCCCTTAATGGGGTTTGAACCCTTGGCCTATATAGGTCACCTTTTAGGGAAAGTGGTACTGCTTAAGCCAGTTGAGGCACTCCTGGCTCTGGGAACTAGGCCCTTAGGGCAATTGCTGAGGGCACATTAGCTCTCGGCAAAGCACTAGAGGCAAAACCTTTCTCGGGGGACAATACCTTCAATTGTTGGAGGACCAGTCGACTGCCTGATGGATGACACTTAGAAGACTTCTCCGGAAGGAGTCGCCCCCCTCAACAAATATGTTGCCCAAAATAATTGAAGGAATCTGCATTTGGTTGTTGTTTGATAATTTCCTCATTAACATTAGGGATATGCTTTGCAGAGAATCAAAGAACTGCAAGCAAGTAAAGAATTATCCGAGGAAAAGATGCTCCGGTTGAGCGTGGAAACGGGCGGATGTTCTGGGTTCCAATATGTTTTCGATCTGGATGACAAAACCAACCAAGATGACAGGTTTCATCTCCTCTATTGCCATTCTTCAATTTTCTTTTGGCGAAAACTATGCATAATGCTTTCTCTCAGACTACCATAACCCGTTGTTTCTTGCATTTGATTCCATTTTCAGGGTCTTTGAAAGGGGTGGAGTAAAATTGATAGTTGATAACATATCCTATGATTTTGTAAAAGGAGCAACAGTCGATTACGTTGAGGAGTTAATTCGTTCGGCGTTCCTCGTAAGCCATCTTTGTTTGATATATAAACATATCTCCGATTTAAGTCATAGAATGTTAATCATCAAAATATATTGCAGCTTTATGTTGTTATGCACTCTTGATGTTTTAGTTCATTACAGTGGATTACTAATACTGTGCTAGTAAGACGATAGGGTGAGTGTGGGATGCGGATATGTGTCCCGGGCACTAGTAAACTCATATTTTTTAAGGTTTTCCATTATATGTTAGACATGGGTGAATATATACATGCATTCTTCCAAGCTATGTTAAACCGATCTCTTCATTTCATTAAAATACTTACCTGGTATCTGTGTCCAACACATATTTGTCAATGGATATATACATGCATCCAACACTTGAAAAGAAAATTCAATGTAATCGGATATATATACATGCATCCAATACTTATTTGTGTAGGCAATGGGTGAATTTTGGACTTTATTGTGCAGGTAACAACAAACCCAAGTGCAGTTGGAGGGTGCAGTTGTAAAAGTTCATTCATGGTCAAACAGTAGCCTGTGATTTTCAGCTTTGCCAAACCAGTTAGTAAATCATTTTTCTACCAGTTTTCTATATGGTCATAACAAATTATTTTGATTCAAAGATTGTAACATCATAATGTACTGAGGCACTGCTGCTACTGCTTAATCTGTTAGGAGTATTGAATATCTGCAAATTTTAGTGCTTTTAAATACTCGAATCTGTATAGTATTCATTTGCACCGACAGTTTTTTAATCCCATTTGTAATATTAAAAAACTCTACCATCAATGTACTAAATGATTATACCTATCAAAATATTACTATCCAAAACAGTATCTAGTTCAGGATATCCAAATTTGGTATATACTGGTGATGCAATGAGTAGATCAGTATACATTGCATGTAATCCACGATTCTGAATCATTCAATATTTTCAAAAACAATCAATCGACTCATTGTTAATAAAGATGTACGTTCCCAAAAAAAAAAAAAAAAAAAGTAACATTTTATTGCAACAATGAGCATTGCTACATCATAGATATATGCTCATACCCATTCCTCAAATAAAAACTTCAATACATCCAAAAAGAGAAAGAAAAGGATGAGTTCATTCCTCTGATTGCCTCTGTCCTAGCACAGAAATGTCTTCGTATCGTTTCTGTTGTATTGCAAACAAAATCAAATATACAAATTAGTAGATAAACCTCGTAAGCTCGATTACTGCAGCAAATATGAACGATTTTTTAGGGTGAATTGAATTAGATTAGCTAATGGACACTGGTTAATCATTACGAAATTGATAGTATCTCGACACTTGCAAGAAGAGAAAATCATAGCTTTAGAGAAGGCTAGATCATATCAAATTGTTCAAGGGGGGAGGAGAGGACACAAAGAAGCAAAAATGCTTTGCTTTGCACTAAACTTAACTATGCACACAACTGAGAGAAGAAATAATGTCAATGCACCCAAGAGATTGAAAATGTAGCGTATAACAAGTTACATCACCCGAAATTCAATAACACCAATATAAAGAGCTGCAATTATAGAACAGGTGTTGTAGCCTTCTATGTAAATGAGATATTATTGCATTGTAAAGCCAAAATTTTCCAAGTTCAATTCTTCCTAGATCCTTTTTCAATAAAGCCAATCACAAAATAAACGAGATCAAACATATTCCCAATCCTTTCTCAATCGCTAGCAAGACAATGGAAGTGTAATGATGTCATAATTTTAACAAAAACTGACAATACCTAAAGATTACAGATACTTCACAAAGTCCACCATGGAATGTACTTAATTGTAAAATACCATTAAAAAAAAGACCAGTAGGAGTATTATAGCCCATGTTACTAGAACTTAAGAAAGGGTATCGGATATGGGTATCCGTTCAACATAGGTAAGTTCAACTTTTACAAAGTTTTTTGATAAATTTGGAGATCCTTGGAGGATCATATCTCTGCACTCGTATAAGAATAGATGTTGGATACAGGTGCTTCAATAAAAATGAAGAGGCGAAGCAAATATAGATAATAATTAGATTGGAATGAGCCAACAAAAAAGTATCGCCGCCGGCAGTCTTAATTACTATAAAGGTTTAAACATCTTGACAAACAGAGAAAAGGGGCTATCGTCTCTTCAATACATTCAGATACAAATCCCAGTGTGCTTGTGCAAAGTGACAGTGAAATAATAACTACCGAATATGCAAATCAGAGTCCAAACAATCCGCAAATAAATAAGAAACTGTGAAGTAAAATACAAAATAAAAACTGGTATTCTTAGAATTAGAAATTTACCCCAACATTGTTGTATTCCCAGAGCTTATGAACTCCATAATCCACAGCCTACAGAAGTCAAATCAATTACAATAAAACACATTAAAAAATTAATAGAAAAATTAATAGAAAAAACCGTCACTTACAATCAAAAAACAAATAATCAATGAAAATTAACAATCCCTGACCAAGTATATTCCAATCAGTACGTTTAAAAAATTATTTTTTCCTAAAATCAACAATAAAATTCAATTCGACAAAGTGGATGAAGGGTGGAAATAAGAGAGATTCAATCGGGAAAACAAAGAGTTAGAACATACCCGTTCTCCGAGGAAAGCGCCGGCGATGACAAATGTGACGTAGACGGAGTTACGGCGCATGATAACTCTGTAGAGACCTTCGAATAGGCCTCCTTGACTTCTTCGAGAAGCGTAGTCCATGGCGATTCTTGAGGAGAGAGAGTGGCTCTTGCTGGGATCCGCAATTAGGGTCTGCAGAGAAGATAAAAAATTTGGGGAATTTTGTGATATGTAACAAAGAAATTTACAGAAAGGGTTTTCGGGTCGAACCGAAATGTATTGATTTTGTTTATGGGCCCAATAGGTCAGTTTTTGGGCCTTGTCTATGTCAATGCCCTTTTACCATTTAAGACAGTTGCTAATTCACAAGTTTTTCAGAACTAGGCCAGTGATCGAATTGGTCAGGTCACTAATTCATTGGTTCAATCGATCTGACCAATTCGATTAGTTCAAATGATTTTATTAAATAAATTATTAAAAAATATATTAAAAACCGTTTCAATCGTTAGTTCAATCGTTTTTTAGTTCGATTGAATCTATGCATATCTATTCCCGACTCAATCGATCTAAAGGCTTTCTTTGAATCAGTACTCCAATCAATCTGATTCGGTTCAAGTAATCATGTTAGTTTGTTTCCTATTTTTGCATGTTTTTAAAGAAATATGCCCTACAAACTAATATATGCCTTTGTTTGCAAAATAAGCTCAATGAAAGGGAAAGACAAATTGATAATAACTAGATTATAATTTGATCATATAATTCAACTTAATATTAGTTAAATACTAGCTATACTATTTTCTTACTTATTCTGCTTTACATGAAAAAAAACATCGTATAAAGAATATTAAATGACCGTATAGAAATATTTTATAAGTAGACTATGCGAAGTCATTGCATAAAATGCACAAATCCTAACAATCTCACACTTACTTTAGTGAAGTAAATAAATTATATAATGCATTCCTATGCCTCAACATGTTTCTAAACACTCTTAGTTACTAAAGTCTCGGTAAACAGATCTATAATATCGTCTTCAGATGTGATTACTGTTTCATTATCCATCAACTTTTTAATTATATGATTTTTACGATGAATGTGTTTTGTTACCCAACCTCCCAAATATTAACTATGATTGTATTACTATTGAAATACTATTAGTTATTGTACTTTTATAGAATTTGATATTTAGTCTTTATACTTTAAAAGTAAAAAAAAAAAAAAAATCAATTTTCTTACTTTTCAATTTAAAAATCCTAATCTAATAATTATGGACGTGGTAATTTTCATTAAAATTTGTTAACTTAACATGTTTATTTTCTGTCAATCACATAACATGTCACACTAAGCAACTTAATCGACATGCCAATTTGACAAATTTGCCAAAAGACACTCACGATTTTAATGATTGAATTGGAATTTTTAAATCAAAAGAGTTGGAGGACTTAGTTTTTAAGTGCAAAGACTAAATCTCAAATTTTATCAAGATACAGAGACTAACAACATGTTTTAATCTATAAAAAAATTAGTAACAATCTCAACAATTTAATGGAATAAATGGTAACAAGGCCGGCACAAAAACCTAATGTTTAGAGGGCGTTTGGTTATCTGAATATTAAATTATGATCCGCAATAATATTATAAGAATGTAACATTACGGGTGGAATGTGATATTACTTTATTTGGTTCATTTGACTAGAATGTAAGATTCAGGAGTTTCGTTGACGAAGCATAAGATTACCTATAAGCACATTTTACTCAATTGTTATTGTTATAAAATATGTTTTTTTTTTAACAAGTTTAGCTAATTTAATATTTTTTTAGTCTCAATTTCCATAAAATTATGATAATTTATTACCATTTATATTGTAATAAGTAAATATATTATATAGAAATAAATTTATAAATTATAATTACAATAATTCATGAAAAGTGATTGCAATATTAACCATAATTATGATTATAATCATATATGATATCTACCGGTTTATTATTAATAAAAAATTACTTTTTTAATTAGTTTTAAACTTTATTTAAGAAAAAATGTAAATTGATTAGAATAAAAAATTGTTTTATAAAAAAGGACAAATATAAAAATTATACGCGAATTTGGATTGAATATGCAATTTGATACATGAATATTGATTTAGTTTAAATGTATACATAAAACTTTAATTTTAATTCAATTATACGCATTTAAAGAAATAAATACATTGATTTAATTTTATAATGGATAAATATAATTATATAAACATAAAACGAAGCAATGTCAATAATTACGTTAAATAATTTACGAGAAGTGGAGGAAATTAAGATTTCATGTCTAAAATTGTCCCAAATTAAAATTCATGTATAAAATTATACATTAAACCAAATATAATGCATAATTTTGAGATTTACCCGATAAGAGACTAAATTATATTAAATTAGAACATAAAAAACTATATTCTTAAATTAAGCAAAACAGTAGGATGAAAATCATAATTTGACCTTAAAATAGTTGCCACGAGCACGCCACGGCCCTCCGGTAATCACGGGTCTGAAGGCTGCGCGCGTGTCAAGCACCTTCCTTTTTCTTTTTTCACCGAAAAACCTAAAAGAAAAAAAGAGAGAAGAAGAAGAAAACTTTGAACTTCCGCTTCGCCGATTCCACACTTTTACTCTCAACTTCAAGTCCCTCACTCAAACAAAAAAAAAAAAAAAACTCAAATCGAATCGATTTATATTAAAAGCATACTTTTTTTTCTTTGAATTATTATTATTATTAATTTGTTTTCTCAGATATTTGATTGAAATGGAGTTGTTAGATGGAAACTTAGAGCTCAAAGAGATTCAAAAGCTTCAAGGTCATACCGATAGGGTTTGGAGCCTCGCCTGGAATCCCGCCACCACCGCTGCCGATGTTCCCAAGGTTTTCGCTTCTTGTAGCGGCGATAAGACCGTTCGAATCTGGGAAGAGAGCCCCTCTACTCGCTCCTGGGACTGCAAGGTTTACTCTATTTTTCTCGTTTTTGTTTTTGCTGAAAAAGAATGCAAAGAAAAAGTAAAAAATGATTTATGTCACTGCAACTTATAAATTTTGAATCTTTGTTGCCTTTTATATTTGAAGTTAACATAAATAGAAAAAAAATAATTGATGAAGTCATTTGAAGTTTACTGTAAGTCTTTTTTTTTTTTTTCAATGTGGAAAAATCTCTATCTTTTTAATTCAAAAAAAAGTGTCGAAATATTAGCTCAAGTGATGTTAGAGTGCACTCTTTTGCAGGCTGTTTTGGAAGAAACACACACTAGAACCGTCCGATCCTGTGCTTGGTCACCATGTGGGAAATTGTTGGCCACTGCTAGCTTTGATGCAACCACTGCCATATGGGAAAATGTTGGGGGTGACTTTGAATGTGTTTCTACTTTGGAGGTATATTTTTATTCTTTTATTGCTTTCTTTTCATTTCTTAAGATTTTCAGTCTGTTTTAAGCAAAATTATAGTTACGTTGAACTTATGAGTTAATGGAAATGGTTTACCATTTAGAAGTGGATTGAGCATAAACAATGTAGTGCTTCTTGCATTCAGAGAGATATCAAATATGCCATTTATTAGTATTTAGTTTATTTTTCTTTAATACCTGGTTCATATGGTAAAACATTGGAATCATTTATTTATTTGTTTTCTGCGTTTTGTAGGGTCATGAAAATGAAGTGAAAAGTGTGTCTTGGAATGCATCAGGTTCTCTTCTTGCAACATGTGGGCGAGATAAAACTGTTTGGATTTGGGAAGTGATGCCAGGGAATGAATTTGAGTGTATTCAAGTTTTGCAAGGTCATACTCAAGATGTTAAAATGGTTGAGTGGCATCCGACTATGGATATTTTGTTTTCCTGTAGTTACGATAACACTGTGAAGGTACTGTTTCGGCTAAACTGAGCTCTGTGTCTTATCAAGAGAATAGAAATCCTTGTTCTTTTGCTAATTCCATTGTACAACAACAAGATTGAGAAATGTATGAAGTTGTAATACTTTTGCTTTTCCTTGTAGGTATGGTGGTCAGATGATGCTGATGGTGATTGGAGCTGTATACAAACTTTAGGTGAATCTAGCAAGTACTATGCCTAAAACTCTTCTATCTTTGCTGTTTCAGCTCATTTTCTTGTTTATTATATTGCCTTACTTGTACTTGTTCTTTATATCATCCTATGAAGTATTGTGATGATGTCTTTTAAATTTTATAGACCTTGAAGATTTCTTTTGAATTCTTTATGAAATTGTCAGACTATTAAGAACTCCTTATTTCAATATCTTGTGGTCAGTGGTCATTCTTCCACCATCTGGTCGCTTGCTTTTAATGCTAAGGGAGACAAATTGGTGACTTGTAGGTATGATAACAAATTTTTCCTTATAGCCTGCAGTAACTGGAATTTTAGTATTCACTAATGGCATCACAGAAAAATTACATTCGAACACACATGCACGCTCACAAAGTTGCAGAAGAAGGGCTGAAAATTATGGCTGATTTTGCAGTGATGATCTTACCATGAAGATATGGGAAGCAGACATCATAAGGATGCAGTCTGGTGATGGTTATGCACCCTGGTGAGAAATATGCTGCGCCTTCTTTTTTTCTATGTTGAATTTTTCCAATTGCAAGCTCTTGGTCGTCATATCAAATCTATCTCTAGGCTCGTTTGTATATATCAGGACATAGATGTTTGGTTAATGTCCTTGAATCTCGTTTCTCCATTTGTTTATGATGTGTAGAACTTCCTCTGGCTATTTGCAATAGTTGCTTGCACAATGGAAAATCAGTTGAAGAAAATTTCATGGCCTGTGATCTTCCATGGAAAGCTATTAATACACATTTTAATGTCAAGAGACTCATTTTTGCTGTTTGAAACTTAAGAACATCAAGTCTTGGCTTGGTATTACTGCTCTCCCAGCAAAGAAATAGCAGCCAAATTATTGTCACTAACATGCATGATCTTTGTGAACTGAACAATGCATAAAATATTTAGTTGATCAAAAGTAACTTATTCAGCATTTGTATATGGTCTTTTGTTTCTTTTATTCTTGTTTAAGACCCTGCAATGCATAAAATAATGCGGTCCACTTCAATTGTCCAGGAATCATCTGTGCACACTCTCAGGTTATCATGATCGAACCATCTTTTCAGTTCACTGGTCAAGGTATTAACTTTGTTTTATTGTAATAGCTATTTTCTCCTTGGGTTTTCTAGCATGTATCCTTTTATTTTCTCTGTCTAAACGGTTGAAAGTTCTAATTACAACTAAACTGCTTCTATGTTATTTTTGTTGGGATACGCTAGTGCTTACCTATTTGTTCTTTTTCTCATAAAAAAGAAGAAATTAGATGATACCTGTATATACAAAGAAAGATCTGAAGGGCAGATTAACTTGATTTGCATGATAAGTATCATTTTCTGATGGCTGAAAATGTTGTTCTAAAGCTTAAATGTCCAAGTGACCTGGCTATAGTCATGATCTCGAGGAAATGGCTCTTGTGCTGATTATTAACTTATCAGCATGCTTATACTTTTAGCTTTCTGTCTTCAAGAATTTAGTAGCAACTTTGTGAGAGAACCTATGTCAGATGGAATCTAATAGCACTCTGTTTGAAAATTATTTAAGTGATTAACTACTATTTGACTGAAGTAGTGAAGTGTGTTCCATTAAAAAAATGTATGTTACTATTGTAATTGTTCAGTCTGATTTTTGATAAAATAAGGTTGATTTTGTTGCCTATCTGGTTCTACTTTATAAATGTTAGTTAATGTCAGAAAACAAGTAGCTCCAGCCCTCTACTTTTGATATTTTTTACAATATGAATCTCTTTTTTCTTTCTTTCAAGTTTTTATCTAAAACTGATTGTCTGGCTTATCATGTTACAGAGAGGGAATTATTGCCAGTGGAGCTGCTGATGATGCTGTAAGGTTGTTTGTAGAGAGCAAAGATGGTTTGGTATGTAATTCTTTCTGGGGTGAAATGCATAACCCTCCTTAACCATCTAACCCATATTCAACCACCATTTCTCCTTTTAGATCCTGCAGCCATGTCACTTTAAAAGTTGGCCAATTATTATTTCATTTCTTGCATATAAGATTATCCACATCCTTCCCTGCCAATGTCATCAGTAAGTACATTAAAGGTCTTAAAGATTCCCATGATCTTGTATTCAAGTTGGGTGCTCCGCCTTTAACCAATTGGTTTTAGGTTGAATGCTTTACTTGGTGTTGAAATCCAAGTTTTGTTATGTTAATTGCTTGTGGTCTTATGTTCAAGTTTAGTCTCTCCACCTATTGCCATTGGATGCTTAACGCAGTATCAGGGTCCAAATTTCGTTATATTGTTACCCTTTGAGGTTGTTCATCCTAATAGATTGTACATCTATATGAGCTTATATTGTTAAGTCCTGGTGTTTTTTTGTGGATTTCTTGTTGTGTTAAATATATATTATCTTAAGCAAATTCTTATGCTGTTTAGGTTTTGAAAGTAGCAAATATTAATCAATTTTTGTGGTTTTACAATAGATGAATGGATCTTCATATCAATTGCTATTGAAGAAGGAGAAGGCTCATGACATGGATGTAAATTCAGTACAATGGTGCCCTGGGGTAAGATTCCCTTTCTTGGAATTTAATGAGGATTATTATATGTGCTTGCATTCACATGCAGTACATAAAAGCAGCAATGAATACAAATAGTTTCTTTATGCATAGTAGAGTCTAGTGGTTGGCTAAGTTATTGGTTTCTTTCTGTCTTTATTCGGAACCGATAAGATTGATTTGCTAGTCTTTGCTTTAACCGTTGACAATACCCCTTGAAAAGGATTCATAATAAATGTAGAAATTGTGGTTTCATGTCCATATCATTAGCTTTATACTATGTTTGGTAGGAAGGAAAAGATGATAGAAGAGAAAAGTGAAAACTATTTTATTTCGGTAAATGCGCTTGGAAGGTCTCTCTATTATAAGAATTGGATCAATTTAGTCCTTGTACTATAAAAAAAAAAATAATTCAAATGAGGTCAAATTTCAACAGAGTTAAATATTTACGGTAAAAAAATGTCATTTGTTGTTTAACAGAGTTATATTTTGAAAGCTTCTTATGATTCTGCAAATACAATATTTTGTTCGGTGTTGAACTGTAAATGTAAAATAATAATTTTCGAGGACTAAATTGGTCCATTTAATAGTAGAGGGATTAAATTGTCCTTATATTCTACATTTAGTCCTTCTAAGTCTAGTTCCAATCAATTGGACCATGCATGAATTACTGCATTTCTCTTTATTTATTTTCTCGAGATTATTCCTTTGACTTTAGCTAACATATTCGGCTTCCGGTGTTGTTGAAAATAACAGGAGAAACGGCTTCTTGCTTCAGCAAGTGATGATGGAACCATAAAGATTTGGGAGTTGGGAACTTTGCCTTGATCAAAACTGAGTTTAGCTAACCTTGGGGATTTTACTTTTTCTATGGTTTCAGAAATTTGTTTTAAGTTGGGTTGTGGCTTTCAGAAATCATGAATTAAAATATTATATAGAAAACTTAGTTGAAATAATTGTCAAGCAGAAGCTGCTGTGTATAATTTTTAAGAGCAAAAATGAAATTCTTGATGAGCTTGGATCCTTACTCTGTTGGTTCCTGTAATTCTCTAAACTGTATATATATATTTATTTTATAAACAAAAGAAATGAAATGAAAGAAAGATGAGTAAAATTTAATTCGATTCAAAAAATTCGATAAAAATTTTAAATTTTAAATTAAATAGTTCGAGTTATTTGAGTTAATTAAGTTATTTGGATAAACTTGAATAAAAAATTAAATTTTTCGGTTTAACTCAAATATGAATTATACAATTTGAGTTATCTGAAAATTTGAATAAGAAAAGGTAAAATTACCTTATTTTGATAAATGTTTGTTTTTTTTAAAGTTAAAAGTTCAAATTAAATTACATTATTTTGATAAATGTTTACCCATTAAGTTAAAAAGTAAAACCATTATATTATTTATGTAGTTAAATAATTTTATATTTCATTTATTAGTTAAATAATCGGTTCATGTAAACACAACATTGAGTATAAATAATAGAATTTGTTAACTCGACTCGACTCAAATTTTTTTTTACTCAATTCGATCCGATTCGAAAAAAATTTAAATTGAGTTTGGTTGTTAAAATATGATTCGTTAACTCGACTAACTCAAAAAAATTTTACTCGATTCTATCGAATACTCACCCCTACTCATTAAGGCTCAACTTTTAAAAAAAATACAAAATTAACACTAAATTATTAGAAAATTTTTATTTAAGTTACCGAAGTTCTATTTGAACTGCTTGAACTAATCAAAAATTTTATTTCTCTTTTTCTTTTACCATTTATTTTTTTAATGATAGAATTTTACGAAGAATATACAAATAAGAATTTAAATAATTTTTTTCTTTGATCTTCAATATTAATTATCGAATTTAAAATATATCATTTTTACTCATAAATGAGCATTGATATATAGTACAGCGAAATTGGTAGTCGAACGAGTGATTTAAATGAAAATATATTACTTTTCAACGGAATGCAAAATTAAAATATTGAAGTGAAAATAGTTGTATGAAATATAATTAATACATGGCGAAAAACCATATAATTAATATCATTAGATAAAGAAATGAAAAGATATATTGATGATAACTATTCAACACCTGTTTTCTATTCTAACCCTTCCAGAACCTGTTCTTCCTTCTTCAACCAAAGCTTCACGAGCTAACATAATCCCATTAGGCACCAAACAATCATCAAACGCAGAACAATCAATCCAATCCTTCAAAAGTTCTTCTTGACCCCATATATCCGGTATCCAAACCTTACTTTTTCCCATTTCAATCCTATGCTTCTTCAATCTCTCTCGTCCATTATCTTCTTCCATTAGCTTTTCAAAGCCCCTCACCTTTTCCTCTTTAGCAACTTCATCAACTCTGGCCGAACACCGACCCTTTAACGAGCTTTCCTCGTCGGGCTGCTGAGTTTCATTAGCTTGTTCTAAAAACTGGGATGGATTTTGATGATGGGTGGTGGTCATTTTTGTTGGTTCTATATTCATGTTGATAAAAAAAAAAAAAAAAGGACAAATGAAAAACTTCTTTTTTTTTTTTGCTTCAATGGTTGAGCCCTTACAAGATTGAAGATTATATTGAGGATGGAGAGATTTCAAAAGGGTTTATTAAGTGCGGGAGAAGGAATTACAAAAGAAGGTGATGATGAAAGACTCAAAAAGAATATATGGTTTAGAAAACATTTGGGGTTGGTTTGGTTTGTATGGTAAGTGAGAAAAGTACGTGTTTTGTAGGTGTGTGTGTGTGGCATTTTGTGGTTTTTAATTGAAAGTTTTGATAATATTAATACCCAAAACAAAAAATAAAGAGTTTCTTTTCTTTATTCAAAGAAACCAATGAATTTGTCAAGTGTGTCTTACTTCGGTTGATATGGATATTGTTGCTAATGCAGAATGACGTGAGTTCGAGTGCGTTGAAGCGTATTATCCTCTTATTTATGGATTGAGAGGGACAATAATTAGTTTTAAGTATTGTGTCAGAAAAAATAAATATGATCAGAAACTATGATTTCATTTGGGTAGATCTTTTGTAAAGATTGTAAGGTTGATGTGATGTTTCTTTTTGGATTGAAATGGTAACCTTTTAGGTGAAAGCATAGGTGGAGTAATGATAAATTTTTAAAAGTAAATTACATGTAGTCAACCAAAATGACCACTCAACTATTTAATTTTGTTTCTTTTATTACCCAACTATCTTGAGTTTTTGGGTGTTCTTAATTTTACATTAGCCAACATGTGACTAAAAAAGACAAAATTAGATAATTGAGTGACTGTTTTATAACTTTTTATAGTTAAATGGCTAAAAAAAAATTTACTAATAGTTAAGTGGCCATTTTGTAACTTTTAATAATTTGATAACTTCTATTATAAATTACCTTTTCTTTAAAGAAACCAATAGACTAGTATTTAAATCTTTAGTTGACCCTGATTTTAGATTCCAATATTAAGAGAACAAAAAGCTTTGCCCATAAAAAAAACTTATAAAATTATAAATAAATATAATAACAAATTAAATTTTGACTCTCTAAAATTTTATAATTCAACTTCTTAAAAATTTCTATTTTCATTACATCAATATATCACTCAATAACTAACTATAATTAATAAATCATAGTATTTTCAACTACTCTTATTTGACATAAACCAAACTTTCAACTTGCATTATTCAAAGGTTTAAAATTTAATTGATGGCAAAAGAAATAAAGAGTAATTATTTCTCTTTTTTCTTTTTCTTTTTTTAATTTCCTCCTTAAAAAATATATGTAATAGCCTAAATTTTCAGTGGTGTCGGAACAGTGATTCGAGATCACTAAATCCGACAAATGAGTAGAAAATATTATTAATTTAGTGAATATAAGTTAAACGTGAAGTTAAAATTTTTTTTGAAATAGCGAATAGTGTACTAGAAATAAATATTAAAATAATTAGAATTAGAAACGAGGTATCGAGACTTTAAAAATTTTAAACCGAGCCATAAATATTTTTATAAATATTTATGGAGTGTTAATAAGTTAGTATTAAAGTTTCGTCAAGAAATTTTAAAGTTCCGATAGTTAATTGAATAAAAAGGACTAAATTATAACAAATGTAAAATTATGGGAAATGATTAAATGGCTTAAATGATAAAAGAAAGAGGGTTTAAAAGGAAAATAGACCCAAAATGTTTTGGGCTGGAGAAAATTGATGAATTAAGGGCAAAATTGGAATATTGCAAAATTTACTTAATAAAGCTAGGACTAAAGTGGAATTATCTAGATTTCTCTTTATTTTTTTGCATTCTCATCAGCAAAAACACCATAGAAGGGTTTCCTTAAGCTGGTTTTTCATATTTTTACTGCAAATCGAGAACCCGAAACAAGTCGAGGAAAAGAAAAAGTAGCTGATTAGTCCCTGAACTTTCACAAATTTTACAAATCGACCCAGGTAAGTTCATATGGTTGAAGTTTAATGATTATATGTTAATTTTATGAATTATATAATGTATGATGAAATATATTTATTGATGAATAGAGAATAAAATAACGACGAAAATCGAATAAATGATCAAATTGAGCTTTAACGTCGGATTTGAGTACTTACGATCGATGATAAGTGACAAGTGATAAGTGGTAGCTTTAGCTACACTTATCTAATCAGCGACAAGTGATAAGTGATAAGTGGTAGCTTTAGCTACACTTATCTGATCGGTGACAAGTGATAAGTGATAAGTGATAGTTTTAGCTACACTTATCAAATCAGTGACAAGTGATAAATGTGATCAGTGTAAGACCGTGGCAGGACTATGACTTCAAAAAGTGATAAGTGATCATACGCAAGACCATAGTTATACTATGGCAAAGTGAAAGTGAAGTACTCAATTTTTCGTAATCGTTCCCTAATTTGGTTAAAGAATGATATGTGACAAATGGGCCCAAAAGAATTAAAGGAAATGGGTAAGTGGTAGTAAGTTTATACAAGGGAATTCACCAATGACTGTGGTTGACAGGTGAACTTAATAATTGTGTATATTGTATAAGTGTATAAATATTGGTAAGATTTATGTTTTATGCTTATGAACTTACTAAGCTTCTATAAGCTTACTTGAGTGTATTCAATGTCTCTTGTAGATTGACGTGAAAGTATACGGAGGATCGGATCAACACAGAGGATCACACTATCCAGATTATCTCCGGTAGCTTTTGTAAATTTCCTTTTTGATTTATATGGCATGTATAAGGTTTGATGATTATATAAGTGCTAAGACTTGTTTAATGAATATACATTAAAGTAAAAAAAATGATAAATATGTTAAATAGTATGATTATAGTAGAAGTATAATTTGGTATCAAATTGATTGAAATGAATTGGTTGGTTGGATTAGTCTCGGTTTTAAAATTTGCAGGGAATGTTAGATATTTATAAAGGGGTTATATTGAACAAAAAAAAAAAAACTTTGGGATTTTGCGAAAAATTTTCTATGGTTTCAATTTAATTCTGGTTTGGTCTCGAAGTATGTTTTGGGCTTTGGAGGCCCATCTAAAGGACGTCATGACATGTTTTAGTAAATGAATAGTATTTAACTTGTATTAACGAAAAATTAATTTGATAAACTCTGGTAATGCCTCGTACCCTATTTCGGCGACGAATACGGGTAAGGGGTGTTACAATATAACCCAAGCCAAGAAAAATATATACATCAAACCTAAGTAAATTAGCAAAATCAAAAGCCTAAGCTCCATAAAAAGTTAGTTAGTGCATAGTATGCAAGTAATAAGTCATTATCAAATCGAAAAATGGTACTTACTATAGGTTAGAGGCAATAATCGTTAAAGAGTTTAAAAACACAATTTTCTAACTGAATACAAGAAATGACTTCCACCCTACATGCACTTTGATGCAAAAAGACCTCAATATATAGGGCTTGGTATAGTAATAACCTCGAGGTACGTCCACAAGAACCACATCACTTTGATAAAATATTCTCCTAAGTTATCATCACTTATTCCTTCACTAGCATAAGCATTAAAGAGTGTCTCGAAGCATAAACTCGAACACCTCATAGATTTTCCTTTGTCTTGTAAGCCTAAAACCCTTACTAGTCGAAAACTAGCTCTTAACCTATTCTCCTCTCGATGACATAAACATTTGGCGTTCGCTGTAGGAACTAAACGAAAAGCCTTAGGTCTTACCATTGAGAGCAACTGTATCGATATCTAAACCAACCCTATCAACAAAGATAACAACCCTTTGAGCATTGAAACCAACCGACTTAACATCATATGAAATCCTCATGAAACTAAAAACTTTAGATCCAACATTACTATTGTTAATGTCGTCGGAACTAGCCATATTGCTCCAATGATGCTGAAACCCCTAGCGTGCTATAGGATATAGCTTGAACATTCCTAACTTGTCCACACACATCAACTTAGCTCACTAACCCCTCAGCGCTACATCTATTTCCATCGGAGTTAGCCACCTCCCACTCTTACTTATTGTTATAACCCTTAAAGCTCCTTATTCCTTAAAACGTTACGCATATTACCATCATTCTATATGCTCCCTGTTCATACTCTTAATTTCACAAAATTACCAAAAATTTTCCTTTAAGCTAAAAATTAATTGCGACATCAACTAGGCCCTAGGTTACTTTATAACAAGTTTCGAACCCAAAAGAGATGTACTGTTATACTAGCCTTAGAAAATATAACCTAGACCCAGGAAAATATACCTTAAAGCTAAGTAAATCGGCAAAACACAGAGCCCAAGCTTTATAAAGTAAGTCAACTGACGTGTAGTATGCAAGTAAAAAGTTACTGTCAAATCAACAAATAGTACCTCCCATAAGTCATAAGGCAAGATCAACAAAAGGCCTACACGTGTACTCTCATGCAATCAACATCGCGAGGATGCAAAAAGGCCCTGTTATAATCACCTACTTCTTCATTAACTTAAGTATTGAAGAGCATATCAAAGTGCAATCTTTGACGCCCTCATAAATTTTCCTTTATCTTGTCGGCAAGAAGCCCTTATTGACCCAAAACTAGCCTCACCCTACACTCCTCTCAATGAGGTAAAAAAATATATTTCATGCGGAAATATTTGGTATAGTGTCAGTGAAGTTTTTAGACTTTACAAGTAGAGGTAGGGGGTTGACAAGTTTCCTATAGGGGTATAGTAAAATATTAAAAATAAATATTTTAAAAATGGTTAGTATTTGGTACACTGATTGTGTACCTTTTTTTATTCCACAAGCAACCCTAAACAAATTGTCATATGATTTTTTTTAAATATTTTACTATACCCTTATAAGACATTTGTTAACACTCTGATCCTACTTGTGAAGTTTAAAAAATATTTTCACTTTTAAAAAGAGAGAGACACATGGCAAGTTTTTGAGGTTGCTTGCGGAATAAAAAAGATAGACTCTCAGTGTACCAAATACTAACTCATATTTTATTTTAGGGTTAGTATTTGGTACATTGGTAGTAAATTTTTTTTATTCCACAAACAACCTTAAAAAATTATTGTGTTTTTTTTTTAAATATTTATTTTTTAAATATTTTACTATACCCTTATAGGACATTTAGTAACCATTTGACTTTGCTTGTGGAGTTTAAAAGCTCCGTTGGTAGCGTACTAAATATTATTTTATTTTATATTATTAATAATATTTTATTTACTGCTATCGTTATTTTTAAATAAATTAATTTAGAAGAAAATAAACACCTTACCAATAAATTACATTTTAGAGTAATTTACTTCTATAAATTCAATACATATTTTTATATTCCTTCAATCGAGATAACAATCCTTTTTTATCTCATAAGTTTTGATAGTCAAATTTCTTTTTAAAAAAAGTTTATTTATAAAATTATTGTTGAATTTCAAATCGATGCATTTAATTTTTTTATTATTAAATATTACAAATTTTCAAATTTCTTATAAAAAATCCTTGATTTTTGGGATATGGCATTAGCCAATCATGTTGTTGGTTTTGATTTGATTAAATAAAATAAAATCTATAAATAAATAAATTTTAAAAATTAGTACTATTATTCTTTTCATTTAATGAGATTTAGACTTTTTTCTAAATATCTTTTTTTCCTTGGTGTTACCTTCTCCACTTCTTTTGTTCGTGTCCTCACTTTCATTTCTCTTAAAAAAAAAAAATCTCAAGTTTGATATATATATATATTTAGTGTATACGTAATTTCATTATAGATTCTGATCATATTTTTTTTTGTGACACAATATCTAAAAACTACTCATAACCTCTTCCCAACTCATAGATAGGAGGATAATGCAGTTCAACGCATTCGAACTCATATCCTCCTGAATTGAAAAAAATACCGACATCAATCAAGTTAAGATTCAATCAATTATATAAATAATTATTTTATAACACAAAATACAAAATTGACAATACACTAATTAATTCTGTAGAATAAAACCTTCCTACACTTTGGGATATTATGGAGCTTTCTTCAAAATTTAGGGTACACTTGTTTTTTCGGATTTAGCAATAATTTTAAAATTTTTATAATATTTTATTTAAATTATAAATATATGAGAACAATTTTAACATCTTTGGTAGAAGACATTTTTGCCCCATAATTTTAATATTAAACAATTTAATCCTTTTAAAAAAAATCAAAATAATTTAATTATTGTCAATTTAAAAAAAATGAGTGATTAAAGAATATTAATCTTTTCGTCAATTTTTACTGATAACTTTTATATAAAAAAATTTATTTCTTTGTCGTAGTTAAAATTGTATAATTAAATATTTGATTTGTTAGATAATTGGGTTTATATCCGATATATTATCGATGTATAAATTTATATATTAGTGAATCAAATAAACATTTTTTGGGTAAAACATAATACCAATTTATTAATAATAAATATATTTATATTTAAAAACTTAATATATTGTGTTTGGTTACTAATATGTATTTCACTCTTTCTTTCTGTTTTTTTTTTTTTTTTATTTTTTTAACAATCTCATTATATGTTTTGATTATATCTGCTCTTTTTGACACAATACTTAGAACTATTCATAATCTCTACCCAACCCATAAGTAGGAGGATAATGCGCTTCAGTGCACTTAAACTTACGTCTTCCTGCATTGGCAACAATATTTATGCGAATCGAGCTAAGACTCAATCGACTTTTTTAATAAAATTTTTCTTCAAAGCAAGTTGAACTAAGCTTAGGTGACTTTATAATTTTCTTATAAGCAATAAAATTATAAATTATTACATTTAATATTAAGATTTATAATAAACAATATATATTAACAAACATTTTGTTGGATAAAACACATTAGCGAACAAATATAAATATAAATATTTATATTAAATACAAGGTCTGAAAAATAATATAAACAAAAATTTATATTTATGTAAAACACCATATCTAAAACAACACAAATTAAATAAATATTTATATTTATATTTATTTAAAACTTCAAATTTGTAAATAATTAAATAAACAATAATTTTGAAAATCCAGAAATGGAATAAGAGAATCAAATTTTACTAGATGTTGAGGCCTGTTTTCACAGTTTCCTTAAGACAAATTCGACCACTCCTATGGTACTTGGAGAAATGTTGGTCGATTGTCTCTCAGGATACAACAACAAAAATGATTGCAGCAGTAGTACTTTTGCAGTGATCAACGAACAGACCTTGCCTTCTTCTATCATCAAAACGTTTGAAAATTTGGAGAGAAAAAGAAAAGAATTTTTTAGAGTGAAAAATTTGTTTTGACTCTGTTATGTTAAGAATTCAGCAGTATTCTTTGGGCTTTTATAGACATTCAGTATGGGGAAATTTTAAAAATTTTCATGAATAAAGATGCAAATATGCATTAAATAAGCCTTTAAATTAATTTAAATAGGCATTCAGTAAGGGGAAATTTAAATAAAATTTCCATGAATCAAGATACAAACATGCACCCCTAACCCCGATGGAATTGATTTCACAACCCCTCTTGCGCGCGAGTGATAGCATTAGTTTAGTCATTTAATAACTACTAAATTAGTTTACATATATATACAAGTTCCACACTTGATTCCCAATCAATGTGGGACTAATGTTTTTCATTTTCCTCAACATAATTTGCAATTAACTTACTTTGAGTATCAATTTTATAATTCAACTTTTCACATTTACCAATTAAGAATATGCCTCAAAGTTTCCAAAAATACATTTTTTTTCCAGCACATTTATCATAGGATATCGTAAGAACACTGGTTAGTAAAACTTATGTATAATATTAAAATTATAATTATAATTATTAAAAATATTTTTGAAAAAATAAAATTATAAGTATAATCACAAATGATATCCGAATAACTATAATCAAATTAAATTAGTAGAATAAAAGAACAAACTAACAACCAAAATATATTCGAACTTAAACTAAAATAAATTTTGATGAAATCCACCATTCAATTTCAAATTTTCCAACTCAAAACCACAAAATACCCATTAAATTAAAATTCTTTTTACATATTTTTTGAACCCTAAAATTAGAAAGAAAAAGGCAAGAAATGATTTTCTTTTGTCACATAAAAGTGGTAGGGCTTGTTCTCCATGTGGGTATGTCTCTTAATTTTGGACCTAGTCTTGTCTTATCAAATAAAATTATTCAGATTTAATCACCTATATAATCACTTTAAAAAAAATAATATTTTAATAAATTTTAAAATTTAAATATGTTAAATTATATTTTTTTATTAAAATCAATTGGTATGAGTAATGTTACTAATGTAAGAAGATATAAATTTAAGTACGTCGAAGCACATTATCTTAAGTTAAAAAAAACTATGAATAAATCTAACTATTGTATCAAAAAGAAAAAATATAATCGAAATTATTAAAAAAAAAAACTCATGTGGGTTAAGTTAGGCCAGAATAATGATTTGATGGTTGAAACTTGTTGTTGGGAAAATTTAGGGAACAAAAACCACCATTGCAAATGTTGTGGGCTGTGACAATCACATTTCATTATAAGTTGGCCCTTTCCCTGTGACTAAGATGGGCCAACTCCCCCCTTTTTCTGCTTATTTTCAATTGTGGTTGGCTTTATTAATCTCATTTAAAAAATAAGATAAATTGTATCATTAATTACTAAATTATAGATAATTTTTATTTTGATCATTGAATTATTCGAAAGTTTTTATTTAATTTATTGGGTTGGTAAGTTTCTTTTTAAGTTCCTCCAGTGAGCTCGAAGTAACAATTCGATAATTGGTACAGTGGATTAATACCCATTGATGAGTAGAAAAGCAAACCTTAGGGCCAAGTTGATCTGATGGTCAATATTGGATACCACAGAAAAATATTGTTTAAATTTTGGTTTACAGATTTTTGATGTTCAAAGTTATTTTATAAAAAAAAAAAACTAAACTATAGAAGAGAAGAAAAAAGGGAGCTTTCGATAGGTGCTGATAGTACAAATAGAGAAAGTCATATAACATTAATTTTAACAGCCAAGTGACTTAAATGAAAATTTTTAAATAATTCAGTGATCAAATTGTAACTTTTTTTAGTTAAGTGACCAAAACGAAAATATACCCATAGTTTAGTGACTAATAGTGTAGTTCAACCAAAAATATAAAACTTTTGCTTTTTTGATAGTTTTTTAGGGATAAATCTTAAAATTATACATGAATTTTGTTTTGTTGTGTAATTTGATACACGAATTTTGATTTGATGCAATTGCACACATGAAACTTTGATTGTGATTCAAATGTATATATCAAACTTTAATTTTGATTCAATCATACACATTTAATGAAATAAATACATCAAATTATTTTTATATTCGATAAATTGCAATAAATAAAAGATAAACCGATGTTACATTAATAATTGTGTTAATAATTTGTGAGAATTTGATCGAATCAAAATTTCATGTATAGAATTATACAAACTCAAAGTTCATGAGTAAAATTACACATTAACTAAAGTTCATGTATTGTCTTGAGATTTTTCCCTTTTTTGATATGATTAACGTATGCTTTCTCTCCTTATCTTGATGACTTGGACCGAGTTCGTCACATAAACCTTTTTAATTGAACTGGTACTCAAATTTAAATTACATCACACTTTGATACTTTTTTTTTTGTAATATTGTTAAAATATGATGATGTGACACTAACAACCAATAATATGATGACTTGTGGTAATTTCGTATTGTGACACATGATATGCATTAATAAAAAATAAATAAAATTCTATTTTTTAAAGAAATATAAATTTGTTAAAAAATTATAAAAATTATTTCATGTTTAGAATGAACACAAACAAATAGATATCCAAATTCAAATGAACCTATATGTTATTTTGCGCAAATTCATTCCGGATGTGTTATTTAGTAATTTTAAATATTTTAAATTATTTTATAAAATATTATGTTGTCATATTATTATTTTTAAATTAAAAAATATAAGATATATTTATTTATATCATTTTTAAATAAAAATTAAAAATATTTTTAAATAAAAATTAAAAATATATAAAATACTCATGTTTATATTCACTCTGGACATATTTAGATTATTCAGTCAAACTAAATTTAAATCAAATAAATTTTAATATATTGATTCAAATTTAAATATAAAATATATAAATATAAAATATTTTATTATTTTTTAAATAATAATATGAACTTTTTGAATTGTCCGAACTAGATCAAGCCCAAATCTAGAATTTTCTTTTTTAAAATTAGTCCTCAACTTAACGGATCACAAATACTTCTAAATATAATTAAATAGAGAAAATATTAAATTTAATATTTATTGAAAAATAATGAAATTTTAAGATATTTTGAAAGAGTAATTATTTGATTCATTTTCAACTACACAAACAGGCTGAGGATGTATCAAATAATTTTCTATTTAAAAAATACTAATTTATGCTTTTTGTAGTTAAGAAATTAAAATTCTGAAGAATATCCAAATATTTTGGTAATTATAAGTTTTTTTTAATTAATTATAATAACATGTCAAAAGCTCAAATAATAAATATGACTAGCACTACTTAAACTCAGATCATACTTAAAATAATCGTACGACTGAAATCTACGTGAGACTATAAACACCCTTAACCATAGGATTATGGGTTTAATACCCTTTATAAGTTTTTGAAAAAGCTAATGAAGTATGTTATGAAAAGTTTTAAATTTTAATTCTCCCCCATGAACTTTCAAAAGCCATGCACTTTTGCCAAGCTGGGACTAAAGGACTCAAAATCCTTAGCAAAAATAATTCGAAACTTAGCCCAAACTAGACAATTACTTCAAGGAAAACAACTTCATTCTCAGCTGATCTCATCTGGGTATCCATTTTGCACTTTTTTAACCAACCATCTTCTTAACATGTATTCTAAATGTGGTCAATTAGATTACTCAGTTAAACTGTTTGATAAAATGTCTCAAAGAAACTTAGTTTCTTGGACTGCTATGGTTACTGGGTTTTCTCAGAATTTACATTATTTTGAAGCCATATCTACTTTTTGTGAAATGAGAATTGCTGGGGAAAATCCGACCCAGTTTGCTTTTTCGAGTGTTATTAAGGCTTGTGCTTCTGCTGGGTTGGTTGAGTTTGGGGAGCAAATTCATTGCCTCGCATTGAAATTTGGGTTTGGGTCTGATATTTTTGTTGTTAGCAATTTGGTTGACATGTATTCAAAGTGTGGAGTTATGGTTAATGCTTATAATGTTTTCCAAGAAATGGAGTGTAAAGATGAGGTCTTGTGGACTGCTTTGATTGATGGATATGCAAAGAATGGTCCTTTCGAGGACGCATTGTCAGCTTATAAGAATATGGTTAAAGAGGGAATTGGTATTGATAAGTTTGTTCTTTGTAGCACTTTAAGTGCTTGTGCAGCATTAAAGGCTTTAAATTTTGGGAAATGTCTCCATTTAGTTATGGTGAAGAAGGGATTCGAGTTGGAGATTTCAGTGGGAAATGCTCTTACTGATATGTACTCAAAGGTGGGAGATATGGAAAGCGCCTCAAATGTGTTTGGAATTGACTCTGGTTGTAGAAATATTGTGTCTTGTTCTTCATTGATTGATGGATATGTTGAAATGGATCGAATGGAGGATGCTTTAAGTGTTTATGTTCGGCTCCGGAAGCAAGGAATTGAGCCTAATGAATTCACTTTCTCAAGCTTGATCAAGGCTTGTTCCAATCAAGCTGCACTTGAGCAAGGTACACAGCTTCATGCTGAAGTGATTAAATTCAATTTTGATAGTAACCCTTTTGTTTCTTCAGTTCTTGTTGATATGTATGGAAAATGCGGGTTGCTTGATGACTCAATTCGAGTATTTGATGAGATTGAAAATGCAACTGAATTTGCATGGAATTCAATGTTAAGTGTGTTTGCTCAGCATGGTTTAGGAAAAGATGCTATTCAACTATTTAACAGGATGAAGAATGAAGGAGTGGAACCAAATGCGATAACGTTTGTCAGTCTTCTAAGAGGCTGTAGTCATTCTGGTTTAGTGGAGGATGGGTTAAGCTTTTTTAAAGCTATGGAGAAGACTTATGGAGTTGTGCCTAGAGAAGAGCATTATTCTTGTGTTATTGACTTACTTGGTCGTGCCGGACAGCTTAAAGAAGCTGAAGATTTTATAAACAAGATGCCATTTGAACCAAATGCTTTTGGATGGTGTTCTTTCCTTGGAGCTTGCAAAATCCATGGTGATAAAGAAAGAGGTAAACTTGCAGCTGAAAAATTGATGCAACTTGAACCTGAAAATAGTGGAGCTCCTGTTTTGCTTTCAAATATTTATGCTAAGGAGCAACAATGGGAAGATGTGAGAACATTGAGGAAGATGATGCAAGATTTTAATGTTAAGAAACTACCAGGTTATAGCTGGGTTGATGTTGGAAACAAAACCCATATTTTTGGTGTTGAAGACTGGTCTCATCCTCAAATGAAAGCAATTTATGATAAGCTTGATGCTCTTTCAGGTCAGATAAAGGCGGCCGGATATGTTCCTTCCACAGATTCCATTCCCTTAGATGCGGACGTTAGTGTTAAAGAGAAGATACTTCGACATCACAGTGAGAGACTTGCCATTGCATTTGCACTAATAAGCATACCAAGTGGGAAGCCAATTATTGTAAAGAAAAATTTAAGGGTCTGCTCGGATTGTCACTCTGCAATTAGGTACATATCAAAGGTGATTGGAAGAAAAATTATTGTCAGGGACAACAGTAGATTCCATCATTTCTCAAATGGCTTGTGTTCTTGTGGAGATTTTTGGTAAGGTTTTTGACCTCTTAAAGTTAACATTAAGGAAATATATATATTTCATCACTTCTTAGAGGTGAGCAGTTTTGGATGCTGAAAAATCTGCAGAAGTGCTTGAAGGTACATGCCATTGCAAATTCTTTAAACTTCAAACAGTGTGCCTGTCTATCATTAAGAAATGGGAACATCATGCATATTCCTGTTACATTTTTCTGTATTAATCTGCTTACCGAAGTTTGGTGTCATGTATTCTTTGACGGTATTCGTCTTCATGTTCCTGTTATTCTTTGCCACATTATAAGCTTACGGATGCTCGGTTTCATGTTTTTCTTTGACAGCATTCTACCGCATTGCATTGCTAATATGCAATATCAAATTTAATTCTTCAGTTAACATTACCACTGAATAAAACAAATCGAGTAAACTCATCTTTACTTATCATCAAATGCACTCTGTACAAGCTAAGTTTTATTTAAACATGGGGGGTACTGAAACAAGTTCTATCCTAAATTTGAGAAATTTACACAACTTCTTGAAGGGGGGGATGTGTAGCTGCTTGCATTCTAAGCCAACAAACTACATATAGAACCAACTACTAGCATTCTCTATTTTCGAACAAGCTTTGGCAGTAATATCCAGAAATGGAAACCAGTATGTGAAACTAAGCAGTGCTTTCAGAGTGAAGCATAAGTACATTGGTTGAGACACTGCAGAAAATCATTCAAGCTCTCGGATAGCGTGAATGGCCTTTCTTCTTCAGGAACTCAGGGATGTCCACTGAACCACCTTCACTGAAAGAAGGCCGCCGATTAATTCCAAGACCAGTATCTCCCTGTGCTAGTTGACCTGCCTGCATTTTAATGGAAATCTAGTATAAACAGTCATACGTGTGTGTGCATGAGTGCGTGTGAGAGAGAGAGAGCAACAGAGTTACCTGAGACCTTTCACCTTCTTCTTGATTTTTAAATCCCGTGGCGATTAGAGTTATACTGACCTAAAAGAAAGACCATAGTGACGATTGCCATAAAATTAGTGATTCATACTTAGGACCATGAATGGTGTTTACCAGGCAATGTGTAAACATGACCTTGTTTATTACCTAAATGAAGAACCAAGAGAGAAGACCGGCCTATATGGTTTTCATTGTTAATTCAAGAGCTTGAATTAAAATCATTGTGCACTCTATCTAAATTTGACCTTATTCTCCATACCTTAAATATCAAGAAGAAATGAATGACTAAATAAGCCAGGGTAGCAGAGATGCAATCCCATCGCCAATCTCATTGCTGAGATACTTCGCTAGGAAGCACGAATTAGATACATTAGAACTAGCCAATAGCCACTGACAATAAACACAAAGGCAAGGCATCTCTTATTGGACCAACATGTTACCTGCTTTTCTGAATGTTTAAATAATTTCATTGTTATTCTTATAAGATATGCTTTCATTATAATTACAGTTAGACAGAACGTGTATGCAAAGTAATGCGTACACAGTAAAGTTCACCAATAAAGTCCAGATTTTAGCCCCACTTCTCAGAATGTTAATTCAATGAAGGTATTGGAGGAACGCAAGCACGAACAAGAGTACATCTCTTTATTTTGTGACAGTAAGAATCCTGCTTTTCACTCAAGAACGAAACACATCCAGGTCCAGTATCACTTCTTTCATGAGAAAGTGGGACAGTAGATATACAGAAAATTTATACCAAAGACAACATAGCAGATTTCATGACAAAGGTAATGAATACTGATAAGTTTGTTTGATGTCAGTCCTCTTTTGGCCTGATAGAGACGTGAGCAACATGAAAAGTGCAAGGTAGAAAGAATGGTGTGAAGATATGATTATCCCAATCAAATCTTCAAGTGGGAGATTGTGGTTGATTAATGCGAAGTAAAAAGTTGGTTGCATTGAAAGCCACCAAATTAGGCTAGTAGTTGCAAGTTGGAAACTTATTAAAGAGATAATTGTTGTTTTAGTCTCTTATATTAATGGGTTATTTATAGTTTGGTCCCTGAAGCTCAACTATTAATAGCCTAACCATTTTAGCATTTAAGATCATCCCAAAATCAGAGAAGTTAGAGAGTGTTGTTTCTCCTTTTATCAAAAGAGAATTTTCATTATTTTCTCCTTGTTATAGTGAGAGAAGTTGTAATTCCTAATTTTCTCATAGTGAAATTCTTTCTATCCTTGCCCATGGTGTTTTTCGCCTATATTAATTAGGGGGTTTTCCACGTAAAATCTTTGTCTTCTTTATTCTCGCCGTTATTCTTTCACAATTTCCCTCTACTCGACGACCGTATTCGCAACAAATGGTATTAGACCAGGTTTGGATGTGTATATCTACTTGTTACATTCTCTGTGGTTGCCACTAAAAGGTGGATCCTCCACAACAGAAAGTAAGTTAGATTATTACTTGCTCACCAAAGGTGTTGGGCACTATTCACATCAAATAGTGAAATAGTGGGAGCTATTTGTTATAGAAGCAATGGAAACAAAAGTTGAGATTGAAAGTTAGACAGTTTTAGAGAATGTTGTTTCCATTGCTTCTATAATAGATATCTCCCATTATTTCACTATTTGATGTGAATAGTGCCCAACAACTTCGGTGAGTAAGTAATAATTTAACTTATGTTCTGTTGTGGAGGATCCACCTTTCAGTGGCAACCACAGAGAATGGGATAAGTAGATATACACACCCAAACTTGACTCTGATACCATTTGTTGCGAATAAAACAAAATTACAACTGATAATTTGAGAAAATAAAGAAGACACAAATTTTACGTGAAAAACCCCTAATTAATATAGGGGGGAAAAAACCACGAGCAAGGATAGAAGAATTTTACTATGAGAAAACTAGGAATTACAACTTATCTCACTTTAACAAGGAGAAAACAATGAAAATTCTCTATTGATAAAAGGAGAAACAACACTCTCTAACTTCTATGGCTGCGGAATGATTTTCGGATTGTAATGATCTAAAATGCTAAAATGGTTAGGCTATTTATAGTTGAACTTTAGGGATCAAACTATAAATAACCCATTAATGTAAGAGACTAAAACAATAATTATCCCTTTAATAATTTTCCAACTTGCAACTACTAGCCTAATTTAGTGGTTTTTTTGATGGTTTTCAATTCAACCAACTTTGACTTGGCATTAATCAACAACAGTGCTGTCATGGCATACTCTTGATTAGAACTACAGTGAAGTGGATGACATCCTTAAATTATGGTGATCAAACTATAGGTATGCAAATGACTGTTACCAAGTCTAAAACTTTGGTATCACTAAATTAGAACAAGTATGAGCTTACTTGGCCACTAAGTGATGGATCTATCACTGCTCCAAATATTAAGTTGGCAGCAGGATCCACAAGATCATATATAACCTCAGCTGCAGCATTGACCTACAGAAAAAAAAAAGATCACATGTCAAATGATGCATACGAGAAGAGAAATAAAATAACTGACTTGTATTGCTTAACGGAGAGAGTTAGTAGCAAAGGAATACCTCAAACAATGTTAGATCACTTCCACCAGTTATGTTCCACACGATTCCAGTGGCTCTTTCTATACCAAGATCTAACAAAGGTGACTGGATTGCATTTAGTGCAGCATCTCTTGCCCTTGTTTTTCCTACAAACCAGACAAAGTAACTTGTCAATAGAAAGGCAATTTAAATAAATAATTACCAACAAAAAAACTAAAGTGTTGCAATGGGAAGAGATCACGACCATATGACATGAAAAATCATCAATAAGTACTGCCAATAAAAGGAAAAAGAAAAGAAAATGGATAATCTACAAACACTTGTATTTTGTTACATGGCGAAAAGAAAAGAGGTAGAAACTTCATGCATTCATAGTCGGAACTTTGGTGCATTATCTTCTGAGAAAAAAGGAAAGTCCAATCTGTACCGTCTTTATCATTTATGAAACACAACTCAGAAACATGTAACATGATGGTGGTCCAAGTTCTTTGCATTAAGGTATGAATGAACCATGCAATAAGCTTGAGAAACCTTTATTTTTTTCTCCTATTTTCACCCTACTTCGACATTATAAACGCTAATGATCTCTTTGAATTACCAGTTGCAGTTCCTATCCCCATTAGTGAAGAACCTGCATTTGCCATTATAGTTCGCACATCAGCAAAGTCCACATTCACTAGCCCTGGAATCTGCAATGAGGAGATTCAAAAGCAATTAGGGTCCAGAAGTATGGTTCCAAGCTTCTAATACTTCAACTTCTGTGCCGTCCAAAACATTTCACATATGAATGTTGGATTGGGAGGTTTGCATACCGTAATTATATCAGAGATACCACGAACACCTTGTCGAAGAATATCATCAGCCAGATTAAATGCTTCTGTTACTGGAGTAGATGGGGAAACTGCAGTCAACAACTTGTCGTTTGGAATAACAATTAGCGTGTCAACATTTTCTCTTAGAGCTGCAATTCCTTCCTGTGCTTGAACAGTCCTTCGTCTTCCTTCAAAAGAAAAAGGGGTAGTGGCAATACCGACAGTTAATATACCCATGGACTTCGCAAGCCCGGCAATTACAGGAGCTCCCCCGGTTCCAGTTCCTCCGCCCATTCCAGCCTGCAAATGCATACTAGAAATCCTATGTAAAATGTTAAAGAAAGATACTAGAAAACAAATAAAAGCCAAGATCCCAAGTGTTGATCCTAAATTTGAACTAATATGAATTTATCACGACCCTATGCGTTACATTACCAGCAGAAACGATTTTTCCAATGGAAAATTAGAGAACAAATAGTTTTATGAACTAATATGAACCATCAAATATAAGACAGATCAGACTCTAGGAAACAGTATGATCAGATATACAACAAAAGTTTTATGGATTTTTACCTTAAATGCTAGCAACACATATTGGGTGCTCACCTCATAATAACAACTTAAGCTAGGGTAAAAGTACCATGAAGGCCCTTGTACTAAGAGTCAAATTGCATTTTGCTCCCTTTACTCAAAAAATGGGCAAATTAGTTCTTGTATGTTAAATCACGAGTAAACTACATTCTATTAAAATTTTTATCCATTTCTACAAATTGTTAAAAACTGGCGTGGCTAATGGAATAACCGGATAGTTATATGTGGCGTGCCACTTGCACCTCATCCTAACGTATAAGGACCAAATTTTAACAGTAAAACTGGATGGAATTTTTAACAAAAGAACCATTTTTCTCTTTAATCTAATGTATGACGACTAGTTTGCCTATTTTTTGAGTAGAGGGGGTAAAATGCAATTCGGCTCCTAGTATAAGGCAGGGATTTAAATTGCGGTTGTGGCCGCGTTTTCAGTCGCGTTACGTTTATTGCGGTTGCGGACATAACGGATGCTATTGCGGTCACTGCAGGTATCGCGGTCATGAAATTTTTTAAAACTCACACAACTAATAAATAATAACAAAGTAAAAAAATAGATATCAATGGGAATAGCGGAAAAATAACAAGAATAGCGGCCCGTTATTGCCGCAATTGGCCGTTACCCGTTAAATTGCGGCCGCGATCCACCGCTATTGGTGTGACTCCGCTTCACACCGCTATTTTCAGCAGTAACGGTTTTGGATGGCACCGCTACCGCTATATAGCGGCCGCTATTCCGCTACCTGACCGCTATTTACATCTCTAGTATAAGGGCTTCCATGGTACTTTTACTGTTAAGCTAGCTCCCAGAGAAATAATATATAATTCTTACACACCTTGACACTAGACTTCGAGGATATTCATTAACGATTCAATTGATTCAATGGACTTCATGAAACAAGAAACCATGTATCAGCAGCCAAATTGTATTTATTATATGATTAATGCATATCACTTTAATTAGGACGAAAGGAACATTTTCTTCAAGGAATATCTTTCACTAGTCTCCACGAGGAGTCCGGTTAAAAGTAATAAACAGAACATAAAATTGCTGCATAGCATATTTTGCTCAATTTTGCATACTATTATAAACAAAAGCAACAAAATGGTGACAGTTTAGATTCAAGACACTCATGAAATCAGATTAGTAACACTAACAGTAATAATCCAAACTCTACTCAAATGATTAAAACTGTAGATTGGGGACTTACAGTTACAAAAACCATATCAGCACCATAAAGAGCCTCTTCTATTGACTCTTTGCTCTCTTTCGCAGCATTCATGCCAATTTCTGGATTCCCACCAGCACCAAGACCCCTAGTTAGCTCCTGACCGATTTGCAAACGACGCTTGGGGAAGACAGGTGACATTTTCATAGCTTGAACATCAGTGTTAACGATCCAAAATTCTACACCCTGCATTTCGCTCTCTATCATACGATTAACAGCATTTGACCCACCACCACCAACACCGATAACTTTGATCTTAGCTTCATTGTTATTATTTGAATCATTCATGTCTCCTAAGAACTCGGTGACACTTCCACTAGAACTCTCTTTTCTTGGATTGGTTATCATATTGTTCCCTTCACCTCTAAGCATTGGAACTTCATGATGTAGGTTTAGAAAACGGTCTTTGTTTTGATACGGACTGACACTGTGAGAATTGGTGGAACATCTAAGATGAGGCATGATAGACCTTTGGCCGGCACTTGAAAACCCAATTTTCCCATCACAGAGCTTAAGGAAGCTAAGTCTGCCTGTAGGATTTTCCAATAACACTCTCCCTCCAAGAGCATTAAGTACCCCCATTGGTCTAATATCAGAAGCAGTTGCCATTTTATAAGGCAGCACTAGGAATCAAATTTATGATACAAGTCAGATAATTTAGAAGCCTAAATAGCTTAAATTTCAAGTTTACAACTCAATTTTCATTCAATACCTGCATAAAACCCACAATTAAATCAAAATTATATTCCCAAACACCTAGTAAAACCCATTAGCTAAAACACTATCAGTGTCCATTTTTCAGATTAACCTTAAAACTAAAAGTAATCACAAAAGGGCTATAACTTTCTCAAATGAAGAGCATAAAAGTGAAGTATAACATCAAACAATTTGCCAATATACATTCAGAAATTCCACCATATGCACACGCACACTGCCTAAAATGCCTCAACTTTGAAGTTCACAGCAAACCAAATTTACAATTCAAAGTAAAAGGTTCAAAGATAAAGTGTACAAACAAGACAAAATGCATCAAAAATTTTGTCTGGGTATTAATTAAAAGGAGAAAAGAAAGAACCTGAAAGAGATTCAGAGTGGACTAAACCAGAAACAGCAAAGTTCCCTCAGGGCATTTGAGTGGCTGAAAAGCCCAAAGATTGTGGAAATGGGGGCAAGGTTTTTTCTTTTTTGGATTTTAGCAATGCGGTTTCCTTTGCCAGGTTGTTGTTAAAAAATAATATTACAAATCACAACATAAAGAAAATATCTTGTGAAGTAAAGAGAAGAAGGCCAGAATTTATGAGAAATATGAATAGTGCCCTTATCGGCCAGGGTTTAAGTGTAGCCCTTAAAAAAGGTTAAAACCCTTTTTAGTTTTTGTCTTGATTGTCACTGGTGGGACTGGGGGCTCGTCACAAACAAAAGTTCTTTTCTTTCTTTGGATGGAAGAAATGAAAGAATAAGACGTTTCATTTAAGTGGGGATAATAGCCCAAGTTTCCATTTTTCATTTTCTCACAATCCAAACAAAGGTCTGAGCTTCCAATAGTCGACATCAAAGGCCTCTCTCCCAAGTCCCCACCCAATCTTTGCTTTTTCCATTTTCACTAGCCTGTGGATTTCAAGATCCTTTGTGATAAGATAAGATTCTAGCCAACGAATTGATGCTTCCTTACTCAAATTAACCCCTCAAAATAAACTTCGATGATATTAATTCCATCAATACCACTTTATCTGATTTAATTAAATAAATAAAATTTATATCATTCATAAATCATCCTTTATTCAAATCAATACTTCAAATATTTTTGATTCAATTCAATTAACTATAAAATTTAAATCAATAAAAAAATATTTAACAAATCTTTTACTTTTGATTCTTAACTTTACTCGTGATTAATTTGTGACTTAATTCAATCAACCGATTTAATCTTAATAAAATAAATCATTAATAAATTATAATTAAAAAAAAATCAATTCAATCACTAATTCAATATCCAGCAGCTATATTTTATTATATTATATCATCTCAAGGTGTTGAATTCTAAACTTTCTGTATACTTACATTCTCAAAAATTAGGAATCAAACATTATCGATGAAACAATTTATCGCCCCACGAAAATCTTGGGGCCAAATTTGAGACTAAGATGATATACAAGCAACGACATACCTTTCCATGACTTGTGTGAACACTAAAACCATATATACATACATATATATATCATCAGTTTAGACTTCAGAAATTTGATTATTCATAAAAATCATATTCCCAAAAGTCTTCTTTATAAATATCCACCAACTATCATGTGTCTAAAGGTGTTTGATGATGTTCTTCAGCGTGAGGTTATGTCATTGGTTTTGAGAGCTTCCACCATCAATGCCTGCATCATATTCCATGGATTTTTACATTTTGTAGCATAAGCATTGCAATTACTGATCTAAGATGATGAGGGAAACAAATATAAAAGAGAAGGGTAAATATCCATTTTCGTACCTGAACAAGGTTTAAATTGGTACCTAAGGTTTGCTTCAAGGTTCAATTTAGTACCTAAACTATTTTGGCCCAATTAAATACCTGAACTTCGCTTTATAGTTCATATTGGTCCAAATAAGACATTTACAGTCAGTACCAATTCAAACTAAAAAGCCAAGTTTAAGTACCTAATTGGAACCAAAAGAACCTTAGGAACATTGAAGCAAAGTTTAGGTACCTAAATGTATATTTACCCAAGAAAGAAATAAAAGAATAACTAAAATACTTGCCTTGAGCATGCATCTTCTTTTCTGGCTCATAATGGACCACTTAGATTTCTTCTCATTACTCTTAGTTTCTCTTTAGCTTTCTGGGCTTTGGTTTGTGTTTTCATTGACCATTCCTCAAAGTACTGCAAGGACAAAAAGGAAAAAGAAAAAACACCAAAAATAGGATGAACAAAGCAAAAAAATGAATGCTTATATTTCCTACTCTTATGAATGTTGCCCCCATCATAAAGTTCTATAACTTTGCCCTTTTGATCATCTTTTTTTATTCTCTACTTCATATGGTGCATTGTAAAGCACATGGAATCAGTTGAATGATTTACCTGTTGCTTTCTTTTCCTCTCGAGTTCCACCTGTTGAAATGCAAGTAAAATGAGATTAAGCTGCCATATTATATATGATAAAAGCTACATCAAGATCTGAAATTTCGATAAATGCGAAAAGTAATACGAATGTTACCAAAGCCTGCTTGAGGTGAGTATTCTCTTGTTTCAATTGGTTCAATTCTGCTTCTAGCTCAACTGTATATGCCTGTTAAATATAACCAACCTTGTAAGAATTGAAGTATTATGCCTATATACTAATGACCTACACAACAGAAGATTATTTCTCTACCACTAAATATATATGTATAATTGTATACACATGCATATATATGCATTCACTTCCAGAAACAGTAGTTGTAGGTAGTACCTGTTTTCTAGCTCTAGACCTTGCAGCTGATTCCCTATTCTTAATCATCCTGCGTTGCCTTCTCTCGACTACTTTTTCTATTGGACCATCAATGATTCTTTTCCTTCCTCGTAGTCCACCTATCTCTATCCCAAATTGAGTGGCTGCATTATCAACTTGATTGGTACATATCCCATCTGGTGATACCGGACTTATTGGTGATACCACTCCCATTGCCTGTCCCGGTCCATAGCCACCAGCTGCACCTACTTTTCCGTTATAACAGATGGCTGTTGACAGTGGGGCAGCAGTTGGCTGGTAGCCGCCACCCCCCTTACCATCATTAAGATAGCCTGATGAGTCACCAAGGACTCCACTTGGAGGCATTGTTTGATATGTACTCCCACCAAAGCCACCACTGCCACCCATTCCCATAATTGGCCTGGGAACAAAACTTGGACCCACTGCAGGGTTATTGCTAGCCTGATGCAACCCGAACTGTTGTTGATGTTGTGAATGTGGTGGTACTGCCGGTGGTACGCATGGGTCCCGAACTACACCTGCCTTAACCAAGAAATCTTCCAAGGTCATTTCCCCAAAAGTCGGTTGTCGAGTACTAGTATTCTCAGCATTCTGCATATTGCTCTTGTTACTCTGTCCTTGTCCTTGCTGCACTTTATGTATCTCAGACCAAACTTCATCGACAGTTTTCCGACACAATGGTGCCGGAAGTGAAAGCGAGCCTTGTCGAGGCAAGCTAGACTGCCTAGCTACACCTTTACTGCTTGCTGTTTCATTCAAAGATAAGTAAACATGGTTGCTAACCTGTTCATTTACACCATTGTTGTGATGATTGTTATTAATGGAGTTTGTAGCTTGGTTTTCTTCAGCATTCCAAATGCTGGTAAGGAACTCGTCCATGTTCATCGACCCAAAGTTCTTCCCACATAACGTGTGCTGGAACTCATCGAGAGTGAGGGAATAGATTGAGGATTGTCTTCCAAGGGCCGATAATGGATGATTCTTTAGCTGCCGGTCCACCTCCTTCAATGTGGACTCGACCTCGCCAACCTCAGAGTTCTCAACCACCATTTTTGCGATGAAATCTTGCTTTAAAATATCAAAAACGAGATTATAATCGATAAATAAGTATTGTAGCAGATTGTTAAAGGTGGGGCCAAAGCATGATTCTTGAATATCAACCCAACATGTAAGCAAAAAGTAAAATTTAAGGGGAAAAAAAAGATAAGTTCATACAAAATGGTGCATTAGTCTTTCACTTAGAACAGTAAAGGAAATAAATTGAAGTACATAATGGACATTAATTGGAGTTTAAGTTCAGTAAAGTTGATTAAACAATGGAGGAAATAGAATAATAAATAAGAAAAAGATAAATTTGGGTAGTGTATTTTTTTAATGTAAAAGATAAAAAAGCTTCAAAAGTGGGTGAACAATGGGAATCTATTAGCTTATCTTGTTTCACTCCACCATCCTCCATGAATTGAAATAAAATATTGTTTATCATGTCAGAAGATATTACAAGTGCTTTATATTTTCGATATTTATTTAAAATTTTTATGTCAATTTTCTTTTGATACTATATCAATTGTGATTAGTTTAATATTAACTCACATGTAGAAAAATTAATAATTATAAGTAAATATAATTTTAAAACTTGAACAATAATGGTACCTACCAATACAAATTATGGTCATGTTTCCAAATGTTATAATAAAAAGGAGACCTAAAGTACAAAGATACCATCTATGACCTATCTAGACAACAGCTCAGGCTACAATTAAATAATAATAAAATATTTAAAATTAATTATAAAATATATATTATTTTATCTATCTATATTTGAGTTAATTCCACAAATAATTCATACACCAATTAAACTAAAAAATAATTACGCTATATTAGTAATACTAAAGATATATAAGTAATTTAATTTTTTAAAAACTAAAATTCCTATTTTTCTTTCACCTTTCTATTCAATTTTTATCTTTTTTATTTAAACTATTCGCATTTTTTATTTCTTTATTGATAATTATTTGCATTTCTTAAATTAATTAATAATAATGATTTTTAAAAGGTAATTATTACTTACCTAATAATTTCTATGATTTTTAGGTTATTGTGATTTTTTACCTAATCTTTAAAAAAAAATTCACCCACAATAATTGAACTCAAATCTGAACATGAAACCTTTTCAAGATTCAAGCTGTGACTCCTAACCATGAATTCCTTTACACCTAATTGATTTCTAATTTTTTCATAATGGTTAAAAGATAATATTCAATATAAAAATTATTAAAATTATATTTTATATAAATATAAAATATTTTAAATACAAAAAAGAAAATATAGCAGGAACAGAACCGAGAAGATGATCTTTATATAGTGGAGCAAAGATATTGGTGGGCCAAGAAGGGAGCTACAAAGAATCTTTCCTATTATGGAAAAGATGATAACATCCATTGACTAATCAAATACCGCTAAATTAAAATTAAATCCTTTTTTTTCTTCTCATAAGATGATAAAAAAGGGCTGGCTACCTAACAAAAAAACCTACTATTCTGCAGTTTTTCATATTTTTATTTTTATTTTTTAAAATAATCTCTTCTTTAAAGATCAACTTTTGTTGGTGTAATGATAAGATACACGATTGGAATAAAAATGTTGCATGATATATAGATAACTGAACGACATATGGATCAGGCAAAGTGAATGATACATAACGAGCTAAAAGGCTTACCCTAGGTTAAATTAATGACTAAGTAATTGAGTTGATAAATAAATAGGGTGATAGTAGTGTTTGATGTATCTTGTGACAAGTGATTTTTGTTTATTATTAAGATAAATCTTATGTTCATGCCTTCTCCAACCCTTATCAAAATATAATATATATGCATGGAATGGGACAAGCCATAGAGAGAATATAGCTTCAAAACAAGGATTGAAAGAACACATAAAGGGATCCCTATTAACGCATTTCTTGAACCATAAAAGAAGCAAAGAAAGAAACTGAAGAAGCATGTATGAACATACCTGGTTTCAACAAAGGAAAAGAGATATGATTGGAGCTGAAAAAAGATGAGAAAATAAGAGGGTTATTGTGGTTGAAGAAAATGGTTAGGCAGTGGGGAATATAAACAAACACGTAGAGGGTGTAAAAGTGAGTTTAAAGTTTCCCGGCGCAGTGTGGTCCAAAAAAGTCAATTGGAATCGACCCAAAGGAAGGGAAAACTTTATAAAAATTGGGTAATTGTGCTGTCTCCCCAGTTCCAAAATGGTATCGGCGTTGCTTTGATTGACACGTTTCGGCCATGTGGCTTGCTCTGCTTTGCTTTACTGCTCTTAGCTCAACGCGTGTGCTGCTGCTGCTGCCTCTTTTGTTCATCTTAAGTCGACGGAAACTAAAACCCTTCTCCGTCAGCAACCTAAATCTCCCATTTTACTACTTCTTCGCTTGTGTTTATTGGCATTAAAATATTCCTATTCTACATCAAATACAGGAAGGAATGCTTTTGAAACAAGAACATAGGTTAAATCCATCATATTATTAATTTGATTAGTCAATCGGTACATATGACTCTAATCAAATAAATTATAACAATTTACAAAATTAGAAAAAAATTAAAAATTTTAAAATCAGATTCAATCAATTTTTTAACGTGTTTCATACTAGTTGCAATCGTTTTTGTCTCTCATCGGAGTCTGGACCATATTTCAACTTATTTCCAATTCAACCAATTTAGTTCAATTATGAAAACACTAAAAAGAACTGACCATAAAGCTTATTATAATTTGTGTTGTTTGGATCGAACCAGTTAGTCAGACTGATTGGACCAGGAACTGAGAAATTAATCTAAAAATGGCTTTAAACTAATTAGGCCAAAAACCGATATGAAACCAATTAAAAACCGGTTGAATCAAAATTTTTAAATTTTTTTTAATTAACCGATATAAAAAATATTGATAAAAAATGACATAAAATTACTTAGAATCGAACTCAAAATCTCTTACCTATAACATAATATTCTTACTACTAACTGAAGTTGACGATATGCAGTTATAACATTTGAAATCAATATTTCAAAAATTAAAAAGACTAAAAATAATAAAAGAGATGCAAAACATTTTTTTTATGCATACAAAAATATATATATATTTAATTATTATTTGAGAATAATATTGTGCGTCTGTAATAATCAAGAAAACAATTGATATTATTTTTAAAGTTAATTGAATATTATTTTTGAAGTAAATTTTATATACTATTTTCGTTGATCATAACTTAAACAATATAATAATTTTCACGTGAGTTACTTGCTCCTCATAACCCTTTAAACTACGTGCATATTTGAACAATTAATTAATGTAAATTATTTTTTACATACAAAATAATGTTTTTGATGCAACTTTTTATTGATTTAAAAGGTAATCAATGAGCCATATTTTCTTATATCATTAGGTTATACATACAAACCCACTGAGGACATATTAATGTAGAGATAATTGATGAAAATTGTATATTTTCATAAGTAATTAGTTTGGATATTTTAATAATTTATCAAATATAATAAAATTGACGTATTTAGGATATAAAAATTTAATATTCATCTTCGTGCTTATAAAAATATATAATAAAAAAAAGTTACTACGTCTATCAAGAAGATTAACTCCTCGTATACAAAGCAAAATCCTATTTTGATACAAAATTAATTTTTTTATAATTATTCTCCGATTCTTAAATCAAAGGAAAACATGTTTAACTGTACTTGAACAATATATTCTAGATTGTTACAATAATAATAATATCAATTGAGTTATATTAATATATTTTATTTTATTGTTGAATGAGTCTTAGCTCGATTAGAGTGTGCTCAAGTACATTTCCTCTTATTTATGGATTAGGAAGGGATTATGGGTAATTTTAAACATTATTTTTAAAAATAACAGATATGATCAGAAGCTTCTTCAAATATATATATTAGCATACTACAGTAATATTTAATATATTTCCAAAAAAAAATTAAAATGTATTAAAATGTGATACAACAAAGTTATGGTTAGACATGTGAGGCACGTGCACTTTT
Source organism: Gossypium longicalyx (assembly GCA_025698465.1). NCBI lineage: Eukaryota > Viridiplantae > Streptophyta > Magnoliopsida > Malvales > Malvaceae > Gossypium > Gossypium longicalyx. The sequence goes on along the minus strand of CM046995.1, from coordinate 2,438,827 downwards.
TTTTTTGTGGGGGACAGTGTGAAAAGTGAAAGATGAAAATATGGGTTTAGAATTTAAAAGGATGACAACATCATGGGTGGATTCGTTGGAATATGGGAATGAGATTGGTAAGGTCGCTGTTTTAGGGGCTGCTTTTGGCTATTTTTGCATTCATTTTATGATTTAAGTTTAATTTTACTGAATTTGGAACAATATTTAGATAAAATTCTTTTATTAATGTCGACTTTAAGATTTAAATTTGATTAAGATATTTGAGAAAAAAATTCACTTTCACTTCTTTGAAAGCATTTAAGATCGAACCGCCCTCAAATGCATCCCTCATTTGAATGTAGTAGTAAGTATATTTGAAGCTATCAACGAATGCTGCACTGTTGATAGCAATGGTGAGATACATTGTGTTTCCAAAAAAACATAAATTTGAACCTTAAAAGATGATATTATTAGAAAGGATAGTTACTAACCCTGAACATAAACCGTAAAACGAACATGTTGGATATCAAGATGAAAATTATGTTTGAAGCGAATCACTGATTTAATATCTTTCTCTGAATGTGTCAGTCTAATTCCAACAACCTTGAAAAAAAGGGAATTTGCAGCTCTTTCATTTCTTTTTGGCTATTTTACAAAGATGAATGTATATATTTTGCAGTGCTCCTATCAGTACATTCTGGAATTTAATAAAAAGTTTTCTAAAGTTTCGACACTTGCCCAACATTTGTTGATATTGCTTAAGTGGGAAGAGAAAGAAACAAAAAAGGAGGGGAAGATCAATGTTTTTTAAATTACATCGGTGGTCGAGCCGATTAAGTCATTGGTTCGTTAGTTCAATTAAAAATTATTAAAAATTAAAAATATTAAAAAAATCATGATTCAACTGACTCTTGATCTAATCGGTTCAAAAATACTTTTCAAATGGTCCCTCGATCAATTCCTGGTCTAATTAATCTGATTCGGTTCAAACAACACTAGAAGACATGATTAAGAGAATGGTGAGAAGTTCACACTATAAGGTGTCGAAAGTCTTATTCCTTAAAGATAGTCTCTTCTTACTTTTAATGAGCGGGCGCTAGTTGTGCATACTTTTCGACAATTATTCTTTTCTTGATGTTCATGGGATATGTCAGTGACTTTGCTAAAGCCTGTGCTAGTATATATTCTTTGAGTCAAGTCTCACCTCATCGGATTTTTAAAATCTTTATAGTGATAAAGTTAATCTACCTTACAAGTGACATATGAGGTATGGGAAGATCTTTACTATTGACAAGGCAGAGTTAGGTGGTGTGAATTATAGAAGCTATGAAAACCTTTCTTTTCCAAGAAAGAGAGATTGGCAAATTGGTTATACCAATAATCCTTAAGGGCTGTATTTGTTAATATCCCTTATTGTGATCTTTGATTCTATTAAACAGAAAAGGATCACTAGTTTTCTTGAAGAATAGCTACAGAAAATGTAACACTTTGCTTTATTCCAAAATGTGGGATTAAGGGAATAAGATGGATAAATTACAATTACCATAAATGAAGTATTGATGAGATACCACACATATTTTAAGAGTAAATTATATTGAAAGTTAATTAACTATTAGGAAGTTTGTGTCTTGGTCGTTTAAACTATTCGAAAGTTTTTTATTTAAATTATTGGGATGTTAAGTTTTTCTTTTTAAAATCCGAGTAACGAGCTCCAACCAATGATTCAACAATTCATAGGGTGGGTCAATATCCATTGATGAATAGAAAAACTTTAAATTCAAGTTGATTTAACGGTCAGTATCAGATATTAGAGAAGAAAATTGTTTGGGTTTGTAGATTCGCGACTTTTAAAGTTATTTCATGAAGAAAAAAAATTGTGAAAAGAAGGAGAAAAAGAGCTTCCGATTGATGCAGACAACGCTAATAGAGAACGTCATACAATAACGATTTTAACAGCTCATTGATTTAAACGAAAACTTTTAAATAGCTTAATAAATATATTATAACTTTTTAAAATTAACTAAAATATAAATTTACTAATAATTTATTGACATTGGGTGTAATTTACCCTTATTTTAATCCGCTTTCTGTGCAAAGGCCAAAACTTATAAGAAAATAATTTTAAAAAATGGCCAAAATCTATTTTCTGTATTAAAGTCCATAAGTTAACCATGTAGAAACTACAAAAGAACCATGTAAGAACTGACAAACAATCACATTACATACACTACAATATTTGGATATAAAGCTTCATAAATTAGATTCTTAAAAAAAAAAAAAAAAAAAAAAAAAAAAAAAAAAAAACCCTTCCCTGCATGAAATTATATAGGTCAACTCAATCCATCACCTTGGAACATGTGGTACAAGCATTAGATGATACCATAGGAATTGCAGTGGAAAGATCAGATATAGGTAACAAGCAATTAGCAAGTAAAGCATTGCTAGTTGCAGTGAAAAAAGCTTCCCAATAATGTGGTGGAGGGATACTATTAACAGCTTCGATATTGATCTCGAAAAGCTCTTCTTCTCCTTCTTCATCTTCATTTTTCATCTTTGTTATAATCTGGGTTTCGCTGCTCTTTCCTCCATGATCTACAATTTCATCTTTGATACTGAACGAAGCCATTGATTTCAGTGTTGAGTTTGTGAAAGTTTGGAGCATCCAGTTTGTGTTTAAATATGTGGAGATGGGGGGTTTGGGGTTAGTGGGGTTGAGGGAATAGGTGGTAAGTAGAACGCTCTTCAACAAATTCACAACAAAGTTTGGTCAAAACAAGCGACAAAATCAAACATCACTTTTCGGACGCTTGACGTTGCTTTTTCCCATGGGTAAAAGTACCATTTAGTAAAATTGTGTTTTATCATCTTTAATAAAAAAAATGAGTAAATTAATTAATTCTTATACATTAGATTAAAGGGTAAATTAATTCTTTTTGTTCTAATTTTCATTCACTTATATTGTTAAAAATTGACGTGGCTAATAGAATAATTAGATAGTAACATATGGCATGCCATGAGTAAAAATGTTAACGTATAAGGACCAATTTATTTCGTATAATGAATGTAATTTTTATATCTACTTTACAGTTTACAAAAATTAATCATTTCAAAGTTCATAGTTACCCTTTCCAATAATGTCATGTTTATGGCTCAAATTCGAGTTCTCTCCGAAAGTGCAACGTGACGTACCACTATATCTGCTATATGTTGATGTATTTAAACTTCCTTTAACAACTACATTTGCCATATCAGTTTCTTTTGAGATAAATGTCAATTTGATACATAAATTTTGATTTGATATAATTAGACACATGAAACTTGAATTATGTTTCATATTTATGTACGAAACTTTGATTTTGAATTCAATCATTCAATTTTAAAGAAATGAATGCACACGTTTATCTTCATATTGAATTAATATAATTAATTTAAATTATTTAACATATAAGGAGGAAAAAATATTTTTTCCATAAAAGAAATTGTATAAAAGAAAAAAATGTTGTGTCAATTAAACTTGGGGGTTGGTATCCTAATTAACTGTTCTTAACATGACATACATGTAATCCATACTGAATAAATATTCTGTCTTTGGTTTTCCAATAACTTCCTAAGTTAGGACTGAAAAAGAAAGTAGAGATGTGTTGTCCCCATTTTATTGGATAAAATAAACATTCCAATACTAAAAAACAAAGGATGTTGGACTAATTAGGAACTTTGTAAAGTCAAACTCAAATCGTATGATCTCATCGTACTTTTCCAACACAATGGATATGTCATTCTTAAGGAAAACTACACCTATGTTACTAAATTAGTAAATTTTTTATTTTGGTAGTTTAATTTTAAAAAAATTATTAAATGGCCACTGAACTATTTAAAAGTATTCATTTAAGTTGTTAGTCTTTTAAAATGATTATTATATAGCATTCTCTGTTTGTAATGTTTACGTCAATCGAAAGTTCTCATTCCTTTTTCTTCTATAGTTCGATTTTTTTTTATAAAATAACTTTAATGCCACAAATTTTCGAACTGAAATCTAAATAACTTTCTTTTTTTCTCTTTGAAATTGACTATTAAACTGATTTGAACTTAATGTATGTTCTACTTGTTGACAGGCATTAATCCATCGTACTGATTATTGTATTATAGCTTGGAGTGATTTGAGAGATGTTGGATCCAACACCGCTCCACAGCTGGCATGCTCTAGTTCACAACCCACTCTGCTTCACTATGGACCTGCTCTGCTCTGTTTCAATTTAATTTTTGCTACTTCTCTTAAAACATTTCCAATTTTTTAAAGGCAAGTAAATATTTATATATTTTTTCTCAATAATTTAAACATAATTCTTTAAAAAAATATTTAAATATAAAACATGTGAATTTTTCTATACCACAATATTACATTTCTACTCTTTTAATTATTATATATATGCAAAGATTAAATGTTCATATAGTGAACCCTATGTGATAGATTGATGGTCAGGGTGTTCACTACCCTTGGTGTGACCTGGATTTAAGTCGCACTAATCGTGTTTGTTGTTGAGGATTTGCCTTGTTCTTGTATTCCAAAAATAAAATAAAATTCATATAGTGAAACAAGATGAGGCAGAACAAACAATTACCATGACTACTACATATCTACCATTAAAAAAATCTACTCATCCCATCTCAACCAAGATCCACTTTCTAAAAAAAAAAAAAAAAAAAAAAAAATTCAGAACGTGTCGAACTGTTTGGATTTTGTCATCTCTAGATGGTTTAATAGAATTGGATTCAACTTGAAATAAATTATTTTTAATTTAAATTATTTTTAATTTAAATTAATTTTAATAGAGTTAATTAATACATTTAATCATTACAAAGATTATTACTGACATCAATTATACTAATTATCAATAATTTTAACTCTCATTTTCTAATCGTATAATATTGTTTTAAAATGATAAAACTTGTCAAAGTGAAGTAATGGGTTTGAGAAGTAGAGCCAACTGCTACAACACAAGATATTGAAACTTTTTTTTAATCGAAAAAGGGAAAGGAAACAATTAGAAAATAGAAAGCAACATTTAAGAAATCCAATTATCTCAACAACCAAACTCAAAAACAGCATTTCTTTGTTTAGTTCAATGGTAGTTGGGTTTTTAAGGAAAATTAAAGGAATACAAACAATTAATTATAATTTATTTTATTATTAAATCTTTTTTAAGACTAGAATTAGTCCTTCATGGTCTTATTGGCCAACTAACAAAATCAACAATCATATAATTTTATACACTTATCAATTAATCAGATGATGATGAAACGTGATAAAAAATGTTTTTAGTTCAATAAAATCTTGAAAAAGACTTTAGCTTCAGCTTGGGCATACCCCATACATGCTCTAGGACCCTTGGTGCTTAAAAAGTATTGAATATTAAACCTATATATCACCTATAGTTAAAGGATGAAAGGGATTATTTCCCTTGTGCAAGATTGAAATAGTAATACATATTTACACATCCCACCAACAATAAGAATGCAGGTAAAAGAAAAGGGTAAATTTGCAGCTTTGCAGATGTAGTCTACGCATATAGCAGTTTTGAAGGGCACTATTAGAACTAGAAGTTATGCTATTAAGTTCCATGCCTACTATAGAAACCTGCAGTCCTACCTACGCGCTCTTAAAATTCTATACTAAAAGCCTGTAATAAATCCAAGATTGAAAACCTGTGAAAGTATTGTGACAACATTAAGCACTAATGCCCGGAGTAAAGACCCTTTGAACTAAAAGTTATGCTTTTCAAGCCCATGCCTACCATAGAAACCTGCATGTCTTGCGTATGTACTCTGAGAATTCAATACTTAAAAGGAGTCATACAAAGTAATCAGTATTCCAAGATTCAGAACTTATGAATGCAACGTGACAACATCCCACGTTAGAAACGAGCAGGATATATCAGGTTTAAGGAAGAAAACAGCAACAATCAAGAGAATTAGGTTTGTAAAACTAGTTAGAAAAAAGTCGGGATAGCATATATATACATACACATATAAAAGACTTTCTTGCAAGCGAAGTTACTAGACTTTCCTGCAAATAAAATTTTATTTTTAACCCTAAACCCTGAAGAAAACTAATAACCTTTGCTGTCAAAAATGAATCTGTAGGTAACTCAATCACATAAGAATTAGAGCTTACTAAATTTGTAGGGAACTCAATCACACAAGTCAGAAACATTAAAAACTGGACTGATATGCAAATCTGTTGGCAACTCAATCAAATAAGCATTAGAGTTTATTTTCTTTAACATCTTACATGACCTAAACTTCTTTGGCTTCAATTTGTGATGAGTTCCCTCAAACCGAACTTAATTTATATTTAGCCTAATGATGTAAATACAAGCACTAATGCACAGAGTCTATAGTATAAAATGATACCTCAAATTCTTGGCTTCAATTTTAAAAGGCTAATAACCTTCCACACCAAAAAATGATCTAAATTTATATTTAGCTTGTAAAACTGTAAAAAGAGATAAAAATCATCATTATACTCAAGAGAATCAAGGACCCAAAGTGAAAAACAATCTTTCCTCAGGCCCAAAGAGATGTTTTCTCCTTATTGCCTTAATATGCTCAGCCAGGATGAGTAAATAGTTTTATTGAAGAGAATGGCTAACACCAAGGATCTCTCAGAACCCACCTCCAACTACATAGTACTCGATAAAACAGAATGATCAGAGTAACTTGATCATGAATTATATCTCATATTGATGCAAATAGATAACAATGAAGAAGGTAAAATCCTATTTCAAGCCCTTAAACAAGTTTATCTTCTATCTTATTTGGACCCACTATTCAGGTACGTGTTTCTCCTCAATAAAATGAACCATTGGATAGTTTGATGATGAATTAAACCTAATAGTCAAGCGAAGAGATAACAATGAAGAAGGAAAAAGCCTATTTCAAGTCCTCAAACAAGTTTATCTTCTTCTATCTTAAGTGGACTCTTGATTAGGATACATGATTGTACTCAATAAAGCAAAATCATCCGACTAGCTTGATCATTAATGAAATCAAATATTCATGCAAATAGGTGACGATGAAGAAGGTAAAATCCCATTTCAAGCCCTCAAACAGGTTTATCTTATCTTATGTGGACCCATAATTCAAGTCCATGTTTCTACTCAATAAAACAGAACCATCCGGATAGCTTGATAATGAATTAAATCTAACAGTCATGCGGAGAGATGACAATGAAAAAGGAAAAAGCTTATTTCAAGTCCTCAAACAAGTTTATCTTCTTCTACCTTAAGTGGATTTGTGATTAGGGTACATGTTTGTACTTGATAAAACGGAACCATGCAAATAGCTAGATCATGAATAAAATCAAATATTCATGCAAATAGGTGATGATGAAGAAAGTAAATTCCCATTTCATGTCCTCAAACAAGTTTATCTTCTTCCATCTTACTCAGGCTCAGGATTTGGGGAGCTTGATCATAAATTAAATCCAAAATTCACGTGATCGGATAATAGTGAAGAAAGTAAAAGCCTATTTCAAGTCCTCAAACAAGTTTATATTTTTCTATATTTGTCGGACTTGGGATTCGGGTTCATGTCAAACACAAATATGCTCAATAATTTTTTCTAAAAAAATTAGGATACATTTGAAAGATCATATAGATATCCATGTCAAGTGAAAAAGAGCTCAATACAAATCGAGTAATAACTTTGAGCTAAAAAGGGCAAATTTCTATGAAATTTCAGTTCAGTTCAACATTGTAGATATCAAAATTCAACCAAAAAAAAAAGAAGAAAAATACCTCTTTAGAATACATAGCAATTAGTATCCACTAAAAGAACCTAACCCTAGATACAAGCAAATTGTACTTCAATTAAAATATAACAAGAAGCGAAAACAAAGTGTAGATCAAGAAACACGCGTACGATATAAGGCCGCGATGTTCTTCACCTCCATCAGCAAGTGCCACCATTAAATTGGTGCAAGCCCTAGTGGCCCAAACAACGAAAATCCCCGCCACGGCGTACCTAGCAACGCTAGTCCCCTGGGGAATAAAAAGCGATGCTGCCGAGAAGATCACCACCGGTAACATACAATAACCAACCACGCTCGTACACGTATGAAGATCTAGGTTGCCGTTGCGACCCGCTAACATATTGAAAACGACATAGAGGAAAATCGAGGAGACGACGATCCAGCCAAGGATGACGCCGAATTGGATCTTGCCAGCGAGGAGTTGGAATAAGCAGAGGGATAAGTAGAGAAAGATAGGGCCTGATAAGTCGGAGTCTTTATGGGCCGTCGGGTTCACCCGGAGAGGGTTGAGGATGGATCTGGTTTTGTACCAGATTTGATCCGGGTGGATACCGAGTTCATCGAGAAGGGGCTCTTCGTCTTCGAATGAAGCGGATCCGGTTGCTGCGGAGGAGGAGATTGAACCGCCTAAGGATACCGACGACGATGTGGCCGAACCCATATCGAAAGACATGAAGGGTAAAGCGGAAGAGGAGGAAGGAGGGCGTGAGGGTTGGAATGGAGCAGTGGGTACTCGGCGTTGGTTGATGTTTCCGACGGAAGGGTTGACTCCGCTGCCGGAGGGGAAGACCACCGGCGGCACCGTGAATTCTTTCGCCATTTCTTGTTAAAGCTACAGAGACTTGTTTTGTGAGTATCTAGAAATTACTAATTCTTTTCCGTGGAATCTTTTTGTGTTTCCAATTTTTAAGCTTGTTAATGGATTTTTATGGAGCGCTGATTAGACCCGGCCCGACTTGCCGGGTTTTCGCTAATTTAATAAAATGTTTATTAAATTTTAATTATAAAAACATATAAAATATGAGAAAATAATTACTACACCACGAATAAAGTTTTTAGACTCGACTAGTAGTGTTAGAGGGTGAGCGTAGATTGTCAATGTATCAAATAAGATGTTACTATTTTTTTTTTGTATTCTTCATATTCGCTTTACGGTTTGTATTCGGAATTCGTGGTTATCACTCTAAACAAATTTATCTCTAGGGATGAGTGAAATTTTTGAGTTAATTAAGTTGATAAGTGTAGAGTTCCTAAACCCTAAATTTATTTACCAAAATGTATATACTTCTTTTCAAAAACAACAAGGTCGTTGTAGTATAGTGGTAAGTATTCCCGCCTGTCACGCGGGTGACCCGGGTTCGATCCCCGGCAACGGCGAATTTTTTTTCAATTTGAAAACTCGATTTCTGAGAAAGAGCCATGAAGAAGCTGTACTTTCAAATTATGTCTGATTAATACTTTATCGGTATCGTCTCCATTTTCAAATCTATGCATGAAGATAGTTGAGTTGTTAGTCCAGAATATAGTGTTCTATGATAATTTAATGAAACTAGTAGTGATTCTGAACCGTTAAGTTTGGTCCCCCCCCCCCCCCCCCAAAAACTATCAACATTAATGGATCCATTATCCAATTAAAGAGAGAACAATGATAATACTATATGACAAAAATGATGGAAATAGGAAGAACTTGGGTTCATGTCTGGGGTCTTGATGTCTATATATCCTGCTGGATCAGGGTTCGCCATTGTTATAATAGGAAGAACTTGGGTTAGAATTGAAGCCGAGGTTGAGGTGGTCAGTAATGGTAATGGCTGATTTTTTGGCTTAGAGTAGGTGGGGTTGGAGAATTTTTGGTTAAGCTCAGATAATAGGGCTTGATTCTCCTCGTTGAGAAGCTTTGCTTTCTTCCTCAACCTCTCATTCTCTTTCAGTATGTAACAGTTCTTCATGTATAGCTCTAAGTTCAGCTTTTCCATGACTATCCAAACTTCCTTCAACTTGCCGGTAATGCCCCCCTGAAACCCAGTTAAAAAACCAATGGGGTATTAGGATAAAAGAAACCACTGTAATTGACACAAATTATATGTATGTATTTACGTACGCATGGCATTAAAGATCACCAATTGAACAGAAACTTACACTATAAAACTGGTTATCTTATTAGTGGAGAAACAAGCAGGTGGATGGTGGCAAATGATACTTGTTTTGTGAGTAATATTTTGTAGGACCAACCCTTTATGGTCTATATATAGGGGATTATAATTAGGGCAATAGCTGTCCAGGACTCTTTCGGCTGGCCTATACATGAAAGAAAGGGATAAAGGTTATTACAAAGTCGACTGCAGATTGAACATGTTGGTTACTACTACATGTGCTTATGTTACTCTTAGACATAGATTTGTTCTTTTTAGCTTTGTATTCAAGTAGAATGATGGTTCCAGTTGGTATAAAAGAAGGGGCCGAAAGTAGTTAAAAGGGGAAAAAAACAGATAAAGAAGACAAGTTTAGACATGGAGAAAGACCCGGGGGGGGGGGGGGAGGGCTTAAAAACAAAGAATAAAGGAGAAGCCTTTAGAAACTACTCTGCTAATTCAAATAAAATAAAATAAAATAAAATAATTTTTACGTTTATATAGATTTAAACTAGTACTAAAATTTTGATATTTAAATACGTTTGTATGTATTGGGACCTTATTTGTCCCTGTATATGAAGTTTCTCTTCATGTTTGAATAGCTTCTTGAATTGCATGTTTGGTCACCATGTCGTATCCCTTCTTCAGGCAGTTGTCTAGATATACATATTATATATACATACAAACAATCAAAGTTAAAGAACCGGCTCTACACTTGTCATTTGCTGCAAGTATATTGAGAAATTTTCCAATTGGTTTACTTGAAGCCATCTAAATCTTATACATACAAACATATTATATATATATGTATGCATGTATGTATGTATATTATATATATATATATATATATAACCAGCTCAAAGATTCCTTGTTATAATAAATCTGTAGACTCCAATTCAGGAACATCCTACCTTAAACAACTAAAAGATTATGGCAATACCATGGCCTAAGCATTCCTTGCATCTCCTTTTAACAATGATCTTCTTCGTCTCTCAAACCACGTACACATTACAAATCCATTATATTCGATACCCTCCTCGACAATTAATCGATACCCCGCATCGTCGATCCAAATCCGACCCTCAATAGGTTGATATTGTCTATTATTCATTATTTTCTCACGTTTTTTCATATATTAATATTTTTTATCTCCTTTTTCCAGGTACATATTTCTTTGGCAGGCAAAGATTACATGAGGGTGACTTGGATAACAGAAGATAAAGACGTGCCATCAATAGTGGAATATGGGAAGATTTCTGGGAAATACAATAACATTATTGAGGGAGATAGTACTCAATATCGATACTTCTTTTACAGTTCAGAAAAAATACATCATGTTAAGATTGGACCATTGGAGCCATCAACAATGTATTACTATAAGTGTGGTGGATATGGTCCTGAGTTTTCCTTCAAGACACCTCCTTCAACTTTTCCTATTGAATTTGTTGTGGTTGGTAAGTAAAGCTTTTTTTTTTTTTATATGGTGTTTATATTTCGGTTTAAATTTTACATTTTATTCAATTTAAAAATTCTAATCTTTTCATTAATATTATTAGTATATTTTCTCTAAATCTACTTCTATCAAATTTGTATACTGGGTTTATAATGACTTATGCTGTGGAATTAGATTTAAAACTTTATTCAAGTATAGCTTGAAACAATTTATATAAAGCAAAGCAATGAGTACTAAACACGAATATATTTAAAATTTAAAATTTAAAATTCGAAAAGTGCAATGATAATTCAAACCCAGGATATTTGTGAGGAAAAATTTCAATTTTTTTCATATATATATATAAGATTATATCTTATATTCTTCTAAGAATATATTTCATAAATATATGTATTTAAAAGAATGAGTCCAAAATTAAAACATCACTAATCATTTTTGATAAAAGGAGAAAATAATGGATTAGTACTATTTTTTTTCCTTTTAAAGGATCATATTGAGAGAATTTTTTTTTGAATAATTTCATTGTAGATTCTGATTATATCTGTTTTTGATACAATGTCTAGAACTATCCATAACCCCTTCCTAAAATAAAATATTGCAAAAATGTAAGACCCATCAAAATTTCACGTACAAAAACAAAAGTATTTAGTTTTAGAAAGATTCAAACTTTTAAGTACGAAACACTAGTTTGTTAAAGTTATATGTTAAAAGTATAAAATGGGTTTAATGCAATATTTGCGCTTGAACTTCACAATTGATACTACATGGGGTTTGAACTTTTTTTTATTCAAATTAGTCTTGAACTTGGTAATTGTTTCTAGGGCTTGAATTTTTTTTGTCCAAGTTAGTATCTGAACTTGAAAATTATTTGCACATTGGGGCCTGAACTTTTTTTTATCCAAGTTAGCCCCTGAACTTAATGACTGTTCCATATTAGGGTCTAAACTTTTTTGGTCCAAGTTAGCCTCTGAACATGGAAATTATTTTCATATTGAGGCTTGAAATTTTTTTGTCCAAGTTAGTCCCTGATATTTCTTTAACAAAAAGCTGGACTCAAAAAATTTTTAGGTCACAATGTCGGAACGATTGTCAAGTTCAGGAACAAAAAAATATTTAAGGCCCCAATGTGGGAACAATTATCAAATCCAAGCCCTAAATAGTGCATTAACCCTATGAAAATAATATGGATCCACTGGATTTGTCCAAAAGTTGAGTTTTTGTTAAGATCGTTAGCCTGGCTTAATTTGGATTTGACTTGGATGAGGTAAACTTCATAACAGATCGACTCGAGTTTGGTAAAAGTATTATGAAGACCCTTATAGAAAGAGGCAAATTGCATTTTGCCCCATCTACTAAAGAAATGGATAAATTAGTCTTTGCATGTTAGATAAAAAAAGCAAATTGGTTTTTATGTTTAAAACACTGTCCATTTTATTGCTAAAATTGGTCCTTATAAGTCAAGATATATGTTGCATGTTAGTGTAACTATTTGATTATTTCTTTAGCCACATCAATTTTAATAATAGCTTATGTTTGTTAACAGGCGATCTTGGACAAACTGAATGGACAAGATCAACTTTAGCACATGTCGATATCTAAGACTACGATTTGTTTCTATTACCAGGCGATCTGTCATATGCCGATACACACAAAAAACTATGGGATTCATTCGGCCTCCTGGTGGAGCAATATGCCAACCGTCGCCCTTGGATGACGATAGAAGGGAACCATGAGATTGAGTTCTTCCCTTGGATCCGTCGTCACACTTTTAAAGTCTATAACGCTCATTGGCTAATGCCATACAAGGAGAGTGGATCCACCTCCAATTTATACTATTCTTTCGACGTTGCCGGTTCACAAATCGTGATGTTGGGGTCTTATACGGATTTTGAGGGTTCCGATCAGTACAAGTGGATGGAAGCGGATTTGGGTAAGGTTGATCGGACGATGACGCCCTGGGTGGTGGTGGTGGTGGTGCATGTGCCATGGTATAATACTAATTCGGCACATAAAGGTGAAGGGGAAAGCATGAGGAAAGCAATGGAAGAATTGTTGTATAAAGCACGAGTTGATATTGTTTTCGCCGGACATGTTCATGCATATGAACGATTTGTAAGTCACTTTCTTGTCTTTTTAAGTGTCATTTTAAAAAATTATTAATCAAAATGTCAATTTTAGTCCTCAACGTTTACATCTTTTATTAATTTGACTTTTATTATTATTTTTGAGCTAAATTCGATTCTCAACCTTTCAAAGAAAATCAAATTTGACCATCAACATTTAAAAAAGAGTTATTGTTATGTTTTAATGGAAATAGGAACTAAAACATTAAATTTTTAAACATGAATGATTACATGGTAATCCACATGTATTCTATGCTTTTTTTAAAAAAAAAATTAAATTTTTTATAAATATTAAATTATTTATTAATGTGACAATAAACTAATTTAAAAATAGTTAATTTTTGGGTTTTTGTTTTCTTTATTGACAACTAATTTATATTAGGGTCTTAATTGATTTGTCGCAGACCAGGATTTATGACAAGAAGCCTGACCCATGTGGCCCGGTTTACATAACCGTAGGCGATGGAGGAAACCGAGAAGGGCTGGCATTAAAGTAAGTAGCTATCTTGATATAATAGATATTAATATGGAGAAAACTAGATTAAAGGTACCCATCATCATTTAGTTTTAGTGTGGTGTGTTTAATTTTTTTATCTTATATTATAGTATCGTTACACTATCTAATTTTACCGTCATAATTATTTTTACGCTAATCATAAATAAACGTATCGCCTATCTAAAGGAGTCCTAAAACTACATTTTTGTTTTCTATTTTTTTTTTCTTTAGAATTTAAATTAAATGATTAATGATATAACAAGTTTTCAAAGTATTTTAAAAAATTAATTTGGTTTGTTTAGATATTTTTCACTTAATTGAATCTTTTCATTGATAAAATTAATTAATTAAGCCTTTTCACCGTTAAATTTTAATTGTTTTTATGATGTGATCATTAATAATTATTGGGTCAATCATCATGATGGTGAATGGTGATTCATGTGAGTGAAAATAAAAAAAAATTCAAAAAAAATTGATGAGTATTGATTTTTTTTATTTTTGTTAACACGGATCGCCATGTAAACATCACGAGATTAACTCAGCAATCATTAACAACCATATTAGTAATACCATAAGGATTTAACTGTCAACAATTAAATCTAACAATTAAAAAAACTTAGTTGATTAATTTTATCAGTTGAAGAGCTCAATTGGGTGTAAATAATCAGGAGAGACTTAATTGATTTTTTGAAAATATTTGGAGAGCTTTTTATCCCAATAAGTAAGGGTGTTGAAACGGTTGGTTCCTGTTAATAGCCAAACTGAATTACCCAAAATATAAAAATCTTCAATCATTAATTGAATTGAAGTTATTTTCAAATATATTAACCGAATCGAAATATTTTAGATAATTCGGTCGATTAACCGAATTAACTAAAATTTATATGTTTTTGTCTTTTGGTTAAAATAAGTATAAAACATATAAAAAAAGATATATGTTCACTTTCTTTCTTTTTTTAATAGTTCAAAGGATTTAAAATAGAGGTGAAGACAACAGATAAGACATTAGAAATACTAAATAAGTCTTGAAAGTTAACAACCAAATAAAAAGTTATATATATTATTTATATAATGGGGGTGGGCCATATATAATATATAATATATATGATTTATTTCGGTTAATTACTTGATTTCGAACCGATTTACTTGATAATCGAAATTTTAAAAAATTATTAATCGACTTTTGATTAAATTAAATTCAACCATTGACCGATTAATCGAATTAAATTAATTTGATCAATTAATTCAATTTTAATCGAACAGTACACACATAGAAATAAACCCAATCTAGGCTCATAAATTACACACCTTAATTTTGGTGGGCTTAATCATGCAATACAAATCCTTATAAAGGAAGCATAACACAGATCAATGGCCATAGAATCGAGCATAATTTGCCATGTCTTTAGGACACTCCAATGGAACGAAAAGTTGTAATTCAATTGATCCAATACAGAACAAAACATCAACTATAAACTAAACAAATAAAATGTTTGGTTAAACTACATCCAAGGTTATTAAATTAATAGTAAGTTTACATTTTAGTCACTCAACTTCAAAAAATTATAAAATGATCATTGAGCTATTCGGAAGTTTTAATTTAAATAATAAGATTGTTAAAATCGCTGCTATATAGCCTTTTCTATTTGCATTGTTTGTTCCAATCAAAAGCTCTCTTTTCTCTTCTCTTCTATAGTTTAAATATTTTTTTCATGAAACAACTTTGAACAACCCGAATCTGTGAACCAAAATCTAAATAACTTTCTTCTCCGATTCCCAACATTGACTGTCAAATCGATTTGGATCTAAGGTTTTACTTGTTGATGTGTACTAATCCACCATACAAATCATCAAATTGTCTCTTGAAGTTTATTGGCCGAACCTTATTTTAAAAAAAATAAAACTTATCAAGCCAATGACTTAAATAAACTTTCGAATAGTTCAGTTATTTAAATGAAAACTTTCGAATAATTCAATGACTATTTTGTAACTTTTGAAGTTGAGCAATTAAAGCTTAAACGCGGGGTTGCCCCCCTCCCCAAAAATGGTAAAATTGCATTATAATCCCTTTAAAATTTTAAAAAGTACAAGTTAGTAAATATAATAGTAAATTTGTACTTTATCATTCTAAAAAAAATTATGATTCATCTTTAACTTCTTTTAAAGTAATTTTCTAGTTTCCCCTTAAATATAAACTTATTAATAGTTTTGTGAAACCGAGTATAGTTTTCTTTACTTGATATAATAACCCATGTTTCAGGTTTGAAGGTCCTACTTCAGAGCTTTCACTTTATAGGGAACCAAGCTTTGGACATGGTCGATTAAGTGTGGTAGATGAAAGTCGAGCACATTGGTCATGGCACCGCAACAATGACTCCCAATCACTTGTTGCTGACCAGGTTTGGCTACAAAGTTTAACTACGATCAAATCGTGTTGGCTGACTACAGTCCATAAAGACGGCTCATGCATTAAAAATGATGAACTATAAAGTTATGTATATACATCGGATATTGAGTGTTCCGAAAGGGATGCTAATACCTTTGTTTGTACTATAAATTATATATTAAACTATCAGATTAATATTTAATGATAGTATTTACATGCATTGTATCATGTGCATTATATCATTAAATATTTAATATTATTGGACTTTCATTTGTTTGAAAAATCAATTACAAGCTAATAGTAGTAGCAGGGTTAAATATCTAAAAGTGTCTATCTAACCGTATCTGATCATCAACCAATGAATGAGTCATATGAAAAATTCGAGTACTAATAGGAGAGTCATTCATCAGGTCAACTGAAGTATCAACAACATAGTTAACTTCACTTTGTATTTGCTTAAAGACCACTCTCCAATCGTGTCTTCACAGTTATTGAATTCACATAACCAAGTTTCCTTTTGAATGTTGTTTGATATCATCATGGATACATTTGATAGCTAGAGCACAATCAGTCTCAACAATAACATTTTTTAAATTAGCCTCTCACGCTAGTTGGAGACCATCATAAATGGCCCAAAGTTCAGATCGTAGTACACTACATCTATGGATGTTTCTTTCAATTCCCCACATCCATCTACCATAAATAGGATTAAAAATGTGATAAATGTCTATTTTTTTGAATAATTATTTAATACATAAGCGATGAAATTTTTTAACTCCACAAGTGAAGTTGAGATTCTACCACATGTCTCAGTTATTTATTTATGTATATTTGGATTTTTTATCGTTTGTGTATCAAATATTTATCCGAAATTAAGGAGGTTGGCAAAAGCTCCAACCCTCTCAAAAATGATTTTTTTTTAATTTTATAATTTATAAAATTTTAAATTAATATAATAAAATTACTTCCAAAAATTATAATATCTAAATAAATAAATAAATTAGGTTGAAGTTGAAAACAACTCATACAAAACCCAACTTGCTAATGTCGACATTTTAAAGATTGATTCGTGAATCTTAATTTGACTTTTCATCATACAAAGGAAAAGGATTATTTATTCTTTTGTATATAAAAAAGAAATGAAATTCATGGTCATATGAATTTCATTTTTCATGTGAAGTAAATTAATTAAATTTATTTTCGAAGGCTAAATTAATGATAATTTTAACAAAATAGAAGACTTGTGTAAAGGAAAAGTAATAAAAATAGAAGACTTATTTTATAAGATAAAATATTTTTATCCAAGCCCAATTTTTAAAGGTATGGGGACCAACACCGAAACACGTGTCGCAATCTTAACGAGTTTGACAATTTCTATTTCTCTTTTTTCTTTTACTCGTTAAAAGTCAAAGGATCAATCGGCTTTCCATCTTCTTCTTCTCAAATCCTCACGATCTTCTCTGCTTTGACCACGGGATTGGCACGTGCAATCTTCTCTCGCCCAATCTTCTTGAAATCGAACGTGCATCCATGATTTTCCGGGTACCTGTGTGACCCGCAAAACGTAATCCCGCACTTGCACTTGAATCCGGTCAACCCGACCCGTTTCCTGCAAACCGTGCACCGAGTCGGTTGTTGTTGTTGCTGTTGCTGTTGTGGTTTCTGTTCCGTCACCGGAGAGATCGCGACAGCCGAAACAACCGGCGGAACTCCTTTGACTTCAGGGAGAGTCAGGAGAGGTACCTGAGAAACAGATTCGACTGCCGTTGACGAAGATGAAGGAGAGGTAGAGATAGACGATTTAGCCGAAGAAGTTTGTTGTTGTTCTTTAAGTCGGAAATCTCTGTAACATTTAGAACAAAGATTCATCGTCGCCGGACTTCCTAAGAAACCACAGTTATTAACACAAAGACGGTGACCTTCCGGCGCTTGGCATCTATGTTCCTCCGCCATCTTTTCTTGTTTTTCTTCGAAATCTCTTGATATTTGCCTTTAATTTTTGCTTTTTGAAAATCAGATCTGCAAGATCTAAACACACAAAACGAATAAAAATCAAACGAACTTTAAAAACAACACACAGAAATTCAAAATAAAATTCAAAAAATACCTCTGAATTTTGAAGGGAAAATATGAACAAAGCAAAGAATTATCAGAAAAGAAGCCTCTTATTAAAGGGAAGAGGGGATGAGAGGATAAAAGGGAAGGAGGAAACAACGACGAAAAGGGTACCAAAAAAAACCGAGTATATAATATTCAATAATAAATATATCTTTTTAAATTCGCAATTGGTGTTAAATAAATAAAAATATCTGAAAGGACAGGCTGGCAGGTAAAAGGCCAAAAATGGAAATTCCAGCTAATCCGAGTTTGGTTTATTGTAGGTTAAAATCTGTATTTAGTCCCTGTACTTTGATCAATTTTAATATTTAGTCCCTATACTTGGAAATTTTAAATTAGGTCATCATACTTTTCTAATTTAAAATTATCAGTCTAATCATTAACTTTGTTAATAATTTTTGTCAATATATTAATTAGGATGTTGTTAAATTGACAAATTCTAACAAAAATTACCAAAAACAAAAACAATAAGTGTAAACTATAAAAATAGTCATTTTTATTTGCCTCAAATTACAGTTGAGTCACTTACGTTATCGTTTTGTTACGAAGTGGTCACTCTACCGTTAAAATCAGTTACCTCCATAACGAAAGTCCTACATGGCAGTCCAAATGAGTTTTAAATGTCAACTTGGATGTCCAGTTGTTAGGATGAAAATATATTTTTAAATAAATAAATTTAATTTGGATTTCCATATAAGACATCCAAATTGGAATTTAAAACTTATTTGGATTGTCACGTAGGAACGTTGTTGGGGAGATAACGAGCTTAACGTTAGAGTGACCATTTCGTAACAAAATGATAACATAAGTGACTAAAACGTAACATTTCAAACATAAGAAACTAAATCAAAAGTGACTATTTTTGTAGTTTACCCAAACAATATTACTATTTTCAAATTGAAAAAAGTAAGAGGATTAGATTTTTTTAACTTTTAAAGTATATAGACTAAGTATCAAATTATGTAAAATTACAGGGACTAATGACAAATTTTAACCTTTATTGTATTTAAAAAAGAACACGGAAATTCATGCACAATGTAGGAAAGAGAGAGAATTAAAACGACAGCCGCGTGCTACTGTCCAACTTGTTCATTTAACACGTGGCTTCTGATGTTTGGTTTGTTATTTGGAATTTATTATTTTTTTCTCCTCTCTCTAATGCTTTTATTTTTTTTTAAATGCTTTGTCTAGGTGGGATGTAACATAAAAATTATGATTTTGTTTGTTATATATTATATTAAATTAACACATTTTATTAATTAAACAGTTTTTATTACATTAAACATGTTTATCCAAACTAATATAAAAAATATTATCATTAAATTAAAGTAAATTAAATGTGAAATTCAGGGGTTTGGATAAGGTGGACAGTGGTTTTGGGAGGGTAGTAAGTGGGTCTTCTGGAAGCTGTATGATGTAATAAAAAGGGTTATTTATTTGTAAGAAGATGACAAATGAATGGAGACATTGCCAAGTTTAAGAGCTTTATTTATACAAATGGATAATTATTGAAAAAGAACAGTGTGTTGGGTGGTTATGTTGTGGGGGTGGGGGATTGGGCGGTTGGCTTTTAGCTGGAATGAGTAATATTGGTCGGATATTGCGTGTCTGAAAGTCGCGCGATTTGGGGAAGTGAAACGAATGGTGGTGCGGTTGGGGGTGCATCATTTGCGGGGCATGGTTCACCCCCTAATCATTGATTTTCAAACTAAATTAATGTTTGAAGGAGTGTTTTACAACCATAATTACACGTATAATAATTAATAGGTATGATATGGTTTAAATTAGAGGTGAACAAAATTCGATTCGATTCGCATTTGTTTCAATATTTTACAAAATCTTTTGTATTTTTGAGAATGGCTGAGGACGGTGGAGGCGATAGTTTGGTCAGAGATCGTAACATTAAAAAAGTTTGATTCAAGGGCCTTGATTCAAATGCGAATAATGATATGGTCGTGGACTCTTTCCTAGTGTCGAGTATTTCATGGAAGAACAAAGTTTTGGGCAGAGGGACTTCTGGATCTGATGGCGATGAAGATTTTGAATTTTTACAAATAGACATTGTAAGGTCTACTGTAAATGGAATACCTACTATTAGTTTTTTTGAGAGGGTTCAACAAATTCTAGTTAGAGACATGGCAACCACGGTGGTCGTAAAATTATTGGGCAGGAACTTATCGCATACCTTACTGCAGAATAGGATCCATAGCTTTTGGAAACCCTTCCAAAAATTCCAGCTTATGGACTTGAAAAATGGATACTTCTTGGTATAATTTCAGAGTCGAGACGATTACGAAAATGTGCTTACTCAAGGGTCATGGATCGTGCTAGGTTAATACCTCACAGTGCAACCATGGACCTCAAAGTTTAGTCCCCTTCATGCTTTTCCTAGAAGCATAATGGTTTGGGTTAGGTTATTTGGCCTTCTAGGATTTCTCTACAAACGATGAATTTTAAAGGAAATCGGGAGCTTGATAGGCACGGTAACAAAGCTGAATTTTTAGATAGATAAGGGCTCGAGAGAAAAATTTGCCCGGATGGTTGTGTGTGTCAACATTGAAAAACCTCTAGTCTCTCAGATCCTGGTTAATGGAGTGGTGCAAAGGGTTGAGTTTGAATCTTTTGGGCCTTGGATGCTTGTCAAGAGAAAGACATGGCGTAACACAAGGGTGCGTCAAACTCTTGACATGAAAGTGACCGAAAATGGTGCTTTGAATCCATCTGGAATGAAATTGTCCAAGATTGGCGCGGCGGCATATGATTTATCGGGGGTAAAAAATTAAAATTTTTCTAAAATAATAATTTTGGAGAACTAAACAAGTTAATTAATGATTCAAGTTTATCATACATACTAAAGTATTTATTATTATTAATTTGCTTTGAAAAAGTTTTCAAATATACATGGTTTCAAATTTATGTGCTCTAATATGGAATCAGTTATACTGTAACAAGATTTTAATTTGACATGTTAATTTTTTAATTTAACTCAAAGAATTTCACTTGATTCAATTCGACTTGAATCATTTAGAAAAAAAAATCAAATTGAGTTAGGATGATAAAATAGGACTCGTCAACTCGATTAACTCAAAATTTTTCACTCGATTAGATCGAACGCTTACCCTTAGTTTAAGCCATTTTAATTAAAATAAAACTAATACGATATACAATCAGATTGAAATCTGATATATATTTCGATGAAGCCTACATATGATGGTTTAAACTTAAAGTAAATATAGAGAAGAACCCATGCTTGATATTTACACATAGTGAAGCACGATCTAACTACTCAAAGGCTTAAGGCCACAACTTTACCAATACAACCAAAGCATCATTGGGTTAAATTGTATAATATTATATATACACTATTATTTATATTATATAAAGTGATTGGTTAAGTCTGATGCCACTCTATTTAATTACGAAAGCGAAAAAAATCAAAATACACATTAAACAAAATACTCTAGAATAATCTGAAATATAATTTGGGAGAGAACCCATATATGATATTGACATTTGTGCATGGTGAGGCTCAAACCTAAACTATCAAAGTCTTAGGCCTCAACCTTGCCAACCTAGGCATTATTGGCATATGGATAATTACTTTACTTTAAAATCATATTATTATGCAAAACAAAACATAATATAGCATAAATAATAACTTAATATCTTTAGAACAATATAAGTTTCACAAATATATAGTATTGCTCGATCAGGAATCAATGTAACACCCTTAACTTGTATCCGACGCCGGAATATGGTTACGAGGCATTACCGATCAATACACATCATTCACATACATTTATGCATTCATATATAAAACCCATCCAACATGTTCACATTGTCCCTTATAAGGCTCTACGAAGCCTTAAAACATGCTTAGAAGAGGTTCGAGACTAAACCGATAACATTTGAAAACTTTGGAAAACTTATAAAATTTTCATGCATTTAAGGGTCACACGCCCGTGTGAACAGGCCGTGTGCCTCACATGACCACCAGACACGCCCGTGTCATAGGCCGTGTGAAAATAGGGCATACATACTGACTTGCACCACAAGGTCGAAGACACGTCCGTGTGCCATGGCCGTGAGAAATCTAGAAGGGTTATTGACTTGGGTCACATGGCTGGCCACACGTCTATGTGCCAGCTTGTGTGTCACACACGGCCAGTAGACACGCTGGTGTGTCTAGACCGTGTCAAACCTGTAGGGTATACTGACTTAAATTCAAAGGGTACCCAGGGACACACTGCCGTAGTGTGACTGACAGGTGTGTCGCACACACAGTGAGACACTGCGCCGTGTGGACAAAAATAGGCTATTTGTAAAGCCAATTTGCCACCATTTTTGCATATACCTACATAAGCTTATATGGTACCAATTTAAGTCACAAATATGCAACCAAAACTCATCAATCAATATACAAATATACCAAATCCAATATTTCAAGCATATCATTTCATCATTTCTATCCATTACCAAAACATGCCATTGAATAACAACCAATCTCATAATCATCAAACCATCTCAATTTCCATAATAAACTTGCCAATCACATAGCCAAATATATATATATACCACAAACACATATATGAACACATATCATAAGCCAAATTCACATTCAATATTACCAACATTCATAAGCCAACTTATATGGCCAAACACACACC
This sequence comes from Gossypium longicalyx, assembly GCA_025698465.1. NCBI lineage: Eukaryota > Viridiplantae > Streptophyta > Magnoliopsida > Malvales > Malvaceae > Gossypium > Gossypium longicalyx. The sequence goes on along the minus strand of CM046995.1, from coordinate 2,415,672 downwards.
AATATTTACAAGCCAAATCTCATGGACAATATCACAACTCAAAGTACCTTAACTAGCCTATACATGTCATATACCAAATATATATATCTCAAAAGTACCAACTTAGGTGTTTGATAGTGCGATGAAGTTCCCGACGACTCCCGGATCCGAACTAGCTTTAATTATCTATAAAACATAGACAAATAACACAAAGTAAACTTCATAGCTTAGTAAGTTCGTAAGTGAATATCTCAATTCATCAAATAAATGCAATTTAACTATTTTTACATTACCAAATCAAAATCACATTAACCATAAACCTTTATCATGTCTCAAAACATGATCAAATACCATCTCATTGAACTTTCTCAATGTAATACTTGAATAGGTTCCATACGTACCTGTACCACATCGTATTAACCTCTTTCTCAACTACGTCATTCTCTACCCATTGAACCATTTAAAATAGAAGTTGGATACTCAAGATCTCAATCGATAAGTACCTATACCATGGCCCGTAGCCAAATCAAGGTAACTCCTCACTAAAATACCTATACTATGACCCGTAGCCAAATCAAGGTATCACTCACACACGAAGTGCCTATATCATGGCTCGAAGCCAACACAATAGCCTAATGACATGTCATTAGCATCCCTACTATTCCTAAGGTTCAACCAGGAAGTTTCGCTTGTCTATTTCATTGTCGAACACATCCATATAGTCGTTTCTCAATTCAAACATTATCTGTAATCTCACAATCACTTTTTATGCAATACCAAAGCATATAACATACATTTATAACAAAATTATCACATACGAACTTACCTCATAATCGAAATTGACGAATAGGATCAATTACTTGATAACTTTCAATTTCCCTCGATCTAAAACTGAATTCTTTCTTTCTTGATCTATATGTATTCAAAATTAACCCATTAATTCAACTACTCATTCAATTTAATCCTTGAACACATATTTGGGCATTTTTACACTTTAGCCCTAAACTTTCACATTTATTACAATTTAGTCCCTATTTCATAATTACACAAAATTCATACAATTCAATCCAAATACACACTATCCGAATTCCATAAGGACCCTTAGCAGTCCAAAAATTTCATTTATTTCACATTTAAATCCCTCAATTTGCACATTTCACAAATTAATCCTTATTTGACATTTTTGTAAAAAATCACTTTACAAAACATTAAAATCTATCAAAAATTATTCATTTTCCATCATTAAGATTCAAAAATATCAAGATATCATCAATGGCAACTCACAAATTCAGAAATTAGGGTACGGGCTAGCTAGTATTCAAAGCAACGATCTCAAAAACGTAAAAATCATAAAAAATCGAACTCAAAACATACCTTAATTAAGCCACACAAGTGCCGAACCCTAAAATACTTTGAATATATATTTCTTTTCTTTATTTTCGGTTGAAGAATATGGAAAATGATGAATTAAAATAGTTTTGTTTTATTTAACTTAACTTAATTCATAGTTTACCATTTTACCCTTGGTTATTAAACCATTTAATCATCAAATATAAGGCCATTAATGTCCATATCCACTATCAATGGTTTAATATCAACATAAAGACCTAAACAACCATAGCAATTAAACTCATTTAACATAAAGACCTAAACGCGATTTAGTCCTTTTATCAAATTAACCAACCAATTGATAAAATTAACTCACAAAATTTTCACACATATATAATCACATGCTACAAACACCAAAAATAATATTAAAATAATTTTTTGACCTCAAATTTGTGGTTCCGAAACCACTATTCTGATTTAGCTAAAACCGGGTTGTTACAGAGTTGACCATTAAATTTTATGGATACTGAGATAAATTGATTTCTTCCTTTTGATATTTTCTTTTTTGTTACACAAACCCTAATGATTGAGGTAATAAGTTTTCTATTAGTTTTTTTTTATGTAATGCTAATACGTAGAATGATGATCAATTTGTAATAATTTACTTTTAATCTAATACTGCCATCAAATAACTGAATGAATAGATAAAATTTATTTTCTATTAGAGTAAACAGCTTAATCGCTTAAATTAAGCCACTTGTTTTTAAACTTAATTAAGTCTATAATATGGGCAAAAATTTTACATTTTCACACTTGACTCAATGTGATGGAACATAAACTTTAATAGAACTAATATTGAATGTGTATAAAAAAAATATAATATTCAACATTATTACTATTTTATAGTGAATCGCAAGTGAAAGTTATGGAAGTTCTATGTAGTTTAAGTTACATACTTCTTTTCGTTCACTATAATACTACAATTCAATATAATAGGTCTTTAAGTAACATACATATCACAATAATATTTTATAAAGATTTTATTATTTTCAATAATTATATATAAATTATGTGATCACAATCATAACAAAACAAGAAATATGTCAATTTTATATCTAAAGCATTAACTGAGCTCAAAGTGTCGCATTATCATAAAATATCATTCATCAATATAACAAAGACCCATTTTATGTACAAGTATTTTTTAAATGTCTTTGGTTGTAAGCCTTTAGTTAATGGATATGCGATAATAAGATCAATTCTAATGTGCTCTATAACACTCTTTGTTTATGAACTTCCTCCTTAAAGGCAAAATATTTTAATTTCATATGTTTTGTAACTTTGGAATATTTGTCATAATTGGAGAAAAACACTATTGTAGATTGTCACAATAAATTTTTAGCTTCTTGGTAATGGTGTCAACTACCCCAAGTCCTAAAATATAGTTCCACAACCATGATGCATGAATAATGACATCAAAATATGCCACAAACTCTACTTTGATCGTAGATGATGCAATGACATACTACTTAGCAATTTTCCATGATATGACTCCTTTAGCTAGAAGAAGGAAGTCCCTTCTTAAGGTGAATGAGTGGATATTTATAGGCAAGCCCAGTTACCCTTTGCCTTCTGACCTTGAGACATGTCCATGTGGGTCTTGTCATGGTTAGCTCCTTAAGAACATGATAGCCTTCTAACTAGAAGGCATCGAGATTAATGGATTTGCTGATTAGACTATGATTGGACTAGTATAGACTTGATGAAGCTCCATGTGTGTTTTATGTAAGAGAGAGGCTTAATACTTATCTTTGGTGAGATAGATTGAAGACGCACCACGTGCCGAACATGCATGCTTTAGCAAGGATCATACTTGGTGAGGTGTCGCTAGAGGGTGAGATGACTTGAGGTGCAATTGACGAGGTCCCCTCTAGCAAGTTACATATAATAAATTTCTGAAGTGATTGTTGACATGAATGATCATTATCATGTCCACTTTTAGTAGAGTAAAAAAAAAAAATCACAAGCGGGTTTAAAATGATGCTTTGTGTCTTTATCATTGTCACAAAATGTACATTGAACAAAAGTTCATGTATAAGTTTGGGATTTATCCCTACCCAAAAATTTGTTTTCAGTTGTTGTATAATTAATTAAAATTATCTTAATTTTCTTTGGTACAATTTAAATATAGTAATTTGGATCGATAATGTGAATGATTAAGGTATGAACATGAAATTATTATTAAGAAAAAGGATATTTTAATTTTACATTAATGTTGATTGTTTTTCTACTTTAACAATGTTAAAATAAATTTACTGAATTAATAAGTAGTTGAGTGTAATAGTAATACACGTTACATAATCAAAGGGAGGATTCAAGTTTAAATCTTGGAGATGACATTGTAGGAAAGATTCAAGTTCGAATCTTGAACAAACCCCAAACTATAGACCGTAAAATAGACATGAAAAAAAGGAAAAAGTAACATTGCTGAAAAGGAGACTTCGGCCATGAACTTATCATAGAATAATTTGCTTCACGTCTAAGATTGACTATAATTTCTTTTCCATGTTTTGGCATTTTTCCTATGTATATTAATTATATATTTCAAGTGCTTTATAAGAAGATAAGGCATGGAAGATGACTACTTTTAGGGAATCAAAATATCAGTGTCCCAATCTTCAATTATTAAACAAAAAATAGTCTACATTTTCTTTATTTTTGATAAATTAAAATGGTGGGTAGCACATGATTTTGCCTCCCCCTCCGGGGTCTTTTTTTTTCTCTGATTTTTTTGTCATTTTCAAATTATTCTTTATGTTTAGCATATTAGTCCTTATATTTTTAGTGCAAATGGAATTTTAATAAAAATGAAAAAATGTTTAAGATTTTAAAATTACTTTTTAAAAATAATTTTTAAGAAAATATTATCATTATTAGTAACTATGAACAATAATGATATAAAGAGATGGAACACAGTACAAACAATAAACAAGATATTAAAAATTAATGTACAAATATCATGTTTATTGAATAATCCCAAAAGAGAAGAAATCTAAACTAATAGTAATCACAACATTGGAAGAATGCAGAAATAAACGGTGCTCTAAGAGATTCACGCAAAAAGTCAAATCTCAGATAACTTATCCTCTTCACAATCTGACATTCTAATTTTATAAATACTATCACTATGCTTTATCATTTAAAATTTTAACGATGCATACTTCATAAAAAATTTAAACAAAAAGATACTCAAAAGCCATATAATCAAAACACATGATCTATAATGGAAGCAACCAGTATTGAGAGTATCTTCCAATGCCATAAACCATGATTGAGGTTTTCTTTAGAGTGGGTGTGAGAAGAGGCTCTCACGTTTGACCTTGGCAACATACCCATATGAGATGCCATGGAGCTTAAGAGCGTTTTACAAAACATCCATTACAAGTATTCACTAAACTTGAATATGGAGTAAGGATGAAAAACTTGTTAATCTAATGATTGATTAATCAATTTTCTCATTTAATTTTTTTTCTATCTTTTATATCAAGTAAAGTGAGTCAAATTAAGAATTTTGTTCAAGGTCACTATAAAAAATGACTTACCATTGAAAACGAAGATAGGAATTTTGTAAAAGGGATAGGATGAAATTATAAAAAAATGAAGGAGTTAAAAGCAAAAAAAAAATTATATTAAAAGAATTTAAATTGAATTATAAATATTTGAAAATAGTTAAAAATATATTTAAAAAGGGGATTCTTCCCATACTAATTAATTTCCAATTTAAATTTAACAAAATTGGTTTGGCCCAACTCAAATTATCATGGTTAAAATATGCTCAAAGTCATTATATATATTTTTTAGAATTTAGTCTTTTTTATTTTTAATTTTTATTAAGAATTTAGTGTCTTCATCTTTCAAATTTCAAAATTTAGGTCCAATTATTAATATTGTTAAGATTCTTCTATTAAATTCGATGATGTGGTATTTTAAATTTTTTTTAAAATCCTCATTAGTAGCCATGTGACAAAAAATATATTTTAATAAATCTGAACAAAAAAATTTAACGGTGTTAACAATGAAACTTACATTTTGAAATCTAAAAAGTAAAGAGTTTAATTCTTAAAAATAAAAATAGAGACTAAATTTCTAATATATAAAAAATATAGAGACTAAAAATATGTTTAATCAAATATTATTCTCTATAATAATTCCTTAAAATTGTTGGAAACTGACTCATCAATACATCAATCTAAAGTAAAGTAAAAAATTAATTAATTCATAAATTGAATTAAAAGTCCAATTCAACTGATTCCAAAATCATTGCAATTTCTCTTCCAGTGACATTTATAGTTGGATCTTGTTCTCCATTTTCGGTAGTAATATGGTTTATTTTTACTTTCCTAGACGAAATAACATCATTTTGCACATTCCACATATCCAAGCAGTCATTATCAAGGTCACCATCATATTGCCTATACCTTACACCGTCCTGCTTGGTTTGGATTCCTTCCAAGGTCAATTTTTTTCTTTTAAATTATCTTCATATCTGTTTTTTTTAATGTAATATTTAAAATTATTTATAATTTCACTCCAACTCATAAATATAAGGATAATATGTTTCAGCGCACTTCAACCCACATCCTTTTATATTGACAATAATATATATACTAATCGAATTAAAACTTACTCGACATGGATCAAAAGTTTTTAACTTGAATATTTTTCAAAGAAATCTTGGAATTTGGTTAAAACTGAAAATTTTATGTAGGTGATTTTGGGCTTCAAGGTAAATTGGAGAAAGGGGTAAAAATTCTTCCATTTTCCAAGGTGTACTATTGTCCTAGTCCTTTGAATGAGTTTAGGCCTATTAGCCTTAATTAGGGTGCTGTAAAAAAATATTTTTAGAATATTGTCAAATAGTTGAAAATAAGTAAAAATATTATGAATTTTGACCTCATTACTCAAATAATGGACAATAGATTAAAGAGTAAATTGGTCTATTTATTAAAAACTTCATCTATTTTCACTGTTAAAAATTGGTTAATGTATGTTAGAATGAGGTATACGTGACATGTCACATGTAACTGTCTAGTTATTCTATCAGTCATGTAGTTTTTAACAATAAAAATGGATGAAATTTTGTAACAAAAAAGACCATTTTACTTTTTAATCTAAAATATAGGGATTAAATTACCCATTTTTGAAAAAAATAAAATATAATTTGACTCCTAATGTAAAAACTTCTATGATACTTCAATCTTGAAAACGTTATTTCTTTTATAATAAATGATAAACAAAGAGAGTAGGCTTCTTTTTTTTTTTTTCGTATGACGGTGATGGAAAGATTGGGTTGGTTCACATAGAAAAATTGGATTTATGGTATATATCCATATTAAATATATCAAATTTGGTTAACGGATCTCCTTCGTAAGCCCTTCATTTGAGAAGATTTAGAAGGATTCGATTTTTATTGAATAATTGTTTTTATAGACATATCAATTCTATTTTTCTAGTTTACCTTAGTTTTAAATTTGTGAAATTATAATTACAATTTTATTGATAAGTATAATCCAAATTTGAAATTTGAAATTTGGTTTTGAAATTAAGAGGGAATGAAATTAACCTTAGGATGTATCGGCTTTCGTCTTGTATTTGATTGTTTGAGTTATAACCTATTCTATAAGAATTCAAGAGTGTAAGAATAATAAAAGAAATAATTAAGTTCGAAGCTTGAGTATTTATTACTTTTTGGGTTGTAATTGCTATCTTTTTAGGTTCCGCCGGTATTGTTATTAGGAATCCACAAACCATTCTCCAAGACGACAAAGGTTTTCTATCTTTGCAGGGATCGAGTGATAGAAATTTTGATGATATATGCAGTTGAAGCATCTTAACAAGCTGATAAACTTGAACTTTATTATTGATGATCTCAATATTGATACTAGTGACGCATGATTTGAATTCCATATTTAGATTCAAATGAATCATTCAACAAATCCAACACTTTTCTACATGTCAACATTACCATAAACTCAAAATCACATGTACTTTATTAAATTAAATTTATTATTATAGATATCAAGTCTTGTTTAATGAAAAATAATAATATTTCGTTGTAAACTAAAATATTTTTCATATCAAATTTTCCAACAACACAAATTAACAGTGACTTCCAAGAGGCAAACATAAGTATATGAGATCATGGCTTGGAGCTTGTTTCAAAATCACTAAACCATATTTGCAAATGCCCTACTTTTCGTATTGTGTTTTTAGTTTGGTAATGTCTGCTATTGGATGATTAAAAATGTTTTAAAATTCATGTTACGGGATCTATTTTTAGACTAGTTTGTTTCTTTAGTTGAAAAATCTGATTTCTTTCCCTGCATTGCGATGGTAATATTTTTGGTAAAAATATTATGGCTCTTCAATTAAAAAATGTACAATTTAAGTGATAAAATATAAGTTTAGATATTAATTAAGTAAAAAAAATTTAAATACCAACTAAATACTTTTAAACAAATTCAGAGGCTAAATTACATAACTTGAAAGTGTTGTCAACCATCTAGCGACGAACATGAAACGCAGCGCATCCATGACTTGGGAGTGAGGAAAATAGGTATCGTGCCATTGCTACCATTGGGTTGTGTCCTTGGATACACTATCCGGTCCTCTTTTGAGCGCTACAACGAAACTCAGAACTCCCTCGTTAAGTTTCATAAGAAGCTGTTGCTTGAATCTGTCAACACCTCGAACAACCAAATCGATGCCACCAAAGGCTCCTTGTTCTTTATTCTTGATCTTTATAATGCCTTTAAGATCGTTTTCAACCGGACCAAAACTCATCAAGGCAAATAGTTCCTAACCGTCTTAAATGTTGGATTGATTGCACTATACATTTTTTCAACTATGATTTAGATTCTAATTTGATTATAAATTTTAAAGAATTTTAACCGAGTCTTCAATTTATCTACTATGATTCAGATTTTAATTTGATCTCAAATTTTAAAGAATTTTAATCGAGTCTTTAACGTATCAATATATTTAGGTTTTTCTATGAGTAACAATGAATTTATCTTAAATTTCAGTTAGGATTTAACGTGGAGTATATTTAAAGCAATTGATCAAATTTTAAACATGTATTCCTATTACATAAATAGCTTAGATTTGAATTGGCGTGTCATGTTCATCAGTTAGATTTAAACTAACATTTAATGTCTAAATTGACATAAGGACTTAATTGATAATCAAAGGATTCAATTAAAATCCTTTTAAAGTTTACGATCAATTTAGAATTTAAGGCATAGTTTATAGAGGTCTAGAAGAATCAACCCTAAATTTTAATTGACTTTTTTCAACATGATTCACAAGGGCAGCATTAGAGGGTGGCAGCTAAGGGATTCACCCCTCCTAAAATAAAAAATTTATATTTTATCTTCTTTAAAATTAAAAAAATATATAAATTAATACATAATAAAATTACATTTTAACCTCTATTAAAATCATAATATTATGATTTAATCTTTCTAAAATTTATAATGGTTTAAGCTTAAGTGAAAAAAATTATATTTTAACTCTCATAAAAAAATTATTTTAATTTTAACCCCTTCAAAACAAAATTGACTTTACCTCCGATGATTCGCTTCTTTTCATTACAGGAAGTCCAACATTTGAGAACCCATTTAAGCATGTTGCTTTGGAATAGGTGAAGGGTTTTTTTGTGGAAGTGTTGATTTAAATGGAGAAAATCAGATCACACTAGGCTCAAACCTTAAATCTAAATTCTTTTGGGATGAAGTTTACCCTACACAAGAAGGATGCAAGCTACATGCAGGGGCGAAACCAGGGGTTTGGTGGGGCCTCGGCCCCCCTAAAATAAATTTTTTTTATTTAAGCCCTTTGAAATTTTAAAAAATTTAAATTGGTAAAGGTAAAATTACACTTTGGCCTTCCTTAAAAATATAAAATTTTGATTTAATTCTTTAAAAAATATAAAGATAGAGACTATTAAAATGGTAAAATTACATTTTTACTACAATAAAAATTACAATTTAATTTCAGCCCTAAAAAAATTTTGTGACTTTTCCCCAATTGCATACTCCACTTCTGCATTTCAAAATAGTCTCAGGCAATTTATTACTATGACACTTTGCAATATTTACATTTTGGTTTTTTTATTAGTCCAAATCCTTTTTGTAATGATTTTTTATCAATTCGGCTTTTCCTTTACTAAATCAATTAAGCAATCAATACCTTACAAAACATAGAATCATTGGTTAAATTAATTTAATATGTCAAAAAAAAAGTTAATTGTTAAATTGGTTTTTTTTTTTAAATTTAAGAAAATATGTCATTGTTGGAGAGAGTGTGTGAAAGCGCGTCTAGTTAGACGAGTTTTCTTGTTGAGTTGTTAGAGAAAATACACCCAACTAGATGCATTTTCCGATAAGTACAAAGAAAGCGCATTTAACTGGGCGTGCTCTTCTTAACATATCATTAGAAAAGCTCTTCTAGCTGGACGCGCTTTTACACTACTGTGAAGAAAGTGCATCCAATTGGGCACGCCCTCCTTGACATGTTATCAGGAAAGCTCTTCTAGTTTGACACGCTTTCACATTACTGTGAAGAAAGCGCACTTAATTGATCGCGCTTTCACATACTTTCTCCAAAAACGATCTATTTTCATAAATTTTTAAAAAACTGACCTATTTAATAAATTGATATATATATTTTTGGCATATATCACTAATAAAGCATGAAACAACAATAAAAACCAAAAGAAAAATCACCAAAAACAAAGTGGATTTTGGATCTTTCTTTTTGGAACATTTGTGCTCTGATTCCCCTATTTCTTTTTTTGTTAATTTCTTTAAACCTTTTTTTACTAATTTTGTCGTCAATTAATGTGTAATTAAGTAAAACGTCTATTACCAAAACTGATTAGACACAAAGCATCTATTACTAATTTATTATCTATTAATGGTAAAAAGGGAGGGGCGGATTACCCTAGGCCTTGGTTTGAGGGTTATCGTGAATGCATTTGCGATTGCAACCTGATTGAGTCCCTCTCATTGCCTCGCCTTTCACTTGGGAGCGTGGGTGAGGGTCGGATTCATTTGTCCGGGAATGTTCTTGTAGACGAAGAAATTTTTTGGGCGAATTACAAAGCGTTATGTCTTTGGTCGCGGTAAAAATGAAATTATATTTGTATCATAATTATTTTTCTTTAATTAACTTAAGTAAATTAAGAGTTGAATAATAAAATTTATATTATCACTAGTTAAATATAAAATAAATTAAGTGATAATATTAAATTATTATTTTATTTATAATTATCTCTAATTAATTAAATTAATAAGAGATAAATAATAAATAATAAATTTTGTAGAACAATCAAATAATGCAATTAAATTCTATAAGAACTTTCTTTTATTCATGTGGTTGACACTATAAAAAGGGGTCCCAAAACCATTTAGTATAAGCACATTAGCTCAGAAAATCTCAATCTCAAAGAGGGAGTCAAAATCTATTTATGAAGGAGACTAGTTTTCAAACCATTTCAACTAAAAAAAGGAGGTACAAATCCATTTTAAGTGCAGGCTGTCACGACATTTAAAGCAATCTACATCCATTTAAGATAAGTCATATGACATTTAGATTTGTTGGGTGTCAAGCTTCCAGCTTTCAAAGTTAACATTTTTTAGTGATATTCTTAATTTTTCTCTTAAAGTTTGCTTGAGATTATTTATTAATAGCTTTGTTTGAGTTTTCTACTTTTTATTGTGACTTGGTTGTGATTTTGTAGGAAGACTTTGATTATAGTGAAATTTTTTGTGGACTTTCAAAGTTTGAGATTTTTTGCATAAAAAATGCATATCAATTTATTATTTTTACTTGCGATATTGTGATTGATTTGTATTGATTGTTGATATATTGTGTAATTGAGTTTGTCATAATTACCGAATTGATTTATTGGAAGTGAAAGAAAACCAATTTTGCTTCTATGTTGTTTTGTCAAGTTCAATTTTATCTCAACAGGATCAAATCTGAACTGGAGAAAAAAAATTAAAAGAATTCTTCTTTATAGAAAAATATTTGAAGATTGTAATTTTATTCCAAAGTTGTGAATAAATTTGATTCCAAAATTTCAAGTCCAGATACGACTCAAAATTTGTGTGCATAGTCTTGACTGTGGCTTTGTGAATGTTTCATGGGCTCACTATTTTCCATATCATAAGCATTATAATCTTGTTAGCTCCACGTCAAATCATTCGCCTATTAAGTTTGTGGCTAGAACGGGATTTTTCACTCCTAAGTCTCGACGTTTCAGATTTGAGAATACTTGGTTTGGAGAGGCAAAATTTTTTCGACATTGTTACTGGTGCATGGGTTGGTGGTCCGAATGTCCCTCTTGTTACCAAGCTGTCCACTTGCGTGTCTTAGTTGGCTCAATGGAAAACCACGCTTGGCAGTGACTTCCGATCCAAAATTGTTGCGGCTAAAGAGGATATTTTTCGACCCTGTTCTGCTGGGCATCATGATGGTGAATTGTCCGGTCTTCGTAATAAGTTGAATTTTCTACTTGCGTGAGAAGAAATCTTCTGGCGGCAACAGTCTTAAGTTCTTCAGTTCCGCTATGGTGACGCAAACTCAAATATTTCCATGTGCAGGCTAGAGAGCGCAAACGAATTAATCACATTTCGATGCTAATTGATGATGAGGCTCGACAATGCTCAGATGAGCTGAGTATGCATTCGATCGTCCTTGATTATTTCAATCCTTTATTTTCGGCTTGCTCAGCTTGATGCTTTTTTCGGACTTGATTCCTTGTGTTACTACTATGGATAACGATGCCTTGTTAGCTCTCTTTTCTAAGAAAAATAGGAGAACTTTGTTTAAGATGCACCCGGAAAAGGCGCTAAGTCCCGATGGTATGAATGCTACCTTTTTCCAGAAGTGTTGGCATATCATTGGTGATGATATCTTCTCTCATTGTTGTAAATGGCTTAATAGGGGTGAATTTCCTCCTACTGTCAATGACACCACTATTGCTTTGATTCCGAAGAAGCAAAAGTCGAATTCAACGAATGATCTGAGTCCGATTGCGTTGTGTAATGTCGTCCAGAAGTTGGTGGCCGAAGTTCTTGCAAACCGTCTTAAGGCTCTTTTACCAGGAATTATTTCTTTGTCTCAATTAGCTTTTATCCCCAGGAGGCTTATTACAGATAGTGTAATGGTGGCTTTTGAAGTTATTCATCATATGAAGAACAAAAGGCGTTGCTCTGTTGGTGAAGTTGCACTCAAAGTTGGCATTAAAAAAGCTTATGATAGAGTTGACTGAATTTTTTTTCGTTGGGACATATGGGATTTCATCAATGTTGGGTTGATTAGCTCATGTTATGTGTTTCTTCGGTAAATTACACCATCTCTTTCAATGGCAGTGAACTTGGTCCCATTTCTCAAAAGCGGGGTCTTCAACAAGGTGATCCGCTCTCGCCTTGTCTATTCATTCTGTGTACTAAAGGCCTCAATCATCTTTTAAGGAGAGTAGAAAGCAGAGGATATATTCATGGGCTTTCGGATTGTCGATGGCCTCCTACCGTCTCTTATTTTTATATTTTTAATATTTTTCTGTATTTTTGTATATTTTTTTACAATTCTATTGATTTTAATATAATTTTTATAACTTATATAAAAATAATTTTTTAAAATTGGATTTGGTTATAATTACCTGCATAATTACTCAAATTCTCACTCTTCCTTTAAAAATTAGAAAATGTAATTGCAATGCTTCATTTATCACCCAATTCGGTGAGATCCATCCATTACAATAATTATTCAAACATGTTATCGTTATATAATTACATATAATTACACTCAAATCCAATTAATAGGTGACTTTTCAAGCATTACCTTATAAAGATTATATATATTATAAATTTTATATTATTATTTTTACTTAATTTACGTATTATAAAAAGTAATATAACCTAGCAAAAGTGTTTCTCCAAATTAAATTTAATAAGTTTTTATAATTAAAAATACATAACATTTTAACTGTGAACCCAAATATTTTGAGGTCGATGCTAATTATGCAAATAGAAAATGTTTTCTTGCACCATATTGTGGGGTATGATACTATTTGAGAGAATGGTGCCAAACACAAGCACTAAAGGCAGCTCATGAGCTCTTTAATTTGAGACATTCAATACTTCAAAATGTGATTGAGAAAACATTTGTTGTTCTAAAAAAATATTTATCATATTAACAACATCAACTTGGTATAACGTAAAAAAACAATGTTGGATCGTGCTAGCACATTGTGTATTTCATAACTTCAATCATAGGTGGTGGAAGAGTACATGAAAGGAGATATTGATAATTTTAATGATGTAGATTCAAATTCAAGTTATGATGAATTCGGTTAAGGATCAACAAATGATGATAGATGCATATGTTAAATATTAAGGAGGGAATGACCCAACAAATATGCACTAGTGTATATTTGAAAAAAAAAAAAACATGATATGCTATTTTATCTAATTGCTCTAGTGTATATTTGTTCGATTATTCCCTCTTTAATATTTAACATATGCTCTTTATCATCATCTGTTGGTCTTTGACCGAGTTCATCATCCTTTGAAATTGAATCTACATCATTAAGATTGTCAAAATCTCCTTCTTCTTCCATGTACTCTTCGAATTATAGATCATTTTAATTCCACTTATAATTAAAGTTATGAAGCATGCAACATGCTAGTACAATCCAAGAAAATTTTCATTTTTGGCTTCTTTAAAAGATTAGTAATTCAATTTAAATTCTTTTAACAAAATATTTCAACTTTGACTTCTTTAGAATTTTATAATTTTATATTGACTCCTCCTCTTAAATTTTTTTTACTTAGTCCCTATATATACAATTGATTAAAAAAATTTAAATTTTAAGAAATTAAAATAGAATACACATTTTGAAATATTCTCATTCCAAATGGCAAGTTTTTATTGGTTTTCAAGTCCACTTATCTTTAAGTGAAGTAACATAGCGGACGGAATAAAAATACAGATAAAGTTGATAAAAAAATTCTTAATATATTAAAATGAAAATTGTATAAGGACCAAAGTTTATAGATGAATAAAATAAATAAATCAGAATTTTCTCCTCTCTTTTCTTTTTCCAACATTGGAGAGAAAGGAGAAAGAGAAGAAGAATAGAGACAAATGAAAAAGAAAAGGAAAGGAAATGAATTAAAACATGATACACATGTGGGAATATCCTTGTGACTTTGCTGTCCAAATGCCAAGTTTTCATTGGCTTTCAACTCCACCCTATCTTCTTTTTTAATGGAAAATATAAATGGAATATACCGAAAAATATCTCGAGTTACCAAAATGAAATTTGGATTAAATTAAGTATTAATCCTAATCTTTTTCTTATTCATCTAAAAAAAATACTCTTTTATTATTTATGTTGTGTGTTATTTTTATTAGATATTATTGGCGTGACAGGATATATAAAAAAGAGAAGATATCATTGTTAATAATAGACAATGCATTTAGATTTTTTAATTTTAAATTTATATAATTCTTTTAATTTTTAATTTTTAGTTATTATAATATTAATTTTATAATTTTTTTAAAATTAGAATGTTTCATATGTCATTAACAATGTAGGGAGATCTTGATAAGAATGAGGGGTAATTCCTTGAGAACGATTTTGATGAAAATTCTATTATTACATTGTTTAATGTGAAAGCTTCATTTTATAATGATATGTTTTTTTGTATTTTTATTGTAAGAAATGTACCTATAAAACTTGACGTTAAGTTCCTGATCAAGCAAGAGTAAATATAATATAATTTATAGTATATTTTTATATCAAATAAATATTTCATGTAACACCCTCTAACCCCAAACTGTCCCTGGAATAGGGTTATAGAGCATCGGATCTATCGGATATTTACAATTAATATACACATAAATACCAACACAACCAAATACACTCATAATTTGTCAAATTTAAACATTTACATATTATCCAATATTTAATTCTATTATATATCATAACCAAACCTAAATCTATTTATTTCATTCTTACATTTACAATTTCAAAATGACACACACATAAGACACCCTAGGTACATGCCATTACCAATAATTAACACACTTTACCTTATTGAATTCGGGATCGGCCTGGGATGCTGATTCAACGTTTTATCTTTACTCAACTGCGCGCACTAAAATAAATGCATTTGAGTATAGGTATACTCAGTGGTATTTCTATAATCCGAACATTTAATAATATAACAAATACTTAAGATCATAATAACAATTACAATTATTCAGTTATTTATTTCATAGATAAATTTTAACTATTTACGATATGAATTTTATACAAATCATATGATAAACACAATAACATAATTGTTCAATTCTTAAATAAATCCATTATTATTTACTTCATTCTTCTCTTACTATTCGGTACAGCTTTCCTTAATTTATTCACAATTCAATATCAATAAACTATATTCAACTATGCATTTATCAATTATATTCCATTTTAATTCATTTCAATAATAGTCAATTTCATTTATATCATATCAACTTACTATCTCTGATAGCTTTCACTATATACATATGATTCATATATCTCAAATCACATTTCAATTCATCAAGTGGCATCATATATCATCAATTCGAACTCCAATCATTTCATGAACCTTTGGTTTATATTTTCAATATCATATCTAAATTTCCAATTCTCAATTCAATTTCTCGTTCCATTTCAATAGCTTGATCAATCAAATTTGTTCGATTTATCTTTCACTTATTTACCCCTATTAACAAACTCGGACTTTGACGGAAACACGGATTCCAACCCAAACACACCAGTACGGCACATTGTGCTTAAAACGGTACATAGTACCTGATCAGTATACGACACATAAAGTGCCTAAAACGACACACGAGGTGCCTGATACGACACAAGAGGTGCCTGAAATACGACACATAAAGTGCACGATCAAGTAAAGCCAAGCAAATCCCGTACACTTCGGATCCTATGGCATGCCAATTATATCCGACTCAAACCCGACTAGTTAATAGGGTATTTCATTCACTTTCTCAATTTAATAATTCTTTCATCAATATACCATTCTGATAATCACATATATTCACCCATTTTCACAATTCATACAATTTCATTCAATTCAACAAATATATTTCAATTATTCACATTAATTCATAATTCAATAAAATTCAATTCACTTTTCAATATCAAATATTCAAATATCACAATCTCATATATCCATATCAAATTCCTCATATTTCCAATCAATATATTTTTCAATATAACATTCATTCAATATTCAAATTTTTACATAAATCATATATATTATATAATTCAATCAAAATAATTTCAATCAATATAAATTCAATAAATTCATCGCATACTAAATCAATCCATTTCAATTGTAAAACATCATAATTCAATCGCTAACAATTGCCATATGTATATAAATATAACAAATAATGACTAAGTTCGGATTATAGAAATACAAACCGTATTTTCTCGAGCTAACTCCCGTTGTCTTTGCCATTTTTCCTTGCTTAGCCGAGATTTTCCGAGACAACATTAGCTACGGGAATTAAAAAAATTCATATTCGTTAATTCACTACTAATTTATATCTAATTAATACAGTTTCTATTCAATTTCTACTTTAATTTCAATTTAATATTAACTAAATTCACTTACTTTTTCTATCTCAATTCATACTTCATTTCTATTCAAATTTTGTCCAAACTCATACTTAACTATTAAATTTCTAGCATATTTTTCCAATTTCGAAATTTCATCAATTTAGTCCCTATAACATAAAACTTATGAATTACTTTACAATTCAATCCTTATTTCATTTCTAACTTGAATTCCTATCAATCTAACCCCTAATTCATCTTTTTTATTCAACATGAACAATATTTAGAAATCTAATAACTTTCAAAATATTAATTTAATTTCATCAAAACCTTATTTCAAAGCTTCCAAAACATCAAAATTAAGTGAAAAGGGCTAAATTGACTTACCAAATTAACTTGGAACCTTTAAAACCTTATTTTTCCCTTTTTCTTTTCTTCCTTTCTCCCTTCTCTGTTTCGTCCCCTGCTATTCTGTTTCTTTCCTTCTTTTTATTCTTTTGTTTCTTTTATATATATATAATGTAATAAGTTAATAAATATCTATTTAATAATCAATATTTATTTTACATTTGTATACATTTTTATTATTACACATTTCACAAATTTTACCATACATTTGTCATAATTTAATATATTTATTACATAAAAATCTCATAATATAATTATTTAATTAATAAATATCTTATTTAATATCAAATACTAATATTACAATTGTACACACTTATATTTTCACATTTGTACCAATAAATTTATTACAATTGTCATTATTTAAATTATTTATCAAACAAAAATCTCATTATTTAATTATTTAATTAATAAATATCTTTTGTTCTAAAATTAAGTAAATATACAATTATATTCCAAGTGTTCAAATACATATATTACACTTGTACAATTTTATCATCATACATTTGTCTTTATTTCAATTTATTTAATAATAATAATAATAATAATAATAATAATAATAATAATAGTTTAATATAAAACCATAATAATAACAATTATAACATTTAATATACATAATTCAAGAAAAATCATGATTTTTCTTCCATTTACCGCCTCATTTCATGGGTATGGCTTAATTGTCATTTTGATCCTTTTTATTTTCTATTACTTTAGAACTAAAATTTCACACTATATTCAATTTAATCTTTTATCCAATTCTCCTTAATTAAGCTAAATTTACTTAATTAAACTTTAATTAATCACTCACTTAACTTCGTAATTATTGTTAATAAATATTTTCTAATCTATTTTTCAGAAACAGAGACCCTAAAATACATTTTTCCTATAACCTTAAAGTTTGGGTTGTTACATTTCAAGTTCTTATGTCAACGGGGCTAAAACTTTAGTCTCGTAGTTTGTGTAGTTTTAGATGATTTTTTTGATTCAAATGCTCTTCAGTCAGCCTAACTCTTGTAAAGTGAGAATTCTCGATAGAAATTTTTCAAAGCACCAAAGATAAAGTGAAAGCAACTTAAAGACAAGAGCTTGAAAGAACAGAAAAGACACAAAAAAGCAACACCCATAAAGTGTTTGAGTAAATGCTCTCAATAAGCAACACCCATAAAGTGTTTGAGTAAATGCTCTCAATTAGTATTCATTGCTAAAGAATAAAATACAATGGATGATTACAAATGAGAGAAAGACCCTCTATTTATAGTTGAGCTCCCCCAAAACCAACAGTATAGATTGAATTCCATCGACAAACGAGATCGAAGCTTATTTGTAATTAAGAGATTTACATAATCCCCAAGATTACAAAATCAAATCTTATCAGATTACAAATCTTCTAAGATTACTTTCCCTATTTACTAAGGTAGCCCTAATTTTCCGTAAATGCACCATTAGGCCACCAAAGCTTCAAGTAGATAAGCTTCGTCACTTGTTTTTCGAATTGGGTCATTTTATGTAGGTCAAATGAGCCCCATTTAATAGATTGACTTCCATGAGATGCTCTTTGTGCTTTGGTCACGAGCTTTGATTCGTGGCCCGTGACATTCTCCCTCACCCATTCTCACTCATTCATCTATCATATATTTAAGAGCTGAAGTTGTTGGAGATTGATGAAACACTAGGAATGGAAGCTTTGACAAAAGGAAACTGTAATACCCTGAAAATATTTACAGTAAGATATTATCCTTGATATAGTAAAATAAGGAAATAAAGTGAAAAAAGAAGAAGGAAATTTTGAGATATGTCAATATTGAGAAGTATATTATGATATATTAATTCAAGAAAGGACTAAATTGTAAAAGTGAGAAAAGTTTTGTTGCACAAGAGTAAATACTCAAAATTTGAGGGGTTAAAGTGTAAATATGAAAAATTTGAAGGACCAATAGTGTAAATATTTTAAGAGTGGAATAATCTAGAAACTAAGGAAAATGGATGAATTAGGACCAAATTGAATAGATGAAGAAATTATGAGGGACTAAATTGCAATTTTACCAAATTAAATGATGACTTAAGGATGAAATTTTAAAAGATAATGATAATGAAGGGCAAAATGGTCAATTGGAAGAGAGAGAAATCTAGAAAGTAATAATGATGCTAGAGATATTTTGATATTTTATAATTATTTAATTAGATAAATATTATTTTATTAATATTTTAATAAGATATTTTATTATTATTTTATTATTATTTTATTAGTATATAAAGAAAGAAAGATGAGAAATTCTCATCCATATTTCCCATGCACTAACGTGAGAGAAAGAGAGGAAGAAAGAAAGTTTTGCTTTCTTTATAATTTGGTCCTTTTTACCAAAAATTCACCATTTTCACCCAAAAATCAAATGAATTTCCATAGCTACCAAGAGAGAAAAATGTTAAGGAGACCATGGGAGTTAGAATATCAAGTTGGATTCAAGAAATAGAAGCTGGAGGAGAGAGAAAATCAAGTTAAAGATTAGTATCAATAGAACAAGGTAAGTATATCAAGATTTCAATATGTTTTTAAGTTTGTTATTATTGACAAAGCATGGAAATAATGTTATAGTAGAGTTTTCTTACATAAGGTCCTATGTTCATGATATGTTAGTGAAGAGAAAATAAGAGAAAGTGATGAGAAATGGTGTAGAAAAAGAAAATAAGGGTGTTATAACATGGTAATTAATATTTTGTACTAAAACAGTTTTGGACAGCAGCAGTAGTCTAACTTTGAAAAATCATCCAAAAATTGTAGAAATATAATTATAGGATGAATAAAATATGAAATTAAAGCTTATTAAGTCTAGTTTCTTATAGAAGAAATTATGTAAGCAATGAAATTGTAAATCATGAGATATGATGAATTTTGTGAGACAAGGTCAGAATGATTTCGGGTTCCCCTGTTCTGACTTTGTAAAATCATAAAAATTTGGATAAAAATAATTAGGGGTTTAAATTTATATTTTAAGAATCCTGAATGAGTCTATTTTCAATATAAACAAACGGGAACATCATTTGAATTCTGTACAATGAGATAATTAATTTTTAGTGAAGAAGAGTCAGAACTGTTAGACAGCAGAACAGGGGTAATTTTAAAGAATAAACTGTACTTATTGGATAAACTAAAAATTCTGAAAATTTTATGGTAAGAAGATATATGAGTCTAGTTTCAGGGGAAATTAGAGGATCTTAATTTTGAGTTCTATAGCTCCAGATATAAATAATTTAGTGACCATGATGCAGATAGACAGCTTGAATATTCATAAAAGTAAATAATAAAAATTATGGATAATGTTACTTACAAGTGTATTATCTACATTAAGGATGTGGAATGGAGAGGAGGAGGAGGAAAAATATGTATGAATATTCATCTAGCATGGCTAATTTGCATATTCTAGGCTCAAGGACTAAATTGAATAAAAGTAAAATTTTATGGACAATTTTGTAAAAATGTAAAAAAATGATCAAATTGCATGAAATGAATTATTTTATTATTTAAATTACAAAATTGAATGAAATTATTAATTTAGTTCAAGATCGGGGGAAAACATGTTTTAGGGATTAAATTGAAAAGTGTTGAAAGAATAAATTGAAAAGTGTTGAAATTATAGAAAATTCTGATATTTTATAGAATTCATGGACTGTTATCAATATATATAAGAATAATAGCTGGAAATAAGGATTAAATTGCAAGAATTTTATTTTCCTGACCCTAAAGATGAAATCGTCATTAATTAAGAGTTTAGGGGCAAAATGGTAAATTTTGCCTAAAGCATTAATTAAATGCATTAGTATATGAAATGAATGAAAATGATGATCAAATTTATTTATAAAGATCCGAACGACTCAAATATGAGACTCGATCGTGAAAAAGAAAAGATATCGGATTAATGAAATTATAAACACAAACAAGTAATGAAGTAAGTTTGTGTAACTTGAATTGTATTTTAAATACTTGAAATATGTGGTTATGTGATGAAAATATGATTTGAATATTCAATTCATGATATTTGATGAAATATTGATAATACTCGAAATAAATTGAAAATAAATCTCGGTTGAATGAAAAGGAAAAATTCGATGGATCTCTCGAAAAGGAATTGACGTAAAAAGGATCTAGGCCGGACGGGT
The DNA here is from genome assembly GCA_025698465.1 of Gossypium longicalyx. Taxonomy (NCBI): domain Eukaryota; kingdom Viridiplantae; phylum Streptophyta; class Magnoliopsida; order Malvales; family Malvaceae; genus Gossypium; species Gossypium longicalyx. The sequence goes on along the minus strand of CM046995.1, from coordinate 2,394,113 downwards.
GATCCTATCTCGATATAGCCCTCCCGAAGAATATGTGTAAAATGGATTTAGCTTGGACGGGTAATCCGAATCGTGGTTCGAATTTAGCTGGATCGTAATTCAGATCCAAGCTCATTAGAGTAATTGTCGTTGCAGGGGATTTAGCTCGGTGGTAATCCCGACAATACTCTATGAGTTTATATTACAGGAATTTAGCTCGGATCGTAATCCCACTATAAGGATGAGGTTCGCGAGTGTGCTCTACGATATGAAACGTGTAAGACCATGGTTGAAAGATACCATGGCAACTTTGATATGAAACGTGAAAGACCATGGTTGAAAGATACCATGGCAACTTTGATATGAAATGTGTAAGACCATGGTTGAAAGATACCATGGCAACACGATATGAAATGTGTAAGACCATGGTTGAAAGATACCATGGCAACGTGATATGAAATGAACAAGACCATGGTTGAAAGATATCATGGCAACATGACAGAAAATGAGTAAGACCATAGTTGAAAGATACTATGGCATCATGTCAAAGATGAATAAGACCGTGGATGGGAGATGCTATGACATCTGTTGAACAATTGATATCCGGTAATATGTATCGGATGACGAATGGTTATATGAAATGGTTGTGTGTAATGTTTACAAGAAGCTGGTCATATGGAAATATATATGTACAAAATAGTTGTATGAAATAATTATGAAGATAGATAAACGAAATAAGTATGAGTACGTGGAATATAAATTATGTTAGGTTTGATATAAGCTATTATCGGAATAAATATACATAAAATATATGGAAATGATAGAGTATGAAATATTAATATAATGAAATGAATCATATATGCTTATGAAGAAACGGTAAGAGCATGATATGTTTCATGACATGTACATATATGATTATCTTTGATATGTTGATACAAGAAAATTATGTAAGTTGAGACTATTATTGAACTCAAGTACGATATGTCGAGAAAATAGTTATATCAATGTTGAATTTATATGAGATATGTGCAAGTACACTAACAATATTACTGTTTGATGCTTATACAAGTACTAATCTGTTGATTGAATGGTAATATATTTATTTACATGATGCATTGAATCGGTAAGCATTTAAATTTTTTTAAGTAATCTGCAAATGGTAGTAATGCTCCGAAACCCTGTTCTGGCAACGGATACGGGTTAGGGGTGTTACAGAAACACCCGCTAATCAAATCTAACATGCCGTGAGATATACACCCGACCAGACTTATCTATACATTTGTAGCCCTTGTGATTAGCAGCATAACCAAGAAAAGTACAAGGTGTTGATTGGTATTGAAGCTTATGTCGATTATATGGTCAGAGTAGAGGATAATACAGACACTCGAACATACGCAGCTATTGGTAATTAGGTTTGCATCCAAAAAACTTCTCAATAGGTGAAGTTCTATTCAATTTTTTAATTATGATTTCAATTTATTATTATTATAATATTAGAGAATATTTGATGCACCATCAGTGCTTAGGTCTCATGCATCATCAATTAATAATAAAATGATACATCGTCATTTGTGTAAAACAAAAAATATTGAATGATTTAAAAATAAATGCAAATGACTTTATTTTTAAAAAATATTAATTATAATTGTTAAACATAAATAAATACAAAAAATTTAATTTGAAACTCAAAATTTAAAACTCCAAATTCAAAACCCAAAAACCAAAACCTAATATTTAAAACCTAAAACTCGAGACCTAAAACCTAAAAAAAAAGTAATTATAATTAATATTTAATTATGTTTAGTAAAATTAATATTATTTATTTTCAAGTTCTTTAATTTTTTTTTATTTTACATCAATGATGATGTGTTATTTTATTATTAATTGATGGTGTATGAGACCATATATTGATAGTGTATCAAATATTAATCCTTATAGTATTTAAATTTTATATAAGGTAATATATTTTAATTATATTTAACAACTTTAAAAAATATTCTTTTACATTAATTGTATTAATTAAAAAATTAATATTTGAAAAGTAAATACAAATTCACTGCATAGAATCACATATTGTTATCTATTAAATTAAAAAGATAATTACTTTTTAAACAATTTCATTATAGGTTGTGATCATATTTGCTATTTTTTGATGTAATACCTAAAACTATTCGTAATCTCTTTTCAACCCGTAAATAAAAGGATAATGCGTTTCAGCACACTCAAACCCACAACCTCTTATATTGACAATAATATTCATACTAATGGAGCTAAAACATAAATCACAATTAAAAAAATAATTATAGTTGATTTAACTAAGTCACCTCAAGCTTAAGAGAAATATAAGCTTAAACTCTTAATTAAGCTGCACGTTCAACTATATAAACAATTGAGATTGGTGACCCCCCAATGCACAGAACTATTGAGATTATCACTTTCCCATTTATCCCTCAAAAAACTTTCCTTCCTTTTACACAAGTTTTCCTTTCCATGGACACCCAAAGCTTTCTCTTCTCAGTATTTTGTTTCTTATTCTATTTTCTCTCAGGTACTAAAAGAATAAATAAACCCCATTTTCTTTCTGCTTCATTTGGAAAGTGTGTTCAACCATTTTTTGTTTAATGTTAAATGATGGAATATTGTAGGTGAACCACAAGTTGTTGAAGGTACGAGGTTGTCGTGGACATCATCACCTTTTGGTTTCAAACCAAAGATGTTGTTTGCGTTTGGAGATTCTTATGCTGATACAGGGAACACTAGGATAGCAGTGACAAGATCTTGGCATTTCCCTTACGGAATTACATTTCCTGGAAAACCTTCTGGTCGTTTCTCTGATGGGTTTGTCTCCACTGATTTTGTTGGTAATATAAACTTGAAATACCTCTCTTTTTCTATCCCTTCTCTTCTCATCCTTTTCTGGTTTTATTCTTATGTAAAATTATTTTAGTCTGATTTAAAATTTACAACAATACTTTTCAATTTAATCCTCGAACTGGATAAGTTCTTCTATTAGTCTAGCTATGAGTGAGGGGTTCCTCTCCATTCCGTTGTTTTTAATACAAAACCTCAAATTCCATGCAAAAGTTAGAACAAAAACAAATATCATTGTTACTGATTAACGAATTCAAGACTAAATTTGGTTTGGTTTCGACAAACAGCGGGGTACTTGGGAATGAAGACACCAATACCATACAGATGGAGGAAAGAACTAAGTGATCGAGTGAAATATGGGTTGAACTTTGCGTTTGGAGGAACAGGTGTTTTCGACACGTTAATTGCGGAACCAAATATGACCACCCAAATCGATTTCCTACAACAACTAATCAATGATTCGGTCTATACTAAAAGGGTTTTGAGAACTTCAGTGGCACTTGTCAGTCTTGCAGGCAATGACTACAGCTATTACCTTGAAACCAATGGCTCTGTCACGGTAATAAAAACACATTTGCATTTTCTCTACTTACTTTTTTTTTTATATACAATTTAATATATTCATTGTTATAAAAATAGACCTTAGGTACTTCAATTATATATTCATTTTGTTACCAAATTATTTCAGCACTTAAAAAAAATCTCTTAATAATTATTTCCTTGAGACATTTATTTTATTTGTTTCTCCACTCAAAAAATTCGGTGATAAAATTTAAGAAACTGTTAGAAAAGTTAAAAATTTTATCTAAACCCATTTTTTTATAATTATTTTTTTTATTTTTAAACCTCGATTTCTATTCATTTCTCATCCCGATTTAAAAATTATGTATTACTGGAAAAATAGATAAACCATGAAATTGAAAAACTAGGAAAAAGTTGAGTAAAAAAATAGTAAGAGGATTGCAAAGAAAAGTTATCTAACGTTTTAAAAAAATTACATTAAAACAGAAGAAAAATCATGTAAAGAAGAGACAATAAAAAAAAAAATTGAAAGTTTTTTTTTTTTTGAATAAAAAGCAAGTTTCATTAAATCAATAGAACTAGATATCAAAAGATAAAAAGAAGACCAACTAATCCGAGCCAGCACGTTTACTTCATACATTCGATTCTAAGTCCCTTCTTCTCATTGCTCGTTATAATCCCTTAATAAGAAATTTGAGATACACTCATAATATGTGCCTCGCAAAATGATTAGTTAAAAGATATTTTTTAACTGTTGAGGTAATTTAGATAATAAAATATCAAGTATTTCTATGCTTATAAAACAGACAAGTGTTGTAAAAGTTTTTGTCGCCATTTATGTTTGTCTTTAGTAAAAAGAAAACAATTGAGTCATGTGTTTGTTGTTTGTGTTGTCTCAATGTTACATGTGATGTCTCAAGATAAATTCACATTCTCTTTTTGTTTTTATTTGAAAATATTACAGGCTTTCCCAGGCTTCATCCAAAGTGTAGTGGACCAACTTATGGTGAACATGAAACGCATCCATGACTTAGGAGTGAGGAAAATAGGTGTGATGTCACTGATACCATTGGGTTGTACCCCTCAAAACACCGCCGGATCCTCTTTTCAACGCTGCAATGAAACTGAGAACGACCTTGTTATGCTCCATAACAATTTATTGCTTCAAGCTGTCAACACTTTGAACCAACAAACCAATAGCACCTTGTTCTTTATCATTGATCTTCATAATGCCTTTTCAACCGTTTTCAATGGGACCGAAACTCATCAAGGTAAACCATTTATAAAACTCTTCACTTTTATCTTGCCAACTTGAATACGATATAAAACTTATTTAAATTTTTCATTAGATAAATAATTTGACGGATCACGTTAAATTTGAATTGTCAATGCAATATTGATAATAATATTTAATTTTCATTTTAAACACTCAAATATAATATTTTTTGAGGATCAATTTAGGATTTGAATCAGGATGTCGAGTGAAATTAGCCCAATACTTTGACAATAGTTTTTTTTAATGCATCAAATTTGAATTATCAATGCAATATTGATCCCGCATTTTAAATACCCAATTTCATATTCAAAATAGCATTCAATATTGACCATACTAGTACAAGGCTAATAATTCCAAGAGTCAATTATAACATTTTGATGTTTAGGATCATCTTAAAATTTGGGATATATTTTAGGGATGTCTAGTGAAATTAGCCCTAAAATTTGAATTTTTTTTTCTTGCAGGAAGTCCAACATTTGAGAACCCATTTGAGCCATGTTGTTTTGGAGTGACTGAAGGGTTTTTTTGTGGAAGTGTGGATGAAAATGGAGAAAAAAAGTACACACTTTGCTCAAACCCTAAAACCAAATTATTTTGGGATGGAAATCACCCTACATCTGAAGGATGGCGAGCTATTTATTCAACGCCTGCATTCCAAAACACTCTCAAGCAATTTATTGACTGACTTTGAGACTTTACAATGTTTATGATCTCCTTGTCCTTTCAACTTTATGGAAGTTCTTCACCACTATTATACCCTTTTTGTTGGGTTCTTTAATGGAAAAATGGGCATTGTTTGGGAGGTTAATTGAATCAACTTGGCCCAGACAACAACTCTAAATTGACAAATCAATTGCCTCAAAACCCCACTTTTCACTCCTAAACTCAAACCCATAATATTCCATGCTTAATGCATTCACAAGTAATACACTTATCTCCAATGAATATTACATGGTATTCCAACTATCTAGCTCAACAAGCCTTTTTCTCATTAACTCCTTGCTTATAACCTTCTTTGCTACTGGTTTTCGTGGGATTGATGTTAATAAAAATATATTTCAAGAATCAAATTTAAAAACAACAAGGTGTGTAAGTGTGGAATACCCTAAACCCTAAACTAAACTAACTAGTTGACAAGAAAGAGAACTTAATAGCTAAATTACTCTAATTAAACTAAATTATAGAACATTAAATTAAATCAAAACAAGAAATAAATATTTGGATATTCAATGATGTAGTGATTAGGTAAATTTTCGATTAATAACTTACTAATTTATTTCAACTAACAACCCATCTAGTGTTGTTAAGGTAGGTTTGAATGGGTGGTGGGATGCGGAGCGGTGCCTTTAGCTTACTTTTTGTCTCATGCTACAGTATCGTTATAGTATCTAATCTCACACTCACCATTATTTTTACATTAATCGCAGATGAACGGACTGTTCATCCAAACTTACCCTTAATAAGAATGGATATTAAGGTATGGCATTTAAATTTGTGTATAACTTACTAATGTTTAAAAACTACTATAAGTTAGATGTGTAATTTATAGACATCAACTAAACTGTCAACCATCACTCTCATTCATCACCACTACCCAAGACGATATATAACTGATAACTAGTGTTAACATTGGTAATAATTGAACTAAATCTCTCAAGTCATAAAGATTTTGTCATAAAGGGATGGGGGTGGATAATAATTGTACAAGCATTGCTAATTTTTCAAACGTTTCTATGAGGGTCAATGATGTTAATGAGGTGGGCTGTGGCCATTATGGTGGTGAAGGGTTTAGACGTAATGAGCCCATTTATTCATGTGACGTGAGCCGATTGCAGGTTGTGGATAATATGGTTAATGCGTCAGCCCAAGTTGAGGGAGTTGTTAAGGAGCTGATGCGCCATTGGGGTTATGGAGTGTTGAGGACATTACTGAGATACGTCCTGGTTTTGCGTAAGTCAGATTGCTCATACTTTGTTATGTTCTTTTGGAGGCGTTTTGTCCTTTCCCCTTTTGCAAGTTGGAGACTTCTAGTGATTTTCTTCCTATGATTTCCTTATCATATGGAAAGATTAGTTCATATGGAAATTTAAATAAACACCAAACATAAACATAATTAAGAACAAATGATAAACTATAGAAAATAGTAGAGAAAACTCATTCCAATCAGGTACAAGTCTCTTCACTAGCAAATCCAAAAGTTGATTGAAAATCCAATGCAATCCAAGCAACCACTCTTGAAATAAAGAAAATATGAAAAGAAAAATTATTCTACTCAATTCAATAAATCATATCATCAAGGTGTCAGTGCAAATAATTTGCCATATAGCGATGGTTTGTTTTTATCGAGGGTCAAATTTCGTTAGTATAAATATGTTTATACCGACAGTTACTTATCCATCAATATATGGTGAGTTTATATCAACACATTTTGTACTGTCACTATAGAACTACCTAAGATAGCGACAGTTTCATTTCTACCATTGGTATAAGATAAATTAAAAAAAAAACAATTATACTTATTTGTTTTAATGGTTGATTATTTTAAATTAAAATTATTTTTAATATAATACCGGACTTTTCTTTATTTAACCCATCACTATTGAGGTTTTAAATTTTAACACTTGTAAAAGCCCTGACTCATTTTATACTAAACACTCTGGCCAAAAAAAAAATTATATTAAACCCTAATACCCATTTTCTCTTTTTAAAAATTTAATTTCTCGTAGTCAGCCTGGCTGTTTATCCCTTACCCTAATGAACTTGCTTCCGGGACTGTTTCAATTAGGTAAATTAGCAATGTCTTGCATTGATGACATTCTTTCATTCCAAAGTGAGATCACTTATGTGAGCAAGTACGGTGTATGATGACATTCAATTTCTGGAGGCCTCATGGTGGTTTTGCCCTGTGAAATGCAAGCATTCTAGAAATGAAGTCAATGAGGCTGTTATTCACTGGACTCCACCTCCAATCGGGTGAGCGAAGTTCAACGTGACAGGTTTAGTTAAGAAGGACAAAGCGGGATGCGGTGGGGTGTTGAGAGATGAGTAAGGTGTGGCTCGTTCATTATTTTCTGGGCCGATTGATGCGGTTGGGTCTGAAACAAGAGAGATATGTGTTATTAAAACTGCTTTGGAAATGTATATTGGCATGTGAAAGTCCCTTTTTATTATTGAATTTAGTTCAGGTGTTGTTTTGGAGTGGTTGTTAAATAAGAATTTTAAACCGTAATAGTTCCAAAATCTTCACATAGGCATTGATTGTTGTATTAACCAGTTAACTAGTGTTAACTTCGCATTGGTTTATAGGTAAGGTAATAGTATGGCTGCAGCGTTGGCAATAGCAGTAAGTGGTATTTAAAGCTTGATGGTGATATATATATTTTTTCTCTATTAGTAGTTTACATAGGTGATGGTCGTTTTGTAATACATTGTTTATCCAGGTATTTTATAATTTTTTTTTTAAAGAAAGAGGTCAATATTTATCAACATTTTTCTATTATTAATATATTCATATGGAGTACTAAGAAATCACGATGGGTTGGTTCGAGGCGTGTTTTATAGGCAGTTTGCAGCATTGAATCCTGCTAAAGTCGAGCTGATGGTAGTGTCAATTGCCTTGCATTTATTTTGTTCTTTTCCTTGGACTGGCAAGACACATCTTATTTTTGAGATTGATTCTTTAAATTTTGTTAAATGAATTTTACCTTAGAACTTCTGAAAGTTATTTTTTGATATTTACGTGTTTCATAATGAAATCGAAGATGTCAGTTTCATTCATACGCGAAAGGAGACTAATTGACTAACTGATGGATTCATCTCCACCTCGTACTTTTGGCCTAGGTCTCTACTTGTACTTTGCTTTGGACCTTTTAATATGATCTTTGATTGAGAAAAAAAAAATTGAATCCCATCATACATGTAAATATTCTTCTAGATTTAGACCTCCCTTTGGCCCACAACCCAACTACTTTAGTTTGATCAAATTTATTAATATAAATATCATGATAAATGTTTCAAAACCCTAGAGTTTATTAAGTGGGAAAGGTGCTAGGAATGTTCAGCATTTTTAGATTATCCGACATCACGGAGCTGAAAGCATAATAGTCCTAAAAGTGACCTAAAACTGTCTAGCAATGATGAAATATATAGTCGATATATATGCATAGGGATACTTGACCCACTTGCGTAATTCGAAATCCAGTACCTAATATCGACTATATCTTCAACCTCTACCAACATCTCTGCTTTTCCAATGCCTAAATATCAACGCCTCAACATTTTCATTATCATTGAGATCTATTGCTATGTATTTACACCCCTTTCAGTCAGACTAAAAATCTATACTTCATGCTAGATAGTTTTTAGTATTCTCGAGATCCTCCTTTTCATGTTGTTCAAGAAAACATCATTTTTAATGATTTTATTGAACGTCGTGTCTGATTGAAATGTGACTCCATCAATCGAATTCATGTCCCAATTTAAATAAATTTGTCAAATATTTTAAAAAAGACAATCTTTAATAAAAATGATCCCAAAAAACATATCTTTAAATTCTCCTAATGATGATAATCACACATAATAACATAACTTTTAATACTATACCTAAAATATATTTAATGAAATACTTTCATCTTTTCTCTAAAACGATAATCAAACCTCAAATGACTTTTAATTTTGTCATCATAGATGCCACATATAAACTTATGCCAAACATTCTTCAATACAACGATGAAGCTCTAAAAAATGTAAATTATGTCGGATTTGCAATATGTTACACCATTCCTTCAAAGAAAATAAGTATTGCCAATATATTCATACACGTTGAAAATATGGTGCTCCTAATTTTAGAAATAAAATATTTGTGGAAATACATGATAATCAACAGCAGGGCAAATCAAAAAGAAGATAAGAGATTCCCAGATATGGTGTCCTTCATTCACGTGATTCTGCCATTTACCCATACTATTTGAATTTTTACAGAATCAGAATAATTGAAGAAAAATCAACAACAACAATGTCCGTTATGTTTACATATATAGAGTACATATATCTCACTTCCTTTAATCTGAAGCATAATTTTGCTCCAAATTTACATATATTAAATTTCAAATTTATAAAATACCATATATATATATATATATATATATATATATATATATATATATACACATTTGTTTACAATATATATGAATCTATACAATTCTTAAAAGTTGTCGTAATGCATTCTCATGCTCAGTGGCGAAGCTAGAAAATTTTTTTGGAGCAAAATTAAATTGTATATTTTTACGATAGTAAAAATGTAATTTTACAATTTTAATAGTCTATATCTTTATAATTTTTAGAGAATTAAATCAAATTTTTATTATTTTTAAGGAGCCAAAGTGTAATTTTATTATTATTGATTTAAAATTTTATAAATTATAAAGGGCCTAAATAGAAAAAATTTTATTTTAAGGGCGAGCTCCTCTTAAGTTTGCCACTGCTCATGGCTCAATTTGGGATTTAGAATGCATGCTTAGGTCATAGCTGTGAATTGCAAAAAAAATTCGAATTTGACGGGTTTCAATCCGACTTCATCTATTATGATCAGAATTTTTTAGAAATTCAAGTTTAGGGTGAACCAAATTAGGGGAAAATTAGTTGGGTTGGGATCGGGTGTAAAGTCAATTTGCTCCACCTATCTCGAAATATTTACAAAAATAACTCAAGTTTTTACTTTTAATAAATAAATATATTAAATTTTAAGTTTAAACTTAAAAAAAAAATCTTATTTTGCTTCAAAATAAAAAAAATAAAATAATTAACTTAAATTTGAGTCGGGTCGGATTGGGTCGAAATTAGGTTTCTTATTAAATTTTGAGTTCAAATTTATAACGGATTTTTTTTAAGAGTTAGAGTCAAATTGAGATCGAGATGGATTGGCCAAGCTTCTAATTGAAGTTAAAGAGGACAAAAATCCGTTCCACCCCGCGTTGTTGCCATCCCTCAACTAAGTTTGGTCTTAAAGTCATATTGGAGGGGTAGTTAAGATATTGAAGTATATGATTAGGTTCAATTTTATTTTAGGTAAATCTTAAGTTGTTCCAAATTGTAGGCTTGGTGCAGTTCCAATACAAAGAAACCTAAAGGGCCAATAGTGTGGCAAAATAAATAGAAAGAAATGTAATTTTTTGTCGATTGTTTTCTATTATTGTGGGATCAAAGCAGCTTCAAGCCAAATTTATGTCATTTTGAGAATCTCTGATCTATGGATGCTGGTTGATCTGTTTTATGATCATTTGAATGGATCTTCAGCCTTGCCAGGTGAGTTCGGCATTGTTGGAGAACTTGAATTTGGTGGCAAGTTTAGTTGTGTGATAGGACTGAAAACCATGTTCTAGGTGTATTGGCCGTTAAGATTGTCTAAACCATTTTTTAAAAACGGTGTCGACTTGATTTTGAAAATGAAAACAAACATGGGAGTCGCCACCAATCTTTTTTGATGAGGTGTGATCGGGTCACCTCGTAAAAGTGGATGTTATTAATAAATGATTTGATTTATTTAAACAACGATTTTGGTCCGTGAAATTTAGAAAAACGGGTTCGGGAGTCGGTTACGTACGAGGAAGGATTAACACCCTCGTAACGCCCAAAAATTGATACCTAATTGATTAATTAGTGTCTTTGTGTCGAAAATTGAAAACTTGAAAGTCTTTAAAATACAATCCCTCTTTTTGTATAAAAAAAAAACATTCGAATGTTAAAGACCTTCTCGTCTCGAAATAATAAAATGTCACATCGAGTAAGTTTGGACACGACATCTTGAACTTTTGAGAATGAGCTTGCCTTTTATTTAAAATTCGTGTATTTTAACTCTTTTTTCTTAAAAGGATATTCGATTATTTAGTGTAAACGAGGAAAATCAGAACCGAGTAAGTTAGGGCATGATCTCTCGAACTTCCAAATACCGAAGATCGCCTTTATTTATAAAAATTTTATCTCAAGGTGACAAGATGTCATACCCGATAAGTTAGGGCACAACATCTCGAATCTCAGAGAGTAAGCATTTTTTCAAAACTCGTATTGCGATTTTAAAAGAATATTCCGTTATTTAGGTTAAATGAGAAAAATCGAAACCCAGTAAGTTAGGGTACGACTTTCTCAAATTTTCAAATACGGAACATTGCCTTTATTATAAAGATATCATGTTTTTTAATAATTTAAAAAAATGTGGCTATCTAGGTTTAACAAGAAAATCGAAACTCTGTAAGTTGAGGTACGTTTTCTCGAATCTCCCAAATGTCGGACAATGCTTCTTTTTTGAAAATTTCTCTTATTTATGAATTTAGGGAAAAAATGCTATGATAAAAATAATGTAATTACGAAATAAAATGAGATAGGGCAATTATAATGAAGCATGGAATAAATGACGTAACATGTAGCATTTCAATATAAATGATCAAAGAAAGACAAAGTAAAAATCATGAAGCAATTTAAAGTAGTTAACATAAGAAAACAATTTAAAATAATAATATATACATGACAACTTAAAGCAAATAATAGATAAACAATTTACGAATAGTATATAATAAAACTATTTAAAATAGATGCTATATTTTAAGGCAAAATAAAATGATGTCGATAGTGATATTGATAGGAATAATAATAATAATATATTAATGATAACAATATTAGAAAATAATAATGAAAGTAATAAAAATATGTTAATAAAGATAATAATAATGTACTAATAATAAAATCAAGAATAATAATAACAACAATAATACAAATAATAGTACATAAAAAATGGTAATAATAATAATAATGGTAATAATAACTTTAAAAATAAAATAGTAAAATGACTAGAAAATTACTAAAGAAAAGTAAAATAGTTTTAAAATTGTATTGTCGAAACTATTTTTTTTTGAAAAACGAGATCGACTTGATTTTGAAAACGAAAACGAACATGGGAGTCGCCACCAATCCTTTTTGATGAGGTGTGATCGGGTCACCTCGTAAAAGTGGTTATTTTTAATAAATGATTTGATTTATTTAAACAACGATTTTGGTCCGCGAAATTCAAAAAAACGGGTTCGGGAGTCGGTTATGTACGAGGAAGGTATAGCACCCTCGTAACGCCCAAAAATTGGTACCTAGTTGATTAATTAGTGTCTTAGTGTTGAAAATTTGAAAACTTGAAAGACTTTAAAATATGATCCCTCTTTTTGTAAAAACATTCTAATGTTAAAGACCTTCTCGTCTCGAAGTAATAAAATGTCACATCCAGTAAGTTAGGACACGACATCTTGAACTTTTGAGAATGAGCTTGCCTCTTATTTAAAATTCGTGTATTTTAGCCCTTTTTTAAAAGTATATTCGATTATTTAGGGTAAACGAGGAAAATCGAAACCCAATAAGTTAGGGCATGATCTCTCAAACTTTCAAATACCGAACATTGCCTTTATTTACAAAAATCTTATCTCGAGGTAACAAGATGTCATATCCGGTAAGTTAGGGCACAACATCTCGAATCTCAGAGAGTAAGCATTTTATTCAAAACTCGTATTGCGATTTAAAAGAATGTTCCGTTATTTAGGTTAAATAAGAAAAATCGGAACCCTGTAAGTTAGGGCACGATTTTCTCGAATTTTCAAATACGAAACATTACCTTTATAAAAGAATCAATTTTAGGTTGGGTAAAAGTTAATATAATACAAGTTGTAATAAAATGAAATAATAAAGAATACATAAATAAATTTAAATTTCGATATTGACAGGCATAACAGAATAAACATAGACGCGAATATGAATGATAATGATAAGAGCAAAGATAAAATAAATGAATAAAATGAACAAACTAAAAAAAGAAAAGAAATAATAAATAAGCTAAAAAATATTTGAAATTAAAAAAAGAACTAGTAGTAAATAAATGAATATTATGTAAAACTATTTTAAAAAATGATAGTAATAATAATGATAATAATAATATGAAATTATAGCAATAGCAAAATAATGATGTTAATACATAAATATAAATAGAGATATAATACCTAAAATATAATAGTAACAAAAATATAAGTAGGCAAGAAATATAAATAGATAAATGAAAACTAGATAAATAATAAGAAAACAAAAATAGGTGTAAATATAATAATAGTAATAATACAATAGTAAAAGGGTAATAATATATTAAATAGTAAAAGAAATAATAATAACAGTAATTTAAAAATAATAATAGTAGTAATAATAATAATAATAAAATAAAGAATAATGACAACAATAATATAAATAGTAATAGAAAAACAATAACAGAAATTGTAACAATAGTAATAATGATATTAATAAAAATAACAATAATAATAATAACAGTAATAAGAGAAAAATAATAGTAATAGTAATAATAATGAAAATAATAATAATAATAATAATAATAATAATAATAATAATAATAATAATAATAATAATAATAATGATAGTAATAGAAATAATAATAGAAATAGTAATAATAATGGTATTTGAATAAAATAAATATAAATACAAGTATGATACTAATATTAATAATATATTAAATTGATAATAAAACAACAAAAGTAGTGAAAAGGACTAAATTGAATCTAAAAACGAAGTTTTGGGACAAATCTGAAATAAACAAAGAGAAAATGGGCCAATTTGAACGCGCGAATAACAATGAGGGACTAAAGGAAAAAATATCCCCACCCTCCTAAACGTAGCGTTTTACGTGGGACCAAAATAAAATAAAAATAAAATTACAGGGCAAAATTAGAAATAACGAAAGATTTAATTATAAAACTATAAAAAAGCGGAAGGGCTAAATGCGCAAATAGCTCCTTTATCGAAAACACGCAGATCCTGCCTTTGGAGCGGGTCGGATCGGGTCGGCCTTCTCAAAACAACGTCGTTTTGACGTCTGGGGAGGCCAATGAAAACGGCGTCATTTCTCAGGTATTATAAAAGCAAAATTTTTTAATAAAAAATCATTTTTTCTTGTTTCAAAAAAAAAAAAAAAAGGCTCCCTCTTTCTTATTTCTTGCCGGCCACCGCGCCAAAAGGTACCTTTTTTATTTTATTTTTTTGTATTTTTTGATATGTTTTTAATATACGTATATATTTGAGGGAATAGATTCAAAAATAGGAAAGAAATAAAATAAAAATCACCTTAGGCTTTCGATTTTGATTTTTGGTATTTTGGTTCTCCGATTTGGGACTATTCTCCTGCTTTGATACTGTTAGAATCACTGTTTTTGCTTCGGTTTAAAAATTGAGTGCTTCCTATTTTAAAAAAAAAATTGCCGAATGTTACATCTGATTTTAGCTTGGCTTTTTAAAGCCATTTTACATGCTTTTTGTTTATTATTTACCGTCTCTTCTTCATTTAATTTGCAGGTGCAAGTGGAGGGCAGTCGTGACGCGACAGTGGCGGTGGCTGACTGGCATGGGGCAATGGGACAGGGGGCAGAGGCGGCAACAGCTAGGTTGATTTAGGGTTTTTTTTTTTGTTTTGTTTTTTATTTGTATTGGGCTAGGGTTAAGTTGAAATTGGGCCTTGCTTTGTAATTGGGTTTAAATGGGTTTGGGGTTTTAAGTCTGGGTTTTGGATTGGTTTGGGCTTTGTTTTGGCCCGGGCCAAAATTGGACTGAACATGTATCAAAGTATATAAGTAGATAGATGGTAAAAATAAGATATAAATATGTATATATAACTTTAGGTATATATATATATATATATATATAAAAATTATGATAACAATAGTACTATGAAAACTAGTTAATTTAGTAATAATAATAAAACAAATAAATTAATACAAAAAGAAAGTATAATGAGAAAAATATTAAACTAATTAAAAATAGAATAGAATAGCAAAAATAAACAAGAAAGGGCTAAATTGAATTTAAAATCAAAATTCGGGGCGAATAAATAAAAGGAAAAAGGGGGACTAGTCTGAACACGCAAATGACATAGAGGGGCTAAAAGGAAAATTTTCCCTCTTCCTCCAAAACGATGTCGTTCATATAAGGACCGAATTGAAACAAAGTTAAAATTAAAAGACAGATTAAAAAATGGGAAAAGACTGGATTAAAACATAATAGAAATGCGGAAGGACCGCACGCACAATTATCCCAGTTAGTAGAAACATGCGGATCCTAATGCTCGCGGGTCGGGTCGCACGGGTTTGGCGCTTAAACGACACCGTTTTGAGGCCATTGAAACAGCCTAAAACGATGCCTTTTTAATCACACTATAAAACCCCAATTTTTTTTAAAATCACATTTCTTCATACTTTCTGAAAAAAAAAGGGGGGAGAAAATCTCTCTGGGTGATCCATCTCCGGCGATCGGATCACCGTCCGTCCGTCGCTGGCGACCGCTGTGCACGACGGCCGGAGGTGCAAAAATGGCCTATTTTAATCCTTTGGCTCTCCCCACCTCAGATCTGAGTCTCAAACACAAAAAAAAAAAACCCATGACCGTTGAAAGAAATCGAGAAAACCATTTGATTTCCTTCCTTCCGATCACCCAGAAAAGGTAAAAAAATATGGTACCCTTTGTATATCTATATGTATGTGTATTATATTTGATGTGTGTAGGCTAAAAAAAACATGAAAATATACCTTTGAATGGATCCTTTTTTTTGCTATTTTGATTTTTTTTGTATTCTAAAAAATCCCCCCTTTACATGGTTTTGTTCGGCTTATATAGCCGTTTACATTGCTATTATTCTTGTTCTTTGTCTTTTCTTATTAATGCCTATAGGTGACGACGCAACTTGGAGGACGATAGGGCGGTGCTGAGGCGGCATCAGAGGTGTCAGAGGGCAGTGCAAGTGGGCAAAAGGTCCTAGGTGCGGCGCACCTAGGGTTCATTTTTTTCCTTTGTTTGCTGTGGTTAGTTTGAGCTAAGGAAAGGTTGGGCTTAGGTTTGGGCTGGGGCTGGTTTAGTTTAGTGAGTTTTAGTCATTTTGGTTTAGGTGGGTTGGGTCTTAGGTTGGGCTTGATTTTGGTTTTATTTTTTGTTTAAGGCTTGGGTGAAATTGGGCTTGTACAGCTGCCCCTCTTTGCTCATTGTTGTGTAATGAGAATAGAGCAAAGACTTTCAAGAAATACCAATTTTGCCTGGTCGCACCGAGTCTTGACTTTTTTTGTGCTCCTCTTCTTCCGGTAGCTTCATTCCAATCCACTGTATCCTCAGGGGTATAGGAACTGTTGCTTTGATCTACTCTACTATGACTATTCGTAGCTTTAACCTGTTCCAATACAACTTCAAGGAGATGAGGTTCATGGCTTTAAATTATAGCTTGATCTGCTCTATTGCAACTTCAAGAAGATAAGATCTGCTTTCTTCAGTCTACTCCACTGCAACTTCAGGGAGATAAGACTCGCTATCTTCAGTCTGCTCCACTGCAACTTCAAGAAGATAAGACTTGTGATTCGTAGCTTCAATCTGCTCCACTGCAACTTCAAGGAGATAACATCTGCTTTATTCAATCTGCTTCACTGCAACTTCAAAGAGATAAGACTTGTAACTTCAACCTGCTCCACTGCAACTTCAGGGAGATAAAGTTTGCTATGATCTGCTCTACTGCAACTTCAGAGAGATAAGATCTGTTATTTATAGCTTTAATCTGTTCCATTGTAATTTTAAGGAGAAGAGATTTGTAGCTTCGATCTACTCCGCTGGAACTTCAAGGAGATAAGAATTGTGGCTTCGAGCCGCTCTAATGCCATTTCAGGGAGAAGAGATTTGTAGCTTCGATCTACTCCGATGGAACTTCAAGGAGATACAAATTGTGTTTTCGAGTAGCTCCAATGCCATTTCAGGGAGAAGAGATTTGTAGCTTCGATCTACTCCGCTGGAACTTCAAGGAGATAAGAATTATTGATTTCAACTTGCTTCACTACTGCTTAGGGAGATAGGATGGTGGCTTAAATCTGCTCCACTACTGCTTTGGGAGACAAGATTTGTTATTATTGATCTGCTCCACTACTGCTTAGGGAGACAGGATCTACAATCTTCAACCTACTCCACTACTACTTAGGGAGATAGGATGGTGGCTTAAATCTGCTCCACTACTGCTTAGGGAGACAAGATTCGTCATCTTCGATCTGGTCCACTACTGCTTAGGGAGATAAGATCTGTAATCTTTAGCCTATTCCACTACTGCTTAGGGGGTTAAGGCTTACCGTATTTGATCTACTCCACTACTGCTTAGGGAGATAAGACATGTAATCTTCCAGCCTATTACCCTACTGCTTAGGGGGTTAAAGCTTATTGTCTTCGATCTGCTCCACTACTGCTTAGGGAGATAAGATCTGTAATTTCCAGCCTGCTACCCTACTGTTTAGGGGGTTAAGACTCACTGTCTTCAATCTGCTCCACTATTGCTTAGGGAGATAAGATCTGTAATTTCCAGCCTGTTACCCTACTGTTTAGGGGGTTAAGGCTAGTGAATTTGATCTACTCCATTACTGCTTAGGGAGATAAGACCTGTAATCTTCCAGCCTGTTACCCTACTGCTTAGGGGGTTAAGGCTTACCGTCTTTGATCTGCTCCACTACTGTTTAAGGAGATAAGATCTGTAATTTTCAGCCTGTTACCCATCAATGCATCATTTTTTTATGTATCATATTAGTTTTATGTTGTTTGGTATCCCATGTGTTAATTATTATTTCATGTATATTTGTTGCACATTATTTATTCGTTTTTTTATGTATTATTAGATCAATTGTTGTTCACCCATGCTTGTGAATTTGGTTATATTTTGGATTTATTATATATTATTGCCTGTTTGTTAATTGGTTTCTTCAGGTTATATTATCTTTATTCACCAAGTATTGTATTTTATGTGTGCCTGTTATCCCATGTTTATTATTCCTCTTTTTGGTACAAATGTTGTTTTGTAATTTCCAATTTTTTTAAAATTAACTATTCCATTTTATTTCAAGTCAAAATTAATGTGTTTTAAGTTGATTTTACAATTATTCGTTTAAAAATTCTTTAAAACAAAAACAATGTTGATGTTTGGAAATTCGGGGAATTGTGTCCTATCGTGCTGGGTTTCAATTTCCCGTTTGTTCAAAATAATCAAACATTTCTTTAGAATTTCACTCGCATTTTTTAAACTCTAAAACAATGCAATGTTCAATGTTTGGAAATTCGAGGAATCGTGCCCTACTGTGTTGGGATTCGATTTTTCGTTGGACTAAATAATTGGACATCCTTTTGTAATTTTCAACGTATGAGCATTTGGAAGCCAAAAATTACTTGCGTTTTCGAAGGTATACAGTATTGTGTCCTATCTTGCTGGATGTGATGATATATTCCTTTGGAAACGAGAGAATTTTGATGACCAACTTGAGTCACTCAAATGTTTTAAAAGGAACCATATTTCAATTTTTTTTAAATCTTAAACATAAGGACAGTACTTAATCAATTTGGTACCAATTTTGGGGATAGTAAGGGTGCTAATCCTTCCTCATACGTAACCGGCTCCCGAACCAGTTTTTTAAATTTACGTGAACCAAACTTGATTTAAATGGAATAAAATGTTTTATTAGGTGATCCAATCACACCTAAACAAAAGGATTGGTGGCAACTCCACCCTTTGTTTTAAAAGTCGATCCCCTTTTTTTTAAATAAAAAAATGGTTTCGACAGCTTGGCGACTCCACTGGGGATCGAACAAGAGAGTCAAGCCATAAAATTGATTATTTTCTTTCCTTTTGTCTAAAAATTTAAAATTTAATTTGAAAATCATGATTCTTTGTTACATCTGTTTGCATGATTGTTGTGGTCCAAGCCTTGTAGAATAATATTGCATTGCATTGCATAACCGTTGTGGTCACACCTTTTAAGTGGGAGTAAGAAGTTATGTCTTCGTGAGGTTTTCGCCTCTACGTGGGCTAATGGATTACTTCCGGGATACATCTGTACCTATGATTTCTTGAGATTTTCATCTCCGCATGGTCATAGAGAAATGTATTCCCCTGAACCGAACTCGATCCATATGAGCCTATAATGGGTGAGGATTAAGGAATCTGCTGGTTCAGGTACCTTTTCTTTAGAATCGAACCACATATAGTAAACCTTAAGAGCTATCCTTAGGTGGAGCCATATTAAACTTTAGTGGTTGCCCATATATGTGCTTTGATTATCTTTGTTTTGCTTGTATTTTATTACATATGTTTGATACTGACTTGTTGTGTTTTATTGTGTTTTGCATAACATTGCATACTTAAGGAGGTTTTGATTCGTATTCGATTACTAAGTTAGAAAATTTAACATGGAGAATGAATTTCTTGATAAAGTCGAGGATAATGCGGCTGTCCGTGCATGGTCAGAGAAGTTACAATCAGAGAAAGGGGATAGCTTGGCAGAAGGATATATATTGGGGTTACAGAACTTCACCCGCGTCAATGTGACAAAGAATGAGTTGCAAGAGTTTAGAGATATATGGGCTCGTTGGGATGAGGGAACCAAGCAGTTGTTCTATCAAAGCTATGGTGATATACCTTACTTGCTCGATATTAAGGTGGACAAGCATTTGTTCCAAGTTATGGCTCAGTTTTGGAATTCTGCTTTTTGTTGTTTTACTTTTGGAGAAGTAGACTTAGTGCCTACCGTAGAGGAATATACTACCTTGCTGCGATGTCTAAAAATTCAAGTCAGCAAAGCTTATGCTAAGGTTTTTAATGGCCCAAATTTTGCGAAGAAATTAATGAATATCATCAGGATGAGCGAGCTTTGGGTTACTGCTCGAATTCAACAAAAGGGGGATAGTAAATGTATTCCTTGGGAGAATTTGAAAGATTTGATTTTAACACATCTAGATGAAAGGAAGAGGGTCGATATCTTCGTCTTAAGCATCTATGGATTGGTGATTTTTCCTAAGGCTTTAAGGCATATGGATGAGGTAGTCACTGATTTATTCGATCGTCTTGAGAAGGGAATTACACTTGTAGCTGCAATATTAGCTGAGACGTTCAGATCCTTGAGCATGTGTAGGAAGATAGGAGAAGGTAGATTTATTGGGTGTGCACAGTTGTTGTTGGTGTGGTTTTATGGTCACTTTTGGAAAGTGAACAAGGTCTCTTACCAGGTCTTCTCTGAAAGTTACTCCCCATTAAAGGAAGAGACAACTATGCAGAGGAAAGATGATATTTTGGAAGAAAAATGGATGGAAATTCTTTAAAATCTTAAAGAGAAGGATATAGAATGGAGAGCCTTTTGGATGGTTCCTGATGAGATCCTTTATCGTTGTAGGAAATTTGATTGGGTACCATTTCCAGGGATTTGGGGAGCCACCGGATATACTCATTTACTTGCATTAAGGTAGTATAAATCGATGCAGTTTATACCCACGACTTACGGGCTTGCTCAGTGTGAATTCCCATATAAATGTAACCATTATAAGAAGAAGGTTCGGGAAATATCTGATGCTTGGAAATAGGTTCGTTGGATGAAGAGGTTGGCTGTGGGTTCTATAACAACACCTGAGTACAATGGATGGTTTAGGAAAAGGGTCAATGATAATATTCCTAGGCCAAGTTTAGAAGACACCCGACCAATGGAGGAACAGTTACAAGTTGCCCCGTCAGAGTTAGAAATTATAAAGCAAGACTTTAAGAAGAAGATTTTTGAGCTTGGGAAGAGGATTGAGCAATTGGAGGAAGAAAAGATGCACCTGAGATTAGATGTAGAGGTTCAGAAGTCAGAGGCAGAAAAGTTACGGAAAAGGAAAAGTGAAGTTGAGGAGGATTCAGAAGGTTTGAAAACAGATTATAAGAAGTTGTGCCTATCAATGAGGACTGCTGGATTAGGAAAAACTTTAGAGCAGTGGCGTCAGGAAGTTCGAGAAAAAAGGGCTAAGGCTGATCAATGGGAAAAGAAATTCCAAGAGGCTCAAGCTCGAAATGAGGCTCTAGAGAAAAGTCTGGCAGAAAGCAAAGATGAACAGGGCGAAATAAGGGCTAGAGTAGCGGAGGTCGAGAGATCTTTTTACTTGTATAGAAATCACAATTCTATGATGGAGTTGAGAGCAAGTTTAAGCAAGATAGAAGAAATGAAAGGGAAAATAGAAGAATTAGAGGCAGCATTGCAGAGTTGTGAAATGAGGATTGAGTTCTTGAAGGTAAGTGAAGAGCAATGGAAGGGACAACTTCAGCATTCTCAAAATCAAGTTAGAAGCAGGGATTACATTATGGGAGAAGCCGTAACACAAATTCGGGAGGTAGATGATTACTTGCAAACTTTGGCGGTAGCAGACGTATTAAGTGTGAAGTATGAGTTGGAGTCAAATAGGAGGCAAGAGCTAGCTTTGTTGCTTAGAAAAATTAAATTTCTGAGCATCAGGGCGAAGTCTTATTTGTAACTCAGTTTTATGTAAAGAACTTTATTCTCTAGTAAAGTTTTCTAAATGGAATTGAATCAGAATTGATACCTCATTTGCATTCATTTCATGCATTTGCATTACATTACATCATATGCATTAAAGGCCATAAAAAATTCTAATTAATTAAAAATTATTTCGGTAATCTGGAAACCAACAAAAACACATCAAATACGCATATCTACGGTACAAATAAAAAGACCTAGTCAATGGAAAAAAGACTTGAAAATTTAGAACAAATGCAAAGGGATATGCAAGAACGAATGCAGTCACAGATGCAAGAGCAGCTAGCTAAAATTCAGCAAGAGATGAAAGATCAAATGATGGAGTCCCAAAGAAACATGATGACTCAGTTGTCCCAATTGCTGGAAGGAAAGATGGATAAGGGGAAAGATCCTATGGGCAATGTTGGGGAAAATACTGAAGACCCTCAGTATCCTCCTGGTTTCACTTCAACACATGTACAGACACAATCTGAGATAAATCTACAGAAACCATCTGTTACGATTAGGCCTCAACAGTTTCAGGCTGGAGTTTCAATACCAATGAATTACCAAGCTGGTTCAGGTTTTAATCCTGGTAATAACTTGAATAATCCAATGGTACTTGATTTGGATGAAGTTACGGAAGAAGAAAGGGCAATGGTAGAATCACAAAAATGATTTAGAGGAACGATGTAAATGGCTGGAGGAAAAGGTCCGGGCAATGGAAGGCATTGATAAACATCCTAGAATTGATGCAAAAGATCTGAGTTTGGTCTTAGGCTTAGTACTGCCATACAAGTTTAAGATGCCGAAATTTGAGAAGTACAATGGAACGAGCTGTCCTGAAGCTCATATTACCATGTTTTGCAGAAGAATGACTGGGTATGTTATAACGATCAGTTGTTGATTCATTGCTTTCAAAACAGTTTAGTGGGAGTAGCGGCTAAATGGTACAATCAGTTGAGTCGAAACAGAATTAGTTCATGGAGAGATCTAGCACAAGCGTTCATGAAGCAGTATAGCCATGCAACAGATATGAATCTTGACAGAATTACTTTGCAGAATATGGAGAAGAAACCAAACGAAAGTTTCAAGCAATATGCACAGGTATGGAGAGAAGTGACTATCCAAGTTCAGCCACCACTCTCGGAGAAGGAAACTACAATACTCTTTATTAATACCTTAAAAGTTTCGTTCATAACTCACATTTTAGGAAGTGCCACAAGGAGTTTTGCAAATGTGGTAATGACTGGAGAAATGATTGAGAATGCCATAAGAAATGGAAGGATGATGCAGGAAAAAGTGCTAAAAGGTTTGCGCTACGAAAAAAGGAAAATGAGGTAAACAATGCAAACCTGGGGTATTCAAAATCTGTTACTGCAAGTCAACCAAAAGCGATAACTACTGGTCAAGGTTCATCAAGGTAGGAATCTGGAGAAAAGCAAAATAGTGAGAAACTTCAATTTACGCCAATCCCCATGACGTATAAGGAATTATATCAAAGTTTTTTCGATGTGCATGTGGTGTCACCTTTTTATCTAAAGCCATTACAGCCTCCATTCCCTAAATGATACGATGCCAATGCTCAATGTGAGTATCATACGGGGATCGTAGGGCATTCAATAGAAAACTGCACTACTTTTAAGAAGTTAGTAAAGAGATTTATTCAAATGGGCATTGTGAAGTTTGATAATGCGCCCAGTGTAAAAAATTCGCTACCTAATCATACTGATAGTGGGGCAAATGCGATAGATGGAAGTGTGGGGAAGAGAATTAAGGCCGACATTATGAAAGTAAAAACTCCTTTGAAATGGGTCTGGAAAGAGATGGCAAGAAGCGGGTTAGTTACTTCGAATTCAGAAGGAAGTTGGGATGAGGTAGATAATTATTGTGAGTTCCATCATGAAGAGGGACACGGGATTCAGGAATGTGAAGAGTTCAAAATTGTTATCTAGAGCTTGATGGACAACAAGGAAATAAAATTTTATGAAGAGGTTAAGGAAGAAAGTTATATATGCGCATCGGAATCCACGATGAACGCCCCAAAAGTCAATCGCCCTGTGGTCATTATTTCATGTCCCAAGAATGAAGTAGGAATTCAGATGACACTGAAGATCATAATTCAGAAGCCAATAGTTTTCTCTTACAAGGATAACAAAATAGTCCATTGGAACTATGATTGTAATGTGACGATCCTGGGAAAAGAGATTTCAGTCAGCACGGGAAATGAGGATCAAAATATAGGTTCCCACACGCATAGTAGAAGACAATATGATTTGACAAATGCCCGAACAGAGCCTGTAAAAGGAAAGGATTTGACGGTCGAACAAAAAAGGGGAAACGCGGTTGAACTTGGGGTGCTTGTTAATGAACCAGTGAAAGAAAAGGAAGCTAAGGAATTCCTGAAATTATTAAAGCATAGTGAGTACAGTGTGGTGGAACAGTTGCATAAACAACCATCCTGTATATCTATATTAGCTTTACTCTTAAGCTCCGAAGTACATCGAAGTGCATTAATGAAAGTGTTAAACGAGACATATGTGACTATTGATATTTTTGTTAATAAGTTGGATCGGTTGGTTAATAACATAAGTGCAGACAACTTTATCTTTTTCAATGATGATGAGATACCACCAGGAGGTATGGGATCTACCAAAGCTTTGCATATAACTACCAGATGTAAAGGATACACGTTGCCAGGGGTCTTGGTAGACAATGGGTCGACATTGAATGTATTACCCTTGTCCATATTAAACAGGTTACCTGTGGATAGTTCACACATGAAAGGATAGTTCACACATGAAAGGATGTTAGAATATAGTACGAGCATTTGATGGCACGGAAAGGAGAGTCATGGGGAGAATAGAATTACCTTCGTTGATTGGCCCAACTACATATGAGGTAGATTTCTTAGTGATGGATATTAAGCCCTCTTACAACTGTCTGTTAGGGAGACCTTGGATACATTCAGTAGGGGCAGTGCCTTCGTCATTACATCAGAAGTTAAAGCTAGTATCAGAAGGACGACTGGTAATGATAAATGCTGAAGAGGACATTATTGCAGCTGTAAGCAGTAACGCACCATATTTAGAGATAGATGATGAAGCTATTGAATGTTCTTTTTTATCTTTGGAGTTTGTAAATACAACATTCATCACTGAGGAAAGTAGAATTCTGGAGCCGAAAATGTCTAAAACTACGATGATGGGTTTACAATTGATGGTAGGATGTGGAGTTTTAACAGAGAAGGGATTTGAGAGATATCTCCAGGAAAGAATTGAGGTTCCAATGTTGAAAGACAAGCATGATCATTTTAGTTTGGGGTTCAAGCCAGATGCAAGACAAAAAAAAGGGAATTGGAAAGAAGGTAGGAAAGAAGAAGAGCACGTATGAGTGGTGGAGAAATTAAGTGGGAGCCCATGATAATCCCTCATATCTCCAGGACTTTTCTATCGAGAGAGATTATTTATCCTGAACGAGGGATGCCAGAAAAAGAGAATATGGAAGGAATATTGGGAAATGTGCATATCAATGCCATATTTGATGAAGCAATTGAAGAGGGGATTTCGTCAGATATCCGTCCTTATGAGCTTGGGAGTGTTCTAGACAATTGGACTGCAAAAGACCTTCCTGTAGTTTTTAGAGCTTACTCAGAGTAATATTCAAAACAAACTTGTTGCTTTAAGCCTAAAGGCAATAAGGATTTGTTTGTGAAATAGGCTTATGTTCAAATATCATTATTTCAATAAAGTACATTTTTGCTATCATTTTGAGCAAACATTCTTTTATTCTTTTCATAAGTAATTGTGTTATTCTTTCCATTTAAATAACTATCCTGATTTTTTTTTGGACTCTCTTTAATCATTCTTTTATTTCATTCATAAACATACCATACAGACAATAATTACCAAATTCTTTTATTTTGTGTATATTTTTTGTACCCATAATAGGTCCCTAGATATCAATATCATGAGTGACGCTATTACTGACTCAGAATCACTATTTGAGCAAGACATGTGTTTAGAGGGATCTTAGGACTTTGAAAATGACAGAGAATGTAATTTATCTCCAGACTTGTTAAGGATGGTTGAACAAAAGAAAAAATAAATTTCACCTCATAAAGAAGCAGTGGACATGGTGACTCGAGAAGAAGGGAAAGTTGTGAAGATTGGAACATGCATAACTGAAGAAATAAAGCAAGACCTTGTTGGGTTGCTTCAGGAATTCAAAGATGTTTTTGCATGGTCATACTAGGATATGCCCAGTTTAAGAACTGATATTATAGTACATCGCCTTCCCATAAGAAAAGATTGCAAGCCAGTTCAGCAGAAGCTTCGAAGAATGATGCTAGATATTGTCTTAAAAATAAAGGAGGAAGTCAAAAAGCAATTTGATGCTGGATTCCTTCAGGTGATCAAATACTCAGAATGGGTAGCTAACGTTGTGCCTGTTCCTAAGAAAGACGAAAATGTGCGAATATGTGTGGACTATAGAGATCTAAATAAGGCTAGTCCAAAGGACAATTTCCCATTGCCTTATATTGATACGCTAGTGGACAATACGGCTGGTTACTCGTTGTTTTCTTTCATGGATGACTTCTCGGGGTATAATCAGATCAAGATGCATCCTGAGGACATGAGAAAGCTACTTTCATAACTTTATAGGGCACGTTTTGTTATAAAGTGATGCCGTTTGGACTAAAGAATACTGGAGCGACATATCAAAGGGATATGGTGACTTTATTTCATGATATGATGCATAAAGAGATCGAGGTCTATGTTGATGATATGATAGCCAAATCCCGAACCAAAAAGGAACACATCCAAGTGTTCAGAAAGTTGTTCATGAGGTTGAAAAAATTTCAGCTAAAGCTTAATCCAACCAAGTGTACCTTTGGGGCTAGATCAGGAAATTTATTGGGATTTGTAGTCAGTGAGAGAGGAATTGAGATTGATTCAGACAAAGTTCGGGCTATACAAGAGTTATCTCCACCACGCACTCAAAAAGAAGTTTGAGGCTTCCTGGAAAGACTAAATTACATTGCTCGGTTTATTTCTCAATTAATAGAGAAATGCGACATCATATTTCATCTTCTTAAAAAGCACAACCCAGGAGAATGAGATGATGAATGCTAGAGAGCTTTTGATAAGGTTAAAAAATATTTGTTAAGTCCTCTAGTGTTATCACCTCCAAGCTCAGACAGGCCGTTGATACTGTATTTAGTAGTGTTTGATAATTCTATGGGATGTGTGCTTGGTCAACATGATGAATCAGGAAGAAAAGAAATGGCGATATATTACCTCAGTAAAAAATTCACTGAGTGTGAATTGAGATATTCGCCAATTAAAAAATTGTGTTGTGCTCTAATTTAGACAGCTCGAAGGTGAAGGCAATACATGTTGTACCATACAACTTGGATAATCTCAAATTTGGATCCTCTAAAGTATATGATGGATTCAAATGCTTTGAATGGAAAAATGACTAGGTGGCAAATTCTACTTTCTGAATTTGACATTATCTACGTAAGTCAAAAAACCGTGAAAAGGAGTGCAATAGCAGATTTTCTGGCCAGTCGAGCTTTAGAAGATTATGAGCCCTTGAATTTTGATTTCCCTAATGAGGAGATAATGCATGTGGCAGTTGCTGAAATGGACATTACAAAATATCACTCTTGGAAATTGAATTTTGATAGAGCTTCAAACGCTATGGGTAATAGAATTGGAGCAGTATCGGTATCACCAAGTGGAGATCATTTGTCCATTTACATGTAAATTGGATTTCGATTACACAAATAATATGGCAGAGTATGAAGCATGTATCATGGGACTCCAAGCAGCTATAGAGTGCTAAATCAAGTCACTGGAAGTATATGGAGACTCTGCGCTCGTGATTTACCAACTTCGAGGTGAATGGGGGACAAGAGATTTCAAATTAATCAATTATAGAAAGTTGGTGTTGGAATTGGTTGAAGAGTTTGATGGTATTACTTTCAATTATCTCCCGCGTGATGAAAATCAGATGGCAAATGCTTTGGCTACTTTGGCTTCTATAATCAAAGTAAGCAGACAAGAGGATGTGAAACCCATTCAGATGATTATCTATGAGGCCCCATCTTATTGTTATAATATAGAAGAAGAAGAAATAAATGATCACCCTTGGTATCAGGATATATTACGATACGTGAGAAATCGTGAATATCCGGATCAAGCAACGGAGAATGACAAAAGGACACTGAGAAGGTTAGCTTGTGATTATGTCTTAGATGGGGAGATCCTGTACAAAAGAAGAAAGGATCAAGTACTATTAAGATATGTGGATACCGTGGAAGCCAAGAAAATTTTAGAAGAAGTTCATGAAGGTGTTTGTGGAACACATACTAACGGGTTCACAATGGCCAGACAAATTATGAGGTTTGGATATTATTGGTCAACTATGGAAGGAGACTGCATCAATTATGCTAAGAGATGTCACAAATGTCAAATTTACAGTGATAAGATTCATGTACCTCCCTCGCCTTTACATGTTATGACTTCCACATGGCCGTTTTCCATGTGGGGGATAGATGTCATAAGACTAATCTCACCGAAGGCTTCAAATGGGCATCGTTTCATCTTTGTAGTCATTGATTATTTTACCAAGTGGGTGGAGGCTGCTTCATATGCCAATGTAACTAAATCGGCAGTTAGCATATTTTTAAAGAGGGAAATCATATGTCGATATAGGATTCCTGAGAGGATCATATCTGATAATACATTAAATTTGAACTATAGCACAATAGTAGAGGTATGAAGTCAATTTAAGATCAGACACCATAATTCATCACCATATCACCCAAAAATGAATGGGGCAGTGGAAGTAGCCAATAAAAATATCAAGAAGATTGTGAGAAAAATGACCAAAACTTACAGAGATTGGCATGAGAAGTTGTCATTTGCTTTCTATGATTATCGAACATCTGTCAGAACTTCTACTGGGGCAACGCCTTTCTAATTAGTTTATGGAATGAAAGCAGTTCTACCCATTGAGGTGGAGATACCTACTCTCCGAGTTTTGTCAGAATTGAAGTTAGATGAAAAAGAATGGATACAGTCTTGATATGATCAGTTGAATTTGATTGAGGAAAAGAGGCTGAGGGCTATTCAGTATGGTCAGATGTATCAAAAAAGAATGATGCGGGCTTATGACAAAAAGGTTCGCCCAAGAGAATTTCATGAGAGAGATTTGGTTCTGAAAAAGATTCTTCCTATACAAAAGGATTTCAGAGGAAAATGGATGTCAAATTGGGAGGGACCTTATATGGTGAAGAAAGCTTTCTCCAGAGGAGCATTAATCCTAGCTGAAATGGATGGAAGAAACTTGTCTAATCCAGTGAACTCGGATTCAGTCAAAAAGTATTACACCTAAGGAGGGGAAGAAGCCCAAAGTGAAAACCTGCAAAGGGCGCTTTGAGGCTTTCTTTAAAAAAAAAAAAGAGAGGCCAAAGTGAAAACCCGCAAATGGCGCCTTGAGACCAAAGGGGATTTGAGTTGAAAACCCGAAAAGGGCGGCTCATATATTGATCTAAAATAGGAAAAGCGATGATCTTGCTATACTTGAATTAACAAGAAAATAGTATGTTGCATCTTTGGGTATTGACAGAGTACTTCTGATCTCTTAAACACATGTCAAGTTTAGGTTGGTCTTCAAGAAGTTCGTACGGAGGAACTCAGTTTGCGATATTAAGAGGACCTAATCTTTATTTTATTTCTAATAAATTGGCTATATTTGAAATAGTCTTTCTTTTTCGAGATATACATTCCCAAATCAATTGTCATTTTTATTCTTCTGATTTATTCACTTTGAGTTCAAATTCAATTCCATTCTTATCCATTATTATGATTTGATTGCAAGCATGTTGCATTGAAATAATAATGAATGAATTAGTAATATTTTCACAATAGAAGTTTCGCATATTACTCTAAAAGTTTCTAGATAATACAGGAACCTAAAACATGAATATTGTTTAGAATACACCAAAGCTTAAGGACATACTTGAATCAATGGCTTCTTTGGATTTTTGGTCCAAATGATGATTGAACAAAAGGGCAGGATAGGGCATTGGTGATATAATTTTGGAAAATTGATCAATATAAAAGGGGAACTATTCTCAAGAAAGGGGAAATGATATTTTTCATCCATGCAAATATCAAACGCGCACATCTGTCTATGACACACGAGGAGTGAGGTAGCAGATCGAACAAAGGAAAATCAATTAGGAGTTGCAATGATTTTGTCTCAGAAAGAATAGTGGAAGGGACGTTGGAATTACAGTGAGGCAAACTTGCTAAGCAGAATATGACTGTTGCTTTGGGATACTCTGTCGAGATGAGGGTTGAGAGAATACGTCAGTGACAACATGCTAATGAACAACGAGTGATGATACCTTAAATTTTAAAATGGAATCATTCTCATTTTTACATATATCATTCATATTAGTTAGGAGCATTGGATTTATTTCAATCATAACATCCTAATCATTTGGCATAAACATGTGCTATAAAATCGAGTCTCCAGGACATGTTCCCCAAAAGACAGTGTAGTGACATTGGTGAAGACAAATCTTCTCTCCTTGAAGTTGCAGCGGAGTAGATCGAAGATTACTAACATTATTTCCCTGAAGTTGCAGTGGAGCAGGTTAAAATGACAGGTCTTATTTCCCTAAGCAGTAGTGAAACAGATTAAAGTCGGTAAACCTTATCTCCATGTATCGGAAATGGGGCAGATTTAAGCCACCAACATTATCTCTCTGAGGTAGCAAGAGAACAGGTTAAAGATTGAGTCTTATCTTTCTGAGGTAGCAAGAAAGCAGACTGAAGATTGAAGAACTTATCTCCCTAAGCAGTAGTGGAGCAGATCGCAGATGGTGAATCTTATCTCCATGTATCGGCAATGGAGTAGATTTAAGCCACCAGCCTTATCTCTCTAAGGTAGCAAGAGAGCAGGTTGAAGATTGAGTCTTATCTTCCTGAGGTAGCAAAGAAGCAGATTGAAGATTGAAGATCTTATCTCCCTAAGCAGTAGTGAAGCAAATCGCAGATGGTGAATCTTATCTCCATGTATCGGCAATGGAGCAGATTTAAGCCACCAGCCTTATCTCTCTGAGGTAGCAAGAGAGCAGGTTGAAGATTGAGTCTTATCTTCCTAAGGTAGCAAGGAAGCAGATTAAAGATTGAGGATCTTATCTCCCTAAGCAGTAGTGGAGCATATCGCAGATGGTGAATCTTATCTCCATGTATTGGCAATGGAGTAGATTTAAGCCCCAAACCTTATCTCTCTGAGATAGCAATAGAGCAAGAGGAAAATTTGAGTTTTATCTTCCTAAGGTAGCAAGGAAGCAGATTGAAGATTGAAGATCTTATTTGTGGAGCAAATCGAGGATGGCGAATCTTATCTCCATGTATCGGCAATGGAGCAGATTTAGACCACTAGTCCTATTTCCCTAAAGTTACAGTCAAAATTCAGCAAAACCGGGAAAAATTAGCCCTATTTGAAGTCTTTGCTCTATTCTCGTTACACGACAATGAACAAAGAGGGGCAGCTGTCATAGGCCCAATTTGCCCGGGATTATAATAAATCAGAAAGCCAAAAAAATAATAAAAAATATCAAACAAAAATAAAAATAAACCAATGCCCATTTACAAAACCTCGGGTCCATAAAGGAACCCAAGACAAAAAATAAAACAAACAAAAATAAAAAACCAAAAAAAAAAACCCAAAACAATAAAAGTCCATTAGTTTAAATTAATCCCTAACCCAATAAACCTAGACCTAGTTACAATGGCCCAAACCCTAGACCCGACTTCAAACCCGAGACCCAAAAGAGTCCCAAAGAAGTTCAGCAGTCGGAGAACACCAGAAACTTCTAGAATACGCTAGAACAGCGCCAGAGGGTCGGGCTCCCACAAGCAGTCTCCCACACATGGCTTCCACGTCACCAGGTATCCTCCTCTGTACGGCCGTTCCTGCGTTAGAATATACGAGAAGAGGAAGCTAACAGAATACACAGCCAAATAACAGAAGGAAAATATAATTTCTATTTTTTTTATTCTCTATAAATCTGGCTATAACAAGCCACTGAATGTACTATCAAATCTTACGGATACTGAATAGAAAAATTCGAAAAGCAATTTTTGAAAATGTGATTCCTGTTTTTCTAACTTCTATAATTTTTGCTTTGATTTTTTTTTTGGTGATTTACTTCCTCAAATCTTTCATCATTGCATTTAAAAAAAACAAAAGAAAAGGGAGAAGATAAATTTTACCTTGCGATTAGGCTGTAGATTTCTTTTTGCTTCGTTGAAATCGAAGTCGAAATGGAATTTTGAGGCTAAAAAACGTCCCTCCAAACCTGAAAGCACTGGCCGCCGTTTAGGGAGGTGGATTGGTTAGGGTTCGCTGGTAGAGAAGAGATGAGGTTAGGGTTGGTTCGGCTGATTGAGGCCTGGTTTTAGTCTTTTTAAAAGACCAAAAACGATGCCGTTTTGAGCCTATTTCAGTGGCTCCAAAACGGTGCCGTATTGACCATACCCGACCCGATCCTTTGACCCTAGGATCCGCGCGTTTTTGCAGAGAGGGGATATTTGCGCGTTAGGTCCTCCCCTTTCACACGATCGTTCAATTGCACGTTATTTTTTTATTTTTTCTTTAAAATTTGGCTATGTAATTTGCACATATTTTGAATTTGGTCTGCACCTCAACGCAGCGTTTTGGGATCTAGAATATTTCCAGATTTAGTCCCTGTGCATTCGTACGCGTGGCGTGCTGGTCCCTATTTTAATCTCAATGGTCTATTTTATTTATAAATTGTCCCTTTTATTTTAATTCAATCTTAATTGAGTTTTTTTATTTGTATAACTAACTATTTTAAAATTCATTCAATATTTTTATATATGTGTTGATATACTTTAATAATTTTGCTTTGTTTTTATTTGTATAATTATTTTAAAGTTCTTTTTTATATCATATTATTTTAACATTTTATGAAATATTTCGTTCAAATGTTTTTATATATATTTATACATATATAATCCATGGAAAATTAATTTGATCCTATATACATATTTAATCCCATGTTATTTCTTGCATATAGTTGCTTCTAATATATATATATATATATATATATACATGTGTTTTTTAAAAAACCTATTGTGTATTACCTAAGATAATAATTTTGCTTTCCCTTCATATTTTATGAATTATTAAAGTGATTTTTTATTGTGTATATTGTCAATTGTAAATAAATGTATTTTTTAAAAATATTTTGCATATTGTTTGATTCAAATGTCTTCTTTTTTGTAATATCAAATTTAAAAATTATTTATATATTCTTAGTTTTTTTTATAAATTATTTTAAGTTCTAGCATGTGTTATTTGCTCATCAATGCATCATTTTTTTAGAAATTGTTTTGTATCATATTAGTTTTATGTTGTTTGGTATCCCATGTGTTAATTATTATTTCATGTATATTTGTTGCACATCATTTATTCGTTTTTTTATGTATTATTAGATCAATTGTTGTTCACCCATGCTTGTGAATTTGGTTATATTTTGGATTTGTTATATATTATTGTCTGTTTGTTAATTGGTTTCTTCAGGTTATATTATCTTTATTCACCAAGTATTGTATTTTATGTGTGCATGTTATCCCATGTTTATTATTCCTCTTTTTGGTACAAATGTTGTTTTGTAATTTCTAATTTTTTTTTAAAATTAACTATTCTATTTTATTTCAAGTCAAAATTAATGTGTTTTAAGCTGATTTTACAATTATTCATTTAAAAATTCTTTAAAACGAAAACAATGTTTGATGTTTGGAAATTCAGGAAATTGTGCCCTATCATGCTGGGTTTCAATTTCCCGTTTGTTCAAAATAATCAAACATTTCTTTAGAATTTCACTCGCGTTTTTTAAACTCTAAAACAAGGCAATGTTCAATGTTTGGAAATTCGAGGAATCGTGCCTTACTATGCTGGGTTTCTGTTTTTCGTTGGACTATGTTTTAAAAGGAACCATATTTTAATTTTTTTTTTAAAATCTTAAACATAAGGACAGTACTTAATCAATTTGGTACCAATTTTGGGCGTAGTGAGGGTGCTAATCCTTCCTCATACGTAACCGGCTCCCGAACCCATTTTTTAAATTTATGTAGACCAAAATTGATTTAAATGGAATAAAATGTTTTATTAGGTGATCCAATCACACCTAAACAAAAGGATTGGTGGCGACTCCACCCTTTGTTTTAAAAGTCGATCCCCGTTTTTTTCGAAAATAAAAATAATAGTTTCGACATTGCTTTTCTCTGAAAATTAGTTTCTCTCCTTTAGTGTTGAAACCATTTGAATCGGTTAAAAGGTAAATTCGAATTTCTCAATACAAATCTTACGTGACATGATTAATGATAAATTGATATTTCTTCGTCTCCCTTTTTATTTTAACCTATTGTTTAAAAATATCTCACTATAATGCAATATTTAAATAGATATTGGGTAACTTTTTTTTAATACACAAAACTTAATTTCACCTATAATCTCTTTTCATCTCTAAATCGAAAAAAATGTTTAAATACTTTTAAACTCGTATTTTTTTATTTATTATAATGCCAACTAAATTAAGACTTGGGTTGAGTTTTTAAATGCAATTTTATTAATTTAGATAAGTGTAGGTAATGATGGATTTAAAAGATGTGAATTAAATTGTGGAAATGTGGATGTAGATAAGATGTTTGATAGGAAACATTATAAAGGTCAAAGGGCCTTATCACATTGGAAATGCCAGGAGAGCACTGAGAATCTACTTAACATTCTCGTCATTCATTGCCTCATTCTAATGTCACGCCTCTCTTCTTCGGCAATACATTATAAAGGTCAATAGGACTCGATCATTCATTCATGTATAAAAAAAATTAACAATAATAATAAATCTTTTTCTTAATTGTAATTTATAAAAAGAAATTTAAATAACTTTTCGTTATTAATTTTTCTAAGTTATAACTAATATAATACTTTTACCCTCTTAATAAAATTTAAAATATAATTATAATGGTGTGTAATTAAAAAAGAATATTTGCTTTTATATTTTTTTAAAAAAATTCACATATATGTATATGCGTTGCACGATGTGACAATTTTTAATTTATGTCATCCGACAAGTGACAATTTTTTCAACTAAAAACTCTTTTTTTTATCAACAAGACATGTCATGTGTTCATAAACTTGTTATGCTTTGCTTTCACTGTTACATTTTACGTCAAAGTACAGGCATATTGGAGAGGAATTATTGTTTTAAAGAATTTACAAGTTATAGATTTCGTGTTTGTATTTTAATTTAATTATTTTTAATATTTATATTTTAAAAAAAAATTAAAATTTTAGATATCATCAAACGGTAATTATTAAATTTATTAAGTTAAACTTTATTATTTTCAAAATTTGATACAGTAAATATATTGTCGTATATGTTATGTTATGTTAGATTGTTATTTTCACGTATTATTCATTACAAATTCAATTAATGAATTAATGACGGTCATTTGTGTTAAAATTAAATTTTTCAAAATTTGAAATGTATGGAGACTTAAAATAATCTAATTGGAGAATATGGAATAAATCTACAATTGAATTGAATGCATAGTGCATTACTAATAATTGAATTTAACTAAACAAATTTAATTATTGTTCTTTGAGTCAGGACTAAATTTTCAAATTTTGAAAAGTATATGAGCTAAGATTGACCATTTTGAAAAGTATAGGGACTAAATTTGATCAAATTAAAGTACAAGGATTAATAGCAAAATCTAACCTAATATTGTTATAGAACAATTATAAATGTATGTCAAAGCAATTACAAAATATAATTAAATCTGTAACACCCCTTAAACCTAATCTGTCGCCAGAATAGGGTTACGGAGCATTACCAAACATTTCAGAACAAATACGAACAATCATATAATATTATAATATATACATCATAATTTAATCATAACGTCCCTTTATTGAGCCCTCGAGGCCCAATTCATGTGTTAGAAACAAATCGGGTCTCAATCAAAAACTCAGATAATTTTTCATGAAATTTCATAATTTTTCTTAAGTGCAGGGCTCACTCACCCGTGTGGTCAAGGGACACGCCCGTGTGACCCTATGACATGCCGGTGCTTCAAGCCGTGTCCTAACCCGTGTAACTCCCTGACTTACCTTACATGGCCAAACCACACACCCGTGTGCTAGGCCGTGTGCTTCACACGGCTCTGCCCGTGTAGTAATACCTGAGCATTCTGTTTTAAATTTTTAAGATGCAGGGGACACACAGCCTAACTACACACTCATGTGTAAGCCATGCGTCTCACACGGTCTAGTCACACACCTGTGTGCCAGGCCTTGTGGACTCAAAATAAGCCCTTTTTTTTTATCAAGTTTTACCAACCCTGCAAACTTAAACCACAAGCAATTCAACAACCAATTATTCAACCAATCCAATACACAATCAAATACATCCAAATCATGCTAAATAATCAACCTAATTAAGCTAACCAATGTTTACTCATAAATACTTCACATATATTATTTAAATCAATCTAATAGTATACTATTTAAACCAATTCTATTTTTCACACTAATTCAAACCAAAACTTACCATTTGATAATATTAAAACATAACACATAAATTCATATGTACTCAAACAATTTCATATTATAACATCATTTACAATAATTTTCCAATTGACTTACACAAACAACCTAGGTACATGCCATATACCAAAAAGAAAAGTACTTCACCACAATGAGTTCGGGATCGGCCTTGAATGCTGATTTGATGTTCAAACTTTAACCTAACTGTAATGGCCTAAATTCAAAATTATCGGAACAGTGGTTTCGTAACCACAAATCTGATTTAAAGAGAAATTTATTTCAATATTTTTTGCATGAAAATTGATATGATAGGAAAATCGTATGAAAATATTGATAGAAAAATTTTACCGATTTAGTAGTTAGTTAGAAAAAGAAATTATTGAAGAAATTGGGTAAAAACAAGGTATCGAGACCTTTATCTCGTAA
The DNA here is from genome assembly GCA_025698465.1 of Gossypium longicalyx. Taxonomy (NCBI): domain Eukaryota; kingdom Viridiplantae; phylum Streptophyta; class Magnoliopsida; order Malvales; family Malvaceae; genus Gossypium; species Gossypium longicalyx. Next base: position 2,357,009 of record CM046995.1, on the reverse strand, counting down.
AACCGAGTCGAAAATAATTTTATAAATATTTATGAAATGTTAGTAATGTGGTATTAAAATTTCATTAGGAAATTTTAATATTTGGGTAGTCAATTAAATGAAAAGGACTAAATTGTAATAGGTGTAAAAGTTGCTAGAATGATTAAATAGCTTAAGAGTCTAATAAGAAAGGATTTAAAAGGCAATTAGACCCAAAATTTATTTGGGCTGGACGGCAAGGGCATGAAATCAGCAGGGAATTTGATAAATTAAGGGCAAAATTGGAATATTGCAAAATTAACTAAATAAAGCTAGGACTAAATAGGAAATATCTAGATTTCTCTTCATTTCTCTTCAATTCCAGCAGCTAAAAACGCCATAGGAGGGTTCTCTAAGCTGGTATTTCGTAATTTTTACACCAAGTGAGTTAATCCTTGCCTTTTTCTTGTAATTTTTGTGTTTCTAAGACTTTTACAACTAGGTCCTACTATTAAATTCATTAGTTTTTGATTTCATGGATGAAATTGAAAGTCACCATGATTGAGTTCTGTAAGTTTATGATGAAATAGAATGAAATTAAAGTTTTAATTTATTTATGAGATGATTTTATTAGGTAATTTCAATGGAAAATTGATTTTTAGGACCTAATTGTGAAAATGTTTGGAATTAAAGTCTATTTCTGAAACTCTGATTCCTAAAGGTTGTAAACTAGTTTAAGGTGATATAATAAAGTGTTAATTGAGAAAAATAAGCTCAATTGAGAGACTAATTGAGTAGGGACGAAATTCTCATTTATTAAAAGCTTAGGGGAAAATTGGTAATAAACAGTTTGCACTAAAACAATTTGGACAGCAGCAGTACACTAACTTTGAAAAATCACCATAAATTGTATAAATCGAATTAGAAGATGAACAATATATAAAATTAAAGCTTATTGAGTCTAGTTTCTCATAGAAGAAATAGTGTAAGCAATGGATTTGTAAATTTTGAGATATAATGAATTTTGTGAGATAAGGTCAGAATGAATTCGGGTTCCCCTGTTCTGACTTTGAAAAATCATAAAAAAATAAATAAAAATAATTAGGAGCTTAAATTTATATGTCTAGAATCCTTAATGAGTGTATTTTTAATAGAAATAAACGATAACATCATTTGAATCTTGTATGAAGAGATAATTAATTTTTAGTGAAGAAGGGTCAGAACTGTTAGACAGCAGAACAGGGGTGACTTTAAAGAATAAACTGTACTGATTGGCTAAACAAAAAATTCTGAAAATTTTATGGTAAGAAGATATATGAGTCTAGTTTCAGGGAAAATGAACGGAACTTAATTTGGAGTTTTTTAGCTCGAGTTATAAATAATTTAGTGGCTGTGACTTAAGTAGACAGCTTTGAATGAACTATAAATAATAGTTGAATTATAAAGAATGTTGTATATGAACATGAAATGTATTAAATTGATAATTAAATTTATTTATTTAGATCCAGAAGATTCAAATACGAAGCTAGATCGAGGAAAGGAAAAAGTTCAGGATTAGTAGATTTTTGTGCACAAACAAGTATCAAGGTAAGTTCATGTAACTTGAATTATATTCTTAAATACTTGAAATGTATGTTATTGATGTGAATATGATTGGAATAAAGGAATGTTCATTGTATGAAAATTGATAAAACATTGATATATTTGATAAAAATGAGAAGAAATCTCGGTTGAATGAAAGGAAAATTCGATGGATCTCTGAAAAAGGAATTGACGGTAAAAGGATCTAGCCGGACGGGTGATCCTATCCGATATAGCCCTCCCGAAGAATATGTGGAAAATGGATTTAGCCTGGGACGGGTAATCCGAATTAGGGTGAATTTAGCTGGACTGGTAATTCAGATCCAAGCTCATTAGAGTAATTGTCGTTGCAGGGGATTTAGCTCGACTGGTAATCCCGACAATACTCTATGAGTTTATATTACTGTGATTTAGCTGAATGGTAATCCATTTGTAAGGATGAGTTCATGGAGTGTGCTCTCTGAAATGGAAATGTGTGCACATGAGTATGAATTGACGGACCCGGAATTGTACACTAAAAGTGTACCTCTGAAAATCCATCAAAAATTCCAAGAAATTCAACGGGATAAATATGGAAAAATAACAAGGAAATAGAAATCATGGTATTGATGAGCTCATCAATCATGGTATATATTATTGGTACATGCAAATTATTGTACTAACTTGAATGTTGAGTTTGTGCATATTAGGGTAATAATGCATTGAATGGATATATAAATGTTTATTGTATTGTATTGAAAATATTAGGTAAGTATAATTCTTGTTACATGAGCTTACTAAGCACAAAGTGCTTACCCTGTTTCATTTTCCCCTGTTTTGTAGTGTTAAGAGCTCGAAGATCGGATTTGGTCGGAGATACATCACACTATCAACCTCGTGGATTTCGGTATATAAAGAAACTTTATTTTGGAAATCAATGGCATGTATAAGCTAATAAAGTAAATGATTTTGTGAAATGAATGTATAGTTAGCCATTGGTATGGTTAACAAACCTGGTTTTGGGTATGTGATGATGTTATCTTATAAATATGCATGAATATATTTGGAAAATATGTTGAATTGGTTTGGTTAATGTGGATTGGTCTCGATTTAAAATTTACAGGGAAGGTTAGATATCTATAAAAGGGGATATATTGAGTAAAAAAAAAAATTTAATTTGCAAACTCTGATAATACTTCTTACCCTATTCCGGCAATGAATACGGGTAGGGGTATTACACTAACCTACGCACGAAAACAAACCGTACGCTGAGTATAAACTCAGTGGTATTTCTATAATCCGAATACCTAATAAACAAGACTTTATGATACTATATATTTAAATTCACATAACGAAATTCATTCAACTAATAATCAATTTCATAAACAATCATTTATAACATTTTCAACACCCATCTTTTACTACTTCAATCTCATAATTACTATTCAATAGTATTTCTCAATGGAATACACATATCATTTCACTATATTAATAACTATTTCATGAACTCATAATTCATGCATTCCATATGCATATTTCAATTTACTTTCTCATTTCGAATCATATATAATATCATCCAATATCAATAATAATACAAATTCATTTAATTACCCCTATTAGCAAAACTCGGACTTTGGCGGATACACGAATCCAACCAAAACACACCAGTATGGCACCCAGTGCCTCATCGGATAATTCGAAGAAATAAGTTGACACCCAGTGTCTCATCAACCTTGTCGAAGTAAGTTGGTACCCAGTACCTCATCGAATTTATCCGAAGTAATAATATGACACCCAGTGTCTCATCGACTCGTGGTCGAAGTATCCCTGAACACTTCCAATCCTATGGCATGCCAACTATATCCGACTTAGCCCAATACAGTTAATAGGGTTTTACATCACTTTTCAACTTCCCATCAATACACATTTCAAATAATCACTTATTCCATTTCAATCAATATCCCTTACAAATTAACATTCACATATATTCAAGCATTCAATTTCAGCATCATAATATCAATATTTACCTCATTTCACTTACCATACTTATTAATCAAAATACAACAATTAATAATAATTAGATTCGAGTTATAGAAATGTAAACCGTAATTCTCGAGTTACTCCTCAATAATCTTGTCTTTTCCTTTCCTAGCCGAGGTCTCTGGCTCAACGTTAGCTACGGAAATCAAACAATCAAAGTTTATCAATACACTACAATTTAACATTGAATATTTTAATTTATACACAACTTTTGCCTAAATTTCAATTTAGTCCCTAACCAAAATTAACTTTATTTTCTTCACAATTTATTCTTCATTTTCATTCAATTAACACTTAAAACTAAATTTAACTCTCTAATTTCACCATAAATCCATAATTTTGAAATTCTCTCAATTTAGTCCCTATTACTTCAAAACCTAAAATTTATTTCACAATTTAATCCCTTTCCACTTCTAACTTAAAATTCTATCAATTTAAACCCTAATACTTCAAATTATTCAGCATGAACAACATCTAAAAATTCACTAATTTTCAAAATTTCAACATAAATCAAGTAGTATTTTATTCTAAGATTTCAAAAACATAAAAAATACAAGAAAAGAGACTAAATTAACTTACCAAATTAAGCTTAAATCTTAAAACCTAAATTAACTCCTTTCTTTTTGTTTCTTTTCTCCCTTCTCTGTTTCGTTTTATGTTTCTTTCCTTTTTCTATTCTTTTGTTTCTTTATTTTTATTTTATTTACTTTATGTTTATTATATTAATTTAATATTATATTAACATAATAATTATTATTTCTTGTATGTATGTATTTATTACATATGTATTTTATTTTTACCACACAATTGTCATAATTTGGTTTATTTACTTATTTAATCCTTCAACTTGTTTTAATCTATAATTAAGCTTTCCCACTTTATTCAATTTAATCATTATACCTAATTACCCTCAATTTAAAACTAATTCACCTATCCAAAACCTAATTAATCATACAACTAACTTCGTAAATATTTTTAATAAATATTTACGAATCTATTTTACGAAAACGAAAACCCGAAACTGCACTTTTTTAGATACCCGTAAATTTCGGGTTGTTACAAAATCAATATAAAGTACAGACGGACTAAAACCAACCTTCGATTTAAAATCCACATGACTGGATTAAAAACCACACATGACAACTACATATAATGAGACTCAAATATGAATACTCAAAATCTCAAGAATTAAACATTTATCGACAATATTAAAACCTCACTAATAAGTGTAATAAAATTTTTAATATAATGCATAGAACTACTCATAACCCTTTCACTACCTTTTAATAAGAGAAGAAACGGACTTCAGTGCATTTAAACCCACATCCTCCAATATTGACTATAATATCTCAGCATTTAAACCCACATCCTCTAATATTGACAATAATATTAAAACCAATCAAATTAAAACTCAATCCGTATAAGTAATAAAATTTTGAATATTCATTCATTGTAAAAAAAATGCTAAGAGTTTTGTTGATATTCGAATTATTATTTGAGTGTCTTTTAATATATAACTCATTTATTTTCTAGCTCCTATAATATTAAATTATATCATGCACATTATATAATAGATAAAAGAATTGTAAAAAAAGAAAATTGTGTTTTTGGGGATAAAAAAGAGTATATATTTGTAAGTCAGCATTATATAATATTTTACAAATTTGAAATTCGGTTTGTCTGGGTGATTTAAAATCCGACCCGGTCAATGAAGGGATGTCACCTAGCTCACCACTCCGACCTCAGCTCGTCACTCCCCAACTCGACTCCTCCCTACCAGTCAGTCACTCACTAGCTCGCCACCTCCCTATTCGCCAGTCAAACAGCTCACAACTCTACAATTCACCACCTTCCAGCTTCACCTCCTAGCTTGATGTTCCCCAATTGGCATGTTCACCAAGATAACTCATTAGTGATGTTTGTCGAGCCTAAAAGAGGTAACATGTCGTTGCGTTTGGCATCTAATTACCCTTAACACGTTACATAGTTACCCCTTACATGTCACACCTTGAAACCAACATGTTACATCAAGGAACTACCACAACATATCAGAAGAATTGTGTCTTATAAATACAAAGGATAACCTCTATGAAGAGGGGGACCCAAAAAGAAAAGCCATCAACAGTCAACTAGAATAATGTTCATTTTTTAATGAAGAATACAATAAAAATATCTTCTTCTTTTTTTAATTTAGGACAAAACTCATATTACATAATATTTAGGAGTAATATTTATCAAATCATAATCATATAAGATGCTTATATCCTCAAAATATTAGGGGAGGAATGTGCTACTTCGTCAATACGACATGAAATAAAGTGAAGCACGAGCGTAAATAGGTGTAAATCATTTGATTGCGTGGGAATTTGTTGTTTGAAAAAGTTGGACTTGACTCAATGAAAGTGACAAAAAGGAAAACCACATAAAAATCACACACCATCTATAATTATGTTTCATTAAAGTGGCAGAGAAAAAAAAAAAGAAATGGGAAATTTTGTTTGTTGAAGTGGCCGACAAGCGACATGCAACCGGCGACGAAGTTCTGATGGAGATACACTGTATCTTCACCCTTCTTCTTCACAATATCTTGGTTTAATGATAAGAAATTTGGGTGGGGTTGAGTTTTGAGTTCATCCTTAATATCTTTTCTATATTGTATCCTCACTTTCATACGATTATGATAAAGAATTTTCAATTTAAATCTTCTTTAAAAAAGTTTAACACGAACTGATAAAGCATATTGATTATATAGCACAAACTGATAAAACAAATTGATTACACAATAGTTCACACTACAATTAAGCCTTTATGGAGATACACTATATCTTCACCCTCCTTCTTCACATCTTCCATTATTAATTTTAAATCTCAAAGCCAGCCCACTATATTTTAGTTTAGGGTAAATTACAGAAAGGTCAATTTTGTTTGCTTTAGATTACATTTTAGTCACTTATGTTTGAAATGTTACGATTTAGTTACTTACATTATTGTTTTGTTACGAAGTGATCACTCTACTATTAAACTCTGCTACCTCCTTAACGGCAGTCCTACGTGGCAGTCTAAATGGGTTTTAATTAAAAACTTATTTTCATCCCAGCAATTGGACATCCAAGTTGGCATTTAAAACCCATTTGGACTACTATGAAGGGACGACGTTAGGAAGGTAATGAAGTTTAAAGGTAGATTGACCACTTCATAATAAAATGATAACGTAAGTAACTAAAATGTAACATTTCAAACATAAGTAACTAATGTGAAATCTGAGGCAAACAAAAGTAATAATTTTTGTAGTTTACCCTTTAATTTAATGCTAAGAAATTTGTGTGGTGTTGGGTTTTGAGTTAAACTCTTAATATATTTTCTTAATTATTATAAAATTTATAAGTTGAAGTTATTGAATTAATTGTTTGTTTAAGTGTACTTAAAAAATAATTTATAATTAGAACAATAAACAATGATGTTTACATAATTTGGATTGAATTTTGTATTAAGAGGTGTTGTTGAAGGAGAAAATTTATTATAATCTTCAGAAGAGAAAATTTAACTTTAATCAGGGGTGAAGTTAGAAAATTCTTTTAGGGGGCTAAAATTAAATTGTAACTTTTACTATAATAAAAATGTAATTTTATCATTTTAATAATCTATATCTTTATAATTTTTAAAAAATTAAATCAATTTTTTATCATTTTAGAAAAACTAAATTATAATTTTATCTTTACTAACTTAAAATTTTAAAAATTTTAAAACACTAAATGAATTTTTGTTTCATTTTACGAGAAATCGAAGACTTATTAGCCTTTAACTACGCCCTTAAACTCAGTCACAAATGTTACATCTTCACTCTCATAGGGTTACGATAAGGAATTTTTTCAACAAAAATTTCTATCATGAAAGCTTAACACAAATTGATAAAACAGTGATTACACAAATACAATAAAGAACTATCCTCAATTAAAATTTTCTCAATATATAAAAGTTTACCATAAACTGATAAATCAATTTGATTACACAAAAATTGGCACTATAAAAATATATTCCTTGAATTATCACAAAAGCAGATGGTGACATGAATGATCAATTAATTTTTGAAGGATGATCTTCGACGATGGTTACTGATTATAAATAGAGCAAATTAACTGCTAATGTTATCTCAAACCTATTATCTAAATTTTATATATTTACAAATATATATATATATATATCTTCCTTGAATTAGATGTATGAGTCTCTTAATTTACTACCCAAAATTACCTCGAAAACTTTCGGCGAAACTATAAATAAGTCTTACCAAAATTAATTGCATGAGGCTTAAAATTTATTTCAAAACTAGCTATAATGATGAGTTGCAACTCAATTTATGACTTGTTGCTCTCCAATAATGACCGTAGACAGAATCGATGATGATTTATTGATATGTTTTCAATAATATTCATCTAAAATGAGACATTAAATGGGAATACAACCAAAGAAATTAGAATATGCTCAATCAATCCAATAAATTATTGATTGATATTGAAAAAAAATTAGGGTCTTTTATGATGTTTTGGTAAAAACAATTTTATAGTTAAATTATTGTAAATTTTAGATAAAAGTTCGAATATTTTTATGTTAATGTTCCCACTAGATTACTTGAATTCAAAAGATTGTGAACATATAAAAAAGAATTAAATTATTGAATACTAATAGATTATTTGTTACTAGAAGAAAGGGAAAGAAATTGTCATTTATCAATAGTTAATTGATGACATTAATTGACTATTAATTTATGATACTAACATATATAATTTTTTAAATAAAATAATTAAAATTTACATTCGATCATTCAATTTTTAAGCATTCAAGTTTAAGTCTCATTATATGTATTTATCATGTGTGGATTCCTAATCTCTTCATATATGCATGTCATATATGAATTTTATTCGATTTTTTTTCTATTTTATTCAATTTTTTTTACTATTCTTTATCTATTATACTTTATATTAACTTAATTTTACTATGCAATTACTCTAACGTACATTTATACTGTACTAAATCTTATCCACTCATACCAAAAGCTTTACTTGGTGTACCTAATTAAAAAAGTTCTTTATTATTATATATTGTTGAGGCTGATGTTATGCAGATTCAATGTTCGCTATCATGTTAATCTGACTTTTCTTTATTTTCGAGCCAGATTCAATGTTTGTTGTGGAGATAATCCTCTTGATAGTATGGCAGTAGCATCTAAATGCAAATGTTGTGGTAGAGATAGGGTCGATCAAATCGTCTGTAGGTATAAAATGCTTGAATAGATGATATGGATACCTTCTTGATAGAAGTAAAAAGCATAAAATCGATAGGGATGGTGATTCGAATTTAGATATTCGTAAATGTTCCATCTATTTTTTATAAATTCAGATATTATAAATTTAAATTTTAAAATTACTATTCATTATAGATTCAAAATGAATATAGATTGGACCCGAATCTATTATATGAATAAAGAGAATAAATTATATTAGTATCATCTTAAAAGTATAGTTTTTAAGTATCAATAAAATGGTACCATGTTATTAAATTTTAAAGATAACAAAATATTATTATACAATCATCTATATCTAATATATTCTCTAACTTAATTTAACTTTAATTATATTACTTAAAATAATTACTTTTTAAAATTATAAACAAACATCTTTTCTTCTTTTACAAAATTTAATCATTTTCCATAAGTTCATATTTTTTTTAATTTTTGTGCAACCAAATTTTTTTAAAAAAAAAAAAGAGAAGTAATTTTTGTGCAATTTTTTCCATGTCATTGACACATAGTTTTGATAATTATTTTACTTTGAACTCCAAACCGTGATGTTTAGGATTTGGGTTTAAATTTTAAGGTTCAGGGTTTGAGTTTGGGTTTTGGGTTCGAGATTTAAGGTTCAGGTTTAGAATTTAATGGTTTAGGGTTTAATAATTTAGGGTAACAAGTTTGAGGTTTAGGGTTTGAGTTCAGGACTCAAGGTGAAAAAAAATACCAAAATTATATGTCAATGACATGGAAAAAATTATTGAAATGTCATTAAATAATCGAAAAGAGATCATGAATAATGAGGTGGGAATGATCCATAAAATAGTCTCTCTATAGATAAGTGTATAATCATAATTTCATATCTTTAAAATTTGAAGATGTGACAATTTTATTTATGCCTAAAAACCTTAGTTTTAAGATTATCCTAATGTAAGTTATTCCCATAAATAACATTTACGTTTATGACATGAATCTATTTATTTATTTAAAATTTTAAATATAAATCAAGGAACACATTTCATGGTCTAAACTCTAAACCATCTTGCATTGTTAGTCAATTGAGCAGCAAGATCATCATAGTCAACAATAGATTGATCATTATCCATCCTTTAATGTTGAATAAAGTCACTAATAGCTCCTGGGTTGATTCTGAAATAGTGATCTCGCAAGAGCGCTTGCATATAGTGTTAGCCAACAGGGTAGCAAGATCATCATAGTCAACAACGGAGTGATCATCCATCCCTTAATTATGAATTAATAAAGTCACTAATAGCACCCGGACTGAATCTGAAATGGTAACCTTGCACGAACGCCTGCATATAGTGTTGATGGCTTGAATATCTGATTGATTTGTATAAGTTGGCATAAAACTCCAAAACAAAATTCTTGACTAAAGTAGATGATTTTGTTACAAGAAAACATCGATCCCTTTCTCATAAAATCCACTTTCTTCGATGTTTCTCTTGGCACAAGTAGGACCGAAAATTTTCTTCTTTGGCTGAGCCTCTCTCATATCTTCTTACAAAACTTCAAGCACACCAGCTTCTTTCCTCCTATTATTCTTTTTCTTAGAGGATGATGACTCACTAAATAATTTTTCATTTTAGGGGTCAGGATCCTTACTAATCCCCCACGTCGTCCCTGCTCACTAGGTCACTTGGTGCGATGTTTCCCGTCTTGTGCAACTAGTTCCATCAAGAGCACATATTTTCCAAGATCATCTCCAACTCAAGCCGAGATAGGTCTTTTTTCTTTATTCCTACCTTCTTATTTTTAAGAACCTTAAGACTGAATGGTAAAAATATTAAAATATTACGAATTATTGAAATTTATTTGATATATCTTTTATTTTTGTTACTATTTTAATAATTTTATATTTAAGTTTGAAACAATATTGTTAATAAGAATAAATCACGAACTTCAAAAATAAATAGTAAAATAAACATAAAAAAAATTATAATTTTTATACACAACTTTTCAAAATTTGATTTCACAGTCAAAATTTCCTCATTCCAGTCTTATATATACATACATCATTGATGGAGGACGAAATATGGTAAGCGGGTTGTGGAGGACACCAAGGTACCAGACAAGAACACGTTGATTTATCGTCGATATCTGCAAACCTACTTTTGTCCCATATCTCTGTCAAACCCTCCCAATTTAAAACGTGCGAATATTTATTTAACAACTCGACTCCATATCTATCCTTCTAGATGAAATAATTATTATTCAAGAAAATATAATTATATATAAATAAATAACAGTAACCAGTCGACAAAAAAATATTTGAAGAATGGTCAACAAAGAATTATGTTTTATGTTCATATGAATATATTTATATTTATTTTTAATAATATTTTTATTATAATAAACATCGATAATAGCGGTAAAACAATCACAAAATAATAAAAAAAATGAAAACACTGAAAAATTTTTCAGGAAAAATTATAAATAGAGGAGGAGAAATTCATTAATATTAAAAAAACAAATGATATAAGAGAAATTTCGACTACATCTATTTAAGGGTTATAAAACTCTATTTTAATCAAAGTACAATAGAAGAGAATAGTTCTATATAGATTCAACTCGGGCCTACAGCCTTTCGCCCCCACAAATCTCCTTATTTTGTTATTGTATTTATTTCTTTAATAAATGACAGGATTTATGTCACACAATTTCTAACAATTTTAATTTTTTTAATGTATTTAAAAACATATGAGATTTATATAATGAATATAATTATTGAACAACATGACGATTCCATTAGGATAATTTACTCAAGTTCAATAGAATATATAAGATGCTATTTGTCAAAGAAAAGTAGTGGCTCAAAAAATAATATTAGAGGTCGAAGTATGTATAGAAATTAAAAATATATATATTATAAAATATTGATATAATATATTTATTATAATTATAATTATAATTATTTTTTAAAAATATAAAAGTTTATATTAAATTAAGAATTTAAAAAGATTGAAAATTGTTAAAGAAATTGGGTAAAAGTATCATAAAAATTCTTGTATTAAAAGTTAGATTGCATTTTAAGCTTTTTACTAAAAAAAAGCGGACTAATTATTAGTTCTTGTACAATTGATTAAAGAGTAAATTGGTCTTTTCTGTTAAAAATTTTATTCATTACTACTATTAAAAATTGGCACGGTTGACGAAATAATCAAATAGTTATATGTATAATTTTTAACAAAAAGATCAATTTATTCTTTGATCTAACGTATAAAGACTAATTTATCTTTTTTTTTTAATATATGAAGCAAAATACAATCCGATTTATAATATAATAACCTTTATAATACTTTTACCCGATAATTGATATATATGCTTATAAAATAAATTAAGAGCTTTTAAAAAAATTAAACAATATTTTTAGATTGATGAAAGAATGTCCATGAAACCACTTGGAAAGAATACAGTTAATTACGTACAAAGAATAGGAATTAATAATGTCGCCATTAATTGCAATGGCCCCCCTGCTTGTGATACGCATGTTCCACTGCAAATACGTTGCTTTCCACATTTCTAAACTTGTTTATTTTTGCTTACATGTTACACATATAATCTTAAAGTGAGATTTTTATTTTTCCTTTTTAAAAAAAATGTAATTTAAGATTAAAAAATTAAGCTGATTGAGTCATAACTCAATTGATATGGGTATTGTTATTAATGTAAGAGGACGTGAATTTGAGTGCGCTAAAGCGTATTATCCTCCTATTTATAAGTTGGTGAGGGGCTATGAGTAGTTCTAAACATTGTGTATTGAGTGATTAGGATATGATTAGGGAATACATTGTATTATTAACCAAAAGTCTAACGATTAAAATTTTAAGTTTTTGAGCGTTAAGTCTCAACATGCGAAAACTATGAGTGTATGAATTAATTAATTAAATAATTTAATTAATTTGAATTAAATTATTTAGTTTTTTATATTTACAATAAGTGGCGGAATGTAGTGGAGACCCTTAGAATGGTAAATTTTTAATTTAAATCATTTATAATTTATAAAATTTTAAATTACTAATGGTAAAATTGCACATTGACCCAAAAAAAGATAAAAATTTATTTAACCCTTTAAAAATTATAAAAATATAGATTATTAAAATAATAAAATTACATTTTTACTATCATAAAAATATATAATTTTATTGTAGTATGTTTTGTATATATTTTTAACTTAATTTTAAATTAAAAATTCCTCCTGTTATCAATGCATTGGCCTTTTCGTGTCCCGAAAGGGACATTGAGGTTTAAATACAACAATAATTAAAAATTATTAAATTATAGAAGTGAGTGAATTTTTTTTTATGAAAAAGTATTTTTTTTAAAAATTATATAAAAACAAAGGAAACTTTGTTTGAAAGAAGAAATGTGAGCTTTTGAGGATTTATGAATTTATTTTTATTTTAAATTAATTTTTATATATTTTACACAAAAATTAAAAAAATAAAAATACCTTTATAATAATTTTATTATTTTTAGTTAAAATAATTTTTAAATTTTTTATTAATATCGGATGAATTTATGACATCAATTTAATTACAAATTTATAATAAGATATAAATAAATATAGTATAGTATATTATAACTGGAAATAAATTTTAAATTCAAATTAGTCTTCAATGTAAAATTTAGAAAATTGGGACTATAGGAGAGACCATATTGAATATATAATCTAAATAAAAATCTCCAAAAATATTACAACTCTTTTAATAATGCATACAACTATAGACATCATCTCCATCCATTTTCATGTGAACAACATAAAAGAATTTTTGTGATTGGACTTATAATTAAGGGTTGTTTACCATAAAATTTATTGGGATCTTCGGAAAAGCATAGTAGGTCATTATTTGGGTAGCTCTCTCTTGATATAGTGTGTGTATGTGGTTTAGGTATTATATTTGAAATTGAATCTTCATACTTTTAATTCAAGCAATTTAGTTTCTTTATTTTCTCATATTTAAAAATGTAAAATTAGTTTTTAACATCATTAAAAGCCTTTAGTTAAATTCAGATTTATTATTACATCATTTTTTATTACATGATTATCAATTGAGTTTTTTTTTTAAATATTACTCTAGTAAATTTGACAAAATTTTAACTATATTAACTACTGAACCTAAACTTTAAAGTTTGAAAAGTAGAGAGCTAAGTTCTTGTAAATAAAAATAGAATAACTAAATTCAATCAAATTTTAATTATTAAAGAATGGTTAATAGTACAAATTATATGTGTTAATGTCCGATATACATATAATATAACATCAAGCAGAAACTAGTTTGCATTTTGGGGCCACAATTAGTGATATATTACAGACAAAGAAAATTTATGGGCCAATTATAAAGTATCATGTGTCGAGCTAAAATTACTATAGGTGAAGTTGAAATTACTGTGGTAAAAATGATGACATTATATTTGTGTCATAATTATTTTTCTCTAATTAATTTAGTTTAATTTGATTAATAGATAAATATTAAAATTTTATATTATCACTAATTAAAAATAAAATGATTAAGTAATAATATCAAATTGTTATTTATCTTCAATTAATTAAATTAATAAGAGATAAATAAAAAGTAAAAAATTTAAATTCTTATAAAATAATCAAATGAAGCAGTTAAATTCTACAAGAACTCTCTTTTATCCAAGTAATTAACACTATAAAAAGGGTTTACCCAAGCAATTCTACAAATTCACAAGTTCAAGAAGCCTAGAAAATTTTTATATATTTCTCTAAAGAAGCTCAAGAACTTGAAGAAATTCTAAAGAATGCTCACCAGTTATGGAGAAAAGTTGTCTTCCGATCCAATTTAATCGTGGAGAAGAAGCTAAAAGACGTTTTTAAAGAAAGTAGTCACCTTTCGATCCAAATCAACTGAAGAAAGGAGATCCAAACCCGTTTTAAGACCAAATCATCACGACATTTGAAGCAATCCAAGTCAGACGACCCTTGGATCAAAGTTAAATCAGAGAGAAGAATCAATTGATATTTTTCTTTGTATTCAAGAAATTTTAAAAGATTGTAACTTTCTTTTAAGTTATCAATAAATTTGACTTCGAATTGTCAAGTCAATATTTTACTCGAAATTTGTGTGTACAAATTTCTGGCACACCCAGTGGGACAATCTTTATCTTTTATATTTTCTCTCAAAAGTCAAAATTCAAAGTTACGGTGGCATCAAAGAAGATCATCATCACTAAGCCCGCTCAAGCTAATCTTGCAGCCTATTCGGCTTCATCATTAAACACCAACGTTCCTTCCCATCCTTTTTGCACTAGGCAAAAGAAGAAAAAGTTTAATATGAAAATCTACCAGAGAAGCTCCATGAACAATCCAATGTGCAAAATACCAATAATCTATGAAGTTATAACTACCAATTGTTAAACAAAGTATCAAAGATAAATAGAATGCTCAAAGTTTTATTTCCATTCAACTTTTTTTCATTCCTGAAGATACTTGAGTAAGGGTATTTATACAACAAAGAATACTTTTGCTATCAACAATAATAATAGCACTAACCCATTAACTGCTAGTACCTAACTTACAACAGACTTAACAAACAATATTTATCTTAACATTCCCCTAGTTTTCTAACTTTTGTTGAATTGATCTTCACTCGACAACACTTGCAATGCTTCTCTAAAAGTAGAAAATTATTTTGTTGTAATTGGTTTTGTAAGCACAACAGCCACCTATCTTTCTGATGGAACAAAATTGATGTGCAGTATGCCATCAAAAACTTTTTCATGCACAAAATGATAATCAATTTCCACATACTTCACCTTAGCATGATGAATAGAGTTTGCAGCCATTGTCATTATTGATGTGTTATCACACCATACAACTAGTGGTTGTTTAACAGTCACACCAATCTCAGTTAGAAGTTGTTTTATCCATAACAACTTAGACACTTAATTTGTTAAACTTCAATACTCTACTTCTAATGAGGATCTAGACACAACAGCTTGCTTCTTAGAACACTATGCAATTGTTGGAACATTTTCAAATATTTATAGTTTTCCAATAACTATAAATGAATAGGTGTAATTAATTAAAATTTATATTCTTTGATTTTTTCAAAAAGAATTATAACTATTTAAATAATATTATTTGAATAGTTATAATATTAAATGAATAATTATGTGTTTATTTTAAAGATATTATTATTCAGAAAGACACCTCTTGATAGATGTTTCTATGAAGAGATATGAAAATTCCTATAAATAGGAATGAGATTTCATTTGGAAATCATACCAACAAATTCTAATATTCTTTCTTTCATTCCTCCAGTTTCTAATATTATTAGATTATTCTATAAAGTATTGCTGCAGAAATCTTTTGTAGAAATTGAGTTTCTTGTTATACATTGCTCAGTGCATAGTGGACTATTCTCGTCAATGTAAAATGCAAATAGTCATTGGCTTCATTGTATCCTCGAAGTTAATTTGCTTGGAACTCATTTGCACACCGAAGATAGGTAGGGGCGAATATAACCTTAAAGATAGTGGCTTGATACACGCCTTGAAGGAAATAGGACAAGGCTTCAGGCGTGTATCAAGCCACTATCTTTAAGGTTATATTTCGCCCCACCTATCTTCGGTGTGTAAATGAGTTTGCTTGGAACTCATTTGCACACCGAAGATAGGTGGGGCGAATATAACCTTAAAGATAGTGGCTTGATACACGCCTTGAAGCCTTGTCCTATTTCTTCTTTTTTTGTCAGAGTTCCATTCGTGTGTTCGAGATTTTCCTCATCGGAGATTTGTACTAACAGCAATTGGATTGGAACCAAGATAAATGCAATAACCTGTAGTTGATCTTCTATCGTCAACAGTGGAGGCCCAATCAGCATCAAAGTAGCCAACTAGGTCAAACCGTCATATTGTGAAATTCAAACCATAATTCATAGTGTCATTCAAATACATTAACACTCTCTTTACAGCCTTCTAGTGAATGTCACAAGGTGCATTCATGTACTGACTAAGCTTGTTGGCACAGAATGCAATCTCTAGTCTTGTAATGCACACATATTGTAGTTTGCAAATAACACTCTGATATTCATTAATATCAACAAGTGGACTACTATCTGTAACAGTCAACTTGGGAGTGCCTACCATAGGAGAAGGAGTAGCAGTGGCTGCAGTCATGTCTGTTGATAAACTGTAGTATATACAGCCTTCCAGTAAGTGTCACAAGGTGCATTCATGTACTGACTAAACTTGTTAGCACAGAATGCAGTCTCTAGTCTTGTAATGCACACATATTGTAGTTTGCAAATAGCACTCTGATATTCATTAATATCAACAAGTGGACTACCATTTGTAATAGTCAACTTGGAAGTGCCTACCATAGGAGTAGGAGTAGCAGTGGCTGCAGTTATGCCTGTTGATAAACTGTAGTATATACATATTTTTACCCCATACTTGACATATTTATGAATTATTTTTCCTTGGTTTTATTTAATTTGATGCTCCTAATCCTTTAATTTTATGTTTTATACTCAGGAGAGCTTAGGAGAAACGAGTCAAAAACGAACAAATTGGGCCTAAATTAGTGTTTCACACGGCCTAGGTACTTTCACACGGGTGATCCACATGCCCGTGTGTGACACACGGGTAGACCACACACCCGTGTGTCATGGTCATGTCGACATTAATCCAGCTCAGAATTGCACACGGCTTGAGCACTTCCATACAGCAGTGTGCCACGCCCGTGTTAATAAATCGAGTTAATGCGACAATAGGGGTTTTAATTAGAAAGAGATTTCGTTTAATCAACCTAGAGTCAGTTGTTTTTAGTCTCGAGAGAGATATTAACATAAATTAGGGATTTCTACGGATCAAGTCAAGTGAATAAATCATTTAATTCAAAGGTAATAAGTGAAGTCTAGGTGGATTCTTCCTTGGGTATTATCTTCTCCATCGGTTTTCCTAAAGTATTTTCCAACTTTCATCTCTGTCGTAATGTTAGATAATTAGATAATTAGTTTTAGTTTAAAGACACCCTTTAATTCTTAGGCTGGATAATAAAATGATAGTAATTACTAGTACTTTTAGTCCTTGAGGATACGATATTTTTGGTCTCACCATAACTATACTACTATTCGATAGGTGCGTTTGCCTCAGTTGAATTTTTAGTTAGTTTTCACGACCATCACTTGTGCTATGAAGCAAACCTGAAATATACTTCTTCTGAGAAAGAAACAAATCACCACAGGAGGTGCTATGAACCTTTATACCTAGAAAAAAATAAAGCTCACTCACGTCTTTGAGAGAGAACTTGTTGTGAAGCTGCTTGATGATCTGGCTAACTTCTTCAGATAAGCTACTTGTCACAACTATATCATCTACATATACCATTAGAAAAATTGTAGATGCGTCATTTACTCAAAAAAAAGTGATAGATCAGCTTTAGACGCTTGAAAACCAAGTTGCTCTACCAAATGTTGCCTCAATGTATGAAACCAGGCTTGAGGGGCCTATTTTAAACCATACAATGCCTTGGTCAATTTACACATAAGTTGTTCTCAATTTGCTCCGTGCATCTCAAAACCTGGTGCTGATCCATATAAATTTCCTCAGTCAATGTGTCATTAAGGAAAGCATTATTCACATCAACTTGCCTTAACACCCATCCATTAATAACAACAATTGCCAGAATAGTCTGTATTGTTACAGGTCGAACCACAGGGCTAAAGGTATCGCAAAAATCAGAACCAACATATTGAAAGAACCCTTTAGCTACTATTTTTGCTTTATACCTGTCCACAGATCCATCAGGCTTCTTCTTCACTCTGAACAATCACTTACAACCAATTGATCTCCTAGAAGGTGGGAGAGGACAAAGACTCCAAGTATCATTTTTAAAAAGAGCTTGTAACTCACTGTTCACCGCTTATTGCCAATAAGATGAGCTCATTGCTTCATGAATATCAATAGGTACAGTAGCAGCGAAACTATCAATAGGTAACATATCAAATGAACTAGTTACCCTAGTGATATATGCTTTTGGTTTAAAGGTTCCTACTTTGCTACGAGTAATCATAGGATGAGAATTAGTGGCTTGAGATGGCTGACTTAGAGCTGGACACAGAGTTGGTGAATGGGAAATGACTACCATATTATTAGAAGGTGAAGATGTTTACACACTGGGAGAAGCTAATTCAAAAGTTGAATTTATTGGTGTATTAGATGACAGAGATAAATTTGTGGACTCACGAGGTGACCCATGATTTGCAACTAAGGTGGATGAAAATATAACTAATTTTGAACTAGATGGTACAGTTGAGGGACGACTAGACAACTTAGATATATGTATAATACTTTTAAATGGAAAAACACTTTCATGAAACATGATATGACGAGATACAAACACCCTACCTAAAAGATCTCGACACCTATAACCTTTTTGTTAAGGAGAATAGCCTAAGAATGTATATGGAGCTTATCGAAATTGAAGTTTGTTAGTATTATAAGGTCTAAGGTTAGGGAAACATAAGCAACCAGGTATTCTAAGTGGCAAATAATCAGGTTTAACACAAAAAAGTTTTTTCATAAGGAGAGATATTGCCTAGTGATAGATAAGGTAACCTATTTATTAGATAAATTGCACTACTAAAAGCTTTATACCAATAACTCAAGGGCATGCACGCATGAGCCAACATGGAGAGACAGATTCCACAGCTTGTTTGTGTTTTCGCTCAACAATACTATTTTGCTCAGAGGTGTAAGGACACGTGAGCCTGTAAGAGATACCTCTTTATGATAGATAGTATTTCAATGCTTAAAACTCACCCCCTCCATCCGTCTAAAGCACTTTTAATTTGACCCCAAGTATTCTTTCAACTTGTTGGTGAAATTTAGGAAAAACTGTAGCAACATCTATCTTTTTCTTCAAAAAATAATGCCATGTGTATCTAGTATAAGCATCTGTGAATGCCACATTTTCAACACCTGACACTCACCCCCTCCATCTGTCTAAAGCACTTTTAATTTGACCCCAAGTATTCTTTCAACTTGTTGGTGAAATTAAGGAAAGACTGTAGCAACATCTGACTTTTTCTTCAAAAAAATAAAGCCATGTGTATCTAGTATAAGCATTTGTAACTGCCACATAATAAGAGAAACCATTTGAACATACTAGAGCTGGCCCCCAAACATCTACAGCCACCATCTGAAGATGAGTATTATATTCGGATGTAGAAGCAAAAAAAAAGGCAATTTATTTTCTTTGCCTAGATGACAAGCAACACAATCAACCAAATTTTTATTATCACACACAGGTACATTACAATGAGTCAAAGCTTTCTTAAGTGTATCTTAACATGGATGCCTTAGTCTAGCATGTCATACAGCTAAAGGAATGGATTTTACAGCAGTAAGACATGTGTTGAAATAGCAGGTACAGTAGATTTGACAACAATGTTTAGATGCAATTTGTAGAGACCATCATGAACCGATCCTTGAAGAAGAAGAACTCGAGTTTGCAAATCATGCACTTGACATCTAGTAGGAAAAAACTCAAACACCATCTGGTTCTCCTTTGCAAATTTAGGCACAGACATAAGATTTTTAGTAATACCAGGCACAAACAAGAGAGACCTCATACACTTTACCTGGGCCATTGTATAAAGTGCTTTGTTCCATTATTGAAGCAGAGTGAGTGAGATTATGTGTGGCACCAGAGTCTAGATACTAAGCATTATCTCTATCAATGTTAGGCATAGCAACATAAGCTTGAGGATTAGGTCTCAAGATAGGAGTAGTTGTTGAAGCACTTCCAGGCTACTGTGTTGCACAAAACAGGTTGAACCATGCATTTGTAGGAGTTAAAGAAGGTGAGAAAACCCAATTTCCATATATAACCCTTGTAGGAGAAGATATTGGTAAACCAAATGAAGGCACCCATGATAACATTGATTATCCATTACCAAACATATACACATTTGCTTGTAGAGGCTGATAACCAGTACTCTTATAAGTGGTATCAAACCTATGATAGCAACAATCAATAAGATGCCTTGTTTTTCCATAAAGTTGGCACTAAATGTGAGAGCCAGACATGCGACCACGTCTCCGGCCACGTGAGGAACCCAAAGTAGGACGATAAGTAGGAATTGAATCATTATCTATCACTGAAGCAGCCTATTGATGAGTAACCATGATTGCTAAACTAGGAATCTCAGCTACAGTAGATTGCATTCATGCTTCAACATCAAGAAACATAGTAGTAATATTCTGAACACTAGAAGGTAGTTGACTTGTTGTTATGACAGTCATCACTGATTCATACTTAAGAGAGAAACCATTGAGAATGGCAGTAACATGCTTATGTTCACTAATAACCTCACCACAACTAGCAACACTATCATAGCAGCCTTTAACCTTCATCAAGAAATCCTTCATTGACAAATCTCCCTTACGCTGAGAATAGAGAGCACATCTATAGAACATTAAGCTAAACATGGTTTTACTACCATATATAGTAGTAAGAGTATTCCATATCTGTGCACTAGAATCCATGCCAATAAGTTGAGGTAACACATTTTGGCTAATAAAAGAAAGAAGCCAAGATGCAAGTGCATTGTCCTGTTGCTCGTACAGGACAAAAGCAGGATTTTCTTGAAGCACACCATTTTCATCAGAGATCATCGATGGAGGAACAACATTTTGAGGATCAAGAAAATGTTGCAACTCGTAAGTTTTAATTGCAAGAGGTACCTATTGACGCCATAGCAAATAATTGGAGTCATCAAGAAGAATATTAATCTTTTTGGTGTAAAAGAAGTGGCTATCAAAGACTGAATTAGAAACCATTGCTGGTGCAGTGAGATGAACCATGAATGCTCCACATGTCCTCAAAAATCCATAAAGAGAGAGACGTCTGATACAATGTTAAACAAAGTAACAAAGACAAACAAAATGCTTAAAGTTTTATTTCCATTCAACTTTTTTTTCATTCCAGAAAATATTTGAGTAAAGGTATTATTATACAACAAAGAATACTTTTACTACAAACAATAATAACAACACTAATTCATGAACCGCTACTTACAACAAACTTAACAAACAATATTTATCTTAACACCGATAAACTTAAGGAACTTATCAAAAATAAAAGTATTTAAAAAATAAAATCTATGTTGAAAGTCCATAGTAATTATTCTTCCCAAAAACATTGATTATTTTTTTCCTCCACCAACAAAGTGGGTGGTTGATATTTTAATAAGAATAAAATCACGTGGTTTGATTGTCCTCGAATTTACATAAGCGAATACAAGTACTGTGGCATTGTCAGATACCCTCTTAGTAACTGACTTTTGATCTTTTAGCATAAAAGGTAGGGTATATTTTTTCTATTATTTTATAAATATTTCTTTTTAATTCCACTAAAAAAAATTATTCGTACACTTAGAATAGCTCCTTTTTTAACAACATAAATTTTCCACTGTCTGATTGATACAACCTTCAATTCAATTCACACTCTATTTTATCCTTCTCTAATGGAGCTTCAAGCTTCTTTGTTCTTCTTGAGCCTAATATTTCTTTTATATCTCTTGTTTTCTTTATTGATCAAGCCAAAACTATGGTGCAACTGTGAGACTTGCAGTGCTTATCTCACTTTAAGTTGGTCAAAACAATTCAATAACCTTTGCGATTGGTACACTCACTTGTTAAAAAACTCTCCTTCAAAAACCATCCATATCCATGTCCTTCGTAACACAATCACAGCAAACCCTGAAAATATTGAATACATGCTTAAAACCAAGTTCCATAATTTCCCAAAAGGGAAACCTTTTTCTATCATCTTGGGTGATTTCCTTGGTCGTGGTATATTCAATGTTGATGGTGATTCGTGGAAGTTTCAAAAGAATATGGCATCAATGGAGCTTGGGAAAACTTCAGTACGTTGTTATGTGTTTGATATCATCAATTGTGAGATCAAAACAAGGCTTGTTCCATTATTATCAAAACAAGACCAAGTTTTGGACTTACAGGATGTGTTTAAAAGGTTTTCATTTGATGTTATTTGTTGGTTTTCTTTTGGGATTGATCCTAGTTGTCTTGAGCTTTCTTTACCCATGTCGAAATTGGCTATGGCTTTTGATTTAGCTTCGAAATTATCAGCTGAAAGAGCCATGAATGTTTCACCACTTGTATGGAAGATCAAAAGAGCGTTAAATTTAGGCAGTGAAAAGGAATTAAAAAGGGCTGTTGAAAGGATTAATCTTTTAGCTAAAGAAGTGATTAGGCAAAGGCGTAAAACTGGGTTTTTGAATAGTAATGATCTTCTTTCTCGTTTTATGTCTATTATTAACGATGAAACTTATTTGAGAGACATTATTATAAGCTTTTTATTAGCTGGTCGTGATACTGTAGCTTCGGGTTTAACAAGCTTGTTTTGGTTATTGTCTAAGCATTCAAATGTTGTGTCGGCTATTAAACAAGAAGCTGATCGTATCATTGGTGAAAACAAGGAGTTGATAAGCTTTGATCAAATGAAGGAACTTCATTATTTACAAGCAACAGTGTATGAAAGTATGAGACTTTATCCTCCGATTCAATTCGATTCCAAATTTTGTCAAAACGACGATGTTTTACCTGATGGTTCGGTTCTGAAGAAAGGAACTAGGGTTACTTATCATCCATACGCCATGGGACGTATCGAAGAGATATGGGGTGAAGATTGCTTGGAATTCAAGCCAGAAAGATGGTTGAAACACGACAGGGTTTTCTCCCCTGCAAACCCTTTCAAGTACCCCATTTTTCAAGCTGGATTCAGGGTTTGTTTAGGGAAAGAGATAGCTCTTTTAGAGATGAAAACGGTGACGCTTTCACTCATCAGGAGATTTCGAATCGAATTACTGACACCACCATCACCGGATCAACACCCACGGTTCTTGCCGGGATTGACCGCAACTTTCAGCGACGGACTTCCTGTCTTAGTACGAAACATCCAACCTCAACCATAAACGTCATGGTAAGGGGAACAAATTGTACAATTTGCAATGTGATGTATGATTTAATGGCCAATATGTGGTTAAGGAAAAGGTGTTTATATGTACACATATAATTATTCGTCACTCGTTACAACATATACATATTAGATCGATCTTAATCTTGTACATAATTATGGGTGGTTAGTGTTTCCTTTCATCTTTTTTAATTGTAAAATATAGATTGGATTTTTATTCTCCAATTATTGCACCTATATTTCTTACTTCTTCAATTCAAGCAAAGAGAAAATATCATTGACTCATCTATATTAGTTATTAGATTATATTTTACTTTCTTTATTTAAAAAATAGATAAATTAATCATTATATATTAGACTTCTATAATATTATTATAACTTAAAGAATTTGAATTGTTGCATCTAATCCAACCCAATTTCATATTTAGACACAAGTTAAATGCAATAGTTGGAGGTTTTTAAGTTACAACAGGTTGGGTGAACATACCAAGTCACTTAAAAATCATGTCGTTTCTTAAATTAATTTCATCTCATAAAATTAACAATATTTTTCATCTGCTATAAAAGGGTAAAAGTACTACAAAGGCCCTATACGTGAGATTAAAGAACAAATAGGTCATCCTATTAAAAATTTTATCCATTTTTATTGTTAAAAACTAGTCATTGTACGTCAGCATAAAATAAACGTGACATGTCACATGTTGCTGTCTAGTTACTATATCAACCTGCCAATTTTTAACATAACAAATGGATGAAATTTTAATAGAAAGATCAGTTTGTTTTTTAATTTAATGTATAGGGACTAATTTGCGCATTTTTTGAGTAGTGGGAATAAAATGCAATCTAATTCCACGCTATAAAAGTGACCATTTAGATTTTTTTTAAATATATAAAGACCTAATTTTGAAAATATAAATATCAAAATACACTCCATGCTATAGTATAAGAATATATACCGTAATAATTTGATCCTTCCCTTGCATCAGCAAACCCCATGAAAATCAGAGACAACTATGTTGAACTAAGCTCAGGGTCAGGCCAAATAAATCCAACAAAAGCAGTAAACCCTGGTCTCATCTATGACATCAACGAGGATTTATACATTAGCTTCCTTTGCAAACAAGGGTACTATACCAGAACCATCACTTCACTCATTGGTGGCAAGAAAGAATGCCACTGCTCCAGCTTTAAACCTGGACGAGGCATTGATGGTCTTAACTATCCTTCCATGCATATATATCTCAATGGTACAAACCCTAATATCTCAGCTGTGTTTCATAGAATTGTGACCAATGTTGAAGAAGGGGATTTGGAATACAATGTTAAAGTGGCATCTCCAAAGGAACAATCTGTTGTTGTGATCCCTAAAACGTTGAAATTCAATGGGATTAATCAAAAGAAAACTTTTAGGGTTTTGGTGAAGGGTGGTGAGTCAATGATGAATGGGACTGAGGTTGTATCGGCTACACTTGAATGGAAAAGTAATAAAGGGCATAGTGTTAAGAGCCCTATTGTTGTGTTTAAACAACAGTAGTTTTTTTTGTTGTTGTTGGTTTTGGTATTTGGTTAAGGTTTGTAGGTAGAAAGTACTAAGAATTTTTTAGTTTACAGTGGATTCCCATTTTTTATATATTAGAATTATTTACTTCTCAATTAGTTTGTTTAGAATTAAATTCAAATTCAACCCGAATAAAAATTGAATCGAAACAAATCTAATGATGGACGCATATTTTGTAGGATGCAAAATAAACTAGGGCATCAACATAAAATTTTACTTATATGATATTTATTATTCTTTTAAATGTTTGATTGAGTTTGTATTACTTATTAATCGAGTTGTGGTTCAATTTTTTGTTTTAACTACTAAATAAAGAAATTTTAATTTAAATGTTATAAAATTGAGGGAAAATATTTGATACACTGTTAGTAGAATTTTTAGACTCTACAAACAGGTTAAGAAATTGACAAATATCTTATAGAAATATAATAAAATATTTAAAAAATAAATATTTAAAAGAAATGATTTTATTAAAATACTCTGGAATAACAATAACCATAGAAAGGATTTAACCTTGAAAGGCACCATCAATTTCCAAATTAAATCGAATGAAAAAGCCATCCTCAAAGCGTTGCTTATAACATATAGAAGTCACTCATTCTAATGTGAACCCAGAAAATATTATCTTCTATTATTATATCAGTAAATCGACCAATTACCACATCTCAATAAAATGGTTAAAAGCGAGTATGCTCACTGAATTTCCAATACCTACACTACATTCTTCCCTACACCGAGTGGCATTGAAATCTCCCCCTTCACACCAAACTCCACCAAGCTCGTCTTTCCAGGTAATGTGATTCTCCCATAGATTTATTGGACCTTCCGTCTCGCAAGGGGCATAAATTAACATTAACTATAACACAATCAAAACCTTCTTTTATCCTAATGCTTTTGAGAAGAATTGCTCTATTGATAAGCGTTTGGCATCCAATGTGAAACAATCCACATTCCAAATAATGAATAAACCACCTGATTTATCTTTAGACTCGACAACATCAAAATTGAAATCATCATTATACCTGGTAAGTTACTAAACTAACTAAAATTACGACAAAGGCAAGCGTACTTATCGAATAGTAATATAGCTATGGTGAGTCGGGAATATCGTATCCACGAGGACTAAAAGTACTAGTAATTACTATCTTTTTATTATCTAGCCGATAAATTGACAGAATTGGTTTTAATATAAAATTAACTAAACTAATTACTAAGAATGCAAAAGAGAGCGAATTGGGAAAATACTTGAAGAAAACCAATGGGATAGACAATACCCAGGAAAGAATTCACTTAGATTTCAGTTATTATTCTGAATCTAAATTAAACGATTTATTCACTTGTGCCTTGATCCGTAGAAATCCCTAAATTATGTTAATATCCCTTTCGAGAGTAAGAACAACTGACTCTAGGTTGATTAATTGAAATCTCTTTCTAATTAAAACTCATATTGTCGCATTAACTCGATCTATGAATTCCCCTATTAGATTTGACTCTAATCCGGTAGATTTAAGTCTTCTTATTTTTAGGATTGCAAGCAACTCCACTCAATTATACCAGATCTACTCTTAAACAGGAATTTTTGCTCCTCTGAAATAAGCAGATCACACTTGAATTAATATCCTGAAAATATTAAAGCAAGAAATAAGCATACATAATTGAGAACAAAAATTAAGTATTTATCATATAATTCAGAAATCAAATAATAAGATCCATCATAGGTTTCATCTTCCCTAGGTATTTAGGGAATTTAGTTCATAATCTGGGATGGAAACATCTCAAAATTAGAATAACAACAAGACATAAGAAACCTAATAAAACTTCAAAGGAAATTTGAATGGAGATTGTAATAGGCCCAATTTGCCAAGGCCTATAAAAAACCAAAAAATCAAAAAAAATCAAGCAAAAATAAATAATAAACCAAATTGTTTATGAGTCCAATGTCCATTTACAAAATTTCGGGCCTAAATTAAACTAAAACCCAAACCACCCACTTAATACCTAGCCCAATTCATAAAACAGCCCAAAAATAATCCCAAACGGCCTAAAAAAAATTGAGAATGCCAAAAACCTAGAAGCTTCTAGAGTATGCTAGCGCCACAGCAAATCAGACTCTCACGAATGGTTCCCACGCACGACCTCTACGGCCTCTTCCTCAGTACACCCCAGATGCGCCCTTGTACAGTTTCCGTACATCCACGTCAACGGAACATGCGAGAAAGAAAAACAACACAGCAACAGAATACAAGAGAAGCAGTAACAAAATACAATGGAAAAATAGCAAAAAATAATAATAATAATAATTTTTTTATTTTTTAATTCTTATTTTTTCGGCTATAAAAAGCCATCATCTGTACTTGAAAAATTTACGCATACTGAAATACAAAGAATTAGCAAAAGAAATTAGAAGGTGATTTCAAATTTTTTTTTCCCTCCTTCGTTTTTAATATTTCTGTTTCTTTTTGCATATATTTTGTTTTGTAGAAAAAAAAAATTTTAAAAAAAAAGGAGAGAGTTTTACCTTCGTAGATGCATGACGAGATCCTTGTCTCCTCCGCCGGAGTTTGAGATGGAGATTTTCGAGCGAAAATAAGCTTTGAGTCTCGACTTTGATGGAAATAAAGAGCGCCTCCGCATCATTCACCAATTATAATAGTGAAATGGTGGTTGAATGGCCAAAATGGATGGAGAGCATTAGAGCTGCTGCGCTAAAACCCTAGCAAATGGATATTCGGTTTGTGGATAATGGAAATGGCAGATTGCCATTCAATTCTTTTAATTTTGGAACAAAATGAAACGGCTCCGTTTAAGGGGGGGAAGATCCGCGCGTCAACCCGCTACGTAGCCCAGATCCGCGCATTTGCGCTTCAAAGGGGCAATTTGCACGACTAGTCCTTCTCCTTCTCGTCGAATTTTAATTAGCCCCTATTTGCATGTTATGTGTTTTTTTTTAATTTTTCCTAAAATTTTCATGCTATTATAATTTAGTCTGCGCCCGAGTGTTGCGTTTTGGAGATTTGGATTATTTTCATTTTCAATCCTCTCACATTCGCGCGCACTGCACTTTAGTCCTTATTTCGATTTCAAAAGTTTATTTTATTTATTAATTAACCCTTTTAGTTTAATTTTGTTTCAATTAAGATCTTTTTCTATTTTAATTTGTATAATTCATTTTTTAAAATTCATTTAGCATTCATCTTTTAATAATTTTTTTTGTATACATTTTAAATTACTTTGATAATTTACTTTGTTTTTTTGTTTTTTTTTTAAATTATAAAATTATTATTTTAAAATTTCCTTTTATATCCTATTATTTTAAAATTTTGTATGATAGTACATTTAAATACTCTTATATGTTATTATACATGTATAGTTTATGATAAAATTAGCTCAATTCTATATACATTATTGTTTTCATATTATTTGATGCAAGTATTTTTTTTTGAAATCTATTATATATATATATATATATATACATTTTCTTTTAAATTGATTTATGTATAATTTGTTTCCTTAAAGGATCCTATTTAAAATTGTATATTTTATTTATTTTGAATACTTTTATATATTAGTATCTTTATATATATGTTATTTATATGTATCATTAATTAAATCAATTTGTTTCATTTGAAATTATTTTATATATTATTTATTTCAAAAAAAATTTACATTAAATATATTTTAATAATCATTTATATTTTATTAGTTTTTATATACATGAAAATTTATCCCAACTTTTAGCATGCATTATCCATTGGTAAATTTTTTTTTCATATAATTTTTAATTTGTTTTGAATTGGTTCCTAGTTTTATTTTGTTTGGTACATTATGTGTTACTTGTTTTTATATATCATTGTTGCATATTATTTATTCGTTTTTTGTATTATTATGTCAATGGATCATCCATGCTTAAAAATTTGATTATATTTTTCTTGGATTTGTTATATTTTTATTGTTTATTTGTTAATTGGTTTCTTAAGTTTATATTATCTTCATTCATCAAGTATTGTACTTTACTTGTGCATATTATCCCATGTTTACTATTTCTCTTTTTGTTTACAAATGTTGCTTTGTAGTTTCTAACTTTTTAAAACTAATTATTCTATCTTTTTTCAAGGCAACCTAATACGTTTTGAGTTAGTTTTACAATTATTCATTTGAAAATTCCTTAAAACAAAGGCAATGTTTGATGCTTAGAAATTCGAAGAATCGTGCCCTATCGTGCTGGGTTTCGATTTCCCGCTTGTTCAAAATAATCGAATATTCCTTTAGAATTTCACTCGTGTTCTCTAAACTCTAAAACAAGACAATGCTCAATGTTTGGAAATTCGAGGAATCGTGCCCTACCGTGCTGGATTTCGTTTTCTCGTTGGACTAAATAATTGGGCATCCTTTTGTAATTTTCAATGTATGAGCTTTTGGAAGTCAAAAATTAATCATGGTTTCGAGGGTATACAGGATTGTGTCCAATCATGCTGGATGTGATGCTGTATTCCTTTGAAACATGAGAATTTTGATGACCAACTTGAGCCATTCAAATGTTTTAAAAAGAACCGTATTTCAAAATATTTTTAAGTCTTAGATATAAGGACAGTACTTAATCAATTTGATATCAATTTTGGGTGTAGTAAGGGTGTTAATCCTTTCTCATACATAACCGGCTCCCGAACCCGTTTTCTCAAATTTACGTAAGCCAAAATTGATTTAAATAGAATAAAATGTTTTATTAGGTGATCCAATCACACCTAAACAAAAGGATTGGTGGCGACTCCACTCGTTTAAAAGTCGATTCCTATTTTTTAAAATAAAAAATGGTTTTGACAGAGATCTTCAGATCTGCTTCTAAGTTGATTCTGAAGGTGTTCTTCGAGTAATTTCTTCGTTCTACTCTGCGTCCCCCTTTTAGTCCTCTTCTAATATGTATTTATAAACTTTAGAATGCTCAAAAACCCTAAAATTTGGGTTTTTCTACATAAAAGAGAAGTAGGGTTCGAAATCGACATGGGCTAGCACATGGGAGTGTGGCCAGCCCGTGTGTCTCACATGGGCGTGTGCCCAGCTAGTGTGAAAATGCCCAGGCCGTGTGGTTCCTGAAAACAGCTCTTTTTGTCCAATTTTGGCTCGTTTTTGGCTCCTTTCACTTCCCTATACTCACTAAGTATAGAAACATAAATTTAAAGGATTAGGAGCATCAAATTCACTAATTTACATGATAAATCATCCAAAAACATGCCAGGTATGGGATTAAAACATGTTACTTTTATGGTTTATCAATACCAAAACGACCCGATGAAATCCGTCGACACCTTTTCTAGTTTCGATTCTTATACCATACACATATAGACTTTTAACTCTCTACTTTCAAAACATCACATTTAACTTTGCTACCCAAACCTCTCTGTATTCAGGAGCAATAGCCCGTAGGTCCAAATGCTTCTCCACCCCTTCAAGGAAACTATTGAGATCATCTTCTAACATATTTGCATTGACCGCCCTATCTTCACCTTCATCCTTACTACTATATTGAGAGGCCATTCATTAATAGCATCCTCGGGAATCAAATCAGCCGCCAACAAGTTAGTTGTTCCTGACAACACTTTCTCTATCTCCCCACCACCCTTTTTCGTTGTTCCCAAGCGAACCTTAATTCTTTTTTCCATTGGCTAAGTCCACGTCAACACCTTTTTCTTCCTACAACGTCAAACTTTTCGACCCTTCGTCCTCAATCAAATCCATGTTTTTCCTGGTGTACCCATATTTATTCACTAGGATAATAGGTTGGCTTCTCGGATCACAACCTCATAGACCTCCATAGCACATCTTAAGCTAATGATATCAGAGGCTCGGTCTTTTCTATTAGTGAGCACTTGAATATTACCCCTGCAAAAAGACTTAAAACTTCTAGTGTCCGAATCGACATCTAAAACTTCACCATAGTGTTGGTCAATGCTGTTGAAGGTCATAAAACTCCAAGCGTGTAGAGGAATCTCATAACATGAATTTTGCTAGTATTTCCATCCATCATATCCAGGAATTTTGCAATAGACGACTCCTCTTCACAGCTAATAACTACCATTGTACCAGATATTCTTTTGACTACTACTTTACCCAAATTTAGATTATTCATGAAGTCTGCAATATCCTAAATTAGCTTGTACTCTAAGCACTATCCAACCAAACACCGCTCCAACCAATGTAAGTTCTCATCTTCAATAGAACCCTTGATCTCATTAAGGATCTCGTCTTCTTTGGTCGAAGGAACCTATTCAAGTCTCAGTCCTCCTCCTTCAGGTCATGACTTCACACTAGTCCCTGTACATTTTGCCTCTTTAAAGCTTTGATTGTAGTTTGAGGCCTTTTTCTTCCCTTGATCCACCTTCTTCCAAAATCTATCTCCAACATTGTATCTAGCAATATTTACCCTCAGAGAATGTCCGTATAGCTTGAACCCATTCAAACGGTTAACTGCTTTGTACGCATTTGTCTCACACGAAAATCTGACAAAGCCAAATCTCTTCCCGTTCTTATTCCTTTTCTAAGGTATGAAGACATCCACCACCTCTCCATGGTATTCAAAAATCTTCCAAAGACCTAACCATTTCATCCTTGGAAGGATATTTAGGACGAAGACAGTTGCGATCTTTCTCGCCATTTTTCATGCTAGTGGAGGTGGAGCAGATGTAGGAGTAGTGCTTTTCACGTTCATATCATACACAAATTATTATATTAATGTGATACGAGAATAAATATATTTATTCATTTATTTAAATATACACAACTAAATTAAAATTAAAATTTTATATATATAAAAAAATAATTTAATATTTATATATATAATTGCATTAAATTAAAATTTATATATAAATTAGAGAAATTAATATTAGAATATTATAATAAGAAATGGGGTAGGATGCAAAACATATAAGAAAATAACAATCCTATCAAAAGTGGCATATTTGAACATTCATCAAATCAAAGAACATAAAAAAGAGGAAACGCAATCGAGAGAAGTTCATGCTCATAAAGGTGCAAAGATAGATATTCGTTTAAAATTTTACTTTTTTTTACTTCTTTATATCAATTAAATTTTGTATTGAATTTTAATTTTTATAAATTGTATATAGGTTTAATTTTATTAATTGGGTTTGCATAATTTATTATAATTTGTGGATGGTTAAAATAATATTAATTAATAAACTAAGTTTATATCCTTTGTTTTTATTGATATAGGGGTGTGATAAGGTGAGATAAGAGTGATGTTGGGCGGTTCACTTTGTTTAGCGTAAGGTGGAAAGTTAGAGAGAGAGAGAAAATGTGATACATGTATGAATGGAATGAAATTTATTAAATTTTATTTATCGAAATTCGTTCCATCTTCCACTTTTTTTTTTCTAATTTTCATTTATTTATTTATTATTTTATTTATTATTTGTTCTTAAATTTCTTTTTTTAGTGTTTTCATTTTCTTTATTTCTTTTTTACAGGTCAGATCTGAATCCTTCTTTCTCGAGTCAAACAACTTGAATAATCTTTCTTCCACTATATTCCTTATCAGAGAGAGAGAGAATATCCCATTTTCGGTATGGACTAAGGGTTTATATACCCTTAGTAGTGATCTCGAGGTGCCATGTGTTGTCTTTCCATGGGTGAGCCCAAGTCAAGTTGCCCAAGTAGTATGCTACCATAGGTCTAGGTAGGGTGGCAATTGCGCACATTGTTAATCACTTCAAATAGGATATGGAAGTTGGCGTTAAAAGTGATGGTTAATGTGTGGGGTTCACATGGGTGTGTAGCCGAGGAGTGGATGCGAGAAGTTGCCCTCGAAGGGTTATTTGAGGAATATCTAATGTCTCCAAATGGTGGATGCTCAAAAGAGTGTGTCTGAGGAATGGAGGTACAACACTTCTCAAATCTTTTGTAAAGAAAAAAATAGAGGGAACTAAAGAGAAATGAAAAAAAATTGTTGATATCAATGGAAAAAAGGGAAAGTTCAAAGAAAATAAAAACAATTAAATTGCTCAAAAGAAAAAATATAGGGATTAGAGGTACAATTTGACCTAAAATTTTCATTTGAAATGGTGATTTAACTAAACTTGTTCATGAACTAGTTACTTGCCCAAGGTTGAAAGTCTACTTAAAATTTAGGAGAGTTTGGAAAAAAAATTAGGTCTAAAAATGAGCTTGAGAAAAAAACTAGGCTCAATCAAAATATGGGCTAGACTCATACTCGGGCTCAAGCATTCAAGACCAAAGTCTAGCTCGTTTTCTATGTTTTAATGTATTATGTTATTTATATCTATTATACAATTTATACCAAATAAAATCTAAATTTATAGTAATATATAATACTATAATGTAAACATTAAAAAATACCTTTAAGATGCTTAAATATAATTTTTAATAAATTAAAAATATATAAAATTATCAAATATTAAATTGAAAATATTTTAAAAATTCAAAAAAATAATATGGGCAGGACTAAAATAGACTTAACCATTTACAAATATAGACAAGTTTGGGCAAAAATTTAACTCATATTTTGGTCAGTCTAAGCTTAGGTATGTATAAAATATGTTAATATCATAATCAAATTCGACCCAACTTATGAACACTTACCAAATCAGCTTCTCGTTACATCACTAATGACTCAATTACTAAAAATAATACAAAATGAATAACGTTAATGATCATTTCGTAACAAATTAAAGTTCGGTGACTAAAACATAATTTAAAACATATATAAATGACTATTTCTTCAGTTTACCCTTTTTGAAAATCTTATTTTCTCTTTTAAGCCTAAAACCCTAGTTTGCAAATGTCATATAAAGCTTGTCAAGGTCCTTTATTATTACCATTTGAAAACCCAGGGTTTCTTCCATAGCCGCCCCTGGTTTGTCTCTTCTTCTCTTTCATCTCATTTGCTTAATCTTTCGTTTTCCTCCATTGGCTTTTTAGTTATAACTTAATTGTTGTTTTTCTTTACAGAAATTTAAAAAAGAGAGAGAGAATGAAGGTTGTTGCTGCATATTTGTTGGCTGTATTGGGAGGCAACACTTCCCCTTCAGCTGATGATCTTAAGGCCATTCTTGGCTCTGGTAAACTATTTTCACCTTCTTCTTCTTTTTTACTTTTGATTTGACTGCTATGTTTCCTTTTACCTGTTTCAATCTCTGTACTTGGTAATCCATTTGTTTGTAAATTGTATTTGTACCTTTTTTCATAGGTTTGATCCAAAAGTTTAGATTTCTTGTGTTGTAACCTGTTTTTTTGTAAATGTCAATTTGATTATGAGGTGGGTTTGGTATAAAAATATAAACTTTGTGCTGTCTTTGTGTATTGGTTTGAGATTTCACATCTATATTGAACCCCTTAATTCAAAACATGTTTGATTTAGAGAAATGTACGATGAATGAATACTAGAATGCAATTTGCTACTTCTATATAATTCAATATGGTAGTCTTTTTCGGTTCATAAATAAATTTGAAGTTGGTGAACTCAATAATCTTGTACTATTTTATATGCTAATGGGGTCATTACATTAATGGGATTGAATTGACATTTACAGAAGTTCTCGAATGAAGGTCAAACCTTTCAAAATGTTCAAGTGAAAAGTCAAACCGTTTTGAAAGCCCTCAAATAAGGGTTTTTCAAATGTCCTATATCAGTTTTCAAATTATGTCTTTATTGTTTTCTTTTTTGTTTCAACCAATATCTGATTTAGCTGTTAGCTGAATTGCGTGAAAAGCCCTTATATGACCATTTTGAAAGGTTTGACCCTTATGCGAGCAATCCGAAAAGGTTGAGTCTCGATTTGAGCATTTAACCATTTCTGATTTAGCCGTTTCCGATAACAAAGATGTAGAGTGAATTTCATTGCTTATCTATGTTTCTTTTTTGTCCATCAAACAAGGATATAACAATTCTGTATATAGACAATGTTTCAAAAGATTAATATAAATATGATTTTGTTTACAGTTGGAGCTGAAGCTGAAGATGAAAGGATTCAACTTCTTTTATCTGAGGTCAAGGGCAAAGATATAACAGAGCTTATTGCATCCGGGAGGGAAAAGCTTGCCTCCGTTCCATCTGGTGGTGGTGGTGTTGCGGTTGCAGCTGCTGCACCTGGTGCCGGTGCCGCTGCTGCTCCAGCTGCAGCCGAGGCTAAAAAAGAAGAGAAAGTTGAGGAGAAAGAAGAATCCGATGATGTAATAACACTCCTAACCTCAATTACATGTTTTGTTCAATTAACTTATGTTCTAATTAACTTTTGTTTTGTTCAATTTCTTGCAGGATATGGGATTCAGTCTCTTTGATTAAAGAGTTGGTTTTTTGCAGAAATTCTCTTCTTCTTCTTTTTCAAATTTAAGGTCAGTTTAGATTCTAAAATTTCGTTATTTTCGTTTTCGATTCGTTTTCAATTCGGGGATTTGATGAACAATGGCATATGTTTTTGCTTAAACTTAATGTTGCAATGAATTTTCCATAGTCTATTATGATGATTTTCTTGAATCTCATGTCAATTTTTTTGCGAGTCTTTTTCATATATATATATTGGGATGAACAAATATGCTACAATATTCATTGATATGTCCCAACTTATAAAAGTTTTTTCATATTTATTTGGTGATCAAATTTGTTCATATTCATGGTCTAATATGTCCAACAGAGAAACAGTAACGTTTGGTTGATATGTAGTGTTGGAAAATTCTAGAGGGTATGTTTTTTTAATATTTATATTATTTTTAATCTAATATTTAATAATTTAATATTACAATATTACATATTATTATAGATTTAATTTGTGTTATAAATTACAAAATATGTAAAAATAACTTAAAATATTAGAAACTTAAATTTCCTGTCGCATGTAGTTATTTATCATTCAATGAAGGACTAAAAAATGATTCACGGATTCAATTATAATCTTTCTTACTTTCGAGATAAGCAAAGCATGCAAAGTTGTTCTTACTTTACTCTTTCGAGAATACAATTTCTCTTCTGTTTCAGTCTTCTTTTTTTAAGTTTTCAGTTAAAGTAAATAGCAAAATCGTGGCTATGGAACTATACTATTGACTTATCTAATTTTATTGTAGAAATTTTCGGGATTAATGATTGAACCATGTAAACTACAAATACTGTTCCTTGAATAAAAAAAGGAGATTACTCGATCTATTTTCGTATCGCTCATGATCCATATAATAACCAGGGCTTCTATTTCAAATTGAGATTCATTTTAAACGAGCAAAGGATTTAATATTTTTGTCAAAATCTTTTTAAATTTCAGATGAGCCTTCAAGTTTAAATAGATAATTTAATCCTTAAAACATGTCTAAATTGGAAAAAATTGTAGACATTGAAGTTGCAACAAGCACTAGGCCAATCTTATAGTACAAAAAAATTTATTTACACTAGTTCCTTTAAATAATTCTAATGTAAAAGATAACTAACCAATCAATCTAATTTATTAATAATAGTAGCTAATTTATTAATAATAAAAATGTAATGCGATAAAATTAAAATTTTATGACCTGATTGAAAGTTCATGATGGAGAATATAAATGATCCATACCAATCACAATTCAAAAGAAAACAAAGCAAACAGGTTATGAGCTCAATCCAAAGGAAACCAGAAGCCAGTTGTGTTGGAACCGCATTGCAGGTATGTGAATCCGTTAGATCTTACAGGCAAAAGAAAGACCTTCATGTTTCACAGCTTCCAAACTCTGAACTGAAGGCTGAAGCTTAGCGACTTTCGCAATAGCTTGGTTTTCTTCGGCAGTGCCGCCTTCTAAGAAAGCTCCAACCACCTTCCCATCTTTGATCCAGTAAGATCCGAACTTCGCCTTTGGTGATTTCGGGTTGCTGTCTCCGAAAAGTACTGTATCTCCGACATTGTCACCATAGAATTGCCATGATAGATCAAAGGAACGTGAATAGAAGTACGGTAGGTAGTCATATTCATCAACTGATTTCCCTTCCTCACTTGCCTTGATAGCCTGCAAAAATTGCCGGAAAAGTAACATTTAGACAATATTTAAGTATAAAAGATCAGGTCACAAAAAGGATGAATTAAGTGAGAAAACACACCTTTACTGCCTGTTCAGCTGATTTCCGGGCATGGTCAACGTGTTCCACCCTTCTCAGTTCATTGTATAACTTCAGAGGAAAAGTGGCTAGATCACCCACAGCATAAACATTGGGAACACTTGTTTTGAAAAAAGCATCAGTCTGCATTCAAACAACAATGTCAGCAAACCAAAAAGGCGTTTGAGATCATGTCATTGATGAAACCAACCTTTATTCCACCCTTTTCCTCTTCAACCTGTCCTTTAAAAAGTGTTGTAAGAGGCCTTCCACCAACACCGACAACAACGATGTCAGCTTCTAGAGCTCTGCCGTCCTTAAGTTTAACTTCCTTCACCTGAAAAGTGAGCAAAACGTATAGGCTTTAAAATGGTTTCAGATTTTTGGTCCCATTAAAGATTACTGAAAGATGAGTTCTTACCTCTCCATTGGAGTCGGAGGTGAATCCAACTGCAACTGTTCCCTTTATAATTTTGACCCCTTTATTAGCATAATACTCCTCGTAGAACGCTGCAATGTCCGGAGTGAAAAGCCGGGGCACTACAAGAACAATCTTCCAGTTAGAAATTCTCTAGAAATCAGATTAGTATCTTGAAAGGCCGGCAGTAGCAAATTTACTTACTGCACCAAGGCTCGGGGTACACCATGGTGACATCAAAATGGTTAATTTTCATCACTGCAGCAAGCTCAAGACCAATATAGCCTCCTCCAACAATGACAGCCTTGCCATTCTTCTTTGCTTTGATTGCTTCCAGCAACTTATCAGCATCATCAATTTCTCTCAGGTAAAAGATGTTTTTGGCATCAGCTCCTTCCACGCCAAAATCTGTCAACCTTATAACCTAAAAGAATAATGTGTCAAACTATGCAAGGTTTTACGGCAGACAAGACAAGGAATGCATTCTGTTGATTAGAAACTGTAACTCACTGTGGAACCAGTTGCAATGATCAAAATTTGATATTTGAACGTTTCCCCAGCTGCGCTTACTAGAGTCTTGGCAGGAAGATCTGCTTTCACTATTTCAGTGCTAAGGATCAACTGAATCCCTGAAAATATCAGAACAGGAAGTATATAATTAGGCCATTACCAAATTTCAATTAAATCCCCTGTAAACAGATCCATTATCTATTATTTCAGCAATTTTCAAATTTCACATTGCGAACCTTTTTCCTTGTACCACTCAGGAAGCAATCTCTCTCCGCCACTTCCAACACAGACATGGAAACCAGGAAGTCTTGCAGCTCCTGCAAAGAACAAATCACCACATCGATCCAGGAAATAAACCAGATGGCTAACAAAATGATGTGGCAACTAACAGCATAGTTACAACACAGCATTTATAGAAGTTTAGAATTTATTTCAATTTTGCAAATTAGAATATAAAATGCATATTAGGCTTACCCTCAGGGAAGAGATACGCCTTACTCAGAGCAGGACGTTCATATGGAGCAACCTACATGTATAAGAAAGCAAAGGAACAGGTAATATGCAATATAAATTTATCCCTTCAGGGGATCAACAAAAAACAATACTAGCAGCTAAAATGAGTGCTTTAATGGGAACTGTTGTTGGCCTCTAATACATTGAATTCAGCTTTGACAACATCAGATAGATTATAGGAGTAAAGACAGCAGAATGAGAGATTTTCAAAAGTTAAACAGTGTGCTAAGAAGTGAAACTAAATGATAGAATCTGTTGCTTTTTCTAAGCTCAATTGACAATTAAAATGAAACAATTGCTCATAATGATAATAGAATAATGCATGTAGTCATCCAAAACGTATACATTGCTAGTTAATAGATCAGGCAATCTGTAGGTAAAGCTATGATATAAAAACAAATGCTAAGCATACCGCTTCCTTGGAAATAATGGCTAGCTCACCAGGCTGAACTCCCTGCTTGGCAAACTCCCTCGCCGCATACCCCTATTGTCCGAAGAGGAGATTTTTAGTAACAAGGAAGCAAAGGTTAAACAAATCGGAAACATGATTAATCGAAACTTTGAAAACAAAGATTTTCAGGAAACATCAATTCAGCTACCGTATAAGCTTCAACCGGTCAGCAATTTATCTTCATCGAGTGACTATCTAATAACAACTAACCTAATACTTCAATTTTACATCCAATTCTTGTTTCTTTCTTTTTTTTGTTCCGTTAATACTTGTTTTTTCCTTTTTCATTTTCACAGCAACGCTAGATCCGTATGCCTTGAATATTGTATTAACCGATAAATGATAACATACTGAAAACAACAATTCCAAAATTCAAAATTAAAAAAAAAAAAAAGCGAAGGCATCGACAAACATCATAAACTCGAACAAGAAATGATAACAAGAAAACGAATTGGAAGTGATAACCGAGGAATTGAACGGTTGAACTTACGGCAGCGACACCACCACCGAGGATGACGTACTTGAAACTCTTCTCCGCCATTGATAAATCTCAAAGCTTAGCTTGACTTTGGCTATGTTCTCTATCTGTTGCTCACTGAGTTTTTATTTTTTATTTTTATTTTTATTTTATAATTAATCGATTTTTTTAAAGGAATTGGTAGGGTACTCATTGGCTGATCCATGCTTTGGCCACTTGGCATAAACAGTGCCGTATGTTTCCTTCTTTGATTTTTTTTTTCCTAATTTTTTTTTTTTTGGTTTAATTAAAATCAAACCAAATTCAAAAATGATGTCTAAGTTTGAATTTTGAGAACCTTCTAGTTAAGTATTAAATTATCACTATCATTCCAGAAGTGTAATTATTCAAGTTCGAAAAAGCGATGAATTCAATTCAAAATTCCAAAATTTCAAACTTTTTAACTACTCAATCATGATAAATATTAATAGTTAATACAATTTTATGGTATTACTTAAAATATAAATAAATAATAATATTTTTTTAAATATATTTATAAGCATATATATTAAAATTTTATTAAAATAATAATAAATAATATTTTTATGTTAAATTATAAAGTGAAATATTTTAAAAAATTAATTTAATATAAAATATTTTTAATACAATAATTATATATTTATAATAAATATATAAGATGAAAAATTATTAAAATCTATAAAATTAATCTTTAATGATAATATAATAATATATTATATAACTATTATTGAAACCAATTATATGAATTTAAACCGATATATTAAATTAGTATATTACTAATACATATATAACTATTATTATAATATAAATTATAATAAAATATATAATATTACATGATATTATAATATTTAATCATCGATGTATATATACATAAACTATAAATATATTATATAGTAGGAGGCTAACTTTTTTCTGGTACAAATGACAGTCAATCAATAACGATTACAATTCAAAGAAATTCCTAAGTAGCAGAAATGGATAATGCATTCAAGTCTCCATGTAACAGCGTCAGACCTGAGTCAGGGAATTCTTCAAATTTCTGTAAACTATTAAGGTTATGATCAGCTAGTTTAGCCATGTGGTCAGCAACTTTGTTGTGGCCTCTAGGAATATGTCGAATTCGCACACTCTACTTGCGTTTTAGGATCTGATCAATTAGTCGTAGTTTTGTCATTTTATTAACAGCAATCCCTCCAGCTAGAATCGATTCAACTACCATCGCATTACCACATTCCAGATCCAAATTTCTATAGCCCTTCCAAAATAGCTCTAGCTTCAACTTTAAAAATTCTCTCCTTCCCGATTCTCATTGTGAGGCCATGTA
The DNA here is from genome assembly GCA_025698465.1 of Gossypium longicalyx. Classification (NCBI taxonomy): domain Eukaryota; kingdom Viridiplantae; phylum Streptophyta; class Magnoliopsida; order Malvales; family Malvaceae; genus Gossypium; species Gossypium longicalyx. The sequence goes on along the minus strand of CM046995.1, from coordinate 2,315,823 downwards.
ACCAGTTTGCATATTTTAATTAGTATAATAATAAGCAACAATGTATATAATAAGTAATATGTAATGTACTACTATAATATATAACTTTTTTATTATGATATAGATTATAGTAAAAGATATAATATTAATGTTTAATCATTTATGCATATATATATGACCTATTAATATATGATATAGTATTATATAATATAGTAAGAGGGTTAACTTTCAAATGTTCAAAAAATATAGGGACTTAAAACATATTTCAACTAGTATAATAATAAACAATAATATATAATATATAATAATATATAATGTACTACTACTATATATAGTTATCATTATATTATAGATTATAATAAAATATATAATATTATATAATATTATAATGTTTAATCATTGATGCATATATATAAACTATTAATATAGTATATAGTATAAGATATGATATAACATTATATAATATAGTAGGAGTGTTAACTTTCAAATATATGAAAAAATAGGGGCTTAGAGCACAAACAATAGTATATAATTATAATAAAAGATATAGTATTACATGATATTATAATGTTTAATTATTGATGTATATGTATATATATAGAAACTATTAATATATGATATGATATGATATGATATACCATTCTAGTAGAAGGGCTAACTTTCAAATGTACAAAAAGTCTAGGGACCTAGAGCATATTTCAACCACTATAATAATAAACAATAATATATGATAATAATCAACATATAATGTACTACTATTATATTATAGAATATAATAAAAGGTATAGTATTACATAATATTGCAATGTTTAATCATTGATGAATATTTATAAACTATCAATATATTATATACTATATGATATGATATGATATGATATAGCATTATATAACATGGTAGGAGAGCTAATTTTCAAATGTAAGAAAAGTATAAGGAATTGGAACATATTTCAACCAGTATAATAAATAATAATATATAGTAATAATTAATATATTATGTATTACTCTATTTTATAGTATGGGATATAATATTATATAATGAAATAATATATTTTATAATTATTAATATAATAACTATTATTATATTATAAATTATAATAAAAATATATAGCATCAATAATTATATGTAATTTAGTTTATTAAAATACATATTTATAATTATAACTAACAATACATAAAATATTATTAAAAATTTAATATCTAAATAAAATATATTTTAAAAAAAATTAGATGTTGAATTGGGATTTAATTTTTACAAATTATATTTGGGTTTAATTTCTTTTTATTTTGGACTTGAGATTTCAGCTATAATTAATTTATTTTGAGTTTGGGTAATAATGAGTATATTATTTGGTTTGGACTTAAAATAATATATTTGGGGTTTCAGAATAAATGTTTTAGAATACGATTATCAGATTTATAGATTTAATAAGAAAGATAAAAAAAATTTATCTAATTGTCAATATAATATAATAATAAACAATAAAAGATATTTTCATTAATTCATATAATATTATAAAATAATAATTTTTACATACAATAAGCACTTTAATTATTTTATATAAAATAACTTTATTAAATAAATATAATTTATGCTTTTTATAAGGTAAATTTAAACTGTGTTGTCATCGTATAAAAGTAAAGTAAATTATTACATTCAAAATGGTGCTACCTAAAAACCTCAAATCTCTTATCTATAGAGAAACAACAAGAAGGTGAAAGGACGAAAGAAAGGAAACCCTCTGAAGTAGTATGACTGTTGGCTACTCATGACGCTTACATCACAATAAAGCAATTATGCTATTAAAGGTACGGTTTCTAAATTTCAAATAAGTTGTGCAAATAATCATTATATCTTGCCATCAGTATATCAAATGACATTAGTCTCTACCGTCACAAATGAGAGACCAACCTGTCGCCATAGAATTATAGTTTTAGTGAAGCTCACGTTATAAACTCATTTTAGACTAAAGGGGACAATTTTTATACCCCTACACCAGGGCATTGTTCACACCACAAAGAAAGAGCCTATTATGTTACAAATGCTTTGCAGGTAATTTCAAAACACAATGTAGTGACATCATTGCCATAGATCCATCGAGGACAATAATTACATTAGGTCTAATTTCATTCGATTATCCCAACTTCACAAGCTCACCAATGCCTCAAGAAAGTCACATTTGGCCTATTCCCCAAGTTCACCAACTCCAAAAAATATCAATGTCATACTGCAAAATAACATAAACCACATGGAGTCATGTTCACATGGGTTGCTCATTCCAAGAGAGAAACATTCATCCATCTTTAAATAAAATTAAAAAAAATGTTACTTTTTATTTTCAAATGAGAGTAAACTATTTTAATGGTCACCCAACTTTTGGATAAGTTCTATTTTTGGTTTACTTTTTTTTAATGGCACCATTGCTACATGTGGCCTTTGTCTAATCAAAAGCGAAAGCCAAATGAATATATATGAAGAGAAGGCAATAGAGAAATCGATACTTTTGGATTAGATGAAGACTAGGTAAGGGATATATAACAATTCAAATCTTGAGTAATGTTGCAATCAGGAAAAGTAGACTAAAAAGGCAAAGGCAAAGCTGTTGTAGTTTCATTAGAATATACAAATCCTGGGTTCAAATTTCCACAATAAGGTTTTCACTCTGAACCTACTCACGAAAACACCCATCATGTAGTGATACGATGAAACCTTATTTTGACTTCTTTTTCATATTTTAAAAATGCACAAAGACTTTATCTTTGAGTAAAGAAAATAATACAATGTGAAAACTTTCATAGAAAACCTTGAAAATTTATTTTTTGCCTTGATTTTTATGACTTGGACATGTCATCATGTGGTGCCCCAAACCTAACTGGGACAGTCCGACTTGAATCCGGAACATCACATTAATCATCAAGGTGACCCAAAACTCCACACGACATTTTCGCATGCAATTAATTATTCGTTTTCTTTTTCAATCAATGGAGAAAGTATCACACATGCATTCAACTCATATATAGACACACATGCATTCAACTCATATATAGAAAAAAATAAACAATTGAAACCTAGTTTCATGCTTTTTCTAACAAAATTTACTCAAACGAGACATAAGGGCAAAAATGCCATTTCATGTCCAATTTACGTGAACTCACTTGTAACATCAATTTAAAGGTACATTTTAATTCCAAAATGTTTTTAGAAACATTTTGTAAAGAATCAATTTAATCCGATTAGCAATTCATAGTTAATCTTAAAAATAAGTATCTCAGGGACTAAATCAAAATATTGAAATAAATATTAAAAATAATCAAATTACAAAATTATAAGTAGGTTTACAAAATAAAACATCTAGGACTCTGGCATGTGAATTTTCAAAGCATATCGTAAACGTTTTGGACTCCAATTGCACCACCAAAATCTAAGGACTAAATTGCAAAGTTGTGAAAATATGCCCTAAACAAGCTAGGCTTCACGTTGAGATGACATGGTACAGCTCGTCGGGACGAGCCCTAGAAGGGGTCCTTATCGTGACAACGCGACAAAGGTAGTCACGACGTCAATCTTACGTCGAGACGTCATCTAAACGATGTCAGGACGACGACTATAGTTTCAGCCTGAAACTTGAAATTTTCAAGTTTAAACACTACCACACCTACTGTTAGAGTTGTGTGACTTGAATCTCATTACTTTAAAAAAAAATTCAGTGGCAAAATAAAGGGATCTGTGAGAGAATTACACTTTTTCTATTTGACATTAATTAGAATAAGGGTTTTCAACTTTTAAATAAATGTAGTTGAAACTTCTATTGTATCATTCAATTTTCAAAATTAATGAATTTCCCCTCCTCTGCCCGTGGTTTTTTTCGAAAAGGTTTTCACGTAAATTTTATGTGTTTTATTTTTCCTTTTCTTATTGCTTTGCGATCGTTCTATTTCCATTATTGATGTTTATTATAAGAAACTGGTATCAGAGCTTTCAGGTTACTTGTCTCGATCATGGTAATGGTGATAATGAAGTACGATATTTCACTATTAGATCACAACACCATATTCACGTTGTGGCAGGTAAAGATACAGACAATTCTTGCGTACATGGATTTGGAAGATACATTGCTAGGGTTAGATAAGATGCCTTCGACATTGAAGTCTGAAGAGAAGAAGCGTAAAGATCAAAAAGGCTTTAACGCAATTACATCTGCATTTGCAAAATGAAATTCTACAGGACATGTTGAAGGATAATATCGTTACTGCATTATGGGCAAAGCTGGAGCAATTATGCATGTTAAAAACCTTAACTAGCAAGTTGCATCTAAAGCAGCATCTTTATTCTCATCGTTTGGAAGAAGGTACATCTGTGCTCGAACACTTAACTGTGTTTAAAGAAATTGTCTTAGACTTAGAGGCCATAGAGGTTCAGTATGATAAAGAAGATTTAGGATTAATTCTACTTTGTTCATTACCCTCGTCTTATTCAACCTTTAGAGACACAATTTTGTATAGTCGTGAATCTCTCACAGTTGATGAGGTCTATGCTTCCTTAGCCTCATATGACAAGACGAAACATCTTGTGGCTAGATCTGACTCTCAGGAAGAGGGTCTCATTGTTAAGTTTCGAATATCCCAACAACAATGGCAAAGGACCTAATGTGTAGATTTTTATTAAAATTTATGGCAAGTTCCTTCTTACTTACATGTGCTGTGAATTTCATTTTTGTATATATATAGGGAATAAGGTAAGTAATCTCTCTCAGAAACGTATGAATGGAGTTTGTCTTGGTGATGTTAATCCAGTGTCATCAATATGAATACAGTCAGTCTGTGTTATGAAGTAAATACCATCCTTCATGCTCAAGCCAGTATCACCAAAATGTGACACATAATAAGTGATATGTGAGATGTGATGATGATGAAGGGGATTATGTTTGTGATGCATCCGGTAGGGCAACTATATTGCAAACCGAATTGGCAAATCACAAGAAAACATATTTGGCTAAACCGAAATGATATGAGGAGTTAAGAGGGAGTATGTATGGGAAAATGATTGTCTGATATGCTTTTGATTTCGAATTCTGGGTATGAGGTTGGCATAAGGATGAGTTGTATGTGTCGTATTAAGATGGTGAATAGTATCCGCCCATTTATCATGTAAGTGGGTGTATCGAGTTTTATTTGTATTTTGTGAACGCCATTGGGCGTATTATGATCATACTGTTTAGACTCTTCTGAAAGGTTTGGAATTATCTTGAGTATTAAGGTTATGACTTATATGTGCTATATTTATCTTTGGAACTCACTAGGTTCGTATGAACTTATTCTATTATCTTTTCCTTCTCAGGCGTGTTGATTGAAAGAAAGAATTCTGTTGAAGGGACTACACTAGAGAACTATTGATTGTGAGCCATCTGATTTACTATTTTGTCAAGATAATGTTTTATGAGAAGCTTTACAAACTTTCAATGCTTGCACGTAGGCTAATATATCATCTTCTATGATTTCGCCTTTTTGAACATATACGCTAACTAGTTTTAAATGTTGTTTAAACTACCAATGATGTGCATTGAAACTATTGTATGAGAATAACCCATCTTATGTTCTATACATATTTAAACCTATAAATCGTATAACTTCTGTCATTTGTTGTTTAAAAATGTTTTCCTAATTTATCATTGATTTGATTTTTTTTCTTATTACTAGGGCTCACGCCCAGTTCTTAAATATTTAATAAAATTTAACCATTATTCGTTAAATCTTTAAATTTTCAGTTGTGGCATTCTCTACTTGAATTATGTGTTCGGGTCGAGTAGGAAGTGTTACATGTATTATTGGTTTATCTTAAACTGGTAACCTCGATACGATGTCAGCTTGTGTGAGCAAATTTATAAAATTTCAACTTGTATGGGCAACCCTGATCATTGTTAGCTTGTGTGAGCAAAACAATCTTATGTATTCGAGTTCAATTTACTATAGTTCTCTCGGGCAAAACCTTAACCTAATTGTAACAACCTATTTTTAGTGGTGTCAAAAACAGTGGTTTCGGGACCACAATTTCAACGAGTGAATTATTATTTTATTATTTATTTAATGTCTACAGGATTTTATTAAGGTCATATTAAAATTTTGTTAAGAAATTTTGAAGTTTACATAGTTAATTAAGTAAAAAGGACTAAATCATAAAAGGTGTAAAAGTTGAGTTCTATTAGTTAAAAGGGCTAAATGGCTATAGAAAGGAAAGTAAATGGAATTGAATGACAAATGTACCATTTAAGGGGTTAGTGCATAATCATGGACATGGTTTAAATGAAATTTTGATAGTTTTTAAAGGTTAAAATGGTAATTGAATATTTAAAGCCTAAAGTAAATAAAACAAATTGGTCCATCTTTTCTAGTCTTCTTCTACACTGCTTTTTGAAGAGAGAAATAGCCATTTTTTGCTTTGAAGTTTTGGTCAAGCTTGTTTTTTGCATGTAAGTGATTCCGAGTCCCGTTTTTAATGATTTTTATGTTTTTGAATCCGTTTTAGCTTAATCTAGTTAGCCTAGAGGTTAATTTGCAAAACTGTTAAAGGTTGAAGGACTTGCCATGGATGCTTTTGAATGGGTTATGATGTTATTTGGTAGATTATTAATCTTTGTTGTAAGATAAACATGTTTTGTTAAGTGATTTTTGATGTATTTTAGAAATAGGGATTAAATTGTTAAAAGTGTAAATCCATGCGTTTGTTGTGAAATTTTGGTAATAATGGATTGTTTCAAGGTTCTTTGTATCATTGGTTAAATTGGATTTTAGTTAAAATGGTTAAATTGCAAGTTATGAGCTTAAGGACTAAATTGTAGAAAATTAAAATGTTAGGGGAAATTTCATAATTTTGCATAAATATAAATTATGGATTAAATTGACGTTATAAGTACTCAATTAAATGAAACTATTTTTCAGATCACAAGCCTGTTGACGATCGTGGAAAAGAAAAGATTTTAGAGAAGTCATTGTGCTTTTGCGATTACTGCAAATTAGTCCTGCTTAGTGCCTAGTAGGCTTAGTGTCAGTGTTATTTAGGCTTAGAGCCTAGCAGACTTAGTGCCGGTGTTATTCAGGCTTAGTGTCGATGTTATTCAGGCTTATTGCAGGTGTAATAAATGTTAATGTCTTTTGGGAACTTGGAAATTAAGAATAAATCAGTTGACTTATCAAACTTACTAAGCTTTTTCGTGCTTGTTCGTTTAATTTGACCTTGTAGGACTCTTGGAATCATTGCATCGATTAGATCGGCTTGGAAGCTCACACACTAGCATCTATACCTTGTAGTCATTTTGTTCTTGTTGAAGTTGGTTAAAGCGGCATGTAATAGGAGAAGTCTTTAGTATTATGTTGTTTTGTAAATGTGTAAATGGTGAATTTTTATGATCATACTTGTGAATTTTAAGTTTGAACTTGATGAAATTTTAATGCTTGTTTAAAGTTAGGTCATTTTGACCATCCTTAAATACTTGTATATATGGCTTTTTTGGTATGTAAATGACAGTTTGGAATTTGTCTTTTACGGTTTTATGTAATGGTCATTTGTGATATGTTTTGGTAGGAAATTGAACTAAGTTATAATGCTTGAAATAAGGAATTGTTGGCTAGTTTTGGTATGTAATGTTTTGATATAATTGTAGTGCCTTTGAATGGCATATTGGTTAGGTGATTTAGAATGTTTGAAATGGCATGTTTATGCATGTTTGAATGGTGTTTGAAACCCTTGAATGTGTGCTTAAATAGATTGAATGGTTATGCATGAATTAGGTATGAAATTGTTTGATTTTAGGTAAACAGTTGGGTTCACATGGCCTGGTGACATGGTCGTGTGTCATCTGAGGTTTTCTTAGTGTCTAAGTTAGTGAGTTAATTAGTCCTGAATTGCTTTCAAGTTATTTTTTTGGGCCTCGAGGGCTCGATTTAGGGATGAAATGTATGAGAACGAATGGTTTATGATATTTTAAAATTATTGAATGATATGATGTTTAAATATTTTTTATTGTATGGTAATGCTCCGTAACCCTAATCCGACAATAGAGACAGGTTAGAGGTGTTACACTAATGAAATGGGAAACATTGAAATGGTTTAGATACAAATTGAATCATATATGTTTCTAATTTGAGTTGTTATATATATGATATTTGTTACAAGTTCATTTTATGAAAGTTTACTAATTGATTGGTTGTATATGATGCTATGCATTAGCTATCTCAATATATGCTAAAGAATGCCAAATTGAATTGTTATTGTGTTAAATGTTTAGTTTATTGAATTATCGAGGTAAGTTAAGTAAATTTCATATGAACTTATTAAGTATTCAATATTCTTACCCCGTTGTTTTTCCTTTCCCTTGTCGATTTCACCTTGCGGAACACGTCAAGTGAATCGTTTGAAGCTCACACCATCCCATTTTTGAATCAGTAGTTTTTCAATCGTTTAAAGTCCAAAATTGTGGCATGTACATAAGTGTTATGTATTTGTTAAGTTTTGAATGTTAGTCAGGGTTTGAAACCTATCTAATGCTTGATCTTGGCAATGTTAATGCTTAGTTAAAATGGTTGGTTTTGGTAAATGTTTTTGAGTTATGTTTGATGATTTAAAATAGCATGTTTGAATATGGTGTGACATAGACAAGATGATGGAATTGAATAGCTAATTGATTGGATGAATGGTATGAAATTGAATAAGTTGAAATGGTGTAATTTATGATAATGGAACTTATATTGAATTGATCATATGGAAATGGTTAAATAGATTGTTTTGGTATGTGTTTGAAGTGTTTTGGTATAGGTGAAGCTGACCAATTATGTTTAAAATGATAAGTTTGTGTAGAAGCTTTGAAATAGGTACTACATGACTTAAAAATTTACAAAAAATAGTCCTCGTCTCGACGAGCAATTTTCCTTATCGTAATGTCAACCTACAGTGAGTCACGTTGCAATGTCGAGTGGCTTGAGTCACTATTTTGGCGATGTCACGATGTCGACCTTGAAGTTTTAAAACTTTGCAATTTGGTCCTATTTTGAGCTCGGGTCAATAAAAAAGCTTTTGTAAGCTTGATTAATGCTCATATTTGATTGTGTAACTTAATGTAAATGTGTTTAACACTTAATTGCATATTTGAATGAATTTTTACTATATAACAGACAGTAGTTGCTTTGGAAACGAATGTGATATCCTGTAGCTCGGACCCAACGATTGAGTCAGGTGAGGGTGCCTAAAGTTTTAAAATTTAAAAACATTGGTGATGAAATTGAAATTTTTTTAAATTGGATGACCAAAATAAAACCTACTCAAAAGTTAGGTGACCACCACATAATTTACCCTAAAAATAAGTCACCGTAATCACGAATAATACACATCAAAAGAATTATAACCATAATCAAAATCATTAAAATGCATAGAACTGGAACTAAAATACGTCCAAATTTAAATTAGAAAAAAATTGGACAATTTATTGTGTGACTTAAATCATAATAAATTCTGGAAGAACCTAAGCATGTTTTTATGTTGGGTGAAACTCAAAATTGATATTTTAAAGTTCTCATAATTTCAATCACCTTTGAGCCAATGTTTCATTGGCGTTTATTCATTACTTTTTCTTGTTAATATTTTTTATATTCATTTTATAGTTAATATTTTTCATTTATTACTTTTGAATACATGTAAATCTCATTAATGAATTTTCAAGCTCATACTTATAATGGACATAGAAACAATGTAAAGGAGTGAAAGTTAGACACTTACCTTATCATAATTCAAGTGTCTTATTCAGAGGAGTACATAAGTTAAAATTAGATTCAATCTATTTTCTCGACCTAACCTAAAATATGAATAAAAGATTATCGAAGTGACCCATATTCATAAATAATTAACTTTAACTTATTTAAGTTCGTATGTATTATTTGTTAAAAATATCTTTTTTTAATATTTAGTAATTTTATATATACTTTTTCTTTTATTAAAATTTTAAATATAACAAAACTTAATTTATTTTTAATATTTATATTATAATATTTATAAAATAAAAAAGTTGGGTCAAACAAAAAAAAAATAGTTTGGATCATGTATATTATTAGTCAAATTCATCCTATATTTTAAATGAATTTAATTTTTAGAATAGATAAAAATATATAAAAATCGAAAATCGATTTAAAATATGGTGTTTGGATATTTTTAGAATATAAATTAAAAAAATACGATTATTCGAACCAAATTAAATTCTTTTATTGAAAATCCATTAATCATTCATTAAAAAAATAATCTCAAAGATATAAAAGGTAATTTGCTTTAACCTTTTGTTTGAAACCCCCCATAGTAATTTCATCCCTCAACAAAAAGGAAATAAAAAGGAGAATGATAAAAGGCCATTTGATACCAAGAATTTGAGAGTATATGCTCTGAAGGATGATGACGAAAGAAGGATGGGGCCTTGATTATGACCTTTGTTGGCACTTGCCTTCTATTTTGGGGATGACAACCATAAATCTACCATAGAGGACATTGTGTCGTTATCTAATTGAACTACATTCCTAATGGAATCCTTCTTATATGCATATTTTCTTTAATGAGATATTCTTTTCGTATTTTATAATTATATTGAGTTTCGATTCAAATTAAGTTAATCTCTTAAATAAAAGATAGGTTGGTAAAAGTATCGTGAATGTCTTTTTATTAAGATTTAGATTACGGTTTACTTTTCTATTAAAAAATAGGTAAATTAATTCATATATATTAGATCAAATATTAATTTGGTCATTCTATTACAAATTCTATCTAATTCTATCGTTAAAATTTGGTTCATGTACATCAATATGAGGTACAAGTAGCACGTCAAGTTCCACATTTTGATTATTACATTAACCACGCCAGTTTTTAACATTAAACATAGATAAAATTTTTAACAAAAATGATCAATATACACTTTGATCTAATATATAAAAATTAATTTATCTATTTTTTAAGTTGAGAGAACAAAATCGCCCTCCAAATAAGTTCTATCATAAATATTTTTCATCCACAAAATCCAAATTTAAAACTTAAAAATATTCAACTTTTTAATCATTAACCTAGAAGTAGAAGTGTTTATAAGTCGGATCGGATAAGATTTTAACTGGACCTAAATATGATATTAACATATTTTATATTTGCACAAATAATTTAACCTAAAATAAAAACTAGACGAATAACTCAACCTACGAATACATCTACCTAAAAAGTATTGATGTCATTGTGCTTTGGCATTTATATGGTTTTATCAAATGAAAAATATCTTCCACAGTTCGGTTGCACTTCTGCCATATTGCAAGCATTGCGGGAGCCACAAGGATACATAAAAATCAAATATAATTTTATCATAGAAAATTTAGTTCAACAATCACTGTTCCCAAATTTTTTATGTAAAATTCTAACAGCACATACAAAATTATATTGATTAATATAATAAAATAAAAAGGATAATTTTATCTTACATAATTTAAAGAAAGAGATTGTAATAAGATTATACCGAATCGTGATAATACGGGATGACTAAAATATTAATAATCTATACACTACAATTTTATTATAGAACATAACATTACATTTCGCCAATCAAACAATTCATTCTATACCATTTCATTTATGGTTTTTTCTTCAAATAAAATTAAAATCTTCTCCATTAATAAGATCCTTGACTTCCTCACTTTCTCTCGATTAAGCCCATTTATCTCATCATCATCGTCACTTTGGTAAGCTTTAATATCTACTTCAACTTCTCAACATTAATCTAAATTTGTTAAATTTTTTAGATTTAGGATCAATTTGATAGAATTTGTAAATATGAAGAGCTAAATTTGTTATTAAACCAATAAAAAATTTAAGCTTAAGAGTGCAAAAAGCCCTCAAACTTTTTCAATAAAAACAATTAAGCCTCTACTTTTTTTTTTGCATTTATTTGGGTGCTTGAATTTTTAAAATATTTCGATGCCTTCAAACCTTTTTAAAAAAAAGCAATTAAGTCCTTACATTTTTTTTGTACTAAATTAGGTACTTAAACTTTTAAAACTCATAAAAAAGACCCTCAATTTTTTTTTCAAAAAAAGCAATTACGCATTTGCTTTTATTAAAAATTATAAAAATAAAAATAAAAATAAATAAAAACTATAAATATTATTAAATTTTAATAAAAAATCAAATATTAAAAAATTATTAAAAACTAGAAAAAATATAAAAATCTTAAAAAAATACAAAATTTTAAAAAATATATAGAAACATAAAAAAATATAAAATTTTATAAAGCCATAAGAAAACTATACAAAATGTAAAAAAATGTAAATTTTAAAATTATAAAAATTATAGTACCAAAAGAACTATTTTTATAATGTTTTCATAACTTTTTTTATTGATGTATTTTCAAGTGCTTAATTGAGTTAAAAAAAGAGAGGTTTAATTATTTTTTTTAATTTTTAAAACTTTTTATTCTCTTTAAGCCAAAAATTTTACTTATTAAAATTAAAATTAAAAATTTAATTTCAAAAATTGAATGAAATTTTTTTAAATAAAATAAAAGAAGGAAAATAAAAACAGTAGGTTCAAGCATTAGCACCGTTCCTTCCTCATCTCTTGTGGTAAGCAAAATCCATGTGGCGGGGTCATCGATATTCAACTTCATTTCAGTAAAATAAAAATGAAAATGGACGGTTGAGAATGAATTTTGGATGTCTTCCTTTTGCCAAATCTATCATTTTACACCTATCCCCATGCATTTCTTCACATCACACGTAGCACCTTACAAATAAATAATATATATATATTTTTTAATTTTGTTTTCCTTCACTCTCGTTCACGCTACTCTCGGTGTTTGTAGCTTTCAGTGGCGAGAATTTTTCTCTTCTTCTCTCCTTTTTCTTCTCTTTTTCTGGATCTGTCATTATTTTCTTGCTTTCCAAACAGAAAATAAATAAAAAGAAGTAAGTAATGGTTTACAGTGTATCTGATTTACGATTACCATGTTCGCCTTCAGTTTACAGCTTCAACCAGTCTAGTTTCAATGCCTCTCGTAGAAGTAGCAGTTTCTCTTTATTGTTGAAGAAGGATCTCTTTTCTCGTATTCTCTCTCTCTCACTCTTTATACTTTTTATTGTTTTCATTTTTGGATGTATGATTCTGTTTATGTTTCCTATTATATATTTTTATGCAATTTTTTTATTCAGAGCGGAATTTATTTATATTTGTTTTTAACTTATTCGATGTAGTATATAATCAATCTAATTTTATTTTTATTGGTTAGCTTAGCGGAACTGATCACTCTCTCACTACGAGGAGTAACGCGGGAAGGAAATGTATGCAAATTCGATGTTGTATGCTTTATGAGATTTAGAATTAAGGAATTTGTTTTAAATATTAGTTTATTAATAGTTAAATCTTCTTTGATTTAGGTAGTGATCCTGGTATGTTATAAGCGTTAATATTGAATTAAAAGAGGTGAATTGATCAACATACTTCAAAATATTACTGCTAAGTTTTTTACTCTTGTTTTTTTTTTTTTTTTTTTTTTTTTAAAAGAAGAAGTAATAGTTGCTAACTTGGGAAGCTTAGTTAAAAGTTGAAATTGGAATTTTAAGAAGGATGATTGCAGTGTGGTGACCGAAATACTTCAGCAGAAAAAAAAAATGCTTTTGCCAGTATAATTTTAGTATTGTCAAAAGAATGCTATGGAAGGTGACTACTTTCATGATCATTTGATTTCCATTATGTAGAAAATTGATTTGATGCTTGCTTGTAGGGAAGATCTTTGCGCAAAAATCTTCTTATGATTCGGACTCGTCGCCCTTAACTGTTGCATCCAAGAAAGTGCTTGTTCCTGATGATCAGGGAGAGGGTGCTTCATCCTTGACAGATGAATTGGAAAGCCCTAGCACTATTTCAGATGATCCACAGGTTTGCCATTTCCTGAGAATAATGCACTGTGTTTTTTTATGGAAATGTTAGATTTTAGTTTTACTGTGTGCAGTTGAACTTTCATGAGTTAATGATATAGGATTGAATTGAGAAATGGAAGTTTGAGACGGTGTTGATGTCAATCAAGCGTGTTGGTTCTCTGAAACAGTTTTGACTTGTTATCAAAAACTTGTGTTTCTAATTCTGAACTCTCTCTTTTTTTGGAAGAAAAATTATTGTAAATGACATAAAATGCTGCGGAATAACTGTCTATTTCCAATTAATTGTGATTTTGTTATAGGTAATTCATGATGTAGAAAGTGAAGAGATGGAAGATGATACGGAAATTGAGGTCGAAGAACAAGAATCTGTTCCTAAGGAGCTGTCTACCCCTTTAAACAGGAAAATAAGTACCGAGAAAAGTGAGGCAAAACCAAGAACCATTCCTCCTCCTGGTATAGGACAGAAAATATATGAAATAGATCCATCACTGTTGGGTTTCCGTCAACATCTTGATTACCGGTAAGATCATCCTATACTTATATGTTTTACGTGTCCTAATTTGAGTTCAAATGTTGAGTCTCCTCTGGCCTTTATAAGATGGCTGTAGCTTTCAGTCCTCTAGTTTGTTGGAATGTTTTTGCTATATTGTCTTTAGTTGCTTGCACACTGCGTTTTCCTATCTGTATTGTGCCAGACTTGCTGCTGGTCTTTGGAGGTCCATATTGGTATCTGGGGAGGAACTTGGCGAATACACTGTATTTGCATGTCTCCTATTTGCAGTTAGCTACATGTGGTATTTTAATATTTTTGCATTCTAACTACTGGGATGTCGACACTTTGGGTCTTATGTTTATATGTTCATTTGAACACCAACGTGAGGAATTATAGTTTGTGTTGGAATCTCTTTCCTGAAACATGTCAAACTTTCATGTGCCTAATTAACTTGCTTATTTTAGATGTCATCTGACTTGCCAGATTTATTTGAGGTTGTTTTCACTGCATAGTTCCCTGCTGCTTTATGTCTTGTAACATCAATTTTTTCCTCTTCCATTATGTTCTTATTTTGTCCCTGTCCTGTTCCGTCCTGTCTTTTATATATATATATATATATATATTCTAAATTGAACAGGTTAAAAAATGTTTTGATTTGATTACCTTGTACATTCTGTCAAATTACAGATATGCACAATACAAGAGAATGCGTGAGGAAATTGACAAGTATGAAGGTGGTTTAGAAGTGTTTTCTCGCGGCTATGAGAAGCTTGGCTTCGTCCGCAGGTTTGCATTCTTCCCATATCTGGTTGTTAGCATGGTTATATCTTTTGTGGTTGTAGTGTTGCATGTTTATTGCTGCTCCCATTGTTGCATGAATTTTTTTTTAACTCATTCTGGTTGAAATAAACAATTTTTATTAAATGAAATTAGTGTTGGAATATTCTTGTAATTAATTTTTGTGTGGGAACAGTGCAAGTGATTTTCCAGAACTTTTATATTTTTAAAATTTAGGCAAAAAAAAAATGAAGTTCCTTGATGCTCAATGAAGTGTGAAGCATATGATTCTTCGATGCAAGTAAAATTTGAGAAATTTTATCCAAGCCCTTAGAATTAGTCCCTTCTCTATTGTATCTTTATATATTTATTTATTTTTGTGAATGTCTTTCCTTGTTTACTTCATGGTTTCTTTGTATCACATTGCTAAATAGCTATCTTTTAACTTTAATCTTTAGTAAAAATGTTTTTCTTTGTTCATTTTTATGTCTTAGAAGTCATTTTCTGATATATTGATGTTGCTTTTTCTGATTATAATCTCATCTGGCTTTCAGTGAGATGGGAATAACTTACAGGGAGTGGGCACCAGGAGCTAAGGTTTACTATGCATCATTTTAATATTTTGAGATTTTAACCGTAAATTTTATAAACTTCCATCCAATCAGAAAAGTATATTAACTTTTAGGTGTTCTGTCTTCTTCTCAATTGTCGTGATTATTGTATTGCATTTTCTTTTTCAGTCAGCAGCACTGATAGGAGATTTTAACAATTGGAACCCTAATGCTGATATTATGAACCGGGTATGTTATGCTTTCTTCTGTAAGAACAAATGTCACCTGTCCATTACTTATTAATTGATATTTTCCATGTCTCGATGAACTGTTCTACCATTGATGGATTACTCGACGGGAAGTGTAGTCAAGAATCTGCATTGTCATCTTTTCACGAGTCCATTATATCTTATGTCATGATCATGATGAAGTTAAAACTTAATTAAGCTTGATTTTTTCAAAATACTTCGCCTAATTTCAAATCTGAATGTAAATATCTTTTTGTTTATGTGCGAGGACCCAAAGATTTAGGTAGAGTTGGTATAATTCGAAGCTCCAAATGGAAAAGTTAAGAAGATAAACCTTATCAAAGCTTTTGTAATGAAGTAAAAACCCTCAGTCTTGTCTATATCACAGTTAATTGTATCAGCAGATACTTGTATTTAAGGCATGCTGGCTAACTTTTTGACTTACATTGACAGTGATCTCTTTTGTAATTTTACATTCCAACTCTATTTTCCATTTAGTGCTTAATTCTAAAAATATTATTATTATTTTAACAGAATGAATTTGGTGTCTGGGAGATCTTTTTGCCTAATAATGCCGATGGTTCACCAGCAATTCCCCATGGTTCTCGAGTGAAGGTAAATTACCTGCAGATAAATATCAATTTCGCTAAGGAAAGTTACTGCCTTTACATTCAAAAGGCTACTTGTATATTATTCCTTCTTCCAGTTTTTTGATTCAGGGAAAAAAAAAACTATAAAATTGCAACTCTTTCCTTATACATCAACAATGTAATTATTTAACCTTCTAATCATGAACTGTGGACCAGGAACCTTTAAGTATGACTTGGTTTTCTACACTGATCCTATTGCATGTCTAATTAGCAGAAATCTCTGTTGCATAAAAAACTGCAGTATATGATTTTAACATTGTTTTGTACTACAACCTTTATTAAAACTCATGCCACAAAGGTGTGCTACTAAATGATTTAAAAAAACTTGCACAATAATGAGGAGAAAAATAGGACATTTCAGAAGGCTATCTTCTGAGTTTGATACAAAATGAGTTCTACAATTTAAAAATAATTCCAAGTTCATATTAGTTTGTAGAGAGTGGCTTTTAGTATTGTAACATGAATGTCTGTTGAGGAACTAGTAATATGCTGTATAGATTGGTCACGGAAGGCAATATCATAATTAAATTGCAGCATTTTCTTTGAGGCTGGATTGTGACAGCAACCTTCTCTAAACAAAATTGTTCAAGTTAGCTTAGGTCAAATCGAACTAATTCCTACCTAAAAGGAAGAGAGAGAGAAAAGACAAAGATGGAAAAAATGAAGAACATTTTCTTTAACTGGTGGACTGTTATGATCATGTCAACTATCATTGATTGAAAGCTCCTTTCCATGTCTATTTTAAGTTTTTGACTGAATAATTGTAGATTCGTATGGAAACTCCATCTGGGATTAAGGACTCCATTCCTGCTTGGATCAAGTTCTCAGTTCAAGCACCGGGTGAAATCCCATACAATGGAATATACTATGATCCGCCAGAAGAGGTATTTTTAGTGTTTGTTTGTTCTTGACATTTTGTTGGAAGCATTAGATGGCTATTCTTTGAACTATAAGCTTTTTAGATATTTGGAGATTGTGAAAAATAGGAAGTACCAACTAATGTTTGTGACAATCTTAAATGATTGCTTATTTACATGGACAACAGCATGCATGCAGACAAATATAACTATATAAACACAGAGAATTTTTTATTCATCTTAGAATGAGTATATGAAGAGGTTGTTTCAATGAATCTCCTCCTTTATAACCTTGATGTTAAGACCAATTCCCTTGAAAAAAGGTTTTTAAGAAAACAATTTCAGTTGGTTCACTTTCATATATAAGTCAGTTTCTAAATTACATTCTTTCTTTTCCAGTTTAATTGCTGCACCGCACGATCAACTTAGTTCAGTCTGTTATATGTGTCTTTTATCTTTTTGTTACTAATGATGTTGCTCTTGTGACAGGAAAAGTATGTATTCAAACACCCCCGGCCAAAAAGACCAAAATCACTTAGAATTTATGAGTCACATGTCGGAATGAGTAGCCCGGTATGCATCTCCCTTTTCCTTGGCATGTAGCAAATTGTTAGTCAACTCTTCCACAAGTTCAGTTGCATATGGTTTTTTAATTGTGAAGGAGGATCATAAGTTCTATAAAATCTTCATTCAATGCTATAATATGTGGGATCTTATTTTATATTCTATTTCTTTCTAGACTTGTTAGAATAAATCTTCCTCCTAGGCATTAGGACTGAAAGTAAAGCAGTAGTTTTTTAAGAAAATACATTTTACAGGAAAGTCATCATAGTTTGTACTTAAATTATCAAATTTTCCTTGCAAATTGGAAAAGGAAGAAAGAAGAGAAACATGTTTAACTTTCATTAAACATAGTAAAGAGTGTCAAACATGGTAGCTGGCTCAAATGGCCTGTAAATTTCTAAATCAAATTGTTAGTACCATCCTGCATCCTGCAGAATGGCCTCTCTTAAAGAGACCACCCATTAAATTAAGTTCGCAAAAATCTTTGTAGGTGTGTATGGTATACTTTTGGTGCTCTTTGTTCAAATGAAATTAGGTTGTCCTTCCATTTGGATTTGTACTAATTATGTATTTTAGTAAATTAGTAAATTTCTAAACCTGGTTGTTTTGGAAAAGGCCAGAAATAATAGTATAGTGTGTTTAAATTGTTTTTACAGAAGATGATTCTGACATCTAATCCTTATCCTTCGTTTAGGTAGTTCCATTCCATTGGTGGTTAAACATTTGATTTTTCATCAATAAACATTTTAGCCTTATGTTCGGTCTCACTATGGATAATGGCATATGCATATGATATAAGACTAACATGCTTGTATAGAATATGACTAACATGCTAAAACTTAATGTTCATGCATTCCGTCATTCAAAGAAAAATTGTCCTACGAGCACCTTTGATCTTTATTTTCTTTGTTACAATTCTCTTAGTATTATCAACTCTCTGATGTAGGAGCCAATGATTAACACATACGCCAACTTTAGAGATGATGTTCTTCCCCGTATTAAAAGACTTGGGTACAATGCTGTTCAGATCATGGCTATTCAAGAGCACTCATATTATGCTAGCTTCGGGTATTACCTCCATCGTAATATTAGCTCAAATCTATTTGTTGCTGTGTATGTTTGTAAGTTTGTAAACTTGTACTAACTGCTATGTGGCAGATATAAGTAGACACCTTTCTTCAGAACTTGATTTTGGTTATGGAAACTAACATTTTCTACTTATAACAAGTTGCATTTAATAATTTGCAGGTACCATGTGACTAATTTCTTTGCACCTAGCAGCCGCTTTGGAACCCCTGATGACCTCAAGTCACTGATAGATAAGGCTCATGAGTTGGGTATACTTGTTCTTATGGATATTGTGCACAGGTAATAATTAGATCTGCAGGAGAATATAATTTCTAGAAACATGCCCTTCAGCTATATTTGATGTTATACTTTTTGTGCAAACATTTTCCCTGATTGTTTTGTAAATAAAATGAAAACTTAAACTCTTCTGTGTTTGATGTTAGATTTTTTGTGCCGACAAAATTTCCTGGATTGTTTGTACAGGAAATGAGAACTTGAACTCTTATTCTTTTCCTGCTTTGGCTTTATGCTCATTTTTCCAGTAGACTTGATGCAAATATGGCCATGAGAATTTAGGCTCTTATTGGTTGTCACTTTTACTTCTTCGTTTCTCTAGTTGATTTTTGCTTCCTAAAAGGTTGCGAAAAAATAAATCTAAAAGAGAGAAGCAAAGTCGTAATTGATTGAGAATATATAAATGACTAGAATACTATAAAATTTCTAGTATGATTGTTCACGACCAGCTTGTTGTGAAAGCATTTGTTTGCTATATCCGCGTTCATTTTTATTCTATGGTTAAATTAAGTTGCTAATTTTATTATCTACCTGTGTATCTGAATGATGTTTTATGAATACAGCCATGCTTCCAATAATGTGTTAGATGGGCTGAACATGTTTGATGGAACTGATGGTCATTACTTCCACATGGGGTCAAGGGGTCACCACTCGGTGTGGGATTCTCGCCTTTTTAATTATGGAAGCTGGGAAGTATGTACTTCTCCCTAAACATTTCTTAATGAATAGTTTGTTGATAGATTTTGGCTTCCTCCCTTCCAGTTGTAAATATTATTTCTTAATTGTTGCTTTAGGTACTAAGGTATCTTCTTTCAAATGCAAGATGGTGGCTGGAGGAATATAAGTTTGATGGGTACAGATTTGATGGTGTGACTTCAATGATGTACATCCATCATGGGTTGCAGGTATTATATATACGAGTGAATTTGGAGATTCTCCAATTTCATGATGTTATATAATAAGTTATTCATATGCTCAGATGTTAATTGCCCAGTTTTGACATTATTTTGAAACTGATGTTACATTTGGTTCTTGCAAGTAGTGAAGCATCATTCTTTATGTCTGTTTCTTAACAATTTTTTCTTGAGGACTAAATGGTCTTCATGTCCTGCTTAATATTTGTTTTCCTGAACTTTCTGTAGGTAGGATTTACTGGAAATTACAATGAGTACTTTGGATATGCCACTGATGTAGATGCTGTTGTTTATCTGATGCTGGTCAATGATATGATTCACGGGCTCTATCCTGAGGCTGTCACCATTGGTGAAGATGTATGTTCTATAACTCCTCTAAGAATCATCTTGAGCATCCTATGACTTATAAATTGTTATCAAGATGAGCAATTCTTTCAGGAGAATGTCAATGTCCTTTATCTTCATTGTTTTATTCATGCTATTGCGAATGCTACAGGTGAGTGGAATGCCTACATTCTGCATTCCTGTCCAAGATGGTGGTGTGGGATTTGATTACCGTCTTCACATGGCCATTGCTGATAAATGGATTGAGATTCTTAAGTGCGCACCTATCCAATTTAGAACTTTTTACCTTGTGATGACCTTTAATTCACTGTCTTGTGAAATGTTTGATAACTATATGTATGTTTTGCCGTGTTATGTCATATAGAAAGAGAGATGAAGACTGGAAAATGGGTGAAATCGTTCACACGCTAACCAACAGGAGGTGGATGGAAAAGTGTGTCGCTTATGCTGAAAGCCATGACCAAGCTCTAGTTGGCGACAAAACAATAGCATTCTGGTTGATGGATAAGGTTAAATATGTTCTTACTTACATTCATGCTGATTAGTATTACATGCTTAGAAAGCTAACTGGTTATCGGGAATGCTTTTTTAACAATTCTTTTATATGTAGCTATTAGAAGTTTGCAATTATATTTCCTTTTGCTAAGTTATAAATACAAAAAGATAGAGCTAAATTAGCTTCATAATCTTGAATATAATTAGATTCAATTCCTTTTCGCAGGATATGTATGAGTTTATGGCTCTAGATAGACCAAGTACTGCACTTATAGATCGTGGCATTGCATTACACAAAATGATTAGGCTCATTACAATGGGACTAGGTGGAGAAGGATACTTGAATTTCATGGGAAATGAATTTGGACATCCCGGTAAGTGTCAACTGGTTGTGAATCTTCCCAACATCTCATTCTTAGTATAAACTGGTGGTTCTTGAATGTGTGCTAATTTCTCCGTTATTCTTTTCTTTAGAGTGGATTGATTTCCCAAGAGGTGACCAGCGTCTTCCTAATGGCGTAGTAATTCCTGGGAATGCTTACAGTTATGATAAATGTCGACGTAGATTTGATCTTGTAAGTTTCCACTTCAATTCATATTTTGCTTGTGTTGTAATTTGTTGCAAGTTTGATAGTTATGCGATTTACTTTCATCTAAGGACTGGCAGCAGTTTTACATTTTATTTTACTATCAACAAAGGGTATAGTTGATCCATACAGTGGCTATGCGTATATGTCTCTGCTTTACCTGTGACTGTTCGCATGCCACCTCAAGGCATTGATATCTTTGGTTTTATGCAAACAGGGGGATGCCGACTATCTCAGGTATCGTGGGATGCAAGAATTTGATCAGGCTATGCAGCATGTTGAAGAGAAATATGGTGTAAGTATTGCTGGTGCTCACTGTTTTGCTGTTTTATACGTGCTAGCCTGTCTGAATAGTCAATACACTTTACTTTCTGCTTATTTAGAAAAGTAAAAATGATGCATGGTTGACTTTTTTAATTCAGTTCATGACTTCTGAGCACACATATATATCGCGGAAGGATGAAAAAGATAGGGTGATTGTCTTTGAAAGAGGCAACCTGATTTTCGTATTCAACTTCCACTGGAATAACAGCTATTTTGACTACCGTGTGGGGTGTGCAAAACCAGGAAAGTACAAGGTATAATGTTTTCTGGATTCATGCATGCGGAACTTGAAAGAATTTGCACGTCTTATGCTTTTCCACCGTACTCTTAATTATTCATATCCATGGATCATTGATTTTGTAATCTGGTTATTGATTCTTCAAATATAGTTTTGACAAAGTTAAGGTTGCTTGCCATGCAATGGTTAATATATATTTTTATCACCTTCCAGATTGTTTTGGATTCAGATGATCCGTTATTTGGAGGCTTCGGTAGGCTTGACCATAATGCCGAATACTTCAGTTTTGTAAGATATTTTTATTGGTCTTCCTACATACCATTGCTTTTAACATTCACTCTAGGGCTTTCTAACATTAAAACCCGACGGATGCTTTTACAGGAAGGATGGTATGATGACCGGCCTCGTTCATTCATGGTTTATGCCCCAAACAGAACAGCAGTTGTTTACGCCCTGGTTGAAGATGAACCAAAAGTAGTCAACGATTTGGAACTTGTTGAAATTCCTGAAACTGTTAAACCGGCAGCAGCAGAACCTGTTAAAGAATCTGAACCTGATGAAGAATCAGAACCTTTAGACAGCTAAACCTTTCTCGACAGCAGAATCTCGTGTTATTGACCATTCAAAGTCGTGTCAAGGAGCTGTCCCACTGAACACGGTATTTTTTGCTTAAAAATTACGTATTCCATGATCAGTAGTTTCACTGCCTAGGAGATGAAATGATCACAGATAAAACTTCCATCAAATGCCGCCCGGGCATACAGGTGAAAATTCGAAGCAGTAGAAGGCAATTCTTTCATGAGCACTAGAGGGGAAAAAGTGGACAACTATGTGGCATGCATGTAAATGCTTTCCCTGTGTTGTATGTGAAAATATAAGTTACAGATACGAGGAACATGCTATTTACAGCAATGTGAGGTAATGGATTCCTTTTTAAGCTATTAATGTAATGACCGAATAATTTAATAAGAACAGTATTTCTGTATTTGTTCTTTCCTTTTTTACATTGTAATAGTTACGGTGTAATTTCGTTGGATGTTTGCTAGAAAGAAAAAGTTATAATGTCAAAAATAACCCTTAATGTTTGGCTGTTTGGTCACTTCGGCTTTTTATATTCTTTGGAGCACTTCCACCCTTAACCTTCTTTTTTTTTTTTTCGTCATTTTGTCAAATTGATCAATTTTTAACAGGTATATTGATGTAGCCGTTAGTGGACTAGCAGTTAATAACCGTTGATATGACGGTCTAAATATAATAAAATATTGGTGTGGCATTATTTTATCTTATATACGATATCAGGAAATAGTTTTAAAATTAATAAAATTAATTATTTTTATTTAATAATTTTTAATTTTTAGTTTTTCTTCCTTATTGGTTTTTTTTTCCCATCGTTCACCATCATCATCACGGTCTCCGATCTTCTTTCCCATTGTTTCTTTAAAAACTTCAAAATCCATTGTTGAGTTTCAACATCATCACCACAGTAAATCAACCTAAATATAATCTCATCAACATCACTGTTTACCCTTTAACCATGCCTAAAGTTCAGTAAAAATAAAAGAAGTCTTAAGTAGGAAGTTTGAAAAACAAAAAGAATCGGAGCCAGAAAAATCATAAATAGAATCGGAGCTTCTAGTGGTCTTCTTCCAAATTCGAACAGTGGATTCGACGCCAATACTATGAAGAACATCATACCTCCGAACCGAGACAATCAGACAGTCTAAGAAGGAGATCGAAAGGCATTTCATCAGAACTAGGTCGTTTGTTGTTTTACTTTTGTTTCAAATCCCTAATTCCCATATCTTTGTTTTGATCTTCACCATTCCCATTAACTACCTCGATCATTGAATCAAAATTTAAAAACCCCCAGGAACTAAACTCAACCCGTTTTCATCAACTTCCTTGGTCATTGTCGAATAGACACCTGAAAACCTAAAAATTTAAAAACAGAAAACCCCTACAAATTAAAAAACAAAAAAAAACCCTTTCTTTTTTTTTTAAATCAATTGATTATGTGAAGTAGTGAGGTAATATATGATATGGTGGTGGTGGTAGACTTGGTGGATGGGGTGATAGAGGTGATTGGGACCATGGGAGGGATAGAGAAGTTAAACAATAAGGAAAAGAAATGGGGGTAATAATTTTAAAATAAAATAGTGTCACATCAGTATTAATTATATTTGGACCATCACGTCAGCAATTAATGTCAACTAACGGTCAAATTAGCATGTCTATTAAAAAAAATTAAGTAAAAATTCCTAAAAAAAACATAAAGGACCAAAGTGATTAAACAATTAAACATTAAAAGACTATTTTTAAAATTAAGCCAAACAAAAATTGAACTCACAAATTTTATGTTCCTTCTTAATTCGGTCAAAGCAGGGGAGGACTATTGAGATTGAGCATCCATTGCGAAGGTCTAAAATTGGTGCATTGGGAGAAATTGAACTTTAGGCTAGATTTTTTTTTTTATATTATACATGTATGTTTTACAATCTATGTTTAAGGTTTGTGGTTGTTTCTCTTGATAATGTTGTCTCCAATATTTAAACTTATATTTTTCCTTAGGAGTGCAATCTACCTTATCATCATTGCATCCAACCATTTGTTGGTAGTATCATCAGATTTTTATGTAGAATTAAATGGAAGAACAGGTGCATTATTTCATTATTTCATATATATATATAATATAAATTCGATTCAATCAATCATTTAAATTATTTTAAATTTGAATTCAAATAATGAAATAGTTAAGAGTAATCGATTGATTTATTAACTTAAGTTTTTTGAACATCTAAAGAGTAAAGATAACTTTAATTGTTTTGAACATATGAATGTAACTACTTTTGAAATACAATTATTTTAAATAAGAATTGTTTTGAACTTTAGTTGTTCTCAATAGAAGTTATTTTCAAATGACAGTTACACTAAACGATAGTTATTTTAAATATAGTTATTCTCAAACAATGATGGTTCTAAAGAACAATTATTCTAAACAATAGTTACTTTTTTGGAAGAAAAAAAATCAAGGAAACAACTTACTACTTGTTCCAAATTAACTTTATTATTATCCTAAAAAAATGTAATTTTTTGAAATATAATCTTCTTTGTTTCGAGAAGAGAAAATATTAATAACTAAAATTATTTACAGAGAAAATATTAATAACTAAAATTATTTACAGACTTATTTTTTTTCTAATTGAATTGACGTTTGATTAACCTACGGTCACAGACTAAATCAAAATTTTAATATAGAATAAATATATAAATGTGAGATGAATTATACTATTACACAAAAAGTTTAAACAAAAAGGACATGCTATTAATTTTATTAATATATAACATCCCAAATATAATTATATGGGTTTGATCTGGGTTTAAGTTACACTAATTACGTTGGTTGTTTGGGTTTTGCCATGTTGATGTAATTCACAAAATAATAATTAAAAGAAAAAAAAACCTGATATGCCAAATTTAATGTAGATTTTATAGGAAAAATTAAAATAAAAAGTTAATATTAAGGTTAGGGAATAAGTTTTAATCTTTTCTTCTCTTAATAAACAGGCATGATCTATGACCAAAAAGAAAAGGCATGATTACATGTTTGGAGACTGAAATCAGTCCCATCCATCAAAATAACCTTTCCATAATATCCTCTGAGCAAAAAGATGAGATAAAAAATGTGCTTCACTTTTTTTGTTTTGTGGCTTGGTTTAAAATTATTAGTAATATGCGGTTAACTCTTACCTCGATCGATATGGATATTGTTGTCAATGTAGGAAAACTCAAGTTCAAGTGCATTAAAGCACATTATCCTCAAGTTGAGGAAGAACTATGGGTAATTTTATGCCTTGTGTAAAAAAAAATATAGTTAAAATCTATAATGAGATTATTTTTAAAAAAAACTATTAGTAATATTTATATGAAAAGATAAAAAGGTAGAGACAATTAAGTAGCCCTGAATTCCACGTACAATAGTAATATATAGAGATAGAAATAAGTAACCCTAATTCTTATTCAATCATTCATTAATATTATTATGTATAAATAGATATTTTTTTGTATTTACATGTTCATTTTGTTGTATATGTTCAAAGTTTATAGTTACTTTTTTCAAAATGTCATTTCTAAGATTTAAATTTATGCCTCCTTCTGGAAATATAATGTGTCTTACCATTCTACCTAACGTTTGTTGGTAAAATTATTCCTTATATTTTAAAGTTTTGCTTGGTTGGTATTTTGCTATTTATTTAATTACTTATTTTATTTAAAAAAATTAAAATATGATTTAATTTTAGTTCAGTTGACATTGTTATTATCACAATAATAAGGAGGATATGAATTCAAATACGAAAAAATACGTCTTCCTTCCATTTTAGGATTTGAAGGAATTATGAACAAAAAGAGATATTATATTAAAAAAATGCAAAGCTAGTTAGTAGTAGGATATGACAACCTTTCAAAGGTTCTTTGCTTCAAAGATGAACATCTATCTTATCTTTAAATATTTATATTGGAAAGAAAAACATTAAAGTTAAATTGGAAATAAACTTGTTCAAAATCATATTGTAGATCCAAACTTTTATTTCTTTACTTAAATTTATTTTGATATTCACTAAATTTATTTCATTAATATTTTTTTTGATTGGACACAATTAATTGGAAATGTCTTTTCGACTATTTACCTTTTTGTTCTTTATTTTTAGGTATATCGACTTTTTTTGTCCTCCAATTTTATAAAAAAGTTGTTTTAGCTCTTCAAAGATTTTTTGTTTCTTTTAATCTTTAAATTTGAATTTTTTTGTCAAAGCACCCTAAAATAGATTTAAAAAAATTAACGTTTGTTAACTTTGCTGACGCCAACGTGGGTGATATGTCAGTATTTAATTAAATTTTTTAAATTTAAAAAAATAATTTTTATAATTTTTAATTTTTAAAAATAATTTTTATAATTTTAAAAAATTAATAAAATGTTGATGTGTTATCCACATGACAATCGACGTGTATGCCACTAACAAACATTAACTTTTTCATCTTTTTTGGGGTGACTTAACAAAAATAAAATATAAATTTAAGGGCTAAAAAGATAAAAAATTAATTGGAGGGCTAAAATGAATTTTTTTTGTATAGTTGGAGGGCCAAATAAGCCATTTTGCCTTATTTTTATCCCAATTGGTAGAGAAATCCTACTCAAATTAGAGTTAATTGCACCAAACATCTCCAGACTATGACCCACATTCTAAATTAGTCACTAAATTTCAAAATAGTCTACTTACATCTCTAAACTATCAGTGTTATATCAATCAGATCTTTCCACTATTAAAACTGTTTAATTTGATTGTTGACACATCAAATATTATGTGACATAATTTAAATTGAAAATAAAATACTAAATCATTGTTGCATAACTTTTAAAAGTAAAAAAAAAAGTAAAGTAAAATTAAAACAAGAAGACAATGAACGATAAAGCTTCTATAAAAGCTTCGAAAACTTCAAAACCAAGATTTTTACCATATTCATTTTTCTTTAAGAGTTCTACTTTAAATTATGACGCATAAGATTCAGCGTGCCATTTTACGGTTAAATTAAATTGTTTTAATAACAGAGGACTTGATTGATATAACATTGATAGTTTAGAGATGTAATTAGAATATTCTAAAGTTTAGGGACTAATTTAAAATAAAATTCATAGTTTGGGGATGTTAGGTGAATTAACTCCTCTAAATTTTATGTTAAAAAAGATGGCCCAAGGCCCAAATTTAGCCCTTATTTTGTTTCACCTATCCATTTACTTTAGCCCCTTAAATAATTTCTAGTAATATTTATTTAGAGGCCCTAAACATTTATTCATTTAACAAAAGAGTCATCTGATCATTGATCAAAGGTTGAATCCCTAAAGGAAAATCCATAATTTTTTTTTTAATTTGTAAGTGGTCATGGTGATGTTTATAATTTTGAAAGAAGCACAAACTATAATCTAAGTCAAAATCAGTCATATAATTATTTCAATAATTCGCTATCACTTCAATCAATAACATTTGATAAATCATCTAATATTATCGATATTATATTATATCGGTCCGGTTCACCGATATGGCTTTATTGCATTTTTTTCCATAAGGATTCATTACGAAAATTAGGCATGAAATGTAATTAAACTATATTAATTAATGATGGTTCACACAACTACCATTAAAGGCTTGGGAAGGTTGCTTGTGGTTGAAGTAACTTAATTAATTAGCATTGATTTGAGCTTGATCTATCTCGTTAAATAATTAATTAATGCAGCTGTTTCTTGTATTTATGTTATTTATTAGCATATAGAGACTAGATCTATTTACAGGGTGAGTTATATTATCGTATGATTTTTTTATTTAGATTTGTTTTGGTCTAATCAATTTATTAGCTTGAATTTGTCGTTCTTTATCTCAATAATTTGTTATATATATTTTTTATACAACAAAGATAAAATTATAACTAAACTATTCGAGGTTAAGTCACTTCAAAAAATTCGTCATGTAGCCATTGAAAAATTTCATTTAAGGGTTGCAGATAAAATACACCTGCCCCAAGATCTTGACAATGCTACTGTTGCCATATATCGGCGACTCGATACCTTCTATGAAAACATATGTAACTCGAATCATCCAAAAACATTGAAGGATTTAAGGGTATGATTAATAGAAGTAAGCATTATATAAAAAAATCAATTATGATAACTTAATTAGGACACAAATTATATCTATTTAACATTTAAAAATTAAAAATTAATATTTTATATATTTTTATAATTAAATTTAAATAAAAATATTTTTAATTAATAAAAAATAATTATGATTGGGTCAAGTTAGTCTAAAGTCAATTTTTCTTTCTTCAAGTAGTCCAAGCAAAATCGAACTTATCAAACTTAACAAATTATCCGATCTTTAAACGAGTCTAATCGAAAATGTGTAAAAGTCAAAAGGAAAAAGAAGGGAGGAAGACGTAAGAGTGAAGAATGGTAACGTATAGCAAATAGGATTTCCAATCAAACCAGCTGTAGAATAAATGCAAAAGGGAGACTGCCCAAATTAACCCCTTTTGTTGAGGCTAACAGCTCCGACATGTACCGACGAAACTCATAAAGATAATTCTAAATTCATGGTCTGAGCTATATTGACTTGGCTCGATAAATCAATTCTCTTATATTCGGTAGTTAAATTGAGTCGAAATTTAAAGTCTGTTAATATTATTTTCTGAATAGAAGAGAAAAGTCATAAATATTCTCTGGGAGTCAAAATTAAATTATGAAAAGATTTTGAGTTAAAATATAATTTTATCAAAGTTTTTATAAAGATTAACTCATAGCTATATCATTCTTTGAGGGATTAAAGTGCAATTATAATTTTAGAGAGTCCAAGAGGTAATTTTTTTCATTTTAAGGGTACTGACTCTCGTTAGCCGCGGTGTGCCTATTCACATTACTTGAACTCAAGATCTTATGTTTTTTATCACTCGATCTTTACGAGAGCGGAATTTAATCATTCTTCATTTCATTTCATTATATGGTGCTTTATAAGTCACTTTTTTTTTTTCCTTTTTATAATAACTGTGATGTGGATGAAATGTATTGGAAAGGATTGAGATTCAAATAAGATTTAGCTCACTAAAAAAGAAAGAAAAATAAAGTATTACATAAAGGGATTCCAACCAAGCAACTTGGATTATTAATATGTTTACACAAATAGACAAATAAATTTGTATTGTAATGTTGTGTTTATAAAATTAAGGAACATTGAAAAGGTAAAGATGTCTTTGTTTTTTTAAAGAAGAGAAAGGGTTAGATAGAGACAAACATTTTTGACTAATTTTTAGCTCTCATTACATAAATGTCTAGATTAGCTACTTGGACCAGCATTTGGAGCAATATTTACAACTATTAAACTTTAAAATTAAACCCCCCTTTATTTTTTTTTAAAAGATAATGGATAGAGATTTTTAATTTTACAAGCAGGGTTTAGTACATGATACATGTCGTTTTTATTTTTTTAAAAAAAATTAATATTCCCTCAAAATACATGGTAACATTTCACTCCTACTTGTGGACCAAATAATTACCCTAAAACGTATTGAGACATGTTGATGCAAAAATAAAATCATGATGGTTCATAGTGATTCGCCTGGAAGGCAAAGAAACTTAAAAAGATTAGAATAGTCGGAATGTTGTTGCCTAATAGGATTAGAGTAGGAGAGGAGAAGACATTAGAATGAAAGTTGAAAATATCAAGGAGAGAGAGTGTTACGGTCTCTTATCCTGATGTTTTTAGGCTTTTAAGGAGTTGTTTTTGGTCATTTTCAATGTGTCGCATGTTATCTATGTATTAGTTTTGGATTTCATAAAGTTTAATTAGTCTATTAATGTCTTATTATCATAAGTATAAATTGTCATATGAGGGTAATAGATATAAATAACGAGTAAATGACAAATATTCTATCTATATTAAAGATATGACCTCGATGATACAAGATAACAAATACAAGGTAATCTTTGAAGGCATTCACCTAAGAAATTAGATCTCTCGAGTTATAATCATAACCAACTAAAATACATCAAAATTGTAAAACTTTCTCCAACATAAAATAGGGTGGTGTGAAGCCAAAGATATGATGACATTTTGGGCTGCCTTGATTTTAGAGTGGAGTTATAATTATATATATAGGTCAAAAAGCCAAGAAATTAGGGCAAGTAAAGGCAATTAAATCTTATAAAAGCAAATTGAAGGCCGATGCTTTAATTTCATAAGAATTATTATAATGTAACTTTCACAATGTTTAAATTGATTTTACAAACAATTGAAAAAGTGGGTGAACTCGTAAAGAAAATATTTTTTGAGTCTTAAATTTTTAAAAATTATTTAAATAGACCTAAAAAATGAAAAGAAAAACATTATAATTTTATATAATTGTTGAGTGCTTTTTTTTTATCGCTCTAAGATGGTGATGTTTGTATATTTATATGATATGATACTATTTATTGATATGATATATTAGGTAGGTTTCATGCATATAAACCGTAGGACTCTAAACCTAACACGTGTAACTTCGCAGGAAAGCAAGCTCAATTTGCGAGCTCAATAAAATCTGACCCGAACTCATTCAAAATTTTGGGCCAATAATAGTAATTATCCTATCAATAATAATAGTATTTATACCAGATTTTTTAAACCCCTAGGCCAGATGTATGTATTGTAGGGGTGATAGATATTGAAAAATTAAATTATTGAATTTTGACTGATTTATTTAATTTCTAACAAGTTAGGTCAGGTCAAGTGATTTAGATAATAGGGAATTGAGTTCTACAAACTTTGCTAAATCACTAATTTTCGCACTATTTAAATTTTAAAAATTTATATTTGGAAATTATAAAATTCACAAAGGTTGAAATTGATATTTTTTTAAGATACTTAAGTTCAAATTTCACTTTGTTTAATTATTTATGAGTCATGTCTAGATTTATTCTGCTTCAAATCAGGATATATTTCGGTTATGATCTAGAGAAATTTTAATTTGATAACTTTGAAATTGAGTTTATATATATATATATATTTAACATTAATTTCATTACAGGTTATTATCATATCTACTTCTTTTTTATACAATGTTTAGAACTACTCATTGTGTCTCTCTAACCCTTAAATAGAAGGATAATGCGCTTCAGCACACTCGAATCCACGTCCTCCTATACTGATAACAATATCAATACCAATTGAGTTAAGAATTAATCGGCTATCTTATTGGAAAAATATGAAATTTTGAGTGTTTTATTTAATTTCTGACAAGTTAGGTCAAGTGAATTATTTTTTGGGTGAAAAATTGATGAACTGAATTAATAACAAGGGAATTTCAGTTGTTAAAACTTTGGTCAACTTGTGGTATTTTCCCAGAAAGTAATTAATATCCTAAAACCTTAGCAGCATTTTTTTGGTAATATATATGTTGTTTATTTTATTTCAATAAAGTAAGAGTCTACAAACCACTCTTGAGTCAGTCAGTCTCTCAATGTATTATTCCACATACTAGTTAGGTTTTTACCTAATTAATAGAATTCAATTTTCTTGAATTTTGAAAATACCCTTTTGGTTTTTTTTTTCTTTTTTTAGTTATAAAAATACCCTTTTGTTTATTAACACCTTACCAAAAAAACTATATAACAAAATAAATACAAGAAAGGGTACTCTTTATATTTTGACTTTCTTACATTTATGATTAAAAAAAGAGAGAAGTAGGTGCCTAGAATTATGTATCCAACAAAGATTCATTATATAAAAATATATATAAAAAAATTAACATTCAACTAAAATAGACCGAATCAAGTTTAAATTCTGGAATCGATATTGTTCAGAGAATTTTATCTGAATATTATTCTTGAGTTGAATAGGACTATACTCAGACCGTAAAATGAATGGGGATACATGTGATTTATCAGAATATTTGTGTTTTGTAGAAAATATGAATTATTGTGAATTTTTCAACTAAGTTAAACTCAATTGATCGATGATTCGACACTTAAAAGAAATAGTATAGATATATGAGTTTGTTTTATTTGAATACAAATTTATAAATAATTTGTGCAAAGATTTGGTAATCCATTCAAGTTGATATGTTAGATTCAACTAAAATTGAATATAAGATTATTAATTAAATTTTATGTTGGAATTGAGATAAAATTATAAAAATTTGGGATTTAAAAGCTAAAATTTAAAAGAACTTGAATTAAATTATTAATTTTTGGGATGGGTTAAAAATACATTTTATTCATTTAACCAATTGAATTATTGATTTTTTTATTTAATTAAAGGGTTAAAAAAACTTAAATTGAATTATTAATTTTTAAAATGTGCTAAAATTAAAATTATTTTATTTGACCAAAGGAGCAAAAACCTTGACTACTCTCTAGATTTGCTATTGGTTTAATTATTAAAAAAAAGGATAAACTATAAAAATAGTCACTTTTGTTTATTTCAGATTACATTTTAGTTACATATGTTTGAAATGTTAAGTTTTTGTCACTTACGTTATTGTTTTATTACAAAGTGGTCACTCTACCGTTAAACTCCATTACCTCCCTAACAATAGTCCTACGTGGCAGTCCAAATTAAATTTATTTAATTAAAAACCTAATTTTATCCCAGCAACTGGACATCTAAGTTGTCATTTAAAACTCATTTGGCCTGCCACATAAGACTGCTATTAGGGAGGTAACAGAGTTTAATGGTAGAGTGATCACTTCCTAACAAAACGATAAAATAAGTGACTAAAATGTAACATTTCAAACATAAGTTACTAAAATGTAATTTGAAGCAAACAAAAGTAACTATTTTTATAGTTTAACCAAAAAATTATAAATAGAATACAAAAGATTCTTTAAAAAATTGTGAGGTTTAATGAGCGATTGGCACATAATAGTGAAGTTAAAGGGGAGCTGGCAGTGGTATTTGTTAGAAATATACTATTGTAAAACGAAAACCGTTAGCACTGACAAAAAAATAAAAACAATTGAGCGTAAATAATAATAAAAATCACTGTGTTGTTGAAGAACCACTATCTTAGAAGCAAACCCGTCCTGATTGGTGTAATCGTGTAGTGGGCGTCGCCCCCCCTAACGTTAACACAATACTTTAATATCGATACATCCCCAAATAAAGAATATGGAACACAATTGATATTGCTCTTCTCACAAAGGAATCAAAACTTGAAAACAAAAGCTTTGAAAGAAACTGTCGAGCTGTGGGAGAAAAGATTGCTTGTTATAGTTAAAAATGAGAAGGATGACTTGCTATTTATACTATTTTTTTGAAGGGGCAAAACAATAAAATAACAGTGTTAGTTTCCACAAAAAACAGAGGATTAATATTTTGCAATAGTTAGAAGATTTTTCCTCAACCGAAAATATTTTTAAAAACAAAAATTTCTTCTTTGCATTACCAATAGTGTTCGCTTTCCCAAAAGTGGTAGAATTATTTTAAAATCTCTTTAAAAATTGTAAGAATATAAATTAGTACAGTAAAAAAAATTATTTTGACCCTCCAAACATTTATAATTTCCTTTTAATTCCTTCATGAAAAATTTCTAATTTTACTCGTGATGACACAGTACACTTACAAAAAAAAACTTCAAATTTAAACTCTAAAAAAGATATTATTGAAAATAACAATTAAAACCCAAAAAAATAAATTTTTTAACTCTAAAACCAACATTAATCACAATTGTCAAACATCTAACCCAATACAAAATCTAAAAATAACAAAAAAAAATAAAAATCCAAGAATTGAGAATCCAAAACACACAGTTGAATATGTCCATAACTGTAAACCTCCCACTTGACAAGATTCTTAGCAGAATATTATATATATATATATTATATATATATATACTCGTAGACATGATGGGTACGTTGCAAGATACCCAAAATGTTTTCATTCGATGTCAACGAAAAATACATAAAAAAAAAATGATAAAATTGGGATACCAAAGAGTGGGGCTGTTACAGCAAATCATTGATGTTCCAAACCTGGCCTTAATCCAACAACATGTATAAGCTGGCATTATTAGGTGGTAGTGAGCATCTTCGCAATTCTTTCTTTTTGGGTTAATATAACTTTTAGTCTTTGAATTTCACAATTAACTTATTTTTGTCTATTTTAGTACCCGAAATTTGACGACCAAGTTCTTTTGATCCCTAAACTTGACAAATGTAAAGAGATTGATGATGTGACATTCTTAGATTTTGTCACATTATCACTTGGAAATTAAAGAAAAAGAGTTAAAATTGATGTCAATCCATGTACTTTGAAAAAAGAAGAAGATATAGTCCATGTATTTAAACAGTTAAAAATTAAGTCCTCTTACTTTTTTTATTTAAAATTCTCAAGTATTCCAAGTTTTGATTATGTTGTTCTAATATGACATGGCATATGACTGACTGAAAATAAACATGATAAATTGATAAATTTTGACAAAAACTACCAACAATGATAATAATTAGATTAGAATTTTTAAATTGAAAACATAGAAGGATTGAATTTTTAACTTTTAAAGTACAGAGATTAAATCTCAAAATTCTATTCAAGGATAATGACTAATAGCATGTTTTAACCTTAAAAAAATATGTTTTAAATTCTTCAATTGATGACATGGCTTAATCACATCAACATTTCTAGATAGAATTCAAGTTCGGAGACTAAAATAAACTTAGTCATCAAGTTCAGATATCAAAGTGGACTCAAAACATGTGCACATACCAAAGTAGATCTAATTACCAAGTTCAGGGACTAAAATTATATTAACCCTTTTTTAATTAAAAAAAACGTATTCCAGGTTGCACGCCAGTGACGTATTGGATGGTGAGCTTTCAACTGGGGGATGGGCCCACCAGCAGATTCCTAGGCCCAAAATCAGTTTTTTTTTTTTTTTAAATCTCAAGATCCTCACCGTTTAAATGTGGCATTGTTTTTTTGCTTTTCTGTTTTGTTTTTATTTTCGTGGAAAATGAAATTTCATTTTTGTTTTAACTCTGAACTTGTCAATTCATTACAATCTGGTCCCCCCAAAGAGAACAAAAAGAAACAAAACAACAACAACAATAAAAAATATCCATTAACTATTTATTAATTTAATTATGTTATTTTGGAATATTTTAAAGTGCAATCTTTGAGTCTTGACCAATTCAAGGATCATATTTGATAAATATAGTCCCTAATGTTTATTCATTTTGCCACTCTAGTTTTAATTTTTTTTTTAGTCCTTTTGGTTCTCAACTTTTAAAATTTAGTTAAATTGCTTTTTTAAGATGAAAAATTAATTAACTGTTAAAATTTTAACAGTGTTGACATCATCGACATTAAAAATTCAAAAGATAATAAAAATATTAACAAAATTTAACGAAAGGTTTAGGAAGAATCTCCATTCAGCTGTGAAGTACATACGTAAACTATTAAGTAAGCTTCCATGTCACTGTCATTAAAATTTAACAGTTCAATAAGTTTTTCCGTCCAAGACAAAATAATTTGACTAAAAATTGGGGTCAAAGTGACAAAAATAGATAAATGTTAGGGGCTAAATTAATCAAATTAATATTTTATGATAATTTAAAAAAAATTATTTATATATGGAGGAAGTGTTGAAAAAATGAGAAGAAAAAAACAAAGAGATTGTTTGAAGGGAGAGAGTGGGAAGTTTAGTGAGATATTGTCAAAAGGTTAGCTAAGCTGCCGCCAAATGGCGATTTTCTCTTCTAATTAATTAATTAAGTTTGGTGTGATTTATTTGTGGGTAACCCTTCCTACCAAACCTTCATTTAATTTAATTTAAGTCCCTAATTATGTCTTATAGGAAACTACTATTTATATCTCCATCTAATATAAATATGATATTAAAAGAAATAATAATATAGTTAAAACTCATATCTGGTGCTGATTGAGTTTTAATTTCATTGGAATCAACACTGTTGCCAGTGCAGGAGGACTTCGGTTCGAGTGCACTAAAACGCATTATCCTCCTATTTAAAAGTTAGGGAGGGGTTATTTAATCTCGAATTTCAAAATTCTCAAAACTTCAACATTACCAATAAACGAAAGCTTCATAAGCCAAGCTGGAGTTGGGCAAAATTTTAGGCTCATTTTTCGGGCAGAACCGAGCCTAAGCCTCTAAAATGAGCCTAAAATTTTACTACGATCCTGCTCGACCCAACCCATGATCACCTCTAGAGAGTATATATCAATAACTAACACAATATTATATGCTGAAAGTATAGAAATATGATTAGAATGTACCAATATCTCCAAATTTATATAATATGAATCATTAATATGTTAAAATTTATTTAAATAAAATATATGAAAACAATACGAATCCGATTATAATGTGATAAAATGAAATCGTATTTATAAATGAATGGCTTCAACTCGACAACTACATTACATGTTCAAGAAGATTCTAGCAATATGTAAACTAATAAAGGGTAAACTATACAAATAGTCATCCAATTTGTTTAAAAAAAATCATTTTAAGCACTCAATTTTTTTTTTACAAAATGAAAATACACGATATATAATTTATTCATTTTAATTACTCTCGTTAAAATTACAAACGAATATCCATGCTGTGATTCCAACTAATTACCCATTTGATTATTCTTTTATTAGCTTCAATTACACATAAAAAAACATGAAAACTTAAGATCAAAGACGTTTTACTTACACAATCCACTAATATGCCCTAACGAAAAGATTACGTGAACAATCAAATTCGTTAAACCTTTCCAATTTTTTTTTTTTAAAAAAAACATCAACCATGCATGTTGCATGCAAAAATAAAATTATTAAAATATTTTTATATTTATAGTTAAATTAATTGTTAAGAAATAAAATTTTAAATTTAATTGCTTGTGTCAGTCATCCAAAATGTATGAATGAAGAATTTGTTGAAGTTGTCCATCTACCTAAAACAACAAAACAAAATTTGTACATATACATGTACAATTGCTATGAAAGGCCCCATTTTTTTCACCTTCACACAAGTTTACAATTTAGTACAAAGGGAAAAAAACAAGCAAGTTTTGTTCTTTTTTTTTTTTTGAAAAAAAATAGAAAATTATTTTAAATTTCTGAACCAGGTTAATATTTCAAATTTTGACTTATTTAATTATAAAAATACAACGGTGTTTATGGATTAAATTGGATCATATTAATTGAAAGTTGAATTCTAAATGACCATTGTATAAGTCAAAATCAAATCTTGATGTATCTTCATTGGTGCAAGTGGTTGGCAATTTGGTCATTTTAGTTTTACAAAGTTACGGTAATTTTTTTTTTCGATTGCTCTTAATTTCGATATTGAGTAAATTGATCTCTAAAAATAGAGCCATTTAGTCCTCGTCAATTTCAAAAGTAAGCAATTAGGATAATTAATCAAGTCATTAATGTTTTTCGGAAATTGTACATAATTTTGATTGATATAAAAAATTTTGTCAACTTAGTTCTAATTCATTTACACATTTCTAGCTAGATTTTTTAAATAGAACTAAATTGACAATATCATTATACCAATCAAAACTATGTACAATTGATGAAAAATATTAATGCGGTGATTACTTGTTTTTAGTCGATCTCTTCCAAAACTCAGAATGATTTGATTTGCTTTAATATTTTTTTGAAGGAGACCAATTTGCCCAATATCAAAATGGAGAGGGACTAAAAAGGTGATTTTACCCAAATTTGCCTTATCTTTGAACTATTATTTTCTTGGTTCACAAAAGGTAGCTAGGCTGGCTTGAATAACGATACTTTTAATGAAATTAAAAAATAAAAAATAAATAAAAATCTTTGATAGCCATTTCTTGTTTACAATAAAAAGAAAGGGAAAGAGAGAGAATTGAGAAAAAGAGAAAACATAAGCTATCTTTTCAAAGCAAAAAAAAAAAAGAAAAGAAAAAGAAGCAAAAGCAAAGAGATAATTAAGAGAGGAATTCGAGGAAGAAGAAGGGTTTTTTTTTTCAAAAAAAAAAATTGCTTTTTTTCTCTTTTGTGTGAAGAAGCTGGAGCTGTCAAAGATGATGCAGATTGAGCAGCAACAACAGCAACCCCAGCAGCAACAAAACCAGTTAATGGTTCAAAACTCTGGGAGTTTAAGCTTTAGCAGTCACTTGTCTAAAGAAGATGAAGAGATCTCTAAATCAGCTCTTTCTACTTTTAGAGCTAAAGAAGAAGAGATTGAAAGGAAGAAGATGGAAGTTAGAGAAAAAGTTCAGCTTCAGTTAGGTCGTGTTGAAGAAGAAACTAAACGTCTGGCTGTGATTCGTGAGGTTTGTTTCAAAACACAAGTTTAAAATTTTTCTTGAAAAAAGAAGAGTTTTTTTAAATGTTCTAAAGTTCTTGGTTTCAAACAAGTTCACTTCTTTTTTTTTTTTTTTGGTCAATTTCTGTAAAAGAAGAAACTTTAGAGGGTCAAATAGTAATGAAATTTCGTGATCTGGGCTTGGATGTGAGGGTCTTTCAGGTTTATCCTTTGGATCTTGTAATGTACAGATTTGTACTTAAAAGGTTCTGAATATAAAAATAAGAACTTGTTAGTTAAATTTTTAGGCTTTATAAATCAAAGGGTGCCCTTTTAAATGGTTGATTTCTATAGGAGCTTGAAGCACTTGCAGATCCTATGAGGAAGGAAGTTGCTCAGGTGAGGAAGAAGATTGATGCAGTTAACAAAGAATTGAAGCCATTAGGGAACACTTGCCAGAAAAAGGTACCAACTTTTCCATTGATTTTGATTGTACCCATAGTACCATTTGTAATGGGTTAAATCATGTCATTGAGTTTGGGTTTGTTGTGAAATTATGTTCTAGGAAAGGGAGTACAAGGAAGCCCTTGATGCATTCAATGAAAAGAACAAGGAAAAAGTACAACTAATCACAAAGTTAATGGAGGTTAGCTATTTACTTAGTCTAAACTTAGAGATGAAAATGCAGAGTATCTTACTATGTCCTTAATCTGTTTGAACAGCTGGTGAGTGAAAGCGAAAAGTTAAGGATGAAGAAGCTGGAGGAGCTGAGTAAGAACATAGATTCCATACACTGATCATATAAGGAAAGAGAAGCCCTTTTAGCTTTGGTTTTTAACTGATTAGGCTTGTGTGTGATGTATTTAAGGTGACTTTGAATATTTATATATGGGTGTGTTGTAATGGTAATCTTTGTTTGTTTTTGGTTAGCATTCGATGAATGTTCAACTGATTTAGAAAAAGGGAAATACCCTATAAAAACAAAACAGGTTTGTAACTAAAATGCATCTCTTACATTTCTCATGTTCATCTATTGTATCTCTTTGTTTAGTTTCTTTTCAAGTTTTATGTAACTCGAACTTGCATACTGTAATTAGTCTACAATACACCCTTTAGTAGTTCCTTGAAATTTCTGGTGAAAATTGCTTTGAAAATGATCTATTTGGTGTTGATACTATTTGTTCAAAGCCTTGTCAATGTTTTCTTAATTGGAAGTTTCTTATTAGCTTCAACTTTTAGGTGGTCAAATGACAATGTAGTGGTTTTCACACCATCTACGCACTTGAATCCTGAGATCCATTGCCATGTTTGGATATGTCTCGGATATAAACAGTGAGAACAGCAACTTCGATTAAATACGAGGAGTCCGATCGAGTCATTCGTCGGGTAGCCGCGTCTGTTTATACGCTAAGATTCGTGTATACGCGACATGGAATCTGGTTGATTCCGTTGCACTAAATTCATTTCTGAAAAATGACATGAAAATCCCAAATCCAGTGACTGTTTATTAACATGTTTAAAGTAATAGCAAAGCACAAATTAAACAAGTTGAAGTAGTCAATTTATGGTAAATTACCATGGATTTTGATTCTATTTTGTCTCTATTCAAAAAATGGATAAATTAGTTCTTGGATGTTGAGTTAAATGTTGAAAGTTTTGTTTTTTTCTATGGTTAAAAATTGGTGTGACTAAACGATTATGTTGACATACAATGATAAATTTTTAATAGTAAAAATGAATGAAATTTATAACAAAAAGATCAGATGTGGCTAATCGAAAAGCTTTTGAACTAAAGCTTTTTTACTCAAAAAAGGATAAATTAATCTTTATACATTAGACCAAAGTGTAAACAGATCATTCTGTTAAAAATTTCATTAATTTTTATTATAAAAACTAGTTCATGTATGTTAGAATAAAGTATACGTGACGCGTCAGGTGTAACTTTTTAGTTATTCTGTTTGTTATACTAATTATTAATAATAAAAATGAATAAAATTTTTAACAGAAAGGACTAGATTCCTTTTTAATATGACATATAGAGACTAATTTATATGAACAAAATATAACCTGAATCCTAATATAAAGATTTTTATTATACTTTTATCATTTATTTATTTATTTTTAAATAAAAAAATATAATTTAACTTTCACTTTTACTGTGAATTTAACACATCTACTGATGAAATATTGGCAGGGAATATTTAGGCAAAGGCACCTGTAAAAAACTTTATGACGATATATGATGGTTGTGATTATTTGCAGCAATGATTCAAAATTCTCATACTTCACCCATTTTTTTTTCTTTTTTCTCTCTTTGGCATTAAAAAAAAAAAAGCAAAAGAAAGATGCCATGTTTACAGGCAAAAATGCTGCACTTTTATTATGTTGCAGAGCATCTTATGATCTTATCGAAATCATAATCCAAGTAGTGGCTTTTTATAGAGATAGAGAAGGGAGACACATGGCATATTTGGTTTTTGGGGTGTTGTTGCTTAACTTCAGCTAATAATAATGGAGATTTTGAGTGTTGGGTTAAATTAGGTTTTGGTCAAAGTTCAATGTTTTAAATGCTCTAACTGTTTGAATGTTGAGATTTTGGGGTGGTTGTGGTTGGTGGATCCAAGTATACAATCTGTAAAAAGTTACCTTCCATTCCATCCATTTTTGTAAAATCTATCATCCCTCTATTATTTTTGTATTTTATCTCAGTCTTTATCCTCTTTTACTGTAGATATTAAAATTTGAAAATTATTACCACTTCCATAAATGTT
The DNA here is from genome assembly GCA_025698465.1 of Gossypium longicalyx. Classification (NCBI taxonomy): domain Eukaryota; kingdom Viridiplantae; phylum Streptophyta; class Magnoliopsida; order Malvales; family Malvaceae; genus Gossypium; species Gossypium longicalyx. Next base: position 2,273,918 of record CM046995.1, on the reverse strand, counting down.
ACCTGTCCATCTTCACGTTATTTGACGTATACTTACTTTTAATAATTACGATGTTGATTTGATAAATAGACACGAAAGAATAATTTATAAATATTTCATAAAAATATTTTTGGTTCACAAAATAATATATTATTATCAGGGACGAAGTCAGAATTTTCTTTTTGAGAAAGTCGGGATTGAATTATATATTTTTGTAAAAATTAAAATGCAATTTCACAATTATATAAATTTATATTTTTATAGTTCTTAGGACTAAATCAAAAAATTATTATTTTTAAGACACTAAACCATAATTTACAATTTTTTATCTTACAAGTTTATAAATGTTGAGGTCATCTATACCTAAAATTAATCATGTTCCACGCCTAACCAAAAATAAACATTGCATGAAGAGATAAGGGAACTTAAATTATTGTAATATTTGTAAAAATAAAGTATTTTTATTTGTTCATATAGACCGTATATATTAGTGTTAAGTAGGTTTCGATTGAAACTAATCATATTAGTCTCATTATAGGTTTTTATAATATTTGCTCTTTTTGATACAATGCCTAGAATTATCCATAACTCCTCTCCAACCTCTAAATAGGAGAATAATGTATTTTAGCATAATTATACTCATATTTTTCTGTATTGATAATAATATCGATGTCAATTGAACTAAAATTCAATCGGCAAATTTAGAAAATGCATGTGTAATTAATATACCCAAATAACCACATATTTGGCATGACAATGGAAAACAGATGAAAGGATTACATGTTTGGAAAGTGGTCAACATTATGTTATATGGCATGAAAAAGAATGATTTAGTTTTCAACTTAATCAATTCCCATGATTACTTCGAGCATCCATTGACTTTCGAAACAAATTTTATTGAAAATAAAGGTTAGTGCTAGATTAATATGTATGTGATAAAAGTAAATGCAAATATTATTAAGAGGTAGGTGTACTGTGGATTGAGTTTTAGTGTAATTAGTATGAGTATTATTGTTAATGTAAGAAGATATAAATTTGAGTGCGCTGAAGCGTATTATTCTCCTATTTATGGGTTGGGGAGGGCTTATGGATAGTTTTAAATATTGTATTAAAAAGTGAGCTACCATTATTAACTAATCCACCATTCTTTCCCTATTAATACTTGATTTTCTGAAGCAATCTGGAAAACCCAAATGAATTTGATTCAGTAAATTAACTTTACATAAGTTTCTATTGAGGCAATTGTTGAGGGGGATCGATTCTTTCGAGAGAAGTTTTCGAAGTGTCGTTCGTCGGAAAATCGATATGGTCCCCACAATCATAGGTACTGCTGAAAAGGCTGGTTATGCCTTGGTTGGTGATTCCATCGACACCGCATGCGACTTCATCGATTAATTATGTACACGTCCTTCAGGTGCATACTCTCTCCACCAACCGAGACACTCTCACTCCTTGAACCTTCATAAACTTATTTCAAAAGAGTCGATCCCCTCAACACTATTGATTAAAAAAATGTTTTAATGATTTATTCAATTTACTGAAACAAAAATTCTCTAAACTACCTTTGAGCAAAAACACCTGTCCATTAATTGAATTTTAATAATTAACCCACTGAATTCATGCATTGTAATTTCTAGCAGGCAAAAGGAAAACAACTTTTAAGGGGTCGTTTAGATCACATCATCAAAGATAAACTTCATTGAACGGATGAAGGGGTTACAAAGAGACAAGCTTCATAGTAACAACATGGACTAAAGAGGTACTTGTTGAACTAAAATAGTATTAATATTATATATAGTTATTTAAGTTTAATATGACATGAAATATAAGCAATAAATTTTTTTCAAATCAATCTACATTTTCAAATGTCTAATTTAAATCCGTTTAAACCCACTTTTATTATTTTTTAAATTTTTATAATATATTATTCTTTTTATTTATATTTAGTATTATATACATTTCTTTTATCACTATCTTATATATTTTTATTAAATTTCTAAATATAAACAACGTATAGTTCAATATCATAGTAGTATAAAAAATCAATATATTTTTAAAACCAAATAAAATTGTAGCAAGTGCACTAGATCACTTGCAAATAATAAATTAAAGCAAAATAATTTGTTGAAAGAAGTATTTTGAGTATTGAACACAAGGAAAGAGATGTTCTATAAAATACCAATTAAAATATACACTTGAAATATTAAGTGTACTAAATATTAAATATGACAAACCAACTAATTGAGGTGAAAAAACAATTAATGATGTGTTGATATCAAGTGCCAACAAAGAGGAGGAGATAGAGGGGATAAGGCCTAGTTTGCTCGAATAGGGCAGGGAGCTGGTAGTAGGAAGGAGGAATAAGAGAGTAACTTAGGGAGGGTCCCCTTTCTCTCGTGTGCTTGGGCTTATATAAGGGGCTGTCCTTTGTCTCACGATACCAAGTCCCCAATAAGCGAAGGTATTGTCCCTCGGTAGGGATTTTGTATCCTACCTCTACCAAGAGCCATGTACGATTCATGGAGGGGATGCGCTTCCCTTAGTGATAATACATGGATATGACTTGTAAGACTGAAAGGGGAACTGACACTATAAAACGTGATATTAAGTATGCAAGTCACCTGGGCATGTAGGGGCTCGAACCACAAACCTAAGATACCATGGTTTTAGGTAAGTGGCTTAAGTCCCTTAAGTTGGTGGTTTGAGTCACCGCACACCCAGGTGGCTTACATAATTAATATCACAACTTATACTGACACTTCTGCTTTGAGTCTTATAGGTCGTATCCATGTATCACCACCAATGGAGGTGTGCCCCCTCCATGAATTGTACAGGCTCTTGGTGGAGGCAGGGGACTGATAAATCATAAAAGTAACATATTTTGATCCCATGCTTAGAATTTTTCTGGATGATTTATTATTTAATTTAGTGAATTTGATGCTCTTAATCCTTTAATTTCATGTTTTATACTCAAGAGAGCATAGGGGAACAAAAAAAGCAGAAAGCGGGCTAATTTAAAGATCCACACGGCCAAGACCATCTCCACACGGGTTGAGCACACGCCCGTGTGAGCCACATGGGCTAGCCACATGCCCATGTAGCAGCCCATGTTGATATCGCTCTTGGTTTCCCAAACATGCAGAAAAAGCCAATTTTTAGGGTTTCTAAGCATTCTGAAATCTATATAAACACACTAGAAGTAGACCTAAGGGGGACACACAGAGTAGAAAGCAAAAATTACTCGAAGAAAGTCGTTGGAATCATCTCAGAAGTAGATCCACTTCAAGATTGAAGATCTCCATTCAAATTTCTCTCGAAGTTTATTTGGGTTTTTCATGTCTTGTTGTTTTTCTATTTTTGAGATGTTTTCCTTTTACATTATAAACTAAACTCCCTAAATACCTAGGGAGGATGAAACCTACGATGGATCTTATTATTTAATTATATGTATTACACGATAAATACTTGTTTTTGTTCTTAATTATGTGTTCTTAATCCTTGCCTTAATATTTTCAAGATATTAATCCAAGTTTGATGTGCTTATTCAGTGGAGCAAAAGTCCATGTTTAAGAGTAGATCTAGCATAATTAAGTGGAGTTGCATGCAATCCTAGAAATAGGACGACATAAATCTGCCAGATTAGAGTCAAATCTAATAAGAGAATCCATAGATCGAGTTAATGCGACGATAGGGGTTTTAATTAGAAAGAGATTTCAATTAATCAACCTAGAGTTGTTCTTAGTCTTGAAAGAGATATTAACATAATTTAGGGATTTCTATGGATTAAGACAAGTGAATAAATCGTTTGGTTCAGAGTCGGGATAATAAGTGAAGTCTAGGTGGATTCTTTCCTGGGTATTGTCTCTCTCATTGGTTTTCTTAAGTATTTTCCCAATTCGATCTCTATAACGTTCATAGTTATTAGTTTAATTTTAGGTTAAAACAAATCCCTTTAATTATAGGCTAAATAATAGAAAGATAGTTATTACTAGTACTTTTAGTCCTCGTGGATACGATATTCCGGATTCACCATAGCTATACTATTAATCGATAGGTGCGCTTGCCTTAGTCGAAATATTAGTTAGTTTCGTGACCCATCAGGGACAAACCTTTGGTTGTTTGTGGACTAATCGATTGCTCGACAGACAACAGTTTGAAGACTTCTCCCAAAGGAATCGACCCTCTGATCCATGTTGAACCCCTCGAAATGACCCCTCACGGTGATCCCTCATCCAAAGGCAAACAACTCACTTATCATTTGGTGTTTTTTGTTCAAGCCTATTTTTTTGAATTAAATATTTTCATCTAAACACTCTCAAATATTATGCTGCCTTTTAGTATTAAGGGTAATCCATCCATTGAACATGTTTTCTCAAAGATAAGAGACACTCTCAAACACCTCTAAATACAAGAAAATTGTTGTCACCAAATTGTGAAAGCTAGAGAAGAAATCAACCTTCAACCAACCATTTAGGGGAATGAGATCCACCTAAATGCTTCAATTTCATAATCTAATGATTGAAGGCAAACCAAACTTGCCAATGGGAGAAATGGAAAAAAAGTATAAAAAATAATAATATCGAGTTTAAATAAATTTTTGCTAACCATTTTTAAATATAAATAATTTTGTGCAAATTTAAGACACATATTTCATGTCTAATTTGGAAAAATACATTATTAATATTATACATAGATTCGATCCAAACCTAACCTAACTCATTCTATAGATAACAAATGACGAGGTACTCTCTTTTCATCCTATAAAACAAAGAAAGTAGGTTAAAATGAATAAGGCTCTCAATCAAGAATGAACTAGTTGGAAAAACATGTAAAAGGGCTTTGATTTTATATAAGCTAGGCAAAATGATCAAGCCCATTTTGAGGGTGTTGAATGCTCAAAGGATTTGATTACCTTTTCTATGGGCCCTATTTGGGATTGAGATTTTATATTGAGATTTTAGCCTACTCAAGGGCTAGCTATCACTTCCATCCATGCCTTGTGAATTCAAACAAAGATTACCATTTAAAATATTTATTTATGAAGATTTTCTTCTACAATAATTATATATTTTGAATAATCCCAACACTTTAAAAAACTAAAAGAAAAGCTTAAATTGTGACGTGCACTATAGTAGTAGTGCTCAACAATTAGCTAGTTCCAAATGATAACATCAATAATTGCCTTATTCTCTCTACTTTATCTCTTTCTTATTTTAATCTTAAAAAACTCCACAAGCCTCCTTCAATTTCATTTTAAATATATGGGAAATGTGCATGAACCCTAAATGAATTTATGTCTGATTTATTTCATCTAAATTTTAATATATTAATTTTGACTAACGTATATATAATTGCGATGTATGAACCTTTAATCTTTAATTTTATCATGTGTATATATAATATATGAACTTTGCTCTAATTTTTTTCAATTCTTAATCCTAATAAGTGGAACACATTGTACCTAAAATGTGCATGACTATACACAACGACAAAAATTATAATTATTCTTTTTTCTTTGTAAGCATGGAGGAACATTCCTATCTTGTTCCTCTACAAAAACAAAAGCGACATAACTTTATATGTAATTATTGTTCCATAACTCAAATGGTCAATCCATCACACTTTGTTGGACCAAAAAAATACATTGTTTATTTCTATTATATGATTGAAAAACATTTTCATTTCCTTCACGAAAAATGAAAAGAATCTATTTACCCATTTTCCATATCTAGTTTCTGATTTATGTTGGCAATATTACCCTTTTGCAATGGAGCACCTCATGACTAGATGAAGTGAACCCTTTTGAGACAAAAGAAAAGAACAAAATGTTACTTCATATACGAAGATTTTAATGTCACCTTTGGATGAGACATATTGGGATGGAACAATGAGACATATGAGTTTGTGTATTTTCAATTTTATGTAGAACTCCAAGGTATATACAAACATTAGAAATATTATAAATTTGGACCATAGAATTAATTTTGGAAATTATTTTAAACGAGTATCCTATGTTACTATTATAATTAAAATTTTTATATAAATTCCATTTTATCACAAAAAGTGACAACGTTCCTATATATAACCACTACGACTTGTTTAGAAATTGAATTCGAAATTGTTTTTAATTTAATATTTTTAAACAATTTTTTTTATAACTCTACATATGGTGCAGTCGATAATAAATATTGAGTATTAAATTTGATTGATTATCATTAATAAAGTTAAAAATCAATAAATGTTGAATATAGTAATAATAAAAAATATTATATTTTTTTAATTTTAATCTTATTATAGGTTCTTATTATATTTTTTTATATAATACATAAAATTACTTATAACTCTTTTTTTTAATATTTAAATGAGAGAATAATACACTTCAGTTCATTTAAATTCACGTCTTCTTACATTAACAATAATATTAATAATAATTAAGATAAGACTCAATCGATAAAATATTGCAATTTTAGAAACACGAACTTATGTTTAAACTCTTCAACGGTGAATTCACCGAAAATTATAACAATGACTATAGTTTTACCATGTTATTCAAAGAAAAAGAGAATAGAAGTTGGCAAAAGAACAAATTCATTATCGTGGGTTGAGTTGACTAGATGAAGAGGGGGTTAATATTATGGGTTAGGGTCCATAAAAAGGTAGGGACAAAAATCCGACCGTCTCTGACACGTGGATGGGAAGTCGACAAAGCTGAGAAACAGAACGAATTACGTGGATGCATTGAATGACGGTGCATTTATAAATAAATAAATCTCACTATTTATGTTTCTTGCTTGTAAATAGTAATGTTTGAGGTCCCACTTTGATTGTCCTAATGTTAACGTTGCTTCGATTTTGTGCTCGGTATTTGTTTGAATAAAAAAATATATAAAATCTAATATATTAGTTTGATGGATAATGTGTTATCGTCTTGAGTACTGTTTGAATTTGAGTCGTGTTAATTGTGTTGCTGTTAAGATTTTATCTTTCTCTCGTAATTCACAAAATTTTTTTTATAAGTATTATAAACTGGGCTTTAAACGTAAAATTTATCATTACATCTCTTTCGTCGCAAGTATTATTTCACTAAGATTTGGAGAACATGTAAGATAATCGCTTTTGAATTTAAATTATTTCGATAAAATAATTATCACTTATCATTTAAATAATATGTGATTAGTAAGCTAAGAATATGTGATTAATAAGCTAAGAAGGAACCATGAAAGGCTCTTTTTTCTTCTGCATTAAGTTCTCTATTTTTAACCTCTTACCGCAACTCATATAAGGAGAACCGATCACAACCTCCACCATACCTTCTTCAATACTGTTTTTTAGCATCAACAAATTTAATAAATTATATATTATCAACTAATTTTAAATTAATATTTAATATGATAAACAAAATCTAAAATAATTTATTACGTTTCTCTTACTTTGACTTTGTTTTTTAGAATTTTTTATACATTTACCTACTCAGTGGTAAAATGTTAAATGAATTGTGATTTTACATTCAAATCTTATAAACCCATCTATTATCGAATGGTTTAATATTGAATGTATAATATTATCATGTTTTTTTTTCTTGATTTATAAAAGTGGTGATTAAAGTTTTTATCATATATTTATTTAATATGGGTTTTAAATCGTGTAACCCATGTCCCCTATCCTAATATTGTATAAAAAAACGTTATCGTGATTTTTTTGTCAATAAAATTTTGAATTAAAGGTAAGAAGGGATTTTGAAAATTTTGGAGTCTAAGATTTAAATCTTATGGTGTGTGTTTGTTTTAGATTTATTTTAATAAATTAGTTTGAGTTGAATAAATTATTATAAACACTGAATTATGTTAGAGATTGTGTGACCCGAATCCCGTCACTTGTTGAAGAAATAAATATAATGGCAAAATAAGAGGATTTGTGAAGGTGAGAAGTCGTAGCCTGCCATAGATACTAGGGGTGTGCAAATTTCGAGTAAAACTGAATTAATTCAGTTAACCGACCGAAATCGGTCGATCGGTTAATCGAATTAATTCGATCGGGGTCGGTTAATAATTTTTTGGAAGTTCAGTTAACGGTTAAATCGGTTTGAAATCGATTGATTAACCAAATTAACCGAATAATAAATAATATTATAATATATAAATATTTGGTTGATTCGGTTAATTTTTTGGAAATATAAATTAATCGGTCGGTTGAATCGGTTACTTTTTTTATATGTTTTATACTTATTTTAACCAAAAATAAAAAATATATAAATTTCGGTTAATTCGATTAACCGATCGAATTAACCGAAAAAGTTTGGTTCAGTTAATTTTTTTTTGAAAAATTTTCGATTCGGTTAACGGTTAAGGGTTTAAAAAGGTCAGTTAATTCGGTTAATGATAGTCCGAGTCGGTTAACCAGTCAGTTAACTGATTGAACACCCCTAATAGATCTCCATCAAGCACAAAACTGTACTGGGGTTGCGACTAGGGGTGCGGAGCCCCCACGGTAAGAACCATATAGCACAAGTTGAATCCGTATAGAACTGTTCTTCTATTTGACTTTGATTAGAATAGTGTTTTTCAACATTCAAATAGATGTAGTCGAAACTCTTCTTCTATCATTAATTTTTCAATATTAGTGAATTTTTTCTTCTCTGTACGTGATTTTTTCTCTCGAAGGGGTTTCCACGTAAAATCTGTGTCTTCTTATTTTTTTTCTTATTACTTTGTGATAATTCAACTACCATTATCAATGATTATTATAACAAATTGAATAAAATATTATTTAATAATAATTTTTTTTCAAAATTATAACTGATACTTTATTGATGGAAGAAGTAATAAGTATTGTAACAGGCCTAAAAAGTAACAACTGCCAGCTATTTACCTCCTAAAAGGCACCGAAACGGTGCACCATACAAAACTAGAAAATTAAACAAAAGAAATTAAAGAAACAGTCTTTTTAGTCACAAAAGAAATGAAACAAAGCTAGACCTTGTTACCCCTCTTCTTCTTCAGTTCAAATCAAATCTATCTTGTATCAGCTACTCAACAGGACCGAAAACACCCAAGATCCTCCATATATCATCTTCATTTCGGCCCGAGCACGAGTTCATCAGACAAACAGATTATTGCAAAGTCCAGACTCTAAACCTTCACCTATCCGTCTTCTCTGTTACCTCTCCTCTCGCTGTTCACCAGACCTTCCACTGCCTGCGGGACCTCCTCTATCCAGTATCGAGGGTTTTCGTGTTGATGCCCCTCCATCGCCATCCCATGCTCTGCCTTATTAGCTTCCCTTAGTATGTACCTAAATCTCACACTTCTGAACATGTGTTCTCTTCCCTTAATCTTTTTAATCAAACTGCTTATTTTAGATTTGTCTTCTTCTGTAGTGTTTAACTTACATATAACTGATAATGAATCTCTTTCGATGCAGATATCCCGGAAGCCCATTTCCTCTGCCATGGTAGCAGCCTGCAAGCACGCCCTTACCTCAGCCATGACCGGACCAGATATATACGCCCATGGAAAGGTACATGCTGCCATCACCAGACCATCTCTATTTCGAGCTATGACTCCTGAACTAGATCTTCTCGTATGATGGTTAAACGTAGTGTCGAAGTTGATTTTTATTGTGTCATTCTCTGGTGGACTCCAGTCGTAACTACCAACTATCTGTGCCTCCCTCATCGTAACCTCCATGGCTACAACTTTTGTACAATAAAACTTAAAAAAGCTCACTACTTCATTGACTTGTTCTCGGATTCCTTCATGGTAAATTTTATTTCGATTATACCAAATAGCTCAATAGGCAATAACTCTAATTTTACATTCTTCATTACTCAGACTATCGAACTCCATATCTAACCAATTTTTCCAATTTGGTTCACTATTATTTGATGAGACTATCCCCCCAATCCTCTCAAGACTTGCTGCGAAAAAAGACAATATCGGAATAGATGGCTAACAGTTTCCTCCTCTGCTTGACAAACTGGACATAGAGAGTTTGCTGCCAACTTTCGCCGTTCTAGATTCTGTAGAGTAGGGATGTAGTTATTAGCTACTTTCCACATGTTTATGCGAATTTTGTTTGGCACTTTTAGCCCCCATAGTTTTTTATAGAACAGAGCAGAATACTCATTCTGTAAACTAGACCCCTGGGCTGTAATCTACCATTTGTAACCACTTTTCACAGTGTACACCCCTATATTGTCACCTCTCCAAACTAAGACATCTTCCAGTCTGTTACGCGCCAAAGGAATTAGCATAATATTTTGAAGTAGCTCCTCTCCAAATAACTCTCGGATTATATCTTGCTTCCAGGTAGTAGTTTCTTTGTTGATTAAATCTGAAACTTTAGTATATCGTATGTCTATATACTGATTTTGTATTCTTCCATTTCCAGGTCCCAAAAACCATGCATCATTCTATATGTTCACTATTTCACCGTTCTTGATTCTCCAACCAATCCCCTCCTCGAGCAGCCATCTAGCTCCCCAAATACTTCTTCAGGTATACGAAGGGTAAGACCCTAAACTTGCATTCATAAAATCCCTTTTTGGAAAGTATTTTGCTTTCATTACTTGTGCAAATAAACTATTCGGCTGCATAATAATCCTTTAACCCTGTTTTGCTAACAAAGCTGTATTAAACTTCGTTAAATCTTTAAACCCTAAACCTCCCATCGCCTTGGGGATACACATGTCACTCCACTTGCACCAATGTATGCCTTTGTATGATTTAGGATTACGCCACCAAAACTTACTCATAATGCCCTCAAGCTCTTGACAAAATGAACCTGGTAACTTAAAACCCTGCATCGTATAAATTGATAGCGCTTGTAAAATTGATTATAGAAATACCTCCTTGCCCCCTGCCGACAATACTCGCATACTCCAATTATGAATCAGCTTAACAACACGTTTTTTTTATCTCAACGAAAGCATGTTTTTTTCTTCGACCTACCATGGTTGGCAACCCCAAATACCTTTCTGGATTATTAGAAATTCTTACCCCTAATATACTTCCTACCTGGCTTTGCATATCATAGTCAGTATTACCGCTGAAATAAATAAGGGATTTATCAAAATTGACCAGCTGACCCGACATCAATTCATACTCTTTAATCACCTTCTTCATGTCGTTTTGCACCTTCCACGGATGCCTCTCCAAACAGCATACTATCATAAGCGAAAAATAAATGTGTCACTGATACACTACCTCTACCCACCATTGTTGCCATAATTCTCCCCTCCTTTTTGGTGATTTCTATTAAACGTAAAAATGTTTCAGCACAAATGAGGAACAAATACGGACTTAACAGGTCCCTTTGTCTCAACCCTCTCTGCTGCTTAAATTCCTCTCCACTTCTTCTATTAATCACCACTGAATACTTTACGCTGGAGATACACTTCATGATTATTGCAATCCACTCTTCACAAAATCCCATACTACGCATCATTTTTTTCTAAAAACCCCCCATTCAATCCTGTCGCATGCTTTGCTCATATCTAGTTTTGATGCAAATCCTTTCTTCAAAGCCCATCGTCGTTTCTTATAAGAGTGTAGGATTTCATAGGCCACCAGAATGTTGTCAGTAATTTGCCTTCCTGGAACAAACGCCCTTTGAATATCGTTAATACAATATTGCAAAACACGAAAGAATCTATTAACTAACACCTTCGATATGATTTTGTAGATCATGTTGCACAGACTAATAGGGCAAAATTGACTCATCGACTTTGGCGAATTCACCTTAGGAATAAGAACAATACTTGTTTCGTTAACCTCCCCTATCTCTCTTCGGCCGTTCAACACATCCAAAAAAAACTTGGTAACTTCATCCCCTACAACATGCCAATATTTTTGATAAAATAATGCCGGATACCCATCATTACCTGAAACTTTAAGAGCGCCAATAGATTTCATAGCCCCAATAATCTTTTCAGATTTAAATTCAATCATTAGTTCTCTGTTTAGCTCCTCCGTAATGCACGGTGTAATTGACCCAAACAATCTATCACTAGTACTTACCTTCGTTGCTGAGAATAGCTTCTTGAAATAATCTGTTGCTAATTTGGAAACTTCATTATAATCTGTCACCCAATCCCCCGCTCCGTTTTCTAACCCCTTAATCAGCTTTTTCTTCTTCCTGTATAAATCATATCTATGGAAAAAAGCCGTATTTCTATCACCCATTTAAAGCCAGTTGATTCTCACCCTTTGTTCCAAAAAAATCTCCTCCTTATCTGCTTCGAAGTTTAAGTCTAATTTAATCTCTGTGACCTCCTCCAGCACCTCCTCATTTATCTCACAAGCGCTCAAATCAGCTAATCTAGCATTTAGCATTATCTTACGACACTCTCTAATTCTCTTATCCTTTACTGCCCAAGAACTCAAACTCGACCCCAACTCCCTCAACTTCACCAACAAATTTTTTTTTTATTTAAAATCCACTCATGTCTTATTCGCTCCTCAACCTCTGAATTCAATATCCAATCAGCATTGAATCTAAACTGCCACTGTTGGTCCCTAGCATTCGACCTTCCATCCCCATCTGTATCACCCAATACGGGAAATGATCGGAAAAACTGTATTGTAAATGGCTCACCTTATATCCTGGAAATAGACTCCACCACCCTAGATTTACCACTCCTCTATCCAACCTTCCCTGATATTGTTACTAACCAACCTACCTCTTTCCCATGTATACCATTGCCCACAGAACCCCAAACATTTATCTCACACTCTTCCAAAACTTCCCTAAATGCAGACATTTGTCTTTCCTATCTTATTCTTCCCTCTTGTTTCTTGTAAGAAAACAAAATTTCATTAAAATCCCTGGTAATCAACCATGGCTTGTTATTTCCACGCTTCAAATATCTTAATAAATCCCATGACTCATTCTTGTCTTGTTCCACTGGTGATCCATAAAATCCTGTAAATCTCCAAATAACCCTCCCATCTTATTCTTCCACCTCTACATCAATAAGTGAATTCGAAAAACTTTTTAACGTTAAATTTAATCCTTCCCTCCAGCCTAAAGATAAGCCCCATCTCGTTTCAACTGCATCAACATCAATACTATGATCGAACCCGCATTTCCTTCTTATTACCTCCATTCTTCTACTCGTTACCTTTGTTTCCATAAGAAACAAAATCTGGGGATTAACTTCTCTCAACTTGTTCTTGAGACGTCTAACTGTCCATGGTTGCCCCAAACCATGAACATTCCAACTACAGATTTTTATTGCGTCCGATCGGCCAACATATTAATGGCCGCCGATATCACATTTTCTGAACCTAACTCCATTGAACCTCTATCCATATCTGAGTAAGATCTCTGCCGCTTCTTACCATCCATAAATTCTATAGGTAAATCTTCATGCTCTACCTCCTCCCCCCCGTACCATGATCTTCTTTGAACTTTCAAACCTACCTTTTTCCTTAACGACCCACGGTAGTCTAAAAGACCGACCCACCGACCTCATCTCATTACTATGATCGTTCGTATTAGTTACATCCACTCCAAACACCCTTCCCCTTCTTTCCCCATCAATTTCCATACGAACCCACTTGTCAGTATCATTCTCCTATCGTAACCATTTACTTACCACCTGTCCTCCCCTTCTAGGAGCCGCCCTCAACGATATATCCCACCCAAACTCCACCTGCAGATTTCTTAATGGTAGGCGAACTTGACAAAATTTTTCCCCATGGCCAAGTCGACCACAAAGAAAGTAAAACAATGGTAATCTCTCATATTGAAATATCGTATATATGAATTTATTCGAGCCTATTCCGATTTTCTTCTTCCTTTTAAGTGGAAGTCGAGTGTCAATAACAACTCTGATCCTCATATATTGACTTATCCCCCTCGACACCAAAGATGTGTCATATTCTAAAAAATTACCAATAAAATCCCCAAACTGACATGCCATTCCTTCCGTAGTAAATCCAATTGGGAGATTATGTATCTGTACCCAAAACATTGTTTTCCAAAGGGGAACCATATTAGGTTCTTCTCCCCTAACTAATCGGTGGAAAACAATGAGATGACGATTAAAGAACCATGGCATACCATCCAAAACTCTCTGTAAATCTATTTCACTATAGAATATGAATAACATCCGCTTGTCCTCCAACTCCGTTATTGAAACCCCTCTCAAAGGATGCCATAAATCGGCCAAAGTGTTCTTTAAAGCCGGAAAGTTTACCACGCTATCTGTAAGAACTCTTCCCACCAAACATAAATCGTAGAGATAATACTCTTTATCGTCGCCGCCAATCACCATTAAGGGGTCTTCCTCATCGTCCATAATATTAAGATTAGTGAGATCTTCATCCACAGTATTAGCCTCAGCCATGCCGCCCCTTTTGCCCTAAAAAAGCCAAACTCTTTTGATCGAAAACGAAACCAAAAGCCAACCCTAAAATTGAAATCGTGCTACAAAGTAGACCAAAACCCTAACGCGTGCTAATGAAGCAGACCTAGTAACTCTGTAATACTTATTTAATAATAATTAATTCTTATTAAAACTGTTGATATAATTTTATAAGTTATAATTTTTATATTATTAAATTTTTGGTATTATTAAAGTAACACTTAATTACTTTCAAAACCAATGCATTGACCAAACGTGTTTGAAGTGTTGTTTTACAAAGAAAATCTTTTATATTATTTCAATCTATCATCATTATTAAGCTATCTACCTTCAACTTTTTAAAGGAAAGAAAAAATTAGTTCGTGACATGACATAAAAAAAAGGGGTTTGCTATGATGATGAAGGAGTTGAATGATTCCAAATTAATTTTATTCATTAGTAGTTAAAGGATTTAAGTATCCTTATCTTTTATATTTTAATGTGTATGTCAATTTTTTTATATGATAAAAGGTAATTTTCATATCCGGTTTAAAGTTAATGGATTTTTTTTTTAAGATTCGGGACTGTTTTTATGATTTTTTTAAGATTAAATTTAAATTTTTTTTAAAATGTACAGTGTATTTTATCACTACACTTAATATATTAGGGATCGTCCTGTATAATCGACGTGACAAAAAAGGAGAGAAGATCAAACACACATATTTTACATAGAAAACTCCTCCGAAGAGGATAAAAACCATGGGCAAAATGAGATATTGATTTTTCACTAAAAAAGTAAACAAACGAGAATACAATATGAAGAAAATAAATCTAAAAGTAGTAAACGTACAATCTCAAACCCCAAAAACAAAGTCTAAACTTGAGAACAAAATTCTCTCCATAGTTATCATGAAACTCTCACCAAAACATCTTCTCACTCCCCAAAGAAAAGCTCTTGCTGATTGGCATATCAAAAATAGGGATACAATGGCCCCTTTAAATAGGCTTAAATTAGAGTTCTAATCATACTAAAATATCTTAGAAGTAATTAAAGTCCAACTAGAAGTTTAAAATGCGACTGTAGAACTTGGAGAAATCGTTGTGACGTCCCATACATGTTTATCACGATGTCGTTGCCACGTTTGTTTGGGGTTTCATCGCGACGTCACCTCTGTTTTACCTTTTCTTCGATAATCATCGAACATCTTCCTAAATATCTGTAAAGGGTATGATAAATGCGAGTCACATTCTACATGACATTTATTTGTAAAATCTAAATTATTTTACTAATTAATAATGTATTAAATAATTTTTCAATAATTTGATGAAAGCCAAAATAATAGGTTGATCCAAGTGTTGATGGTGATATAATTATTCATCGTTTACCAAATAAAAAAATTTCATTTTTTAATATTATTATTGATAGAAGGTTGAAAAACAAATAAGTGATAATTTCGAGAAAAAATAGTACTAATTCCATGTTCATCCAAATAGAAATGTGGACAGGGAGAAGTACTATTTCCCTTTTGTTTACCTAACTTCAGTAATGGATGTGTTTAAAAGAACAAAGCAGAGGAAAGGACATGCACGTTTCATGTAGCTTACTATACTATGCCTTTTTTTTCTTGGAGAAGGAAGCTAATGTCTTTTTTTAATCTTTTTAACTGCTCCACCTAGCCGTTAAAAAAGTTAGAGATCTCCAATGATTTTTATTTTATTTTATTTTATTTTATTTATAAGCTATTATATAAAATTTTGATTTTGTATAATTATATATAATATTAATTTAATTTAATTTTTATAAATTACTCACATAATTTTCGATATAGCATTCGTTGAGGTAGTTTTTTAGTAGCGTCAAGGGGTAGTTCTAACTGGTGTCTAACACTACCTGTTCAAAAACTTATCATGTTTAAGTTGGTAAATTTTGATAACAAAAAAAAATTTTCGAGTGTGATTCTAAGTGACACTTTAGACAATAACCAACTCAATTTTAATATCTAAATTACACATAGAAACGTATTTTAAAAATTAGTTTGAATTTGAATTATGGCAATCAATTTCTTATATTTTATTAGATTGGATCGAATCGGACAAAATTTAGAAGTATACTTTAGAGATTTCTTGTTAGTTTCATAAGAAGATTGACTATAATAAATATAGTATATTAGTAAGTCTTAAATCCTTATAAATTAAGGAGAGAGAGAAACGTTCCATTTAAGTGCTCAGAAGAAAGCAAATAATTTTATACCTAAAATTACATATAACCCATCCAAAAAATAGATGCATTAAGTGGATGAAGCAAACACCTAAGATCATAATAAACAGCAAGAAAAAAAAAATACTAACGTGTATATATGTAGTTAGCATCATGTAAGACTTAAATAAAATTAAATGATTATTATCAAATTAATATTTTTATTTCAATTCAAATATTTTATATTTTAAAATAAAAGTACACTATTAATCCCCAACCTCAATTCAATTGAGTTTGAATAGCAGTTCAAACAAATACATACATTTAATACACTAAGTGAAGAATTTCTTGACTTAATAAATGGATTAAAAAAATCACATATCCTCTTCTTAAAATTTTAATAATATTATAATTAGATCAATTTCCCTTTCCAGCATAGGAAAAGAAATAATCACTGTTTAAATAATTATAAATTAGGTTAAAGTGCCACCTGTGATAAGAGCTTTCGGCACAGAATTTTATACCTTAATTTCCCTAATGTGCAAGCATGCCGAGATTAGAATAGATAATGCGTGGGGTGGGGAAAAGTAATAAAGAAGCAATTGTAGTTAGCAACCCATTGTATTTCCATCTTTTTCTCAAAAAATAGATAAATGAGCTTTTATACATTTTGAAAAATATAAATTAATTTAACTGTTAAATTTTATCTGTTATATGATGATGTGAAATGTTAATTTATATGGTTAATTACTAATTTAGTCTCTGAACTTGATTGATTGAAGCCATAAATAATTAAAAACTTGATTGAAGCGAAAAGAAAAATCAACTAAAATTTTTGATTACTCACTTTCAAATTTTTTATATTTTCGTTAAAGTTCAATTTTATCTTCATCGCCCATGCTTCTAACTAAAAGATACATAAAAATTTATTTAATGTTTACTTTCTTCTACTTCAGTAAATACTCATTTTTTACATCTTCTATGCTTTCGTATCTCCTGATGGTGTGTAATCACCGTTATAAAATTTTGATTACTCATTTTCGCATCTCCATAGTTATTACAATTTTTCGCACTTGAAGAT
This sequence comes from Gossypium longicalyx, assembly GCA_025698465.1. Lineage (NCBI taxonomy): Eukaryota > Viridiplantae > Streptophyta > Magnoliopsida > Malvales > Malvaceae > Gossypium > Gossypium longicalyx. The sequence continues at coordinate 2,256,314 of CM046995.1, read as the reverse complement.
CTTATTGTTTAATATCCTAACAATTTTTGAGTTTTGAATTTTTCATATAAATTTTTGGGTTTTGAATAAAGAATCCTTGGGTTTTGAATTTTTAGAAAATAATGTTTTAAATTTTTAGAAGAAATAAAATATAAAAAGTGAAATTTTAGTTTAAAATAAAACCCCTGCAACCATCAACACATCTCTAAAGGTGGAGAAGTAGAAAAAGGAGATCCTTCTATTCATCTTCTTCTTCATTGCCAAAGAGAGATGCAAAATTGAAAGATTTTGTTTACTATAAATGTATCGTTTCTATGGTTTAATTGTATTTCAATAGTAATAGAACCATGATTTTATTGAAATGGGTGCTTTTAGAAATGTATTGGAGAGCGTATTTAATAGGTAAGGTTAGTGTATCATTGCATTATATAGTTTTTGTTAGAGTTGTGTAACTCAAATTCTAAGAGATTCCTTGCAAGTCAAGTTAAACAAAATATATTTTCTCTCTAGAAGATTTAGTATTTATGAGTATAATATATTTAGTATTTATTAGCATAATATATTTGACTTTGATTAGAATTACCTTTTTTTCAACCTATAAATAGATGTAGTCAAAACTCCTCTTTTAATCATTCGAATTCAACATAGTGAATTTTCTTCTCCTCTGCCCGTGGTTTTTTCCCGAAAGGGTTTCCACGTAAAATCTGTGTTTTATTTTATTTTATTTTATTTTATTTTCACAAATTGGTATCCGAGCTTTTGGGTTGTTCATCTCAATCACGGTAATGGTGTCTTTGAAGTATGAAATTCCGCTGTTGGATCGCAACACCAGATTTGCGTTGTGGTAGATTAAGATGTAAGCAGTTCTTGTGCAGATGGATCTGAAGGATGCCCTGCTAGAGATAGATAAGATGCCTTCAACATTAACAGATGAAGAGAAGAAGCACAAGAATTGAAAGGCGTTAACACAATTACATCTGCATTTGTCCAACGAAATTTTGGAGGATGTGATGAAAGAGAAGACCGTCACTGCATTATGGAAGAGGCTAAAACAAATATGTATGTCGAAAACTCTAACAAGCAAGTTGCATATGAAGCAGCGTCTTTATGCTCATCGTTTAGAGGAAGGTGCGTCTGTACATGAACACTTAACAGTGTTTAAAGAAATTCTCTCAAACTTGGAGGCCATGGAGGTTCAGTATGATAAGAAAGATCTAGGGTTGATTCTAATTTGTTCGTTGCCCCCGTCTTATTCAACCTTTAGAGACACGATTTTATATAGCCGCGAGTCTCTCACAGTTGATGAGGTTTATGATTCTTTGACCTCGTATGATAAGATAAAGCATCTTGTGGTTAAACCTGACTCTTAGGGAGAGGGTCTCATTGTTCGTGGGAGACAAGATCGGAATGCTGATGATGATCGTGGAAGGACACAGGAACAGAATCCTCGCAGTAAATCTAAGGGTAGATCAAAGTCTTCAAATAGAGGTAAAACTTGTAACTTCTGCAAGAAGAAAGGGCACATTAAATCTGAGTTCTATAAGCTACAGAACAAGATTAAAAGGGAGGCTACGAATCAAAAGGGAAAACAACCAGAAAATTTTGATGAAGTTGATGTTATAGAAGACTACAACGATAGTGAAATTCTAGTCGCTTCTGTCAACAATTCTAAAGTGAGCGAGGAGTGAATACTTGATTCATGTTGCACCTTCCATATGAGTCCCAATCGGGATTGGTTTACAACTTACGAAACAGTGTCTAAAGGTGCTGTTTTGGTGGGAAATAATGCTTCATGTAAAATCGCAAGTGTTGGAACAATTAAAGTTAAGATGTTTGATGGAGTTGTCAGAACACTTAGTGACGTACGACATGCTCCCGAATTGAAGAGAAATTTAATTTCATTGAGTACTCTTGATTCAAAAGGGTACATATACACAACTAAAAGTGGAGTTTTAAAGATTTCCAAAAGTTCACTTATTGTGATGAAAGGGCAGAGAAAGACTACCAAGTTATATGTTTTATGGGGGTTCTCATCATTATCGTGATGCAATTGTCGCTTCCTCTTCCTTGTCAGATCATGATATTACTAAAATTTGGCATATGCACCTAGGGCATATGAGTGAGAATGGCATGGCAGAATTGAGCAAAAGAGGGCTTCTTGATGGGTAAGGAATTTGCAAACTGAAGTTCTGTGAGCACTGTGTTTTTTGGGAAGCAAAAGAGAGTTCGATTCGCCAGAGGAATCCATAACATGAAAGGAATGTTGGAGTATATTCATTCTGATCTGTGGGGACCATCCAGAGTGCCTTCGAGAGGTGGAGCTAATTATATGCTAACTTTTATTGATGATTTTTCCAAAAAAGTTTGGACATTCTTCTTGAAGCAGAAAAAGCGATGTGTTTTCCGCATTTAAGTCTTGGAAAATTATGATTGAAAAACAGATGGGAAAACAAATAAAATACCTCCGCACAGACAATGGCTTAGAGTTCTGTTCTGATGAGTTTAATAGACTGTGCAAGTTAGAGGGGATCGTGAGACACTTGATAGTTCGTCATACTCCACAATAAAATGGCATTGCAGAACGAATGAACAGAACGATCATGGAGAAGGTTTGATGTATGTTGTCAAATGCCAACTTACCAAAGTCGTTTTGGGCAAAAGCAGCCTCTACTGCATATTTTTTTATCAACCGATCTTCATCCGTTGCCATTGAGAAAAAGACTCCACAAGAGGTATGGTCTGGTAATCCTGCTAATTATTCTGACTTAAAGATCTTTGGGTGTCCTGCATATGCTCATGTTGATAATGGAAAATTGGAATCGAGATCCATTAAATGTGTTTTTCTTGGTTATAAAGCCGGTGTAAAAGGATATAAGTTATGGTGTCCTGAAAATAGAAAAATTGTGATTAACATAGATGTCATTTTTTATGAAACTATTATGCTACCTAACTTATCTCTTAAAGACTCTTCCAATAAAAAAATCAAAAGCAGGTGGAACATCAGATTAATACAGAGTCGACTTCTCAAGCTAGTACAAAAATTGAGAATAGAGTTGCTTCTTCACCACAATACTCTATTGCCAAAAACAGAACTAGAAGAGAAATTAAACCTCCAAAGAAGTATGCCGAGGCTGATCTAGTTGCTTATACGTTAAATGTGGCTGAAGATATAGATGCAAACTGAGAGCCATCTAATTATTCTAAGGCAATTAGCTGTGAAGACTCAGAAAAATGGATGTTTGCTATGCAAGAGGAGATGGAGTCACTCCACAAAAATAGAACATAGGATCTTATAAAGCAAGGCTTGTTGCAAAGGGCTATAGTCAAATTCCAGGAGTAGACTTCACAGATGTGTTCTCCCCAGTTGTGAAGCATAGTTCGATTCGAGCTTTGCTTGGTATTGTGGCCATGCATGATTTGGAGATTGAGTAGTTAGATGTAAAAACTGCATTTTTGCATAGAGAACTTGAGGAGGAAATTTACATGCAACAACCGAGAGGTTTTTCTGATCTCGTAAAAGAGGACTATGTTTGCTTCTTTGAAAAAGTCCCTTTTTCTTGTTTGAAGCTTGATCACCAAGACAGTGGTACAAGAGGTTTGATTCCTTTATGACTTCTCATGATTTCAAAAGAAGTAGTTTTGATAGTTGTATTTACTTTAAGAAAAACAGTGATGGTTCTTTCGTGTATCTCCTTCTTTATGTTGATTGTCGAAACTATTTTTTGAGTTAAGAAAAAAAAACGGGGATCGACTTTTTAAAACCAAATGTGGAGTTGCCACCAATCTTTTTGTTTAGGTGTTATTGGATCACCTAAAGAAACATTTTAAAACAATTTTGGTCCACGTAAATTTAAAAAATGGGTTCGGGAGCCAGTTACGTATTAGGAAGGGTTAGCACCCTCACTACGCCCAAAAACTGGTACCAGATTGATTAAGTGTTGTCCTTATGTCTAGGGTTTTTTTCAAAAAATTTGAAATATGATTCCTCTTAAAACATTTGAGTGGTTTAAGCTGGTCGTCAAAACTTTCTCATTTCAAAGGTATAAAGCATCAAATCCAGCACGATAGGACATGATCTTTTATACTTTTGAGAACACGATTGAGTTTTGACTTCCAAAAGCTCTTAAGTCAAAAATTGTAAAAGGGTGTCCAAATATTTAGTCCAACGAAAAAATCGAAACCCAGCACAGTAGGGCACGGTTTCTCGAATTTCTAAATACTGAACATTACCTTATTTTAGGATTTTTTTTTTAAAAAGATTTGTGAAGTCAAAACATATTAATTTTATTTGAAATACAATGGACTAATTGATTTTAAAGAGTTGGGAATTATAAAGCAACATTTTGTAGACCAAAAGAAAAATAATTAGCATGGGATAATATACACACATACAATACAATGCTTATGAAAGAAGATAATAATATATAAAATAATATGAAAATAAAATGCAACACATAATATACAAAGCAATATGGATACTAAGGCCAATACAATACAAAACAATTTAAAAAACTATATGAAAAAAATTTACAAATGAATAATGCATGCTAGGGTTTGAAATGATTCACATGTATAAAAATAAAACTAAGAATATGTAAATGAGTATTAAAATAAATATTGTGAAAGAAAAAAAATTGGAGCCAATAACATAAAAAACAAATCTATTTAAAGGAGATAATGTACATGCAATAAAAAAAAAATCAATGTACACAATATATAATGGAAATATAATAAAATAAAGGATAAACAATATACATGAAAAAATAACAAACCAATATATAATAAAACAATATATACATGTAAGGATCTTAAATAACAAAGAAATAATAAAATATGTCTTCTAAAGAATAAGCTATATACATAATAAATTGATTTAAACGCAATTATATAAAATAACATGGAATTAATCAATGTATATAGAATAAAACCAATTTTAATATAAATTATATATATTAATAATATATATAAGGGTAGTTAAATTAAATTTTATACAAAATTTTGAAACAATATAATATATAAAAGGTGATTTTAAAATAATAATTTTGTAATAAAAACAAAATAATTTATCAAAATAATTTAAAATGTATAAAAATAAGAGATGAAAAATGAATTATACAAATTGAAATGGAAAAAAACTTAATTGAAATAAAAATTAAACTAGAGGGATAATTAATAAGATAAAAAAACTATTGAAATTGAAATAATGACTGAAGCGCAATGCGCGCGAATGTCCAGGGATCAAAACTGAAAATATTCCATTTCCCAAAAAATGGCGTTCAGGCGCGGATTAAATTGCAAAGACGCGCAAATTCTATGTCAAATTTGAAATGAAGTAAAGTGAAAATAAGGTTCAATTTAAAGGTCTGCGCGAAGACGAAGGACTAGTCGCGCAATTTGACCATTCAAAGTAAAATGGCGCGGAACTGGGCCATGAAACGGGTTGACGCGCGCATTCTCTTCCTCTAGACGGTACCGTTTCATGTTCTGCACAAAACCAGGTAAAAAACCCTAAAGCTAATAAAAGCAAATCAAAATAAAACAAAACCTAAGGCCCTTCCCTTATTCTTTTGGCCAGAAGCTTCACAACCGCCACTTCGTCTCCATATTTGACAAGCGACGTCAGACGACGGCTTAATCTAGCCCTATTTGACCACAAATCCACGAGTTTTTCTAGGTTTTAACTTCAATCCTCATCTAGGCTTCGATTATCACGAAGCAAACAAGGATTTCGAAGCTTCAAAACAAAGTTAAGTCTCTCCCCTTTACTTATTTTTTTGCTTTCATATGTAGTAACAAAGCTTTAAGAAATAGGAGTTGAATTGAAAAGAAAATAAAATCTAAATCACCTCTTGAAAAATTGCTCTCGTGATTTCTTATTCAAACTTTTCTAGATTTGTATTCGTGAAATATGCGTGTGTATTTCTGGGAAAACCCTCTCCCTATTTACAGTATACAATTGGCTTTATATAGCCAAAATCCAATATAAAATTTACAAGTTTCCCTTTTTCCCTTCATTTGTTTGCTGTTATTCTGTTATATTATCTGTCATTTGCTGTTGTGATTTCCATTTGTTGCAGGTATGAAAGTCGTGGTGCTGCTGACATGGCGAGGCCGTTCGGGGGTGTCTGAGAGGAATGGGGCGCACACGTGCATTGAAATCTCTTGATAAGAACCATTCATGCGAGGATGTAGCTAGAGTTAGATTTTGTGCCAATTTAGGTTAGGGTTTATTTGGGTCTTGTATTTGGGTTTTTATTTGGTTTGGGGCTCAAGATTTGGGCTTGTATTTGGACTTTTTTAATGGAATGTTAATTTGGACTTTATTTATTATTATTTATTATTTTTTGCTCTGTTTTGGTTCTGGTGTGGGCCCGGGCAAAATAGGCCTATTACAGCGATGACATGTTGATAGCAGCAAAAGATAAATGAGAGATAAGAAAGGTCAAAGCCCAACTAAGTGAAGAATTTGAGATGAAAGATTTGGGACCAGCAAAGAAGATACATGGAGACTCTCAGAGATAGAAAAGCAAGTAAATTGTACCTAAGTCAGAAGGGGTACATTGAGAAAGTTCTTTGCAGGTTCAATATGCAGAGTGCTAAGCCTGTTAGTACTCCTTTAACAGCCCATTTCAGACTTTTATCAGCTTTGTCTCCACAATCAGATGATGAGATTGAGTACATGTCACATGTTCCATACTCTAGTGCAGTGGGATCTCTCATGTATACTATGATTTGTTTACGTCTAGATTTATCATATGCAGTCAGTGCAGTTAGCAGATACATGGCGAATCTCGGTAAAGAACACTGGAAAGCAGTTCAGTGGATTTTAAGATACTTACGAGGTATTATTGATGTCTACTTACAGTTTGGAAGAACTAGATATGGAGTCATTGGGTATGTTGATGCTGATTTTGCTGGAGACCTTGATAGAAGAATATCTCTCACGGGTTATGTCTTTATAATCGGAGGTTGTGCAATCAGTTGGAAAGCAACTTTGCAAATTATAGTCGCTTTGTCTACCACTGAAGCTGAGTACATGGCGATTACTGAGGCTTGTAAAGAAGCTATTTGGTTGAATGGACTTTTTGTGAACTCAATAAAGACCTTCAAATCAGTACAGTATTTTGTGACAGTCAGAGTGCAATCTTCCTTACAAAAGATCAAATGTTTCATGAGAGAACAAAACACATTGATGTTCGGCATCATTTTGTTCGTGATATTATTGCTCGTGGTGATATTATTGTGAGCAAAATTAGTACTCATGAAAATCCTGCAGATATGATGACTAAGTCACTTCCTATAACCAAGTTTGATTATTGCTTAGACTTAGTTGGTGTTCATTGTTGAAGTTAAACCCTTAAGGGGTTTTATGGAAGAGGTGAAGAACTTGTTCATTGAGAGTTCGCAATGAAGAACTTGTTCGTTGAGAATTCGTGTCAATGTGGAGATTGTTAGAGTTGTGTGACCCAAATTTTAAGAGATTGCTTACAAGTCAAGTTAAACAAATTTATATTTTCTTTCTAGAAGACTTAATATTTATGAGTATAATATATTTAGCATTTATTAGCATAATATATTTGACTTTGATTAGAATTAGGTTTTTTTCAACCTATAAATAGATGTAGTCGAAACTCCTCTTGTAATCATTCGAATTCGACATAGTAAATTTTTTTCTCCTCTGCCCGTGGTTTTTTCCCGAAAGGGTTTCCAAGTAAAATCTTTGTGTGTTTTTTTATTTTATTTTATTTTATTTTCACAGTTTTCATCAAATAAAAATTTTTATTGAAAATGGAAATGTTTTCCCATTACTGAAAAAGAGCTCAATTTTTCAAAAAAAAAAAAAAACCAATGATTCACCGAAAAGGAACTTCTTTGAACGTAAGTTTTGGCTTTAATAAATTTGGGTTTGATTTTGTTTTAACATATTTATTAATATTTTAATATATTTTTAATAATTTATATTAATTTTTATATTTTTTTAATTTTTTAGAATTATTGTTAAGAAATTTTTAAAAAAAATCAAAATGATATTTTAGCTATAGTTCAAGGACCAAAATTAGTAATTAATCATTTAAATTAACGTCTCACGTCATCATTTAATAGGTAAAATTTAATAGAGTGGCTAATTTGCACATTTTGAAATAAGTAAGGGAAAATTTACCAATTTTTTCAATAGAAAAACTGAAATGCAATCCATTACTAAGTACAGGGACTTCCCTAATACTTTTACTATAATGCGTGCATTGGTATTGGTACTGGATTCATAATATTAGTCATATTTAATTTATCATGCTTTTATATATATATATATATATATATATATACATTTCAATGCATTAATGACTATATTTAAAAAAAATTAAGTATAAATACATATATGAACAATTATAAAGTAAAATCAAACTAATTAACGCACAAACAGAAGTGCATGTCCAAAGACAAATGAAAAATGAAAAATGATTCGAATTAAAACTTATATATACATAAATGTGCACCGTAAAACCGGAAACTCACACATGTATATGACAAAACTTGAAGTTCAATATTTAACACATAAAACTTAATCTTTACCTTAATCTTTACCAACAAAACCTCACCCACACAATAATTAATTTTCAAAAGTTGGTTTACCATTCTATTCCACTAATAACTTAATTATGTTTTGATAAAAAAAACATTATACTTATCAACAAGTGATCATATATAAGACATTGATGTGGATCCATGAAGCCGAAGATTCTTTATAAAGAAAACAAAAGATAATTAGAAAATGAGGAAGGTTAGCGAAAAGAGCACACAAGTTGGACTTAATTATATATGCATCCTGTGCATGAATTATTGAACTTGGCTTTTCCCCCCGACAAATTGAAGTGATCTAAATTATAATAATATAAGAAAACAAAGTACATGAAGTTATGTAAGAGTGCAAGACAAAACCATCAACAGCTTATATAATATCATATATTAATTTTCTTAATTTATATGCTTATTGGCTAGGTTGTCTTCAAACGATTCTTGAACATGGGAAAAATTAGGTTTTATGGATGTGTTTCTTAAATATTTTGTTATATGTGGATTAAGTTTTAATTTTTTTGTATTTGAAATTAATGTAGGAGGATGTGTGTTTAAGTGCGTTTAAGTGTATTATCCTCCTATTTATGAGTTGAGAGGGGCCATAAGTAGTTCTAAACATTATGTCAAAAAAATAGATATGATTACAACCTATAATTAAATTATTAATAAAATAAATATTTTGTCATATAGTAAAATGAATAAATTATTCAATCAAAACCTAATAACCATGTCTAAGTAAAATTTTCGATTTCCCATGACAAGGTATCCAATGTTGAATTTCTATCGATAAATTGAAAAAATAAAACGTCAATTTGTATGGGTTATCATAAAAAATTAAGTTTGTTTCTATTTTTCTTAAAATTATTAAAAATTGATCATATACTTTTTTTTATTACTTTTTCTTATATTTTAAAAGGTATATATATCATTTTCTCAATCTAGTTTGTATAGTATAACCATTTTTTTTTATAATAGATGAGATTTATTTGAGAATTTCTATATCTATACTAATATTAGATTTAGAATGGATTGTATAAAACTATAATTTTACGTCATTTTTATCCCTTTTCAATAAGAGCATGGCAAATCAGATTTTTCCTCCTGATTTTTAGTATTTTTAGTTAGATTTAAATTTTTCCAGGAGGAAAAAGCTGAAAATCAAAAGGAGAAATCTGATTTGTCATGCTCCAATTAGAAAGGGATAAGGATGACGTGGAATCATAATTTCATACAACCCCTTCTCGATTAGATTTTTGTGATTTTTATTGAGTTGGTGTCCGTTACCCTTCAACTAGGTCTCAAATCAGTAGAAAATTTATCAAAAATCTTTTATTTTTACAAAGCAATAGATATTATTTTGAAGATAATTTTATCTTTTTGTATAAAATTTTAAAAAAAAATTACACGTGAAGAGATTCAAACACAAAAAATTATAATTTTTAATAACTCAACTTTACCACTTTAACTAAAAGTATATTTAGTTATTATATCAAAAATTTTAAAATATATTACAGAAAATTTTCACTCATATCGTGAATAATACTATAATCTAACATACATAATGTGTTCAATATTATCAACTTTATCGATATAATCAATTTCTTTAATATATGGGGTAGGTGGGTGTATTAAACCTTACTCATTTCTAATGAAATTCAAGTACAAAACTTTGAGTCAAGGGAAAATTGAGCACAAAATTTTATATATATTCACCCAGGCCTACATATATAAACAAAGCTTAGGTGCTAGACAGTAAGGAGGTGGTATATGTCAACTAATAATTTAGGTAGAAAATATATGCTTTATATAGTGTTGTTGTTGATTGTTGAAAATATAAATCAATGTATTGTAAAGGCTAGCTAGCATATGTGTGTTGTTAGGCTCCCACAAAGCTAGTCATAAGCTTTTTTTAGTTCATATAAATCAATTATAGATGAAAATTATGCATCAATCAATATTATAGTTGACCTGCTTCACCAAATTTAAAATTCAGACATTTATGTACAGCATCACAGAAAATCTAAGATTTAATCTACTTCTTTTAAGAAAATCTATATAAGATTAAATTATCTCCCATCATATGTAACTGTATGTATAAAATCAAAAACCATAGATCAAGAATCCGACTTTGAAACTAGTGCACATATGAAAGTTTTGATACAATATTTGTAAGCAAATTCGCTAAAAGTATAACTTATGAGTAGTATCAATTGTTAGGAGTCATAAACTTTAATGCTCACCAATTAGATTTTATAGATGGTTTATTAGTTTTTTAATTGGTTTCTTCATTTTCAATTAGACTAAGTATATGTTTAGGTTCATCTGCTAATACAAATTATCTTTTTATATTACGATCCAATCATGTAATATCGCTTAGTATTAGTTATACGTTAGATAACTAGTGAGCTCATATTTATTTCTATTATGCTTTGCGTGCAAAAATATTGATAAAAGATTTTTATGTAATTTAATGAATATTTTATTAAATTAATTTGTTCAAAAAATGCAAGTATGCAAATCGAATATACTACACTTAAAGCATCATATCCAACGTACTCATGCTGCTAGTTCTAGGTGATAGATAGGTTTATAGAAATTCTAGGAGAAAGTGGATTGAGAGCCAACCATTCATTCTGTGCTAGCAACCTAAAAAAGAGGTTACCTAAGATAGATTAGAGGTGTGCATGGGTTGGGCCGGGCCGAGTTCGGGTCATAAAATTTAGGCCCATTTGCTAGGCCCATTTGCTAGGCCCGGCCCAAATAAAAATGTCAAAACCTGGGCTCGATCCGGCTCGTCCCTATTAATTTTTATATTATTTTTTATATAATTTTAAAATATATATAAACCATCAAAAATACTAAAAATATCAAAAATAAATATTTCTCAACAAATTGAAAATAAATTTTAAAAAATATGTATACTTAAATAACACTAAAATAGATGCAACTTAACAAGCAAATGCCTCTAAAATAATAACAAAATTAACAAATGTCTTTAAAATAATAAAAAAAAATTAACAATAAAATAAGTTTTATACAATATCCAAACAATAACAACAAAATAATAGCAACAAAATAGTAAAATAGTAGCAAAATAAGGAGAAAAAAATAAGAAAATAATATTTAAAAAATAGATTTTTTTTGTAATTTAGTGAATTCGGGTTAGGCTGGGCCTGGCTCGGGCCAAAAATACCTTACCCGAGGCCCGACTCATTTTTTAAAAGGGTCTTATTTTTTTGCCCAAATCTATTTTTCGGGCCTATATTTTTACCTAAACCTTCTCACATTTCGGGCGGGCCTTCGAGCCAGGCCGAATGGCCCGGCAAATGCACACCTCTAAGATAGATTCACAGTAAAAACTTTCAATGGAAAACCTCAATAGCTAAAGACTATAATTGTTAACATAACTTAAATATGGAAGCATATCCGTATCATTGATTCTGAATTCAGATTAATTCAATAAATATTTATTTATCCTATCATACCCATTAATCCCAAAGAAAAAAAAAAGAAATAAAAAGGGCACATTCGTGCATTATGGCTTGATAATATTGGAATACCAAAAACCTGACCATGATGATGATGAATTGATGATGATGATGATGATGATTTGATTCCTTCATCTTTTTAAAGCTAGAAATTTTCTTTTCCTTCCATAATTTTTCCGCATGATTATTGAAAAAGAAGAAGAAGCTTTATATATATTCCAAAATGTGGACCTCCGGTCCAACATTTAACATAATTTAATCACGCAATGGAATAAGGACACAGCTTTAAGATAATATATATGTAACTAATTATATAAAATTTAATTTGAATATTTGATGTATTGATTTTCAAATAGAGTATCTTATCTTACAATAATTGCATTTAAAATATTTTAATATTATAATAAATGAAAAAATAGAATCCACTTACACCCGCGTATTATACTTCTTTTAATCTTTTTGTATGATTAATATTTTAACTATTCAACTATTGAATTTATTCATATGATTATACTTGTTATGTATATAAAATTTTGAATCAATCCAATATATCTATTATATTAATCTAAAATATTATATATTAATAATTAGTGAATGTTTGAAAGTTTTTTTTAGGTTTAAAGGTGTAAAAAATCCTTAAACGTTTTTAAAAAAAACAATTAAGCCCTACTTTTTTTTTTTACACTCAATTGGGTACTTGAACTGTCAAAATATATCAAAAAGACCCTTTGACTGTTAACTTTAACGATTGACCATTAAAGTTAACTAGCCTTAATTTTTTCAGCTAAAGCCATCACGGAGTGACATGTGGCAAAAATGATAAAAAATAAATATCAATAAAAATTATTAAATTTTAATAAAAATTAAAAGTTATTAAAATTAAAAAAATTATAAAAATCGTAAAAAATTATAAAGAAATGTAAAGAAATATAAATTTCGTAAAAAAATTATAGAAATTATCTTATTCCATTATCGTGTCTTTCAAATACGACCAAGCCGATCATAATCAACCCAATGTTTTCTTTGTTTTGTTTACCTTTCTCCTCCTACTTACATTCAATCTTTTCTTGCTGGCTTTGTTTGTCAAATTAATTTCTACCCAAACTTTAGAAATATTAAAAAAAGTGGGCATTCTTATAGCTATTATTGTATTTTGTCACGCTATTGCATGCACCATTTGATTCCTTGAGTTACTTCCTTGTCAATGTTTGTAATGATGTGTAATAGGGGCAAAGGCAGAAAATTTTTTGGGGGGCCGAAATTAAGTTTTAATTTTTAAGATAGTAAAAATACAATTTCACCATTTGAATAGCCTATATCTTTATAATTTTTAAAGGATTTAATAGAATTTTTATCATTTTTAAGGGGGCAAAGTGAAATTTTACCTTTACTAATTTAAAATTTTTAAAAAAATTAAAGGGCTTTTTAGGGGGGTTAGGGCCCCTAGCAGCCCCTGGCTACGCCCCTGATGTGTAGTGTACGCATGTATCCAAAAATTATCTAATTTCATATGTTTGTAATGATCTAAGTAGTTCCGATACAAAAAAACTTCATCAGGTTCTATCAATTCGTTCACTGATATAGCTCTTTCCTCTACTTGATTTTATAGTTTTTTATAATATTTTTTTACAATTTTATATTTTATTATCCTATAAAAAATTGTAATTTTTTCTATATTACTATATATTTTATAATTTTTTACGATTTTTATAAAAAATATATATATATTTATAAATTCTTTACGATTTTTTATATAATTTGTGGTTTTTATAATTTCTTTTCTATTTTTAATAAAGTTTAAATATTTTTCTATAAATTAATTTTTTTATCATTTTTCGTCACATGCCATGCCGTGTTACAACACGTGATGGTTTTAACTAAAAAAAAAAAAAAGAGGAACATTATCTTTAACGGTCAAAGGGTCTTTTTAGTGCATTTTGACAATTCAAGTACCTAATTGAGTGTAAAAAAAAAGCAGGGACTTAATTACTTTTCTTATAAAAGTTCAAGGGCTTTTTACACCCTTAAACTTTTTTTTACAAAAAAAAAAGTAGTTAAAAATTTTTAATTTACATCAAAGTTGACATGCATTACCTATACAAATGAAATATGAAATATGACTGCTAAATCATTAAAATATTAATCATACAAAAAAATATAAATTGATGTAAAATTAAAATAGTTTTACATTAGTATAAGTAAATCTCTTCCTTTATTAAAATAGTAGTAGAATAATTACTTAAAAGATAAAATTTTCTTTTTATACAATGAAAGTTTCTATTACAGTCGCAATGAAGACTTTGTCGAATTGACAAATACAAAAGCTTTATGTTTAAATTATCTAAATTTGACACCTATCATACGTAATTATTCCCTAAACTTTAAAAGATTGAGGTAATTATTTTAACCAATTTTCTCTTTTAGGTTGTTGAGAAAGAATTTAATTAGTAATTACAAAATGTGAAACCCACATGCCAAGCAAAAGAAAGGAGAAAAAGAATATTAAAAATACCTCCATTATGGGAGAACTTTTCTCCTTTTCCTATTCCTACATTTCTTTAAAGTTTTAGTGAAACCTTTATGGATTAAAAAAAAAAAATCAATTGCTTAACTTTTCCTTTTTAATAACTTCAAAAAGTCAATCAATTTTTATTTTAATAGTTTAAAATATTAAATGGATATCAATTCTGAAGTATCTGAATGTTTCTAAATTGATAAAATGTTTATAATTACTTATAATACATTTCAACTTTTAAATAGGAGAATAAATATGTTTCACTATTTCAACACGTTTTAATTTACGTCTTCTTACACTGATAATAATACCAATATCAATACTAACCAAGCTAAAACTTGATTGGCGATTAATAATTTTTTTAATAATTAAATGTTGGGATAATTTTTTTAATTAAAGGTGATATATTAAGTAGGTGAAATGACTCTGTTTGGATTTTATCCAAATATAATTCCACCCACTTAGAAGCAAATAAATTAAATAATAACTCAACCCACAAATTTATATATAATTGTTAAAAAAAATTAAGATTTCTTCCATACCATCTTAATTAATTTTAATATACATACTGATTCATGGAATGAAATTAAAAAGAAAAGGAATGCAATAATTGTTTTGAAGATTAAGGGTGTATTATTTTATTGTCAACATACAACTATATCAATATTATTAAATCCCGTGTTGGTCTAATAGTTAGGGTAATCACCGCTCTGGGTATGTTCTGCATTCGAGTTGCACTAATCGCCTTACTGTTAGGGCTTTACCATTCTCTTGTAATTCACCAAAAACAAAAAAAATTATAACTAGATTATATCATTACGCTTGCTACCAAAAAAAATCAATCATTACACTCGATGAGTACCAAATAATCAACCAAGCTTGAATTGTATGGAGATTTAAACTTGAAACCTCAAAATTTTTAGAATCGTAAACTGGAAAAGAAAAATTCCCTCCCCTTTTTAAAAAAGAGTAGAAAGCTACGAATCACTCTATAGTTGAAATTATTATTATTTTTATTTCTGTAAATAATATCCAAAATATCATATTTAATTTTTATTTAAAATTATATAAAATAATATAAATTATTATATTAATAAGATTAAAATTATAAAAATATATAATTTTGATAAAGTAAAATTTACTATTATTAAACAACATAATTACATTTCGTATTTAGCTTTTACTAATATATCAAATAATTTTATAATTTTGACAAAATATTTAATTTTTTTAACTTATCAAACAATACCTCAATTAATGAAAAAATTAATTAGTTAATATTTTGATTGGTTGTATAAAATTTTAAAAAAAGAGAGAGGATAATATTAAAACGTTTGCTTTGTTAAAAATCGTACAAGGAGAAATAATACCAAAAAAATGCTATATTAACCCAAAAAGATCTATTATCGTAATTATTATAAAATTAAGAAATTATAATTAAAATATAATATTTATAAAATATATCAAAACAGGCCAAATGAGTTTTACCTAAATCCGAACCCGAACCATATCAAAAGTCTTAATGCCTCAAACTCAATTTAAAAAATAATATCCCTATAAAATTGGGGAGGAATGAAACTTGAATAGTTCGGAATTTGCTGTCACCATTACATGGTTCATCATATTCAATACTCACATTCAAATTCGAATTATAACTTCAAGTACAATAATATGATAAACAAGCATAGTGATAACAATGACTAGTACAAATTTAGAATGGATACAGATGTTAACTTTTTTGATGATTTTATTACAAGTTTTGATCATATTTGTTCATCTTCTACAGAATGTTTAGAACTATCCATAGCCCCTCCCTAACCTATAAATAGGAATATAATACACTTCAACGCACTCAGACCCACATATTTCTGCATTGACAATAATGTCTATGCCAATCGAATTAAGGCTCAACCGATAACTGAGTCTTAATTTGATAGAAATCGATATTATTATCAATATAAAAAAAGAAGAAGAGAGAATTCAAATGCATTGAAGCACGTCTATTTTTTATTTAAAAATTAAATTTTATTTCTATAAATAATATATTTGAAGTTAAATATAATTTTTTAAAAAGAAAAACTCAAATTTCACTTTCACCACATATACCCAAAAGAGTAACGCACAAAATCCTACAATGCACCCAAAGAGAAAAAGAGCGATTGGGTTACGAGCGCGGCTCACGCGTCACTATTATCGAAACGGTTCACTTTTTTTTTTTTCAGTGCCCAATTGCCCATATTAATATGATTATTACTCCATATAGTAAATAAATAAATAAATAAAAGAAAAATCAAATTCTATTTTCAAAAATCAAATCCCCAAAAAAATTGCTTTTTAAATTAAAGTTGATTTATGAAATGGACCCGTCACGTTAAAAGGGGGGAAAAGGAAAAGTATGTGTACCAAATATGATTACGACTAATGTTCTCTTTATTCATTCCTCATTTTTACATTTGAAAACACAAAAAAATTTATATTACTTTAAAATTTTAAAAGTTGTAATTAATAGATTGAGTTTTAGTTCGATTGATATGAGAATTGTTATCAATGCAGAATCTGAGTCTGAGTGGGCTGAAGCGCATTATTCTCCTATCTATGGGTTAGAAAAGAACTATCGATAGTTCTAAGAATTTTATTAAGAAAAACATATATGATTAGATTGTTCAAATAAAAAAAAGTTGCAACTAATGAACTCTTTATTCATTCCATAATAATAATTCTATTCTACTTAAATTTTGCTATCAGACTTTTTGTACTTTAATTTGATATCTTTGGTGTATGTATATATATTTTTTAATTTTGAAATTTTAGTTCTGACTTAATGGCAATCGTTAAATTTGTTAAGTTTTATTATTTTCAAAATTTTGTTAAATAAATATAGTATTGTATGTTTAATATCATGTCAATTTGATATTGTCATAAAGTACTCCAAAAGTAATGTCATTTTAGTTGATGTATTTAACAATTATTGTTTAAGTCAAGATTGAAATTTTAAAGTTCAAAAAGTATGAAGATTGTTGATCGAGTCTTAGCTCGATTGGCATTGGTATTGTTTCTAGGAGGACATGGGTTCGAGTGCGTTAAAGTGCATTATCCTCCTATTTAAGGGTTGAGGAGGGGCTATGGATAGTTCTAGGCATCATATAAAAAATAGCTTATATAATAAGAATCCATGATGAAATTAACGTTAAAAAAAATTTGAAGGTTAAAAATGATCAAATTTGAAAATAAAGACTTAAACCACAACTTGCCCATAGTACTTGACTAATAGAAGCAAACAAAGCTAGAAAATTGCTTTAGATAGCATAGATGAATTATAAATTGAGAAGAATATAAATTTACCACTATATTAATTTATAATTTTTTAAAATTTTGAAAGAGTTACAAGATAATTTTATCATTTTTGAAAGGATTAAGGCCATTGCCGACCTCCTTATCTACTCCCTTTATAGAAAGAGTTTGATTTAACATATTTAATTACTACATTTTTTAGTAATATAGGAGCTAAGATTAACTAAATTGTAGTAAAAATAATAATTAGCAATTTATGTAAAATACGTTGACTAATAACAAATTTTAATCATTTGTTATTTCAAAAACGTCTATGTGAATATATATATATATATATATATATATATATAATTAAGATAAACGGTAGAGGAACCCAATGGTCGACCTATTAGTCATGAATAATGGATTCTAAGTCATAAGAATTATCTGTTTGTGGTTAGCATAGTCTTGAATCTAGTATTTTATAGTTAGGGTAAAATTAAATTAATTTGCCCAATCATCGGAATTGAGTTAATCGGTTAATGGTTGAATTTAGTCTAATCGAAAGTCAATTAATAATTTTTTAAAAGTCTTGTTATCGATTAATTTAATTTGGAATTGGATAATTAACCGAATTAAATAATATATATTATATATAAATTTTTTAACTGTTAAAAAAAATGAACATTAGTAATGTATACTTTTATATGTTTTGTACATATTTTAATCAAAAGATAAAAATATATAAACTTCGATTCGATCAATGTATTCGAAAAAATTTCGATTCAATTAACTATTAAAGATATTTACATTTTATATAATTCGATTCAGTTAATAACTAAACCGACTGTTTGAATTATTTAAACCGTTGTGAATATATAAAACTAGGTGAATAATAGAAAATGGTAACTGATAGACCCCAACAAAAGGAAAAAAACGTTGGTAAATACAAAATAATATTATAATATATATATATACATATTGAGCAGTAAAAAACAAGGAGAAAAGTAAAAAAGGGGAATGAAGATGAAAGAGTGGAGAGGAGCGTCAAAGATCCGCCTCTGTGACTTAGTTGGCATGCGTGTTCTTCTGTTTTTTGTCCTCTTCTTTCCGGTTCGCCTCCCCAGATTTTCCTTTTTACGTTTCGTGATATTATCGACTCCTTACGATATCTTCACTTCGTCAACGCTTTTTTTGTTTTTAATTAATAAACCCTCCAAGGTGTGGAGCAGACCAACCACTCACTTTCTAACCTCAACGCTTGTCTCCACGTGCCTCTTACTCATGCTTCAGTATTTTTTTTTAACTCAAGAATCGATTTGGAGAATGGTATTGAATCGATAGTTAAATTGATTAATTTAAATTTTTTTAAATATTAATTAGATTGGTTAGACTAATGAGCTGGTAACTTGACGGAATTGACCATTAGTCTGATTTTAAGATCATAAGAAATTTTATGATTTTTTCAAAAAAATTTCGTTTAAATTTATATTTGATTTCAACGAATCAAATGATTCTTTTTGGTATGAAATTAGAAAACTAAATTATTATATATTTTTATTTTTAATGATATGTTATCGCATGATTCACTGATTCTATACATCATCAGTGAGTCAATTGAATCTTGGCTCAATTGACACCGTCAGTGGCGAATCTAGGGGGTTGGCAGGAGCCTCGGCCCCCTAAAATTAAAAATTTCCATATGGCCCATTTAAACTTTTTAAAATTTTAAATGAGTAAAAGTAAAATTACACTTTGACCCCTAAAAAATATAACAATTTGATTTAATCCTTTAAAAATTATAAAGATATAGTCTATTAAAGTGGTGAAATTGCATTTTTTCTATAGTAAAAATTATAATTTAATTTCGGCTCCTCTAAAAAATTTTCTGATTTCGCCCTTGAGCACCGTTGTTATTGCAATAACAAAGATGTGGGTTCAAGCATGTTTTTTTTTACTCTATTTCAAAGATTGAGAATGAGTTATGAATAGAAATAAATATTATATAAAAAAATTATATCAAATATTAATCTATTTTTACTTAATAATGAGCTTGTTATTTTCTTTTTAAGATAAAAAAAACATTTATTAATTAATTATTAATCTAATTCCTAATGTGCTTAATTAGTTAATTATATGTACTCTAGTGTCTAGCTGTAAAGTCTAAATTGCTTTTGGTTTAGGTTGTCCTAATACAAAAATTTAATGATGACAAAGTTATAAACATGTCTTAAAACCACAAAGTTTGTAACATTGATACCCTCTCTATGTTTCTAGCATTGTCTTGTAATGTGTTAAAAACAAAAAAGCAAAAGTTTTAAGCATTGTATTTTCCCAATGTAAAACTATATAAGAATCTGAAATCTATTTAATAACACTTCAATTAGGTGGATTACATTAACCTCTTTGTTAGTATTCTTTCTTTCTTTTTTGTAAAATATTGTATTGAAACCTCAAATAAGTTATGTTAAAAAGATGATTATATAAATCATATTTGCTTACAATACACTAATTAAAACCATGCATCGAAAGTTCCAACATCAACGTTCTCTAATAATTTTTATTTTTGTTAGAGTTGTGCGACCCGAATTCCTACGTGAAAAATTTGAAGTGCGACTCATTTGTTAAAAAAATAAAATAGAGAGGCAAAATTGAGAATATGTGGGTATAAAACTTGCCGCACAAGTTGAATTCGTATAGAACTATATTTATTCTATTAGAAGTTGATTATAAAAGGGTTGTTTAACCCTTAAAACATGTATAGTAGAAAACCTCTTGTATTTGTTGTTTTTTAACATTAGTCCTGTGGTTTTTCCCGAGAAGGATTTTTCACGTAAAATCCATGTGTTCTTATTTTTCTTTCTTATTGCTTTGTGATCATTTCTACTGCCATTATCGACGTATAGTATAACGATTTTCAAAGTCATTTTTATTACCATAAATTTAAACAATGACTAATGAAAAGTTTAATGTAAAATTAAAGTTATTTTTATATATTATGTAATATTTGATATGATTAATATTTTAATAACTTGACTGTTGTATTTCATGTATTACTCACACTGATCATGCATTTCTTGTAAGATGCTTAACTGAAAACTTTCTAATATCACATTGAATGTTGCATTTTTTGCAAAATATTTTTTTTTCATGAAACAACTTTGAACTTCATCTGCGAACCAAAATCCAAACAACTTTCTTCTTTAATCTCCAACATTGACTGTCAGATCGATTTGGATCTAAGATATGTTTTACTTGTCAATGGGTACTAATCCACCTTATCAATCATCAAATTGTCACTTGGAGCTCGCTAGCCAGATTTCCAAAAAGAAAACTTAACAACCCAATGTCTAAAAAAAAAACTTTCGAATAGTTCTATGACTATTTAATAACTTTTTAAAGTTATATGAAACATACATCTACCAATAATTTAGTAATCTGAGGATAATTTACTCATAATTTACCATGATCAAGATCGACTATTACGTGCATTGATTAGAATCTCCGACATCGTCATGAATGGAATTTGAAATATATAGCAGCTGTTTTCAAATAAGCAATAGACAAAGGACAAAGTGAGTGCAAATTGAGAATAAAAAAAATAGGAGAAATGTAAGGAATGGTAAAAGAAAAAGCAAAGGAATTAATAAGGGAAGAGCGGCCATGTATGGGTGTTGAAAATCTCGGGAAAGATGTGAAGGTACGTGGAAAAGAATCCTTTAGGTTTAAACCACACCCCACCCAAGCCAGCGCACTTCTCGCCAATCCTGTGACTTACCTCGTCCCCACTCTCTTTCTTTTATATATATTAGGGTAAATTTTTTCTTTTATATATATTAGGGTAAACTTTATTTATATGTTTTCAAATCATTTTCAAATTTTTTATATACCTATTATTGTATGTTAATGTGAAGCACACGTGGCATGATAGGTGTAACTGTTTAGTTATTCTATTATTCGCATAAGCTTTTAACGATAAAAATAGATGAATTTTTAATAGAAACGGCTAGTTTGATATTTAGTCTATTGTACAAGGACTAATGTATTTTTTTTTTAGTAAAGAGAGCAAAATGCAATCTAACACTTACTATAGGGGCCTCCATGGTACTCATCCAAAATGTTTCAAGTGAATTCTTAAAATATTGTTATTATATGTAGTCAATTCATATATTAAATATTAGCTAAGAATATTTAAAACATGTAAATTAAATTGTAAATATAAACAATTTAGATTTGATATGTTAAAAGATAATATTAATATCAAAATTTAGTAGATATATTTTTTAAACAGATTATATCCGAATTATTTATGCTATAGGTTCACCTGTGTTCAAAGACGAATCCAACAGGAACAATACCAAGGGTCCAAGTAAGGGGCCTCCTCCTCCCCAAGAAAAATTAAGAAACTTACCCTTTAATTTACAAATTAATATATAATGAAATTATACTCCAATTCATGATAAAATTATAATTTAATTATTACGAAAACAATAATAAAATTACATTTTAAATCATATAATAATTTATAATTTAAAGCATTTGGCCCTTTTATCTCATTGTAAAATTATAAATTGATGATAAATATTTATTTTTGACTCGAAAGATTTATAGTTTAATTTTTTTTCTCTAAAAAATTCTAACATTATCCTAATTTATGTATTTTAAATATGGCCTAAATCAAATCCTATCTAGTATTTATGGACGAAGCTAATAAAAAAATAATTGTTATGATAATAATATCGATAATTTAATTAAAAAGATAAACTCTCAAATAATCAATTAACTATTAGCGTATTTTTGTTCTGATGATTAAAGTAAAAATAAAAATCGAAAACATATGTGTTGACTTGATAATTAAGGTGTTCACTGCTTTAAGCATAGTCTGGGTTCGAGTCGTATTATTCGCGTTATTGTTAGGGCTTTATCTTTCTCTTGTTATTAAAAAAAAGTAAAAAAAAAATTAGAACCTGAATTAAAATTTAAAAACCAATCCTAATATTAACAGTCACACTCACATTGTTCTTTTAAGACAAAACCAAACCTAGTTTTTCACTCTCTTGTTTATTTATCTCTCTATTGTCGACGATGGTGAGACATCAGATCCTCACCTATATAACTTTAAAATACTGCCATACGAACCCCCTACAGTTTGCAGCTTTTGTTTTTTTAGTGTAAAATGTAAATCTTAGTATTAATAATAATAATTTCTCTTATCACTATCTTGCCTCGATATTTTAAATCCCTTCAGATTTGAATCAAGAACTCTCCTCATTCCTTCCTTTTTTATCTTATATTTGTAGCCAACTTGTTTCTCCCCCTTCAAAACCCAAAAAAAAAACCCATCTTTTTGCTTTTTTGCACTGTTTTTTTTTTCTCTCTGGTTAAAAAGTTGAAACCTCGTCAACTCTTTCATGGTGCTGAAAACCATAGCTTGTTGTTGTTGTTGTTGACAGTTGAGATTTTTGTTCCTTTTTCTAGTTTTACATCTTGTTTTTCAATGATGGGTCGAAAGCATTTACATGAGTTGCTTCAAGAGGATCAAGAACCGTTTGTTTTGAAGAAATACATTGCTGACAGACGTTGTGAACTGAAGAAACCGTCCCCGAAAACTCACTTACAGATCAAAAAACGAAAACCCATCACTCAAACCTCGAGTTTCCCTTCGAATTTCTGCAAAAATGCTTGCTTTTTCTCGACGAAAACAACAACGGACTTTACCAAGTCTCCATTGTTTGAATTCCCATCGCCTGTCAAAAGAAGTCCATGTAAAAGCCCCAATGCTATTTTTCTTCACATCCCAGCAAGAACAGCTGCTATTCTTCTAGAAGCTGCTTTAAGGATTCAAAAGCAATCGAAAACTAAAAACAATGGTGGTTCTTCCGGGTTATTCGGTTCGATTTTGAAGAGGATAACTCATCGTAACAAAAGTCGGAATAGTGAAATAAGTAACGTTGAAGGAGCTGAAGTGTCGGTGAAAGATATTCTAAGGTGGGATTCGGGTGTTGGTAAAAATAATCAAAGTGGTCGGCCGAGTAGCAGTGCCGTTTGGTCGGAAACTAATGAAGAAAAATCGATGGATTTGGATTTGGATACTTCTTGTAGCTGCAGCCAATCCGAGGATTTCGAAGAGATTTTTATTACTAAAGATGGTTTACGAAGTAACGCGGCTTTTGCTTCTTGTGATGAACATTTTTGTGAAAGCCCTTTCCATTTCGTGCTTCAAAAAAGCCCTTCCTTTACTCATCGGACACCACTCTTCTCTTCACCGACGACTTCCCCAAGTCGACGCCAAAAAGAGGTTAGTAATAGTAACAATTTATTTAATCACCATTGCTAACTAATTGAAATGTGATTTGAAGAGTAAAAAACAAATTACTTAATTTAAAAGCTTCTTCATTAATGGAAGCATTTGAGTGAACTCGTGACTCAGCTAACTGAGAAGTGAGTTATCTAACTGTCGGTAAATATAATCAACTTCGTTACTATTTTTGGCCGTAATTAGATCTGATTTGACAAATATGCCCTTTTTTGTTGAAAGGTTTTAGTGGGGTTAAATATGCCATTTAGTCTTGTAAGTTAGTTTTAAGTGTAATTTTGATCATGGTATCTGCCATGCAAATCTTGGTTTATATGAAGGGCCTGTCAAGTAAATAATTCCCTTAAAAGGACACATATTTATTTGTTTTCTTCTGTTGGATCCCATCACTAAAATCAGACAATTGTTTCTGAATTTTTGATTGGAAAAGTCAACAATCCAAGTATAGATAAACCCTTCAATAATCATGTAAAATTTTGACTAATGCCAAATTGAAGAATTGTTGTCTGAAGAATTACATGTCTGAACTGAAAACAGGACAAGGAAAATTACCAAGTTGAGGACATTAAAAAATTACAAGTAGAAGAAGAAGAGGAAGAACAATGCAGCCCTGTTTCGGTTCTGGACCCTCCGTTCGAGGATGACGATGACCGACACGTCAATGACGATAACGCCGATGACAACGATGATGAGAAGGATGGTTTTGATCTCGAATGCAGCTATGCAAATGTACAAAGTACGGTTTTTTTTTCTGAATCACTTGAGTTAATTTTTTTGTACTATTCCTTTCAGTTTATGTGGTCTTTAATGGTGTAGTTATAGCTAAGATGTCGGTACAAGTATTATGGAGGTCTTTATTTTAAAAGTTAGATTATATTCTGTCGTAAACTAGTTATTTTGTTAAAATTTTCATTCATTTTTATTATTAAAAATTAATTATGTATGTTAGAATAGGATACACATAGCATATCATGTGTAACTATTTAATTATTCCATCAATCACGTCAATTTTTAACAGTAAAAATTGATAAAATTTTAATAGGAATGATCTATTTACTCTTTTTAATCTAATTTATAGGAATTAATTTATTTATTTTTTGAATTTTTATCATACTTTTATCATAGAAAATTGGTTAGTTAAGTACCCTTTGTGTGATTGATGATATGTGGGATCCATGGAAATTTTGTTGGCATTTAATATTTTAGTTTAAACTGACCTGTTGTTGAAGTAGACACCACTAGTTTTGTCATAATTTCATGTGTGACCCACATTTCTATGTTAGGAGATATGTCTTTGATTTTGCTTGTACATTTATAGTTTTCAATTTGTTGGACCATGCAATCATATACTTAAAATGTTACTTGAAATTTTTTTTCAAGTTTTCAAATTTGTTGAATGTTGTGTGTTTACCAGGAGCAAAGCAGCAACTATTGCACAAACTTCGGAGATTCGAGAAACTCGCTGAATTAGATCCGATTGAACTCGAGAAACGAATGTTAGAAGATGATGATGATGATAATGAAGAAGAGGAAGTGAAAAACGAATCGATTTATTCAGATAGTGAAATTAACATAGATATTATTATTCAACAAGTGCTTAAATCAAGCTTCCAAAATCCAGAACGTGTCCCTGACTGTATGAAAAGGTTAGTGTTTGATATCATCACGGAGGAAGAGGCCGAGGCCAAAGCCGACAGCGATCTAGAAACGGTAGCTAAAAGGGTTTGTAAAAGGATAGAATCATGGAAAGATGTAGAAGCAAACACAATTGACATGATGGTGGATCAAGATTTCAAAAGATTAGAGGTTGATGGGTGGAAAAGAAATGAAGAACAAATTAAAGAAATTGGATCACAACTTGAATATGCAATCTTTGGGTTGTTGATGGAAGAATTATCGGAAGAACTTGTTTCTTTAAATGGGATTTCATGATGGGGAGAACAATTTTTTTTGGAAGCTAAAAAAAAAATGAATTTTGGATTCACTTTCTTTCAAATTTTTTAATTAAAATTTATATTTTAATTAGAGTTTAACTTGCTTTGAATTGATAAGCTAATTAGGGAAAAAAATATTATGTATATGCAAATAATGTATTTAGTGGGTACTATGGTGTATGGATCATGGATTTAATGAGATATTTGTACAATTTCTAGTTAATTTATATTATGAGCCACTTTATTTAACATATATTTTTATATATATATTTTTATCACATTCAAACTTCCACAATATATCCTATTTAATAGTATTTTGTATTGAGAGTTAATTTGTATTTTGTTCTTTCTACTAAAAAAATAAGAAATTAGTCTTACTAGATTCGATCAGAGAGTAAATTGATTATTCTACTAAAAATTTCGTTCATTTCTACTAATAAGTAGTAACATAATTGACGGTGCAACTAGACATATGCCATGTATACCTAACATGACTATATTTAAAATTCTTTTATAATTGTTTAAAAATTCATATATAGAGTAAACCTGGACAAATAGTTAATTGCTCCCTCAACTATTTTATCAGTTAATAATTCAAATAGATGAAATTTTTAATATAAATATCAATTTATTATTTAATCTAACGTAATTTATTTTTTTAATAAAAAACAAAATATAATTCAACTTTTACAACCAACTCCATTTTAATCGTAATATAAAAAAGAGAGAAGATTAATTTTTACAAATTTAAATTTTTGGTCACTAAGGGAAAAGTTGTTTCTTTCTTTTTGTAACTGATAAGTGTTCCCTTCTTTTTGTGTAAACGACAACATTAAGGCTAGTATTAATTAACTGTTAAAAAAATCGTCACATTGTTGTTGTGCTAATAATAAAGTTAAAAAATTAGTCGATTGAGTATTAGTTCGATTAATATTAATATTGTTGTCGAAGGCGTGAGTTCGAGTGCGTTGAAACGAATTATCTTCTTATTTAAAGGTTGAGGAAGAACTACTAGTAATTTTAGGCATTATATATATAAAACAGATTTAAAGGAATGCTACCTCAAATCTTCATAGACTTGCTCCCATAAAGATTTGAATACAAGTTCATTCTATAGAGACTTTTTTTTTCTTCATTTGATCTATTCTATTGTAAAAAAACAAACAGAACAACGTTCAAAAGTTTAACATTACAACTTTCTAAAAGTAAACACATTCAATCACTAATAGACCTACGTTTACATCACAGCAATAGCTCACCATCAAATTTTAAAGGTTTTCCTCATGATTTGTACCTGCAATCGCCAAAGAAGATGCCATTTCATTTTCATTCTTTTCAACATTTCTTATCTTCTCAATGTCGCTTTCAATATCTACAAAGTTACTTGAAGAGACCATGATCTCATCAACTTATTTGCATACCAATTAAACACCACTATTGAACTAAATTCTATAAATAGAGAATTATTTAACTTCCATTTCATAACTAAAAATACTTCTAATGCTACCATCACTGCGCCAATACTCATAAAGGTTTGAACACAAATAAGTTTTATGGATGAAGAGCATTTTACCACCAAACCAATTATGAAATTTTATTAGATATAAGTATCTAAACCAGCACTATTATTGTCATCTCTAAAGGTGTGAATAAAAAGGGAAAAGGACCCCCTGCAAAAGGAATATTGCAGATCACATTGATTTTAACGAGAGTGTTGGGTTAATTTCATCTTCATATTTATGTAAGTAAAATAATCACAAATACTAATATTTTATTTATTATAAAAAAATTATTAAAAATTTAAAAATTTTCATTCAAACACACTAAATCGAGAGTAGGGATTGGACTAATTTAAGCACAATCTGAATTGGATTTTAAAGACAAAACTTGATTTAAAGTCCAATAATTAAATATTGGTTCAATCATTTGAACTATTGGGCATGAAACCCACAAGGCCATCCAGATTAAATTTTCAGTCCAATAGTTAAATAATTTTTTTCCTTTCTTTCTTTAGCTTCTATTTGGGGGTGAAATTTAAGGGACTGCCAGAACCCGACATCTCTTAAAATAAACATTTTTTAATTTAGATTTTTTAAAATTTTAAATTAGTAAATGTTAAATTGTACCTTGGACTCCTAAAAATATAAAATTTTGATTTAATCTTTTAAAAAGTATAAAGATATAAGTTATTAAAATGGTGGAATTACATTTTTACTATCATAAAATTATAATTTAATTTCGACCCTCTAAACAAGTTTTTTGGTTTCACCCTGCTTGCTTCTGTTTCTATTTTATTTTCATTTTTCAATGCATGTAACATTATGTTTTTTAATAAATAAAATAAGTCTATGCCTATTTTAATTAATGCTATTAACTTTTAAATGATAAAACTTTAATTCACACAAAAATTATACATATACAACCTTACTTTTGATATTTAATATCCAACTTTTATTTTATTATAAGAAATCTATATATTATTTGCAATATTTATAGTTTTTTTTTTATATCAAATTCTTTCTTCTTGGATCAAGCTAAGCTTGATAATAATAAAAAAAATCCAAAACTCAATTTAGCTTACCTTCAAATTTATTTAATGTTAGTAAAAGAGTAAATGATATTGACAGTTATCCAACTATCATTAAATTTTTTTTATCCATTTAACTATGAAAAGTTACAAAATAATCATTCAACGAATCAAATTTTTTTTTTGGTCATCAATCGTCAAATAGCTATTAGGAAGATGACATTGTCACTTTTAAAACTGATATAATAGCAAATTTAACTCTTTACATTATATGTCGTGTTCAATTTTAGTCTTGATTTAAAAAAATTAATCCTCAACATTTACATATTATGTACTTTTAAATATGTTTCATATTTAAAATGTACTTTTAAATAATATTTCTAGGTTCCTTCTTGGATAAAGGGTTCAAAATTTGAACAACTATTTCTCGATCCTAGTTTTCTCTCTTAGCAAATCACCAAAAAAATTTATTCTAAAGTAGAGCTGATGGATAATTAACTTGTGACATATACATTAACATTAATTTGAAAAAGAAAAATGTTATAGATCATTTGGTGAGTAAGAAGGTATGGCAAGTGAGCATCGGGGATTTAGGGGATGCAGTACAATAATGAAATTTATGTTGCTAAAGAAAATACCTAATTAAGTTAGTCTTGAAATTTACTTTAACAAATCAAAGTAGCGTAGCGGAAGCATGGTAGGTCCCAAGATCAAAACTTGGCTTTGATAATTTTGAGAAAATTTTTCTTGATTTTTTAAATTCTTATCAAAATGTGGGCTGGCTTAATTTTTTAAATCAGAGTTGATGGATAATTAACTTGTGACATATATATTAATATTAATTTGAAAACGAAAAAAATTTATAGATCATTTGGTGAGTAAGAAGGGATGGTAGGTGAGCATTGAGGTTTTAGGGGATGCATTACAATAGTGAAATTTATGTTGCTAAAAAAGAAGCACCTAAATAAGCTAGTCTTGAAATTTATTTTGACAAATCAGAGTGGCGCAGCGGAAGCGTGATGGGCCCATAACCCATAGGTCCCAAGATCGAAACTTGGCTCTGATAATTTTGAGAAAATTTTTCTTGATTTTTTAAATTCTTCTAAAAATGTGGGCTGAATTGTGTATTCCATTTAATTTTAGGCCAACACATGTATTTCTGAAGTGAAAAAAATGTCACGTAAACAAATTCTATAAAAATAAATATTTTTTTATATCTTTTTGAAAATCCTAAAAACTGTTGACATGATTTTTCAAATAACTATTAAAATATAAAAATATAAAAATTATTAAGAATTATAAGCAATTATTAAATTTATTAAAATTAACAAAAAAAATTAAAATTAGAGTAAATATTCAAATTGCAAATTAATTATCATTATTGAGTTATAAAATTTTAAAATTTTAATAATTTTTATGATGAATTACTATAAATATAAAAAATTGAAATGACACAAAACTAGTAAATTAATGTAAAATTTAATGGGAGTAAAAGCTTTTGTTTTAAGTAGTTGTTTGCCCCACATCTTGTCCATTGCTAAGTGGACCAATTTGAGAAAATATGTTACAAATTTGGGCAAAATAATAATAATTTCAGGAAATATAATTAAAGTTAATACGTGAAATATAAATATCACCATATAATTATTTTATTCCACAAACAATTTTAAAAATAAGATGCGTCTCTTTATTTTTTTTTAAATATCTATTACTATACCCTTATAATATATTTGTTAACCCCTTAACTCTGCTTCTGGATAGGGTTGTAAATGAACCGAGCTTGAACGAACAAACCTCTTGTAACAGCCCAATTTCAGTGAAATCGAAATAGTGGTTTCGGGACCACAAATCCGAGTACGAAAAATGAAATTATTTAAATTTCATAAAATGATAGGTATTATGATAGGAATATTGCATGAAAATTTTTATAGAAAAAAATTTATTAATTATGTGTCTAATTGCAAAAAGGGTTGAATTGAATAAAATGTTAAAGTTGTATACTAATAGCTATAAGGATTATATGGCTAGAGAATTCAAAATGTGAGGTCCTTATATGACAACTAGACCATTGAAGAAAAATATGTAGATATTTTTAGTGAGTCATCCAAGGAAAAATTGAAAAA
Source organism: Gossypium longicalyx (assembly GCA_025698465.1). NCBI lineage: Eukaryota > Viridiplantae > Streptophyta > Magnoliopsida > Malvales > Malvaceae > Gossypium > Gossypium longicalyx. Next base: position 2,225,588 of record CM046995.1, on the reverse strand, counting down.
GGTTAAGGACTAAAATGGAAAGTGAATAAATTAATATATGATAAAAGATTAAATAGAATAAAACTTATTTTATATCATCATCTTCTCCATAAACTACATGGAAACCCTAGGAGAGAGAAAGGAAAATTCTCAAGCTTGATTTGGTAAGTTCTATGTCCCATTTTTAGTAATTTTTATATTTTTGAGATCGGGAAAGCTTAATTTCTTTATTTGGATGACTAAATTGAAAGAAAACCAAAGTTTAGAAAACTACCCATGGATGAATATGCTGTAAATTGAAAGTTTTTGATAGAAAATGAAAGATTATTGATAGATAAACCATTTTTACAAAGTGATTTTTAGTGAAAGTATGTGTAGGGACTAAATTGCAAAGTAGTGAAATTCTTAGAAAAATTCTAAAATTTATGAAATAAATGTGCTGTAAAGTTATATTGGAATTTTGAATAAACTTGGAATAAGGAGTAAATTGCATGAATTTCAATTACCGAGCCTAGGGACGAAATTGGAATTAATTAAAAGTTTAGGGGCAAAATGGTACTTTTACCTAAAATATGAAATGGGCTTGATTTAATGTAAAAATCATAGAATTGATGATTAAATTTATTTATATAGATCCGGAAGTGTCAAACAAAGAAAAAGATCGAGGGAAAGAAAAAGTTTCGGATTAGTAGATACGAATAATTGTCAAGGTAATTTCGTATAACTAAATTAAGCATGTAAATGTGTTGAATTGATTGTTGAATTATGTGCATCATGATTTGCAATTTGTATGTACATGTAGTAAACCAATGTTGATTTGTGATTTACATGTAAAAGATGAAATATTACATGAATCCGTTTGAATATTGATTTTCGATTGGACAGGTGATTACGGAGTATATGAGATCCTGCATATGTTGCAGTAAAGGTTGTTCCGAAAGGATAATCCTTTGATCTCATCATGAAAAGGAATGTGACTCGAAAGGGTGATATGGAAAAGGAAAGGTATACTTTGTGTATACCACTTGAAAAAGAATGTACACTATGTGTGTACACTTGAAAAGGTTATGTGCACCTTGTGTGTACAAATTGAAAAGGGTATGTACAATTCATGTGTACACTAGAAAAGGGAATGTGCACCTCAGGTGTACAATTAGAAAAGGAAAGGTCTATCGGAAATGTCGAAACCATTTTTGTTTTTAAGAAAAAACAGGGATCGACTTTGAAAACAAAATGTGGAGTCGTGTAACACCTCTAACCCGTATCCGTTGCCAGAACAGGGTTTCGGAGCATTACTACCATTTGCAGATTACTTAAAAAAAAATTTAAATGCTTACCGATTCAATGCATCATGTAAATAAATATATTACCATTCAATCAACAGATTAGTACTTGTATAAGCATCAAACAGTAACATTGTTAGTGTACTTGCACATATCTCATATAAATTCAACATTGATATAACTATTTTCTCGACATATCGTACTTGAGTTCAATAATAGTCTCAACTTACATAATTTCTTGTATCAACATATCAAAGATAATCATATATGTACATGTCATGAAACATATCATGCTCTTACCGTTTCTTCATAAGCATATATGATTCATTTCATTATATTAATATTTCATGCTCCATCATTTCCATATATTTTATGTATATTTATTCCGATAATAGCTTATATCAAACCTAACATAAATTATATTCCACGTACTCATACTTATTTCGTTTATCTATCTTCATAATTATTTCATACAACTATTTTGTACATATATATTTCCATATGACTAGTTCTTGTAAACATTACACACAACCATTTCATATAACCATTCGTCATCTGATACATATTACCTGGATATCAATTGTTCAACAGATGTCATAGCATCTCCCATCCACGGTCTTATTTATCTTTGACATGATGCCATAGTATCTTTCAACTATGGTCTTACTCATTTTCTGTCATGTTGCCATGGTATCTTTCAACCATTGTCTTACACATTTGATATCAGGTTGCCATGGTATCTTTCAACCATGGTCTTACACATTTCATATCAGGTTGCCATGGTATCTTTCAACCATGGTCTTACACGTTTCATATCAGAGAGCACACTCCCGCGAACCTCATCCTTACAGTGGGATTACCAGTCCAGGCTAAATCCCCTATAATATAAACTCATAGAGTATTGTCGGGATTACCAGTCCAGGCTAAATCCCCTGCAACGACAATTACTCTAATGAGCTTGGATCTGAATTACCAGTCCAGGCTAAATTCAGACCCTGATTCGGATTACCCGTCCGGGCTAAATCCATTTTACACATATTCTTCGGGAGGGCTATATCAGGATAGGATCACCCGTCCGGGCTAGATCCTTTTTACCGTCAATTCCTTTTCAGAGATCCATCGAATTTTTCCTTTCCATTCAACCGAGATTTATTTCCAATTTATTTCGAGTATTATAAATATTTCATCAAATATCATGAATTGAATATTCAAATCATATTTTCATCACATAACCACATATTCCAAATATTTAAAATACAATTCAAGTTACACAAACTTACCTCATTGCTTGTTTGTGTTTATAATTTCATTAATCCGATATCTTTTCTTTTTCACGATCGAGTCTCATATTTGAGTCGTTCGGATCTTTATAAATAAATTTGATCATCATTTTCATTCATTTCATATACTAATGCATTTAATTAATGCTTTAGGCAAAATTTACCATTTTGCCCCTAAACTCTTAATTAATGACGATTTCATCCTTAGGGTCAGGAAAATAAAATTCTTGCAATTTAATCCTTATTTCCAGCTATTATTCTCATATATATTGATAATAGTCCATGAATTTTATAAAATATCAGAATTTTCCATAATTTCAACACTTTTCAATTTATTCTTTCAACACTTTTCAATTTAATCCCTAAAACATGTTTTCCCTCGATCTTGAAATAAATTAATAATTTCATTCAATTTTGTAATTTAGATAATAAAATAATCCATTTCATGTAATTTGATCATTTTTGACATTTTTACAAAATTGCCCATAAAATTTTACTTTTATTCAATTTAGTCCTTGAGCCTAGAATATGCAAATTAGCCATGCTAGATGAATATTCATACATATTTTTTCCTCCTCCTCCTCTCCGTTCCACATCCTTAATGTAGATAATACACTTGTAAGTAACATTATCCATAATTTTTATTATTTACTTTTATGAATATTCAAGCTGTCTATCTGCATCATGGTCACTAAATTATTTATATCTGGAGCTATAGAACTCAAAATTAAGATCCGATAATTTTCCCTAAAACTAGACTCATATATCTTCTTACCATAAAATTTTCAGAATTTTTAGTTTATCCAATAAGTACAGTTTATTCTTTAAAATTACCCCTGTTCTGCTGTCTAACAGTTCTGACCCTTCTTCACTAAAAATTAATTATCTCATTGTACAGAATTCAAATGATGTTCCCGTTTGTTTATATTGAAAATAGACTCATTCAGGATTCTTAAAATATAAATTTAAACCCCTAATTATTTTTATCCAAATTTTTATGATTTTACAAAGTCAGAACAGGGGAACCCGAAATCATTCTGACCTTGTCTCACAAAATTCATCATATCTCATGATTTACAATTTCATTGCTTACATAATTTCTTCTATAAGAAACTAGACTTAATAAGCTTTAATTTCATATTTTATTCATCCTATAATTATATTTCTACAATTTTTTGATGATTTTTCAAAGTTAGACTACTGCTGCTGTCCAAAACTGTTTTAGTACAAAATATTAATTACCATGTTATAACACCCTTATTTTCTTTTTCTACACCATTTCTCATCACTTTCTCTTATTTTCTCTTCACTAACATATCATGAACATAGGACCTTATGTAAGAAAACTCTACTATAACATTATTTCCATGCTTTGTCAATAATAACAAACTTAAAAACATATTGAAATCTTGATATACTTACCTTGTTCTATTGATACTAATCTTTAACTTGATTTTCTCTCTCCTCCAGCTTCTATTTCTTGAATCCAACTTGATATTCTAACTCCCCATGGTCTCCTTAACATTTTCTCTCTTGGTAGCTATGGAAATTCATTTGATTTTGGGTAAAAATGGTGAATTTTTGGTAAAAGGACCAAATTGTAAAGAAAGCAAAACTTTCTTTCTTCCTCTCTTTCTCTCACGTTAGTGCATGGGAAATATGGATGAGAATTTCTCATCTTTCTTTCTTTATATACTAATAAAATAATAATAAAATAATAATAAAATATCCTATTAAAATATTAATAAAATAATATTTATCTAATTAAATAATTATAAAATATCAAAATATCTCTAGCATCATTATTACTTTCTAGATTTCTCTCTCTTCCAATTGACCATTTTGCCCTTCATTATCTTTTAAAATTCCATCCTTAAGTCATCATTTAATTTGGTAAAATTACAATTTAGTCCCTCATAGTTTCTTCATCTATTCAATTTGGTCCTAATTCATCCATTTTCCTTAGTTTCTAGATTATTCCACTCTTAAAATATTTACACTATTGGTCCTTCAAATTTTTCATATTTACACTTTAACCCCTCAAATTTTGAGTATTTACTCTTGTGCAACAAAACTTTTCTCACTTTTACAATTTAGTCCTTTTTTGAATTAATATATCATAATATACTTCTCAATATTGACATATCTCAAAATTTCCTCTCTTTTTTTTTTTCACTTTATTTCCTTATTTTACTATATCAAGGATAATATCTTACTGTAAATATTTTCAGGGTATTACAAGTCGCCACCAATCTTTTTGTTTAAGTGTGATTGGATCACCTAATAAAACATTTTGTTTCATTTAAATTCATTTTGGTCCACGTAAATTTAAAAATGGGTTCGGGAGCCGGTTACGTATGAGGAAGGGTTAGCACCCTCACTACGCCCAAGAACTGGTACCAGATTGATTAAGTGTTATCCTTATGTCTAGGGTTTTTAAAAATAAAATTGAAATATGGTTCCTTTTAAAACATTTGGGTGGTTCAAGTTGGTCGTCAAAACTCTCTCATTTCAAAGGCATACAACATAACATCCAGCACGATAGGACATGATCTTTTATATCTTTGAAAATACAATTGATTTTTGACTCCCAAAAGCTCTTAGGTTAAAAATTACAAAAGGATGTCCAAGTATTTAGTCCAACGAAAAATCGAAACCCAGCACGGTAGGGCACGATTTTCCGAATTTTCGAATATTGAACATTGCATTGTTTTTTAAAAAAATTTAAATAAATGTTTGTAAATTATCTCAAAATGCATTGATTTTATTTGAAATAAAATAGAACAATTGGTTTTTTTAAAAAAATTGAAAATTATAATGCAACATTTGTAAACTAAAAGAAAAAATAAAAAAAAATATGGGATGATATACATGCATAAAGTGCAATCCTTGGTAAATGAAGACAATATAACCTTATTTAATCAATCAAATCAAAAAATTAAATATAACAAATCTAAGAAAATGTAACCAACTTTTCAAGCATGGATGGAGAACAATTGATGTAACAATACCAAAAAAAAAAAAATATACAACAATATTATATAACCTAATATAACACAATCAATACAAAATATTTAAAACAAAATGGAAGAAAAAAACCAATGTAGTATATGGCAATCTTAGAATAATGATGAACTAATGTACCCATAATATATAATATATGAACTGTTGAGTTGATGAATTTGAAATAATTTGTAAAAAACTAGGGATATATATATATATATATATATATATATAATCATTAAAATAAGTGTTATAGAATAAAAATATTTAAATCGAATAATATGTAAAGTGTTTACAAAACATACATATACATAAATAGATTTAGAAATAATTATTTGTAAAAATAGCATGGGATTAAATATGTATATAGAATCAAATTAATTTTATCATGCATTATATTAGTATAAATATACACAAAAACAATTAAATGAAATATTATATAAATAGTTAAAATAATATGATATAAAAATAAACTTCAAAATAATGATTTCTTAAAACAAAGTAAAGTTATTAAAATGGTTTAACACATATATAAAAAAAAAACTAAATGGATTTTAAAATTATAATGAATAGAAGACTCAATTAAAATAATATATATACAAATATATATATATATATATATATATAATATTTAAATGAAATATTGCACAAAATGTTAAAATAGTGTGATAAAAAATATTTCAAAATAATGATACAAATAAAGCACAGCCAAAATTATTAAAATGAATCAACACATAAAAATATTAAACGAATTTTAAAACAGTAAGTTATTCCAATAGAAAACTCAATTAAAATTGGATAAAAATAAAGGGATAATTTATAAATAAAATAGGCCATTAAAAAAAAAGGACCAGCGCGTCACGCCTATGAATGCTCAGGGACCAAATCTGAAAATATTCGAGATCCCAAATCACTGCATTGAGGTGCGGACTAAAATGTAATAGCACACGGATTTTAGGAAAAATTTAAAAATAGATAAAACGCAAATAGGAGCCAATTGAAATACGGCGCGAAGGGGAGGGATTAATCACGCAAATTACCCATCTAAAGCGAAAGGGCTCGGATCCGACCCTTGGATCTGGTCAACGCGCGGATCCCTCCCTTCTTTAAATGGCGTCGTTTTTAAATCAGCTATTAAAACATCTTTTCACTTATTTTCTTCTTTAAAAATAGCAAATCTTTTAATTAAGATGAACCAAAGCTTTGAATTCTGCTAGGATTTCATTTAGCAGCCGCCGAACCACCATCTAATTTGGTGGTCGATGGTGCACCAGCAACGACTAGATTCTGCCCACGAAGGCCACGCCCATGGAGATCTGGTAAGCCATTCTTTCTCATTTTCTTATTTTGAAAAAAAAACTTTAGATCCCATATTATTTTTTCGAAAAAACGTGGCAAAATTCGAAGGAAAACACTCAACACCATTCGAACCTCACCCGTATCTTCATATTTTTGGGATATTTGGGCTCTCGTCGGTGTCGTTTCAGGCATTTTTTTGTTTTTTTTCATGCGAAAGATTGCAAGCAAATCGAAAGAAAAAGAAGAGAAAAGAATAAACAGAATATGAAATCACCTTTTGATAACTTTTTTGATTCTCCTTTTTTCGATATTTAGTGTGCGTAAAAAATCAAATTACATTCGTTGGCTTTTTATAGCCGGAAAAAATACAAATTAAAAATTAAAAAAAATCTATTTCTTTTTCTTTTTGCTATTTTTCTGTTGTATTTTGCTGCTTCTCGCGTATTCTTGTTGCAGGTGTGGCTGTACGGAGGAGGAGACCCTGGTGACGTGGAGGCTGTGCGTGGGAAACCCCTCGTGGAAGGCCGATCCTCTGGTGCTGCTCTAGCATATTCCAGAAACCTCTAGGGTTTCTGGTGTTCTCAGGCTATTTGGGCTACCTTGGGTCGTTTGTGAATTGGGTTAAGGGATTTTGGGTGTAATTGTTGGGCTGTACTTAAATTTAAATAGGTTTGGGTTAATAGGTTTGGGTTTAACTTAGGCCCAGAATTTTGTAAATGGACATTGACCTCATAAACACTTTAGTTTATTTATATTTTTTATTTTTTTGGTTTTTTGTTTATTATAAGCCCGAAAATTTGTAACTGGACATATAAATAATTTGGTTTATTTCATTTCTATTTGATATTTTTTAGTTTTTGGTCTTCTAGTTTATTATAAGCTCGGGCGAAATGGGCCTATTATAGGAAATTTAAAGATTCAATGGAAATGTATTAACAAGTGAAATAAGAAGAAATGACATGATGAGCTCATCTATGCATATTAATATTTTTGTTCTAACCAATTTGGTTGAATGATTGTGAATAGGCCATATTTGCTAGTTTGCTAAATTGATGGATAAATTGCCTTATGTGTGATTTTACTTGTTATATATGAATGGTAAGTGTAGTTTGGTTATATGAACTTACTAAGCATATAACGCTTACTAGGTTTATTTTTCTCTGTTTTATAGTGCTCGAAGCTCGTGAATGTTGGATTGGGTTAGAGCTATCATCACAATATCATCTCCTTAATTTTGGTATAAACGATAAACTCATTTTGATATAATGACATGTATAGGCTAATGAGGCCAAATGATGAAGTAACATGTTTGTTTACAACCTAGCCATTGGAATGGCTAGTAATATGTATTTTGAGGTAATATGGTATGTTCATGTTCAATAAGATACAAATCACCTTTATTAAAACATGATTTACAAACCAATGTAAAGGTAAGCTTCAAGTATGGTTAAAAGTTGGAAATGTTAGATTGAATGATGGAAATTGGTTGAAATGGATGGTATATACTTGTAAGTTTTCATGCAGGAAAATGGTTAAGTTTGGGTGAGAAATAGGGCTAGGAAATGGCCTTATTTCATCTACACGGGTAAGACACACGGGCGTGTGTCTAGGCTGTGTGTGATACACGGACAGCCCACAGGAGTGTGGAATGACCGTGTGTCCCTTGTATTCTTAAATATGAAGTCAGGATAGTACACGGGTAAAAGACACGGCCGTGTGTCTTGGACGTGTGAAGGACACGAGTTTCAAGTATGGTCGTGTGTCAAAATCATGTGAAAATGGCTTAAAAATGGGGAAAAATCAATTTACCACATGGTCTATTCACATGGGCGTGTGCCCAGGTCGTGTGCCCCTTTGATGCTTAAGAAATTGCAAGTCAGAATTTCACATGGGCTGGCCACATGGCCATAGAAACCCCACGGGCTGGCCACACGGCCATGTCCTAGGCCACACAGGCGTGTGCCCCTACTTCAAGGTAAAATTTCCAAAGTTACCGGTTTAGTCCCGAATCACTTCTAAAGCATGTATTGGGCCCCGTAGGCCCATATTAGGGACTTTATGGTGAAATATGAAAAGATTTGATTTGGAATGTAAATTTATGACTCAGTTTTGTACAAATGTTAGTGTATAAGTTCGGTAATGCCTCGTAACCCTATTTCGGTGACGGATACGGGTTAAGGGTGTTTCACCTCTATTCATGTTCTTTATTTATTTTTAAGCTTGCTCGTGTTCAGTTTGTATTCGTTAAGAATTTCAAATTTTTGTTCATGTTCGTTTGTTTAATGTTCACGAACATGTTCATTTAACTTAATCAAACATGTTTACGAACATTAAACGAGCATGTTCATGAACATATAATTGAACATGTTCACAAACAATGTTAATAAATAATAAACAAACAAACAATAAGTATATATACGCATATATTATTTAGATATAAAATAGTCAAATATAAATATAAATAATTATATTATAAATGAAAAAATACAATCCAAGATAATTTTATTAATATATACTAATGGAAATTTTATAAGAAAATATCATTAATAAATAAACGAGTCATAAACGAGCTTATAAACGAGCCAATAAACATGCTTTTAAATGAGCTTGTTCGTGAATATAAAAGAGCCGAACACACCTCTATTTGTGTTCGTTCGTTTATTAAACGAGCATAAAAATTTTGTTCATACTCATCTATTTAGCTTAATAAACAAACATAAACAAACATTATACGAACAGTTTACGAACAGTTCATCCAACATTCTGTTCATTTACACCCCTATTTGTGGAGTCTAAAAACTCCACTAATAATGTGCCAAATATTTTCTCATTTTAATTTTGGTTATTTATTTTAAATCAAGATTAATTTTTACCAATTTTTAATAAATTTTAAATAAATTTCTATGTCTTAAAATAATTTTATAATTATTTGAAAAATCACTGTCTAATTGTCTAGGTTTTCAAATAATTATAAGAATATTATTTATTTTTAATATTTACTAATGTGACAAAATACCACATCAGCATGAAGTATTTATGGCACGTTAGGCGCCATTGTCTAGTTGCTCTGTTAGTTACATCATCCCTTAACGATAGAATTAGATGAATTAATGGAAAGATCAGTCAACACTTTGTCCAACGTATAAAAATTAATATAATCTAACTCTTAGTATATAGATATATTTATGCTACAATTTCCATTTGAATCTTACTGATAGTAAACTCAAGCTGATTGGGGAATGGTATTGGCCAGTTGTTTTTGTTGCCATTTGTTGGAAAATGTAGAAACGGAGAAATAATGCTTGTTTATTGTTTTATATGCTACTGAAGAAAAGATTAAAAATAAATCTAGTTCTTATTGTTTTTATTGCATCCCGTTTAGTATTAAATCTTTAATTTTTCATCAATTAAAGCCATTCATGGAAGGTTTTCGTAGTTGAATTCTCGAAGGTTCGTCGTTGTCCCCAACGAGCTTCATGGTGGCAACGAGGACCTTTCTTTTGGTCCTGGCCTTGGCTTTGCCTTGTCGATGGATTTCTCCGACGAGGGTTTTTCAGCGTTGCTTGCATGGGCTAATTCGGCCACCCTCTTTCTTCCCTTGTTTCCGACAGTTGCCACATTTTATTGTTGGAGCAACTTAGACTATGATGATTCATTATACATTAAAACTAAATCAATAAATGAATTTCAAGGTATACAAGTGAATTGCCAAGTTACACCACATCAAGATAGCTCATATGAGTCTAATTACCTCACACCAAAGTACCGAAGTGTCAAGCTCGTAGGCATCAAATGCATAATCATATGCAAATATATCACTCCACCACACCAAGGTCTCTGAAGAGACAATGAATACTCGATAATCCGTAATAAATTCTGGATCTCGAATGACATATTGTAATCTCCATATCATCAACAATCTCGTACATAAGCACGCATATGACCCTATTAATATGCTAATCGAATCCTAACCTTTCCCCTAAGTCACATAAGCATCATTCAGTCATATATGCATAAACATAAATAATGACTATAATATATCAATTTCTGAAATTCATCGATTGTATCCAAATACGAACCACACATACAGCTAGTGATACAATTAGAGATCTTTTTTATCATTCTTCTAATTACAAATAGATAGATATAGCATCATTCAACTTATCACAACTCACTCCAATTTGTTCATGTTTCTTAGCCAATTATGTCAATTTCCACTTTAATCTTAGCATAAGTTCAACCATAGATGAAATGAAAATAAATATAAGCATACCTATCAAACAAAAAACTATAATAAATTTTATAAGAACTTACATTTCAAAACACAATAAATTGAATAGATCTTTCCAAGTTTATTCCACAATTTTAGCCTTTCCTTTACAAGATCCATTATTTTTTTTTCCAATTTTTGTTCAAATGTATGGTTGAATGTCTCTCTTCCTTTGGTTTTTTTAAGCATGGACGGTTGGAACACTATGGAAGATGACAATCTTCCACAAGTTTAATATATATATATATATATATATATATACTTAGTTTAGTGTTAACTTAGCTTAATTAACCATGTTTAATTAGTCCATTAGGACATATTTAAGCATAATTTATTTATAATTTAATTTAAGTGGGATTTAACATCATCGTCCACTAACTTATGTCAAAAATTGATTTATTAACTCTTGATTTTTTGGATAATTGCTATCTAAATCCTCAAGCCTTTTCTAAATTAAAACTCAACATCGATGAGATTTTTATAATTTAGTCCCTAAGTTTTAATTATCTAATTTCTTAGTTAAATTACTTAACCAAACTTCAAAATATTCTCATATTAGCTCCATAAATATTCTTATTTCATATTGACAAACTCGGTTTACGAAAATAAGGTTCTGAAATTACATTTTTCGAAACCATTGAAAATCAGGTCATTACATAAGTATCATGCTAAAAAGATATACTAAATATTCTATGAGGCTGACACACATATGATAAATTTATTGGATTGAAACTTGATAATATTAATTTTTGTAATGGTATATATTGGCGAGTTCAAACATGGTACTTTTAGTAGATTAACTCCATGACTAAATAACTGCATAATTAATAAATAAATAGTTAGAATTACAAATTATAGTTACATATGTTGAATTGGTATGTTTGCTAGCTCATTTTAACTCTATTTGGATTGCATGTATAAACCTAAAACAAACGGATAAAATAAAGAGAAACAGATGGCATCAATTAATATCCACAATAATTGCATTTTTTTTATAAAGCAAGAGATGACTTAAAGTTAATTCAAATTCTTTGGATTATTATTTAATTGGATGGGCTAATTAAATTATTAAGTGTAAAGTGAAAATTAAGTAGGCATCGATGTTAATTTTGTTAAGATAATTAAATACATTTGTATATAACTTCTAATATGATAAAGTTATCATAATTTTAATAAAATTAAAATTGGATTGTGTAAATTATTTAATTGGTTTAATTATTTAATTTTAATTTATTAAATTAAAATTAATTTAGAAGTTGATTTAATTAGTTAACTAATTACATAAAAGATGTAAGTTCAAAAAATTGAACTAGGCCGTAGACAACCACCACAAGCCCAACTCCGCAAAGAGAATGGCAACAAGGGGTTTCTTCCCTCGTAAAGAAGTCGCCGGTCACCCCTTGGTGTTCTAGTTGGACTATAACTCCTCTTATTTAATTAAATAATGACTTGGAATAAGAAATAAGTTTTTACATATTTTCTCGTAGCTTAAAATCCCATATGCCTAAATACTTGGGCAAATCACTCAAAATTTTAGTGATAGTTTGAATTCTGTGTGTTTGTCTGATAATTAAGATATTCACTGCCTCACGTCTGATTTAAGTTGAAGTCGTGTTAGTCGCGTTGTTGTTAGGGCTATATACTCTTCTTAAGTTTAAGTTTTAGACTAGAGAGAATTATAATTGCAATCATGAAACGATTATAATTTGGAAACTAGAAAGTTTTGTGGTTGATTCGGTTTTGAGTAGAGGGTTGCACAAACCCTCCCCCCTCCTGGGAGAGTCTCGTTTTTGGATTAGAACATACCTTCTAAGCAACCATGAATTTGAAAATATAAAAAAAATGAATTGGTTGAAAGTTTGAAAAGATAAAACTTCTGTTGGAGTTAATGCAAAAATCTAACCACCTTTCCAAAAAAACATCCGTGATACATAAGTAATTATATTTTATTTTGAAAATCCGAAAACATATTAAAATTTCAATAAAAACAAACCCATAAATAAATAATAATAACAAATAAAGCGAGAATCATAAAAACAACTACTTAACTGTCGTTTTTATGAGTAGAATCGATTACCAAACCAAACTCAAACTTGTCATGCAGAATTGCAACTGCACGTGAAATTGCAACGCCCAAGTTAAAGTTGTAATTTTATGTATGGTCAGTCAAAGGCCTCCCTTTTTAATTTTTTTTTCTTTTTGGGTTATTGTGTTAAAGTATGTTTGGTCAACGTATGCCGAAATTAAAGTGTAATAAATTCAACCCTATTTTTCTGATTTATTTCGTTTATTATGAGAAGCATTTGACAAACATGTATCAACAACTTAGTTAAGTTAGTCGATATGATCGAGATTTTGAAATTTTTGAAATTTTCAATTCGTGTAAATTAATTTTAGATTTATTTTGGTTTAAGTTATGTAATACATGAGCACGGGTGAAGTTAAAATATTTTTGAAGGGGTCGAAATTAAGTTATATAAATTTCGATAAGAATTAAAATGCAAATTTACTATTGTATTAGCTAATACTTTTGTAATTTTTTTAAAGGATTAAATTAAAATCTTATCATTTTTAAAGGTCAAGGTACAATTATATCATTGCTAATTTATAATTTTACATATTTTAAAAAGTAAAAATATAACTTTCTACAAAATTTGGAGTACATGATTCAAAAGTTAAACTTGATAATGTTGATTCTGATTGTAATTACACTCGTATCTTAATAAAAAAATTCATTAAGGTTAAATTAGATTTGACACATTTCTAAATTAATTATATTATAAGATAAGATTTTGATTGAGTTTGTGTCATTTACGTGTTTCAATTCAGTTATTAAATTATCAAAAAATAAATAAAATAAAAATTATTTTAAGGGGCATTTTTACAAAAAAAAAGATACATACATATTATATAATTTGAACCTTAAATCATAATCCATGAGTATATATTCAAAAAGAATGTTGTTCAGTAATTCTAAGAAAATTTTGATTTCCCTGTATCAGATTCAGATAGAGATAGCACCTTTACTTGCATGCAAAGCTTGTCTTCTCGAGTTGACTTCAATAAAAAAAAAAATTGGAACAGGTTCAGGTATCTTTGACAAGGTCAAAGGTATCTATCACGTCATAGAAAAATAGGAACGTTGTTAATTGTCGATTTTGTCGAGATGACAAAAACAATCTCAAATTTCTTGGAACTATGTTTCTTTCCAACATGTGTTCCTACTTTAATCCACGTGGAAAAAGAAGTAAGTACTAAAAACCTACAAAAGGAAACACGATTCCTTCGCTTTGAATCATTCTTCAATCATTTTCTGCTTCTAAATCTTATCCTATAAATTAAAATCTCATTCACTAGAATAAATTAAAAAACAAAAAAAAACAAAAAATGGTACAAAGCTCAAAATCCCATGAAATTTCATCATCGTCTTCACAGTCAGAAGCAGGGAGTACTTCATTAGGGCAATCCCAGAAAAGAAAAGCGGGAAGGAAGAAATTTAAAGAGACGAGACACCCAATATTCAAAGGTGTTAGAACAAGGAAAGGGAAATGGGTTAGTGAAGTGAGAGAACCAAACAAGAAGTCTCGTATATGGTTAGGGACATTTTCATGTCCAGGTATGGCTGCTAAAGCTTATGATGTAGCTGCTTTAGCACTTAGAGGAGATGCTGCTTCTTTAAATTTTCCTGAATTTGCTCGTACATTGCCACGTCCTAAGTCATTGTCTGTTAAGGATATTCAGATTGCTGCTATGGAAGCTGCTGAGACTTTTATTGATGATATAACTTTGCCTGATCCGGTGTCGTCAGCGGTACCGGCATTTCCAGAAAATATGGTGTTTGAAGATGAAGATGAAGTGTTTAATATGCCGGGGATACTTGAAAGTATGGCGGAAGGATTGATGATAACTCCACCATCTATGCAGAAAGGGTATTATCCTGATGATGATGATGATGATGATAATGGGAATGATTATATGGAAATCAATCTCTGGGGTGACTAAGTTGTTTAATTTTAGTTATTAGGGTCTGTAATTTGCAAAGGGAGTTACGAAGTTTTTCCAGTCGTAATTTCATGAAGTAATCACAAATAAAAATACGTCGGTTATTATGACGTTCTGCAATTTTAAAAGAAATTTTTGGATTAAAACGAGAAACGAAAAAGAAAAATAAAGGGAAAAAAAAGTGTTAGAATTAAGTGACCCAAATTCTTATAGAATATGATGGAAAATAAAATAAAAGTAAAATCCATATAGAACTAGATTTCTTTTATTTTATTTTAGAATAAGGTTTTTTTAAACCTTATTAAACTTCATCTATTTTATATTGATTAGGATAGGGTGTTTCAATCCTACTAGAATATGGCTTTACAAGCCTATAAATAGACATAGTCTATTCCTCTTGTATTGATACAAATTTTTCGACATAGTGAATTTTCTTCTCTCTCCTCTCTGCCCGTGGTTTTTTCCGAAGGGTTTCACGTAAAATTTGTGTGTTCTTTATTTTATTTATTTTATTCTATTTTTTTCACAAATTGGTATCGAGCTTAGGGTTATTCATCTCGATCACGGTAATGGCGTCTTTGAAATATGAAATTCCATTTGTTGGATCGCAACACTAGATTTGCGTTGTGGCAAATTAAGATGCAAGCGATTCTTTGCAGATGGATCTCGGAGGATGCCCCCGCTAGGATAGATAAGATGCCTTCGACATTAACAGATGAAGAGAAAAAGCGTAAGGATCGAAAGGCATTAACACAATTACATCTCGCATTTGTCCAACGAAATTTTGCAAGATGTGATGAAAGAGAAAAGCGCCATTGCATTATGGAAGAGGCTAGAACAAATATGTATGTCGAAAACTCTAACAAGCAAGTTGCATATGAAGCGGCGTCTTTATGCTCATCGTTTGGAGGAAGGTGCGTCGTACACGAACACTTAATGATGTTTAAAGAAATTCTCTCAAACTTGGAAGCCATGGAGGTTCGGTATGATAAGGAAGATCTAGGGTTGATTCTACTTTGTTCGTTGCCCCGTCTTATTCAACCTTTAGAGACACGATTTTATATAGCCGTGAGTCTCTAACAGATTGATGAGGTTTATGATTCTTTAACCTCGTATGATAAGATGAAGCATCTTGTGGTTAAACCCGACTCTCGGGGAGAGGGTCTCATTGTTCGTGGGAGACAAGATCGGAATGCTCGATGATGATCGTGGTAGGACACAGAACGGAATCCTTGTGGTAAATCTAAGGGTAGATCGAAGTCTTCAAACAGAGGTAAAACTTGTAACTACGCAAGAAGAAAGGGCACATTAAATCCGAGTGCTATAAGCTACAAAATAAGATTAAAAGGGAATTTGTGAATCAAAAGGAAAACAACTAGAAAATTCGGTGAAGGCGATGTTGTAGAAGACTACAGCGATGGTGAACTTCTAGTCGCACGTCAATGATTCTAAAGTAAGCGATGAGTGGATACTTGATTCAGCTGCACATTCCATATGAGTCCCAATCGGGATTGGTTTACAACTTACTAAGCGATTAATCGAAGGTGTTGTTTTGATGGGAAATAATACTCGTGTAAAATCGCGAGTGTTGGAACAATTAAAGTTAAGATGTTTGATGGAGTTGTCGAACACTTAGTGACGTCTGGCATGTTCCGAATTGAAAAGAAATTTAATTTCGTTGAGTACTCTTGATTCAAAAGTGTACAGATATATAAATTGAAAGTGGGGTTTTAAAGATTTCCAAAGGGTCCCTTGTTGTGATGAAAAGGAGAGAAAGATTGCCAAGTTATATGTTTTGCGAGGGTTCTCATCATTATCGTGATGATGCGACTATCGCTTCCTCGTCCTTGTCGGATGATGATATTACTAAACTTTGGCATATGCGCCTAGGGCATATGAGTGAGAATGGCATGGCGAATTGAGCAAAAGAGGACTTCTTAATGGGCAAGGAATTTGCAAACCGAATTTCTGTGAGCACTGTGTTTTTGGAAAACAAAAGAGAGTTCGATTCACTAGAGGAATCCATAACACGAAGGAACATTGGAGTATATTCATTCGACGACTGTGGGGCCATCTAGAGTGCCTTCCAGAGGTGGAGCTAATTATATGCTAACCTTTATTGATGATTTTTCCGAGAAAAGTTTGGGCGTTCTTCTGAAGCGAGAAAAAGTGATGTGTTTTCCGCATTTAAGTCTTGGAAAATTATGATTGAAAAGCAGAGCGAGAAAAAGCAGATAAAATACCTCCGCATGCAGACAATGGCTTAGAGTTACGTTACGATGAGTTTAATAGATTGTGCAAGTCGGAAGGAATCATAAGACACTGACGATTCGTCATACTCCACAAACAAAGCGGCGTTGCGAGCGAATGAACGAACGATCATGGAGAAGGTTCGATGTATGTTGTCAAATGCCAACTTACCGAAGTCATTTTTGGGCGTAAGCGGCTTCATCGCATGTTTTTGATCAACCGATCTCCATCCATTGCCATGGAGAAAAAGACTCCACAAGAGGTATGGTCCGTAATCCCGCTAATTATTCTGATTTAAAGATCTTTGGGTGTCCTGCATATGCTCATGTTGATAATGGAAAATTGGAACCGAGATCCATTAAATGTGTTTTTCTTGGTTATAAAGCTGGTGTAAAAGGGTATAAGTTATGGTGTCCTGAAAATAGAAAAGTTGTGATTAGTAGAGATGTTGTTTTTGATGAAACTGCTATGCTACCTAACTTATCTCTTAAAGACTCTTCCAATAAAGAAAATCAAAAACAAGTAGAGCATCAGATTAATACAGAGTCAACTCCTTAAGCCAGTACAAAAATTGAGAATAGAGTTGCTCCTTCACCACAATACTCTATCGCCAAAAACAGAACTAGAAGAGAAATTAAACCTCCAAAGAAATATCTTGAGAGGTGATCTAGTTGCTTATGCTTTGAATGTGGTGAAGATATAGATGCGAATCAAGAGCCATCTAATTATTCCGAGGCGATTACTGTGAAAGCTCGAGAAAAGTGGATGTTTGCTATGCAAGAAGAGATGGAATCACTCCACAAAAAAGCAGAACATGGGACCTTGTGAAACTTCCTAAAGGTAAAAAGGTCATTCGTTGTAAATGGGTATTTAAAAAGAAAGAAGGGACTCAGGAGTTGAAGAACCCAGATATAAAGCAAGGCTTGTTGCAAAGGGTTACTGATCAAATTCCAGGAGTGGACTTCATGAATGTGTTCTCCCGGTTGTTAAGCATAGTTCGATTCGAGCTTTGCTTGGTATTGTGGCCATGCATGATTTGGAGCTTGAGCAGATTAGATGTAAAAACCGCATTTTTGCATGGAGAGCTTGATGAGGATATTTACATGCAACAACGAGTAGGTTTTCTGATTTTGAAAAAGAGAACTATGTTTGCTTCTTTGAAAAAGTCCCTTTACGGTTTGAAACAATCACCAAGACAAAGTGGTACAAGAGGTTTGATTCCTTTATGACTTCTCATGATTTCAAAAGAAGTAGTTTTGTGATTGTGTTTACTTTAAGAAAAATAGTGATGGTTCTTTTTGTGTATCTACTTCTTTATGTTGATGACATGTTGATAGCAAAGAAAAGATAAAGAAGAGATAAGAAAGGTCAAAGCCCAACTAAGTAAAGAATTTGAGATGAAAGATTTAGGACCAAACAAAGAAGATACTTGGTATGGAGATTCTCGGAGATAGAAAATCAAGTAAATTGTACCTAAGTCGAAGAAGGGTACATTGAGAAAGTTCTTCTTGAGTTCAATATGCAGAGTGCTAAGCTGTTAGTAGTACTCCTTTAGCGACCATTTCGGACTTTCATCGATTTTGTCTCCACAATCGGATGATGAGATTGAGTACATGTCACATGTTCCATACTCTAGTGCAAATGGGATCTCTCATGTATGCTATGGTTTGTTCACGCCCAGATTTATCATATGCGATCGGTGTAGTTAGCAGATACATGGCAAATCCGGTAAAGAACATTGGAAAGCGATTCGATGGATTTTAAGATACTTACGAGGCACTATCGATGTTTGCTTACGATTTGGAAGAACTAAAGATGGAGTCATAGGGTATGTTGATGCTGATTTTCTTTGGAGACCTTGATAGAAGAAGATCTCTCACAGTTACGTCTTTACAATCGGAGGTTGTGCAATTAGTTGGAAAGCCATTTTGCAAACTCTGATCGCTTTGTCTACCACCGGAAAGCCGAGTACATGGCGATTCATCGAGGCTTGCAAAGAAGCTATTTGGTTGAAGGGACTATTTAGTGAACTCAATGAAGGCCTTGAATCAGCCATGATATTTTGTGTGATCAGAGTGCTATATTTCTTACAAAAGATCAAATGTTTCATGAGAGAACAAAACACATTGATGTTGGTATCATTTTGTTCGTGATATTATTGCTCGTGGTGATATTGTTGTGAGCAAAATTAGTACTCATGAAAATCCTGCAGATATGATGACTAAGTCACTTTCCTAAAACCAAGTTTGAGCATTGCTTAGACTTGGTTGGTGTTCATTGTTGAGTTAAACCCTTAAGGGGTTTTATGGAAGAGGTGGAGAACTTGTTTATTGAAAGTTCGCAATGAAGAACTTGTTCATTGAGAATTTGTGTCAAGGTGGAGATTGTTAGAATTAAGTGACCCAAATTCTTATAGAATATGATGGAAAATAAAATAAAAGTAAAATCCATATAGAACTAGATTTCTTTTATTTTATTTTAGAATAAGGTTTTTTAAACCTTATTAAACTTCATCTATTTTATATTGATTAGGATAGGGTGTTTCAATCCTACTAGAATATGGCTTTACAAGCCTATAAATAGACATAGTCTATTCCTCTTGTATTGATACAAATTTTTCGACATAGTGAATTTTCTTCTCCTCTGCCCGTGGTTTTTTTCCCGAAAGGGTTTCCACGTAAAATTTGTGTGTTCTTTATTTTATTTATTTTATTCTATTTTTTTTCCACAAAAAGTTTAATTGTGTTTTTGGATTTCATTTATGGCGGATACAATGTCATTTTTTAATAAAAATCAATTTCTATTTTACGATTTATATTTAAAGATAATGTCAATTATTTGATAATATCGTTTCCAATATTTGAAGTTGTATTGTGTTTTACTATTTACCCTCAACACTTTTTCATACTGATTTTCACTTTTTGAATTCGAATAACTTTTTAGTTGTTATTCAAGTTTTCTAGTTAAATTTTTTAAGTTGTGATAAAATCTTTTTGGATTCAAGTGATTTCAAGTTTAAATTATTTTAAATTTATATCAATTTTAGCCCGAATCATTTACAAGTTGAAATTGTTAACTTTAAATTAGATGTAAATTCAGATTAATTAAAAGTTTTCGAATAGAAATGAGAATGAATGGATTTAAGTCTAACATATTAATTTGACCCAATTGGGCATACTTTATTAGCAGGAATACCTATAATTACAATTTTCACAGATTTAATAGTTTATATTAAATTTATATTTACATTATAATTAATATAAAAGTAAATCTGAGCCTGACAATCTTATAATTTTAATGTCAATTTTACAGATATAGAGGAACTTTAAAACTCGTGGCTATATTTACATTATATACATACATACAAAACATGACTATTTCATCATAACCAGTAGTTGAGAGTTTAATTCTCATTTTGGGTATAGAGTAATTTTAAAATTCATGACTAGAGTTTACCCCTTAATAAATTTACAAAACGTGAAAACTTAGTCACTGAACTTAATCAAGTAGATACCTAAAAAAAATCAAAACCTCAAATCTGATCTACCCCTTCAAAGCAACAAAAAATATTCATCAAATTTGAGTAAATAGTTGTACCTCAATGTTAGGAAAATTACATTTAACTGATCGGTTAAATTAACTGTTGAATTGATAATGTAAAATCGTTAGGCAAAATCGTTTTAAAATTAGTAAAATCATGTTTGTATTCATTATTATATTTTATTTTTAATAAAAAAATTGAAACTTTTTATTATGTTTTGATTCGTTTTTTTACAATTACTTTTTTTTCTGTAAATATTAATTTTCTATTTTTATTTTTTAAAATCTTTTAAATTTTATTTGCATTTTTAATTATTGTTAATTTCTTTTTAATTTTTAAGTGGTTGAAGTGAATAAAAAATTCAACTGGTTAGATCTCCTGTTCTTTTCTTACAATGTTAATAATGTTTTTTTTATTGTGTTTTGGTTTTTTTCTGGAAGAATCTCGAATCAGCATGAGCTTGACCGGTTCAAAATTAAAACGGCGGACTTATATACTTCGCGTGGGGTCAATAATGGACCGACTCAGGAACGACAAAGAAAGCTTCAGCGGTTCAGAAAACGGACGCTGCTGGTCGGAGAAGTAGCCCGTGACCGGTTCAAAATTAATTCTTTCTTTAATTTAAGGGTAAATTATTAAAATAGTCACTTTTATTTGTCTCAGATTACACTTTAGTTATTTACGTTATCATGTTGTAACATTTTAATCACTGAGCTATTAATTGTTGTTAACAGTGTAAAGGTAAGTTGACGTGGCACATTAAATCAACATTTTAAACAATTTTTTTATTAAATTATACAATTAGTCTCTATATTTTTTCGTTTTAAGTAATTTAAATTTTTTTATGTTCTTTTAACTTTCCTTTTCTTTTTCTATTCTCTTTTACTTCTTTTGTTTTACTCCCTTTTCCATTTATCTTAACGTAGTTTTTCTATATTTTTTTTTGTTAAAACTTGCTCCTATACTTTTATTTTTTAAACATTTTTTTTCTTTTTATTTATATGATATTTATATAAACACTTGATGACAGTGAGTTTTAACATTGTCGAAACCAATTTAAAAAAAAAAACGGGTCGACATTTTGTTTTAAAAACTAAAATGAAAAATGGGAGCCGCCACCAATATTTTTTTATGAGGTGTGATCGGGTCACCTTATGATTGATCGTTTTAATAAAACGCTTTGATTTACTAAAACAACAATTTTAGTCTACGAAATTCGAGAAAACAGGTTCGAGAGTCGATTACATACGAGGAAAGATTAGCACCCACGTAACGTCCAAAATTGGTACCTAATTGATTAATTAATGTCTTAATGTAGAGAGTTGAAAACTCGAAAAATTCAAAATATGATCCCTCTTTGTATTAATGCTAATTTTTTACTAAAAATTTACTTGAATAAACCGAAATGAATGTTAAAGACCCTCTCATCTCGAAGTAGTAAAATGTCATATCCCGTAAGTTAGGATACGACACCTTGAACCTTTGAGAATAAACTTGTCTTTATTTTTTTTATTTTTTGAAATCTTACGTGTTTAATTTAGAAGGATATTCGATTATTTAGATCTAAAAAGAAAAAATCGAAACCCCGTAAGTTAGAACATGACTTTATCGAGTTTCTAAATACGGAATATTACCTTTAGTTTATTTAAAACTCATGTATTTTAAAAATTAAAAAATTATTCGGCTATTTAAGTTTAAGTTAGGGTACGATTTCTCGAATCTTCAAAATACAAAAATGTTACCGATTTTAAAAATTTTTCTTTTTATGGATTTGGGTGAAAATAAATGTGATATTTAAAACAATATGTGACATAGAATAAAAATATTATAATAACAATGATGTAATTACAAAGATGAATATGACATTAATTATCAAGTTGCGATAATAAATAAATAAGACAATACAATGATAAATGCGTGAATAAAAGGAAACATGAAAATGTTTACAAATGAATGAAACAATGAAATAATATATACAAAAATAATAATAGGATAATAAAAATGCATATTTAAAGGATTGCAAATAAAGTATATTTTTAAGTGCAAAATGATAATGAATTAATAATAAATAAATAGCTAAACAAGAACAAATAAATAAATAGATAGATAAATAGATGAGAAATTTGCGAAAAAATAAAAAAGGTTGAAATCAAATGGGCTAGGAATTTAATCAAAATAAAAATGAGGTTAAAGGTAAAATTATAACAATATAAGGACTAAAACAGGATTTAAAATGAACTTAGAAGCCTAAATTTAAATACATAAAACGCTAAATAAAATGTAAATGTAAAGAAAAATAAAAGAAATGGCCAAATTGAAAGCTAAACAGAATTTAAAAGGAAAAAACAGAATAAAATAAAAATAGTGGATCCCAATTGCAACGCGCGAAAAAAGGAGGGGTTGACTAGGCAATTATCCCAAGACCACAAAACGCATCGTTTTGATGTGGGCCAAAATGAATCAAAGGCCGAAGTCATGGGGAAAAATTAAAATTAAAAAAGAAAAGAAAAGGGATCCGATTGAAGCAGATAGAAAAAGAGGAGGACTAGGCGCGTAAATATCCCATCGAAGCCAAAACATGTGGATCTTGGTCACACTCGGGTCGGGTCTCAAGTCATGGCCAAAACACTGTCGTTTTGGGTCTCTGAGACCTAACCCCTAAACGGCGTCATTTTATTCTCTTATTTCAACTAATTTTTTTTAAAACAGCCATTTCCACCATTCTGTAAAAAAAAAAAAAAAAAGAGAAAAGCCTCCATTTTCTCTCTATCCCCACATTGACTGGCTCATTGGGTTCATTGGTGCTTCTTGCACCTCCGCCTCTGCCGACAACCCACGGAGTGAATCCAAGTAAGCTTTCCTTTCCTTCTATTTTACGCCCCTTTTTATTTAAAATAGATTTGTAAAAAACAAAAATAAACAAAAGAATAAAAGGGAAATGAGAAAACGAAGAGAAATCCTAGAAAAAGATTAAAAAAATGACACCTTTTAAACTTTGGATATGGTTCTTTTTATTGCTATTGTGCCTTTTTGTATTGATTTTCTCTCTAAAAAAATTACAAGGGTATATTGTGGCTTTTAATAGTCGAATATAGTGCTTTGTTGCAAAATGTTTGTTTCTTTTTTGCCATTGTTTTCTGTTGTTGCTTTTTTTGTCTTGCTTGTAGGTACGGAGCAAGGACGCAGGCGTAGCATGCGGTGGTGGCACGTAGGTGGTAGCGGCGCAAGAGGAACCCTAGGTTTCTCCATTTTTTCTGAAAATTCCGGGCTTAGAGCTTAGGGTGATTTTGGGCTGGTGTGTTTTTTTAATTTGGGTTTAGTCTTGGGCCATTGTAATTTGGGCTGTGTTGTAAATGGACTTTGACTTGGACTTAATTATTTATTTTTTGGTTTATTTTTTTATTTGTTTTCTGTTTATTTAGTTTTGAGCCCGTGCCAAAATTGGGCCTTACAAACATCATTTTCTTCTTCATTGTTGTTTTTTCATCGATACTAATGTCTACTCTAATAGTAAGACTACTACGAAAGCACCCATTACAACCATTTGCCAACTTCAAAATCAAAACAAATTGATTAAGAGAAATCATTCAGCATAAACTGAAAAATGAAACATAAAAAGCAAGCCATACGACAATAACAAAATCGACAGAAATAGTAACGAAAAAGGAAAAAAGGATGGATCGGAGAAATGTGAATGGCACATTTAAATCCCTCATCGAAATTAACGACTATTGTTGGGACACTCCCTCACAAAATGCCTAGAGTCTACACAATTGTAACAAGCACCACCACCACCACCACCACTGCCGCCGCCACCTTGCTCATAGTCCTATGCTAAATGTCCCATCTCACCACACTTATAACAAATGGAAACCCTCGAAAAACTAGCGACCATTGTTGGGACAGTCTAATACTCGACCATAATTTAATGTGATTATTTTAACTATGCTTCTTAGTGACAACCAAGAATGTACACTTTATATGAATTAAAAGTTGGATATAAATATCAGAGAATTGAATTGTTAAGTATGACTCCTATTTCAGTCAAATTTAAGAAATAATCTTTCAGTTAAACTCTATTTATTTGTTTCAATCAAACTCTTATTAGTCTAGATTATTTTATTATTATTTAACCTATGAATTTAGCCTATAAATAGACTCTTTTATAACCTTAGAAAATACACCCATTAGATATTAGAACTCATAATACATTTAGAAAATTTTGTGTTTACGTTTTGAGAGTTCTTTGTTTTCGGGTTTTCGGAGTTTAGTTTTTATCTCCATCTTTTGTACTCTTCGTTCTTTTGCCATTATAGTAAAATAATCTTTGCCTGTGGTTTTTTATCCTCTTTGGAGAGGTTTTTCTATATTAAATTTATGTGTTTAATTTCTCAATTTATTCTGCTATTTTTTAATTTGTTGCTTAATCGAGTCGATTCCAACAAGTGGTATCAGAGTTAGTTCAATTTTCATAGATTAGCCCGTTCAGAGATGGCAGCAACAAGGTTTGAAATTGAGAAGTTTGATGGTGAGACAAATTTCAATCTGTGGCAAGTTCGAATGATGGCAATTCTAGTTCAAACCGGCTTGAAAAAGGTTGTTACCGAGAAAAATCCTAAGAATCTAAATCAAACAGAATGGGAAGAGCTTGATGAAAAGTCATTATCTGCAATCCAGTTGTGCCTCGCGAATACGGTATTGCAAGAGGTATTGATGGAGAAGACATCATCCGCATTGTGGAAAAGGTTGTTACCGTTTAATGTTGAAACAATGTCTATTTACATTTCGCATAAATGAAAGTGAGCTTCTCAGAGATCACATCAGTCAATTATTACCCTTTTAAATAATTTAAAGAATGTTAAGGTTCAGATTGACAATGAAGATTAGACTATGCTAGTATTGTGCTCTTTACCCCTTTCATACAAGTCTTTCAGGGAGACCCTGACTTATGGTAGAAACAAACTCTCGTTCGAAGATGTGAAAGGTCATTTGTTGAGTAGAGACAAACTCGACAATGAGTTTGGTTTGGATAGTAATGCAGATGGGCAAACTTCCATTTTGGTAGCATCAAAGAAACAAGACAAAATGTGTCGCTATTGTAAAAAGTTATGTCACGTCAAAGCAGATTGTTATAAACTGCGAAATAAAAGAGTTGGTGAGAGTAATAAAAAAGATGTAGCTAGTGCTAATTTGGCCAATGAAAGCGGTGATGATTTCTTGTTAGTATCAACGAGTGATAACTCCAAGCTCACGTTTGAATGGATCCTAGATTTGGGATATTCTTTCTACATGTGTCCCAATAGAGAATGGTTCTCCACATACAGTTCGATTGAAAGTGGAGTTGTGTGCATGGGAAATGATTCATCTAGTAAGGTAATTGATATTGGTACTATTAAAATTAGGATACATGATGGGACGATTAGGACACTATCAGATGTCAGGTATGTACCTGATTTATGAAAGAATCTCATCTTATTGAGTATTTTAAACTTGAAAGGATGCAGAATCAACATCGAGTCGAGCGACATTAAAGTATCTCGTAGAGCTCTCGTTTTGTTAAAAGGTAAAAAAACCGATAGTCTTTATATTCTAGAAGGTTCTACAGTGATTGGTGAAATCGGACGTCCTTTGTCTGTTACGAAGTCGAAGTCAACTCATTTGGAGCGGAGGCAACTTGGTCATAGGAGGGAAAAAAGGTATGACCATTTTGTTTAAGAGAGATTCTCTTTTGGATGTAGGTTTTGAAAAGTTAGGGCACTGTGTTCATGAAAATCAGGCTCAGGTTAGTTTTTATTTAGCGATGTACAAGTCGAAGGCTAAAAGTCTTCCAGTTTCTAAGCATATATTCGACTCAGTTAATTCTCTACATAGTTTAAGATAGGCCCGTGGCGAGTTTTGGCAAAGATGGCATTGTGAAAATATGAGTCAAGGTGGAGATTTGTTGAGTATGACTCCTATTTCAGTTAAATTTAAGAAATAATTTTTTAGTTAAACTCTATTTATTTGTTTCAATTAAACTCTGATTAGTCTAGATTATTTTATTATTATTTGACATATGAATTTAGCCTATAAATAGACTCTTTTACAACCTTAGAAAATACACCCATTAGAGATTAGAACTCATAACACATTTAGAGAATTTTGTGTTTATGTTTTGAGGGTTCTTTGTTTTCGAGTTTTTAGGGTTTATTTTTTATCTCTATCTTTTGTATTCTTCGTTCTTTTGCCATTATAGTAAAATTATCTTTACTCGTGATTTTTTATCTTCTTTGGAGGGATTTTTCCATGTTAAATTTGTGTGTTCAATTTCTCAATTTATTCCACTATTTTTTTACTTATTGCTTCATCGGGTCGATCCCAACATGAATAAATTTATCTTCAAAAATATCTTTTGTAACACCCCTCACCCATATTCAACACCGGATTAGGGTTAAAGAGCATTATTGAACTTTTAAACAACTAAATATACATTTCACATACATTTTCATTTTCATACAAATATCATTAGAAAACAATCACATTGTCCTTAATATGATCCTACGAGGCCCAAAACATGCAATTGGGGTAGTTCGGGACTAAACCGATAACTCAGGAAAATTTTCCAAAATACAAGGGACACACGCCCGTGTGGCCCGGCCTTGTGTTTCACAATGCCAAAGACACGTCTGTGTCACAGGCCATGTGGACATTCGAAATGGAATCATAAGGCCGTGCCCAGCACGTGTCCTAACCCGTGTAACTTTTTAACTTGGGTCTCACGGCTAACACACACGCCCTTGTGCCAAGCCATGTGCTAGGCCGTGCCAAACCTGTAGGGTATACTGACTTAAGCCAAACAGCCAAGTCACACGCCCGTGTGCTGGGCCGTGTGGAGCATACTGACTTGATTCCTAATTCAACACCAGGGGACACATGGCCGTGCAACTTGACCGTGTGTCACACACAACTGAGACACATGCTCTTGTGGACAAAAATAGGCTATTTACCAAGCCATTTTGTCACCCAAATTTGTATACACATACACCAAACCAAATGGCACCAAAACATGGCATAAATAGGCAATCAAACCAACTAAATCAAGCCTAATTCATGCTAGTTCTATACCATCATCCACAATACGTATAAAAAAAATAGACCATTCTATTTATACCAAATTCACATTCACATTTCAACTAATAGACACTTTCAAACATGCATCATCATGCCTAATCTCACAAGCATATAACTTTTCAAAAATCAACCATTCACTACAAACATTAGCATAACAATTATCAACACAATACAAAGGCCATTTACATATATATACACAACCAAATCAACCAAAATAAGCCAACTCTCATGGCTATGCACAAAACCAATTACTTAACATTTACAAGCCATTTCAAATGACCAAATTCATTACCAAACTATATGTCAAAATGACCATAAGTCCTATACATGCCATATATCTAAAAGCATAGATTCAAAAGTACCAAAGTGGTAGTTGGATAGTGTGATGGAGTCTCCGATGATTTCTAAATCTGAGCTAGCTTTGATATCACTATAAAACATAGAAAAATAAACAATGTAAGCTATAAAACTTAGTAAGCTCGTATGAAATAAACTCAATTAATTATAAATACACAATTCAAACAATTGAATATATCATCACATAACTCATATTAGCTAACAAACCTTCCACATAATCAATCACAAGATTAGTTGTGAAATTCACAAGTTTCATCGATTCAATAATTATATGGTTCTTGTACATACCTATACCATCTCTTACTAGTCTCAAACTTATCCATGTCTTTAACATATCAGTTGAACCATTTAGAATACTATCGGATACACGGAAAACTCGCACCCTAAGTGCCACATGCATAGCCGAAGCTAACTCAATCTCATATCACATATAATGCTCACTCTCGAGCTATCAACGGATCTGCTCACACAAGCTGATGGTCATGACGAAGCTACACGGTGTTGCTCATATAAGCTGACGAGTATCTGCAACATATGCCAAATAACTCAGCCACCAGTAGGGCGTACTGACCAATACCCAAATCACATAATCCCTAATGACATGTCATTTGTATCCTAATTTATTCCTAAGGTTTAAACGGGATTTCACACTTGCCGAATCGTCGTGGAACATGTCCGTAGTGTCGTATTCACAGTTTATGCAAAATCAAAGCATTTAAAACACAAATATAATAATGCTTATTACATACGAACTTACCTCGAATTCAAAAACGATGAAACGAGTCGATTAGTCCAAAACTTTGTTCTTTACCCGATCTAAATCTGTATTTCAATTTTCTTTATCTAAATGTAATCAAAATTAATTTATTTAATTATCAATATATTCAATTTAGTCCAAAATACACACTAAGGCAACTTTACACTTTTGCCCCTAATATTTCAACATTTTTACAATTTAGTCCTTTTCTAATAAAAATACAAATTCATGCAATTCAACCTAAACTCATGCTAGTCGAATTTCAATTAGCTCTTTAGCAGCCCACATTTTTTATTTATTTCATAAATTAACCATGAATTTTACACATTTCACAATTTAATCCTTATTTGGACATTTTACTAAAAATCACTTAACAAATGTTGTTTATCTATCAACAATCATTCATTTTCTACTATTAAACATCAAAAAACATGTTGATTCATCAATGACAAAACCCTAAACCTTTAGCATTTTTGCAAATTAGTCCCTGGGCTAGCTAGATTAAGCTGCAACAATCTCAAAAACATAAAAATCATTAAAAACGGAAAAAAAATCATACCTAATTGAGCATAGATAGCATGGCCGAATGAAAACCTAGCTATGGATTTTCTTCTCCTCAATATTTCGGTTGATAAAGATGATAAAAGATGATAAAATGGTTTTGTTTTATTTAATTAATCTTTAATAACCAAATTACAAATTTAACCTTAATGATAGACCTTTAAAATCACTTAATGCATGTCCATAAATGTCCACTCATATTGATAATGGTATAGTTACCACATAAAGACCTCCACTATTTAATTTCATAGCCATTTAATACTTTAAACTATTAGAACATCACTTTTACACTTTACGCGATTTAGTCCTTTTTATCAAATTAAACATTCAAACGATAAAATTTCTTAACGAAAATTTCATACAAACACAGTATCATGCTATAATCACTAAAATAATAATAATATAATTATTTTGACATCAAATTTGTGGTCCCGAAACGACTGTTCCGATTTGACTAAAAACGGGTTGTTACATCTTTAAACTCATTTACTAATACATTGGTTTATTTTTACGGTAAAATTATGCTATTAGTCTTTGCAGTATGCATAATTTTTTTATTTACTTTTTGTATTCTAATTTGATAATTTGTAGTTCTTTTTACTTTTTTAATCTTGATATTTAAGTTTTTTTTATCAAAACAATAGTAATTAAAGCTATTAAATCAAATTTTATATCATATATTATGCATATTATATAATTAGTTGAATTAGTTTTGGTTATCCAATTTTATCATTTTTAGTCTCTTTAAATATTTAATTTTAACTAAAACCATAGTCATTAAATCCATTAACTAGACGTGACCTTTTTGTGAGTATTATGTGAAAATATCAAACT
Organism: Gossypium longicalyx; assembly: GCA_025698465.1. Classification (NCBI taxonomy): domain Eukaryota; kingdom Viridiplantae; phylum Streptophyta; class Magnoliopsida; order Malvales; family Malvaceae; genus Gossypium; species Gossypium longicalyx. Next base: position 2,195,062 of record CM046995.1, on the reverse strand, counting down.
AATATAGATTACACAAGTGATAATATATTTGTCCATGAAAATTTTAAAAATAACAAAATTTTACTTAACAAATTTACCGTTTAGTGAATACTAAACTCTAAAAATTTGAAAAATATAAAATTAAAAATCACCAAATTCATTAATTAATAAACAAAGTTTGACCTATTTTTAATAAGGTATAAAAATATTTTACTTCAGTCTTAATCTGCAAGTGAAGGCCCTTTGTTTGGGCCATCATCTAGATTTTATGGATTAATTCCACCAAATGTCCTTAAACTATCCTCTACATTTTAAATTAGTTTATAAACTTCAAAACATTATAATTGAGTTCTAAAAAGATTATTATTTGTATCAATTCAAGGTCTTTTGTCAGCCTAGACTTTAATTAAGCATTAAATGCTAGTTTGGACTTGATTTGGAGTATATTTAAAGCATGTAGCTCAAATTGTAAACATGTGTATATCTATTCCATGAATAATTTAACTTGATATGTTGAAAAAAAAAACAGATAATGCCAATAAAATTATGAGAGATAACTTTCTAACACGTCAGATGTAGGGTGTCTATGTAGTAAGTGCACATTTATTTATAATTTGAGTCGTGTTGTAAATATGCTCCACTTAAATTTGAACAAGCTTTAGTTGATACGATTCTAATGCTTTGAGAAATCATTAAAAACATTTTAAAATTTAAGGATTAATTTAGAATCTAAATCATAATGTGAGGACTCAATTAACTTTTTTGAAAAAAAAATCATAAATAAGTATTATATAATATAAGGTTTTCATGCATTATAGAAAACATTAGTTAATGATGAATTCAATATATATTGAATATTCTCATTATATGTTCTAATCATATCTGCTTTTTTTTTACACAATACATAGAACTACCTATAGCCTTTTCTCAATCTATAAATAAGAGGATAATGCGCTTCAACGCACTCAAACTCATATCCTCCTACATTGGCAATAATATCTATACTAATCAAGTTAAGACTCAATCAGTAAAACTTAATATATATATAAATTCAGAGAAATCAATCTCATTTAGCCGATCTTTATATAAAGTCTAATTAGAACCAATAAATTAAATATAGCTACTATTAAGTTTTGAAAAAAAATAAAAATAAAAATTAGTTTAAATTAAAAATGTAAACAAGTCGAGTACAACACAAAATTTAATTTCAACTCAATTTGATTTAAATTTAATTTTTACATAATTTTTATATTTGAATTCAAAGGTAAGTTGGAACTTATTTCATATATAATTTTTTATATATTTATATATTATAAATAAATTATAAATAAAAGAATTTGACTTAGCTTGTTAATTGTTGAAATTAAGTATTAAAATAAATTATTTGGAATTTCATTTGGTAAATTATCAATTGAATTGAATTTCAAATGTGTCGACGTGATTAATGCAAAATTTGCCGACAATGGACTTTGTTATATACTAATGATCATCACATATATTGAAAATTAGCATTAATTGAAAGGCAAGTATGAGATTGACATGACAATTTCTATGGCTTAAATTATCATTTTAACTTTTATTGATATTGAAATTGCAAATCTTCTCAATTAATTCATTTTTGAAATTATTGTTTTTGGGGTAAACATTTTCTGCTGTTCAATCTCCAGAGATATTCAAAATAAGATTTGCTTACGTTTAAAAGTTAATAACCCATAAAATTAATGGAAAACAGCAAAATCAAGCTTATAAAAAATCAAGCTTCCATAGAGTTTAGGCGTCTGTTTTCAGGTTTCAGGAAATTGCGATACCGAGGCACCGTTGACGGGAAGCAATGATTTAGTAACAAATGGTAGAATTAGGAGGGCAACGTGGTTATTGGCCAGTTGAATTTGTGTCAAATTAAGAATGGGCCATGTTAAGAGTATAGAATACTCTAGTATCTCTGAGTTGATTAAGGAGTTGTTAGTCTGTTCTAAGTCTGTTAGTTTGTTAAGCTAGTCATAACAGTCATGTGTATACTCTATAAATACTATGTATTCGTCTGTAATGTATACGGTTAGTTTAAAGTCTAAATTCAGAAATTCATTATTGTTTTGAGGAAGCATATTTGTTTTACCTGAGTTCGTTACATGGTATCAGTCGCCCCTTTCCTGGAGACCTTTCTTTTTCTACTTCTTGCCTCCTTCAATGGCCACTTTCGTTTCCTCTGACTCCACCACGATTCCCTCCTCTTCAAACGTCACTCCTCACCTTGTAAATTCCTTTCCGCGCTATGATTTGTCAAGCTCGACAACAACAATTTTTGCGATGCGCAAAGCATATTAAATCTCATCACCGATGGCTACAAGTTAATAGGCTTTCTTGATGGCACGTTATCTGTTCCACCGAGGTTCGTTCACCTGCAGGATGGCACGACGATGGTGAATCCAGATGCCTTGGCTCATGAGCAGCAAGATAAGTTGCTCACTTCGTGGCTTCTCTCTACTATCTCGTCCTCTATTTTACCTTGTTTTACAAATGCGACAACTGCAAACGATGTGTGGATCACAGCAACTCGTCTCTTTGCCGCTGTTTCTGTTGCCAAACTTTCTCGGATCCAGATGACCTTTACTGGCTTCGCAAGGGTGCCATGACGATCAATGAGTATGTTGCTAAAATCCAGAATACGTGTGCTCTTATTGATGCGGCTGGATCTCGGATCTCTGAACCGGAGAAGGTTGAGATCGTTCTTGCTGGACTTCCGTCCGAGTTTGACGCAGTGGTAACGCTCGCATCTTTTTCTCCGGAATCGCTTTCGTTTCAGCAGTTGTTTGACGTTCTCCTAGAGTTTGAAAGCAGACAGAATCGTTCGGCTCCAGAGGTTCTGATTTGTGCGAACTATGTGGAGGCCACTCCGTCCCCTATGGTGGACTCCACGCGTGGTGGTCGGCCGCCTAGTCGAGGACGCGGTTTTAGGCCTCGTGTCCAGTGTCAAATTTGCAGCCGCTACGGTCACCTGGCGCAACGATGTTACTACCGCTACAATAAGGACTATGGTGGTGCCTCGTCCATGGCGTCTCTGTCGACTGCTCCCAGCGATTGGTGGCGTGGCTCGATGGCGTTTGTTCTTCCTGCTGATAACTCTAATCCTAATGTTGGTCAGTTTGGGGAAGGAACTCCATATGCGTATGGGCCATCTGCAGGTTATCAAAATAAGCCACATAGGTCATCTGTTGGGCCCCACAAATTTGGCAATTATCACTCAGGTGGGCCCACTTCTGGAGGTCCAAATTCTGCCCTTGGAGGTTATACTCAACAGCCTCCTTTATTTGGTTCTCAGCCCCAGCCAAATGGTTCCTTTAGGGGCCCTTCTGCATCTAGTCCAAATGCAAATTTAATTGGTATTGCTGGTGTTGGTCATGCGTCGGCTCCACCTCCTGTACCCGGTGTACCATGGCGCATAAAGCCAAGGGCTCGTGTTTTTGCTCCCGATGACCCGTGTCTTGGCTTGCCTAAAATTCCCGATGTCAATGCCTCTGACTTCGCGAATACTTCTGGGTCCGATACTCGTACTACTACTTATGGATCTGATTTTAATGAAAACTCTTATGTCCCTCTGCCTGTAGGACATCGTCTTGGAGTCCTGATTCGGGGGCAACATATCATGTTTGTCGAGATGACACTGTTTTGGGCGAATCCACACCGTACTCAGGTACTTCTTGTCTTCTTATGGGTGATGGTACGCCTTTGACAATTTTATCTGTTAGGAGTTCTAGTTTGCATACTCAAAATAAAATTCTTCGTTTGTCTCATATCTTATGTGTCCCTAATATTCGGAAGAATTTATTGTCTGTCTCTCGATTTGCTAAGGAAAATAATGTGTTCTTTGAGTTTCATCCGTCGCATTGTGTTGTTAAGGACATCCTGACCCGGAAAGTTTTGTTACGAGGCCACACACGTGACGGTCTCTACTATTTTTTGCCTGTTCCATCCTTTAGTAGTCCGTCTGTTCTCAACAATAGTTTTCAGAGCTCCAAAGGTGGTGGTGATATGTTTGCATTATGGCATTATCGACTTGGCCATCTGATGCGAGCACACCCAGCGAACCTCTTCGAACAAGCCTCCCTAGTCGAGCTGTGACGTGTTGGCAAGCTAATCCCAGCTCGTTTCCAGCTCCACGACCTCCATCCAGCTCAAATCCAGCTCATTCAAGCGCAATCTAGTTGCATGAGCTAAACCGAGCTTACTCCTAGCTCATTTTCAACTCACGAGCTAAACCTTAGCTCAACTTCAGCTTAGGAGTTTAACCTCAGCTCAACTTTAGCTCAAGGGCTTAAGCTTAGCTCGTGGAGTTCACCATGACTGCATTTGACTACTATTGACTTTTTATTTAATAAGTTCAATAATTAGTTAATTAATATCCTACATATTAAATTTAGTTCACATTAGTTATAATTAAGTATGTCTTAAAAGTGTTTATTGATGATAATTAAATTTGTCATAACCGAATTTAATGTTGATGTTTGTGTTCACATTAGTTTGAATTGATTCTGTTCACATTTCTTGTAGAAACTCAATGGACATATGGAGCATGAAGCAACATGTCTTTCTTGGAGGTGCATGGACGGTTAAGAGCTTTGAATCTCTTAGGTGCATGTTCGGCTAAGTGCATGCATGTCCACATTCAATGTCTTCAAGGTTCATGAATGTTTCCATTCATGTATGGTGTGCTATCTCTTCATTTTTCAAGATGACCATTCGGCCAAAGGACACTCATCACATGCATGAAGATAGCTTGGCCGATTAGCTTCCCCATGACTCTCCTTAATTCGTTCACACATATGTTCACATGGCAAGAATATTCGGTTCACCTTGTTCACACTAGAAAGCTCTTCAACATTCGGTTTTCACACACATGATGGCCCTTGAAGTCTCCTCAATTAATTCCCAACTCTTCACCAAGTAACATGAATTTATTACCTCAATTACTCAAGTTGGTCGAACCTAGCTAATGTCCAAGGGAGTCTCTCATTCATGATTTATTTCCTTAAGCATGAAGAACCTTCAAGACATCTCCACCATAGCCGAATCTGGTCATGAACATCAAGGGACGTCTTTCTAGAATTTTCAAGATGCATTCATGAGACTTTTACTTAATTATTAAGTATGTAAAGTGTCCATTTGGCTAGCTAGTCTTTAGGCTATAAATACTTGTTATTTTTCTTTGTAAAGGGACGTTTTGAAACTTTGTTAATGTTATGCTGCCGAAATTGTGAGGCAAACTTTTCTTATATTTCGTTCAAAGATTCGTTTGGCATTCCTAGCGTTCTAGTTGTGTCAACCGTGTTCTTTGTCGAATTCTGAACTTATCACTACTCGTAGTGTGGTGTTCAAACATACCGAGGTTCCTATCTTGTTAGATAGTGGGTCGAGGTTCCCCTTTACCAAACCCAAACCGAACTAAAGAGAGCCTATAAACAACAGGTCGATACCAAATCGGTATTGGTTCTTGTTTGCACTTTTTGTTCACCCCCATTTCTTCGTTTACAAAATTGTACCTAAACCGGTCATTCCGTTCGTACCATTTCATAATACCGTTTCGTTCTTACCCTTCATACCATTACGTCCATTTCTTCAACTTCCCTTATCTAAATCTGAACTTTCCAATTCTTCTTACCTATTCTAATCCGAACCAAAACCAATACCCCTCTTTCTACTTCGGCCATCCCTTCAACTCAACTAAATCTAACATAACTTCTCGTAGACGATCGGGCAATCTACATACGACTCGACTCTCCTCGAGGCGGATCGTATCGTCTGGTATTAGAGCTACCTAAAACGAGAAGCTTAGACGTTCGAAGCGGAGCATTCCCGAGGTAGCAGCCGGAAAAAAAATCGTATACCGAAGTTTTCCCATTTTGATTAGTTGGTTGCTGTTACTACAAAAACAAATATCTACGCAGCCGAAGAAAAAAATCGCGTACAGAAGTGTTCCTGTTGTATTTAGTTTGCTTATATAGTACAAAAAAAATTACAAGTTTAAAAAAAAAATTTGAAAAAAATATTTAAAAAAAAAAGAAAAAAGAAAAGGTGTTTATGCAATTCAATTGTTATTTGGTCGTCAAGCTTTGATCCGATATAGTTCCCGATCCTTCTTCTATTCTACTATCCCTAATTCGCCACACTTTTAACCCAATTCCCTATTCTTTCAGCCTACCCTACACTGAATACATCAATCTCTTGTAACCCTTTTTGAGCAGACCACCTAGACCAAGGACTAGGCCTTATCGAATCTGCGTACGAAATCATGAGAAAAGGTTAAGAGAGGTAAAAGGCAAGCGAGCGTGAGCACATTTGAAGGGAGGTAAAAGCCTAATCTCGAGTGTAAATACGAGTGTGAGTGCCATCATTCTTTCTTTCTGAGTGAACTCGTGAGGGTTTTGTGGTGAGGTACTTAATTTTTTTTTGTTTTGTTTTGTGATCTAACATTTTCTTTTCAGCAAAAAAAAAAATCATGTCACGCGAAGAGTTCACCGAATCGGAATATCAATATTTGGTGTAAGAAATGAGAAGAATGGTGAAAACTAAGTTTGACAAATTGCACGAGAAATTAGATCGATTAGAAAAACGAGACCAAAGTGATCGAGTTTCTTCAAGTCGAAAAACGGGACCAAAAACACCACGGAGATATACCGCTGAATATTACTTGAACAAAAGTTCCTATCGTAATTCTTTCTCGCCATTGACTTCGAGGCAAAGAGATTCATACTATGATTCCTATTCGAGAAGAGACTTCGAACGAGAGTATTTTTCATCAAGGAGTTTGAGACGACAAGAAGGCAACTATGATTTTGACTCCTTCCAAGAAAATGTGCGAAGAGATAGATATACTTCTTCAAGAACTCCAAAGAAAACGCCTATGGAGAGATCTTCACGAAAATTGTTCGTGAGTCATATGTGAATGATTTTTCTTCTTTTGAACAAAATAATTATTATCATGATTCTTTTGTAACCTCTTGTAAAAAGAAAACGAGAAAAGAAAAAGATGAAAAGCAAAAAGAGATCAAAAGACAAGAGAGGCAAGAAAAGATTATGAGAGAAAACGAGAGGATTTTGAATGAAATTGAGAGAAGAAATAAAGAAAAGAGAGAAAAACAAAGAAAAGAAAGTGTACAAGAAAACAAAATTGAAAAAGACATTGAAAAAGAAAAAGAGTTTGAACAAAAGAAAAGAGTGGAAAGGGAAATTGAGATAAAAGAAAGAGTGGAAGAAGCAAGTGAACTTGAGGAAAAAGATTTGAGTGAAAACGATGTTAGTGAGCAAGCGAGGATTCTTTCTACTAACATTTCTGCTCGATCTATTTGTGATCTTTCTTATCAGGTTCCTAAAAGTCCGTGCGACCAAATCCAACTCCGATACCTTCAAAATGAGAGGCGTTTTCAGTTGTTTGAGAAAGGTAAGTCTGTGGACGACCGCCACCCATTGGAAATCGAAGGAAAGGAAGGTAAGGAATCTTTGTTTATCGAATCAAGACCGCCTGATTTAAAAATTACTCATAAAGGTTTTGATGGCATAACTTCTGAAAAACTTTCATCTTTTGATTTGGCTAATTATTGTTCACATATTATTGTTAACGATGTTGATTCAAAAGATGCCATGAAGATTCCGTCTTATGACATGTTTTATAACGGCAAATCTGTTGATTCTGTTGGATTGGTTCACCCTGTACAAATTGTAAATGTATGTGATAAAAGCTTTCACATTTTGATAAGTATGGCTATGTAAATTCTTTGAATTCATCTTTCTGTTTAAATGTGCCTATTCAAATAATTTGTGATGGATTTAAATTTCTGAAAGGTCACATGTACACAGCTTCTTTGTTCAACATATGTGTTCAAAGGTTTTCGCATAGAAAGAATAATCCGTTTGATTTTGTCATTTAAGAAAAATCTTTAATTTTTTGTTCAAAGTTTCCATGTTTTGATCTGTCTATTCGATTGAGTTTTGTGAAGTACGAACGTTTGCATATTTGTCTGCTAAAACCTTCTTTGATCTACTTTTGTGATTTATTTGAGAAAATGAAATTCTTGTTGTATTTTGGGGTAAGTGATCAAAATCGAGTGTTTAAGTGATTTATTTCGAGTTGTTTCCAAGAAAAGGTATGCATTTCGAGTTATTTCCAAGAAAAGGTAAGCATTGTGATCTTGTTGTAAGTAACTTTGTTTTACCTACTCATCCTCTTCGAGTCTTATCTTTATTTTTGGAAATAAAGCATGTGGCTGGATTACAAAATCAAAACCAAGTTTTTTATTCTGAAAATTTTATTTTTAAACCCGGAATTGAATCATGCGATCAACTTGTGAATAGCATCACAATATGTCCTTTTAAGTACATTAACCCTAGTGACCTTCACATTTTCTATTCATGTGGAACTTATATTTTGAAAAGCAAGAATTGTCTTTTTGACTTTTCACCCTTACAGGTTTGTTCGAGTTCAAATTATCGATTGCATTACCTTGCTAAGGAGAGAAGGTTTGTTTTGCGCAAACGAGGTAAAATCAAACTAACATCATGTAACTTCCAAGTTAATCAAGGTAAGTCAACAATATCTTTGTTTTGTTTGAAAGATGAAGAAATCGGTGTTGTTGATGATGACTTTGTGGAATGTGGTCATATTGTTCATCCTACTACTGCAAGTCCATTTAATCGAATAAGGCAAGGTGAGCTTGTTCAAATCAAAAAGCCAAGCGAATATGTCCTTTGTTTTGAACCATTTGGAATGTTGTGGTTGAAACGAGGAATTCATTCTTGTTTGTTAAGATGCGCGATTAATCATTCCTTGTTTCCATTTTGTTCAATTGATCATATTGATGATATATCGAAATCGTGCGACAATGTGAAGTATCCATGTTATGAACAAATAAAATTCTTGCCATATGACCTTTGGGCTAAGTTTTACATGTACCATCCGAATTTAAATACTTTGCGCTTGTCGTTGCCAAAATTGGTTTGTTTGATATCCTTTGTCCCATTCGGCCGAGGAAAACAAAGCAAGAAAAAATATTGTCTTTTAGACAAACGGTTCGACTTGAGGACAAGTCGCCTAAAAAAGGGGGGAATGATGTGAGTACGCCCAGCGAACCTCTTCGAACAAGCCTCCCTAGTCGAGCTGTGACGTGTTGGCAAGCTAATCCCAGCTCGTTTCCAGCTCCACGACCTCCATCCAGCTCAAATCCAGCTCATTCAAGCGCAATCTAGTTGCATGAGCTAAACCGAGCTTACTCCTAGCTTATTTTCAACTCACGAGCTAAACCTTAGCTCAACTTCAGCTTAGGAGTTTAACCTCAGCTCAACTTTAGCTCAAGGGCTTAAGCTTAGCTCGTGGAGTTCACCATGACTGCATTTGACTACTATTGACTTTTTATTTAATAAGTTCAATAATTAGTTAATTAATATCCTACATATTAAATTTAGTTCACATTAGTTATAATTAAGTATGTCTTAAAAGTGTTTATTGATGATAATTAAATTTGTCATAACCGAATTTAATGTTGATGTTTGTGTTCACATTAGTTTGAATTGATTCTGTTCACATTTCTTGTAGAAACTCAATGGACATATGGAGCATGAAGCAACATGTCTTTCTTGGAGGTGCATGGACGGTTAAGAGCTTTGAATCTCTTAGGTGCATGTTCGGCTAAGTGCATGCATGTCCATATTCAATGTCTTCAAGGTTCATGAATGTTTCCATTCATGTATGGTGTGCTATCTCTTCATTTTTCAAGATGACCATTCGGCCAAAGGACACTCATCACATGCATGAAGATAGCTTGGCCAATTAGCTTCCCCATGACTCTCCTTAATTCGTTCACACCTATGTTCACATGGCAAGACTATTTGGTTCACCTGGTTCACCTAGCGTTCTAGTTGTGTCAACCGTGTTCTTTGTCGAATTCCGAACTTATCACTACTCGTAGTGTGGCGTTCAAACATACCGAGGTTCCTATCTTGTTAGATAGTGGGTCGAGGTTCCCATTTACCAAACCCAAACTGAACTAAAGAGAGCCTATAAACAACGGGTCAATACCAAATCGGTATTGGTTCTTGTTTGCACTTTTTGTTCACCCCCATTTCTTCGTTTACCAAATTGTACCTAAACCGGCCATTCCGTTCGTACCATTTCATAATACCATTTCGTTCTTACCCTTCATACCATTACGTCAATTTCTTCAACTTCCCTTATCTAAATCTGAACTTTCCAGTTCTTCTTACCTATTCTAATCCGAACCAAAACCAATACCCCTCTTTCTACTTCGGCCATCCCTTCAACTCAACTAAATCTAACGTAACTTCTCGTAGACGATCGGACAATCTACATACGACTCGACTCTCCCCGAGGCGGATCGTATCACCATCCGTATATTTCAGTTGTTAAAAGTGTTCTCAATACATTTAATGTTCCTTTTAATAAATTGTCTGTTGATAACATTTGTACTGCATGCCAACAAGGAAAATCTCATAAACTTCCATTTCCCTGTTCTACCACTGAATATAAAGATTTTTTTGAACTGGTGATTTCTGATTTGTGGGGCCCAGCATCAGTTGCGTGTGGTCACAATTTCTATTATATTTCGTTTATTGACATGTATAGTCGGTTCACCTGAATTTATCTCATTCGGCGTAAGTCCCAGGCTGTTGAGTGTTTTTATCAGTTTCAGAAAATGGTTCAGACACAATTTGGGAAGTGTATTAAAAAGTTTCAGAGTGATTGGGGCGGGGAGTATCGTGCGTTTACGAAGGCTCTAAGTGATCTTGGTATTTTGCATCGCCTCTCCTGTCCCCATACGTCCGAGCAAAATAGAGTTGCTGAACGGAAACACAGACACATTATTGAAACTGGTCTTACACTATTGGCTCATGCTAATTTGCCTATGGATTACTGGGGATATGCTTTTTGTAGTGCTGTTCATCTTATTAATCGTCTACCAACTTCAGTTCTAAACGGGAAGTCTCCTTATCAGGTTCTTCATGGTTGTGAGCCTACCTATGATCATCTACGGGTTTTTGGATGCTGTTGTTTTCCGTATCTTCATCTGTTTACAACGCACAAGTTAGACTTTCGATCTCAGCCATGTACGTTTCTGGGATATAGTTCTCAACATAAAGGTTACTACTGCCTCAAACCAGATGGAACGATCATTGTGTCTAGGCATATTGTGTTTGATGAAAGGCGATTTCTATTTTCTACATCATCCGTGATTTCAGCTGATTCTGATCTTGTTTCTACATCTGTGCCTTTGGTCACGACTAGTGCTGATTGATATTTTCGATCCCTTAATGTTCGGTCTTCTTCTGTCCCAGTATCTTCTGGTGCTCAGTCTTCTTCTGTTTCGGTTTCTTCACGTGCTCAGTCTCCTTCTGTATTAACCTCTCCTAATGTTCGATCCTCCTCTGTGCCGATCTCTCCTAATGCTCAGGACACATCTACCACAGTTGAAATAACACAAGCTACTCTACCTGTTCCGACCGGTAATACTCATGCTATGGTCACTCGATTTAAAGCGGGGATCTTTAAGCCCAAGGTGTTGACGACAGAGATTCATGACTCTGAACCACGTACTGTTGAAGAATCTCTAGCTGATCCTGAGTGGCGATGTGCGGTTCAAGCAGAGTTTGATGCGCTTGTGAATAATTCTACCTGGGAACTTACCCCTTTACCTAGTGGCCGAAAAAGTATTGGCTGCAAGTGGCTTTTCAGGATAAAGAAAAATCCTGATGGTACGATTGCTCGACGGAAGGCTCGTCTTGTTGCAAAAGGGTGTTCACAGGTTTCCGACTGTGATTTTAAAGAGACCTTTAGTCCTGTGGTTAAACCTGTAACCATTCGTACTATTTTAACAATCGCTGTGTCTCGCGGATGGCAACTTTGACAGGTTGATGTGAATAATGCCTTTTTAAATGGCGATCTTGTTGACGAGGTGTTTATGCAACAACCCCCGGGCTATGTTCAAAACGGAGCTGATGGTCAAACCCTTGTTTGTCGTCTGAAGAAGGCTCTATATGGTCTGCGTCAGGCTCCGCGAGCTTGGTTTGACAAACTTAAGGAGTTTCTTGTCTCAGTGGGGTTTGTTATGTCTAAATCTGATGCCTCTCTTTTTGTCCGGGTTACACCCACTTTCGTTCTTTATGTGCTCGTTTATGTGGATGACATCATTATTACTGGCAGTTTACCTACCTGTATCAGTAGTTTTGTTCGACAGCTTAATGATCAGTTCTCCCTTAAGGATATGGGTGACCTACACTACTTTCTCGGGATTGAGGTCACTCGCTCCTCCATCGGATGCCTTCATTTGTGTCAAAAAAATACATACGAGATATTTTTTAACGAAGTTCTATGTCGTGTGCTAAGAATGTTCCTACTCCTATGGTTGGCTCCTCTCTTTCTAAAGATGATGGCGAACATCTCTCTGATCCCACTGAATACAGAAGTCTTGCTGGTGCTCTTCAGTATGTCGTTCTCACCCGTCCTGATATTGCTTATGCTGTTAACCGTGTCTGTCAATTTATGCATACACCTACATCGGTTCATCTGGTTGCTTTAAAGAGAATTTTGCGATATCTAAACGGTACCATTAATTATGGTCTGGTAGTTCGTCCTTCTGATCGGTTATCTTTGGTCGAATATGCGAACGCTAATTGGGGGCTCGACTTTGATGATCCTCATTCTACGACAGGCTACTGTGTGTATTTTGGTCACACACCTATTTCTTGGTGTTCCAAAAAGCAGTCTGTGGTTTCGCGTTCTACGGCTAAGGTAGAATATCGTAGTCTTGCTGCTGCCACTAGTGAGGTTACTTGGCTAGTCTCGCTACTCAAGGAATTGCATCTTCAAAGTGTTGATCAACCCACTATTTGGTGTGACAATTCTAGTGCAGTTGCTGTAGCTGCCAATCCCGTGTTGCACTCCAAATTTAAACATGTTGAGTTAGACTTGTTCTTTGTCCGTGAGAAAGTTGCTAGTGGCTCTCTTATTGTTGGGGAGGTTCCTGCCTGTGATGAAGTCGCTGACGTTCTAACTAAGCCTGTTTCTGTGACAATTTTTACTCGCTTTCAGAATGTTCTTCAAGTTTTCCCTATCAGACAGATAGGTGAATGTTAAGAGTATAGAATACTCTAGTATCTCTGAGTTGATTAAGGAGTTGTTAGTCTGTTCTAAGTCTGTTAGTTTGTTAAGCTAGTCATATGAATCATGTGTATACTCTATAAATACTATGTATTAAATCAGTAATGTATCTGATTAGTTTAAAGTCTAAATTCAGAAATTCCTTATTGTTTTGAGTAAGCATATTTGTTTTACCTGAGTTCGTTACAGACCAATTAAGTACTTTGGGAATATTATTAATTTATTTGATTACAATAAAAATTAAGGTAAAAATCAGAATGCCTTCTTTTTGTTATTGTAATAACAATAATACCAATTAATTTAAGACTCAAATCACAGTTTTTTTATTAGTTTAACCTTTAACAATTTATATAATATTTATATTTAAAAAATGATAAAATGGCCTCTTTGGTCTCTCTTAATTTTGATATTAAACAAATTGGTCCCTCTCAAAAAACATTAGAACACTTTAATCCACTTCAGTTTTGAAAGTACGCAACTAAAGAAAATTAATCACAACATTAATTTTTTTGTCAATTGTACATTTTTATTGGCACAATAACAAATTTAACCTCCAAAGTTTACACGTTCCATTAATTTGGTCATGATTTAACAAATTTAGAGCAACATTTATACATTATGTCAATATTTACACAAAATATATAAACACCGAAAACTAAATTTAATTAATTATCTTTAATTACTTATTTTCAAAATTATCAGAGATTAAATTAATGGGGACCAATTTTTCAATATCAAAATTAAGAAAAGTCAAAAATGTGTTTTTACCTTAAAAGTTAATATAAAAATTAACATAATAATAATAATAATAATAATAATAATAATAATAATAATAATAATAATAATAATAATAATAATAATGGCCATGTTGGTATGACATGTAAAATCCCCTCTATATATTGAGAATGCTTATTGGTTATAAATGTTTTTTTTTAAATAATTTCATTATAGATTATTTTTATATTTAATTTTTATACAACATTTAGGATTATTCATAACTTATCTCTAACTAATTAATAGGAGAATAATACGTTTTAACATATTCAAAATCACATCCTCCTATATTAATAATAATACCCGATGCTAATTAATTCAATGAATATATATTTCAACACTTAAAAAAAAGGTGGCTAAAAACGTTCTTTCTTTTTATAGATTATCTTTTGGAATATTGGAAAATGCAATCACTTCAAAGACGTGATTGATTTTTCATTTTATAGATAACCCATTATTAACCAACTTGTTAATTATAATGATGTAAAATTTTGAGCGTGACAGATTTATTTTTATGCTCGACAGTCCCTTAATCCATGAAAAGAGTAAAAATAAAAATATTATAATTTTTTATTTAAAATTAAAATTTTTTATTAATAATAGATAGAATTAATCACTAAATTCACTTTATTGAATATATAAACACACTAAATATCATCTTTTTAATCATAGGAGGCAAAGAAAAACAAGGTGCATAAAGCTAGGTAGCTAGCAATGGCTAGGCACCAGAACAAACACGTTGAGGGGATAATGTCATCAGTAACCATGAATAGTGTGAAGCATCAAATCTGGGGTTAAGCACAGTCAATAATGGTGATAATTTGGCTTTTGATGGAGCTAATTAAACCTTCCCTGTGGTCCTTAAATCATTGCTTAATACCTAATTATCACTTTAATAGACTCAGCCCTTCAATGGAAATGTGTCTACTCACCCTCAAATTAATGAACACATATCTACAAGAAATATATTTACTTTGTTAACGCAATTTGTAAGGGTTAATATTTAATACGTACAATATTTAAAATTTTTTATAATTTTTCTTCATTTCTTAAATAAGAGGATGAATGCTTTTTAGTATATTTGAATTTATATTCTTATATAGATAATAATATCAATATCAATCAAGTTAAGATTTAAAAAAATATATTTTTATTGTATTTTTATAAACATTTAATAAAATCTTGATCTATGATTTCTTGTTAGTTTATGATTTTATACATTAATAATGTACCCAATACAAATTCTTCTTTATTTTTATATGCCACTTGAAAGTAAAAATGTGCTATAAGAGAAGGTAGACGCTGCATAGTAATGTTTGTAAATTTTGCTTCTACTCCTATATTTTAGTAGAATTAGTAAGAAATTGAAAAGGGCTGAAAATTGTTTGTCTTATTAGGGTGAAGAAAAAACAAATTTATTGGGTTTAGAATTAAGTTACAAATTTTAATAAGAATTAAAATATAATTTCACCATTGTTTTTGTTAATATTTTTATAATTAAGTTACAAAATAATCACTGAACTATTCGAAAATTTTTATTTAAGTCACTGGGTTGTTAAGTTTTTTTAAAGTCCAGCTAGTGAGCTCTAAGTGAAGATTCGATTATCAATATGGTGGATCAATACCCATTTGACGAGTATAAGAACATATTTTAGATCCAAGTCGATATGACAATCAATGTCGGAGATTGGAGAAGAAGTTGTTTGGATTTTTGTTCATAGATTCGTGACGTTCAAAATTGTTTTATGAAAAAAAAATTGAATTTTAGAAGAGAATAAAAATGAGAGCTTTCGATTGGTGTTGGTAGTGTGAACATTGAAGGCTATACAACAACGATTTTAACAATTCCATTTAGCTGAAAACACTCCAACATTTTGATTGATAAAAGGTAAGTTTTTTTTATGAAATTAATGTTATGTTTAGGAATATGAATTTAAAAATATATTGTTACATTTTTTTGAGGACTCACGTATTGTAATTGCGAATGATGGGACTCGAACCTAAGTACTTAAGGACTTAGGACTTCTACCTTAATTAACAATTCCAATGCCTCACTGGTTTAATGATGTAATTTTTAAACATATATTTATAAGTTTTAATTAATTAAAATATTTGAAATCATTAATGTCGAAGTTTAAAATTTTCAACCCCTGAAACATCAACCGAGAAACTTTTATTGGGACAAAGAGAGTATGATTTAGTAGTAGGTTTATCTCTGAGCTTGGCCTCACAAATGTAGGTTTACATTAAGTTGCATAAGAATTTGTTGGGGTTCTTATATGCTCCATTCTTATTATATCTTATTGTTACATCTTTTGTTACAACAATAGTTACAACAACTCTTACAATAATCTTGTAGTTAGAAATATTTTTCATTGGTATCAGAGCTTATCAGCTAACATACTTTTTTCGCTAAATCAAAATCAACAGCAAATAAAACTGAAGAGAATAAAAACAAGCAACACATAACAATGCCAGCCCAGCCTCTTAACAAAAACCAATACACAGAAACAACACAGCAAACAAGACCCCCATAACTCAACAAGACCCATCCAAAAATATGCTACCAAATTGCAAAGAACCTGCTCAAAAACACCCCTCAACAACCACTAAACAAACTGAAAAAAAACACAATCAAGACACCTGCAATCAGCCAAGAAACAAACGCACAAGTTTACCACCAAGCCTTGAACATATTCTGCCTTTTTAGACCAGCGGCCACCAATGCAAAAGCTATCGCATTACCTTGCTTATCCACTCTAGAAAATAATACATTTCCAATACTAGACATCCTTGACTCAATTCCCTTGAAAATAGAGACCAACGACCACGGTCTCAAACTTTTGTTCTCGAACTAGCAGAACACCTCAAATGAGCCAACTTCAATAGTTAAAGAACACGAACCCTTCCACCCCATCTCTAGAAAGACTTCCAATACTAAACAAACCGACCCCACCTCCGCAGCATTTGACTCTCTCATTGCACACGGACTAGAAAACACTGCCCTAACCACCCCTTCCGAGTTTCTTAACACCCCACCACACCCGACTTCCCTGTCACTTTCCACACCACCCACATTAAATTTAACCCCTCCAAAACACGGAGGACACCAAAAGCTACCACCTAACCCAGATTTCTTACCACCACTCCAACTTCTAACAGGGCAGACCCACCAAATTTTCTCATTCACTTTCAACTCATCATACACCGCTCTAATCCACATCAAAGCCCGAATTTTTGAAAGAAATACCAAACTGGACATTTTGGGCCATCTTTTTTCAAACACCAGCTTGTTTCTTGCAAGCCACACCGACTAGTAGGCCGCAGACACTGAAATAAGCCATAAAATCTTGACAACTCCTTTATACGAGACATTATTACAAAAAAAAAAAAGTCCGAGAAATCAAAAAAGGTCTCCACTTCACCTCCCACAATTCCAAAATATTTCTCCAAAACCCCGCAATGAAATTACAGTTGAAGAAAAGATGCACCAAAGTCTCCATTTCTCCCTCGCACCACGGGCACCGTTCCCCAATTGACCAATCTTCACCCCTCTTCTGCCAAAAAACTCTTTTGTAAGGATACGATCGATTGATACCAACCACAAGAAACTTTTCACTTTAGGCGAAACCTTTAAATTCCAAATCCTGTCAAAAGTAAACCTACAATCCGCCATTTCAACACTGATCAGCAACTCTGTTAATTTCCTCACCGAGAACTCTCCTTTCTTATCGTGAATCTAGATTAACCGATTCTCCTCCTCAGGAATCAACACCATGCAACTGACTACATCTATTAATTGAGAGACCATGTTAATCTCCTTATCCAAAAGACGGCGGGAAAAGAAAACAGCCCAATCTACCTCTTTAAACTCATTGGACTTCGAAAATTCCTTAACCAAGCCACTCTTATTCAAAGTTAAATGAAACAACGTTGAAAATTCCACTCTCAGCGGCCTTTCACCACACCAAATATCCTCCCAAAAAATTATCGAATTCCTGTTTCCCACCAACCAACTAAAAGACTCATTCCCCAACCATTTTGCCACTTTCAAATCTTTCGCATCCTCTATAATGCCCTTCCATATCACTGACATATCTTTTAAATTGTTCGATCTAAACCACCAATTTTGTACAGCAGTACTGTAGCGACGTATATATTTCGCTTTGGTCGCTAGTTGAGGCGATTATTTAAAAATTTAGAATTTCGGTTTTAAAGAGAAAGGGAGTCGCCACCGATCTTTTTTCTAGGTGTGATCGGACACCTAATAAATCTTCTCTTTTAGAAAAGAAAATTTATTCTTGAACAAAAATGAAGGTCGAATTTGGGTCTACGCGAAAATCTAGAGAAAAATAGGGTTCGGGAGTCGGTTACGCACGAGGAAGGTATTAGCACCCTCACGACGCCCAAAATTGGTATCTTGTTAAACACGTGTTGTCTTAATTCTCAAAATACAAGTTTAATTTAATATTTAATTGCGATCCGATTGAAATACGATAATTTGAAATTTTTGGTTTTTTTTTTAGAAGGATGTCTCGTTTTTAACACGAGCCAATGATATCCACCCAACTTAGCGATGAAATCAGTGACTTAGTGTTGAAATCGGTATGTTGCCTTATTTATTAAAACATAAAAAATAATATCATTTGCAATAGGAATTTGTAAATATTGCGAACGATGATACAATTAATGAAAAATATTAAAATGCAATATTAGAATAACATAACAATGATATTCACCATAAAGAAAATAATAATAAAAAATAATATTCTAATAATATAATAAAAGAAATAATATATTTGTAATAATAATAGAAAATACTAATATGTACATGAAAAATACACATGTATATATACATGTTAATAATGATGACAATGATAATATGAACAAAACAAAATAAAAAGGAAATAAATACGATGATAAATGAAATAACAAAGCAAATTATAGTGTAAATTTAATTTTAAATCGAGAATAAGTAAATAAACATATGAGTAAAGAAACAATGAGTGGAATTGTTGTTGTTTTTTTTTTTTAAATAACAATAATAATAATGATAATGAAAATAACAAATATTATGCAATATGTGTAAACAAACTTATAATTTAAGCAAAAAAATGATAAAATAATAATGGAATAAATATAGATAAGTATTATATGAAACAAAATAATGATACAAGATAATAGAAAATTTTCGAAGTTTGAAATTACATAAAAGTATAAACGAATAATAAAATAATAAAGTAGAATTAATGTATTATATGAAAAACGTAAATATATAAAAGAAAAACTATAATAATAATAATAGCAATTATAATAAAAGTAATAATAATAAATATAACAATAGTAATATTAGTGATAAAAATAATAGCTATAAAAATAAAGATAATAACCATGACAATAAAGAATAATAGTAATAATAATAATAATGAAAATAAAAGTTATATTAATAATACATTATATTACGATAGTAAAGTAATAACAATAGTGATAATGCTAATAATAATTAATAAGTTAAATTAATTGGTAATAAAGTAATAAATAAATAAACATAAAAAGGAAAGTGTATAATATAATAATAGTATGAAATTAATTAGTTTAATACTAAAATAATAATAATAGTAATAATATTGAAATACAAAAAACAAATATAATATAATAAAAATATTAAAATAAAGTAATTAAAAATAATACTATATATAAATATATGTACATATACATATATAATAAAAAATATACACTAATATATAATAATAATAGTGATAATATTAATAATATTAGAAATAATAATAATATTTAATAAAGAAACGAAAATAAACAAAAAAAAAGACTAAAATTAAACTAAAACAGAGTTTTGGGGCAAATTTAAAAAGAAATAGAGGGAAAATGATCAAAATGCAACACGCGTCCAACCTGGAAGGACCAAAATAGAAATTATTTCTTCCCCTCAAAACGCAGAGCAACACGGGGGGACCAAATTGCAGAGCATAATAAATTTCGGGGCCAAATTAAAATAAATAGAAACTTGATTGCAGAACATAGAAAAAGCAGGAGGGCCTAATGCGCAATTAGACCATCAAAAGAAAACACGCGGATCCCAAGCCTGGAGCGAGTCGGATTCGAGTCGACCAAGGCAAAACGATATCGTTTTGAGGCTTATGAACTTTAGCCAAAACGACGTCGTTTTATTTCATTATATAAGACAGAATTTTTTTTAACTTCATTTTTCTCCCCTCCTCTTCAAAAAAAAAAAACAAAATTCTCTCTCAAACTCTCTCAACTCCCCAGAGCTCCGACCATAGTTTCGTCGTCGTCCGCCGCCGTCGTCTGCCGCCATCTAAAGGTAATTTTTTTTATATATTTTTTTTCTATATTTGTATGTAAATGTGTATACTGTTTTTTTTAATAAAATAGAGATTGATATGCACAAATAGGTTCGAAAAAGAAAGAAAAAAATAAAAAGAAAATAAATAAACCTTTGATTCTATCTTTGATCTTTCTTGCTGCGATTTTGAGTTAGTATTTGAAACCTTTTGATGATATTTTTTTTGTATTTCGAAAAAGATAATCCCCCCCGCAACTATCTGATCTCTTCGGCTTTTATAAAGCCTTTACATGTATTTTTAATATTATTTTCATGTTGTTTACGTGTTCCTCTTGTAGGAGCAGTTGGGGCGGTGCTGAGTAGGTGGTGGCTGACAGAGGTGATGGCTGTGGCAGAAGATAAGCTAGGGTTTCAGCTTTTCTGAAACCCTAGTTTGACTAATGGGTTTGGGTTTGGGCTATTTGGGCTGTTAGTTGGGTTTAAACTTTGTTTGGGTTAGGGTAGGTTTAGTTTTTGTTTTGGGCTTGTTGGGCTCGGGCCAAGATTGGTGTATACAGGTACCATACTTAGCCGCAATAATCTTCCTCCACAACACTTCTTTATCCACCTCGAATCTCCAGATCTATTTGGCCATAAGAGTCTTATTTTTAACCCTTAAATCCACAACACCAGCACCCCCATTGTCCTTAGGCATACAAATCTGTTTCCATTTAACCTTTTCCATCTTTCGCCGACCCCCATCACATCCCCACAAAAAATTTCGTCTAATTTTATCAATCTTATTAATCACTGCGACCGGTGCTTGAAATATCGACATAAAATAAATAGGCACCACTCTACCTGCCCAAGAAAACGACCTACTCTTTCATCCCGATAACTTCCTCTCCACTCTATCCACAATACCGATCCAAGATGAAATTTTTCTAGGATCCACGCCTAAAGGAATGCCCAGATAATTGAACGACAAATCACCAATCTTACATTTGCAAACGGCAGCCATTCTGAACAAAAATTCCACAACCACACCAAAACCCATCAAACATGACTTCCCAAAATTAATGCTTAAGCCAAGAAATAACTCAAAACAGCGAAGAACATACTTCGAATTTCGAACCACTTCCTCTTCCGCCCTGAGGAATAAAATGGTGTCATCTGCAAACTGAAGATGGGAAACCGACTGAATAAAAAGAACATCCTTAATCCCCTCAATAACCCCAAATTCCTCTGCATTCTCAAACATCAAATGGAAAACTTCTGTTACCAAAATAAATAAAAGAGAGGACAAAGGATCCCCTTGCCAAAGACCTCTATGCATTCTGAACTCATTAGTAACCGTGCCATTAACTAACACTGCAGCCCTTGCCGCAGACACGTACTCCACCATACAGCCTATCAACTCTCGTCGAATCCCATCTTCAATAAGATTAACTCCAGAAAATCCCACCTCACACAATCGTATGCTTTAGTAAAATCCAACTTAAACAACAAATATTCCCCCGCTCCACCCTTACACCTAATCGAATGAATCAACTCATTTGCAATCAAAATGCCATAAAAAATTTGCCTACCCCGTATAAAGACGCACTGCGAGTCACTAACCACCTCCCTAATGACAACACGTAATCTTCTCAATAATACCTTAGCGATAATTTTATACAGTGAGCTCATCAAACTTATTGGTCTAAATTCTGAAATATCCTGCGGAATATCATTTTTAGGTATTAACGCATTAAAAGATGAATCTAACATACTTGATGTGATCTTTTTTTTTTTGCTCAGCCAATGTAAAATTTTACTAATATAAAGACATCAAAGAGGTTATAAAAACACACTAGATACATCAAATTGCTAACAAAATGCCTTTGAACAATACAATGTGCTACTCCATAACTCAAAGGAACATCACTTACAATATACAATTATAAAATTCAAAAACCTTAAGAGAGGAAAACAAAATAGACAATATAGCAAATGGTCCATTAATTTCAAATTTGAAAATCAAGCAAAATTCTTCAAATCTCATAAGTACGAAATTTCTAAAGTTGACTGGACCAGTCAAGGAACTCACAAAAATCTACTCCCATAACAAAACAAAGAAACAAGCACTAGTTAAAGTCTCACATTTTGATCAAAACACTAGTGAACATTATCCCCACTTTACCTTTAAAGAACACCACTAAGAGTTTGCTTCAACTTTGAATTAAGAAGCCTACATCGAAAAGAAGAGAAGACTCTTATCAAAGTAAGACATGAAAATGAAACATAAACAACATTACTCCCTTTTCTTACAAATAAATCGAAACATACATCCCATTTTGCAACAACATTAATGTTAACTAAATACGACTAACTAATCACACATAAAGACAAACACACTTCAAAGGTAAAGACTTTAAATTCAAACACAATCCCTTAAGTTTGGTTAATATCTATGGTGTCCATGATGGAAGGAATTCGATATCTTGACATCCAAAATTCAATTTATGCCTATTGGAAGATACATACAAAGGCTTTCAATAGAGCAATAGATGAGAGAGAATGACATGTCATATTGACAAGTTCAGAGCCTCTTGTACTACTAATACAAATGATATAAGATCTATTATACCTAAAGTGACATGGATTACAGAGGAAGATACAATGGCCAACTACAACTCCAATGCATTTAATGAATTTCAATGGAGTAAATTTGTTTAAGGTGAAATTACACGCCCAAACTCAAAGGGTTGTCTAAAACTTGGGAGGGTTTAAATAAAAATAAATTAGTTACATTTAAAATATCAACTAAACTTATGTTTCAATATTCAAAGCTAAAATCCAACTTGACCGGGTATGTTTTCAAGTTATCATTTACAAATTTATATAAATTTAAACAAAATTAAACACTCGTTCTAAATCAGGCCAACTAAAAATTAGACTAAGGCAAGTGCACATATCAATTAATAATATAGTTACGATGAGCAAAGATTCGTTCTCATGGAGATTAAAAGTTCTAGTAATTACCATCTTTTTATTATTTAACAGATAAATTTGAATGATTGATTAAAAACTAAAACTAACTAAATTAGTTATCTAACGAACATGACAAAGAACAATTCAAGAAATTAAACGATTAACAACCAAGAAGCGAAACAATACCTAAGAAAGAATTCACCTAAAAGACTTCATCTATTACTATCAATCTAAATCACACAATTTCTTCACTTAGTATCTTAATCCGTAGAAATCCCTAAATTATGCTAATATCTCTCTTCAAGAATAAGAGCGCAATTGACTCTAGGTTGATTAATTGAAATTTCTTTCTAATTAAAACCCTTATTATCGCATTAACTCGATCTATGAGTTCCCCTATTAGATTTGACTCTAATCCTGTATATATATGTCGTCCTATTTCTAGGATTGCATTGCATGCAACTCCACTCAATTACACTAGATCTACTCATAAGCAGAGCCTATTCCTCCTCTGATTTAAGCACAACAAATAATGATCAATAATCTAGAAATATCAAACCAAGAATTAAGCATACATAATTGAAAACAAGATCTAAATATTTATTGCATAAAATAGAAATCAAATGAAAAAATTCATCATAGGGTTCATCTCCCCTAGGTATTTACAAAATTAGTTAATGGTGTTTTTCGAGTAAGTTTTTGGAGTATTCTATGACGGCTCACTCCTATCTTCTTATTTTTGTCATATATAGGTCTCAGAATACCTAAAAAGCCTTAAAAATCGTGTTTTTCCGCTGTTCGAAGTGTAATTCACGAAACCAACACGATCTGCCACATGATCGTGTGGCTCACACGACCATGTGTCCAGGTCATGTGGAATGGTCCAACCCGTGTGGCCCCTGTACCTTGCTCCGACTTTTCGGTTTTCACTCATTTTTCGCACCCAAATGCTCTCTTAAGTATAAAAACATGAATTTAAAGGATTAGGAGCTTAAAATTCACAAATGCTGCTAAAAACGTATTAAGGCCAAGATTAAAACATGTTACTTTTAGTACTAATCAATATCATATATAATCACTACAGTAAAACAAGTTTTTAGCGGCCTTTTTAGTGACATTTGGATCAAAAACGTCGCAAAGGTTATACCATTAGTGGCGCTAACCGAAAAACGCCGCAAAAGGTAAAGCATTAGCAGCATTTTTGCATAAACACAGCAAAAGGAAAAGCAATATTGAAATTCTTCTCATAAACGCCGCAAAAGGTAAAGCAATAACGACATTTTTTCATAAATGTCACTAAAGGTAAAGCAATAGCGGCATTTTTCCCATAAACGCTTCAAATATTTTTTTACTTTTATTAAAAAAGCGTTGTTTTGATAGCCTTAGTTTTTCCTAAATAAGTTTCTCAAAATCCCTAAATTTTCCCCAAATTCATTTTCCCCAAATCCCTTAGTTTTTCTCCTAAATCATTTTCCCCAATCCCATCGCCATGTAAGTTTCTATGTTTTTCATTTTGTTTTTTTTGTTAATTTTTTTCTCATCTTTCAAATCTTCACTCAAATTTCTTTGTTCTTTTGGCTCAAATTTCTCCCGTTCTCTTTGATCAATTCTCTTTGGTCTGTTATTATTTTAGTGATTTCTTTTTATAGAATTTCAATCATGTCCTCACTTAGCAGAGAACTTGTGTTTCTTATACTTCAAATTATCTGGTTAAAGAGGAATTGAAAGACACTATTCATAATTATGCTCTTTTGTTTGCACTCTTTTTTTTTCTTCTATCTTTTTAGAATTTAAATCTTTTAGGGGTTTAGGGGTTTGTTATGTTATGTTATGTTTTTTGTTTTTGCTTTTCTTCTCTGGTTCTTGTTTATAGGAGAGAAATAAGTGTTGTCTTATTTTTGCTGCTAGCGGATGTTCATTAGTTCTTGATTTTGGTTCCTCCCTAATGTTTTATAGTTCAGATTTAGTTCATCTGTGTTGTTTTTCTAGTTCTATGCTTTGTTGACCTAGTTTAGTAGATTGTTGTTTCAAACTTTTGTTATGTATATAAATGTCTGAATACCCTATATGGATTAAATTTGGATATCTTCACATTTGGTGGTCTTTGTTGATGCTATTTTGCACTGAACCAATCTATCTCTAGGATTGGGAAATGATGAACACAAGTTCTGGTCTTCTTAGGAAATTTGTTTAAATTTAAATACTTTTTATAAAAAAAAATTAGTATTTTTATCAAATTTTGCTTAAAATTTGTTAAATATATTGTTTGTCGGAAAAAATTACTTAATATATATCATATGTTTATTAAATTTATAATAATTTGCTTCTAAAATAGAGATGGTTGGGTTTTTAAAATACTGTTTTCAAAATATCCACCTATTCAAAAAAAAAATGCATAAATCCCCCCTTAATATCTATTTATTAAGAAATTTTTAAAAAAAAAATAATTATCTATTTACTAAGATTTTGGGAAGGATATGCACTGCCAGTTTCTTAAAATTATCCGTGGTTTACTGGATTCATTCACATTATCAATAGCTTAGGTGCCTACCTTTAATTCTTGATTTCTCTATGCAAGTTTTATATTTTGGTAGATGCGAAATTTTATATAGACTTATGCTCAACCTAAATACCAAAAGAACTGGGGCATATTACTTGGATCCTTTTCTTCTACTCTTCATAGTTTAAAATCATAACTTTTTGATCCAGCTTAACATCTTTCAAACCCTTGTCTTGTTATACTGCACAAGAATGTGGTGATGTTCTTATTGCAGATCTTAGAGAAGCAAAAATATTTTTCAAATTTGAATCCAAGCACAGTTGTAACTTGGATCTTCATGCATAGAGATATAGTTATTGAATAAGCTAAATATTGATAAATTTGCCTGTGTCTGTTTTCTCTATCATGTCTAACGAGCACAATCAAAATTTTAGCTGATCTTCTTTGTTTTGTTTATCATTGAGTGATTGTTATGATATAAGATGCTAGAAATCACGGTTGAAGAATGCTTGTCATGTGATTTTAATATCATGTGATTTCCATACCTTGTATCTATGTTATCTTCCCCTTTGGTGTCCATAACAGTTTGGAGTTCATTTATGCAGGTGTAAAAATTTTGGATGTTCATTTGTGATTTATTATATATATGTCTGGTGATTGTTGGAAATGTCGAAAAAGTTGAAAGTAAAAATAGCACAAAGCCTGAAATTCTCTCAAGCATATGCGAATTGCTGTGTTCCGTAAAATTGGGCTTATGAGCTGAAGATGTTAATTACCTTATCTTCATTGTTTGCAAGTGTAATTTTATCCTTAACAATGCTATAGAAAAAGTTTTGTTATTGACTCGAAGAAGGGAAAAATACTTAGTAGTTGTTGCAGTTCGCTTTGTTTGCACTATTCTCACTCGTCATGTAAGTTAATTCACTCATAATTTTTCTATTTATACTCTTTTATTTTTCATTTATTTTATTATTTTCACTATTATGGAGTTTCTTTTTATTCTTCTTGTAGCATCTCAAAAGTTTTGGGCGTGCTTTGTTCACCACAACACTAGTTGTTGAATCGACTCTACCATCCAGTTTACAATTTCTAAGAGGTATGTATATTTAATTTGCTAAATTTAAATTACACATAATATCATTAAATTATTATCCCTTGCTTCCAATAATAATTTAGCTACTTAAAGTTATGTTTCTCTCCATTGCAACTTTTATTGTATATTTTATGTGCAAAAAAGTATAAGAGTGCTTTATGTTTGTATGTTAGTTAAGCAGATTATAGATAGAACCTGGAAAACTTCATTTTGTGAAGTTTCTAATAGTGATTTCATCGAAATATCCAGAGTTTGATTGCTACTTTTCAACTTAAGATGAAGATGCACATATGTGAATGTTCTCTCTTCAAAACTTGGAACCAGAAAATAAAGTAAACTAACTTTATTAATTCTTCCTTATGAAAACTTTAAAGGCATTTTCCATATATAGAGTGATTGGTTTTGACTTTATTCCGATAATTGAATAGTGTTTTATATGCAAGTTGAAGGTGGACTTTCTATGTTCATATTGCTCAAAAGCTGCCCGAGTCTACCTGTAGTAGGATCAACTAATATTTAGTTTTATATTTAGTTTTAAAGTTAAAATTTTCATACAAAATTTATTTAGTATGACTCATATTTCAGTCAAATTTGAGAAATAATCTTTCAGTAAACTCTGTTTATTTGTTTCAATCAAACTCTGATTAGTCTAAATTATTTTATTATTATTTGACCTATGAATTTAGCTTATAAATAGGCTCTTTTATAACCTTATAAAATACACCCATTAGATATTAGAACTCATAACACATTTAGAGAATTTTGTGTTTACGTTTTGAGGGTTCTTTGTTTTCGGGTTTTCGAGGTTTAGTTTTTATCTCCATCTTTTGTACTATTCGTTCTTTTGCCATTATAGTAAAATTATCTTTGCTCATGGTTTTTTATCCTCTTTGGAGGAGTTTTTTCACGTTAAATTTGTGTATTCAATTTTTTAATTTATTCCGTTATTTTTTACGTGTTGCTTAATCGAGTCGATCTCAACAAGTGGTATCAGAGCCAGTTTAATTTTTATAGATCAACCCGTTTAGAGATGACATCAACAAGGTTTGAAATGGAGAAGTTTGATGGTGAGACAAATTTCAATCTGTGGCAAGTTTGGATGATGGCAATTCTAGTTCAAACCGGCTTAAAAAAGGTTGTTACCGGCAGAAAGCCTGAGAATTTAAATCAAACAGAATGGGAAGAGCTTGATGAAAAGGCATTGTTTGCAATCCAGTTGTCCCTCTCGAATACAGTATTGTAACAGGTATTGATGGAGAAGACCTCATCCGCATTGTGGAAAATGTTAGAAATCCTTTATGCGACTAAGTCTCTGGCTAACCGTTTAGTGTTGAAACAACGTCTATTTACGTTTCGCATGAACGAATGTGAGCTTCTTAGAGATCAGATCAGTCAATTCATTACTCTTTTAAATGATTTAAAGAATGTTGATGTTCAGATTGACGATGAAAATCAGGCTATGCTATTATTGTGCTCTTTACCCCTTTCATACAAATCTTTCAGGGAGACATTGGTTTATGGTAGAGATAAACTCTCGTTTGAAAATATGAAGGGTCATTTGTTGAGTAGAGACAAACTCGACAATGAGTTTGGTTTAGATAGAGAGGCAGATAGGCAAGCTTCCGTTTTGGTAGCATTAAAGAAACGAGACAAAATGTGACGCTATTGTAAAAAATTAGGTCACGTTAAAGCAGATTGTTATAAACTGCGAAATAAAAGAACTGTTGAGAGTAACAAGGAAGATGTAGCTTATGCTAATTTGGCCGATGAAAGTGGTGATGATTTTTTGTTAGTGTCAACAAGCGATAACTCTAAGCTCATGTCCGAGTGGATCCTAGATTCAGGATGTTCTTTCCACATGAGTCCCAATAGAGAATGGTTCTCCACATACAGTTCGGTTGAAAGTGGAGTTGTGCACATGGGAAACGATTCTTCTAGTAAGGTAATTGGTATTGGTACTATTAAAATTAGGATACATGATGGGACGATTAGGACACTATCAGATGTCAAGTATGTACCTGATTTAGGAATGAATCTCATCTCCTTAAGTATTTTAGACTTGAAAGGATGCAGGTTTTGAAAAGTTAGGGTACTGTGTTCTTGAAAATTAGACTCGGGTTAGTTTTAATTTGGCAGTGTACAAGTCAAAGGCTAGAAGTCTTCCAGTTTCTAAGCACATATTCGACTTAGTTAATTCCCTGTATAGTTCAAGATAGGCCTGTGGCAGACTTTGGCAAAGATGACATTGTGGAAATATGAGTTAATGTGGATATTTGTTGAATATGACTCCTATTTCAGTCAAATTTGAGAAATAATCTTTCAGGTAAACTTTGTTTATTTGTTTCAATCAAACTCTGATTAGTCTAGATTATTTTATTATTTGACCTATGAATTTAGCCTATAAATAGGCTCTTTTATAACCTTAGAAAATACACCCATTAAAGATTAGAACTCATAACACATTTAGAGAATTTTGTGTTTACGTTTTGAGGGTTCTTTATTTTCGGGTTTTTGGGGTTCTTTGCCTGTGATTTTTTATCCTCTTTGGAGGGATTTTTCCACGTTAAATTTGTCTGTTCATTTTTTCAATTTATTCCGCTATTTTTACTTGTTGCTTAATCGGGTCGATCCTAACAAAATTTAATTTAAATAATATTTTTTTTATTTATCCTTAAAAATATATAGTTTAAAGTTCAAATTTAAAAAATAAAACATAATATAATATTTATCATAGAAATAAATATTATTTAATTAAAATAAATTTTTTAAAGGAAAATAATATTTATCTTAATGTTAAAATTATTTTAATATTTTTCATAAATATTATCATAAAAAAATATATTTAATTATAATAAAGATAAATATTTTTTCTATATATTTAAAATTTATTTATCCTTTCATAAAATCCGTAACACAATTTTAATTTTAATATTTTTTGTTTTAAATTCTAAATTTAAATTGATCGATTTTAATGTGTAGTATAAAGTTAAAAAGTCCATGAAAATTTAATTTGAATATTAACTCAAAATAGATGAAAAATTAATAAATATTAACTTTATTAACATATAATTATTAATTTGTTAAGTTTTTTCTTTTTAAGTATAGTAAACATAAAGGTGATAAAAAACACAAATTTAAAAATTAAAAGAGTATAATTAAAGGGTTAAAATTTAAATTTAAAATTTAAAGATGATAATTATAACTTACATAAATATTTAAAGAATAAAAAAAACTTTGGATCATAACTTACATAAATTACATAATACATAAATATATATTATATCATAACTTACATAACTTACATAATACATAAATATATCATATCATAACTTACATAAATATATAAAAATCACATAAATTTAGGCAGTACTATTGTTTTTCCTACTCTTAATTATACTTATAAATAAACAACTTATCTGAATTAGTTTACACCCATTAGATACTTGATACTTGATATTATTATCTATTTTAGTAAGATGACATGATTTAAATCAATTTAGAACACTTAAGTAACCGTAGTTTATTGTCAACTTTAAACTTCAAGAACTACGAAATGGATAAAAGTTGGATGAATTTGTCAAGGGTAAGCAACGACTATCGAAATGGAGTACAAACTTTTCTAAATTTTGCATTTCAAAATGCAAGCCAAGAGAAAATAATTCTTTGCCCGTGTAAGAAGTGTGGCAACATCAATTGGCATATTCGTGAAGTTGTCTACGAACATCTAATTGTTGATGGTTTTATTCGAGGGTATAAAAAATGGATTTTCCATAGAGAGTATACACCTCGTAGAACCTCTTCAACTATTAATTCTGCTTATCCTCATAATGCTTGCCATCATTCTGTTAGAGAAGATGACATGGAAGGTATGTTGCGAGATGCATTTAATATGCGCAGTCATGATTTACAATCGTTTCCACATAAAAT
Organism: Gossypium longicalyx; assembly: GCA_025698465.1. NCBI lineage: Eukaryota > Viridiplantae > Streptophyta > Magnoliopsida > Malvales > Malvaceae > Gossypium > Gossypium longicalyx. The sequence goes on along the minus strand of CM046995.1, from coordinate 2,164,353 downwards.
TATTGCATTCGATAACTGTGATATTGGTGGCTTTTTCCGAAACGGGAAGAAATGTACCTGATGAAAAGCCAAATGGAGAAGCGGCGAAGTTCTACAAGTTACTTAATGAAATGAATGAAGAACTTTATGCGGGATCGAAATTTTTAAAACTGTCCTTCTGTATTCGTCTTTTTCACTTAAAATGTTTGGGGGTAGACTGAAAACTCTTTTACATTGTTGTTAGAGTTTTTTAGAGATTTGTTTTCGTTTGCAAAAATCTCTCATTCATGCAAAGATATAAAGAAACTGATAAAAGATTTAGGCCTTAGGTACGAGAAAATTCATAGTTGCCCAAATGACTGCATATTGTATTGGGGTGATCGGAAAAATCAATAGTTTGCGGTAAATCTCGTTAGATGAATAGGAATACAGAAGATGTAAATGAGGATGAAAGTGAGGCACAGTCAAGAAAGAAGCCAATAAAGATTTTGCGATATTTTCCACTAATACCAAGGCTTCAAAAGCTTTTCATTTCGTCAAAGACAGTCGAAAATATGAAAAAACTCCAGCTACAACTTAAAGCGGAGGCAACAGCGAGGGAAGCAGAGGCAAGTAGAAAATATGACGAACTCCAACTACAACTTTAGAATATGATGAAGAAGTTTCAACAGTCGCAAAATCCACCATCTTAGACGTTTGTTTTCTTATTGTGAGAATATTTTAACAATATAACTTTTGAATATAATATATTTTGTTATTTCATTTATTAATTTAGATTATATACATATTTCTTTCGTTGGATTTGAAGTATCATTTAGATTTGCAGTTTTTGGTTGGATTTAATGTTACAGGAAATTATGACAATTCGGGTTCTATATGAATGAAAATTGGTTGGTAAAAATTTGCTAAAGTTAGTGGCGTTTTTCCACAAACGTCGCTAAAGAACATGACCTTTAGCTACGTTTGTGGGAAAAGCGCCGCTAAAAATCATGTTCTATAGTGGCTTTTTTCCACATAAACACCGCAAAATTTAGCGGCGTCTTCTATAGTAGCATTTTTTACAGCGCTTATCAAAATGCGAGGAATTGTTTTAGTGGTGCTTATAAGTGCCACTATAGGGCCAAAATTTGATTCAACCCAACTTATTTGTATTTTGAAATGACATGACATGTCAGATGAGTGCAACTAGATGAAAACCAAACGTCGACAAAGGGGTGAGGTGGGCCATAGGCTTTTTGGGTAGCAATATCAAGATCTATTCAATTGATTTCTCATTTATAATGCAATAAATCTATCAAAATCTTTGTACATCGTAGGATACTTTGATTTTAAAATAGAAAAAGTTGATGTATAGTGTTGAGTGTATTGTATTTTTAAAAAGAAATGTAAGTGAAGAATTTTAGAGATAATATTATTGAAAGAGATTATCATAAAATTTTAAATACCAAGCATACCAAAAAAGAAAAATGATATATATTAATTTAATTTGTTGAAGTTGTAATTTATGACAAGGTTGTGTATAATAATTTCTTCAACATCTTAAATCAAAGTGTTAATTATTCTTATTGATGAAAACTCCTCCCAACTTGCTTTTATTTTTCTTTACCAAACTATTAAATATTGAATGTTTTTTTCTTTGCTTTCTTCTTTGGCTTAAAGTTCATTGCAAATATAGGATTTGGAATTAAAAGTTTTGGGCAACACTATAACAGTAGTTCGCAAATTTCTTTTATTCATGAAAAAAATAAACATTCTATTAATAATAAATCACAAATTTGGTTCACAGCAAATTGCACATTAATTTGTGCAAAACCTGCAAAAGGCTTCAAATTAAAACCTGATATATCAACAACAATCCTACTGGGTAAATTCAATGTGATTAAATTCAATCTCAATATATATATACACATAAACAGAGACGCAGCTCAAAGCTTATTTATTGCTAATAAAGGTTTTCATTCAAGCTTCAAATGTGCATGTACGGACACTAACCAGGATTATCACAGTACTTAAAAAAGACAAATGGAAAAATCCCATAAATGGAAATTTTCCACTAAAAAAGAAAAACCAAATCTCAAAGTTGCAAACAAATTAAAGCCACTAAGAAAACACTCAAAATACCGCATTTGTGGTCTACTTCATGCCTAGAACACTATCATATACTTGAACAGTGCCTGCTGATATGCTCATCTTTCATATATTTTTTATTTTCATGGCTTAAATTCATAATATTGAGGAGAGTTTATTGCTTTAATATTACTTTTATTGTTGATTTTATTTTTGATATTGTGCTAAGGGAATTTCCATAGGTTCTCGGAGTCACCGGAGTCATCGGCCGGCGGTGGATGATCGAAACGAGGAGGACTAAGAAGCATCCCTTCAGCCATATTGACAAGAACATTAGGCATATCGAATATCATATCTTCATCGAAAAAATCATTCCCGGTACTCGGTCTCTCCGCTGATACCGGACTGTTGCTCCCGACTAAAGCATCATTCGCAGCCCCTAAAGCGGCCGCCGCCGAGGTAGCAGCGGCTTGGATATCAGTCGGGGAAGTCGATGCAGGAACCGGTAAAGAAGCAGCCGAATTTGGAAAATTAAGCTCTGCATGTGGACCTTTTAAAGCAAGTGCGGCTACATCATAAGCAATGGCAGCCATTTCAGGTGTAGGAAATGTACCAAGCCAAATTCTAGTAGGTTTCCTTGGCTCTCTAATTTCAGACACCCATTTCCCATTAGCCCGACGTCTTACTCCTTTATAAACCGGCTGCCGCCCCGTCGCGGCCGAACCACCACCACTGCTAGAACCTTTGTTGTATTGCATGGTGATACACTTTGAATAACCTTTGTTGTAATATTGCATGGAAGGGATTTGAAGATGGCGATGAGAGAATCCATTTATGGTGGAATTTGAGTTCTTGCTGCAGACACAAGTATTAAGATTACTGCAAAAGTGCAAACCAGTTGGTGATGAACTGCGGTCTGTTGATAGTTGAGGTGTAAACCAGAACATATGTTGGATATCTTAAAATTAACAGAACAGTGATCATTTTTCAAGACAATATATTGATTTAAAATTAATTAATTGTTTTTTTCAGACAAAGTGCTATATAGAATCTAAATGCTAATTCCTTTGGTTTCTTCAAAAATCCTTAGCTTTTCTCTCTACACCTTTTACAATGATAAGAAAATCAACTCCAGTCACTTGTCAACATCATTAGTAGCCGACGTCTAATTCATGAATAAATTTGGCGTTTTTATTAATGTTTTAATATATATACAAGGAAAAGCCTGTTTCATTTGACATAACTAGAAGCCATGTCGGTATGAAATTTTGTCACTCCAATTAATCATCATATATATACATGCATGTTATTTTTCATATTTATTCAATGTATGCAGCTATATGTATGGCTAAATAGGTAATATATGTCAAATATTTTTTTAATTAGTTAAATAGGTTGATTTTTTGAGAATTTTAAAAAATAAGTCAATTTTAAAGAGAGTATGTGAAAGTGCGTTCAGCTGGGTGAGTTTTCTGCTGACATATCGAGCAAACACGCCCAACTAGAAGTGTTTTTTGGAAATTTTAAAGAAAACGCATCCAGCTGGGCACACTTTCCCTGACATGTTAGTAGAAAGCTCACCCAGCTGGACGTGTTTTCACGCTCTCTTTTCAAAATCGGCCTATGTCCCTAAATCTTGAAAAAAAATGACTTATTTGACCAATTAAAAGAAATCAACATATATTGCCTATTTAGCTAATAAGGGCATAGGAAAGGCAAATCAAGCTATTGGTTTAGCTTAAAAAACTTGGTGTGGATTAAATTTGGTTAGTGTTAGACTTAGAGTCGGATTTATGTATTTGTATTTGTAAAAAAATCTTGATTGTTTTTATTGTTTTAGTTTTAGCTTAGTTAATATTGTTGTTATTGCAATAAATAAAAGGTGAAGAAACCTTTTCATTTCTTTTCAATTTGGAAATTGAGTAAATTAGTCTCTCTAAAAAAAATTGGCGCAATTTAATCCTTGTCAATTTCGAAAATGAGTAATTAAAGACAATTAATCACGACGTTAATGACTGCAATCAATTATACATAATTTTGATTGATATGATAACAAGTTTAGCCTTCAATGTTTATATATTGTCATTTTCGCCTTAATTCTAATAAAACGACAACTTTATCCTATACATGTACATATTTGCAGAAATGTTGCTGGAGAAATTTGTTAAATTGGGATCGATTTGACAGAATGTAGAAACTTTGAGAGCTAATTTTATTATTATACTAATCAAAATAATGTACAAATAGTGAAAAACATTAACATCGTAATTAATTCTCCTTAGTTGCTCATTTTAGAAATTGTCAAGTATTAAATTGCTTTGATTTTTTTTGTAGAGGGACTAATTTGCTCAATTTTAAAATTGAGAGAAACTAGAGAAGTCTTTTTACCTAAACAAAAGGGCGCAGGTTTGACTTCGTTTAAATCAAGGGCGAAGGGAGGTGCAGGTAAGCACTTTGGCCCCGTAAAATGAAACACTTTGCTTCTAGTCCTTGAAAATTTATAAAATTTTAAGTTAACATATAAAAAATTATAGTTTGACTCAAAAAATGATAAAAGTTTAATTTAATCATTCTAAAAATTATAATTATATATATATATATATATATATATATATATTAGTACAATGAAAATACTTTATTTTAGGTCTCATAAAAATATGTAACTCAATCTCAACCCCCTAGAAAAAATTTATGACTTCACCCCTAGTTTAATTTTTTTTTTATTTAAGGGTCTTAAAAAGGATGATGATAGAAGTAGACCTCGTATAAAAATATTCTTAATATCTTTATATTTCAAAAATTATAAAAAAATTCTTTTAATTTTAAAAATTTCTAATATAATTATTTTTATTCATATACCTATGATATTTCTGATTTAACATTTAAGAAGTAACTTATGGAGCAACCAATTTCTACTAACCAAAATTTAAAAAAAAATAATAATAATAATAATAACTGATTCAGCCTTGACTCAGTTGACATTATTACTATTGCAACAACCAATAGGACGATAGTTTAAGTGTGTTTAAACATATTTTTTCTTTAGTTTAAAGGTTAGAGGTTATGGGCAAAAATAAGCATTGTATCAATAATAATCTATAGATATACTTAAGCATGTAACTAACTTAGCGTCATAAGTCAACTAAATATTGATTCAGTTGAAAATTTACTAAAATGCATTTATATATACAAAGTAACATCATTCTGAAAGTGATTTTATCTTTTTATACTTTTTAAATAAATTGAAAATTGTCTATAATGAGATTTGAATTTAGAACAACATGCACAAAGGGGCTGTCACTAGCCGAGTTCCCCTAAAAATGTAAAATTTAACTTTGGCCCTTTATGTTGTAAAAGATTTTAATTTAGTAAAAAGTAAAATTACACTTTAACCCTTTTAAAAATAATAAATTTTTTATTTAATCTTTAAAAATTATAAAAATATAAACTACTAAAATTGTGAAATTACGTTCAACTTTTATAAAAATATACAACATAATTCCTTCACAAAAAATTTTTCTAACTTTATCTCTGATGATATATATAAAAAATTTATCTTTACGAGTACAATCAAAACATCATTTGATTTTTATATAAATTTTAATAAATATATTACATAAACTTTTTTAATCCACCATGAATATGTCAAATGTCTTATAATAATAAAATCAAAAGAGTAATGAGTTAAAAGTGCAATATAATATATAAAATAGAAGTGGCTGCGCGGTCGGGGACTGCCGCAATTCAGCGAAAGTTGTCTGTGTTACACTCACTTAATGCGACTATAGGAGATAGGGTTTCACCAACACGTTTACAGTAACTTTACGTCCAGATAAAATGTTAAAATTTATCATAAGTACTTATACTTTTTATAAATTTAAAATTTAGTTTTTTTATTTTCAGAAATTTATCATAAGTACTGAAAATAAATATTATTATACATACATTTTGATTAAATTTTTGTACTTATTTTATTAGAATAATAAAATTTTATCAAAATATTTTAAAAATAATTAATTATATTATAAAATTATATATATAATTTTATATCATGTTTTATATTATCTGTAATTAATGGTTGTTTGAACTACACTGAACTGGCTGGTCAGATTAGAAACCAATTAGGGTACCGGTTCAAAGAAAAGTATTAGATAAGTTAACTTGGAAAATGGTACGGCTAGTTGAATTGGATTTTTAATTATTTATTTTTATAAAATTTTAATTATTTATTTAATCAAATCAATATAGATAGATTGAACCAAGCAAAAGCCAATTAAACCAAGCGCTTGAACTGAATTTTTTAAAATTTTAAATTTTTTATAATTTTTTTAATAATTTATTTAATCAAAATAAATAAACCAATTAAACTGATAACTTAATTAATTTGACTACCAATTTGGTTAAAAAAAACCTTACTTTAATTATTCAGACGGTATGTTAATGAAAAAAGACAGGCCAATAATCTCCACTTCAACATCCTATTAGGGCAAAGCTAGCCCAGTGTGGTTTTGAGGTTCAAAAGTTGAACAGTCTCTCGAGCCCATACTGAGAAGGTACTACAATCCCACAAATTATAAGCCTATGAGCCCTAGTCTATACCCTCTTGACTGTGCACATATAATAAGACTGTCAGTACCTATGGCAGACCCAGTTACAGTGTTGGAGAGTAGCCCATTTTTTTAAAGAATAATTGAAAGGATATAATTAATTCTCTCGTCGTCGTGAGTGTTTTTCGTAAATACAAATAATTAATTGAAAGGATATAACTTTTGTGTTGTTATATTTTCATATTATAAACAAAACTTGGTCTTATCTTATCCGAGCATTTTGTTAAATTTAGAGTTATAATTTACTCAATTTTAGTTCAAATAATCAAAAAATCATCTTTGGAATTTAACTTGAAATCAATCGAAGCTCGAACTCACCTCAAATTTAAATCTAATTATTCAGGTTTTGCTCGATTATTTATGTGATTTACATACTTGAATTTAAATTTAAACTCATTTTATAATATAATTTTTTATAATTAAATATAAAAACTTAAAGTTTTTGAGTTTTTTAAAAGAAATTAAGGTTTTAAATTTTAGGTGTATTTATTAAAGATAATAACTTAATACTGAAAACTTGTTATAAATAACAAAAAATCAATTAGACTTGTGAGTTGCTTGAATTGAATATTCAAATTCGATTTACTTAATAGTTCAAATTACTCGAATTTAAACTCAAACTCTAATTAATAATGATAAATTTATTTTCGAACCAAACTTGAATTTGAAGTATTATTTGCACATTATGCTTGAAATTATTGAATACGGATATAAGTTCTGATCATATATATTTTTGTTTCGATATAACGTTTAGAATTATTCATAGTCTCTCCCCAACACATAAATAAGAGGATAATGCGCTTCAGCCCATTGGAACCTATCTTCTTGTATTAATAATAATTTTCATACTAGATGATTTGAAACTTATAGCCTGTGGAAGACACCTGTCAAAATTTGGTGGGATATTGATGGTTCAATTGAAGATACTTTTGCCCAATGAAGAAGATACTCACAAATCACATATCTTTGAAACTTTGTTTTTTTCCTTTTGGGCAACAACTCATATATAATTAATTAATTAAATTAATACCTAAATCAAAGCCTTTCAACTTTCTTAAGTTTCATGATTAAGGTTTTCAAGGGTGACAACTCACTCCCACAAATCGATAAGACAACTTTTAACTACAATCAACGATGAAAGCTTACCGCCCCCCCCCCTTCTCTCTCTCCTGTTTTCCAGCCAACAATCATCCCCTTCTTTGACTCCCTTCCCCATCAAAATTTTTTTTATATTAAATTATAACTTTTATAACTCGTTTAGTTACTGTAACATAATAATTACTCATCTTGTCTTTTAACTATGTAATTAACAGTTCAATTACAACTCATGAAAATAGAGTACATTTCATGGCCCGTTATTTACCAATTTCATCTACAATAAAAGAATTGGTCACTATTGTCGATAGTGAATACTTTGATTTTGACAAAAGCTAGAATCCTTAATTGTACCCAGGCTTCATCTTTAATAGTGCATCCCACATAGACTATTTCTTAAAAAAATTTAAAAAAATTTATCATTATATTAAAATTGGACCACTTCATCTTTGGTTGACATATTATTATTTTGTTTAGTTTTGAATGTCTCCTAAATTCTCTATTGTAATAATAATTATTGAGCAATCCCCCCCCCCCCTCGAGAGGTTCAAATTATCAAGTATTTGGTTGGTAGCCATCATTCCAAACCTGCCCCACATGGGATCTCTATGAATCGAAATTTCTCGTCATGAGGATGGTGACAACCATTCATCATATGCTGCAATATTCAATGGAGATGAAGGTGACATACATAGCTTCAATGGATAAGCTTAGCTTTCTATTCCCCTACCATCTTAAAGTAGGCCCTTCTATAATGATAGTTTGCGCTAATTTTGCTCTAAACTATTGCACCTTTGCATGTCATGATGTTAGTATTAAATCCATTCATAAATCATATTTAAATTTCGGTTGCATCAATTTAAATAAGATGCCAACAGAGTTTAAATGTTCATGTTGAAACAACATCTAAATTAAAATAAGTTCATAATTTTTTTTTGGTAAACTATACTAGTAGTCACTTGACAATTAGTAAATTTATTTTTAGTCATTTAACTATTTAATTTTCTTTTTATCACCAGTGGGCTAACATGGGCAGCTTTTATAATTGGCATAATAACAACTTCAACCCTCAACATTTATCAATTTTGTCAATTTAATCTTCATTCTAAAAAATTTAACCCTCAATATTTACACATTGTATAAATTAATTTTTTTTTTTGCAGTTTTGCCTTTCTTATGACATTAAGAGTTTTGCATATTTTTAATCACATTTAGTTGATAATTTTTTTTTTAGCTTTTTAGGTGAAAGGGTCACAAAGAAAAGTAAAATTGCAAAAAAGACTGGATTACATAATGTGTAAATGTTGAGGGTTAGATTTTTTAGAATCAATACTAAATTGACACAATGTATAAATATTGAGGGCTAAAGTTGTTAGCATGCTAATTTTAAGAGCTGCCACCATTAACTAGCTGGTGATAAAAAAGACAAAATTAAATAATTGAGTGACCATTTTATAACTTTTCATAGTTGGATGACAAAAAAGAAATTTACTAGTAGTTGAGTGGCCATTTTGTAATTTTTCATAAATTGGTGACCGAAAAAGAAATTTACTAATAATTGATCGACAACTAATGTAATTTATCCAATTTTTTATGCAAATGATCAACTGTTAAAATGACCCATTACTTGCCTATTGAGTACTCTTTGTTTGATTGGTATGGATATTATTGTCAATACAGGAGGACATAGGTTTGAGCATTTTGAAGCGTATTATCTTTCTATTTATGAGTTGGAGAGAGACTATAGATAGTTCTAGACATTGTTAAAAAAATATATACTTAAAACTTATAATGAGATTAAATATGACAATATTTAAACTCTATTATAGAATTAAATTTTTTTTTATTAATAGAGTATCAAATAATAATCTTAATATTATATCCAAACATTTTTTAAAATTAAAATTAGAATTATGAATTTGTAGGAATGACACTTAATGGACGTAGGTGGTATCAAGTCATTGAAAACAAACACAAAAGTTTGAACAAAACCCTACAAAATATTATATCAAAAGTAAGTTAGGGTTTTATCATACATCGAGAAATGTTGCCCATTTTGGTTAATGAGGCCCATGGTTTTACTTTTACAACACAAGATGTAACACCATGAATGCATGACAGGTCACTACGCTGCCCCACACACCACTAACTCTGATTTCATTTTAATAAACCATCTATTTAATTTTCAAGTTGTATTTTCAACGACAAAATATTTTGTATTTTTAAGACGAAACTATGGATTTAAACTTTAAATACATATTATTAGATAACGTAATCATCAACTTTAAAAGAATTAATTTATATGAATTGTAGGGTCATAAAATAGATGTGTAAGATATCTTAATTTTATAAAATAAGGTACATTCTCTATAAAAATATATATTTGTTGAGATCAATCATCGGAGAAGGTAAAAAGATAAGTAATAACCTTAACCCCAAATATGGTAAGTTCGAATCATGAATTTGATTATCTATACAATTTTTTTCTATAGAATAACCGGTTTAGAAGAAAATTTGAAGAAAAAAAATCACATAAAAGGAAAAGAAAAAGAAAGGAATATTGTTAATGAAAAGGTGATTTAGCTAATGAAGCAACACAATGGGAAGTTGACTAGGGTATTGACAGATTTGATGACCCACATTAATCAGGAAGCAAGTCATGAATATGTTGGCTGCCAAACGTTTTGAAGACAATCTTCACAAGTCAAAGCTAGCTAGGGCCATGGATGATGATGATGATGATTGGCTTTCAAGTACGTACTACGAATAGATATTGTAAATACCATACCAATTATTTCAAAATGTTTGAACCTATGCATAGAAAATATATTATAACGATAATGAAGGATGAATATGTTCTGATCTTTTTTAGTTAATGAAATGCCAAATGGAAGGGCAGCAAAACTTCTAATTAATTAAATGTACGCCGGGTTCCTCCGTTTATCTATCTATACTATAATAACATGATTGAATGAATTGTTAATTATTAATCAAGTAACATGGTTGTAAAATTACTATAAGCTACATATTTTTTACTATCTTAACTTTACTTTTACAATTAGAGGTGGCAAACGAACGAGTTGAGGTGGGCTTGGATCAAGTTGTGTTTAAATTCGGATTATCTCAAGTTCAGATTATTTTGGGTTTGGATCAATTCGGGCTTGGATTTTCTTGGACTCACGCCCTTTTGGATATAGATTTTTTCAAGCTTGGATTTTCTCAAATTTGGATCAATCTGGGTTGGGCGAGTTTAAATAGATTTTTTTTTATGTTTTATAATTATATTTTGAATGTAATAATTAATTTTACTTTTACATAATGATAACACAATACAAGTTTGCTTCATATAAAACAAAAAATTTGTATAGATATTTTATTTTAATAGAAATGTTGTATAAACATAACTAAAACGTGCTTATTATATGTAATGTTTATAATTATATAATATATGTAATGTCTTTATCTATTCAAACTCAGACTTTTACTTACATCAAAGTGTTTGAGTAATACATACATAGTCCATCATCCATTCAGGATTTAGGTATGCCACACTATGAATGTTACAAGTGAATAAATTCATAAATGGATTCAAGATCTATTCTTCTTAGGTCTAATCCAATGTATGATCGCCTCGCCAACCCTCGACGTGTGAGCACCGTGATTAAGCAAGAATTAACACTAAAATAATACTCAAATCAAAACAATTATATGTGTTGTCTTCAAGTGTGATAGGTCAGTTGTAATATAAATTGTACAACGGTGTATAGGAGTCTTCCGAGGATCGAACCCAAAGGAGTCAGTGGTTAAGTGAATTCAAGCTACAAATGTGCAATTAAAGAGTCTAAACAAATACTCGCTAAATACTATAGTACGACAAGTCGTTCAAGAGTCTGATTATACTAATTAACTAAAATTTGCAAAGGACTAAATTGTAAAGAAAACAAACTACACGACAATCAAATACGAGCAAATACGATAACTGGGAGCAGTTGGTTGATTTTCATGTGGTTGGTTGACTATAAAATTATGGTTTTAAATTTCTATTACTCATAAATTGGCTTCATTGTACCTCTCGTCCTCAACTTTACTAATTTCGACAAATTAGTTTGGTTTATCTCTCAACCTCACCAACTAACTTGGGACTTATCAAATTGGTGCCCAACAAGATCTCCTATCAGCCTCACTTATCTTGATTTTCCCTTAAGGGCGTCAATCTTAAGTTTTTAAGTCTATTCAATTTAATCTAGTTTTACAATTTAGTCCCTAAACCTAAAAATCAATTACCCAACATTTTCATCAACCAACCCTAAATATTTAGCCACTCATACACATATTGAAGCCCATAATCAATAAGAAATCAAATGAAAATAGCATTAACTTAAACCTTAAGCAAATCAATAAAAACCCAAGCTTTCTTGCAAAAGCTTGGATACAACAACAATGGCAGTAAGAAAAGTAAACAACATTAAATGAGTGATTTTTAACAAAGGAAATGCAATAAAGCAAAATGTCATTCGATTAATGGATTAGATTGTAACTACAAAAGAGTTTAAAGGACTAAATAAGCAAATAGATTCTAGTTACAATAGTAACTAACTTAACTAACTACAAGAAACAAAGAAACATCAGAAAAATAAGGAAGAAATGAAACTCTAAACTATAGAGAGAAAACCTAAACCCTAAGAGATAAAGAGAATAATCCTAAAAACCTAAAAATGTGAAGTGTAGTGTTTGTTTCAGCCAATTTGTCCTATTTCAGTAGAGTTCACGTACAAAAATATTGACCAAACTATCTCTAAATGTCTAATTTTGGTTAGGGGACATGTTGGACAATGATTGCCCCTGTGGTAATTTTTTATCTCCCTCGACAGTGATATCATGATACCCAGAACAAGGTACCATGATATCAGCTCCAGTCTTGAAATGGGGGTCCTTGGGAGTCTTGGGTATCGCAATACCCCTGTAGGTGACTCGAGCTTCCTTGTTTCAACACTGTCAGGGGTATTATGACTTTTATACTTTGATATTATGATACCCTCCTTCTCGATGAAGTTCTCACTCCATTTGGGCCACCGTGGGCTCTCTACATCATCCACCAACCTCGTTAAATGTCTCAAATGTCAATTGGTCATCTTGGGTCTCAAAATAGCATAAAACACACATTAATCACTTATTTGCGCAACGAACCAAAACTAAGTAAAAGCATGACAAAAACTATATATTGCTCGGAAACAAGTTCTTTAAGAATACTAGGGAGCCTAATTTGACATATCAAATTATGACAGATCAATGTACTATTAGTCTAGTTAGTCACATCTATGTCTCTATCTTTTGGGAGTCATCCGCTCCGATGCCCAAGATAAAACATCTCCCCAATTGGACTTGATAGACGATATATTAGTCTTTCAATCGATTTGCTCATTTTCGATTAGACTAAGGACATGTTTAGGTTTGTCTACTAATATAATTTGTCTTTTCATGTTATGATCCGACCACATAATACATCTTAGTATTAGTTTAAATATTAGACAATTAATGAGCAACATTTGTTTCCTTTTTGCTTTGCTTGCAAAAATCATATGAGGACAATTATACAATGTATATCAATAAATAATTTTATTAAACAATCTGTTCGAAAAAAATTACAAGTGTACATTGACAAAAATACTACACTTAGGGTACTAGATCCAACAACAATCACTTATGAATTGAAATATAATATCAAATTTGATACTGGAAGCCATAATGATGACGCCATCCAAACTAAAGCTCTTGTTGTTGAGGAAGTTGGAAAAGACCTATTTGGAGAGGAAGTTGAAGTTCCCACACTTGATGCCTCAAATATGTTGTCTCATGCACAAAGGTTTCAAACTCTGAAGAATCTTTATCTTGAGTTAGACTTTGTTAACTCCCTTATTATCAGCATTAAGAAGAGAAAGTGTGGTGTGTTGCAATACATTTGATACTTATAAGCTAAAGACCCTTGTAGAGGGTTCTTTTGATGAAGAGAGGAAGCACTGCAAACAGGTAAACGAGATGTATTGGAAGAAGGTGGAGAGGAAGACTAGAGCATATTCGGTAACACTAAGTAAAATGACATATAGTGGTTGGTAAGGTGGAGAAAAAGAAATATGATCGACGATCAGGCTTAACAAATAAGTAAGTTGAGAGAATTTTAAAAAGAGTCCTTTAAGAGTTCAAAATGTTAAAAATGCCAAAAGTGCCCCTCCCAAAAAAAAGTCTTTTTACCAGTTGTAAAAAGCTCATATTTATAATGTTTCAAGAATATAAGTTACAAAGTTGGTAATTAATATGAATAATGTAATTAATTTTCAATTACGATTACATTAATGCTAAAGAATGGATACTGAAAGGTTTTGTTGGTGCTGGTGAATAGTAAGAAGAATTCATTATGTTTCTACAAGGAAGGAAAATCGCTCAGTGTTATAGGAAAAGGTTAAAAAGAGAACTCTTAACTACCTCTACATTTGATCTACCAAGCTATACTCTCCGGAACATCCCAAAAGTGAAGATAACCCAAAACCCTTGTATTCCAAGATTACTTCTAGTTCTTCTAATTTGGCAAATCAGTACCACGTGAAACATCTTTCGCGGAACATCTCTTCAAACATAAGACGATGATTGTTCTCAGATGAGAGTTGTTCTTGAATAATGATATTTTGACTTGTTTCAAACGTGAGTTGTTCTCAACATGATTGTTCTCAATGTAGAGGTTGTTCTGAATAAGAGTTGTTCTATGGTAATGCTTTCTTTGGTAAAGCTTATTTTGAATAATGATTCTTCTGGAAAAACACAATTGTTCTAAATACAAGTTTTTCTAAACATAAGTATTCCCAAAACGTTATTATTCTAAACAAAAGTTGTTTCGAACTTTAGTTGATCTCAACATGAGTTGTTTTCAGATAACAACTACACTGGATAATAGTTATTTTACCTAAAGTCTTGTTCTGAACATAACTATTTTGGACATAGTTATTCTTGAACAATAGTTGTTCTGAACCACAACTATTCTAAACAAGAGTTATTGCTTCAAAAGAGATACGTTTAGTAGCACAATTTTTTAAAATATAATATTATTTAGTTTAAGAAAGAGATAAAATGTTACTAACCAGAATTAAATATTATAACCTTTAAAATCCATCTTTGAATTTTTGTAGACAATTTTCCTTTTGGGTTATTATGTTCCAAGGGAGTTATATTTAGTTGTAATTTGAACAATACTTTATTTTGTTTTAAGTTATTTTTGGACTTGATTCTAGATTATGCTTTGCTAAAAATTCCAAAACAGTGATTATCAAGATGTGTTATGCAACTATTGTGGTTGGGCTTGTGCCAACATTAAGGAGCACAACATTATGCTACAACATTAATTTTTTAGTTAGCAGTTTTAACTCATTACTTGTACTTATTTTTCCTTGTGATACACAACAAAAAAATACATAATTAGATTAAGCAAGAGACTGTATTCTAGTTTGGATACTATAAAGATAATCTTTTATTTTTGAATTAGATGTATAAAGGTGAGGCTGCCATTTAAGTAAAACGGGGTTAGTTTAAAACATTTTTTTTATATATATCGAGTTGATTTTAGCGCAAATTTAAGTTAAATTCAAACTACGTTAACAATTATTGCATGTTCGTGTGATTTTATTTGTGATGGTTTATTCTTTTTATACAAAATTAAATTTTTGTTAATTAAATAAATTTGAAATATTAATTTTATATAAAATTATTAATATTTTGATTGAGTAATAATTCCTCATCAATGGATGAATAATTATTTAGTATTTTTTTAATAATATTCACAAGAAAAAAAGATGATTAAAATGAAAAGGTAATGCACAGATCGGATTCAGAGCGGCATGCTTTATTTATGAGAAAAGATAAAACCCTAGCTAGGCAAATAAAAATAAAAATTAGGCAGGTCATCATGTCGGTGGATATCACCTAAAAATTGATGAATACATATTATATATTATATTGGATAGAAAAATGTGGGGGAAAAAAAGAAAAATAGATAATACCCAAAAAGAAAAATAGCTTTAACTCGTGTTAAATGTAATTTTTCACTTCATGTCTAGTTTGAATTTAAGTCGTATTAGTCACATTTATTATTCGAGTTTTACTATATTATTGTAATTCACAAAAAAATACAATGCTTGTTTGAAGCAATGATTTTAGGAAAATCATCGTTTCAAACAAAAATTTTATATTAAATTATACAATTGCTCTTCATAATTTTTTTTTTTTTAGTAATTTATTTTTTTATATTCTTTTAACTTCTTTTTTTCATTCTCTTCTACTTTTTCCTTTATTTTAACTATCAAAATAGTCATTTTTATTTACATCATATTATATTTTAGTTACTTATGTTTGAAATGTTACATTTTAGTCACTTACATTAACGTGTTGTAGCATTTTAGTCATTGAACCATTAATTTTTTTTAACGGTGTAACGGTAAACTAATGTGACACGTTAAATAATCATTTCAAACAAAAATTTTAAGTTAATTTATACAATTAATCCCCATTTTTTTAAGCAATTTAATTTTTTCTATTTACGTTTTTTTAACTTTCTTTTTTTTTTCCTTTATTTTTTGATCCCAAATACTTTAACCAAATTTTTTTGGGGGGTTTTTTACGTAAATAATACAAAAAATAAAATTAATAACTAAAATAGTATGCCCATAAGATTATTTACCGAAATGGTATAGTTTTTATTGGTGCCGCCTGTCAGATTGGAGTCACCGAACTGCAATAGGCGGCACTAGACTGAAATGTAATGGTCTAAAGTATTTAGGGACCTGTGATGTAATTTTTCCATTTTAGTATGGCTGTTGAAAAGGAAGGGAAAGGGTGCAACCTATCAGAGTGGCGACACCAAACTTTAAATAGGACTAATTGCCTTTTAAGCCCTCTTTATTTATTATTTTCTTTTTATTCCCCTTCAACTCACTATAATGTGTTTAAACAAATCCTTAACCCTAAGCCCTTAACTTATGGTTTTTACTCATAAAAGCCCTATATTTTAATATTAAAGTAAATATATTTTACCCAAAGTAAAGCTATTTAAAAAAATATAAACTAATTCAAATCTTATGTTGATGTGAATTTGATGAGAATAATTTATTAAATAAAAAATAAAAAATTAAAATTTCTTGAGAGTGCTTATATACATGATATTCTTAACTACTCTTTCGAATTTTTTTATTACTTTTTTAGTTTTATGTTGATGTTAAAGTTGTATATAATTTTTATTGCATCAACAAAAAATTAAGAAAAAAGCTTGAAATTCAAAATATATATTTAATTTAATATTAAAATAAAGGGGTTTTATGAGAAAAAATCATAAGTTAAGGGCTTATTTAACTACAAAAATAGATTAAGAGTTTGTTTAAATACAATATAGTGAGTTGAAGGGGAATAAAAAGAAAATAATAAATAAGGAGGGCTTAAAAGGTAATTGGCCCTATTTAAAGTTTGGTGCCGCCTCCCTTTCTTTTCGACCGCCATACTAAAATGGAAAAATTCATCGCAAGTCCCTAAATACTTTAGACCATTACATTTCAGTTCAGTGCCGCCTATTACAGTCCGTGACGCCAATCTGACAAGCGGCACCAATAAAAACTATACCATTTTAGTAGATAATCTTATGAGTATATTATTTTAGTTATTAATTTTATTTTTTGTATTATTTAAGTAAAAAAACCGAGATTTTTTGGTAATGTGAAAAAAGGCGTACCTTGCTCTTTGATTGAATGCATTGCAAAGATTGATTTGATTTGCCTTTCATTTAACAATTTGTTGTCGGCTAGCTGTTGCATTAAAATTTATGCTTCCCTATTAAATGATGCAATTATTTTAAATATTTATATTTGAATTATTGTGAATTTATATGATATTTAAGGAAAATTTGATAAAAATATATATATAATCTCAAATTTAGTTGTCAACATTTATATCTTTTATTAATTTGATTCGTATTTTTTTAATTAAATTTAGTTATAAATTTTTTAAAAAATTCAAATTATTTTTTAATAAAAATGTTGATTAAACATTAATTTTTTTTTATTATGTTGGTATGCCAACTCGTGTGGCATTTTATATATATATTTCATGTTAACCTGACAATATATATATATATATTGCTAAGTCATAATAAAATCTTATTAAAACTAGAAAAATAGAATTTATTTGAGTTCATGAAAAAATAACTCAAATAAATTTTCACTAAATTTCGACGAAGTTTCCCCTCAATATGTGTTTGTGAAAATTGACACCTATAATATAGAGAAAAACCACAAGAGTTGTATTTGAATTGGGTTTAGGGTTAGCAACCTAATTACTTAGATTTTCTATCCATAAATAATTCTTTTTAATATTAATTAAAATTCTCTTCAATTCATATTGTATCAATACAAAGTAGATAAAACTCTTTTTTTTCAATATCAAGTCCCAAAAACACTTGAAGTTAACCTCATCAACCCAAAATTAAGTGTCAAAGGATTTTTGATCAGTTCTTAGACAATATTAAGCAAGCAACTCTCCAAACCTATTTTCAAGATAAAGTCTTTATGACATTTGAACTGAACCTCATCGACACAAAATCAAGTCTCAAACACTTTTGAATCAAGTCTCGACGACCTCTGAAGTAATCCGCATCCACCCAAGATCAAATCTAAACAACTTATTCTATCAAAACTTCATTGAAGAAAAGAATCAAAGAATTTTTTATTATATTTAAGAAACTTCTAAAGATTGTAACTCAATTTTATAAATAAAATTTGATTTGTTTCAATTTTCTAAATGTTATAATATTCTACACAATTTTAAACATCATATTATTAAAATTAAAAGCATTTTGGATTATATATTCTCAAAAGAGTAAGTGATTAAACCTCTGTATTTAGGGTTTGAATTTTGATGTTTAAAAAGAAAAAGAAAAAGAAATGTTTCCATCAAGAATGTGCAATTTAGAAAATAACAAGTAGAAATATGAGCCAATCATCAACATTGAAGAAATAAAGATATTAATTGAAAATGACCAAAAATTTAATGCGTTAGTAGTGAGTGAGAAGCCAGCGAAAGAGTTGCTTAAGAATGTATTAAAACGACCAACAATTTCGGCCAATGTGCCTAACCCCCATAGGTCTGAAAAAGGAGCCAAATACTCACTGTATCACCACTCAGCTTAAAGCTTAGAGTAAATATAATTTATTTGATTAAAGTTGTCTAATTAGGGCTTTGATTTTTCATTTGTTTGGTCAAATTATGAGGTTACTCTTTGTATTATCATCAAATTTCAGATTCAATCATTGTATTTTAATTTAATTTATGAATTTTGAGAAAATGAAATTAGGGTTTCAAAATCCTAATGATTTGGAATCATTCCTAACCAATAACAGTAGGAATAATTTTTTTTTCTCAAATTAAATTGCATGATTAGCCAACAAGTTATTGATTCTAGGTAAATTAATTGTATCGTGTAAGCCTAAAGTTGAAATCAAATAAGGGTGAACATAGATTAGTTTTGAAAAAATTTAAAATGAACCGAAATTGAATCGAATCGAGATGAATTGATTTTCATCGATTCAGATAAATTCGTTTCATTGTTTTTTTTCTATTTTTAAAAAATAATCTTTGTTGACCTAACATGTTAAAGATAATTTCACTAATTTAAATATAAAATATGCCAATATATAGCATAAGGGAGCAATCGCTAATGTCTTTTGTTGGCAGGTTGATGATTAAGGTTCAAATGTTGCTGATGTAACATTCTCCTTAAATTTCTAACTTAATTTGATTAATTACAATCTTAACACATGGTTTTTAAAAATCAGACCAGAGGTTTATTTCTTAGGACAATCCACTTAGTTTATTGAATAAATAAATTATTTAAAAAAAAATTAATCATCAATTCAATCAATTTAATTTCTCGGGTCAACTGATCCAACCAGCTGATTCTGAAAACACAGTGTACTAATTCAAATGCTAAACATTAAAATTGGGTAAAAGAAATAAAGGGATAGAATCCCAAGTTTAATAACAAAACAGGGAGTAAAATTATAACTTAGTCGATAATTTTGAAATAATTTAGATTCAAAATTAAACCCATAATTCGAAGGTAATGATAAGGAATACCACCTACTAAGCTACGACTAGTACTCGTAGGCAAAGACAAAAAATGAAGAAAGAGAGATGGGGCAGTCAAAAAGAGACTATCCTTAGATACTGTATATGCATCAGCAACGACTCACATCTCTCCTGCATAGTTTATTTCGTCGTCTTCCTTAGCTTTTAAACCCATGTGTCCCTCTGTCACTCTCTCTTTCCTTCTATTGCTGCTGTTGTTGCATGCTGCCATACGTGTGTTCCTCCCTCCACTTTCCTTTTACTTTGTCCATACCAGTGAAAAATACCCTTTCTTTTTTTCTCTCTCACGCACGCTCCCACAGTGTCACTACCATTGCATACGTACTTTTATACATATATGGGACCATTGTCCTTTGCTTCAATATTCTAGCTTTTTCGTGAAAGACACGATCCCCACTCTCCTTCTCTTTCTTGATTCCCTTTTATCTTCTCTTCACTACTCCTTTCATTCCGATATGGAAATGGAGAATCATCATCACCATCATCATCAGCATCATCAATATGGTATGCCTGATCTTAGGCAACTACTCAACGGAAGGCCAAGTCATTTCCAAACGGTTCAACAGGGTTCAGAGTTGTTTTCCTCCGGTGACCGGAACCTTCCGCCGCTGCAGCATCACCACCAGTTTGATATGATGCAAATGGTGGGAAGACAAGTTGTTGGTCATGAATTGATGCCTCGTGGTGGACTTCATCACGAGTTCAGTTCTGCTGCTGCTGCTACTCCCACGGCTGCTATGGCTGCAGCAGTCAATAGTGGTTCAACACCAAGTGCTAGTTGTGGGTTCGAAGGTGAAGCTATTGCCTTTGGAGGTGATGGAGGAACTGGAAGATGGCCTAGGCAAGAAACTTTAACACTTCTTGAGATCAGATCTCGGCTTGATCCTAAGTTCAAAGAAGCTAATCAAAAAGGTCCTTTGTGGGATGAAGTTTCCAGGTATATATACCCTAATTCTCTCTTTCCAACGGGTTTCTTTGTCTTTTTTAAACAATCAACTAAAATGGGTTCTTCGTTTTCATTCTTAAATGATTTCCAACAGAAAGATAAGTAGCTTAAATCTTAATTTATGTTAACTAAACCATGTCTTGTCATATAAGAAAAGGACTATACTGTGAACAAGTTGAGTTCAGAACCAGTCAACCAGGTGGTGTTTATGGGCTGATCATTATTCATTTCACTAATCAATAAACCTTCTACTGAGTTGTTTTCTTTCCTTTGAAAATATGTTGCCTCCATTATTGTGTAAAGATTTTTGTCTGTTTTTTTTTTTTCTTTCTTTTGGTATAAAAATGAATAACCTTTTGTATGTTTTAAGTACACATCTACTAGTTTTATCCAATCTTCGCCTTGTATATTTGAATGGTCAATAACATGCTTTATTGGGTTAACTGCAAAATGTTCAGCAAAGGAAACACAGTATTATTTTATCATAGCATTGGCAAAAAATCATCACATGATCCTTTAATAGCCAATCTTTAGGGTTCCCCATTTTACAATCCCCCATTTCTCTTGTTACTGTAGGATCATGTGTGAAGACCATGGATACCAAAGAAGTGGGAAAAAATGTAGGGAGAAATTTGAAAACTTGTACAAATATTACAAGAAAACTAAAGAAGGGAAAGCTGGAAGACAAGATGGTAAGCATTATAGATTCTTTAGACAACTTGAAGCTTTATATGGAGAGTCAAGTAATTCAGTTTCGGGCCATCAATTTACTGGGAACAGTTTTGGGTTCCATGGTACCCAAAATTGCAATATTGGTCACTCTCAAAAGCTTTGTGATAGCCTTAGTCTCTCAAATTCCTTTGAATTTGAACCTTCTTCTTCTGATGACAATGATTTGAGCACTGAAATGGAGATCAATGGTGGTTCATCAGAGAAGAGGAAAAAGAAAAGGAGTGGTGGTAGTAGTAGTAAGTGTTGGAAAGCAAAGATTAAAGAGTTCATTGATTTGCAGATGAGGAAACTAATGGATAGACAAGAAACATGGCTTGAGAAGCTAACAAAGACCCTTGAAGAAAAGGAAAAAGAAAGGGTTTTAAGGGAAGAACAATGGAGGAAAGAAGAAGCTGCAAGGATTGAAAGAGAACAAAAGCTTTGGGCTAAAGAAAGAGCTCGGATTGAAGCTAGAGATTCTGCTTTAATGGAGGCTTTACAGAACTTGACTGGTAAACAATTAAAGGACATTGTTAAACCAGATGATTGGCAAGAAACTGAAGTTTCTAGGCTAATACAACTTAAAACCACCATGGAAGGTTGTTCTGAAGAGATCCTATGGGAAGAAGTAGCTGCTAAAATGGCTTGTTTAGGCTTTGAAAAGAGTGCTTTAATGTGCAAAACAAAATGGGAAAGCATTGGTGCTTATTTAATGAAAAACAAAGATAGTAACAAGAAAAGAAAGGAGAACTGTGACTATTATCACAACAACAATGAACCACTCTACAGTGACTCAGTGAGTCACTCTAATGCTACTGCTGGTGCTGCTGGCAATGGTGTAAACGACAGTTGCTTTCGTTTCTTAATGGCTGATGGTGAGAACTATTGGGAAAGCTATGGTTTGAAGCTCAACAAAGGAGAAAACCAATGAAAAAAAAGAACAAGATTTTCAATATTATTCTAATCCCACATGATGAGATGTTTATGCAATTGGGTACGTACTGACTCTATTTTTACAAATGTATAAGCAAGAAGCTCACTGATTATGAGAATTTTTATATTTATATATGTATAGGAAATTTGTGTTTTATGTTGTTGTTAGCGACTGCACATTTATTATTAATACCAATAATGGGGTTTAAATTATCTTGTTGGGGAACAGAAAATGGATTAAATGTTTTGCTCTAATCACTCATTTCTTCATTAAACACTTATCTGATATGCATGCAAATTTGTTGATTTTTTTACTTCATCATTAGTTTTTAATGATATGCATGTAAATTTGTTGATATTTTCTTTCTTTATATGCTATATAACATGCATGAGAGCATTTGCCCCCACGTCTATTGAATTTTATGTACAAATTTCTGTATAGAAGTTCGTTAATGACCCGGTAATAATTTGATTTTAAATTTTAAAACGTTCTAATTGATTTATTAAAGTATCAATATTTCATCAAAATAAATCATTCTCTCAGTCTAACCATTACCTAGCAAATTACTGTTCCTTGAAAACAATGAATAGGAAGGTTGTCTGTTTGAAACTTCTTGCCTATTAACACAAAAAAGAAAAAAAAAATTAAGAAGCAAAATAATCATATTATCTAAAAACTACAATATTCATACACTCATATCAAAATAGTCCTTGTTTTGAAATACACACATAGATATATATATATATAGCACTAAATGCTTAACTTGTTCTGCATATAATGGTTAAAGTTATGCTTATAATATAGCTTGAAATGAACAAACCCCGAATTTCCCACATGCCTTGACTAGTTTTGGTGAATCATAAAGGATTCTTTGTTAGAAAAATAATTCTGGGTTTTTTTTTTCAATGCAATTTATTTTTTCTATTTTTGGAGCTTATATGAGGTTGACAATGCTGCAAAAATTAATGGTGGCAACTGAATTGTTTTGATGGGTTAACAAAAAGAATGTCTTTTTCATAAGAATTGGCATGTTACATTAAGAATATTAATCTATGAAGATAAACTATGGACATATATGTATAAATATGGCCTGCCTATAAGTGTCTATGTTTTATAGCTACTGATCAGGTTACTTTGATCATTTTCATGAAAAGAAAAGAAAAGTACTAGGAAAGCACCAAAAATTTTATGGATTATTATCTTTCGGGTAAACTACATTAGTATTCACCTAATAATAAATAGTATTTTCTTTTACCACTCAATTATAAAAAGTTACAAAATAGTCACTCAACTATTTAATCTTGTCTTTCTTGGTCACCGGCGGTTGGCTAACGGTGACAGGTTTTAAAATGGCATAATAGCAACTTTAATTCTCAATATTTATATATTGTGTCAATTTAGTCTTAATTCTAAAAATAAATTATTAACATTTGCACATTGTGTAATTTTATTTTCTTTATTTTTTTACAGTTTTGCTTTTCTTTGTGGCCCTTTCATCTAAAAAAACTAAAAAAAAAAATTTATAAGCTAAATTGATTGAAAATATACAAAAAAAAAATGAAAACACCTAAAAATACAAAATAATAATTTTCATCTTTTCTCTTTTTTTTTTAAATTAACCCTTAATGTAAAAAAGAACAAGAAACTACAATAATTTTTTTGTATTTTTTAAATATTGAAAATTAAATGACTATTACATTAATTTTAAAAGTTTGTACTGGCCGATTAAATTTTATCTTGGTGTATAATTAATACTATAAGAATAAAGAAAATATGGATTCTAAGTGTGCATAAATCCATATTATCTTTGAATGATGGATATGGTTATGGATAGTTTGGAAATTGTATAAAGATTTCTCCATCAACTCCAAGAATGCATAATACCATAACAGGTCAATAGTTTGCATTCAATATTTGTATATGTATATATATGACTACGTGTTTGTGTGTGTGTGTGTGTGAAGCTATAATTGATGGTTCCTTCCATGGAAGCTTTTCTTAAATCTTTCAGTTTCATGTACGTATACACACCCATTTATGATCTCCCACACTTTACCTCAACTGTTGCTTTTTTCTTTTTCGTTTTTCCTTTTATAGATAGGGACTATCCGTACATAGGAAAGAGTAAAGAAGCTTCCCACATCAGAAATGGGGGACCAAAACAAAGGTTGAAGACAGACAATATTGCAGTCATTTTCACATCAATAAATTTCAGCTTTCTTTTTTCTTTCTTTTTTACCTATTTCGTGTATCTTGAAGCAAGCTATGGTTGTCCCAAGGTGTTAAAAAAGACAGTAGTTTTGCAGCGCATTTTAGCAGTCAAAAGGATATATTATTATAATATAGATATATATATACAATTAATAAGCAAATATGAGAAGATGATGCCATTTGATGTGACTGATTACTGGAAATTAACTGAAATTTTTGGGAAGATGACCTTTTTTCAGCTCACTCTGAACATAAATGGCAACAACCCTTTCCATTCCTTGAAATCTGTAACACACTAACACTGGCAATAATTTCTAAATGATAGCATTATCTATCATATAATATGCACCACTAGTCCACCCCTTTCTAGGGCTTACCAGTTTGAGTGTTTGACCTGTGAATATATAATTATTATTCAAACATGTATAAAGAAGTATGTATCGATCATTATTGATGTAAACACTGAAAAAGAACCTTTATACTGCAACTGGGATGATAACAGGTTAAAGTCTTTAATGGCTTCTCAGTGAGTTCTCACACAACTCTATTGCCATGGAAGGATAAAAGCTGCACTTTGCTGTAGTTTGCTTCAATGTGAAGGAAATGGTTTGTGTTATAATATATTTGGCTTTTTTATATAAAGGTTAAATTTTGCTATTAGTCCCTATACTGTGTGAAAGTTATAGATTTAGTCTATGTACTTTTATTTGATCAATTTTAGTCTTTTTACTTTTTGAATTGGTTAGTTTAGTTCCTATATTTTTCAATTTTTAAAATTTTAGTCCTAATCCAGATAGTATTGATTAAATTTGTTTGATTAAATTCAATTGCTAATCATGTACTCTAAAAGAATTTTTATTAAAATAAAGAGAGTACAATAGTGGAATCCTTTGAACAAGATTCCATAAAAGGTAGAAAACAAACCCTAAACATGGCAAAATATCCTCAGAATAAAAAATACTAAAACAAAACCAATCAATCCTAAATATTAGTCATGTATTATGCATATAGTTATAGATTTAATTCATTTTCTCTAATTGGATATTTTAAGTCCCCGTACTTTTTGAATTTTGAAATTTCAATTTTGACGCAAATGATCGTCGTTAATCTATTAATTGGATTTTTAGTGAGTAATATGTGGAAATAATAAGCTAACATAACATTACGCATGTGATAATATGTTTGGTGCATTAGATTTTAGAAATAGCATAACTTTACTTAATGAATTTAACAATTACCGTTTGGAGAGGATTGAAATTTAAAATATTTGAAAATTACAAGGGCTAAAAATGACCAAATAAAAGTACATGGATTAAATCCAAAACTTTTTCAAAGTATAAGGACTAAAGAAAAAATTAACCTTATACAATTAATATAGTGGTAAACAAAACAATCTCTTTTCTTTAGGGTTTATATTCAAAGTTAGTGACTATCCTTCCTAATAATGTTGTCTTACAAGTTCATAGAAATGCAATCTGTCTTATCATTGTACCTGACACTTGTTGGTAATGAAATTATGTAAGAACATTGATAAAAATAAAATTTTATTGTTAAGAATTGAATGTTACCATGGTGTATTAGTGTAATTGCAGACACCGTTTTATCTATTTTATTTTAATAAATTTTCTTGATTGAGAAAAAAAAAAGAAGCCAACCTTCTAACTTCAACTCCGTTGACAACGAAATGATCTTCAAGAAAGGGTCGACCCTTTAAACTATAATTGTTGATCTAAGCTATCCACGAAGAACCAACTTGAATCACTATGAACAAATCTGCTGCATGACACAGGCCATTTTCCAACTTTGCAAGTCCTTTAATCCAAGTCACCCCTTCACCTTTGGTTTACAAACTTGTTGCCAGCTAACCTTAGCACCCTTAACTTGTCATCATTGCCATTCCAAAAAAATCTCATGGATATTTGATTAATCCTTGCAACCACAGCCCTTAGCAAAATAAAGTGCCTAGCCTAATAGTTCTGTATATAAAAGAGCATTGCATGTACCAGTTGGACTCAACCTACATAAGAGAGCATTCTTGTAGACCACCTATTCACTCTCCCTTCGATCTTTTCAATCATAGGAACACAATCTCTAATAGATAACTTCCTTGTAACCAAGGGCACCCCTAAGTATTTGACAGGAAGCTTCCCCACAACAAAACCAGTAATCTCATGAATTTCTTGCAACTCAGATTTCGAGATACCTGTAAAAAAAACATCTCATTTTTACTAGGATTTAGCTTCGAACCAGAAAGTCTATAGAATTGTTTAAGAACACATTGAACTCCAACTTTTCGTTCAACAAAAATGAACAAATCATCCACGAAGCACAAATGAATTAGCTTGATATTCTGAGTTGTGGAATGACACTAGAAAATTTTGTTAGTTGTTGCCTCATTAAGCATACAAGACAGATATTCATAACAGTGACATATATATACCCCCCCCCCCTGCATCAAGAACCACTTTTAAAAACTCCCACCACACTGAATCAAAGGCTTTTTGAAGATCAAACTTCAATGTACACCTTGGGGACAAAGATGATTGACCATAACCTTTGACAAGCTCTTGGGTTAGCAAAATATTCTTTGATATGCTTCTCCCTTGAGTGAAGGTTGATTAGTATCGAGGAAGCAACTACATCAACCTATTAACCATAATCCTCATTTTACATTTGTAGATTACAGAACAACACACCAATAGTAGAGTTAAAAGTTGGATGAATATACCCCGAGTTAAAATAACTGTAGAAGCCATTTTTTTGAAAAACGGGGTCGACTTTTTATTTTGAAAATGAAAAACGAGCGGAGGAGTCGCCACCAATCTTTTTTGATGAGGTGTGATCGGGTCACCTCAAATTAGTCGTTTTAATAAAAGTTAAGATTCACTAAAACAATAATTTTTGGTCTTCGAAAATCAAAAAGTGAGTTCGGGAGTCGGTTACGCACGAGGAAGGATTAGCACCCTCGATACGCCCAAAAATTGGTACCTAGTTGATTAATTAGTGTCTTGGTGTCGAAAATTAAAAACTTGAAAGACTTCAAAATATGATCCATCTTTTTGTAGAAAACTCGAACGTTAAAGACCTTCTCGTTTTTAAGTAATAAAACGTCACATCCAGTAAGTTTGGACACAACATCTCGAACTTTTGAGAATGAGTCTGCCTTTTATTTAAAATTCATGTATTTTTGTCCCTTTTTGGAAGGATATTCGAGTAAACGAGGAAATTTGAAACCCAGTAAGTTAGGGCACGATCTGTCGAACTTCCAAATTTATTTACAAAAAATCTTATTTCGAGGTAACAAGATGTCATATCCATTGAGTTAGGGCACAACACCTCGTATCTCCGAGAATAAGCACTTTTATTCAAAAACCCGTATTACGATTTAAAAGAATATTCCGTAATGTAGGTTAAATGAGAAAAATCGAAACCCAGTAAGTTAGGGCACGATTTTCTCAAATTTCTAAATATGGAATGTTGCTTTTATGAAAGAATTATTTTAATGTATCGAGTAAAAATATGACGTGATTTTTAATGACATATAAAAGCAAACTATGGTACTAATACGTATAATAACGTGATAATAGGTGCGACAGTGTCAATAACAATAATATGAACAATTATAAAAAAATGAAATAAAAGCAAGGCTAGTAACATAAAAATATAAAACAAATGCATAAGGAAAATGAAATAAGCAAATACGAGCAAAATAAAACTTGACAAAGTAAAAATGACAGTGATAATGGGCATGATAATGATAATAATACTAATAATAACAGTAATAAAAAAATACTAATGCAGTAATAGTGAATAAAAGTAAAAGTAATAATAGCAATAATGCAAATAATAAATAATCTAAAGTTTAAAATTATTTACAACGATATAAATAAAACAAATGATGAAATGATAATAGTAAGAGTAATGATATATAAATAAAGTAAGTGTTTGAAATATATATATATTTAAATTAGCTGATATAAAAAAATATGTATAAGTAAATATAAAAGAAAACGTAATAATAACAGTAGTAATAATACAACGGTAATGATAATAATAATAATAATAATAATAATAATAATAATAATAATAATAGTAAAAAGGAATAAAATAAAATAAAAATAGCAAATGGTAATAAAAATATTGAAAATAAATGATAATGGTAAAAAGGAAAATAGTAATGATAATAATAATAATAATAATAAAGTAGAAAATACTAATGCGTTAATATAAAAATAATAATAATCTAATAATAATATACAATATAATAAATAATAATATAAAAGGAATAAAACATGAAAAATGTAATGATAATAGTGGTAGTAATAAAAATAATAATACTAATAATAGCAGCAAATATAATGGTAATCATAATAATAACAATAATTTAGATAATAAAAATGCAAAAATGACTAAAAGGGATTAAATCGAACTTGAAACAGAAGTTTTGGGGCAAATCCGGAGTAAATAAGAGAGAAAATGACTAAATTGCATGCACAAATAACCAGGAGGGACTAAAATGGGCAATAACCCTTCCCTTCAAAATGCGCAGCATAAGGGAGGACCAAAATGAAAACCAAAATAAATTACAGGGTAAAATTAGAAATAATAAAAAATTTAATTTCAAAATAATAAAAAATCAGAAGGGCTAAAAGTGAAATTAGCCCTTCCGTTGAAAACACGAGGATCCTAGGTCTGGAGCTGGTCAGGTCGCGGGTTAAGGCTCAAAACGACGCCGTTTTGGGGTTTAAGGACCCAGGCCAAAACGACGTCGTTTTGGCCCTCTATTTAAGCAAATTTTCCAAAAAAAATTTCATTTCAACACCCCTCTTTTAAAAAAAAAAAACTTCTCCCTTTCCTTTTTCTCTAAAGTGCCTCTCCCTTTAGGCCAAGCTCCGGCGAGCTAGCCGCCGTAGGGTCGCCGTTGGCCGCCATCTCCAGCCACCAAAAAAAGGTATATTTTTTCTTTTTAAATCTTATTTTCATATATATATATATATATATATATAGTTTAAAAGAAAAATTAAAAAAAACTTTTATATATAGATATATATGCGTATAAACAGTTTCAAAATAGAAAAAGAGGAGAAAGAACAACTTAGTAGATTTGTTTTTCTTCTTTGCTTTGCTATTTTTGTTTGTAAGTTTGATTCTTTTTTATTGATCTTTAAAAAAAGTTTACATTCAGTTTTCTTGGCTTATATAACCATTTACAAAAATATTAAATATCCATGCTTGTCACTTCCATTTTAATTCTTGCAGGCGCAAGTGGAGGAGCAGGTGCCTGACAAGCGGTGGAGCAAGTGACTGACAAGGCTAGGGCGGCGCCGAATTTAGGAAGGGGCTAGGGTTTTCCCTTTTTTCTTTCTGATTTGTTAATTTGAGCTAGGGTTAGGTTTTATTTTTTGTTTGGGCCATTAGTTTGGATTTTAATTGGTTTGTGAATGGACATTTGGGCTTATTATTATTTAGTTTTATTATTTTTTTAATTTGGTTTATAATGGGCCAGGCAAATTGGGCCCGTTACAATAACTCTTCACTATATTACTAACATCCGCGCCCACAATTTCTCAAGTAGCTTGCAGAAAATGAGCAGGACCATCGAATCCAGATTAGAGGTCTACATAGATTAGGTTAGATCGGGTTTAAATTGTGCTCATGCAAGGTATTTGACTAGTTTTTCATGCCTGAGTCCAGCTTGAAAAATGTGCTTAATTTTTTCCTCAAAGTCGACCCAATTTAAAAAAGATAAGTGCAGCCCCTACTCGACCCGTCCATATTTAATTTTTTTAGATTAAATTTTTATCTAAATATAAATTTAAAAAAATATATAATTCACTAAATACATTAAAAACTTTCCTAACATGTTAAAAATACATTAAAAAGTATTTATATTAAAAAACATTATCATAAATATAATAAATATTTTATTATATTAAAAAACATAATAAATATTTTATTGTATTAAATATAATTTTTAATATTTTATATTTTGATTGGGTTATTTAGTTGGGTAAGGGTTTTTTGTTTTTTTTTTAAGTTTTGGCTAATGAATTTAATTGTTATTAGGTTAATAATTTAATAGAAATATATATAATTATTATTTAACATACATAATTAATATAATATTTTTATAACATAATATATTTGGTCTAAGCTGGCTCAGGTCAAAAAAATCTTACACAATACATGGTCCATATAGAAAATAGACCTTAAAATTTACCCAAACCCATTTTTCGGGTCTCGTATTTTGTCCAAACGTTCTCATTTTTTAGGAAAATTTTCGAACTTGAATGAATGACCCGACTTATGAACAGGTCTAATCTAGATGCCTTGTCACAATTTTTACATAGGAACCTTAATTTCTTCATTCTCCATAGACTTGATCAAATCATTCTTTCTCACCAAAAGTTGGAAAAAGTTATCTTATTAGATCAATAGTTTAAGCACTGATATTGTTATCCTTCTTCCCCAAGAGCAAATTATAAAAGTTCACAATTTCTTCAACTATTTTGCCCCTTCTTTTAAGCCCATCTCATTCTCCATTGAAAAGCCCTTATATATTTGTTCGGCTAAGCTTATACATAAGATTAATTCGATCTATGAACATCTCTATGATAATTATAAAACGAAGGAAAAAAAGAAGATAATAAATTAATATAGATAAGCACACCTTGACTTAACAAAGGACTTTTAAACATAGCATCATAATATTAACAAGACATTGAACCCAGCCCATTATGCAACACTTCATGTACCATGTTTTTTTGTTTAATTATTAATTTCATCATTTTTATTTTTATTTTTCAAAATTTGGTCATCTACCCAATTAATATTAAATAAAAGAACTTAAATAATTAATTTTTGTTGATTCGTTGCATATAAATTGCTGAATTATTAATTTTTGTTAATTTTTTTATATATAAATTTGTTAAACATTTGATTCTCATATAAACCATTTAAAGATTTAAGGGTATTCTCAAATTGCATTAATTTCTTAATTTTCATAAAATAAAAAATTAAATTTTGATAAATTATAGTAGAAGTACTTCTTAATTTTTTATGAGGTGGGAAAGTCATAATCCAACTTTTTTTTTTTTTTTATAAGTTTGTTTTGTAAGGTTATTAAAAGTTTGGACGGACTTAAAACTGTGGCAACCAAAGCTATATGTGCTTCATACATCATCTTTAAAGGAAGAAATTTAGTGAATGCATTCTAAATTTAATATTTTTTTATAAATTTTATTTAATTTTTTTTCATTTCTTATATTATTCTTAAACTCCCAAATCCCTAATTAATTATTAGATTACTGCACATTTGACTTAAAAAAAATTTTATGTAAAAGTTTACATAAAATAATAATTAAGCTTTAATTAAAATGGTAAAATTACGAATTTAGAGAATTTGTTGTCTTCAAGTATTATTATTGAGTTTTTTTTTTTTAGATTTATTCTAAGTTTAAATTTTAAATTGCTTTTTTATATAAAAAAATATAAAAAGACAAAAATATCATGCATTAATATTCATTAATTGTTTTAAAATTTAGGTTTTTAATATTTTTTTGACTTAATTGATATTGAATTGAACCGTGGCATTAATTTAATCAATGGCTTAAAAGAATATTGTTAAAAATATTTGTTAAAGGTAGAGCAAAATTTAGTATAAATATAAATTTAACAAAATTAAGAGTCCACATTTAACGAGCACAAATGCTCCTATGCAGATTTGTTTAATTTCACCCCAAAAAAGAAATAAAAGCCTAATTATAAATGCCAAAAATTAGTCTTCAAAACATGACACATTAGACCACAGGCCCCAAATTCTCAGTATTTATAGTCCTTAACGTGAAGGCTCTCAGCAGCACCGTCACCAAGCTTTGCATCACCTTTATAGGTACCAAGAGTTGCCTCGGAGTTAGCCTTGCACCTAACGAGGAAAGCCTCTTGGGCCTTCGCCACATTCTCCGCTTTCCCACCCCAGGCCTTGAGAGTGCTCTGTTGAAGAGCTCGTCCAAATGAGAATGACAGTGACCATGGTTTCTTGGTCTTGAGCTTGTTCATGGCATTGAGGTTAATGGTAGCCTCTTCTTCACTTTGTCCACCAGATAAGAACACTACTGCAGGGACTGCAGGTGGGACGGTTCGTTGTAAGGCACGAACCGTGTGTTCCGCGATAACCTCGGGTGCAACTTTTGGGGAGTCGGAACCGGGTGTCACCATGTTGGGTTTCAACAATGTACCTTCAAGCATCACATGGTGGTCGTTTAGAGCTTTATAGCAAGCTGCGAGGACACGCTCAGTTACCGCAGCACACTTGTTAATGTCGTGTGGTCCATCAACAAGGATTTCGGGTTCGACAATGGGGACTAAGCCACATTGTTGGCAGATGGCGGAATACATGGCTAAGCCATTGGCGTTTTCTTGGATTGCAAGCTCGGTTGGTTCAATAGTGCCGATCTTAAGTACAGCACGCCATTTGGCAAACCGAGCACCAGCTTCGTAGTACTTTTGGCAACGCTGGGCAAGGCCATCAAGACCCTGGGTGAAAGTCTCGTCATTGGTTCCATTAAGCACAACGGTGCCGGTGTCAACCTTGATGCCAGGGAGGACACCAGATTCTTTCAACACATCAACAAAAAGCTTGCCTGCAATCAAGAACCAATTCTTAGAAACCAACTATAATCCATTTAAAATCCATATTGTCATGACGGAACTCGTTCGGCTATGTTGTGAACATAAATCAAAATTGTTCTCTTTAAATTCAAGCACAAAACCTCACAAAAGAATGCCAAAATATCACAAAGTAAATGAATTGATATCCATTTTGACAATTTCTAATTATGTATTACGATTCAATAGATCAAGTTGCGATACGTTCTTAATTAATAAGGATAATCATACCAGAAGCAGTTTTTTGGTAAAGTGTTTCCTCGAAGAATATAACACCACTGATGAACTGGAGAGCACCAGGAGCAGTGAAGAGGAGCTCACGAAGAGCTCGCCTGTTCTCTTCAACATTCTCTACATTAATGCTTGCAAGACGCTTGCCGATTGTGCCGGTGGATTCATCAGCCGCAAGGATTCCCTTCCCAGGTGTGCCGATATAGGCAGCGTTTTTAGCTAGCTCATCTGCAACATTATATATAAAATTATAATAACAAAAACAAAGATCCGAAAGAAACTATAAATCGAAACATAGTGACCTATTACTCCACTTATTACCTAACTCCTGCATGTATCAATTGACTTAAATTCTAAATTCATTCCTAAATTAAGTTAATTAAACAGTAATTAAAGAAGGTTTCTCGTTAGTAAAAACCTTCAACTCAGATTGATCTAGTTTAAGTGACGTGATCATTGCATAGATTAACGAAACTAAATCAGATCTAAAAATCAGTGATGTAAATAGGCCATGAAGCTAAATTATAAATTCATTACTAAATTAATCTAATTAAACAGTAATTAAAGAAGGTTTCTCGTCAGTAAAAACCTCCAACTCAGATTGATCTAGTTTCAATGATGTGATTGTTGCATAGATTAACGAAACTATATCAAATCTAAAAATCAGTGATGTGATTAGTGCATAAAGCTAAATTATAAATTCATTGCTCAATTAATTTAATCAAACAGTCATTAGCAAACTTTGTCATCAAATTATCGATCTAACATCAAATAAACAAGATCAATCGAAAGAGATTGTTAAGATTATATAAGAACATATACATTTAACGACGAGAATTAAAGGGAAAAAAATTACCGGCGTATTTGCTAATGAAGCAAGACATGATTGAAAGGAAAATGAAGAACAAAAGAAAGTTGAGAGTGTCTGTTTGGAAGGAAAGAAAAAGAAAGAGTGGAAGAGAAAAGGGAAGGGAAACGGTTTTTAAATGAGAAAAGTAGGCGGCAAAAATGGAGAGTTAATGGAAGAGAATAACTAATGCTGTTTATTGCCCTTGAATTTCTAATCTCTAAGTCTGTAAAAGTAAATAGGTTAAATTTATAGCTCAAATAGTAATAATGTAATCTACACTAATCAAAATTTGATTGAAACAAATAAACAGAGTTCAACTGGAAGATTATTTCTCAACCATACTTAACAATAAACATAGAAAATGGATTGAATCAGGCTCGAGCATTAACTATTTAAGTCCAAGTCCAACACATATTTTAATAGGTCTAACTATTTTGCCCAAGCCCTTTTTCGGGCCTAATATTTTTCTCCAGGCCTTCCTAAATTTTGAGCGGGCCTTCAAGTTTGAGTGGATAGCCAGACTCATAAGCAAACCTACTATCTATTAAGCCCCTAATTAAATTTGTGCACAAGTTAATCAATAATGACATAAAAATCATCATTTTACAAAGTTAATTATATTATTTTGAAAGTAATTTTATCGTTTCATATATTTTATATAAACAATTAGAATAATATGCATACGATTTAAACTAAAGACATTGTGATTTCAACATTTTTATTTTACCAATTTAATTAGAGCATCATTTGTCTCCTTAATTTTTTGTAAATATATTTGTTATATAATTTTGTTTTTAGCCCAAATCGTGGACCTGCCCTAATCTAATGTACAATTAAGAGCATCATCATTGTTAAGTTGTAAAAATCCGTTGGGATGCAATTGTAAATCCAACAATTTTTTTAGGAGGTCGAAATTGAATAATAAATTTTTAAGTTGCCAAGATATAGTTTTATCACTTACTAATTTATAATTTTATTGTTTTTGAAAGGAGTAAAATGATTTTTTTCCATTTTTAAGTTCAAAGTGCAAATTTACCATAAATTAATTTATAAATTTATTATTTATGAGGGGATTGAAATGTTAATTTTCTATTTTGGGGTGTCAAGCCCCTGTTTACCCCTTTAAATTCACCTCTATTGGGGTGTATAATAAGTGTAGTTGGTGACAACTGTAACTTTTTATGTTCCGCAAAAATATAGTACACCCACTATATAAGTGGAA
Organism: Gossypium longicalyx; assembly: GCA_025698465.1. NCBI lineage: Eukaryota > Viridiplantae > Streptophyta > Magnoliopsida > Malvales > Malvaceae > Gossypium > Gossypium longicalyx. The sequence continues at coordinate 2,128,659 of CM046995.1, read as the reverse complement.
AAAAATTTATATCTAGAGTTACCTATGCCTTTTTTTTTTGTTTGAATGTCATGAAACAACTTGAAAAATCATGAATGCTTAAATCGAGATTTAGACTTTCCCTGTCCCCAATCTCATTATATATTTTTTGAACAATTTTAATATAGATTCTGCTCATATCTGGTTCTTTTTGACACAATGTCTAGAGCTACCTATAGCTTCTCCCCAACCTATAAATAGGAGGATAATGCGCTTCAGTGTACTCGAGCTAACGTCTTCTTGCATTAAAAATAATGCCTATACCAATTAAACTAAGACTCAATCGACAAAAAATAAATTTATTTTGAATGGCTAGGAATTTGAAATACTAATTATTGAAAGGGAAAGTTGGGACATATAGATGAGACAAATAGAGAGACGTGTGAAGTCAAGCCCTTGCTCCTTAAAACCAACTTTCGTCTTTCTCATCACTCATTATCAAAAAATTAAAAAGCAAAAATGAACGAGGGTTGATTAGGGACTGTTTGGATAGAGATAAAGATTAGATTAAACTGTGGGGGTATTGCTAAGGATTTGAATTAATTTATGGTTTATTATTATTTAATTGATGTTATTTCATGTAATAACTCATTGATTTTTCCTTTTTTTTTTAAAAAAATTTGTCAAATTAAGATTCTCAAATCTTTGAATCCATTGAACTTTGATTTGACTTCAATTTTAACTTCAGAGAGATTGATTTGCAATTAAAATATTCAGTTATGAAATGAATCGATTTTTTAATTAAAATTTTGAAATTCAGAGTAAGTTTAGATTAAATCAACACAATCTACCACAAAAATTTATTAAAAATATCTTTTTGAATTTTTTTTAATTATTTCTTATAGGATTGAATTGCATTTTTTAAAACTATATCTGTTTTTTTATGTATTTATTATATATTTTATTTAATCTTATAAAGATAAATATAATATATAAAAAAATGTGTAATATTTAGAGACAAGTCAAGTTAGAGTTTTAAGAATGAGTTTAAGTGTCAATGCGAGAGGTGTAAAAATCAAATTAAGATTTGAACCGTCTAAAAATCGTTTCACTCTACTCTATTGTCATTCCTACTCATACCTCAAATTAAGATTCTAACTTGAATTAATTAGGGAAAATGTATATAAATAAAAATGAATTAATAAACACAAACCCTTTTTCCCCTTTTAAGTCAAAAGGCTTAAGGTTCGGAATTTTCAATTTTAGCTTCACTTATTAAAAAAGGGTAAAATTTTGTCCACTTTGTTTTTTTAATCAACAAGACTTAAACTTGAGATCGTGGAAAAAGGAGGTAGGTAAGGTCTTAGCCTCTTAAAATGGAACAATTTTGTTTTAATCCCTTATGATAAAAATTTGATTTAATCCTTTCAAAAATTATAATAATATAAGTTAATATAATAATAAAATTACATTTTAACTATAGAACTTAATCTTAACCCATATGAAAGTTTCTAGCTTCGCCTCTTTTTGAGACATGGATATCCAAATCGATGGGATTCCATCTAAAAGACGTCGATAAAGAAAAATGGGTGAGGAAAAAAAAGCAGAGAAAAAGAAGAAAAAGAGGTATAGGAAAGTTCTTCAAAGGCTAATCAAACACACACATATATATATATATATGACTAGAATTATTGCTCTTTGACCTAGAAATAAGTAGGCTTATCCCTTCTATTGATTCAAACTTATCAAAAGTAGACGTTATCTCAATGTAAGTATAACTATAGAATTTGATACAGAAACAATTCATGAAAAAAGATTTCAGTTTCATTTACAAATTTCAATCTCTTAAGCATATAATTTCCCCTATAATCAGCAAATTAACCATCTATATCCTTCTTAAATCATAATTTAAAAAACAAAAAAACAAAGAAATTAACGAGGATTCTTACAAGCACAGATCAACAAAGAAAACTCATGACCTCTTCCTTTGTCACTATGTTCCAAACGCCCACTTTTTTCTTCTAACCAAAGCCTACTATCAAACCCACTCCTTGTCCTAAACATGAACACAGCTCTCCCATTTGTCTGCTTAAACACCCAATCATGCAAATCCCACATCATATCCACTAATAATCCATCCAAAAATATGATTTGATTCCCTCTAAAATTCCACTTCAATCTCTTCACTTGAAACACTACCTTTTTATCAATACTTACACACAATTCCCCTCCATTACAACACTTTATTAAGATATCATGAGCCAACCCACTCTCACAAAACCTTGCCTTGGTGGAATAAACCGTGTTGGCTATAAAAGTTTCCGTCCTCGATATCAAGTTGAACGACGGGTCAGCCTTTTCGTGTTGTTCGTCTATTTTATCGCCGAGTATGAAACAGATACGTGAGTCGACTAACACGATAAGTGAGTACTTACTGGTTGGTTCCGGTGATCCATTGATGAACTCGGCATTGGAAACATCCCAAATGACTTCAATCTCCGAATTACACGCTTTGAACCCTTTGTTGCCTTTGTTGTTCTTCAAATGATAAGATTCGGAGATGCGGTTTAAGTTGTCACTAACTTTGATCGATAAGCCTTGGCTTATATTACACCATGTGAGGGTGATGAAAAGGTGTGTTTGGCGACTGGTTTTCGCTTTGTATATGCATGTTATAGTGTTTGGGGTTGAAGGAACATGGTTGGGTGATATATAAGCTTGATTAATTGAAGGCCATGAACAATAAGAATCTGATACTTTGATGGCTTTTTCAATATAACAAGATGTTATGCTCCTCATTGTTAAAAAGAAAACCCAGAAAGAAAATCGAAAAAGGAAAAATGAAAATTCAGGAAAAAATTTTCCTCATTTTTATCGGAAAAGAAAATGGAAGATCGAAGGTCTTATTCTGTATGTAAATTCTCCCATGTGGAACTGTCTTTTCTAATTCATAGTTGCAGAAAAGACGAAAGGATGAACAGAAATCAACCGTAGCAATGAAAAGAGCCAAAAGGGAATCCCATTAAATACTATTTTCTTAAGGTTTAAATATCATTTAGGTCCCTTTACTCTTTGAAATTTTGAAATTTAGTCCTTTTACTTTTATTTCAAGTCTCAGATTTGGAAATCAAACTCAAACTGATAATTAATAAGGTTAAATTATGTTGTTAGACCCTACACTTTAATAAAATTTGATATTTAGTCCATGTATTTGAAAAGTTAAAAATCAAATCCTCCTACTTTTTATATTTAAAAATCTCAGCCCTATTTGGCATGACATATAATTGACAAAAGGTAAAGATATTAAGTTAACATATTTTAATGAAATTTACATATGACTATAATTATTGAACTAGGATTTTTAGACTAAAAAAAGTAAGAGGGTTACAAGGGTAAAATCTCAAGTTAAAGAACTACAAGGACTAACAACATAATTTAACCATTTAATAACTAATATCCAATTAATAACACATAGTCAAGTTAATAGTATTATCAAATGGGATTCCTACAGTTAAAAAGAGAGAGATTAATAGTGGGTTTGGATGAGGGGTAATATGTGATACAATGCGTTTAGTTTTTTCTTGTTTCACATTACAATATCGTTGGAGTATTTAATCTCATCGTTATCGTTATTTTTACATTATTAACAAGTAAACGCGCCGTCCATCCAAACCCACCCTAAATTTCAAAAGTTTGAAAAATAGAGTAACTAGATGCATAATTAGATCTTTTCGTAACCTTAAAGCAAAGACCATTGCCCAATTTGTTGTTTAGCTTCATGTGCTTTATTCATTAGATTAATTAAGAATCTAATTAAATTAACATCAAGTAACTCTCGACATGGTCCCATACTACTATAAGAAAATAATGTAAAGGGAAAATGTCAAAACAGATAACCTAATTACATAATACACGACATGAATATGACATTAACAGAAATTAAAATACCATGTAATAGTGGGTGAATGGGATTATTAATGAAGTTTAAAGGTCAAGTTAGAGCCATAAAAACAAGAGGAATTTGATTTAATATACACTTGAACAGACACATGGGATTGTGGGGGTGACTTTGAATGCTACTGGATAACATGGGCTTGGATTGATGGTGATGATGGTGATGATGATGATGATGAGTTTTGGTCCCACTAATTAAAATTCTGTCTTCAGATTCACCTACTGCACAGCTAAAAGATGACAATGACTAAACAGGATATACCCCCATAACCCTAGCCATCCTCTCCTAAACTTCATTTACAAATTGAATTTTCATTTTCTTTTATACAACTCACACTAGTAGAGGGAGTAAATTATTGCCTAGGTAACTTTTACAACTCAAACCTACTATTTGGGTAAAGAGGTAAACGCCCTTTGTTTGTATTTTTGTTATACAATTTTTACTATTATCCATCGCTCCCAAACTCGAAAATTGGGATGGATAGATTTAAATTGTGTATTCTTTTTAGAGCTAAACTGTAATTTCATCGTTGTATTAGTTTATATTTTTATAATTTTTAAAAGATTAAATTAAAATTTTATCATTTTAGAGGTAAAGTCCAATTTGATCATTTACTCATTTATAATTTTATAAAATATAAAGGATTAATGTGATAATTTTTCAATTTTAGGGGATTGGCCCCTGCGAATCCCACTTGGTGTCACCTTTGCTCGAACCCATATCTTCCTTGTTGCCATAACAATGGTTGGGAGAAAACTCACATACTATACAATTAAAAATAATCTAAATTAAATTTTTTTTTTAAAATATCAAAATTTAGTTTAGGGGTGAGCAAAATCTAATTTAATTCGAATAATTCGATAAAAATTTTAAATTTTGAATTAAATAGTTTAAGTTATTTGAGTTAATCAAATTATTCGGATCAGCTCGAATAAAAATTTAAGTTTTTCGGTTTAACTCGAATATGAATTATACAATTCGAGTTACCTGAAAATCCGAATAAGAAAAGGCAAAACTATATCGTTTTGATAAATACTTACCTTTTCTAAAGTTAAAAGTCAAAACCATTAAGTTAAAAAGTAAAATCACGTTGTTTTGGTAAATGTTTACTCATTAAATTAAAAGGCAAACCCATTATATTGTTTATGTAGTTAAATAATCTTATACCTCTTCTACTAGTTAAATAATCGGTCCATGTAAACGCAACATTGAGTATAAATAATAGGATTCGTTAACTCGACTCTACTCGAAATTTTTTTACTCGATTCAAATCGACTCAATCGAATACTCACCCCTAATTGAGTTTTTAACTTTTAAGAAGGGTTAAAATGTAAAATTTTCATTTAACAAAAAAGCTAAAAAGGATTAAATTGAATTATTAACATTTAAAAGGGATTAAAATTAAAATTATACCATTTAACAAAAAAATAAACTTTTTTTTAAATAAAATTTGTAATTAACCCTCCCAATAATAATTTTTCCATAGTTGAAATCTTTATTCTCAATATAACTTACCATGATAAAGATTCCCTATATATTTCAGATGAAAGAAAATCTACATGACGAAGACATAAGATTTTTTAACATCCTTAAATGGCAAAGCAAGTGTCATTTATTGTAATAGTAACTACATGATAAAAGCTTACCTGTTTCTAAGTGAAACTGAAATTAATTATCAAGCGTAAATTAGGAGATATATATTTAATGGGAAATTAACTAATCAAGGACATGGCAGATGGCCAATAGTTTGGACATCATTAAAGACAAACATGAAACAAAATCTGCTAAAACAAAACACACTTAATTCAGTGACAGATAAGAAGGACAGTTTAGATAAAAAGATTCCCCAAGGGAATCATCTTGGAGACTTCTAGTTCTACATTTATCCTGAAAAAATACAGACAAATATAAGTTATTTTTATTTTGGATTTAATCTCAGTATTTTTATTTTTATTTTTTTAATTTTTATAATTTTCGAATTTTAAAATTTAGATTTATTTGTTAATATAGTTGAACTTTTTGTTGTGTATAGAGACTAAATTATTAAAAATAAAAATATAAGGATTAAATTTTAAATTTGTGTAAAGTATAAGGACTCACATAGGTAGATTTAGGTGGGCTTTGGCCCTTTAAATTTTTTAAAAATTTTAAATTAGTAAAGAAAAACTACACTTTGCCCTTTTAAAAATGATAAAAATTTGATTTAATCTTTTTAAAAATTATAAAAATATAGACAATTTAATTTTGATCCCCTTAAAATTTTTTCCTAATTTCGCCCCCAAGGACTCTGATATTATACTAAAGTTTAATCATGTAGGTTGTGTTGATTTTGGGTTGAAAAACAATTTAGGCTAAATCTATTCTAGTTATAAATCTTCAAATAATTTTGAATTCGGATTGTTTTGGGTTTAAATTATTTGGGGTTCGTATCATTAGAATTTGTTATTTGTTTTTCAAACAAGGTCATTTCAAGTTCCTCATTTAGGTTTAGAACTTAAATTTAAGTTATTTTAGGTTCATATCATGATCATTCTAAATTTAAATTATTTTTAGATTTAAGTTATATAAATTTTTTAATAATAAATCGAGTTTAAATTCTAATTAATCAAATTAAATTTTCGAATACGTGTATATAATTACCACACATAACGGATTAAGTCGCTATCGTAATTTTATTTTCTCATATTTGGGTTCAATTTCACAAGGTTACCCAACCTCCTAATTAAAGCCAAATTTAGACAAAGAAATTTATGGCAAGCCATAAAGACAAAGAAAGCAACTTCCAACCTCTCTCTTTTTGTGTTCTAAAACAAGAGAGTTTGGTACCAACTTATCTAATTGTTAGACACTGTTATATCTCTATCCCAACCACTTTGAAACTATGTCTTGCAGGGTTGAATTTCATGTTCCAAATTTTGTACTTTTTTTCTGTAAAATATTAGTGAAAGAAAAAATCCTTAGGAGTTTGGATGGGTAGTGCGTTTACCTGTAGTTAGTGTAAAAACAGTAGTAGCGGTGAGATTAAATACTACAGCGATACTGTAGCATGAGACAAAAAAAAAAAACTAAACATACGACACCACACCTAATCGTCTATCCAAACTCACCCTTAATTAGGTAAAAAATTAAGCTTTGATTTCTTTTTATCTTTAACTACAATCACCAAATCTTCACCTTATTGCACTAAAATGGTTAATTAAATACCTAACCCTAACACCATCTTCAAATTAGTCAACTATCATATAAAATGTAAATTATATGAGTGCATTAGGCTCCATGGGCACAACTGCCTTAAAAAGGAAGTAATTACATTAATTTTTTGCTCTTGAATTTGATAATTAAGTACACTGTGATATATGTATTTTTTTTTCATTTTGGTACTTAAACTTGACAATTAGATTTATTTTGATCCTTAAACTTGGATTCCGTCAAAATTTGACGATGACTAGTATTCTTAGAATATGACTGGATCGGTTGGTTAGACCAATTAGATCAAGAACCGATTGCATTACTAGTCAAAAAAAAAAAGGTTGAACTGCTTGAATCGGAAACTACTTGAAACATGTAAAAATCGAAATCTGGAACAAAAATTAGCAGTTGAACTGGTTTAATATTTTTTAATTTTTTAATTATTTATTTAATTATTGTTGGTTTAGCAATTGAATTGATCAAACTAATTGAATCGAGAACCAGTGGTCTAACTTATTCAATCACTGATCTGGTTATTAGAACACTGCATATGACACTCCAAAATTGTATCGCGTCATCACCTGAAAAATTATATAAAATTTTTAATTTTCAAGAGATGATGTAACACAATCTCACAGACCACGACATCAAACTTTTAATGTTTTTGAAAGAAATCATCGAACTTCTAAAATTTTCAAGTTTAATGACCAAAATAAATTTAGTTACTAAGTTCATGTACCAAAGTGAACCTAATTACCAAGTTCAGAGACCAAAAATTATATTATCCCTACATAAAAATAGGGTAAATGGTTCACAAATACGTGATCAAATTCTAGATCTCATGCTAATCAACTTGAAACCCACACAAATTTACCTTTGAACCAATGACGTGAATGATTTACTTGTTCTTATAATTATCCTTAAAAGACTCAACTATTAAATTTTATTTTTTTCAAACATGTGAATTTTTAAAAATGTTTAATATATCATTCGGTACTTGAGTTTGATATTTTTTTCTAATGTAGTACATGTGTTATATTTTTGTCCAATCTAATACTTGTATTTGACAAAAGTTATTATTTTGGTACATAAAGATAACAATGTTAATTTTTTAGTATTTAATTCGAGGCTTGGGTTTAATTTGATGAAAACTTATAGCTAATATCATTAGGTTTGAATTTTTCATACTTTTGTTAATAAAATAAATTTAGTGTCAATTATGAATTTATTTAATTTTGCATTTAATTTGTTAAATACAAACTGATTGATGTGATTTAAACCAGGTTTTAGGGTTTATTTGATAAAAGTTAATTGCTAATTTTATTAGCTAATTATGAATTTTTATCAAATTAATTTTAAAACCCGAATTAAACACTAAAAGGTTAACACAATTATCTTTAGGTACCAAAATGCGTAACTTTTTTTCAAAATTAAGTACCACATTAGAAAAAATGTCAAACTCAAATACCGAATTATGTATTAAAAATTTCAAAAGTTCACAAAAAATTGACTTGTAAAAAGAAGTTACAAGTAAATTTACAAAATAAAATATGTTCAAATAACTATAACTAAAAATTATTATAATATACGAACAAACTAAAACTGGAATATACATTTGACCAAGAATGGGTGCAAATGAAGTACAATAAATACTAGAAATTTGGCCACAATAAGAGGAGTTGCAAAGGGGAAGTTGGCCAAAACCCTCTAGTAAGCCATTTGCTTGAACACTTAGCTTCATTACTTTGCTTTTCATATGCAATGTGTTTGATAGATGACTTGACTTGTTCATGTAGGTCACAAGACACAATTGGTGTTCATAACCAACATATACTGCCAACTTATCAAGAAGTTGCCCCAAGAGAAAAGCTTCTATTCAAGAAAAAAACTAGCTGGGCAACCAACCCTGTTAAATGGATGTCTTCTACTGAAGAGTCATATGTTTCAGACCCATTGATGACCCCTTATCGATCAAGCTTTACCAATACTAGTAAACCAAACTTGCAAGATGGAAGTTTATTTTGTTAATTGTTTTGAGCTTATTGTGTAAATTTGTCTATTATTGTTATTGATTTCTAAACTTAGGCAGATAGCTACATTCTTTTTTGTAAAATTGCCTACAATTCAACTGAGTTCAATTGTACTGAATTGTAGGCAAATTTGGAAATAGTTTGGCATTCTAAGCATATGTAGTTACAAGGCATATAGGATGGTCTTGTTTTTTGTAAACATTTTGGCCTTACTTAATAAATGAATTACAATGTTTTGCAATGTTTTATGCTTTTGTTTCATTTGTACAAAATATCTTTGCTATTTTCATTCCATTCCATAAAGAAAAATCAAAGATTCCATAAATTAAACTTTCCAAAATCCATTACATAAAGCAAATTACAAATAACATATTTTTAACTCACACCTTAGACCCCTTCTTATATTTAACACTGCCTCCACCAATGTCTCTGAACAATACCAATGTCCACCAAACCATTAATCCAGAAGAAAGCATAAGTTGGTTTTTTATTTCATCAATCACAACAAAATTACAAATAACAGCACCATCAACCATATTTTTCTCTCATTCCTTCTTGCGTCCTCCATTGTCCTGACTTTTTTCAAAACACCCAACAACACAATTCGTGAACGAGTCAATGGTGGATCAAACCAGGCAAAAAAACGACATGCGTTTTGAAACCCACTCCCATACTTCTTGCACCCAAAAAACCTCCTCCCTAGGTTGTCATTGGACCAAAAAGTCCTTAAATTGGCTATGTTTCCACAATAGCACATCGGAATCACAGGGGGTATTTCCATTTCTTCTCCTCTTTTTCTCCTTCTTCTCGCTAGGGTTCTTCTATTTAGTTGGTAATCCTTATAAACTGTTAAAAGGATCAAATGCATCCGGTCATGTCCAACGTGACACTCTAGCGGGCCACGTTAGCTGTTCACTATGTCTGTAATGGAAAATGAGCTCGGGTGACTGATTTGTCACTTTTCGTAAATGTTAGTGACTGATTTGTCACTTTTGAAAGTTTAGTGACTAAAATGTTATTTTAATCAAAGTTTAGTGATCATTGGTGTACCTTTCCCTTGAAAAAATGGATGTGAAGTCAAAAAGGTAAGATGGGAAAGCCCTTTTGCAGTCCAATAAGAAGGGAATAGAAATTGGGCTTTTGCAGGACCTTTCATCTCATTGGTCTTATTCATTTTATGAAATTCCAATCCATCTAAATTATTTTCAAGGGAAAAAAAGGGATAAATCTCAAAATTATATATGAACTTTGATTTAATGTGCAATTTGATATATAAATTTTGATTTGATACAATTATACATATGAATCTTTGATTTTTGTTCAAATGTATACATGAAACTTTAATTTTGATTCAGTAATACACGTTTAAAGAAATAAATACATCAATTTATTTTAGACTGAATAAATATAATTATTTGTATATGTAATAAGTAAACATAAAATGATAGTATATCAATAATTATATTAATAATTTATAATAATTGGATCAAATCAAAATTTCATTTACAAAGTTGTATATTAAATCAAAGTTCATATATAATTTTAATATTTATCCCATAAAAAATTTATCCAAATAAAATTTTGAAATGTGATCAAATTAGGTCTAACAATTTCATCTATTGCATACGTATTGTATATTATATATATATATATATATATTTTAATATATCAATAAGTGTATTTTGATTTAATTCTATCATTTCTGAAGTGTGTAGATCCGACCAATTATAACTTAAATCCGTATCCAAAATCAATTCCATGAACCCTTTTGTCTCTATTTCAATAAATAAATCTTAAAATTTTTAGGTTAGAACTTCAAATCTCTAATCCCATCCCTTAAACTTTTATCCAACCTTTCAATTCTTAATTATGAATTTCATCCATTTATTTTATGAAAATTAAAAATGTTTGTCTTTTTTATTTTATTTATCAGAATTTGGCTTTTATACTTCTATAAAAAAATAAAAAATTAGTCTAATTCAATAATTTTATTAACCGTTAAATCGTTGAGGTGAAAATTAATAGTTTAATAGAATATATGCGAGGAATTAATAAAAATAAATCATTCAAATTTATGAGTATACCAATAATTGGACTAAAATTTCAATTTCCGTAAAATATAAGATTAAATTAAGACAATTAAAGTTGAGAAACTAGCTTTGCAATTTTCATAGGAATTCATAATCAGACCAACATTTAGTTCAACAAGTTATATGCAAGTTCGAAGTTTTTAGATTTATCAACAATTGGACTAAATTCTCTTAAATTTAAAATAAAAGAAATAACTTTTTAATTAACATAAAGTAAAGGGCTTAAATTGGAAATTGGACCAACTTTGAGGGAAAAACTATATTATTTGTAAAGTACAAGGACGAAATTCTGAAAATTAAAATAAAAAACAAACTTTTCAATTTTTCTGAAGTAAGGGGATTAAATTGGAAATTGGGGAATAAAAACTATATAATTGTTGAGAGTGGAATTTGAACCCACGCCCTTTCGGACCAGAACCTTAATCTGGCGCCTTAGACCAACTCGGCCATCTCAACTCTACATTCACACTAATACAAAAAATTTATAAAACCCTATGATAAAAAATGATATTCAACGACCATAAAATAAATTATTTCATTAAGTAAGTACAATTGAGTCCACTAGATGTCAAAACCCACCAACATTGGATTACCATAATATCTACTAGATTTGATATTTATGGGCTGTTTCTTTTAGCCTTTTTGACCTACAAAACAAATGGTCAATGTTTCATATTGCAAACATTGAGACAATTGTGACAATGACTATAAACAGATCCCTTGTTGGATTTCTATTGTTGCCCAACATTTTTGTTGGGGGATGAGATATGTAGGCCATTAAATTCATCTCAATTCTCATCCACACACATACACATATATATTACCATATTGATACATAATGATCATGAACTACATCTATTCATTGGGTTGTTCAGTGAACATTAGTCAAACTAAAACACACATACATATTCATATCTATTTTTGTATAAAGGGTGTTTGAATTTATCCCTAGTCACCTTTAGATAATAGCATTTAGTAGATTTGAATTTCATATTATCGAGACTCAACATTTATAATCATTTTCTAAATGAAAATCCGATACTTAATCTAATTGGTTCATGTAGTCACTTTTAAAATTTTACATCTACCTAATATTTTTCAATTGAATTCTTACTAAATAGTCTTTTCCGTATATCTAAGTTTGAATTATTTCAGCATATATGCATACATGCATAAACATGTATTCATGTATAAAGGATTTGAATAAATATTTCAAGGTTTATGTGTATATATGTGTTCAATTTGTAAACAAATAACCAAGGATGGCAATTATAAGTTATAAAAAGTCTTTTGCTTTATTAAAAAGGATGGTATAAAACTATGATTCCACATCATCCTTATCATTTTTTAATAAGAGAATGACAAATCAGATTTTTCTTCCTGATTTTCAGCCTTTTCCTCCCCAAAAATTTAAATTCAACTAAAAATGTTAAAAATTAAGAAGAAAAATCAGATTTGTCATTCTTCTATTAAAAAGGAATACAAATAACGTAAAATTATAATTTCATATACTCCATTCTCTTTGCTTTATATAAGAAAGTTAAGGTTATTGTCGTTTTGCCTAGGAATAGAAACAATGTTAATATATATATATATATATATATATATTGCATAATCTTATAAAAGACATCAACAAGGAAAAGTCCTCAATCATACAAAGAAAGGATGGTGGAGGCCATAGCATGGCACATCTACTCCATGTCAAAAGCATTTCTTTTCAAAAAATATGCAAAAAATAAAAAGTTGTCTCCCATTAAATAACTTCTTTATTAGTAAAACATAATTAACAGCTGCTCAATTATTATACTCCATATATAGTTTAAATTAATTTAACAAGAGTCATCATTTAAATTCCCACTATCTTATTAAACAAAGAAATCACAAGGAATGGAGAAATAGGGTTTAAAAGAAAAGAGTTTATTTTGGAAATAATGTAAGGTATAGTGTTGTTTGAATCGGATTGAATTAGTCAAGGGATCGGTTTAGAAAGTGATTTTGAATTAGTTAGATTGAGAATTAGTACAAACCGATTAAAAAATTGATTGAACCAGGATTTTTTTTAATTTTTAATAATTTTTAATTGAACCGATTGGATTAATAAACCAATAACTTGATCGATTCGACCCCTGGTCTGGTTTAAAAGCATTGGTAAAGTAATAAAAAGAATTCCAGCAACCAAAAGCTAATAATGAGAGCAAATAAATAACTTAGCTTACTCGTAATTTTCCAGAAGCCAGAAATTAAAAATTTTAGCTTTTTGAGTTGACTTAAAAATTTAGATTAAAAAGCATTTTGAACAAGAAAAAATATTTGTTTAATATTACTTATGACTATGACTCAAAACAATTTTTTGACTTAAAACATATCTTTGAGAGGTAATGCTATACAAACCCTAAAATTATACAATCCACATGGATGTGAACATTTATCATTTTGGTACTTAAAAAAGTTGATTAGGTAAGGAACCCTAAAACATAATTGGTTAATTTAAGTTATACATAGCTAATTCATTCTCTCTATCACTAAAATCCATTTGGTATAAAAAAAAATCTATTCCATGCATGCATGAAAGATAGGAAAAAGGGCCTAAATTTCAATCTATGGTCCCCCATTTTTCTTTTCCAATTCTATGTTGAAAAATGAAATCTATAGAGGCAACTTGAAACTTATGCAATAGTCAAAGCTTTTTATCCCATATGTCTCCTTTTCATTCATCTATGTTTCACTCTCATCTTGGAAATTGATATCACCTAGTTGTTCAAATTTCGTACTCTTTGAACATAGAAGTTGATTGCATCGTCATGATGATTTTTGACAGAATTGAGAACCTGCAACTGTTTGTATAGATTTTGTTGGATTTTATGTATTGATAGATCTATGATTGAGAATTATTTTTGGCTTACTTAAAATTATAAATTGAAAATTCAATGATGAATTCATTCGTGATTCTTTCATCATCCTTGTGTGATAATTTTCATTTTATTTAAAAAAATTAAAATTCATAAATAAAATGTTTGGATTAAGTTTGTTCAACTTTCTAAAGAAGTCTTATTCGAGGGATCAACCTCACGAATATAATATATGGCAAAATATTTAAGTCATGTAGCGATTAATTTTTCGAAAAGGCAAAATTGTGAGAATGATCTTCACCTCTAAAGTAGATAATACCTTATCATAAGTGTAATCCGACAATCCTTACATACACATATACATATATCTTGTCGAAATCATTTTTATTTTGAAAAACGGAGGTCGACTTTAAAACGAAAATGGAGTCGCCACCAATCCTTTTTGTTTAGATGTGATCGGGTCACCTTGTGATCGATCATTTTAATAAAATATTTCGGTTTATTAAAACAACGTTTTTTGTCTACGAAAAACTAGAAAACGGATTCGGGAGTCAGTTACGCGCGAGGAAGGATTAGCACCCTCGCAACGCCCAAAATTGGTACCGTATTGATCAATTAACGTCCTAATGTTGAAAATTTGAAAAATATTTTAAAATACAATTCCTTTAAAGCGTTTGGATAACTTGAATTGGATATTGAGATTCTCTCGCTTAGAACGAATAAAATATCATATCCAGCGCGATAGGACACAACATTTCAAACCCTCGATACAAGATCATCTTATAATTTCCAAAACTCATGCATTTAAAATTTCAAAAGGATATTTGACTATCTGGTCAAACGGTAAGTCGAAACCCAACACAATTGGGCACGATTTCTCGAATCTCCAAACACGAAACATTTCCTTATTTTTTAGAAATCCTTATCTCGGGATCCAAAATATCATATCCAGTGAGTTAGGACACAACACCTCGAATTCCTGAGAATAAGCTTTTATTTAAAACTTATACGTTTTGATTGAAAAAGGGTACCCGATTACTTAAATTCAACGAGGAAAATTGGAACCCAGTAAGTTAGGGCACAATCTTCTCGAAGATGCCAAATACCAAGTATTGCCTTATTTTGAAAACTTTTGAATAAAATGATTTTACAACTTAAATGCTATTAAAACACGACCCTTTAAGCGAATAAAATGCGACGGAATAATAACGTACAACGCAAAGTAATAATTCATAAACAAAATGTTATAATAATAAATCACAAATAACAAATAAATGCAAAGTAAGAAAATCTAAAATAAAATATAAAACAATTCTAAGCAAATAATACATAAAAAGGATTTAAAATGGATGTTATAAAAGCGATCTAAAGTATATAAAATAATTATAAAAAATTAGTATCCATTCAAGATAAAATAATGTATAAAACTCTTTAAAAATATTATATGAACAATTCAAAATATATAATGTGTAAAAAAGTTTGAAATACATAATATATGAAAATATTAAAGTAAATAATGTATAAAATTGAAATGAGCTTTATATAAAAAGTTAAAATAGATAATAACAAAAATGTAAAATAAATAAATAAATAAATAGAATATTAATAACAAAAGTAAAAAACATATATAAGAAAAAAAGTAATAATAAAAATAATATTAGTATATAAATAGAAATAAAAATATAATAAATAGAAATATAATAATAGTAGAAATATAAATAGATAAATAAAAATTAGATAAATAATAATAGTACCAGAATAACAAAATAAATATAAATAGAAACATAAAAATAATAGTAATAATATATTAAATTAGTTAATTTGATAATAAAATAGTAAAAATAAAAAAGGATTAAATCGAACCTTAAAGCAAAATTATGGGGCAAATCAGAAATAAATAAAAGAAAATGGACCAATTTGAACGTGCGAATAATAAGGAGGGACCAAAAAGAAAATAATCCCCACCTTCCAAAACACATAGCTTCAAGGAAGACGAAAATGTAGTCAAAACAAATTTTAGGGCCAAAATTAAGAATAATGAAAACTTAATTGCAAAACAAATAAAACAAAAGGACTAAAAGCAATCGGACGAATTTAGAAAAACAAAAAAATTGAAATGAAATGGACAAAATTCTCACGTAATTGAAAGAGAAAAAAAATAATTCAATTCCAATAGAAATAGGAAAAGAGAGAATAATTCAATTCCAAATTGAAGTAGTAATACCAAAAGTCCTCCAAAAGTAATTGTTTCCCTTTCAAAGAACAAAATAAAAATAGCCTTAATAAAATAAAATAAAATAAAAATCATATCTTCCTATTTTTAGCCTTTTACCAAATCAACAAATTTTGATAATTTATTGGCTTTCTCCATCTTTTTAATTTGGCCACAATTTAATGATTGTCTTTCAATTTGACCCTTTTTTAACTTGTTTCTGACCGATTGCATCCTTTGACTTCAGTTACTATTTTTTTGGAGCCTAGGCCAAATTTTGCCTATTACATATCCATATGAAGATACTATTAAAAGTAAACTATACCACTAGTCATTCAAATGTTCAATTTTTTTCACCAACTGACTAACGTAAAAATAAAAACCCAAAAATGAGAAAATTAAATAATTGAGTGATTATTTTATAACTTTTTATAATTAAATGTTTAAAAAAATTTAATAATAATTGAGTAACTACTAATTTAATTAATAATAAAATTTTTTTAGATTTAATTAAAAAAAAATGAGAAGTGTTTTCTTTTTCCCTTCATTGAAAACTCTCCATTTCTGGCCAAAAACGTCCAATCCTCCATCTCTTCTTTTTCTTTCTTTTTTCATTTTTCATGAAAAATGTTTTAAAGGTTTCAATTTTGTGAAAGAAGCAAACAAAAGTGAGGTAGCTTTTTCACACAGTTAGACTGAGATTGACACAATGCCTTTAGCAGTTCAATTATTGAAATCAAATTTCAAACCTTGGAAAAGTAAAATCTATTTAGATTAATGAAATTCAGTAAATTTAAAAAAGAAGTAGGACCAAACTCCATGATTTTCCTATGACAACCTTAGATTTTACAACACATGTATTCATACAAATGGACCTATCATGGTGGAAAGTATATTTTCATTGCTTTTATTGAATTTTAAAAATTAGTAATTATTAGTTGATTGAGCATTATCTTAATTGATATCGATATTGTTACCAATACAAGAAGACGTGAGTTCGAATATGCTGAAGTGTATTATTCTCTTATTTAAATGTTAGGATGTGCTATAATAATTGCAATAACATTTTATTTTTCTAAAGAGCTATAGTAGCCTTAGAGAATAGGGGAGAGTGGAAGATATTTTCTTTTGGGAGGTTTTAAGTAGAATATTATATCAATGAAGTGGTTTGTATTTATGATGATTGTGTTTGCTTCTTTTTTTTTTTGTATTTTTTATCTATTTATTGAGGGGTCGACTCTTTTATAGAGAAAAATATTTAAAATATTATTTTTTGAGCAATCGATAGGAGATATTGTTTTCGAAATGTTTAGCTATATTTTAGCCTTAGGTTTTTGTCTCCCTACTTTGAGAAGAGCATATTTGGGTTCACAAAGTTTTGGCCAAAATGTCTTGGTGGGGTTTGAACCCATGCCCTTTAAGAGTTTTATTAGATAAGAACACTACCATTTGGCTAGACTAGCCATCATAGATGCAAATATAAGGCTACATAACAGTTCAAACCCCTACCGACACAATATGTAGAATTATATTACACACAATATTAACACTTCTCCTGTAAGCTTATAGGTCATATCTCCACCAATCAAGGCACTACTTAAACTCTGTGCATTTCTTTAGGCTCTCCTCAGAGTATGAGAGACAAAACCCCTATGAAGATAATATTTACTGTTTGAGGGTTTAGTCGGTTATTCAAATAACGACACTTTAAAGACTTCTTTGTAGAGAAAATGAAGATGAAAAGTGAGAGATTGAGAGATGATATATTTTATTTTTAATTTAATTTGTATTGAATATTAATTTTAAATACTTTTTATTTAGTTAAAAACATCATGTGTTATAATTTAATTGATTCAATTTTTTTTAACAAGAATTAACAAATGATATCTAAAATGATAATAAAATAAAACTTTTAAGTATCTAATTTGAAAAAAAAAATTATATTATTTTAAGTAGATATTTTATTATATAAACTAAACTATTTTGGTAAATAAATTTTCAAACAAACACGCCATTCATTCCCATTGATCTTTTCACTGAAATAGTTCCCAATCACCCTAAATGGAAAAGGGTAATAAACAAGAACCACTGAATTATTCATGGAATTCTCGTGAGTGGGGGGTGGTGACTTTTGTCTTGCCTTCAAATTCCAAATTCCAAAGCCCCCAATATAGATCAAGACATGACAATACCTGACTTTGTCGTTGAATTTTTGGTTTGCTTTCCCTTTGTTTTTATTCCTTTCCCAAGCAATGACGTCAATTTTTCTTTCCCTATTAACCATGCCTTTATTCTCTCTCCTTTCCTTAAAAAAATTACCCATTAATTCATACAAGCTTTTATTGTAGGCATTCGTTTAAATAAGTGGTACATTTATCTACGATTGATATATAAATAATGATGACAGTGAAGTTAGATATTATAGTGTGAGGTAAAAAAACTAAGCGCACTATATTAGAGATAAACCTCCATCTAAAAGAGTCCTAAGAATTAGATTAGTCGAGTATTTATCCTTTTCAAGAATAGTTTAGCTTCGAATCATCGTTGTGACAAAAAAATAATAAATGAAAAAATTTTGATAAATGTTTCATGAAGACCCTTATATTAGGAGTCAAATTACATTTTGACTCTATTAAAGAAATAAATAAATTAGTTATTGGATATAAAATCAAAAGGTAAATTGATCTTTTTTGTTAAAAATTTCATTCATTTCTATCTTATGTTGATGTATGATGACCAATTTTTAACAATAGTACCGAATGATTTTTTTACAAAAAAAACCAATTTACTCTTACATGGGCCTTCATGATACATTTACCAAAAATCTCAAGTTTTTAAACCTTTTTTTTTTAAAACAATCTCAATCGTATCTACTCTTTCTGACACAAAACTTAAAATTATTCATAGCCTCTCCCCAACCCATAAATAAGAAGATAAAGCGCTTCAGCGCACTTGAACTCACTTTCTTCTATATTAATAATAATATTTATGTCAATCGAACTAAAATTCTCTTTTTAAAAATTGGGTCAGAGAGAAGACTTGGACTTTATTCTATTTTCATTTCCACAAATTAGTCCGCTAATAAAAATAATTAAGAAAAAATAAAGCAAACATTTGAAAAACAATACTAATATAGTTAAATATATATATTTCTTGACTTTAAGAACCATATATAAATTAAAATAATATAACATTATCTATTTAATACTTAAAATTCATAGTATATATAGTCGATAGTTTGATGAAGCTAAGACTATAGAGTTTTGACCTATTTGTTATTTGGTAGTCATAGGTTTTAGCAAAGGGTAAATTATAAGTCTAATTTAAGTCTACACATAGTGATAGGTTTACCATATTTGTTTTTTTACAGTGTTAAACTTAATTCATAAATAGAAAAATAATGCGCTTAAATGTACTTAAAGATATACTATCCTGTATTGATAATAATGTTCATATCAATCGAACTAAAGTTTAATAGCTATTATTTTTTATTTAAAAAAATAATTTAAATCTAAAAAATTTAAGCCTATTGAAAGTGTGAAACGTGGTACAAATGAGAAACAGCTGTCGGCCAAATAATGGGGAGGCACAGTCGTATACTTCAAATTTTGACTTGTTGACACTTGTTTAAGTCTTATTATATTATTCCCATCTTCTTTAATAATTGTTCATACACATTAAAAATAATAAAAAATTAAATAAAGGATATGATGGTAATATATATTGTAGTTTTAAAAAAAGAATATGGGTTTAAATTTTGAAGACGATATTATTAAATGAAACATCCGTAATTTTTAAAAGTATTAATTTTAATGAATCTTAAAATAGACATAAAAATATTTTAATTGTAAATCAAAATAAAAACTAAATTTTATATCTTTTTATATACATCGTAGTCCAATTCATTATATTAAATATTTATATAATAAATATTAAATTAAAAAACCTATATATATATATATATATGATATTTATGCATTTATTATAATTAAGATTTATAAATTTATTTCAATATCATATATTTACTTATAATATCTAAATCATAATTAAAAAAAGTATGAATCGTAATAATTTATCATAAATTTAGGGAAATAGAGACAAAAATATTGAAGGAACTAAAGTTGTTAAAAGAACAAATTATGTGACAATGATTGTTTAGTAAAATGCGCTTCTAGTTATTTTTAGACTCCTTTAATCAAATACTTAAATCTTAGATTCCGACCAAACAAAATAATATAACATACTGTTCATAACCTTACATTATTGTAATTTTATTATGAAAAGTAATATTACATTCTTTGATTAAAATGCTTAGAAAGGCATTAAATTCTCGGTAAAAGTCCTATACGAGAAGTTAGATTACATTTTACTCGTTCTATTAAAAATGGGTAAATTAGTCCTTGTACTTTAGACTAAATAACAAACTGGTCCTTTTACAAAAAAAATTCATCTATTTTTATCATTAAAAACTAGTCCCTATATGTCAACATGATGTGCATATAGAACGATACGTGTCACTATATGATTATTATGTCAATTTCATCAGTTTTTAACATTACAAATGAATGAAATTTTTAACGGAAATTTAGGGGCCTCCATAAAACAATCTATCTCCTAATTTAGGGGCCTCAATGATATTTTACCTTAAATTTTCTTTTTTACTCATTTAGAAACAGGGGGAATCAAAAAGAGGAAATAAAAAGGAGGCCCACTATCCCTGTTGAGAGTTGTAACTGTCGTGTTAAGGTTCTGCTGCATGTGACTTCAACGCCTCTTTTCTTTCTCCCACCATTTACTGCTATTTATACACACTTTGCCTTTGCCTACTCTGCTTCACATTCATTACAACCTATTCTCTTCTTCTTCTTCTTCTTTTTCTTTTTAAAACAATGAAGGCAAAATTTTCTGGGTTTATAACCTTTTTGTTCTTAGCTTTTCTTCTTCTTTGTTCTTCCTCAGTATCTGCTCGTTTGCTGCTGCAAATCCACAACCATGGTTAGTTTCAACCAAAAACCCTTTACCACCCTTTGTTTCTTTTAATCTATTCCCTCTTTTATTTTGGGTGTTTTATGGGGTCTAATTTATGTATTGAATTGTAAAAAAAAAAAAAAAACAGGTGAAAAGGAGTTTAAAGCAAACGAGATGATGATGATTCAAGCTGATACAAAAGATGATTTCTCAGAGGTAAGAAACTTCTTTTAGGTTAAATTTTAAGTGAATCAGATGATTAAAATTTGTCCATCATTTTATTTATCTGTGTGGTGTAGTTGATGGGAGCAGAAGAGTGTTATGAGAAAGATGAAGAATGTGTGAAAAGGAGGATGATGGCAGATGCTCATTTGGATTATATTTATACTCAAAATCATAAGCCTTAGAATTATTATTAATGATCCATAAATATACAATACAAAGGCCTAATATATATATATATATATATATAACATATAGAAAAAAGAATTGTGTAATTATGAAGTTGTATGTATGCATGAATGTATGTATGTATCTAGCATTTAGCAAAGTTTGAATGTATCTTTCTTTGTTTCTTAATTATAACTTTTTTTTAAATAAATAATATAAAGCTTTTTAAGGCATCTATGAAACCAAGGATCCAAGGAGAGGCACACCAATAAGAAGCACCTATTGACCGAACAAGTGGATTATCACGAGTTCACATAAGAATTTATTCGAAGATTCCTTCAATCATATTCTAATAAACTTGTAGTAAAAACATCTATAACTTTATTATTAAACTCTCGATAATATAGTTGGATCACGTTGTATCATATCTTAATAAGATGTTTCATCACTCTACCTACTAACTCCGTGTAGTAAGAGATCTAGTGCACGAAACTTCTCATCTATGTAAGTAGTTTCCATTACCAAAAGATATAAGGACACCACTTTTGCACTAAGACTTCTAAAATCATTACTAACAACTTTCGAGAATCAATACATCGTATGAATTGCCTACTTTCTCCAACTTCACATCTTATATCTAGTGTCATGAGACTCAAACTTTAGCCTTACAAACTACACAACCTTAGACGATTTCTAGGGATCAAATCCTACCTAAGTCAAGCCTACTTTCAAAGAATGAGAATTCTTATAAAAATTCTCTAAAGCACCAAATAAAAGCGGAAACAAACTTGAAAGAAAAAAGAAGCCAAAAAAAATAATGCACGCTAATTGTTTTAGTAAATTCTCTCAAAAGTAACATATTATTTTGAAAGTTTACAACTGAGTGAATACAAATGAAGGGGAAAGTCTCTATTTATAGTTGAACTCTCCCATATCCAACAATACTGATTGAGTTACATTGACGATCAAGATTTGTGCCTATTTACAAGATGACAGTCCTAAGGGATTTAAGTACTCTATACATCTTTATACCTTAGGATTTATATTAATTACCTTGGTAACTTTAGTTTTACTAAAGTGTTTCATTGGGCCACCAAAGATTCAAGTAGATGGGTTTCTCCAAATGTTTCATGAGCCGGCCAGTTCAGACGAATCAAATGAACCCCATTTAATCAATTAACCTTCATAGGACATTTTGTACAAAATGATTACAGGCTTTGATTTTGGGCTTGTAACTCTAGCATATATAAAAAAATTATTTATCCACCTTAATTACATATTTCAAATTCCGTGGATAAGTGGATTAATTAGTCATGTAATACATAAATGTTAAGATATATTAATTTTTCTTTTAAAAACAGTTAAAAAAATGAATCATGTGACAGATTTTTAATCAAATTGCTTTCAACATCAAACAATTTACTATATATAATTTTTTTATTGAATTGGTGTCACGAATCAATTAGAAATCAATTTAATTAAAAAATTATCGAAAACTATTCTTTTATAAAATAACAATTATTACAATGAGAATGTTTCTGTAATTTTATATTTTTTTATATAAAATCTATAAAAATTAATTTAAACTAATAATAAATCTAAAAAAAATTTGAATCCGAAACAACATAATTTTAAAACTTCAACTTTTTATCATTTTTAACATATTTATTTTTTTTTAGTGGAACCTCAAGGCCAGAACCAGCTTTTGTGGCATATGTATTTGAGTTGGGTTATGCTTTTTTTCTTCAGATTTCTTAATAAATGGGCTAAGGCCTATTTTAGAAACAATGTCTTAAACTTTATTTAATTTTTATTGGCTTATGGCTACCACAAATAGAGTTGTCAAAGGAATGTGGGCTCGAAATATGGGAAGATTTACATAAATAGGCAAAACTCGAAAAATAGATTTCCATAAAAATAGAGGTTCATTTTTTGAATGGGTTAAGTTTTAAGAAAAAAAAAATAAATTTAAATTCGACCTGATTCAACTCGACTAAGAAAAAACATATATTATAATATTATATATTATAAAGAGTGGTTTCAGATAAACTTTGAACAATTTAATTTCATCATAAAACCATATATAAACTAAAAAAAAGTCCTCTATGTATAAATAGTTGTAGACTTATGAATAGAACTGTTCATAGGTCGGGTTATTCGTCCTAACCCAAAGGTTCATCTGAAATTTGGAAGGGTTTGGGTAAAAATTTTAGGCCTCAAAAACAAGATTGGGCAAAAAGATAGACCCATTTAAAATATAAGTCGAGCTTAGGCTTAAACATTCAAGGCTCGAACCCAGCTTAGTCTATTTTTAAGTTTATAATATTTTATATTATGTTATTTTTATATATTATATAATTTATAACACATTAAAAAAATAAACTTATACTAAATATATAATGCTACTCTAATGTAAACATTAAAATAATGTTAAGATGACTATATAAAATTTTTCAATAAATAAAGAAATATATAAAATTATTAAATATTAAATTAAAATAATATAGGTAGGCCTAAAATGGGTTTGAGTTAGTATTTTGCAAATATGACCAGGCTTAAACAAAATTTTAAGCCTATATTTTTAGGCTGGGCCGGGCTTGAACAAGCATAAAGTATTTTAATATTATGCTTAGGCTTGACCTGGCCCATGAGCACCTCTACTTGTGAATCACAATTAATATGACCAAATTGCACCACCAAAATTTCTCTCAATTAAGCACTTGATATGACATGAAATAAAAATAGATCTTTATCGATTAAAATTTTGTTGATTGTAAATCTATTCAAATAAAGCAAAGAAATCATACTAGAACTCTTCAAAAATACGTTTGCTCGACCATAAGCCTTCACCAATTAAGATTATGAAAATTGGTGCTCATTACCCTTAAAAAGATGCATAATGTAGTCAAACTAATTAGGTCAAAAAATGCCGACAAAATAAGTAAGTGGTAGCCCGTTTAGTTAAAAAGTGAGTTGCAACTGGTAGTAGAGCATAACAGATTGAAGATCAGAGTATATTCGAACATGATTCACATGCAATGAGACTTAAATTTAGAATAATTTAGAAGAGAACTCACAAATGACTTTTCCATATGATGAACCTGAGTGTTTAAAGTCCCAATAACTTAACCTTTATCTTGTAACAGGAGCAAATCACAGTCATAAAATAATTTAATTATTTTTTAAGTAATTTAACTAAATTTAAATTAAATTAGAAATGATATTGTATATGATAAAATGTATAATAATATTTTTATTAATGTTTAAAAATTATATATTTTAAAATGATCATAATATAAATTATTCCCAATAAATATAAGTATGTTGTCTATATTATATAAAGTATTTTCAAATAAAATATAGACTATTAAAGTTTTATATTATTTATAATGTTACATCATATACATATCTACATAGAATGTAATTAAATAGAGGTTTCTCTATGTAAATAGCGGTAATTATTTATAAACTTTTTAAAAGAAATGTTTTGTCCTTTCAAAGAGGCATATAAATACTTCTTGGTACTCCAATGGCGGAGTTATAAATTTTTTTCAGGGACGAAATTAAATTGTAAAAATGCAATTTCATCATTTAAATAGATTATATCTTTATAATTTTTAAAGGGTTAAATCAAATTTTTATTATTTTTGGAGGCCAAAGTATAATTTTATCATTACTAATTTAAAATTTTATAAATTATAAAAAATTTAAATAAAAAAAGTTCTATTTTAAGAGGGACCGACCCTTGGCTCTGCTATTGCAGTACTCTATATATAGATATCAAAAATGAGAATTGAAATATAAAAAATTAAGTTCTAAAAGAAAGACACCATTAAATTTATATATATTTTTTTGTGTCTCTAAATTTAATTCTAATTAAAAAAAAACTCGTAGTGCAATGTTGGAATAAAGACATTATATCCTAAAAATAACTATTTTTAAAATAATTATTTAAAAACTATCTTACCTTTACAAAATATCCCAAATTTTTTGTATACAACAAATCACCTTGGCATGTTATAATTGTTAATTATGATTAAATAGATACATGCCACGTACAAAAATAAGATATGAAGCTGACACATATATGGTTTATATATATATATATATATAAAATATACACATATAAGGATCTTTTGTTAAATAATAATAATAATAAGGATCTAAATGAGAAACAGCTGTCGACCAAATAAATAATGGGGGTACAGTCATAGTTCACATCTTGGACTGGTTGACTCTTTGGTAATTCTTATGTACATCTTATATCTCAAATTGTATTTTAATCCCTTCAAGTTCATCAAATTATCTTGTTATGTGTTTAATGTCATATTCTATAAACAAAATTAACTTTCAAATTTTATATTTTTATTCAATTTAGTCTTTACTCTTTTATTTGGAACGAATTAACTGACGTAATATTATGTTGTTATGTATACTACCTTAACAAATAATTTAAAATTATAAAAATTAAAAATGTGTAAATAAAAATTATTAAGAGTTCCAAAAAAAATTATATAAAAATGCATTTACAAATTAAATTTTTTTTGAAAAAAAACATATATTTTTAAAATTTTCAATAATTTTTTTATTTTTTTCTTTGAAATGCAAAAAAAAAAAATTAAATATTTGAGACCTTTTTTATTTTTTTAAATTTACAATTATTTTTATAATTTTTTGAAATTTTAAAATATTTACTAACATGGCATATAAGATAAAGTAATACCACGGTAGCAATAAAATACACATGAACTGCCATGTGAGCTACAACTTCAATGTTTGATGCAATTTCTAATAAAAACGTTACATTGTATTGGAATCTATTCAATGTAGCTCAAAATAAAAGGTTCGAAGGCTAATTTATCTCAAATGAAAGAGTACGGATTAAATTGAATAAAACTATAAAAAAAAAAGGGATAAACTTGTTATTATGATTTATACATATAACACCAAAATAAGTATTAATTAATGACACAATTTTATTGGAAATATTATTTTGCTCCAAGGGCAAAGCTAGAAATTTTTTTGGGAGTCGGAATTAAGTTATATATTTTTATGAGAGTTAAAATATAATTTCATAATTTTAATAGCTTATATATTCATCATTTTTAAAAGGCTAAATCAAAATTTTATCATTTTTAGATAAAGTGTAATTTTACCATTAACTAAATTAAAATTTTGTAAAAATTAAGGGGCCAAAAAGTAAAATTTTACATTTTAATATAGTATAAATCAATGTTAAAATTTAGAATTATATACCCATGTATGTGTCGTGTGCCCACTAATACTTATTGGTTTTATTTGGATAAACTATAACTAAGGTTATTAAATAATTAGTTTGTTTACATTTTGGTCACTTAACTTTAAAAACTTACAAAATGGTCATTTAACTATTCAAAAGTTTTTATTTGAGATTAAATAATTTAAAAAATTTTATTTAAATTACTGGGTTATTAAGTTTTTTTTTTTTTTTTTTTTAAAGTTTGGGTAGCAATCTTCATGCAACGATTCGATGCTTGATACAACCAATTAGTACCTATCGACGAGTAGAACAATATAGCTTAGATCCAAGTCGATTTGATAGTTAGTGTCGAAGATCAAAAAAGAAAGTTGTTTGGATTTCAGTTCATAGATTTGTAATGTTCAAATTGTTTCATGAAAATAAAATTAAACTATAGAAGAAAAGTGGAAAAAGAACTTTTAATTGGTGCAGACAACGTGAACAAAAAAAGTTATACAACAGCGATTTTAATAGCCTAGCGATTGAGATGAAATCTTTCAAATAATTTAGTACAACCGTTTTGTAACTTTTTAAAGTCGAGTGACTAAAACTTAAGCTTATAAATAGTTTAATTAACTTAGGTGTAGTTTACCCATGTTTTTTCTTAAGCTGTGGGCATAAATATGCGGCTATATATAGAGACTTATAGCCTTTGAGCCTCTCTCATTCTTCACAGTATTCATACATCTCTCCCTTAAGTTTTGTCTTTCAAACGATGAAGCAAAAGATTGTAGGGTTTATAAGCTTTTTGTCGTTAGCTTTTCTTCTTCTTTGTTGCTTCTCAACATCTGCTCGCTTGCTCATGCAGATCAACCATGGTTCGTTTCAATAAAAACCCTTTTGCACCCTTTGTTTCTTAATCTGTTTTAGCTTTAATGTCTCCTTCATGGTGTTTTTTTGGGGGGTCTAAATGACATTTCTAATTGTAAAGAAACAGGTGAAAAGGAGTTTAAAGCAAACGAGATGATCATTCAAGCAGATGCTAAAGATGATTTCTCAAATGTAAGGAATTATATATATATATGATATCCTTTTTTCCCTAAGTTCTTATTCATACATATATATATGTACATACATATATATATATGGCTATTTCTTTGGGTTATTTGGTGGTGCAGTTGATTGGAGCAGAAAAGTGTTATGAGAATGATGAAGAATGTTTGGAAAGAAGGATGATTGCAGATGCTGGTCTGGATTACATATACAGTCAAAGTAAAAAGCCTTGAATAAGTTATTGAGGGTCACATCTTGTTTTGGGTATGAAGTAGTTTTAAAATTCGTCATCAACATCTACTCTATTAATGAGTCTACAAAATACGAAGGATTAGTTATTGAGCTCGCTCTAATAGATACATTGAAAAATAACAAAAAATAAACCTTAATATTATAATAATAAAAATTATCCATAGTTAGTAAAATACAAAGGAATAATAATATAGTTTTATGTACTCTTGTTATGATGTGTTTGATAGAAAAGTTGTGTGTAGTTATGGAGTTGTAGATGTTGTAATTTGTATTATTTCTCTATCGACAAATCCTTATTATTATCGAGTAAATGATAAGGACGAAATGTATATATAAATTATTTAAAAGTTGATTTAATATATATTAACTTTGTTATAATTATATTAATTTGGTTGATTAGAGATATGATCTACAAAAAATCACGAAAAAAAGTATTAATATTGTGCATAATATTAATTATGTAACATTTATATATGCACGGGAATTCGAATCACTAACCAAGACTTAAAAGCAACATACTTCCAAGCATAGTACCACTTGGTTAGCCCAAGTGTTTACCATGATGCCCTCCATGAATCTTCAGTTGTTGGGGGTAGTATCGACTCTTCATGGAGCGATATTTCCAAAATTTCTTTTGAATGAGTCAACTCCTCTCAACAAAGTTCAATCCAACATAAAAAAATTTAGATTACTTATTAATATAAGTTACGGTCATATAATGTAACTTTGGGTAATTAAAGCAATATGTTGTAGACATGAGAATTTGGATTCGATCCCAAACAACCCGATTCCTCTCTCCCAATTTGGATTTGAATTTTCAAAGTATCAATATTGTATTAATCAAAATTTTCTATCTTGGATCTCACTTGGAGTATATTTAAAATAGGTGAGTCAAAATTTAAACATATGTATATCTACTACATGGATAACTTGAATATGACTTATTTAAAAGTCACTAAAATTTTAAATGGTTATTTTTTATATTCCTAAATATATTCTTAGATATATGGAAATATATATAATTTATTCCTAAAAGATAATTTCCGGTAATAATATCCTAATAATGTTAGACCTAAGTTTAAAATTGGATCGATTTATTTTAAAATATTTTCCATTTCATATCCAAGTTAACATCTAATACCCAAGCTAACACGTAAGTTGATGAAAAGAGCTAAATTATATTTTGAGGACTCAATTAGAATGTTTTGAAGTTAGAGACTAATTTAGAATTTAAAACATAGTATAAGGGTGTCTGATGAAATTACCATAGAAAATACAAGGGTAAACTACACCCAAGGTCACTAAATTATTAATAAGTTTATATTTTGGTTACTCGACTACACCCAGTGACTTAATTAAAAACTTTTGAATAGTTTAGTGATCATTTTATAATTTTTTGAAGTTTAAGGACCAAAATGTAAATTTACTAATAATTTAATGTCCTTGAATATAATTTATCCAAAATACAAAATAAATTCACTCGAAGAATGGGCCTAAGTCCAATAATGGAAACCCATATAACTGTCCACTCTAAAAATCTAAAACCCTAATTTCAAAAACAAAACTGTAAGAAAAAACCCTAGCGTCTCCCATAACCAGCAATTTGCGTCCGCCTTTGATCTTCTGTAAGTTGCGAGCTCTTCCCTCTTATTTATTTGCAATTTTATTTCTAATCCAATATTTTTAATAATAAATTTTTTATCTGTATTTATTTTTTCAGGCAACCATGATGAAAATTAAGACCCCAAAGAAAGGAAGAGTCAAAAGGGAATTAGATAAACGAGCCCCAAAGCTCGTAAGTCACTACGAATTTCTTCAAAATTTTTATTTTTAATGAAGATTTAAGTTGTGAAATAAAATGGGTTTACTTGAAATTGTGTTCGGCAGGTGGAAACAGGAAAGAAAACACTGATACTTCAAGGAACAAAGACGAGTGGCACATTGAATAGTGTGTTGAGTGAAATTTATCATTTAAAAAAAGGTGGAGCTGTGAGGTTTACAAGGAAGAATGATAATATAAGGCCATTTGAAAGTGGGGGTGAAACTTCTTTAGAATTCTTTTCTCTCAAAACTGATTGCAGTATCTTTGTTGTAAGTAATTGAATCTAAACCCTAAAGCTTCCTTCTTTTTTTCTCATTGATTTCAACTATTTTTGTTGTTTTAATTTGGGTTAAACTATGTCATAGGTCCTTGTACTTTTCAGATTCCAGAATTTATGTCTAACTTTTAACATTGTTAGGATTATTTTGTTAAATTTAGGTTCATTACAAGGTATTGTTTTAGTTACATTGCTATTAATTGAGTATAAGGACTAAAATTCAAATTTGAGAAGAGTACAGGGACCTATGGCATATTTTAACCTTAATTTAGCATTATTATAAACTTATGGTATGTAGCATTTGGTTCTTAGTAAATAAGGTATATGAATGATGAATATATTTTTACGACTGTCCTTTATTTTGTTGGTTTTACTGTTTTAGCATAGAGCTCGGTTTGATCAATGCTTAATCAGATGTAAAAACCTGTTTTGCTTAGCGGATTTTCTTGTAACTGCAAGGCAGTAGTTTTCTCGATCATCGTTTTGATTATGTGCTCTTGTGATGACAGTACGGTTCACATTCGAAGAAGCGACCTAACAATCTAGTTCTAGGGCGAATGTACGATCACCATGTATACGATCTTGTAGAGGTTGGGGTTGAGAATTTTAAATCCATTGAATCATTCACTTATGACAAGAAGATAGCACCTCGGGTTGGATCTAAGCCTTTCATTGCTTTCATTGGAGAAGGATTCGAGAATGTAGATGAGCTGAAACATTTGAAGGAAGTTTTGCTTGATCTTTTACGAGGAGAGGTTCGTATTTAGCTTTTTAGCACTTTGGGTTTTCTATTTTAAAAAGGTTTTGATGAAGATATCCACAATTAATTCAGGTTGTGGAGAATATAAACCTTGCTGGATTGGACCGTGCTTACATATGTACAGCAATTTCTTCGAATAAGGTGTACCTTACGCATTGTGCCCTTCGGTTAAAAAAGTCTGGCACTGTAGTTCCGAGGATGGAACTCGTTGAAGTAGGCCCTTCCATGGATTTGGTGGTTCGACGTCACCGTCTACCAAATGAAGGCTTGAGGAAAGAAGCAATGAAAACTGCTAAAGATCAACCTAAGAAGAAGGTACGATGAATATGCACATCAACTCATTAACACTTTGTAACGAACTTCGGGTTTCGGTTAACAAATCAAAATTTTCACTTTGTAGGTTAAAAACGTTAGCTCAGATGCAATACAAGGAACTATCGGCAAGATCTACATTCCTGACCAGAAGGTAAGGCGACTTTGATTTTTGTGTATTTTTTTTGAACTCTAGTATTGCCTGTTATTTGAACGATACTTGTTTTTATAGGTCGGAGAAATGGCTTTACCGAACAAAGCTAAAGGTGTGAAGAGAGAGCGCCGAGAAGCTAAAAATAAACAGGCAAACGAACATGCCTCAAAAAAACAGAAGGAAGAATCTGAGTAAAGCCGTTTTGCATGCATGTGTGCTAAGGCGTTCAACCATATAATCTAGTAATTTTTGTTTTACTGTTTTTATGTTGGATTGTTGCTTCTATTTTAACCTTAAATTTTATTGAAAAAAGAAAGGCAAAAAAGAATTCTGTAACAAACTGTTGGATGTTTTTGCCATCCAATTTTGGAATAGAGGAGCAATGAAAAGTACTCAAGTTAAAAAACAATGTCGTCTGTACTGTCAGCCAGCGGGGGGACGAGTTCAAGTAGAGGTATGAAACCGGTTGATCTGAAAATTAGTGATCTGATCAGTTTGATCAACGATTAAGAATCTTGGTTAAGAACCCATTTTGCACCAATTCAGGGCATGTTATAAAACACATTCAAAATTTGATTAGACTGTTATCAGCTTAATCTTTGAATATCAACTATGTTGGAACAAATTCAAAGAGCAATATCCGTCAATTTATTTAAGTACACTAAATATTTGAATTTATTATTTTTTAAAAAAATCAAAATCAAAATTAATTATTTTGACTTTTTATTTCTTTTTAGGGTAAATTATTTTTGTTTCTCAAATTACGTTAAAGTCACTTAAATTATCGTTTTGTTATAAAATATAACAACTCTTAAGTTTAAATTCTAAATACTAACTTGGATGTCTAGTTACTAAGAGAAAAATATATTTTTAATTAAATAAATTTAATTTGAATTGCTATGTAAGATCACCATTATAGAGGTAATAAAACTTAACGGTAAAATAATCACTTCATAACAAAACGATAACATAAGTGATCAAAACGTAACATTTTAAATATAAGTGATTAAAATGTAATTTGAGACAAACAAAAGTGATTATTTTTGTAATTTACCCTTCTATTTAATTACATATATACATTAGTAAGAGAATATGACCTCCTTGGAAAAACATTTTTAAAAATTTGAACTTATTGATATCCAACACAATCAAGTCCTAGTAAAATAGTCAAAAAACTAACCAAGATGCAAGCTACATTCATGATTACAAGTTAAACTCAAGCAATTTGAATAGATTTTTCCAGCATTTTGTGACTAATACAGATATGGAAATATTCTCCACGGTACAAGCCTGCAATATTCTGCCCATATATCTTTGTACTTCTCTGCACATCGTGCTTCGTCTCGTCTTTCTCTCCATACCAATAGAATAAACAGATAAATCGGGTAGAAGTACGGAATCGGGGAACTGTGAAAACAACAGGGGAAATGGTTTCACGAAATAAGCAGATAAGGGGTAGGACTATGTCGGTGTTATCAAGCATATAATTCAGAAAGTTACCTTAATCCGCAAGGTAAACTGAAAGATAAAGCCAGCAACAAATCCCCTAGGTAATTTGAGTGCCTTGCAATTCCCCTATAAAGAAATACTGCAATCAGATAAGAAGCAACAAGAGCATAGGAAAAATAACTCGAGAAAGCTTTTGCCAGATTGGTACATCACAATCTTACTGAAAAAATTATGGTTTTATTTGTGAAGCTTATACCCTAAGTAACATATACTTGTCTGAGGTGCCAAATATGTGTCCAAGAAAGAGTCGCAGCACGTATGTTATATAACACATTCAGGGATGATTTGAAACATGTATGGTTTTTGAAATATTAATTCGATAAACTTCAACATTCCCTCTGACTATCTGTGATCAGTCTAAAGACTACGATTGTGTAAAAATCATTTAAGGCTTATTTGTCAAAATGACTGCACCAGACAAATCAAAACTAATAGTTGCAATAACGTAAATGACCAGAGGGAATAATGGTGAGATGGAAATCTTACCAATAACCGGAAGCAAGCAGCTTTCCGCCGATAACCTTTGGAGGTTTACCCCATATAAGCGCTTTTGGGTTTTGTTTGAATATATGCTTTTGCTTATTGGCTCCTCTAAATACACGATACCTGCAAATTCACACAGAGTGATTAAGACACGGTAAAAAGTCACACAAATCAGGAAAATATATCCTACATGCTGGCAGAAAGTTACCCGATCAGAAAAACAAAACAATTTGCTATTGCAGCAGCTGTTGTCAGCTCCACTTTGTTATTCAAAAGCCACCAACCCTAGAGCAAAGGTGAAGATGAGATATTAAACAAAAGTCAAAATCGATATTGTTTCTTGATACAAAGTGCTAAGTGCATCTCAAGTTTCATTGAGAACATATTTCTCACTAAAAGTACTGATTTCTTTTGTACAAATCATTCCAATATCTATTTGACGGTTGAATCCATTGTAAAGAGGAGCAGCAGCTTTAAATAGGTGCAGCAATTCGGTGATTCCATGATATAAAAAATGTAAGTTAGATGCCTTCCAAAAGTTATCGGAATACCATAAAGCATGAAAACATTCATCAATGGATTCAAATCGCAAGCAATCACATAATGATGCCATCAACCAGAGCATACGAACCATATGTCTAAAGACATAATGATGCCATCACTTAGAGCATCCCAACAAGGATTGGAAAATGATGGCAGTAATAGAGCCTGCTTTCCGGGATAGACTTTCAAGCAATGCAAACAAGGAAACCATTCTATTATTTCACAAGATTATGGAACTCATAAAGAAAGATGTGGTGCAACTAGGGCTGTAATCGAGCTGAGTCGAACTTGAACACTGACAAGCTCGAACTCAGGCTTGATTCAAAACTCACTGCTTGAAACTCAGCTCAAGCTCAATTCAATATTACTATCTAAGGTCAAGCTCAGCTCGAAATAAAATCGAATTATTCAACCTCAGCTCAATTAAGCTCGTTTAGATGATTTACATACTCAAACTCAAGTTGGAGTTCGAGCTCGTTCCATATACAATTTTTTTTTGGCTAAAGCAGAAATTTGATATCAAAATATTAAATATGTTTATAAATAAAAAGCTCAATTAGGTTTACAAGCTGCTCAAGTCAAGTATTAAGATACTCAAATTCTGTTTGGCCAATAGATCAAGCTGCTCAAGCTCAGTTCAAGAATGACCAAATCAAATTTCAGGCTTTCTTCAGTTGAACTGAATAGTTTGCGAGTACAGGTGTCTCATTTACATCCCTATGTGCAATTTGCAGATAAAGTTTTCTATCCAAGTCAAAGTTACATGCCTGGATGCTAAATGTGAAGGGAATCCACACTAGATCTCCAAACACCAACATGAAGCCTAACCTCTCGGCAATTATGTCCCAACTGTAAAAAAAAGGCAAATACTAGTAAATCAAGTGAGTTTCTCATATAGAAATGACCAAATAAAAACATTACATAACATGGGTCAAGGGACAGGAGACAAGAATGCTCAAGGAGAGAAATAACTATATAGAAAACCATATTTCAACCAAGGATTCATAATTCTCTTTCTAAATTGAACATCAAGCACCAGGCAAGCAAGCATTTACAAACTAAAGCTTGATTTTGAGAACAATTTGTTAATATACAACATGGTTTTACTTATGTAGCTCGACTTATCTCAGTTATTCAATGGTATTATTTAGAATACTGTGGATGAATTACATTAGACGACATGCTTTAGTTACATGAATACCTTGTCCAATGCAAGTCTTTCAAGTTGGTAAATACTAGAAACTAATGTTAATAACTACTTCCAGCAAAGCTCAACAATATAAAGAGCAATATCATCATTAGATACTGGAGCTTGGTACCGAAAGACGACTATTAGGAATTAATCCTCATAACTTCTCCTAATCTAGCTAGACCTCGCAACTCCAGACACAATATGGTTATACATCACGAACATTGGATAAAAAAGAAAGAAGATAAAACACAAAATGACAAAGAAACAACATGAACATGGCATGGATAGACAAACATGGCAAAATCTATGTAACACGAATTATTAACTTATCAACATGATTATTACATATGAAAATACACAAACATGATACAAATACACGACTGCAAGGTCTAAATCTGGCTGACTAATATGAAGAACAATGACCTTACTGAGAGACATAGTCAATTATTAGCTAGCCATCTCTGACATTTAATTGGGCTAATGAGTGGCATGATAGAGTTAGAAGTTATTCTACGATAATTGTAGCATAAACGCAATGGAACTTACGTGGAGGTCATGTACTCCTCATGCACAAAATAGTCCAGGATGTAGAACTGGAACAAAGATGCATGAAACAAAAGCTACTTAGCTAACATGTAAGATATTTCTCAGCGATTTCATTAGAACAATCAGATTACCGCACAGAATAACTGGTAAAGGATCATTGATTGGCTTAAAGAGCCATCTTTAACACTTTTTGCAAGAACTGATAGATTGATAATTAGCCATCCCATCATTCCAGCTCTAACAAAGAAGAACCTACATAGATGATTCCATCATCAGTAAAAGGAATATGTTCATCATAGCATAGACAGACAGATATCATAAGGAGACCAAACAACCAAGACTATATAATATCAAATAATCAGTAAAAGTGAATCACATACTTGAGATCAATACCCATAAACTGAGGATTAAGCTGTATCCCGTACCACCTATAAGATCATACAATGGCACAAATGTCAATAACCCCGATAGCTATTTTCTTGTTACTTTAGAAGGCAGCACAGAAAAACAAAGTAGAAAAATCGACTTAAAATAGAGAAAAGAACAGAAAAACTGAAACTATCATTTTCAATGTCACACAAGCATTAATTACTATATAAAGGGAGATAAAGATAACTGATGAGAATTGATAAGGTATCAATTGTATCCATAGCAATTTAATGATGGTAACTAAGTAGAAAATGAAGGTGATAAATGTCAATTATCCTATCAAGTACCAAAATAAGATGGGTTTAAACAATGCCATGATTACAAGAAGCCTAACATTTGATTTTTCGTAGGAGATAAAGAACACATATGAAGGAATTTCTGAGGGATGACAAATTTAGCATTCCTCTATATCCTAACTGTTCCTTTTAAAACAATATAGTTAAATAACACAAAATAGAAATATTCCTTTCATGCAGGTCATAGAAGCTGCTAAAAGGATGAGCATCAAAACATTAAAGTAACTTGCTAACAAGAGTACCAGTCATGTATCAGGTTCCCTGTGATGTGAGGCTTTAATGAAGAACCTTTACTGCGTGACCTGCAGCCAGCAGCATAGAGTACTACCATTGTCTGAAAAAGGGAGATGGCACATGGAAAGACAGATTAGAGAAAAAGAAAATTAAATAAATAGCAACTCCACACCAAGGAAAGAAAAAGATATATAAAGAAGACTAAAG
Organism: Gossypium longicalyx; assembly: GCA_025698465.1. Classification (NCBI taxonomy): domain Eukaryota; kingdom Viridiplantae; phylum Streptophyta; class Magnoliopsida; order Malvales; family Malvaceae; genus Gossypium; species Gossypium longicalyx. The sequence continues at coordinate 2,091,731 of CM046995.1, read as the reverse complement.
TGTAAACAATAGCCTATAGTTACACCACGGAGGCTGCTATACATCCTCTGCAACAATTCTGCCAAAGTCATGAGTTGACCTATTCACATTTGCAGACAATTTGTGCATTTTTTATATTGTCACTCCATAGGGAGGATCTTAGCAAGCCAATAATTTTAAAAAGAAGTTCCAAGACTTAAAAACATTTGATACAGCATAAACCAAGTTATATTTGAATATATATGCATGCTCCCAATGTTCTACCAATACGAATTAGACTCTAAGGAGTTTCAGTACTTCATGCAAATAAAGGATTACTGCATGCCTAAAACAACCTATCAGAAATTGACAGCAACTTACAAGAAAACTGAATATGAAAGTTGTCGATAACAGCTCAAGTCCTCTGTCGGATATTACCTGCAAACATTTGCATAAAACAGCCAATGAAAAGTTTTGCATTGAAAGATATAAAATCTCAAATCCCTTGTTTCCGGGGTTTAAAAGCAATATGTCCAGGCTAGCAATTCAACAACATACAACCAGAAAACGAAACAATATGACCACATACATATAAGATAAATCCCTTGACATTCAATTGCAAAGCATGCCCTCTGAATCACTCTAAATATTCAAAATGGTGAATCAAATACGGAAAAATATCCGGGAAATGAAGAAGAAAAAGCCAGTATCTTCAATATTTGAGCTGATGTGAATTAAATTCTGGCCTCAATTGGTAAATGAATTGCATTATACAGAAAAAAAACCAAAATTCACAGAAAAGTAAAAAATCAAAAAAGCATACTTAAAGCACCTTTTTTGCATACTGATATTAACAATATACACAAATAGAAGCTTAACAAAATGCCATTCAATTCAACCAAAGACAAATACATGGAAAATCAGATTCCATTAGTAGCAAACTAGTAAATAGATACCGTTGGTGATACAAAATTCATCTTAGACCCAATCCCAAGGAGTCCAACTAACAAAAGAAGAGCTCGCAATCCTGTTCAAAATTTGGGGGAAAAAAATCAATTAAACAAATCATATTGCATAAAGATTTAGCTGTTACAAAGATTATCAACATAGAAAGAGACCATTGCAGCGGTAATAGAGACGAGACCCGTCTTGTAATGTGACTCCAGGAACAAGTTTTCCAGGTAATATAGATCCAGCAATAGCTAAGTAAGCAAAGAATATCAACAATACAGCAACCTACAAGAAAAGAGTTTATATATATATATATATATATAATTTTCAAAAGAAAAGCTAAAATGTACTGAAACAATGAGGAATAGTTGATTACAGAGATCCAAGAGGGAATTAAAGCCTGTAGAAGAAAACCCAGATCCATTTCTCTGTTCATGATGAAGTTTGAATCTGGATTTGAAGAAATTTTGAGCTTTGCTTCCTCCGCTAACTACACTGGCGTAAACTGCCCTTCCACTACTAAAATTTCACTTTGCTGTAACTTTTTGGGTTTATTTCATATTTGCCCCCTAAACTATATCTCAATTTCGAATTTAAACTTAAAGTTTGGGATAGACTCTCTAATTAGTCACTAAACTTTTCTCGTGTTTTTATTTTGATCACCAAACTATAAAATTTTTTAATTTTACAAATAATCTATCCAAAATCATTATTTTAGTCACTGAGCCATTGTGTTTGAAATGACTTAGATGAGATCCTTTTATAAGCTACATAAATGGTCACTCAATTATAAGAGCATTTCTATCTTGATCATCTAATTATAATTTTTTTCAATTTAACCACCAAAATTTTAAAATTAGATTTTTTAGTCACCATGTCATTAAGTTGATAGCCTAAGTTTGACCTGGCTTTTTTTATTGGTCTAATAATAAATTTAGTCAATTAATATTTATACATTCTATCAATTTAGCCTTACACCTATGGTCACTAAACTATTAGTAAGTTTATATTTTGATCACTCAAGTTCAAAAAGTTATAAAATGGTCATTGAATTATTTAAAAGTTTTCATTTAAAATGTTGAGCTATTCGAAAGTTCTTATTTAAGTAATTGAAAGAAAAAATTTAGCTCACAAGCTCCAAATAACAAATCGATGATCAGTGAACATATCTTAAATTCAAATTGATCTGATAGTTAATGACTTAAATTAAAATCTTTAAATAATTCAATGACTATTGTATAATTTTTTAAAATTAAATGATCAAGACATAAATTTATTAATAGTTTAGTACCTAGTAAAAAATCGTAACAAAATTATAGATAGGTGCACTTTTACCGAAAAATTGCTATGTAAGGCCAAACAACCACCCTAAAGAAAGGCCACACAGTAGAATCTTTTTAGGGTGCTATACGCAACACCAGATCACAGCCAATCCCCCGATTCTCAATTTCTCTCCATTGCTAAGTCTTTAATCCAACTTTATTTTGGGAAATTACTTCTCGAAAAAGAACACGGAAAAACCCTAACTTTGCTTCTCTCACGCTCTCCATGGAGTTTTGGGGTAATCTTTTTTTTTTCTCCTTTCGCTTTGGTTCTCTTTTTTTTTTTTCTTTTGAGTTACTAAATCGGTTGAAATTAATGATTGCTTGTGTTTCTTCATTCTATTATGTTGATCTCTGATTTGTTAATATCTTTTGTTCAGATATTGATTTCCATCAAGATTTTTCTTTTTCTTTTTTGCAGATTATTTTTTACTTTCTCGTTGAAAATCTTATTAATATATGAGTTAAGCGACATTTGTTCTGTTATTAAGATTTATGTAAAATTTCAGATTAACATCATAAAATGGATTACATTTCGTATTTAAGTTTATTTTTGCCTTTTGAACTGTTTTCTTGGGTTTCATTTCATGAATATTTAAAGAAAATCACTTTTTTTTTTCCATTCGTTGTTTAATAAAATAAAAAAGAAAAATTACGTTCTATATTTTGTCATTGTGCTTTTTTTTCCCCCTTCCGTCGTCCCTGTGTATCGCTATCATCTAGAGTTGGTAAAACCCTAGAATGGTTGAAGGGGGAACAAATGATTGAAATGGGGTTTTTTTCTTGTTTTTAAATTATTATTTCTTAGGATTTGTATTAAGAATTTGTATCTGTCTTTCTCCTTTGATTTGTTTGTTTATGACTTTGTTTCATGCTCATGCTAAGATATGGAGACTATTTTGAAGTTGTAATTGATATGTTAGTACCGTTAGGGAACAGTTTAGAATATGTTCTCTTTGCTACTATTGTCGGTATTGTGTATTTGTATTTCATGATGTTATCTTTTTGAAGTGTTCCATTCTTAACAGTGACTGCATGTTGTTGTTTTTTTAATGTTACATATTGTAATTTTTTTATGGTTTTTTTCCAATCACTGTATCCTTCCATTTTTGGGTCTGTAATGTAATGAATTATGAGCTTTCCATATTTGGCTATATATATGTAGGTGCTGAAGTTAAAAGTGGACAGAACTTTGAGGTTGAACTAGAGGATGATGGCAGTAGGATCTTGCATCTTTCACAGGTAATTCTTAAGGAACTTTGATTTCCATTTTTTTGTGTTGATATTATTTATATCTAGTTATAAAATTTCCCATTATATAACTCTCAGGTTGCCCTTGGTGAGGGGACTAGTGATAACAAGAAAGAAAAAGGAAAGGAAACCATTTGTCTCTATCTCAAATTCAAAAATCAGAAGTTTGTGGTTGGAACACTTTCACAAGAGAAATGCCCCCAGATAGCATTGGATTTGGTATTGCATGACAAATTTGAGTTGTCCCATACGTGGAAGAATGGCAGCGTATATGTCACTGGCTATTATGTTGATACATCTCAAGGTAGTGGTAAGTTATTACACTAGTATTTTCTATTTGTTGATGTTTCTTAATATAGTAAGAATCCATAAATTATGGTTCATTTTTTATTCACAGATACTGAGTCTGAAGGGGAGCTCCCTGAACCTACAATGAATCTTGTAAAGTCAGAGCCTGCAGCATCTGATCCTACTACGACAAAGCAGGTTAAGATTGTTGAACCTAAAAAAGACGATGATAGTAGTGATGAGGATGAAGAGGATAGTTCTGCTGAGGATGAAGAGTCCAGTGAGGAGCAGGTTAGATGTTTAGCTATTAGTAATTTAGTATCATATGCAGCTGATAGGCTCTTCCTGATTTTATGGGTTAATCATAAATCTGAATAGTTGAAAGTGGGGGGTAGTGAACGATTACCAATATCTGCTACATCAGGATAAATACTTGTAAATGTATATCTACACTACCCTTGGAATGAACCTAGCAAATCTTTCAACGTGTCCCTTGTTTTTTTTTTCAGCTTTTTACCTTACTGCTATTTCTTTATTTCACCTGATGATTTTCTGAAACGAATCTTTTCTGTCTCTAGCTTGGTGTTGATAGGAGTGTTTGTTTGTATATTGCTGTTTTCATTGTTGCCTCGTAACCCAATCTATGAAATACCGTGTCTAATTAGTGTTGATTCTGACTATCATTTTAGGAACCTCGCATGCTGGTTAATGGTGAGAATGATAGTGACGATGCTGACAGTGATGAGGATGATAGTGATGAAGAAAGCTCAGATGAGGATCAAAAGACTCCTGAGAAGGTAAGGATATATACACTCTAGGTTTGTCATTCAGGACTCTGAGGGGCTTCAGCCTAGGTTTTGACATAGTTTTTATAATCACTGGTGACCAATTTTCCTTAGGCTGGACCAAGCAAGAAGAGACCTGCTGAGTCATCTAAGAAGACCCCTGCTCCCGAAAAGAAGGCAAAGCTGGTCACTCCCCAAAAGACAGGCAGATTTTCCGTCCCATCTTTGCCCTTCTAGAGATTTTGAGTGCTATTTTACTAATGAGGGATCATAATGCCCATTTCGTCAATTGTAAAATGTGTTCCTTACTTCCAATTTCTCTGTTGTAGTTCATTCTGGTGCAGATGGCAAGAAAGCGGGTGGACATACTGCAACCCCTCACCCTTCCAAAAAGGCTGGGAAAACATCAGCTGCTGCTGCTGCACAGGTGAAGCAGACTCCAAAGTCCGGTGGTTCATTCCCTTGCAAGTCCTGCGGCAGGTCAGTTCCTCTTTTCTATCCAGAATTTAAACCAATTACTAGTAATTACATTTGGAATAATATTAACATGTGTCTTGAAAACTTTCCAGATCATTTGGCTCTGAAAATGCTTTACAATCTCATTCCAAAGCAAAGCATGGCACTCAAGCGTAAAAAGTGAACTGGTTTAGGGTTGTTGTTCGAATTTTGTTTGTTTCTAGAATGGACAAGTGGACATGACTAGTTGAATGTAGTTAATGTAATAGTACATAATTGCCTTATGTTTGAAGATGGTCCTTTTGAATGAAATTACAAATTAACAGGTTTATAAGGTCTTGAATGAAATTGCCAGCTAGAACTAAATTCATTACAGTTCAGTATTGATTGTTTGGTTCTTTTACTACTTTGAATCGAAAGTATAAATAGTTTATAAGAAATCAAACCGAGTTGATACGCAGCTGCTTGCGACCTCCGATCGGATTCAGAGTGTTATGCAGGGTTGATGTCTGGTTGGCTTTTGCTTCATTCCCTGATTTGAGTGCCATAGCTAACGCAGTTGAGACGATATCACTGACTGTAGATGAACATCTCATGGGTCTCATTGAAGGCTTTATGAGAAGAAACGAAAATGAAAAAATAGAAGATATATTTATTCATTTCATTTGTGGACTTGGCTTGAAAGGAGGAAAACTATATTTTTATCCAAAGAATATAAGAATGAATTTTTTGGAAAACGTTTTCAGTGGTTAATGATTTTTGGTTCGTTTAATTTAAATCAAATAAATTATTTATAAAAATTTAAAATTATTTAGAAGAATTATAATTTTATTTTTTAAAAAAATTGATTCTTTTTTACCTTTAATCCATTATTGATATTAAGGTTGGTTTTGTGTTCAAATATAGTGAAATAATTTATGGATTACTAGTTTATGTTTTAGCTACTGGTTAAATTTTTTAAGTTAAATTTAATTATAGCAAATACATTATATCGTGATTTAAATTAGAATTGAAACAATCAAATTGAATAATAGAGACAAAAATCCATCATTCATGAATACTAAGAAACAAAACAAGAGCATAACATCTTATTTTCAAAAAAAGAAAAACGTAGCTTCTATTTAAATTAAAATTCTAATTTCAACTTGTAATATTTCTTTTTACTCAATTAAAATATATGATCTAAAGTCGCTGATGAAGTACTACTTTAAGTCTATAAATTATATCTAGCAAAGATCAAGCAGCAGCAGGTTTGCCCGAGTGGTTAAGGGGGAAGACTTAAGATCTTCTGCACTCAAGTGCGCGTGGGTTCGAACCCCACAGCCTGCAATTTTTATTTATTTAACTTTTGAATAAAATTTGTTATTAATACTATATTTTGTGAAAGTTGTGGATTTAATCCATATACTAAATGTGGCTAATTTGAAAGTACATGATAAAAATTGATCAAATTAGAGTATATAGACTAATCCCATAATTTTTACAAAGTATGAGGACTAATAATAGAATTTAACCTTAATTGTTTTTATTTTTAATAATGTGTTTAATGTATTTATATAGATTTTGTCATATATGTTGATGTTGGATGAAGTTTTAGTATTGTTTTGCTTGCCTGTGATGCTGATGTAATTAATGTATTCTGTTTGGGTAAATTCCACTAATTGTTATTAAATTTCAATTAAAATTACATTTTAGCCAATCAATTTACGAAAATTATGTAATAGTTATTAATATTATTGGGTTATTATATTTTATAATAATGTGGGATGTTAACTCAAATGGTTTAAGATATCATTGTGATATTTTAACAATGTTTCTTAATAATAAATTAAAGAATTTAAAAGTCTAAAAATATCTTAAATTTAAAAAAAAAACTTAAAATTCATAATTTTTTATCCAAAATTATACAAAAAATATTTTTTTGATATTATAACTAAATAAAAAGTTCAATAAAAATAAAATTCTAAAGAGAAGAATTATTTTTATTATTGTTTTTAATTTTTTTCTCATATACATGACAACATAACCACTCTTTATTATAGGGTTATTGTACACTTTAGTCCTTGAACTTGACATCTTGTACCTAGTAGGTACTTAAATTTTTTGTAAATATAATTGGTACCTGAACTTGAACCAAATGAGTAATTTTTTTAAGTACTTGGTTGATGCCGTTAACTTTTGTACTGAGAGCCAATAAACTATCAACAAATGTCTTAAAAAATTTATAAAAATAATATTTTTGATATAATTTGTAGAATTTTAAAAATAACAATATAAAAATATGTTATTTTTTTTATTTCACGTGCATGATGAATTTGGACAAACAATGTCCAGATGTAGATGAAGTCGGATGTTTATTTGTCTAAATTCAATCTAGGTGTTCATTTTTTAATATTTTATTATAATTTCAAAATAATAATATAAAAAGACTTTGATTTTTTTCACAAGCACAATGAACATAGACAATTGTCTAAGTTCATTTTCAACATACATTTTTTGTAATAGGGAGATAAATATAACTGATGAGATAAAGATAAATATCACACAATCCCACAATCATTAATTACTATATAAAGGGAGATAAAAGATAACTGATGAGATAAAGATAAATGTCACACAATCCAACAATCATTAATAGATAAAATTAACATATGAGAATTGATAAGGTATCAATTGTACCCATAGTAATTTAATGATGGTAACTAAGTAGAAAATGAAGGTGATAAATGTCAATTATCCTATCAAGTACCAAAATGAAGGTGATAAATACATACTGTTGGCGATACAAAATTCATCTTAGACCCAATCCCAAGGATTCCAACAAACAAAAGAAGTGCTCGCAATCTTGTTCAAAATTTGGGGGAAAAAATCAATTAAACAAATCATATTGCATAAAGAATTAGCTGCTACAAAGATTATCAACATAGAAAGAGACCATTGTAGCGGTAATATTGCATAAAGCTTGTGGTTGGAACACTTTGCCAAGAGAAATGCCCCCAGATAGCATTGGATTTGGCATTGCATGACAAATTTGAGCTGTTCCATACATGGAAGAATGACAGTGTATATGTCATTGGCTATTATGTTGATACATCTCAAGGCAGTGGTAAGTTATTACGCTAGTATTTTCTATTTGTTGATGTTTGTTAATATAGTATAAATTTGGCATTGCATGACAAATTTGAGCTGTTCCATACATGGAAGAATGGCAGTGTATATGTCACTGGCTATTATGTTGATACATCTCAAGGTAGTGGTAAGTTATTACGCTAGTATTTTCTATTTGCCCGAGTCCGTTAGAATCGAAACCAAAAAATAAAAACAAAAATAAATCAAAATAAAAATTATTATGTAAAGTCCAAATGTCTATAATACAATGGCCTAACGAACCCAATAAACTTAACCCCTTAGCCTATTACATTAAGACCCAACTGAATAAACCCAAAATCCGACCCAATTACTAAAAAACCTAAAAAAACATTTCAGCAAACCCTAGCTAGACTAGCGTCGCAAGACCTCCACGCGCGCCACCACGTGCATCTCCATACGGCCATCTCCACGTCAGTCTAACCTGCGAGAAGAGAAGAATAACAAAATACAGCAAAGCAATAGCAGAAAAAATAAAGAAAATTTGTATTTATATTTTACCTCTATTCGACTATAAAAGGGGGTCGATTGTATACTATAGATTATTACGAATACAATAAATATCAGTCAAAATAACAAAAAGAAAAACAATTTGTTCAAAGGTATATTTTCATGCTTTTTTTCAGTCTATACACCGAATATAACATATATACATATATAGTTTTATAAAAAATACCATTTTTTTACCTTTTTGGGCGATCGGAAGAAAGGAAACCGAATGGTTTTCTCGATTTCTTTCAACGGTCGTGGGTTTTTCGAGTGTTTTGACTGCAGATCTATGGTTGGAGAGGGGAAAATGGCCGAAGAGGGCCATTGTTTGGGTCCCGACCATCGCGTACGGCGGCGTATGGCCATGGTCCGATGACCGGAGCTCGACCGGAGCTCGGAGGGCTGGAATAAGGAATTCTCTGTTTTTTTTTTAAAAAAAGCTTTAAGGCACAAATGAAGTTTTTTTTTAATTTTTTTTTTGGTTTTTATAAGAACTAGTAAACGACGCCGTTTGAAGGCTAAGGGTCCGCGCGTTGACTCGACCGGTTGGTAGGGTCTGCGCTTTTTGGTCTCTAAGGGATATTAGCGCGATGAGTCCCTCCTCTCTTGCGCAGATCTTTAATGCCAGTACATAACCACTGGAATCTTTCTTAGCCAAAGGAAATACATCATTGATCTCCTACGAAGGGCATCTATAGACAAGTCCAATGACTCACCCACACCTATGATAACAACATGTCAATTGTCAGCTCATGAAGGAAACCCTGTTGAAGATGCACACCTATATAGGAGCATAGTTGGGCTGCTGCAGTATGTGGTGATTACCAGACCAGACATAGCTTTTACGGTCAACAAATTTTGCCAATTCGTGCACCAACCATTGGACATGCATTTTAAAGTTGTCAAGAGAATACTACGCTATTTGCATGGGACCTTGGATCATGGGCTGAGTTTTACAAAAAGTTCAAAGTTCTTGCTCGAGGGATTTTCAGATGCTAGTTGGTGGTCCGACACTGGTGATCATATATCCACATTCGGCTACTACGTATTCCTTGGAGGAAATCCGATCTCTTGGAGCTCCAGAAAACATCAGGTATTCTCTCGGTCGATTGCCGAGGCTGAATACAGAAGTCTCGCCCATGTTACTGCTAAAATGATATGGATCCAGTCCTTGTTAACTGAACTATGTATTCCTCTTCGAGGCAAATAACTTGTGTGGTGTGATAGCTCAGCTACTGTGGCAGTAGCAGGAAACTCAGTCATGTATTCGAAGCTTAAACACATTGAGTTGGATCTATTTTTTGTGAGGGAGAAAGTTACACAAGGCTTATTTCAGGTAGGACATGTAACGAGCCAAAAGTAGGTTGCAGACATATTAATTAAACCATTAGCAGCAGGTCTGTTCAACAGATTTAGAAGTCAACTTTGAGTTTCAATCAGTGGAGTTATAGTTATAGATAGATAGTTAGTTAGTTGTTAAGCTGAGGTAGTTAACAGCTGTTAGTCAGTTAGTGTTAACTTCTCCTTCATGTATTAAATGCACGTTTGCTTGCATTAATGAAGTAAGTAAGAAATATGGTTTTCACCCATACGTTAATGTGATCTTGACAGATCATAATGCTCATTTCGTTAATTGTAAAATATGTTCTTTACTTCTAATTTCTCCGTTCTAGTTCATTCTGGTGCGTATGGTAAGAAAGTGGGTGGACATACTGCAACCCCTCCTACTCCCAAAAAGAAGGCAAAGTTGGTTACTCCCCAAAAGAAGGCAGATTTTCCCTCCCATCTTTGCCCTTTTAGAGATTTTGATTGCTATTTTACAAATGAGGGATCATAATGCCCATTTCGCCAATTGTAAAATGTGTTCCTTCTTTCAATTTCTCCGTTCTAGTTCATTCTGGTACATATGGAAAGAAAGCGGGTGGACATACTGCAACCCCTTATGCTCCCTAAAAGAAAGCAAAGCTGGTCACTCCCCAAAAGGCAGGCAGATTTTCCCTCCCATCTTTGCCCTTTTAGAGATTTTGGTTGCTATTTTACTAATGAGGAATCATAATGCCCATTTCGTTTATTGTAAAATGTGTTCCTTACTTCTAATTTCTCCTTTCTAGTTCATTCTTGTGCAGATGGCTAGAAAGCGGATGGACATACTGCAACCCCTCCTACTCCCAAAAAGAAGGCAAAGTTGGTCACTCCCCAAAAGGCAAGTAGATTTTCCCTCCCATATTCTCCCTTTTAGAGATTTTGATTGCTATTTTACTAATGAGGGATCATAATGCCCATTTCGTCAATTGTAAAATGTGTTCCTAACTTCTAATTTCTCCGTTCTAGTTCATTCTGGTGCAAATGGCAAGAAAACGGGTGGACATACTGTAACCCCTCCTACTCCCAGAAAAAAGACAAAGTTGGTCACTCCCTGAAAGACAAGCAGATTTTCCCTCCCATCTTTGCCCTTCTAGAGATTTTGATTGTTATTTTACTAATGAGGGATCATAATGCCCATTTCATCAATTGTAAAATGTGTTCCTTACTTCTAATTTTTCCGTTCTAGTTCATTCTGGTGCAGATGGTAAGAAAGCTGGTGGACATACTGCAACCCCTTCTTCTCCCAAAAAGAAGGCAAAGCTAGTCACTCCTCAAAAGATAAGCAGATTTTCCCTCCCATATTTACCCTTCTAGAGATTTTGATTGCTATTTTACTAATGAGGGATCATAATGCCCATTTCGTCAATTGTAAAATGTGATCCTTACTTCCAATTTCTTCGTTCTAGTTCACTCTAATGCATATGGCAAGAAAGAGGGTAGACATACTGCAAACCCCTCCTACTCCCAAAAAGAAGACAAAGCTAGTCACTCCCTAAAAGACAGGCAGATTTCCCCTCTCATCTTTGCCCTTCTAGAGATTTTGATTGCTATTTTACTGAGGGATCATAATGCCCATTTCGTCAATTATAAAATGTGTTCCTTACTTCCAATTTCTTCGTTCTAGTTCATTCTGGTGCAGATGGCAAGAAAGCGGGTAGACATACTGCAACCCCTCATGCTCCCAAAAAGAAGGCAAAGCTGGTCACTCCCCAAAAGATAAGCAGATTTTCCCTCCCATCTTTGCCCTTCTAAAGATTTTGATTGTTATTTTACTAATGAGGGATCATAATGCCCATTTCGTCTATTGTAAAATGTGTTCCTTACTTCCAATTCCTCCGTTCTAGTTCATTCTGGTGCAGATGGCTAGAAAGCGGGTGGACATACTGTAGCCCCTCCTGCTCTCAAAAAGAAGGCAAAGCTGGTCACTCCCCAAAAGGCAAGTAGATTTTTCCTCCCATCTTTGCCCTTTTAGAGATTTTGATTGCTATTTTACTAATGAGGGATCATAATGCCCATTTCGTCAATTGTAAAATGTGTTCCTCACTTCCAATTTCTCCGTTCTAGTTCACTCTGGTGCATATGGCAAGAAAGCGGGTGGACATACTGCAACCCCTCCTACTCTCAGAAAAAAGACAAAGCTGGTCACTCCCTAAAAGACAAGCAGATTTTCCCTCCCATCTTTGCCCTTCTAGAGATTTTGATTACTATTTTACTAATGAGGGATCATAATGCCCATTTCGTGAATTGTAAAATGTGTTCCTTACTTCCAATTTCTCTGTTCTAGTTCATTCTGGTGCAGATGGCAAGAAAGCGGGTGGACATACTGCAACCCCTCATGCTCCCAAAAAGAAGGCAAAATTGGTCACTCCCTAAAAGACAGGAAAACTTTCCCTTCCATTTTTACCCTTCTAGAGATTTTGATTGCTATTTTACTAATGAGAGATCATAATGCCTATTTCATCAATTGTAAAATGTGTTCCTTACTTCCAATTTCTCCGTTTTAGTTCATTCTGGTGCAGATGGCAAGAAAGCGGGTGGACATACTGCAACTCCTCATGCTCCCAAAAAGAAGGCAAAGCTAGTCATTCCGTAAAAGACAGGCAGGTTTTCCCTCCCATATTTGCCCTTCTAGAGATTTTGATTGCTATTTTACTAATGAGGGATCATAATGCCTATTTCGTCAATTGTAAAATGTGTTCCTTACTTCCAATTTCTCCGTTCTAGTTCATTCTGGTGCAGATGGCAAGAAAGCAGGTGGACATACTGCAACCCCTCACCCTTCCAGAAAGGCTAGGAAAACATCAGTTGTTGCTATTACACAGGTGAAGCAGACTCCAACATATGTCTTGAAAACTTTCCAGATCATTTGGCACTAAAAATGCTTTACAATCTCATTCCAAAGCAAAGCATGGCACTCAAGCATAAAAACTGAATCGGTTTAGGGTCGTCGTAAAGCATGGTTCTTTTACAACTTTGAATCGAAAGTATAAATATATAAGAAATTGAAACCAGGTTGATACGCAGCTACTCCCGACCTCCGATCGGATTCAGAGTGTTATGTTGCATTTATGACTAATTATTACAGCTCCATTGGTTGGCTTTTGCTTCATTCCCCAATTTGAGTGTCATAGCTAACGCAGTTGGGACGATATCACTGACTGTAGATGAACATTTCATGGGTCTCATTGAAGGCTTTATGGGAAGAAACGAAAATGAAAAAAATAAAAGATATATTTATTCATTTCATTTGTAGACTTGGCTTGAAAGCAAGAAGACTATATTTTTCTCCAAAGAATATAAGAATGAAATTTTTGGAAAACGTTTTCAGAACCGAAATGGTGGTCAATGATTTTTGGTTCGTTTAATTTAAATCAAATAAATTATTTATAAAAATTTAAAATTATTTAAAAGAATTATAAAATCTTTTTTCTTTAATTTGATTCAATCAATTTATACTAATTTGCATGTCAATAAGTTATTTTACCTTTAATTCATTATTGATATTAAGGCTGGTTTTCGGTTCAAATGTAGCGAAATAATTTATTGATTACTAGTTTATCTTTTATGTTCTTTTGTTTAGTCACTCCAAATTTCATTATCAGTTTTTGTACTCAAATTTTCAAATATCGAAAATGATTAAGTTAGTATAGATTAAGATAATGATGGTTAGATTTTTTAAGTTAAATTTAATTATTTTCAAAATTTTATATAGCAAATATATTATATAGCACGCAAAATTATTTTGATTAATGAATTTAAAGGTTACGGTTTGAGTTGGAATTGAAATTTCAAAATTCAAACAATGTAAAAATTAAAAACAATCAAAATTGAATAATAGAGACAAAAACCGATTATTCATGAATAATATGATAATAGTAAGAAACAAAACATAGCATAACAATTTATTTTCAAAACAAGAAAAACGTAGCATTAAAATTTTTATTGCTTCTATTTAAATTTAAATTAAAATTCTAATTTCAACTTGTAATATTTTTTTTTTTACTCAATTAAACTACATTTTGATCTAAAGCCGCTGAAGTACTACTTTAAGTATATAATGTAAATTTTAGCAAGAACTAACCAACACGGCAGGTTTGCCCGAGTGGTTAAGGGGGAAGACTTAAGATCTTCTGCACTCAAGTGCGCGTGGGTTCGAACCCCACAGCCTGCAAATTTTGTCTTTTTTTATTTTATTTTTAGAATTTAACCTTAATTTTTTTTATTTTTAATAATGTGTTTAATGTATTTATATAGATTTTGTCATATATGTTGATGTTGGATGAAGTTTTAGTATTGTTTTGCTTGCCTGTGATACTGATGTAATTAATGTATTCTGTTTGAGTAAATTCCATCAATTGTTATTAAATTTCAATTAAAATTACATTTTAGCTAATCAATTTACGAAAATTATGTAATAGTTATTAATATTATTGGGTTATTATATTTTACGATAATGTGACATGTTAACTCAAATGGTTTAAGATATCATTGTGATATTGTTAGAATGTTTCTTAACAATAAATTAAAGAATTTGAAAGTCTAAAAATATCTTAATTTAAAAAAAAAACCTTAAAATTCATAATTTTTTTATCTAAAATTATAGAAAAAATATTTTTTTGATATTATAACTAAATAAAAAGTTCAAGAAAAAATCATAAAATTCTAAAGAGAAGAATTATTGTTGTTATTGTTTTTAAATTTTTTTCTCATATAGAAGACAATATAACCACGCTTTAATATAAGATTATTGTATATTTTAGTCCTTAAACTTGACATTTTATACCTAATCAGTACTTAAATTTTTTGTAAATATAATTGATACGGTTGATGCCGTTAACTTTTGTACTGAGAGCCCAAAAAATATCAACACTGTCTTAAAATATTTTATAAAAATAATATTTTTGATATAATTTGTGGAACTTTAAAAATAATAATAGAAAAATATGTTTATTATTATTATTATTTCACATGATGAATTTGGACAAGCAATGTCCAGATGTAGAAGAAGTCGGATGTTCATTTGTTAATAATTTTATATTTTATTATAATTTCAAAATAATATTATAAAAAGACTTGATTTTTTTTTCACAAGCATAATCAACATAGACAATTCGGTTTCTAGTTTCAATTCAATTTGGATATGCCTAATTGTGATACATTCTTTCAGTAATTTTATAGTTTTTATAATTATTAATAATATAAAAAGCTTCAAGATATTTTAAAATTTCGTGCTTAAACCTTCAAGACAAGAGTAATAAATTTATTATTAAATAATAGATAAATGAATGAGAAGAATGTCTTAAATGAGATTAAGGCAGCCTATAGAGGATTACCAAAAAGGGTTGAGAGAAATTGACTCTCAAGATGTGAGGGACTTGGTTTGTTTAAATTTAAGGTTTTATTTGTTCCTTGTTACGCTATTTTCTAGTATTTGTGTGTTTCATTATCCTTTTAGTTTCAAAATTGGAATAGCCATTCTCTAGCTTTGTAAAAGCTTGGCCTGAATTGGATGGTTCGACCATTCAATCATATAGCTTGAATTTGAAAACTAGAAAACCAATTAAAATCTCTAAAAAAAACCCGAAAACTGAAAACTGAAAATTGAAAATAAAAAAAAATAAAAACAAACAAACAAACAAAGAAGCAACAAAACGAAAATGAATTTTTTATTTTTTATTTATTTAAGTTTCATTTCATTTTAATGTTTCTTTTTCTTTTTTGAGTTTCCTTGGAACTTTAAATAAAAATAATTAAGCAATCACATACCGATTGACTATTCGAGGCGGTCTCCTGTTTTTTCTTTCGAAAATTTTCCATCCGTAACTCATTTGTGTTTTAATTCTTTATTTCCTATATCTCTAAAATTTCATTCTTTTTCGCTAATGAAATGCATTCCCGTCTCCAAAGTCTCCCTAGGATTACTAGGTAAAAGGTCTTCATTTCAAGCATCATATATTTATGAAAATACCGAGCATATATGCTGGCAAAGTCCAACAAAAATAACACGGAGATTGATATAATTCTGAACACAAGTACAAAATTGCTATCAAAATTATTGAAATATGTTTTAGGGTCTCAACAAACCACTGAAGCTCTGCCGCACGCATCCAGTCTCACCACATTATCATCTAAACAAGCATCTTAATAGGGTGCAACTGGAGCACGGAAGCTAACTCCGGCATAGACAGCTTCCGCACCGAGCTCCTCCTCAATTCGCAGAAGCTGGAATACAGAGAACATAATCAGACAAAAACAGGTATAATTCTCTTCTTTCGAAAGGATGTTGATGGCTAATGACAACTAGAAACTATGTTTAAAGGTTGGGATATGAACCTGATTGTATTTGGCTAAACGCTCAGACCTGCATGGAGCTCCGGTCTTAATTTGGCCCTGGTTAAAAAGAAAACATGAACATGTCAAAACATTTGCAACAATGAAGATTTTCGATTCAGATTTAAGATAGTAATATTATTTACCGTGGCCAAACCGACTGAAAGATCAGCAATAAAAGTATCCTCCGTTTCACCACTGCAAGAACATAATCAAAATATTCTGAGTAAATTGAAACTTCGATTTTGCAAATCAAATCAATAGTTTTAGCATTCAAACCTGCGGTGGCTGGCCATCACACCCCATCCAGCTTGCTTGGACATTTTCACAGCTTCGATACTTTCAGTAACAGATCCAATTTGATTGACCTGTTTCAGTCATACCAAGAAAGAACTCAGATTAATATCCACGGCATCGTCCATAACAAATAAAAGAATGACCTTCTAAAAGAAGAATCCATTGTTACCTTGAGAAGAAGGGCATTGCAAGTTTTTTCAGCAATAGCCTTCGCAACCCTCTGCAAAGGTTAAAAGGAATAAAAATGTCAGTTTGCGATACATACACTCTTTCTTGAAGAAAAAAAGGAATGGTTAATTCTAACCTTTGGGTTGGTGACCAAAAGATCATCTCCTACAATCTGAACTTTTTCTCCGATTTCATTGGTTAGTTTGGAGTAGTGCTCCCAATCATCTTGGTCAAATGGATCTTCAATTGAAACAACCGGATACTCGGCTACGAATGACTTGTATAAATCTTTCAAAGCATCTCCTGAGATCTTTTGTTTACCGTCATTGTTCTGTACGAGCCAAACAGAAAAATACAAGAGCAAAGAAGTTAATATAACACATATGATGAGTAATCATAGGTATAATGCTTTTGAGTTGTGACAAAGGTCACCTCTTCTTTGAAGTTCAGGTCGTAAGTTTTATCTGTTCCGTAAAATTCAGATGCAGCAACATCCATTCCAATAACAACCTAGAATAATGAAATATTCAGATTCAATTAGCCACTTCCTTGCGTCCAAAAAAGGGAGTATTTATGAAGGTTACTAAGAAGGGGCACTAACTTTGCCAGTGTAACCAGCTTTAGCAATGGCAGTATTCAACAATTCAAGTCCTTCCTTGTTCTCCTGAAATTGCACAAAGAAAAGACATCAATAACTAGTCATTAAAGGAAATTAACACTTGACGTGTACAAATTAAGTGATCATGGGATTTCACGACTGAGAATTGACCTGGATATTAGGAGCAAAGCCACCTTCATCACCGACATTGGTTGCATCTTGACCATACTTCTTCTTAATCACAGACTTCAAATGGTGATAGACTTCAACACCCATTTTCATGGCCTCCTTAAAGGATGATGCTCCTACAGGAAGAATCATGAACTCCTGCAGACACAAATGCATGAGAACATCAATACCAGGATATGAGCTAAGTTAAGAAAGTCATAAGATAGCATTTGAGAACTTGATTTTAGAATTTGGATTTGGAAGTAAAAAAGCAATATATATTAAAGCAAAATATTTAAAAAATAACATTCATGATTTTTCACAAATCCACAGATTTGTTCAATGCCTAAGAAAATCCATGTTTTGAAAAGTCCATGATGCGTCTGCATTTCATTCTTACCATTTACTTTATAAAGGAAATCCAAATCCCAAACAGAGCAGAAAGGAATGTCAAGATCCATACCTGCATAGCAAGTTTGTTTCCTGCATGTGAACCACCATTGATGACATTGAAAGCAGGGACAGGAAGAACCAACTTGCTGTTTCCGGCAAGGTTAGCAATGTGCTGCATTGAAAAGCCAGTTTAGATGACATGAACCGGGGAAAAAACCACAAGTCCTATATGCCAAAATGTACCTTGTAAAGGGGAAGTTTCTTGACTTCAGCTCCAGCTTTGCAAACAGCAAGGGACACGGCAAGAATGGCATTTGCACCGAGCTGAAGGAAAACAGTAGAAAAACAGACATAACATCATTAGGATAAGAAGCCTCGGAACAAAAATCATTCGAAAGACAATAAATAAGAAATCGGAAAGGATACCTTTTGTTTGCACCAACCCCATTCATTTTGGGTTCCATCCAGTTGTTGAACCATGAAATTGTCAATTGCAGTCTGCTCGGTTGGGTCCTATAGAAATAAATTGAAAAGAAAACATTTCAGTTAGAAATATAGCACGAATAATTACATCAAGTTCACCATAACTACTAGTTCCCAATTTATTTAGTTACTAAAGCATGACATATTGTCGTACTCTCAAAAAAAAATCAAGTAGTAGCAAAAATAACAACCAAACAAAACTAAATACTGAAAGTTAATTAAAATAATATCATCAGTTCATGAACATAAGAGAACATGAAATTACAGGTTACGGACAAACCTTTCCAATCAATGCAGGGCCGATGATTGTGTTAACATTAGCAACAGCCTACATTTTACAAGAGCAACAAATTGTTAATAAAATAAATTAATACCAGCAAAAACAATAGATAATAGGATAACTGACCTTCGATACACCTTTACCGAGGTAATCGGAACCTCCATCTCTCAACTCAAGAGCCTCGTAAATTCCTAAAAGAAATCAAAACAAATAATTAAAAAAAGTAGAAATCAATTGTTTAGATATTAATTAACAGATAAATTAAACGTACCAGTGGATGCACCGCTAGGAACTGCGGCCCTAGCCTTTATACCGTTCGATGTTTCCACATCAACCTATCACATTCAGTCAAATCCATTAAGATCGATTTAAAATTTTTTTCAAAAATTATAACACTCAAAATAACTGAATAACTACAGGAACAGCGTTTACTCTACGAAATCAGATGGAGAAATAGTAAAAAAAATTGACAAAAACACAGCTACTCGACCGATTCAACTCACCGAGACGTAAATATCAATAAGCAAAACAGATCGAGAAATAATCAATCCGTAAATAACAAACGGCGATGCTATAATACTATATATCACATATCGATAACACAACAAAGCATAGAAAGTAGAACGAAAAAGAACAAACGAATAGAGCAAGATAAGGAGATGAGAAACGAACCTCAACCGTTGGATTTCCACGGCTGTCGAAGATCTGCCTAGCTTTGACGGAGACGATAGTAGCAGCCATGAGATGAAAAAGAGAGCTTTTTGAATTTTGAGATCTAAAACGGAAAAGGAAGCTTCGAGATTTTCGCAACAAATAGGTAAGCAAGCAGGTGGAAGTGAAATGTGGTTTATAAAGAGGAGAATAAGTGAATGAGAACCGTTGATATTAAAGGAAAAGGAAGGTGCCGTTTGATTTGATTTTATTGGTCTGTCTAGAAGGATGAGAAAAAAAAGCGGAAAACAAGGTGAGGAGCACGAGATTTTAAGTACTTTTTTTCATGGGGTGGTCGTTCCGGTGGATGCATGCCCATGGTATTCGGTGGTCTAAAGTACCTTTGATGGTTTTAGTAATTAGTATACCATTAGGAGGAGAATGGAGACTAGACATCATTATTAGTTGAGATTTGAGATTCGTACATTTGGATGAGTGATGCATTTATTTTTAGTTAGTGTAAAAATAACTGTAGTAATAAGATTAGATACTATAGTGATACTATAATTTAAAATGAAAAAAAAGCTAAACGTACTGCATTAGAAGTAAATGTTCATCCAAAGAGTCCCTTAGTTTTATGATTGGTAAATATGTATTTTTTTTAATGTGATTTTAAGGTTTAATTTGATAGTTAAAGTTTTCAGTTTAATTAAGTATCAAAAAGCGAAATTTAAATACTTAATTAAACAAAAAAAAGTATCAAATTAAACGTTAAAGTCAAGTTTGGGTACCTAATTAAAGCTAAAAAAATCTTTAAGTACCAATTTGAACCTCAAAATTAAATTTAAGTATCAATTTGTATATTTACCCTTTTATACCTAAATTTGAATTTGAATTTGAGTTTAGAAAGATATCTACTTTTATATTGAAACAAGTATTATAAATGAAAATAAAGCTATGTTTAACCTTTTAATTTACATCAATTTTAAGTTAGAGTCTCGGAGATTTTTCATATTTTGTTCTAAAGTTTACAAAAATTAATCTTTTTAAAATTCATGACTACACTTTCAATAATTTTATCGGTTCAAATGTGAGTGTTCTTCCTAATAGGTAATTTATATTATAGGTAAATATCTTGGTTATGACATTGTTAATGACAAAGACAAATTATGAGCCAAGGAGACGAGTTAAATTGCTCGACAAGAAAAAGTAAAAAGGAACTAATTGTGTAATTTAAACTAAAATTTTTATATTAAATAATGATATAACGTGCCACATTAGTTTACTGTTACCTTGTTAACGATAGTTAACTGTTGACAAATAGATAAAATTAGCGATTATATCATAACATTTTAAGATTTGATGATCAAAACATAATCCAAATCATACATAAATGATTAAATCTGAAAATTACCCAAAACTTCATAATTATCAGAGAGAAAGGAAAAAAAATTATTTCCATATAATTTGAAATCGGGATAATATAAAATTTGACCCTTGAACTTATCTATTTGTACTTAAGTTGGTCCTTAAACTTGTATCTCGTCAACCAGTTTGATACCTCCATACTAACATCATTAATTTGTGCTAACATGACACTATTAGCTAATCCGGTGGTGTCACGTGACAGCCTATCAAAGCGCCACATGAAAAGCATAAATATAATTTTTAATTTATATTTTTTAAATTTATGTTTGCCACATGTTAACTTGAGAAACAATCACATGACACCGTTAAATTAACTAGGATTGACTAATAATGTCACGTTAGCAGAGGAATGATAGTTTGTTGGCACCTTGTAAGCATATTCTTTTTGAAAGATTCCAACTCAATTGTTCTTTTTCCTAAAAACAAGTCTCTACTTTCATTTCATGATTAATTAATTCAAGTTGTTTACACGATTAATTATTCTCGTTAAAGTTGCTAAAATGGAATTTCACTTCTTCTTTTATTGTCTTTTCAAGTCTTGATTTTTTTAAAAATAAATCCAAAATTTAAAGTGAAAAATAAAATAAAATCCTAAAATATTCCACGAAAGCATAATTAACGAGAATAAATAATTGTGTTAACAAATTAATAACATTATAAATAATACCAAATTAAAGTAAAAGATTAAAATATCAAATTTAAAATTAATAGAGAGGTTAGAAAAATAAATTGGCCATTTATATATCATAATCATATTAAAGTATTTCATCTTTTGCCAGAATTAAATTATATATTTAGTAAAAATGTAATTTCACCGTTTTAATAATTTATATCTTTATAATTTTTAAATGAGTGAATCATTTTTTTTATCATTTTTGGAAGGCAAAGTACAATTTTACCATTACTAATTTAAAATTTTATAAATTATAAAAGAGCCCAAATGAAAAATTTTACCCTATGACTTTGCCACTACTATTAGTTAAGAGTTTGATTGAGTTTGTATTAATAATTAATCATGTTTCAACTCAATTATGTAATTATTAAAAAGTCATCGTTTTTATCAAGCAATAATTTTTTTGAGGATACTTTTGTCTTTTCATATTTTTATATAAAAATGTAAAAAATTACATACACGTGATAAGATTTGAACCTAAAACATTATAATATTCATTGTTTCGATTTTACCATTTCAATGAAAACTACATTTGATTTTTATGTTAACTTTTTAATGATTATTACATAAAAAAAATTTCACCCATGTTGTAGGTTTGTCATAATCTAGTTATATATTAAAACTCTAACTAAGATTATGTTTGACAAAATGTTGAAAAATTTTTAATTAACTGAAAATTAATATTTTCAACACGTTTGATAACCCATAACGAAATTTATTAGAGAGATTATTTTTTCCAAAAAAAATATGGAAAATGATAATTAGATAGATACCTACTTATCACTCAATAAAGAATTTTTTTAATTATTTTTTAATTTATTCTATTTCATTTAAGATTATATTATCCTTTATCAAACAATCTAATTATAATTAATATTTAATTTTAAGTAATACACCAAACAAATTTTATAACTTAAATTCAATACTTTTCAATACTTATTTTTTCAACACTTAATTTTTTTTAACTTATCAATCATAGCCCAAGTCTTTTTCTTATTCTTTTTATAGAAAAACCCTAACTGCTCAACTTTTCAACTAAATATTTGCTTCGTCGACGGCGGTATTGGCCTTTGGGCTAGTTACTTGACTTATTCAACATTAATTTTTTGTGGTTTTTATTTTGTTTTTAATTTGTGGTTTTGTCCATAATTTCATGGTGTTATTTTGTCCACACTTTTCATAGTTTTTGTTTTGTTCGATCCGTTTTCTTTAAAAGTTGATGTGTTTTTATTTTTAGTTTTTAGTTTTTAGTAATGTTATGAGGTATATGTGATATTTGTCATATAATGGTGCCACTAGATTTTTTAAGAACAATTCTCAAAGTAATGGTGATAATGTAACACCCCTATACTCAACTCGATTGCCAAGTCAAGATATAGGAATACTACATTTGTTGCCAGAGCAACAAAGATCCTCTAGTGAATTGAGTTTCATATAATGAATATTTTGATATTACAAACATAATATCTTTATGTCGACTTGATTTTGTATAAAATGTTTCAACCATTTATAAGTATAAAACAGGGGCCAAGTATCGATACTGTGAATAAGATATCAGTACCTTACATCAAGTATTGATACCCCTACCTTGTATCGATATCAATTTAAGCTTCAAAGTTTTAAAAAATTCAGCAAAACTCAACAGTATCAGTATATTGGACAAAGTATCGACACTTTCCTCAAAGTATTGGTACTTTTCACCAAACATCGTTATCATTTTATAGTTCGATGTTTTTAAATTTTTAAAGGAAAAATTACCTAAATACTCCAATTATTTAATAATAGTTCAACCCTTGCTCAAAGATGAAATTCACCCAGTCCAATTCACAATTCAAACATATAACCAACTTGTGATTGTAATATCTACACAACTCAACATAAACATACTTAAATATGTCTAAAATTCACAGGATTGATAGTGTATCCAAGTTTTACATTTAAGTCCTCCAAAACACTTCATTTGTACACAAGTAACATACATATGTGTTGGAATAATATGGACATCACATATATAATAAGTATAATTACATGTTATTATTTACTATCATAATATATTAGCCCAATTTGAAAGTTATCTATTTTTGTTAAGGTTATTGGGCTTTAGTTATTAAATAAAGCATAGGCCAAATATGTGTAGATAATCTAGTAACTAATCTCTAATTGATGATAACCTGATTAGAAATTAGGGTTAATGTGCAAAAGTTATATATTTAGGTCATGGTCCCCAAAATTACAAATAGGTAACTTTTCTAATATCTCATCTTTAGAAAAGAGAGAATCGCTTCTCAAAATTACTTGTGTGCTAATTTGAAAGATAAAAACCATAAGATCAGAAGATTTCAAGAAATCCATGAATTCAGGTACGCTTCCGCATTTAGTTTTATTCTTGATGATTTGACATGACAAATCTTGGTTTATGGTTTGTTAAGTTTTATATCAGATGTTATTTTACGGTTCTACAATTATGTACATGTCATATATAAGTCAAAAACATTAAACCATACTCTCTTCCAAGGTTGAGGATGTGATGAGATGAGCCGACAACGACCTCAGTTCTAACTCTTCGAGTTTATCTTTTACCTACGCGTTGGAAAGAAACACAATAAGTTGGCGAAAGCTTAGTAAGTACTTCAAGAATTAAAATTTTAAATTAAGGTTTGTCAAATTTCACTATGTATGATTATCATTCCATACATGAATGCCAATTAATAATGATCAACTTATGAAATTTACATTACTTACCACATTGCTTCAATAATTTCTCTTACTATATTTCACTTTTATAACCCATTGTAGATTAAACACAATGCTTAGGATATATGGAATAGATATAAAGGTGCACCGAAGTGCATTATTAGAACAAAACAACACCAATGTGCTTATCCAGAACAGATTAGCACCGCAGTGCTTATCAGAACAAAACAACACCGAAGTGCACATCAAAACAAAAACCACGCTAATTTTTCCTTCATAGCATGTCATTTATATCCTAATAGTTCTCATATCGTCTACATAGGCTTTAACACAACCAATCCATAACATTTATTCAATCAAAGAGAAGTAAGACAAACTTTTCACCTTCTTACAAATTGATCCTTATATCCTTAAATTCAACATAACTTGAAATTTCACTAATCATTCAACATTTATATCATCAATGCTTTAACGCTCTTCTTTTATGATCCCTTTTCAACATTCAAGACTTCATATCATATTTTGTTTACTTTACAAATTAGCCATTTTCTACTATTATAATATATCATTTCAATTGATTTTCATAAATGGAATTTAAATTATATTCATTTATACTTGTCAATAAATTATACACTTAATATTAATATATTCATAATTAAACTAACTATTTACGACTTTTTGTATTTACATTTAAATGAAACAAAGTAAAAATCCTTGGATACTTGCAACCAGAGCTTGGATGATATGTTTTCCTTTCTTTTCACTTATTGACCACTTATTTTCTTTTGTCACCAATTTAGTCTCCACTCTTCTCTTTTTCTTCATTCCCATACCAAAACATTCAACATTTACTTGTTCAAATCATAAGTAAATAATATATCTATACTATTTTAATGAAACTAACATGAATTTCGTGAAAAAACCTATTATTCTTACCTTAATATCTTGAAATCAAAACCTAATTTTTAGTTTATCTCTCCTCCAAAGCAACCTTTGATTCTTTTTTCATGAATTTAAAGTGGCTAATAGGCTTCTCTATTGATTTTACTAAGAAATCGTGAGAGAAACTAGAGAATTTAAGCTTGGAAAGACTTGAAAATGGTGGAATGACCTAATTGTGATCAAAGCAGAAGTTGAGATTAGGGGACTATGGTGGTGGCGTGGGAAGCTTAGAAGATGGAATATTTTCTTTCATCTTTCTACATGTTTCCATTAAAATATCTGTCTAATTTATTTATTAAAGATATTTTCATAATTACCCACCAATCCTAATTTTACACAAATCAATCCTTAACCATTAACTTTCCATAATATGTTATTTAATTAATTACTATTCCATCGTTCATGTACAAATCATACCTTATTTTGGTAAAATTTCATTCTTTGTCCTTCATTTTTCCTCTAATTCAATGTAATCATTTCAAACTTTTAATTTTCTTACTTTTACCCCAACACTTTCTATTCTTCTACAATTAAGTCATTATCTCGAACTAATTTCTCATAAAAAAAACATTTCTAATTTCCTATTGGCTCTAACTACTTCCTATACTAACATGCAGAAATTCCTATTTTATTCGTTTATAATATTCTATAATATTCCTAACTCGACTCTGTACTGTTCCTAGCTCTGAGGCATAACGAGGATGTTACAGATAAATTCAAGATGATGATGATGTTGATGATAAAGAGGAGGATAAATCATCTGAGACTTGATCTTTTGTGCATCATTTATGTGATGGGTCTCTTAGGGCTTTTAGCAGTTGTTTCTTGGTTGATCAGTGTTCATCATCAAGTTGATTTGATGGTGGTAGGGTTAGGATGCAAACTTCAGTAGTTTGATCAAGTCAATGTATCTCTAGTTTATTTCTGAATTATTTCAATGTTGTAGTTATTGTTAGTTTGCCTTTCTCCTTTTTGAGATAATTCTGTAGACATGACTTTTGTGCATTAGTTTGTAATTATTTATTTATCATTTGTACTATATGTCAAGTTATTATATTCTTTTTGTAAGAGCTAATTTTACCTTTTATTGGCTCATATATTTATGGTTTTCAAAAAGACTAATTTGAAATTGTAGCATTTTTGGAGGCCAAACTATAATTTTGTTGTATATTAACCTAAGATTTTATCAATTATAAGAGACTAACGCAACAATTTTCCATTTTAAGGGGTCATGCCCTTGCCTACCCCCTTTATTTACAGTAATTTATCTTTTTATATTTTTATATAAAATCAAAACGCTATAAATAATTAGATTTGAATCCAAGACATTATATTTTTTTTAAAAATTTTACCATTTCAAACAAAATTTTATTTTGTTTTTACATGAAAAATTTTATAAAATAAATATATTATTAAAAAAATCATAGTTTGCCATAATCTAGTATTTATATCAATTAATAATTTATTGTGTTTGTAAGGCCCAATTTTTGGCCGGGCCCGTACAAGCAATAAAATAAAAAATACAATAATAAAACCATATTATAGCAGTCCAGTTATAAACAGTCTAGGGCCCAAAAAAATAGACAATGGCCCACAGCCCAATAGCCAATCAAAACCTAAATTCAAAACCTAAAATCTAGACCTAAAATACAAGCCCAGCAGACCCAAAAATTGAAACCCTAACAGAAACCCTAGGGCTTCTCCCACTTTGCGCCGCAACCAGACAACCCCTCATGTACGGCCTCCGTGCGCCCAAAGACTGGCTCCGTACGCTCCAACGCTCCAGCAGTCACGCCCCACGTCAAGCGCCACGTACCACCACGCCAACGGGCCTCCGTACCTACGAAGAAACAGACAAACAACAGCAGCAACAATAGCCAATACGAAAGCAAAGAAAGAAAAATGATATTTTTTATTTTATTTTAAACATTCGGCTATAAAGCCTATGATTTTCGATTGTAAAAGGGCTCTTTTTCTTTTTACACACAAACGAACACACACATATTTACACATACAAAATACAAAAAAGCAACCAATATTTGAAGGTGATTTTTCGATTTAAATCTCCGGGCGTTTTTTTCGGTTTTATTCTTTGTTTTGTGTTTTTTTTTATTTCGAAAGCAAATAAAAAGTGAAGGGGAAAGGACTTACCTTAGCATACGAGCCATCGTAGTCCTCATCTCCTTCGCTGAAATCGAAGTCGGAGATAGGATTTTGGGGCTAAAATCGACAAACTTCACGCTAGAGTCTAAACGAAGGAGTAAAGGAGGGGTTACTGAAGGTCATCGTTCATCGTCGCAGTGATGAAATGGTGGCTAAACGGCGCAGAACCTTTAGGGTTCCCCTTTCCCCATTGTTTTCAACTGAAATGTCTAGGTTTTTCAGAGGCTTTGTCCTCTTTTAATTGGTGACGCGAAACGGTACCGTTTAAGACATGATTTGTAGCCTTAAAACGATACCGTTTAGAGAGCCCGACCCGATCCGTTCCCGAGTACCCTCAGGACCCGCGTGTTTTCGCGGTGAAGGGTTATTTGCAAGATTGGCCCCTTCCCTTCGTACTGGTGTTTGATTAGGCCTAGTCCAGATTTATTTCTTTTTTTTTTTTAATTCAACCTTTTAATTTAAGCGCGTTTCGTTTTAGTCCGCGTTGTAACGCCGCGTTTTGGGGCTTGGATTATTTCTAGTTTGAGCCCTTACGCATTTGCCCGCTTTACCTATTGGTCCTTATTATTATTATTATTTTATTTTTAAATTATCCCTTTTGTTTTAATTTAATTCTAATCAAGTCTCTTTATTTTATAGCCCTTTTTATTCTTAACTACTTATTTGTACAATTGTTTTTGAAGATTTTTTTTAGATTATTTTAATATTTTGTACAATACTTTTTTTATATTTATATATTTGTACACGCATGACTTTATTTTATTTTATAAAATCATCACTTTAAATTTCTTTTTGCATTAAGCTATTTTAATACTCTTATATAACCTCATGTTTAAATATATATATATTAATACATTTATTACTTTAATAGATTTTTTATTATTTAAAATACTTCTTGCTTTATGATTTACTAAGTATTTTTCTTTATGTATATATAAAACTATTCTAGGAACTTCATCTTTGTATTTATAAAATTATTATTTTTGAATGTTTCTTTATATTATATTATTTTTATGTTTTATATAATATCTCATTTAAATGTTTTTATATAATGGTACATATATAATTTATAGATTAACTTAAATTTTATATATATATATATATATATTATTAATCTCATGCTATTTTTACAATAAATCTATTTATATATGCATGTTTTGTAAAGTTTATGTGTATTATATCTTGTCATGTATTTTTATTATTCTTTCATATTACATATTATTTAAGTTATCATGTACTTTGTCATTTTTAAAAAAAATAAATTTGTGTTTAAAATATTTTGCATATGATTTGATTCAAACTTTGTTTCTATAATATCTATTTCAATAATTATACATCCCTAGTTTCTATGCAAATTTGTCAACCTATATATTATGTGTTCATTTATTTGTCATTATTCTAAAATCATTTTATAGCACATTGGCTTCTAATTGCTATTTTGTTTTTTTTACATCTTGCATTGATTATTTTATGTCATGCTATGTATATTATTGTGTGTATTGTTTTGGTTGTGTTGAATTGTTATATTATTATTTTCGTCATTGTATTATTATATCAATTATTTCCCATGCATGATCGTAATCGGGTTATATTTTTTTAGGTTAGTTATACTTAATTATTAATCTGTTAATTGATTGTATCTCATGTGAGTATATCATCCCATATCATTGTTTTCCACTTGGTTTATAAAATTTGGTTTTATAAGGTCCAAATCTTTAAGATTCATTTCGTTTTATTTCAAGTCGCATTAACGAGTTTTAAGCTATTTTTATAATTATTCATTTAAAAATTCTTTAAAACGAAGGCAATACTCGATGTTTTGCAATTCGGGAATCGTGCCTTATCGTGCTGGGTTGCGATTTCCCGCTTGTTCAAAACAATCGAATATTCTTTTGGAATTTCACTCATGTCTTTAAAAACTCTTCAAAACGAAGGTAATACTCGATGTTTGGCAATTCGGGGAATCGTGCCCTATCGTGCTGGGTTGCGATTTCCTGTTTGTTCAAAATAATTGAATATTCCTTTAGAATTTCACTCATGTTCTCTAAATTCTAAAATAAGGCAATGTCCGATGTCTAGAAATTTGAGGAATCGTGCCCTACTGTGCTGGGTTTTGATTTTTTCGTTGGACTAAATAATTGGGGCATCCTTTTTTGATTTTCAACATATAAACTTTTGGAAGTTGAAATTTATCGTCTTTTCGAGGGTATAAAGGATCGTGTCCTATCGTGCTGGATGTGATGCTGTATTCCTTTGAAACAAGAGAATTTTGACGACCAACTTGAGCTATTCAAATGTTTATAAAAGGAACCACATTTCAAAAAAAAAAATTTAAATCTTAGACATAAGAACAGTATTTAATCAATTTGGTACCAATTTTGGGCGTAGTGAGGGTGCTAATCCTTCCTCATGCGTAACCGACTCCCGAACCCGTGTTCTCATATTTTCGTAAGACCAAAATTGTTGTTTTATTAAAAAGAAATATTTTATTAAAATAACCAAATTTCTAGGTGATCCGATCACACCTAAACAAAAAGATCGGTGGCGACTCTACGTTTCATTTTTAAAAAGTCGATTCCCCGTTTTTCTTTAAATTTAAAAGGTGGTTTCGACAGTGTTTATATAAATATTATACAACATTTATTTTACACTAACATAATTCATCCCAAAGAAAATAATACATTAAAATATGCTATTTGCCAATGTTAAAGATGTTTATGGGTTGGGCCGAGCTTAGGTATTATATTAAAACACTTTCTGCTTACTCAAGCTTGGACCATCTCAAAATACAAGCTTAAAATTTTGCTCAAGCTTGCTTTTTTTTTTTTAATAACTAATTCAAGTCCATTTTAGACTCACTCATATTATTCTTTAAATAAAAAAATATTTATGAATTTTATATTTATATTATTTTTAATTTATATTATTTATGAATTTTAGGTTCATCCATATTATTTATATTATTTTTATTTTAATATATTTTTATTTATAATTTTTTTATATAGTCATCTTAACATTTTTTAATATTTATATTATAGATTTAATTTTTATGTGTTATAAATTACACAATATATAAAAATAACATAATATAAAATATTACAAACTTTAAAAAAATGGGTTAAGTTGGGTTCGAGCATTGAATGTTCAAGCTTCAGGTCGACCCATAATTTAAACCGGCCTAATATTTTTTCCTTAACTTTCCTAAATTATTGGGCAAGCCTTTTGGGCAGGTAACCCGACCCATGAACATGTGTAGTCATTATACTTTTATATAACTTGAGATTTAGGGTGAGTTTGGATGGGCGGTGCGTTTACCTGTGGTTAGTGTAAAAACAGCGGTGGCGGTGAGATTAGATACTATAGCGATACTGTAGCGTGAGACAAAAAGTAAGCTAAACGCACCGCACCGCCGTCCAAACCCACCCTTTTTCATTATTCTTTAAAAGCTAAAAATTCAATCCTCTTACTCTTTCAATTTAAAATTCTTAATCCAATATTTATCGCCATTAGTAGTTTCTATTAAAATTTGTCAACCCAACATGTTTATTTTCTTTTAATCATACATCACATGAGGACAACTTAATCAATATGTCAAATTGGACTAAGATTTTTTTTTTCTGGTGAATTACAAGAAGAGGGTAAAGCCCTAGTAGTAACGCGACTTGAACCTAGGCCACACTTGAGGTGACGAACACGTTGATCATCAGGCCAACATACGGGGTTCATTGGACTACGATTTTTTAAGTTAAAATAATTAGAGTTTTAAAGTACAAGGACTAAATCTCAAATTCTATAAAAATAGAGAGAGTAGCAAACATATTTTAACCAAAAGGAAAACAAAAACATTATCATCAAACATTTAGGGACCAAATTATCTATGGTTGAATGAAAAGCAAGCCTCCCAACATAAAAAACTCCAAAAAGGAATAATCTGTCTTCACTCTCACCTGACATTGTTCTTTACGCCCTTCAAAACCATAACCTAACAAAGCTCTCAAAGGCCAAACCCCACCCCTTACTCTCTTTTTTAATCTCTTCCCTTCATTTCTTTCACCATTTCCATTGATTTTTTTTAACAATGGCAGCAACTTCCTTAACCCTCTCAAGATTCCTCTCACCGGCCGCCGCCATTTCATTATCCAGCACCACCAAGCTTTCCTCTAAATCCCTTCCTTTAAAGCTCTCCTCCGTTTCTCCCCTTTCCTTCAACCTCCACCGCCGCCGCGTTTCAAAACCCATTTCCTTTTCTACCAAAACAACCCAAATCTCCGCCGCTATCTCCGTCGGAGATAAGCTTCCTGACGCAACACTCTCCTACTTCGATTCCGATGGTGAACTCCAAACCACGACGATCTCTTCCCTTACCGCCGGCAAAAAAACGGTCATCTTCGCTGTCCCCGGCGCTTTTACCCCAACTTGTTCCCAAAAACACCTCCCTGGGTTCGTTGAGAAATCTGGGGAACTCAAAGCCAAAGGGGTTAACACCATCGCCTGTGTTTCGGTCAATGATGCGTTTGTGATGCGAGCTTGGAAGGAAAATCTGGGTATCAAAGATGAAGTCCTTTTGTTATCGGATGGTAATGGGGAATTCACTAAGAAAATTGGGTGTGAATTGGATTTGACCGATAAGCCTGTTGGACTTGGTGTTCGTTCTAGAAGGTATGCTCTCTTGGCTGAAGATGGTGTCGTTAAGCTTCTTAATTTAGAAGAAGGTGGTGCTTTTACTTTCAGTGGAGCTGAAGATATTCTCAAAGTGCTGTGATTTTCGAGAGATTAATAAACATCGGCTACTTCTTTTGTTTGGCTAGTCTTTAGTTTACTTTTGTAATAAAATTGACCAAAATCTGAGAACTTTCTTATGAATGAATGATATTTTTCCTTTGAATCTTTGTCTTATTTGGGTTTTACGTGCTGCAATGATAATTCATATATATATGAACGTAGATTAGAAGAAATTTAACTATACATATATACATGAAACAACTACATCTTTCTTTGAATATCAAATTATCAGGGTTGAATAAGCTTTTGCAGTGTTCCTTCAATGGAAATGGACCTTCCTTTTACCGGTTACTTACACACGGCAAGTTCCGAGACATCCTCATCGGAGTTCCAGTTGTCCATTCCTTTAGCCTTCATCTCCGAGCAGATAATCTGCGCCTCTTGCGACTTTCCTTGCTCTTTAAGGCCAATCACGAGTTCCTTACAAGTCGTGAAACGTGGAAGGAAATGGTTTTCAAACATTTCCCGATACCAAATGTATGCGCCGATGAAATCCTTGTGTTCACAATATCCCTTAATCAGAAGGGTATATGTATCAGCTTTAGGAACCAATCCCTTGGCCTTCATATCATCAACAAGATCCTTTATTTCTAACAACTTTCCGTTTTTAAACTGTCCCAAAATCAAGCTATTGTAGGTCATTTTGTCAGGGCAAATTCCACGGTCTATCATCTCTCGATGCAAAGAAACTGCATTTTGAACATCTCCGTGCTCTGCATACAAGTGAATCAGCACGTTATATGTGAGTAGATCGGGAGTCAAATGCATCTCTTCCATTTCGCGAAACAGTCTCTCGGCAAGTTCTATTCCTTTCTTGCTGCAACCACTAATGAGAGGATGATAGGTATTCAAAGTCGGCTTAATGCCCAAACTCTTCATGTTTTCATACAATTCCAGACATTTCTCAGCATTTCCTTCGTTAGAATACCCTGATAATAAGGTGTTGTAGGTGATGACATCGGGACTACACCCATTACTTGTGATTTTGGTAAGCAAAGCCTCGGCTTCAGTTATCCTTCCCTTCTTGCATAGTCCACTAATAAGTGTGTTGTATGTTACGATCGTCGGTCTTGTTTCACCCTTCACCATTTCATCAAAGTACTTGAAAGCATCAGTCAAGTTTCCGGCTGCACAATTTCCGGCAATAAGCGTGTTATATACCAGCACGTTAGGCAACACCCCTCTACTTATCATATCCTTGAAAGTTATCTCGGCTTCAAGAAGCATTCCATTCTTGCATAAACAATTTACAAGCGAACCATACGTGACAACATTCGGTTTAATCCCATCCCTTTCCATTTCTTCTAAAACCGCAAAACACCTATCGAGTACATTTATTTTCCCGTAACCATTAATAAGAACATTGTACGTCTCTACTTTAGGCGAAACACCCTTCTCCCTCATCTTTTTCACCCATTCTTCAGCGTTCTCCACGTCTTTCATTTCAAAAAACTTGCCAATCAAAGTATTGAATGTAACATAATCCGGCTTCAACCCCAATTTCTCCATATGCTCAACCGTTGAAATTGCTCGATTCATATCCCCAATTTGACAATATCCCTTCACAATGGTATTAAACACTACCTCATTCGGCACAAACCCTCTCTCGATCTCATTTTGTAAAACCTCTTCCGCTTTTTTGAAATCCCTTTCCTTACACAAATGATTCAACCAATTACTCAATGCATACCTATTGATCCCAACTCCTTTCCCCTTCATTTCTTCATACAAAGCCATTGCACTTTCACCATTCCCACTCTTCAAAAACCCATCAAAAAGAATACTAAAAGTATACCCATCACCAACAAATCCATGAGCTTCCATTTCCTTTAAAACCCATTTTGCCTCTTCCATTCTTTGAGCATGACAAAGACCACTAATCAATGTATTAAAAGTAACAATGTTAGGCACCACATTCTCCTTCACCATCCTCTCTTTTAAACCAAAAGCCTTCCCTAAATCCCCAACTTTACAATACCCATCAATAAGAGTATTATAAGTAACCAAAGTAGGCACTAATTTCCTCTCAAGAATCTCATTAAACCCTTTCTCAGCTTCCCTAATTCTCCTCTCTTTACAAAGGCCACTAATCAAAACATTATAAATAAACAAACTTGGATTAACCCCTTTTTGTTTCATATCATCCAAAAACTCATAAGCCCTTTTCAAGTCCCCTAATTTAACAGCAGCTTGGATAGCTTTACCATACATGAATTTATTAGGTCTAAAACCAGACCCTATAATTTCTTCAAACAAATTAAGGGTTCCATCAAACTTATTCAAAGATATCAAAGAATCAAGCAACAGGTTAAGTGAAGTTATAGAAGGCTGCATACCTTCTTTCCTTATAGCTTTATATAATTCCATGGCTTCACTATGCATTTTGGATTGAGCTAATAATGAAAAGAGAATATTAGAGAAACTGAGTTTCAAAGAATATGAAGTGAAAGAGAAGAGATTGAAGAGATCAGATGGTGATTTCGAGGAAAGGAGTGATTTTGTGAGGGTTTGAGCAGCTTCAGTTTGGCCTTGTTGGAGTAAAGTTGTAAGCTCTTGAATATGGTGGTGGCATTCATGGTGATGAAGAACAAAGGTTTCATGTTTCTCGTTGGTGTTGGCTGCTTGGGAAGAAGACTGTGTGGACAGTGTGGAGAGAGGTTTGGGTTTCTTCTGGGAAGTGAAAGATAATTGGGAGAGGAGAGTTACACGCTTTGCTGCCATGTTAGACTTTTGGCACTGATACACCATTAAAGAAAAAAATAATCCTTTTTGTAGGTTTCAATTTCAGTGCTTTAGTTAAAGATGATGAAGCCCCCAACGGTTTCACCATGAAAAGCCCATGAGAGACCTGTAAAGGTATCCCCTTTGGTTCTTCAAAGAAAGCCCATTTTTATCCTCACTTGTCTCACTAAATGGTAAATAGAAGGATAAGATGCCCTCAATATCACTCATTTATTAGTAAGTTTACATTTTTAACTACTTAATTTCAAAAAATTACGAATCATTAGATTATTTAAAAAAATTTATTTAAGTGATTAAATTGTTTGAAAATTTTTATTTAATTCATTGAGCTATTAAGCTCTTTTTTTTAAAGCTCGGCTAGTAAGCTTTAAGAAATAATTCGACAATCGGTACGGTACATATCTTAGATCCAAGTCATTTGACAACCATTGTCGGAGATTGAATAAGAAATTTGTTTAGATTTTGATTTGCAAATTCATGACATTTAAAGCTATTTCATGAAAAATCTGAGTTGTAAAAAAGAAGAGGAAAAAAATATTTCGATTGGTGTAGGTCGTGTGAACAGAGAAGGCCATACAATAGTAATTTTAACAACCCATCGACTTAAATTAAAACTTTTGAATAGTTTAGTGACCATTTTGTAACCTTTTAAAATTCAATGATCAAAATATAAATTTACTAATAGTTTAGTAACCTTGGGTGTACTTTACCCTAAATCAAATCTGTAGCTTTGGAAAAAAAAAAGTAAAACATTTAAGGCCACTGAACTATTGGTAGATTTATACTTTAGTCACTCAATTTTAAAAAATTACAAAATGACCACTGATCTATTCAAAAATTTTCATTTAAGTAACTTGAAAAAGGTTTTATTTTTCTTGTGCCCTTAATGAATAAGTTAACCTAATACTTTGTTTTAGGTTTTTTAGGAAGTTATTGGCCAAGTAGTGATAGCCACTTTGTTTTAAACCTTAGCTTCTCCTTACGCCACCGATTGTTACCGCATAATCTTTTTTATTCACACCATTAGCACTAATCATAGGTTTTCTCCCCTTTTCGTAAAAAATGAATTAAATAATTTTGGGAGCATAAAGTATAATTTTAGTATTACATGAACTTGTAATTTCCTAAAATTAAAGGGACTAATAGATAATTTTTTTGTTGGGGGGGCCTCCCCCCTCTCTTGGCCCTTGCCTCTTCTCTTTTATAATTTAATTTTCTTTCATGAAGTGATTTTAAATATCATGAATTTGTAAATTAAATTTTGAACGAATTTCTTCTTCTTCAATTTCCAACATCGATCACCAAATCGCTTAGATCTGAAGTATGTTATTTTACTCGTCAGTAACTACTATTTCACCGCACTAATAATTAAACTATCGCTTGAAACTCACCGACCGAATTTAAAAAAAAAAAAAAAGACTTAACAACTATTGATTAAAATAAAACTTTCAATTAATTTTATCATCATTTTATAATTTTTTAAAGTTAAATAATTAAAATATAAACTTACTACTACTGGTATACCTCTTAGTTGCTTTTTCTTTAAAGTTTAAGGACCCTAATTTCCTTAATTTGCAGGGCATCCATGAAAAGAAGAAAAATGAAGGTTTGTGATTAGTTTCATGATGTAGAACACCAAAGAAAAAGCTGGGATTGTACCAACCAGAGATTGATTACTACATTATATTGTTGAGATTATAAATTCATTTGTCACTTCACTTTATTTCTAACACTCATCAAATCACTAATGATACCCTTATAAATGTGAGTGGTTGCCAACTTTCATATAAACACCCATTTAACTACACCAATATTTTTATCCATATTCATAATATATTCATATTCTACATTTATTAGATTTTCATTTTGAGTAGTTGATTTACTCTTTTAACTCATTTAGTATGCGTATTGTTATCTTATCAATACACGAGAATATGGATTCGAGTGTATTGAAGCACATTATCCTCCTATTTATGGGTAGAAAAGAAACTAGATATTATATCAAAAGAACAGATATAATCAGAACCTATACATATTATAGAACTTTGATCTAAACCTGATCTTAATTTCACCTCGAAAATTTTTATTGAAAATCTTCTTAACTTCATCCCCAAACTTGATTTTCAAAAAAAATAAAAAATCATATTATATTCAAGTTATTTTGCCGTCTTCAAAATTTAAATTTAAATTTAATGTACAAATAAGATATTTATTTGTAAATTATTCAACTTTGATACGAAGAAAACTCAAAGTCAATTTGGTCATTGAGCTAAACTCGAACTATAAAACAAACCAAATTTGAATATCTTGATATTCAATTTAAGCAACTTGCAAGCATAAGCGAATCTCAAATCAAAGATTGATTGGTAAAACAAGCAGACAAAGAGATCAACAGAGAATCAAATATGAAAATGAAAGCTTTTCTCATTATTTTTATTTCATTTCTCAAACAAATTCCCAACCACAACATAAATGGGAAAATTACAAAAAAAGAAGGAAAAAAAAACTACAAATAGAAAAAAAAATGCCAACAATTCACTCCAAAATCTTCTCTATATCATCTATTTTGGGGGTCAAAACCCAGAAACAACCTTCCATTAGCTCCTTATAATTCTCTGTATGATGCATATGCATTACCATTACAACATATGTTTCTGTATTTCCCTTAATTTTCTTGGATATTCACAAAGATAACTAACTTTTTTTTTTCGAGTTATCGAACTCGAAAAAAAAATCTTATGCTCAACCTTAAAAGAATAACCCTTTTTAGATTTTTGTTTGTTTTTTTTACACAAAGCTAAAAATTGCAAGGAAATGTTGTTATAATCACCACATAATCACCTGTTGATGGCATTAGTAGCCAAAAGAATTACACCGGGGATGATGATAACAGCCACTACGGACTAATTTAAGGAGTTGCATTACGAGTTGGGGACGATGGTGCCAACATATCCGAATCCCATGATGAAGAAGGCGATTGCTTGTGCAAAAAGGTATATGAAATAATGGTTTTTACCGAACACGACGTCGTAGCAGCCACAGAAGAATAGATAAGCTCCGACGCATAGCTCTAACACATGGAGCCTGCCAACATTTGATTGTTAGATGAGAAGGCATTGAATAACAAGTTAAGGTTGTAAACTTGTAATAGCAGATTCAATTTGATAGACTTTATACCTTTCTCCGAACCGGAAACGGGGTTTTCGGGGTGCTTTTGCAGCTGCTTTAGACTTGAAAGCATCCCCGAGTTTCTCAGTGACGATCCATTCGTTTACTCTACCAGCCTCTAATAAGCCGATGAAGGTAGCCTTAGTTCGATGCAACGACATGACGTTTTCAAAAAGGATCCAAAAAACCATTAAGTGAAATGACCTGCAAGTTTAACAAGAACCCTTTTATACAATGAGCTCAAAATTCGATTTCGAGTTCCCGTAGACTGATAAAAACCCATACCTCGGAGTTCCGACAGCATTGAGAATGGTAATGATAGAAGGAATATAAACAGCTCCCCACTTTGGAACCTCAACTTCAGGCACAAGTACAGTTGCAGGTAAAACAACACAGTAAAAAATGAATGTAACAATGTGGGCAACAAGCTTTCTGACCACAAAGAAGCTGTAAATTACATGTACTTTCTTCCATGTCGAAACTTTCTGCAACGATATTACGAAACAATCAATGACCGATTCAACAAATTCCTAGCATTTATAACTTGTTTCCCGAGTCGATTTTACCTTGTTTTTAATGATCTCCATGACCATTTTCCTGAAAAGGTTAGCCGGACCACAAGACCATCGATGCTGTTGGTACCGATATGCTTTCAATGTACTCGGCAATTCATTTTTCACCTATAGGAAAAAAGAAAAAACGATTAACATACAACACAAATACGCGAACATGGTATGAATTGTCAGGTGGCAATACAATACCTTTAGGCTACCAAGGTAAAGGAATTTCCATCCTTTGAGACTAGCTCGAACAGCTAAATCCATGTCCTCGACCGTGGTTCGATCTTTCCATCCACCGGCTTCATTCAAAGCATTAATTCTCCATACACCAGCAGTTCCTACACAAGTAAAATTCAACCATTTTAACCCCATTTTTAACCACATTCAAAGGTTTTTTTCTTTTTTGTCTTCATTACCATTGAAGCCAAAGAACGAATAGGTGGAAGACCCCACTTCTTGTTCAACAGTAAAATGGTAATCTAATGACATTTCTTGCATTCTTGTCATCAAACATTCATCAGCATTCACTGTAAATAAAGAAAAACATTACCCATGTTAGCTGTCATTAATAAAAAGGCAAAATGTCGGTTAGTCCACCATGGATAATGACTAGGTGAAGGTCCACCACTTTACAAAAAAAAAAGCTTTGCACATGCAAATGCTGGGTATATATATATATATATGAGAGAGAAGACAAAAATAACAAACATATAATATAAAGTATAAACATGCCCTTCAAAGGGGCATTTTATCAAACATTTAATGGGTGTTAAGGGTACTGGGGTAGATCATAATCAACCACCCAAAATCTACAAGTGACCCTTTCCAACTAAAAAGGAAACCCAGATTTTAATTAGGAAACAAATTTTGGGTCCATTTTTTATTGAATTTTAGGACTCTTTTTGTAGAGATAAAACTTGTCAGATTAACCCACTAGAATGCCCCCATTGTTGGTGTGTATAAAACAGTCCTTAGCACCAAACATATATATATATATATAAAGGAGAAAAAAACTAATTATCCCATGAAATTCTTTACCTAACAAATAGATCAATTTGGTAAAAACTAGAAAAATCACCCAAAAAGGATCATTTCTAGGTGCTTTTTCCTTGCTTCCAAACAGGGTATTGTTTATCAATTTTTTTTGAAGGTTAAAATGTGCCTATAGCCCTTGTAATTGTATTTCTAGGAATTTAGTCCCTCTACTTTTTAGATTTTAAAATTCAAGTCCAATCATTAACACTATAATTTTTTTCTTGATTAAATTTTTTGAAAAACTACTCACTTAATAGTCATGTAATTAAAAAAATTGTAATTAACTTGAATTTAACAAAGAAAATTGAATAGTATTAACAGTTGGACCTGAATTTTAAAATCCGAAAAATAGAGAGATTAATTTCTTAAAAATACAAATACAAATACTAAATTCCTAATTTTTGAAAAGTACAAAACTTATTTAAAATATTTACATTTTTTTATAAGGGATGGAGGGATTTTACATATAATTATAGTTTAATATTAATTTAATAATGCAGACAGATTTTAATTAGATATATTCTAATATATTTATAGAACAAAAAAAAGCTAAAATTTAGTTTAAAATATCAAAATATTTTATCGACTAAGACAGGTCAAAATGCACTAAAATAATCGACGTTAAAATTTTAATCAAGACAAAATTTAAACAAAAGACAAAAAATACGATCAAAATTAACTATTTATTAAAACGGAACTGTTAATTTCAATCGTACTTTTTGTCTTTAAATAAAAATATCAAATGATAGACAAAAAAAGTATGTATCAAGTGAAATAATGATATGATATCGATAATCATAATATAAAATAGATTTGATCACTTTTTAATTCAACTCGATTTTAAATATTTAATGTCAATGTAACTATCGAATATCGAATTAATAAGATGTAAGAAAACAACGAAAAAAGGCCGACATTTAACCTACTTTTTCAGTTCTTTTTTAATATTAATTCATTTTCTCGCCGATATAAACCACGCACGTGTCCAAACCTTTGCTACGCCAGCAAAGGCAGGACCGTTGATGGATCCACGTGCTTAGGGACCAAACCTTCTTCCCTCATATACCCTAATAGACCCACCGACAATCTTCGAAATATAATAATGTTTTGGTTAAAATGTGCCATCAGTCTATGTATTCTTCTTAAATTTAAAATTTAGTCCCTATACCCTTTTTTAAGAATTTAGTCTTTCTACTTTTTAAATTTCAAAACTCAGGTACATTTATTAACACCGTTAAATTTTTTATAAAATTTGTCGGTGTGACATTTTAGAAAAAAAAGAAAAATACTCACAAAAATAATATAGTAATGAACCTGAATTTAACAATTGTACTTAAATTTTAAAATTTTGAAATTTTAGAAGTAAAGAAACAGAATTCTTATAAATAAAATTAAAGAGATTCAAATTCCAAATTTGGGAAGACTACAAGGACTTCTGGCATTTATTAACCTATTTTTTTTATTTTTTATTTAGGTAAACTATATTATTAGTCACTCAAACTATGATTTTTTTTTCCTTTTTGGCCACCTAGCTATAGAAAATTATAAAATGGTCACTCAACTATTCAATTTTATTTTTTTGTAACCCAACAATTTGGTGTTACTATTTTTTACGTTAGCCAACTGGTAACCGAAAAACAAAATTAAATAATTAAAAAATTATTTTGTAAATTTTCATAGTTGAATAACAAAAAAAAATCATAATTGAGTGACATCTACAGTAGTTTACTCCTTTTTAAAAAACAAAAGATTAAAATGTTAAGACACTTGTGAAAGAAATTTACCGAATTTCCAACGAGCTTGAACCAAAGCTAATTCAGGGTTGTGAACGAGGAAGGGAATGGTTCGCCAAAGGAAATCAGGTTCGGGCTGGAAATCAGCATCGAAAATGACAACATAGTCACAGTGTTTCACATAACGGTGTTTCATGCCTTCTTTTAAAGCCCCAGCTTTGTATCCATTCCTATTGTCCCTTATTTCATACTTGATGTTGATCCCTTTGCTTGCCCATCTTTGACACTCTAATTCCACCATATCCTTCAAGTTTTCATACCAATTCACATAAATCCATGCAACAATACAACAAAAACAACAAAATTTCGTGTTTTCGAGGTCTAATTGTAGTTCTAATCCCTCTATTATGTTAAAATTTGAGATTTATAGACACCAATGGTAAAAGTATCATGGAAGCCCTTATAATAGAACTCATATCGCATTTTGCACTCTTTATTTAAAAAAATAGGTAAATTAATCCTTGTGTTGGATAAAAAAGCTTCATTCATTTCTACTACTATTAAAAACTGGTCTGTACTGATGTATAATGACCAGCTTTTAATAGTGAAAATGAATGGAATTTTTAACAAAAGAAGATACGTTTGCTCCTTGATCTAAAAGGAGACCTTAAAGTGGATGGATTAAATTACAAATTTCAAGCGTAATAGAGGGACTTAAACCGGAATTAAACCATTTTTTATCATTACCTTAATTGTTGGGTCAGTTGAGTCATCAAGGACTTGAATAACGATCCGATCAGAAGGCCATGAGAGACCACATGCAGCTCCAATGGACAGTTGATAAACCTAAATTATTACCAAATTTCAATATATATATATATACATAGATACACATATATGTAAATCACTAAATTGAGCATTGTAATGAAAAAAAGGAAAGAAAAGGACCTCTCTTTCATTGTACATTGGGATTTGAACCAGAACCATAGGATAAGCTGAGTTCCCCAACTCTACATCATCTTTAATGGCTTCCCATTTAAACCTTTTGTCTGGTTTCCGACCAAACAGTTTGACCAAAGCAATGACTATCCCCATATAAACCCTTTCAATAAAAAGCATTACAGACATTATCAAACAAACCACGACGGCGAGTTTCAACAATGGCGCGATCAATGGTGCTTTGATTTGTCCCCAAATCACTGCCATTTGCATCGACAAATCATCGGTTGTGTCGGGGAAGATAGTTGTTGAAGGAAGCCGATCCATTTTGAAAAAAAAAAAAAAAAACA
Source organism: Gossypium longicalyx (assembly GCA_025698465.1). Taxonomy (NCBI): domain Eukaryota; kingdom Viridiplantae; phylum Streptophyta; class Magnoliopsida; order Malvales; family Malvaceae; genus Gossypium; species Gossypium longicalyx. The sequence goes on along the minus strand of CM046995.1, from coordinate 2,049,142 downwards.
GGGGAGGACTAAATTGTAAAAGAAACAAAACAGGAAAAAGAAGGAAAGAACAAAGAACAAGTAACAAAAACAGATTTTGAAAACAACCCACTAGATCTGTTTAGATTTAAAGTACATTCATTGGAAAAAGAGATGGAATCTTTGTTGGTTTTTTGCTTGAACCAGAAGCAATGAAAGCAGAGCTTAAGTGGTTCAAAAACCCACACTAATTTGCAGAAATGTACATCACATATAATTTTCTTATTCCAACTAAACCCACACTAATTTGCAGAAAAACAGAGGCAGAGAGGGAGGACAATGAACAAGTTGAAAAATGAGTGCTCAAGAAAAAAATATTAAAAAGCTTTTGAGAAAATGAGAGAGAGAACAATAGCTTATATAAGCTCTGTCTTCTCTGGTTGTTGATTTTTATTTTCTTTTTCTTTTTATTATAATTTATTTTGTTTTATTTTTATTTTTATTTATTGTGAATTTACAACTATGGTTTACTTTTTCCAACTACAAGTGTGGGGGCTGGTATAAAAGAGTAAAAGAAGGTCTCAATCTTATAATGCATTATATATTAAATTCGGGTTAGGTTTCGGGTAGTCACGATTTTAGAACTTGCATTCCAGAAACTATTCAAACATCTTGGTTCGAATTTTTTTTTTCTTACTCAACTAAATGTAACATTGTTAAAAGAAAAATACTCGTTTGGTCAACATAATTACAACGCGTATTTAGAATTAGAAACTTTATAACCTTAAATTTAATATTTTTATTTGCTTATTTGATTTTTCACACGTATAATATTAACCACATGACTAAATTATTTTCATTTTAAAAATGTCACGTAGTCTAATTTTACGGAAGTTTTTTTTTATAGTTTTACTAATTGGATTTAAATTATTAAACTACAAAAGAGTAAAGAGGTTAGATTTCGAGGATTAAAAGTAAAGAGATTGAATTTTAAATGTGAAAAGAATACAAGGATTAAGAGCAGAATTAGACCTAAAAGAAATGGTAGACTTTTTAATCTGCCGACTACAAAATTTCCGTCAGTGATTGATGATGTCATTTCCCGACGATACCAACCACCGACGAATTTGGGTTATATACTTCATGATTCATTATCTATTTTTGTCACCTAATGAGTTGTAATTATGAAGCTTGAAAAAGCCATATCTACTATCAAGTACCGCTTTCTAATTTCAACATTTGAATTTTCTTTTTTAACTCTTATAATATCTTAAAATTACTCGAAGTCTTTTTTTAATTATTAAATAAGAGGACAATACGTTTCAGTACACTCAAATTTACTTTTTTCTGTACTAATAATAATTTTTATATTAATCGAGTTAATATTCAATCGACTTAACTTTTGTATTTTTTGTTGGTGATTTAATTTAACTCTATATCGATTTTTTTCTTATTATATAAATTTCTTCTAAATACTATATTATAATCTTATTCACACACAAAAAATTCAATTGAGTACATTTTTAATATTTTATTTTTTAAAAATTAGATGTAAACAAATTTGATTTTATAAATCTTTTAATATCTTATAGTCATCCCACAATATTTTTACTAATTGGATTCAATTTTTTTTTAAATAAACATATGATCAATAAGCTATTATTTAGAATTTATCCATTTATATATTGAGATAATAGGATAAATATAAACCAAACATAAATATTTAAATATCAAATAAAAAATTAGAATAAATGTTGAGTAATATTTCTCTTATGTTTTATTGATAGGAATGTTGGGGTGTTATACATGTGGTTATAAGTACCATTGTAGTTCATAATAGGGCTCCACTAATTTGTCTTGATTTTATTGCCTCTGGTACTAACATTATTTACGAACACTAGGTCTGCTGGGCACGTGTCTACTGAGCAGGCGATCCTTTTTTATTTTGGGACTGACACTCTAGGTGGGCTTCGTACTTACTAGACATGTGTTCAGATGGACTGCAGAGTACGCGCCTCTTTTAGTGAGTTCTTTGGGCGTATGTGAAATAAGTCCACGGTCTTCCCTAAGTTCCTATGAGCTGGGTTTATAACTTTACCTTAAGAGCTAGATCCGCGAGTTGGTTCTGCAATCTTTCCCTGTGGGCTAGCGCAAGGTTTCTGCCAGTTGGATTTGTAGCCTTGCCTTGCGAGCTCATTCACCTTATTGTCTTCTCGTGGTTGGGTTGTGGGTTGGAGGGTCGGATCCTTTCTAGGACTCGGGTATCAAGTTATTGACGTATAACAATAACATAAATCATGTGTATAGAAAAGAAAAAAGGTATAATGATAAATTTAATCTTTAACATTTACATATTTTTATCAATTTGACCCTTATTATTTTTTGAGTTAAATTCAACTTTTCAAAAAGAGTTGAATTGTTGTTTTTTAAATGAAACTATTGTCTAAAATGTTAAATTTTTAAACATGTCGTATTATTTATTTATTTTTATAAACTTTGTTTTGGGGGGATTTGAAATTTTTTATTTTGAATGTTTTTATAAATTTAGAATTATTTGTTGATGTGAAATATAAGATAAATAATATAATATCAACATAAAATACATGTGAATTATTATGCGAGTTATAGCGTCAACATCGTTAAAAAAATAATATTGTAATCGACACTTTCATTAATAAAAAATAATTTAACTCTTTCTGAAAATTTAATAATAAAATTTAACTTAAAAAGATAAAAGACTAAATTCACAATATTTTCATTAGAGAAAATATTACAAATATGATTTAAAAAAAGCTTTTCTTAAAGGTAAGAAATAGGGGAGTACTTGAGTGGGTTTGTCCAAACTTTTCAATATTAATGGGAATGCCCCTTTGATTTGTCTTAATCAAATATGACAGACAGACAAGTCAGATGCTTCTCGTTTGCAATGCCTTTATAATTTTTATTTTTATTTTTATTATTTTATTTTTGGTAGGTAAATTATTTTTTATTTTTATTAATGAAAATCAGAAGCGATGTGTCATGCTTGTGTACAAGGGAAGGTACAATTGTTGGAACTTGGAAGCTTAACTAGTGGAGGAGAAAAACTTAATTAATTATTTTATTAATAAATAGATTCTAATTATTATATGCTTTGATACTTTTTGCTTGAGGTAATGTCCCTTTTTAGTGTTTTGCAGTGTTTGGTTGTCTCTTTTAAGTGTTCTTTTATTATTATATTATTATTTATTTATGGCATATGCCTAGCTTTAACCAAGGGTAAGGGTTTGGTTTTGAGAGTTTTGACTCAATTGTAATTTATAATTATTAATCAAAATATAGGGATAAAATAACGTTTAGTCCCTAAACTTTATAAATTTTTTTTTAGTTTAGTCCCTTCTCTTGGAACTTGGCAGCTTTTCCTAGTTTTGATTCTTGTGGTGACATGACACTTTGATATTATGTCACATCATCGCTTAAAAATTATGTTTTTTTCATAAAAAAATGGTAATGACACAATACAGTCTCATAGTATCACATCATCATAAGGACCAAAATTGAGAAAAATTATCAAGCTTAGGAACTAAACATTATCTTATCACTTTTTACGAATATAAAGGTTATGGGTGTAAGGATGGTACCATTTGAATAAACTTTGAAGATGTGTTGATTTTTCAACGACATCCTAAAACGATGATACTTTCATAATATCAACAATATAAAATTCGATTTATTTTACTAAAATATATATATTTTTAAATTTAGATTAGGATATGTTTAATCCTAGTAAGGAGTTGATATTTGAGAGCATGAATACTTTTTATAGCAAAATTTGTTCACTTGAAAACATGAAAGAAGTTTGAAATAATTATACAAAACAATTAGTGAGAGGAATGAGTTTCAATTCAATCACAAAATAAGTGTGTCGTAGACAAACTATTTTGGGAGGTACAATCATGTCTTAAGACAATGTTGTAACACTAACCTTATTAGAAGGAAGATTTTTTAAATGCAAAACAAGCTTTTCTTCTAATAAAGGTGTTGTTTAGCGGATTGAGTTTTAGCTCAATTGATATGGGTATTGTTGCTAATATAGGAAGACGTAAGTTCGAGTGTGTTAAAACGTATTATCCTCCTATTTAAGGATTGGGGAGGGGCTGTAAATAGTTCTAGACATTATATCAAAAAGAACATATATGATAAGAACCTATAATAAGATTAAATGTTCAAAAAAAAAAAAAGGTAATAATAAAGATGTTCATGAGTTGAACCGATTTTTTCTATATTTATTAACAATGTTCGAATAAGATTGACCCATTATCTTGTTTCGCTACAAAAAATAATAATTATAATGTTTTATTTTAATGAATAATATTTGATGCATGATTAGTGTATAAGTCTCATATGCTATTAATGAATAATAACATAACACATCATCATTAAATTAAATAAAAAAATATTTCGAGTTTTAACATTTATTTATAATTAATTGTTATTTAATAAATTTATCAATATTTATTCATAAGTCCTTGATTTTTTTCATTTTATTTAATGATAAGATGTCATATTATTATTCACCGATTATGCACGAAACTTGCACACTAACGGTGCATCAAATATTCTCTCTTATTTTAATATTTATGCATATTTTTATAATTAAAATTTAATAATAAGAGTGAAGGTCACTAGCTTGAGTTTTGGTAAACATCCTTTGATCAACAATAATTGAAAAAGACTTATATATAATAAAGTTGAAAATCTTTATTTGAATGTCTATAACTAATCAAGTATGAACCCAACACTTAATGGCTAATTTGTAACATATACTCATTCATGAATTTGTTCCCAAAATGTAATATTTTAAGGGTTTCATGACATGAACTAGCAACTACTTATAGTTGAGTCAAGTCAAAAGTAAGAGTTAATGAAGAGGTGGGAAGTCATTATTTATATATAAAAAAAAATAACATCAAAACTTGAATTTGTTAATTTAATTTTTTTTTTTTACATTCAGTCAACAAAAGAGAAAAAAGAATGATGGGTTTTTAATATGTATTTAGAATATGACATGGGAACTAATCAAAAAAAGTTATTTTGTGTATAAAATTGCTTTGAGTTTATCTATAATTTTCTAGCAAGTTGAGTTGGTTCAGTTTTAGTTTGATTGGTATAAGTATTGTTGTTAATGTAGATGGACATGGATTCGAGTGCATTAAAACGTATTATCCTCGTATTTAAGGGTTGAGGAGGGACGATAGATAATTCTAAACATTTTGTTAAAAATAATTAGATATGATCAAAAGTTAAAATGATATTATTAAAAAAAGATTCTAACAAACTCACTTAACACAATTAATTTTTAAATATTAGATTTGGTTTTAAAGTTTATTATTGTCATTATTTTTCACTATTTTTTTCAGCAAAATCATTTAAAAAAAACATTTTTTAATGTACTAAAAGAGAATAAGGAAGTGATTTATTAATAAGAATTTCATTATATGTTATTGGTTTATTGAAAGACTAGCTAAGGGAGTTTTGGCATTGGGTGCATAAGATAAACTTAAAATTTGAGGGGGGTAAAGCTAAAAATTTGATGTTAAAATGGCTATATTTGTATTATTAATTTTTAAGAGGAACCATTTTTATTTTAATTAAGTGGTTAAAATAGAAAAAAAAATTAAAATTTATATTTTAAAAGGGACTGTAAATGCAATTAGACCATCTAATTAAGCTAAGTCAAACCCTACTTGCCTCTTAATCTAGCCTCAATTTAGATTAAATATTTTTCAATTTAGATTGGATCTGATTATAATTTAGCCTCAATTAAGTTTAGATGAATAAATAGTATTTATTAGTAGTATCAATATTTCAAAAAGAAATAGTCAAATGACAAGCATCGGACAGCACCGGATAAATATGTAAGATCATTTTAATTAATTTTTTATAAGTTGTTTATTCTATACGAAACAAGTACTTTTTTTATAATATTTTTTACCTTATTATTATTAAGGGGTCTAGCCAAGTGATACCATATCTCCTTGAAATATTAGTTATGCCTTGGTTGGTGGTTCGATCCACATCACGTGCGATTTCATCAATTAATTATCTGCTATATATGTTGTAAACGAATGTGAGAGATTTAAAAAAATTAAAAAAAATTATTAAATATGTTTATTAATTCAAATGAAAATATCATTCGATATTATAATTAATGTTTACCTTTTTTATTTTAATTTAATATTATGATTTACTTTTCAATATTTCTAAATTTCTAAATATATATTATATATTTTAAATTTATAAAAAACTGAACATGTAAAATTACATGCAACTCATGTGTCATTATAAATTAGTATATATAAAAGCACGAGTTTGGAAAAACTTTTAAACTAACGACAATATCATTTATTTTCTATCATATTACTAAATTAACTTTAAAAATAATTATAATTTAATTTAAAATTATTAGTTAAAAATGTGCTAATTAATATTTAATTTACAATTATTAGTTAATTTTATTAATATGAAATAGAGATATCATTTTAATAGATTCTAATCATCTTAGTTTTATAAATAACATTCAATTGTTAGACCTATATCGATTAAAAAAGAAGAAGAAGATTTTTAACATTAATAAGTTAGAATTATATAATAAAAAAATAGAGAAATTAAGTAATGGTTCTTCGAAAAGCAATGTTAAATCATATTCGAACAATAATGACACCGAAAAGTGATCGAAGATTAATTTTGATAAATGATGAAATAATATAATATTATGATATTATTTTTAAAAATTTTTCTATAAGTTCATATCGTGTGGAGCAATTTTTTTTATCTATCTGTCATTTGTTTGGTGCATGTGAAAAATATTTTGCAGGTTTGTTTGGAAAAGAAATTCCAATTTGAAAAATTATTTTTAGTCACTATTATTAATGGTGTTTATTAATTTAATTTAATTTAATTTAAATATCTTTCATATTTATCGTGAACTATTATTATAATTGTTTAATTGTTAAAAGTTTCACCCATTTCTATTATTAAAAATTGGTCTCTGACTCCCTGTATGTCAGCATTAGGTATATGTGGCACACCACATATAACTATAGGGTTATTCCATTAGCCAAACCAGTTTTTAATAGTAGGAATGGATAAAATTTTAATAGAAAAGACTAGTTTATTCTTTAATCTAACGTATATGGGACGAATTTGCTCATTTTTTGAGTAAATGGGGCAAAATGTAATCTAACTCTTTGCATAAGGGCTTCCATGATACTTTTACATTTTTTATTTCAAAGTTTCACACTAATGAATTTAATAAAAGAAATTAATAGCATTTAACAATGAAACCTAAATTTAAAAATTTTAAAAATAGAAAACTAAATTTCAAATGTATGAAGAGCACAAGGACTAAAAACAAATTTGAACCAAAAATAAAACCTTTAAATAAAGGAATGCACTCTAAGAGAGACAAATAATACAGCTGGATAATTTATGGACTGCCCAACGAACTGTATGGTGGTTCCTAATTAATTATAGCAACATTAAAAGTTTTAACATTATAATTTGACTGCATGTATTATGAAATCATATACTTTAATGTAAAAATAAATCAGTCCTACACATCTATATATTCATATTTTAATTTTTGAAATTACGTAAATTAAAATTTTGAAAATTTTTATGTAAATTTGTAAAACTAAAATTAATATTAATAGTTTATATATATATACACGAATAAGTCAGCGGTCAATTATTGTAACAACAGCGTCATCAACTAAGTTAATGCTCAATCGGTAAAAATATATCTTCTAAACTATATAATGGCACACTCATAGTGTGGATGAAAAACAAAATTATATAACAAATATATTTACAATAGAAAATTTATATAATTGTAAACTACTAGAATAGTCATTTTTGTTTGCCTTAGGTTATATTTTAATTACTTATATTTGAAATGTTACGTTTTAGTCACTTAAGTTATCGTTTTGTTACGAATTGGTAATTTTGTCATTAAGATCTGTTACCTCCCAAATGACAGTCCGATGTGGTGGTGAAAATGTATTTTAAATGCCAACGTGGATGTCCAGTTAAGTTGAGAAAAGTTAAAATTATTTGTTATGAAAAATAGAATACAAAATTTTGGGATGTCCAACATGAATGATTTGGGTTTTAAGGTAAATTTTGTATTCTATTTTCATTAAAAAAATAACTTTTCTCATTCTAATTGGATATCCACATTGGCATTTTAAACTCATTTTAACTATCATGTCAGACTGTTGTTAGGGGTGTAACAAATCTTAACAATAGAGTGGCCATTTCGTAACAAAACGATAACGCAAGTGACTAAAATATAATCTGAAGCAAACAAAAGTGACTATTTTAATAATTTACCCTTGATATAAATAGCACACGAGGCTTTAATTTAATGGTATAATGTATATATTTTTCTATATAAAAGATATAAAATGACAAAAATACCCTCAAAATAATATAATTCACTTTGTAAGATAAGGATATTTTTATCATTATTTAACTAAATTAGATTTTAATTAACTCGTGATACTAATTGAATTAAAGTGTTGTATATAAAATATAAGGAATAGGCCAAAATTTGGGTGGCATATATGAACTTAAGGGTAAGGATTATTCCTTAGAATTTGGGGCTACATGCCCTTACAAGATGATTGAAAATGTGAGGGTGACATTGATTTATTGATTTCATTTATTATATTTAGCCCCCAAAAAAAAAAAAAAATAAAGAAAAAAGAAAACCCCCATAGATTGGCACTTAATTTATTTATTAAAGAAAATCCATGATGTTATATTTATATGTGTGGATACGTCCCTATTAGTCACTGGCTATTTATATTTTCAGTCGGCAGGGTCTTTTTTTTTTATTTTTTAATTTTGCATGTGCAAATCTAAATTTTTAAAAAATTATAAAGTGACCCCAAAAACATTTTTTATAATTGAAGAAAAAAAGTTAATTTCAAAAAGCCCCCCTTTCTTTTTTTTTCAAATTTGTGATAGCAATAAAGTGAAATTCTAAATCGTTAATTTTTTATTAAATTTGTTATATTCCTTTGTCCCACAGATTTAAAGTCAAATTTATCTTTGATTTTATTTTTAGGATTTTTTTAACATTAATTTTATTATAAGTTTTTATTATATTTGTTATTTAATACAATATCTAGAACTATCATTAATTCCTCCCCAAGCAAGGATAATATATTTCAACACATTCGAACCCACGTCCTCCTGTATTAATGGGTGAATGCAGAAATTTTTTTTAGGGAGAGCCGAAATTAAATTTTAACTTTTACGATAGTAAAAATGTAATTTTATCATTTGAATAACTTATATCTTTATAATTTTTAAAGGATTAAATCAAAATTTTTATTATTTTTAGGGAGGCAAAGGGTAATTTTACCTTTACTAATTTAAATTTTTTTTTAAAATTTAAAGGACTTAAATAAAAAATAATTCATTTTAGGGGGGTCAGGGCTCGGGCCCTGCTAGCCCCCTACGCTGCTGCCCATAATCCCCCCAGCCTTTAAATAGAAGGATAATTTTATTATATGTTTTTATTATATTTGTTCTTTGATACAATATCTATAATTATCCATAATCCTTCCCCAACCCTTAAATAAGAGGATAATGTGCTTTAGTGCACTCGAACCCACGTCCTTCTGCATTGACAACAATGCTCATGCCTGCCTAGAGCTAGCCATAGCCGTTCCCCAACTCTTAAATATGAAGATAATACGTTTCATAACACTTAAACCCACATCTTCCTGCATTGGCAACAATGTTCATGCTTAGAACTACACATAGTCCCTACTCAATCTTTAAATAGGAGGATAATGCGTTTCAGTGCACTTGAACTGACGTCCTCCTGCACTGACAACAATGCCAATGCTAATCAAGATAAGACTCAATCGACATTTTTAGAATATTTTTAAATATGTTGAAAAAAGTTTACTTGGATTTTGAGAATTTTTTAATTAATATAAAAAAGTATAAGTGGTTAATAATTGCCTTGTGTTAACTTATAACTTACTTTAAATTAAGTATTAGGTTAATTTGATTGGCTTGTTTACCATATGAAGGAAAAAAGGAAAGGAAAAAAAAAAGTGACACTTTGAAGACTCCAAAGGACAGCAAAAAGCCATATAATTTAATCATCATATTCCACTTTGCATATTTTTTTTGCCTTTATTAGATACGATACATTCATGGTGCAATTAAATATTATATGTAATTTCTTAGTCAATTTGGTATTAATAATGGAATAACATCGAACTTAGCCCTCGACGTTTGTCTTATTTTATCAATTTGACTTTTCTTTTAAAATAAATCAAATTTGATCATCAACTTTCTAAAAAAAGTGAAATTATTTTTTTTAAAACATAAATATTACCTAAAACGTTAAATTTATAAACATGATAATCTGCATGACAATCCATAAGTATTTCGTGTTATTATTTTTTGAATTTATGATTTTTTAATATTTTTTAATATTTTAATTATTTCTTCACATGATATATAAGACAAATAGCGTTTTGTTTGCATAAAGTACACGTGGAATGTCACGCCAAAATAGCCGAAAAATTAACATTTTAGTCAATATTTCCATTAAAAAAATAATTTAACTTTTTTAAAAGATTAATGGCTAAATTTATCTCAAAAAAAATTAAAATAAATTAATAAAATATATAAACATTAAGAGCTTTTTTTTGGGTACAAGAAAATTATTAGACTAAGACAAAACTAGTCTAATTTTCGTCAATTACATCAGACATTGCGTGATAAACATTAATTTTCAACAAACGTCGCACATAAATCGAAAGTTCATCAAGAATGATCAATTGATTCAAACTTTCCAAAATTTCTTTAACCAAATAGTCAACGACTCTATTACCATCCCTCAATAAAAACCTAAGCTTTATACCTTAATTAATATTATATCAATATAATTCCAAAGAAAAAGATCGTCCATTATTTATTACTGTAAATTATCACACTCACTATCACGTTGAAAGATATTTAATAAATTTTTATAATTTTTAAAAAAATATTACATAAATAAATTTTAGATTTTATTCAAAACTAGTCATTGGCAATTTGTTTTAATTATTAAAGAAAAATATGGGAAGAAATCCAATGATTTCAAGGTAAGGCACATGGTCTCTCATGGAACCCCCACATGGCCATATGCCCAAGGAGCTTACAATATGTCATCTTATCAGATACAAATAATAATTCACTTCCTCCCATTAATATAATTTTAACCTTAGTTATCATTAGAAATTTTGATGTTGATCACAATCGATCAATACAACATAATCGAAATTATAATCAATATATTTATATAATCACGATTAAAACAACAAATAGAATACTTAAACTAATTAAAAAATTCTAAATCATTCTCCCGTTCTCATATACGTAAATCTTGTAATGCGTTAGTTTACTCAGTCTATTTGCATCCTTATTATTTTTTTTTGGGGACATGGCGAATGTTCTATTGTTCAAAACATATTAACAACCAAAAATTCTCCTAAATAACTTTAACTGTCTCAAAATTATCAGTTTCGATTAAAACACTACCGAAATCACGATCACATAAAAGAGTCAAACCATCTAAGATGCCCCATAATTGATAATTCAGTATCGAAAATAGAACAATTCTCTAAAAATCTATTAAACCCCAAAATTCACTCTCTTTAATAATTTTTCGCTATACTCCGCGGCAACAAAACCACCTTCATTTCTAATAGATCCATCTGTATTCAAGTATGTCCAGTTAGCATCCAAATGAGGACGTGATACTTAATTTGGGACCTGACCGAACCGTCCTTGTTGAGGAATGGTGAAGGTGGTAGGAGTGTTTGGAATCTAGGATTTAAATTTTCCATCAATAATCAATGTCATAATTAAGTTGATGGTAGAAATTAAGTAAAGTAATTAACAACTAATTAGACCATTTTTGTGTTTAATCTTATCTTAATCATCACCTACTCTCAAGTTAGGAAGTAAATACTATTCAATGGCACAATTATTTATATCCCATTTCTTTTAATAGTTTCGAATTTTGAATCATTACCCATATAAACTTGTAACTACATGCTTACATTATTACTGCTATTATTATTATTATTTTGCCTTTCAAATATCCATTATGTTATTTAGACAACAGTTATGCATTTCCTAAAAGTGATTTACACAATAACCTTTCCGTAATGCTTCAATTACATCATAAAAATAGTGATTAGTTTATGTTTAAGAGTTTCGTTATAAAATTCTGATTATATCTGTTCTTTTGATATTTAAAATCATCTATAGCCCCTCCCCGACCCATAAAATAAGAGGATAATGAGCTTCAATATATTCAAACCCACGTCCTCCTGCATTGGTAATAATACCCATACAGGTCGAGTTAAGACTCAATCATTGTACTTTTATTTTTCAGGAATTCAGACCATCTACTTTCTAGATTATAAATTTTAAGTCCAATTGTTAACCCTATTATTTTCTTTTGAAAATTAAAAAAATACTCACTCGATAGCAATGTAATTAAAAAATAATGTTATAATAAAATTAAATTTAAAAAATAATCTTAACAATTGGAACTAAATTTTAAAATCCGAAAAATAAAGAATAAATAATTAATAGGATTCCATGAATTTAAATTCAATTATTTTCTTTAATTTGTACTTAATTCAACAAAGCAAAATAAAGGAGTGTAATGCATTATTTTGAGTACATAATTTTGAAAGTGGGTTCTCTCTCTTTTTTCCTATCTTTTTAATGGCACATATTCTCCACATTTTTTAGTGGTCAATGTTAATTAATAATCTAAAATCAAATATTAGCACCTATAATAACTTTTATTGTGTTTTCTCTTTCAATATAGACACATGTTTATAATACATATTAAAAACATTAAAATAAAATAAAGTGTGAAAAATAGTATAAAAATAAAAATTACAAAAGAAAGTTGAATGGTGGGCTCTAAGGTGCATATTGCACATGGATATATATGATGCACCATCTACCTTGTCCCTAAAATTTGTCAAAAATAAAAGGTTTATATATATATAAATATTCTCTTTGAATTCCATGTAAGTAAGCTTTGTGGAAAATATTATGCCTTGTTGATCTAGACATCACACCTCATTTTTTTTCATGAAAGTACTTTAAAATCTAGAATCTGGAATCAAAATCTAGGCAGCTTTCTTCTCCAATCTTTGACACTGACTGTATCACTCGTTGAATCATCGCTTGGAGCTCGTTAGCTGAAATTTTAAAAAAAGAAAACATAGCAGCCTAGTAATTTAAATAAAAATTTTCGAATAGTTCAATAACTATTTTGTAACTTTTTAAAGTTGAGTGACCAAAACGTAAATTTACTAATATTTAATAACTTTAGGTATAGTTCACCCAAAAAATAAAAATGTTATTGGATATTATAGTGAATATTGTTAAACTCTCCTTTGATGGAGATGATGAAATTGTATTGACCCACCAAAGTTTTCTTTTTATTTTAGGATGTTGAAATTAAATTATTGTGAGGAAAATTTTGGCTTTGCCTAAGTTAAGGATCTCTACGTTTGGAAATGGACATATTCTCATATGATGTGTTTTTTATTATTATTATTTTTTATTTTCCTTGCAAATAATTTACATGCAAAGCTGTTATTAATAATAACATTCGAGTTTCTTTACGGGAGTTAAAATGTAATTTTACCATTTTAACAATTTATATCTTTAAATCAAAATTTTATCATTTTAAAGTGACTAAAATGTAATTTTACCATTTTTTCACTTCCACAAAAGAAAAGTTAAAATTATGTGTCTTTACATAAGCTACTTTTTACCACTAATCATTCCTCTAATCATACGATAATAAAGACAGATGGAATTTGGTAGGTTGGATCATTTTAGTGTGTGGGTGAGAGATAAAGAATTAAAAGGAAGTTGGGTCCATTTTTTAACATATAATCATGCTTCTTCAACGTGCAAAAACTACCATAGGTTTGAATTCGAATCATTGAGGAGACTTTCGCCCTATTTGGTAATAGACGTTTTAAGATTTTAAGTGTTCAAGTTTGAGTTTTAGTATGCGTATTTATATATTTATGGAGATCTTATTCTAGATCTTATTTTGGATTTAAGTTTTACCACATATGGATATTGATCTAGTCGTACTTATATATGAATGCATGGATTACTATTGCAATTCATTTATGCATTGCACTATTAATTTGTAGAAATCCATCTAGAATGATAGGAATAGAAAGTTGTTCTCTTTCGAAAAGAAGAGTGAAACAGACTAATAATGCAGGGCGAAGCTATAAATTTTTTTTAGAGAGATCAAAATCAAATTACAATTTTTTGAGAAACTCAAATATAATTTTACCATTGCATTAATTTATAGTTTTATATTTTTTTAAAGAGGCTAAACTACAATTTTACCACTTTTAATACGTATTTATGTGTTTGTGGTATTCTCGTTCTAAATCTTATTATGGATTCAAAGTCTTACCATATGTGGATCTTGTCTAAATAGTTTCAATATATTCTGATATCAATTATAGTTTGATTCTAATCATAATTATACTAATGCATTGATTGCAAACGTAATTTCGTTTGTACATTGTACTATCAATTTGCTTAAATCTATTCGACACTAAACAAAGTAGGGTCAATATCGATAACAGAAATCTAAAGTCACTCACTTTCATAAAGAACAACGAAATAGACTAACAATACAAGGTGAAGCCAGAATATTTTTTAAAAGATTAAAATTAAATTATAAATTTTTGAAAAACTAAAATGAAATTTCATCATTATATTAATTTATAATTTATAATTTTTAAAGGGACTAAATTATAATTTTGCTATTTTCAAGAAATTAACACCTTGCGTACCCTTGATTGGATACTTTGTATTAAATTTTCATAGTCTCCCATTAAGTAAAGCCCAAATCCACACGACTTAATTAGGTTAAGTTTATAAACCCAAATCCAAAAATATTAACATTTATATCCCGAGTATCAATATAGTTATGAAATTATTAAAATATCATTTTACATACAGAGTAAATTATATTTTATAAAATTATTTTTTGTCTATTTTCTGTTTTTTAATAAAATAATATTATTACGGGATTTGAACTTAAGTCACGTGTATAACATCAAATTTTAATCTATGATTTTAATTAAAATATCGTTTAATTTTTCACTCACACCATGATTATGCCAAAAATTTAATATAAAACGAACTATCTTAAAACAAATAGTGAATGAAGAAATTATATATATAAACTTTCCTACCGTTTAGGATTTAACTCGACTCGACTTTAAAATTAAAAAAAAAAAAAGTTTTAAACAAAGAAAGGAAAATGCAAATACGGCGTAGTTGAGACATCGTTGTTTAGGTGGTGAAAGAAAACTGCAATAAAAAGTAATGATATGTTGTACGCAAGAAGAAAATGGATTTGATTTTTCTATGGGCATTAGCTGTATAATTATACTTTGTAGATGCTATGAAAACATCAAATGACGATTGGAACACGTGTTTTGGTCGACATGACAGACAACCAGTCCTTGCAATTCACGTAGTATGTCTGTCTGTCTAAATCTAAATCTCTCCTCCAATCTGGTGTTTGATAACAGTTTAGAATTTGGTAAGACAAATTGCTTAACAATGGCTTAATTGATACGTCAAGCTAGATTTTGAGTAGTTTCGATTGAAACAAACTAGGGTTTTTGTTTTTGGTCAGTCATGTGTCTTAGTTTCAGATGAAATGCTGCATTGTTTGATGATAGTTTAGGATAGGGATGTTGGTTCTTCTTTGATTCGATTTGATTAATTTTTAAAGTATTTTAAAAGAATTTTGATTACGAATTAATTTGGTTCCGTTAAATGGAATTAACTGATTTATGTCAATTAAACAAAATTGATCAAGATCATTAAATTATTAGTATATTTATGTTTAAGTCACTCGACTTTTAAAAAGTTATAAAACAGTCAATAAAATTATTCGAATGTTTTTATTTAAGTCATTAAGGTTGCACCAATCGAAAACTCTCCTTCCACTTTTTTTCTACAATTCAACTTTTTTAATAAAACAGCTTCAAACGTCATGAATTTGCGAATCAAAATCCAAACAAATTCCTTCTTTGAGCTCTGACACTGACCATCAGATTAACCCATCAGATTAACTTAGATCTAATGTATATTTTTCTATCAGTCGAAGGGTACTGATCCATCATACGGATTGCCGAATCGTCGCTTAGATCTTGCTAGCTAGACTTTTAAAATAAAAGAAAACTTAACAACCCAATGACTTAAATAAAAACTTTCGAATAGTTTAGTCGCTTAAATAAAAACTTTCAAATAATTCAATAATTATTTTATAACTTTTTAAAACTAAGTGACTAATACGTAAATTTAGTAATATTTTATGATATTATAAAATAGTTTAACTTTTAACTATAAACTCTAAATCAACGAAAATTAAATTTTATTACAAATATTTAATAAACCTTAATTCGATTAATATCTTTATTAAGTCGATTAATAAAAGTTAAATTCGAATATTAATCAACTTGATGAATGGGACCTTCTAGTGTGAGATTGTGTTTTCATGGTTGTTCTTTATTTTTTTTCGTTTGATTTTCCTAGTAACCAAACGGATGGTGGGAAATTTCGATTGATTTGAGTTTAGTTTGTGGATTGTCGAACTAATATTACACCAATATTGGGAAATAATATATTTTGTCAAATCAATCAAATTAGTTGCGTTTATGAAAACATGAAAATGTGATGCAAATGTTTGAAACTAATATTTGATTCCGTAACAAGCTTTCATTCGACAACCTCGAAATTGGCCAACTCTACGTCCTTAGCCTTACCCCTTGATTTTGTTTTGTCGGTTTATTAAGGAATTTATGTTTTTCAAATTGAATTTTAATTTGATTGGAATATGTATTATTGTTAATGATAGAGAATGTGGGTTTGAGTGTGTTGAAATGTATTATCTTCTTATTTATGAGTTAGGGACGGGCTATGAGTAGTTCTAAGTATTATGTCAAAAAGAATAGATTTAATTAAAACCTATAATGAGATGTTAAAAAAGAAGAATGAATTTTTGCCCTTCGTAGGGTAGTTGCTCGGAAATTTTGAGATTTAAAATTTGAATTTTATTAATAAATCATATTTGGATTGATTAAATCATTATCTGTGGTCTGAATTTGACAATTATTTTTTTTAGTCCAAGCCTTCAATTTAGCAATTGTTTCCACATAAGGTTTGAACTATACAACTCTTCCGATATTGGGCTTGAACTTTTTTTTTGTCCAAGTTAGCATTTAAACTTAATAATTGTTCCCACATTAATGTTTGAACTAGACTAGATTATAGGTAAGGTTACCCAAAATATGGGAGGGTTTAGGTAAAAAAATGAGGCCCATTTTCTAAATGAGTGAAGCCTCGGGTAAGCTTTTTTTGCCTGAGCCCAGTCCGACCCAGATTTGCAAAAAAAAAAAACCTAATGTTGTTTTGTCACTGTTTTGTTGTCATTGCTATTATATTGCTACTATTTTGTTGTTACTGTTTGGATATTGTATAACTCTTGTTTTATTGTTAATTTTGTTACTATTTTAGATGTATTTACTTGTTAAATTGCACTTAACTTAGTGTTATTTAAGTGTATATTTTTTTTAATTTGTTGGAAAATATTTATTTTAATATTTCTAGTGTATTTAATGTATTATATTTTTAAATTTATTTTTATATAAAAAAATAATATAAAAAATTTAAAACAGACAAGCAGAAATTAGACAAAATTTTAAGCCCATTTCTTAAGCTGAGTTGAGCCTGTACCTATAAAATGAGCCTAAATTTCAATTGAGGTTCGACTCGGCCCATGATCACTTCTAACCTGAACTTTAAGGTTTTTAAGGAAATATGAGAGATTAACTTTGATAATTGATGTATAAGTATTTTAATTTTAATTGTAATTAAATTTATGCATTATACTAATCGATTTTAATTATAGTTATATAAATGTATTAATAGTAAGTAAATTTAAAAATAGGGTTTTCTATTTTTCAAAACTTTTCAAATGTTCTTTTTTTTGGGGGGGGAGATTTGAATAATAATTTTTTTAAAATTTATCTAAAATAATAAATTTTAATCATTAAATATTTTATTTTATTTAATATTAAATTAAAAAATAATTAATTAGTAATCATAAACTGAAATTTTTTCCTCTTCATCGTAGGTGCACGTGGGCTATTTTTAAGACCAAAATCTTAGCCAATTAGGCCGAAGCCCGTAAACATTTTATTGAAAATGGGTCGCCCATCCTGCTTCTTCTTATTTTTAAATTCATTATCCATTTAATATTATAAATACAATACATTTTTTATTAATATTAATAAATTTTATAATCAAATTAAATAAATATTTTTTATTAAATAGTAACTTGGGTTAGGCGAGTTACGTCAAAAATCATATTCAAGCTTAGGTTTAATTCAATTGAACAAATAATCTGACTAATGAACATAATCAAATAATATTTGAACTAGTCAATCCATGGTACGACCATCGTTAACTCCAATAAAATCATGAAGCGAACACTTCCCTTGAATCACTATCAACTAGCATGTTCACAAGTTGAGTTATTGGCCCGGTTTAGTTGGCCTAACACACTATGGGCCGAGATTTTAGAAAACAATATTTTATTGTTAAATAATGAATTCGAATATGATTGATTAAAATTTTCGAATATTATCATTTAAAATAATAATTTAATAAAATATCTGAAAAAGAAAAGAAAATGATTGCCATTTATTTTTAAAACTATAAGAAATATGGTTAATGATTGATAGCATCATTGATGGTGAATTATATTTTATATTTTATATTTTAATGATACAACACTAGATTAGATATCAATAAACAAGTGATAATATAAAATAAAATAAAATAAAATAAAAAGTCAAAGCAACCCCAATAGACTTCACATGTTAGCCTGTATTTCAACTCAAGTATGTTACTAAATCAATAAATTACATTATTAAAAAAATCAATAAATAGCATATCATATATATATAAGTATTAGAAAAAAATACAAATTAACTCTTTAAAAGGAAAAATTATTTTGCAGACCCTTCTCACAACATTATCCATGGTTTCCTTCTGATTATTTAATGATGTTTTAACAATTTTTTTTCTATCATTAACACATGATTTTGATAATTTTTTACTCTGAACTTCAAACCCAATCCTTGAATCTTGGATCTCAAGTCCTGAACATCGAATATCAAATCTTAAATATCGAACATGAACCCTAAACTCAAATCTTAAACCCCAAATCTTAAACTCAAACCCCAAATTTAAGGTTTAATGTTTAAGAATCGAAGCTGGAATTGAGTTTAAGGTTTTAGATTTCGAATTTATGGATCAAGGCTTAAAATTTAGGATTCGAAGTTATAATATGGTGGGAAATAAAGAAAAAGAGAAGTTGGCCCTATTCTAAAGGGAAAGGAGTAAAAAATATTAAAAAATTTATATTTAAAAATCCCAAAGAGAGAAGATTTAAATGGCTTTATTTTTTTGCCTTTTTCTTTTTGAATATCTCTATGTTTTGTCAAATTTAAATAAATAAAGCAATTCTCAAGTCTCAATAAAATATTAACACCTAGAAAAGTTGAAAAATTTAGTTACAAAAAGGAAAAAAAAAGGCATTTGAAAATTAAAGAGATTATTTTCACAAATCACAATAAAAAATCCATTTAAGATCTTAACAACTTTATTCTTTTTCCCTACCCTAACTAATCATTATATTAATCAATTTTTTTTACTCTAATTTAAGACTCTCGTAATAAAATAAAAGTTGGTCAAATTTAGGAAAAAAAACACAGCAGGCTTATTCTTCAACAGGCACGCGGTCAAAGTTGTGGGTTCCTCCTATTACTTTGGAGTTTACGATTTCATGTTTTATTTCACTTCCTAACTGTGGTTCTTTTCACCTCTCCCTTACGGTATTACTTTGCTATCGATTACTCAGGAGTATTTAACCTTGCAAGGTGGTCCTTACTGATTCACACGGGATTCCACGTGCGCCATGCTAGCCCAAACAACAAACGCAAGTAGTGCAACTCAAACTCAGGCCACACCTAGGACGGTGAACAGCGTTGACCATTAGAACATCATATGGGATTCAATATAATAATAAATTTATATTTTAATCTTTTAAAATTTATAATTTATGTCTAGAAAAAGCAAACAATCTAGGCATCTTTGAAGCTCTTTTTATATATATATATTTAATATTTAATATTTTAAGAAATTAACTATTAAATTTAACAATGTAAATTATAGTAAGAACATTCAAAATTACACCATATGTCTACCAATCTATATTAGATTCCATGATCCTCTAAATGTGAGATTAACGAAAGCATCTCAACAAAAACCCAAAAGCAACGTTCCAAACAGCAGCGTTAAACATAGCATCAACCACCATTTATTTACAGTTTCTTTTTTCCTTGATTAAGACCCAACATTGGGTTTCCATTTTTAACCTCGTTTTGACCGATTTCCCAGTTTTTCTGTGTTTCCTTTTGTCTCTTTCCTTATCTTCTTCATCCCTTATAACCCCCTTTCTTCTCCTAGTTTTTTGTGGCGGCCTTTTTTTTTCCCTTTTGGAAGCTAAAACCAAGTCTTCTTTTTTGTTTCTTCCGCTAGGATGTGACGCTTTGTAAGTTCAAGTTCAAAATTTTGAATTAATTGTTGCATTGTTCCCTCTCTGCACTTTCAAATTCTGGGTTTTTTGTGTATTTGGGATTTGTTTCTTCTTTTCAGTGAATGGATTAGTTAATTCATTTACTTCCCATAAAGAATCTAAATTTGAAAACTTTCCATGTTGTGTCAAAATTGCTTGAATTGGGTTGTTTAGTAGTATATAAATTTGGAGATTTATGTTCTTGGTGCATGAAATTGCCTTACCTGATACAATTTACAATTTGGGTTTTTTTTTTCTAAAATGGTCTTGTACTTTCTGGGTTTCTTTGGAATCTGTAGTGAATGTGTTAGTTACCTTTTTCTGTCAAATTGGCTGGATTGGGTTGTTTTGGAGTATATAAATGACTAAATGAGGAGATATTGGAGAAAAATAGAAAATTTTTAAATATTTTTATATTTTTTTCAATATTTGTTGATGGAATAATTGTTTGATGGAGCTCATTAATTTGTTTGCTGTTTATGTTCTTGTGGCTTGAAATGTTCTTAACAAGTAACAATCTGATGAAATTTCGAGTTTCCGATTTTGTATTTTGCTGGTCTGATCTTGTGGCATTTTATGGTTCTATTCAGGGATTTGTAAGATCATTTTGAGAATGTTTGATTAGTGCTTAGTGTGTAGTGCTTTCGGATTATGGGACGTGAGATGGTTGAGTCGTGGTTTGGTGGGTCGTGGTGGAATCCAAGGAAGAGTGCTTCAGAGAGTACCGACAAAGTGGTGCTTGGAATCTTGGCTTTTGAAGTTGCCGGTTTGATGTCCAAGGTGGTGAATTTATGGCATTCTTTGGATGATAGGGAGATCTTTAGGTTGAGAGAAGAGATTGCAAGCTCGATAGGAATTCAAAGGCTTGTATCCGATGATGAAAGTTACGTTATGGATCTTGCATTGAACGAGGTAATCGAGAATTTTGGACATCTGGCGATGTACGTGGCTAGGCTTGGGAAGAAATGCACTGACCCTATATATCATCGTTTTGAAGCGTTCATAAACGATCCGTTATTGAACAATATGGAGTGGTTTGGGTGGGAATATCGATGGAAAAAGATGGAGAAAAAAATGAAGAAAATGGAGAGATTTGTTGCAGTTACGATGCAGTTGACACAGGAGTTGGAAGTGTTGGCGGAACTTGAGCAAACTCTTAGGAGGATGCAAAGAAATCCCGAGTTAGATCGGGTGAAATTACTCGAGTTTCAACAGAAGGTTATATTGCAGCGTCAAGAAGTAAAAAATCTACGTGAGATGTCTCCATGGGTTAGAACTTATGATTACATTGTCCGGTTTCTGTTGAGATCACTATTAACGGTACTCGAGAGGATAAAAAATGTGTTCGGGACCAACCAAATGGTACAGGTTGAGAGGAATGATGATTTCGAATCTGTTAATAGTGATTATCTTTCACGCAGCCATTCCTTTTCTACTGTAATACCGTCTTCAGTATACCCTTCCGATCATAATCTATGTGGGTTCTCGTCTGGACCTCTTGGCAGGTCATTCTCGAAGTCCATGTCGATCACTGGAAAGCATCGAACCAACAGCAAGCATCTACATTCTTATTATCACTCCACTGCTTTACATGGCAAGCAGCCACATTCGAGAACAAAACGAGCAGGTCAATCTGCGTTTGGTCCTTTTAAAGGATGCATGTTGGCAGGAAGTATTTCTCCCGTTTTAGATAGCTACAAACCAATTGGCACTACATCTACAAGGTTCAGCGGTGCTTACCCCAAAAATATCGATAATTTGAAGATGGAGCCATTGTCCCGTAGCTATAATATATACTCTAAACTATCCATTTTCAATACCAAACGGTTGTTGAATGCTCCTATATCGACACTTGGTGGTGCTGCGTTGTCTCTCCGTTATGCAAACTTGATTATTTTGATAGAGAAACTAGTTTCGTCGCCTCACTTGATCAGCGTCGATGCAAGAGATGACCTGTACACTATGTTACCTACCACTATGAGAAATGCTCTTCGTGTTAAACTGAAGCCGTTTGCAAAGTCTTTAGCTTCATCAATATACGATGCTTCCCTTGCAGCGGAGTGGAGCTTGGCACTAGTGCAGATTTTGGAATGGTTGGCTCCTCTTGCTCACAATACGATTAGGTGGCAATCCGAGCATAACCTTGAAGAGCAGCATATAATTTCTGGGTCAAATATACTTTTGGTACAGACGCTACACTTTGCAGATCAAGCAAAAACCGAGGCAGCTATCACGGAGCTTCTTGTTGGCCTTAATTACGTGTATAGGATTGGCGGAGCCCACAATGAAAAATCTTTGCCAGAATCTGCTGGCAATGGCTGTGCCCAATATTTGCTCAAAAGGGATGACAAGAGATGACACTCAACTTCGTGAAGCATTTATGAATGCCACCCCGAGACTTGTTCCAACATCCACAACGAGGAAGAAGTCAATCCCATCATTAAGGTACTATATCGAGTTTTATGTGAAATTCATCGTATCTTATTTCGGAGCAAGCCTTTGTTAATATATATATATATATATACTCATTTGAAGATGATAGATTCTTTTATCAGTTAATATAGTTTTTGTAAGCACCACATGTTCAGTATGTTTTTGCAGTTTCATTGCTGTTATTCCGTTGTTTTGAAATCAAAAAGAGCTACGGTGACATTGATGTTGTAGGGTTGATAAGTCGGTTTTGTTTTCCCGAGCCATCAGAATTAGTTCTGTTTTTGGTTCTTCAAACAACTTTTACTCTTGCATACGGTTTTTCAGTTTTGCTTCCGATGGTTTGAGCAAGGTCCCGATCAAGTGGAGTGATGTTGCTCCCAAGCTTATAAAGGTATGAGGCAGTGCCATGGAACACTCCTATGAGACCTGGGAACGGTCCTTGGCTCATGAAGGGAGTGATGTAAGGTCCGAACTTAAAGGCTGCATGATCGTGAAGTTATAGTCTCGGCACATGACACAAAAGTTCGAGTCTATAGCCTTTCGAGTGATGTTGCTCCCTAGCTCCTAGTGGCTAGACCAAGATGAACCACCTTGTGTGAGTTAATCCGATGCCTAAACAAATCCATTTTCAACAGTCAAAGGAGCATAAACTCAAAATTCTGTCCTTTGCGATCTTGGCAATGTAGTCGGTTCCGTATTAGTTCGGATCGGTGTGTACCGTTCCAATAATAAACCAACGCAACAAATTTCCTTTTCATATCGGTTAAAATTTTGGTCTGTAACGGTTGCATTGGTTTGAACATGGTGCATCAGTTGGTCCATGAATAATATTAAAAAATATAAAATTTTTAACATTTTACCATTATGGTAATAAATAATAAAAACTTTTATCAGAATATTGTGCTTTGATTCATGCATGAATATTTTATATTTGAAATTTATTTAACATAATTTATTTTATATTGGTAAATGATTCTTTTGCATATATTAAATATTTTTTTCAAAAATATTAATAAAACAAAAATGATACATCGCACAAACCGGTACTTGTACACCCCAGTTCTAGTAAAAACACGATGCATCCACCAGTACGATACTAACTACCTTGGATCATAAGGATCTAATTGTAAGGGTGAGTATTTAGCGAGTCAAATGTAAATTTTTGAGTTAATCAAAATAATTAATTAAATATTTTAACTGATATCTTGAAACCTCTTAAATCGATTATTAAAAATATTATTTTTCTCTGGAAATCAGATTCTCTCAATTTTTGGTGTTGAAATTGGTTGAATTGATTAAAAGGTAAACTCGCGTTTCTCAATGCAAATTTTATATGACATGATCAACGTTGAATTGATTTTCTTTTCTCCTTTTTTTATTTCAACGGTTGATTTAAAAGAATTTCACAGAAATTTCACTATAATCATATTTTTAAATAGATGTCATAGTCCTTCAACCCGTTATTCTTTTAACTTAATACTCTTAACAGGAGTAAATTATTGCCGCACATTATAAGCATATATTTTTTGTGATTAGAATTTATGACATAGGTTGTGGAATGAATACCAAAGTCTTTAGAAACAGACCAATAATCGAACCAATCAAGTCATTAATGTATCGATCCGATCTGATTAATTTAATTAAATAAATCACTAAAATTATATAAAAATATAAAATATTAAAAATCCGGTTGAATTGATTCATAGCAATTCTTAAATTAACTAATTCGATATATTTCTTTAGGCGGATACGTAAATTTAATCTAATCCGACTCAAATAACCAATGGGTTAAACATTCAGATTCCAAAACCCTTTTTATTAAAAGAAGAGATAAAAGCATGAAATAATATTGGATATGATGTGATGCTTGTTAAGGCTAAAGCTGCCCAGACACCAACCATCTCTTTTCAGCATGTCTTACACCTGTCAGAAGAAACACCCATTATCCTTTTTCAACATAAATTTGTCTTATATTTGTAACTAATTTCTTTTATTAATTTATTTTATACATAATATTTAATAGATAAAATATTTTAAAATTAATTAGTGATATTAATGGACCAAATTAAAAAAATAAAATATTAAATTATAAGAGATACAAATATTTTATTTTATTCATAAAAAATACAGAATAAAGAATAATTAAAAAATTAGTTTTTCTCAATTTCGATATTCAGTAATTTGGTTTCTCTCAACAAAATTAAAGCATTATAATTATTGTCAAATGTGAGCAATTAAAGACAACTAATCACAAAGTTATTGTTTTTTCGCCAATTGTACATATTTTTTTATTGGTACAATAACAAATTTAACTGTCAAAGCTTACACATTTTGTTAAATCAGTTTTGATTTAACAAATTTAGTTATCAACATTTACGTATTTTTTCAATTTGGTCATTATTTAAAAAATTTAACTCTCATTATTTACACATTCTGTCGACATTTACACAAAATATATAAACATCAAATGCTAAATTTGTTATCATATCAATTAAAATTATGGACAATTGATGAAAAAAATCAAATATTTATACCATAATTAATTATCCTCAATTGCTTATTTTCGAAATTGTCAAGAATTAAATTACTTTAATCTTTTTGAAAGGAATAACATATAAAAATGTATTAAAAATTTGATTAAATTGAGATAATATGAAAATGAATTTATACACTAGTTGAAATCACTCTTGTGGATTCTTTTTACAGTTTTTAAATTTTAATAAATTTATAAATTTAATTATTTTTAATTTAAATTTAATTTAAATCATGAAAATGTTAAAAATAAATAATATATATCTTTATGGTAATTTTAAAATACATGGATTAATGATATATATTTAAAAATATTAAATTTTAGTCAAATAAATTTTTAACTTTATATATGAAATTAGATAATATTTACATGGATTGATGATATATATATTAAATTTATATATTGCTTCTTAAATTTAATTTAGATAAATAAATTTATCTAGTTTTAAATTTAAATTTAATAATACAAATGTTAACTTTGTGTTAATTTTTTATTTGGTACACAGGCATTCGAAAATTTTTGTTGTGATAATATTTATTTGGTTTGTACCGGTTCGTGGGTCAATTAATGTAATAGTTTTTTCTAGACCGTTATCTCAGTTAGTTTTGATTCAACAAGCTTGATTGGTTGGTCTGATCCGATTCAAACATTATTAACAATGTTAACATTTTAGAATAATTGGTTTAACGATTTCCAACCTTATGTATCGATTAGGTAAAAAAAGTTTAGTACTAACTAGGTACAAATAAATAAAGGTGTTCATCGGTTGGATCTAATATGATATTAGTACACTTTATATTTGTCCAAGCCTGACTCGGCTCGAAATATGTGTCTAGAATTTTGCCAAAGTCTACCCATTTTTGTAAACGATTAAAGGCCAGTTTAGCATTCAGGTTAAAAAGTGTTATTGGAATGTTTGATAGTGTTTACCATTACTGTCAAAAAATATTTTTGAGAAGATAAAATGTTAATTTTAAACATGATGTTATCAGGTAAAAAATTTAATGGGGATAAAAAGGTAACTTCATTAAAAACACTTTTCCAAAAGCGGAAAACTTTTGGCTTGGGTTAAAATCTCACTTTAAAATCAACGTTTGGTTTGAAAAATTGTCTATTTACCAATTTTTTGGGGTTAAACTATTAAAATAGTCACTTTTGTTTATCCCAAGTTATATTTTAGTCACTTATGTTTGAAATGCTACGTCTTAGTTATTTACGTTATCGTGTTGTACCATTTTAGTTACTAAATCGTTAATTGTCGTTAACGGTATAACGATAAGCTGACGTGGCACATTCTTATTTATTAATATCAGTGTTTTAACTAAAATAAAATCAATTTTATAATTTATGTAGCATGTTTGACCTGAAAAAGAATTAATTTATATATATTTAAATTATTTACTTACAAAATATAATTAGAGTCAACTTGAATTAAAATCCGATTCACACAAAATTTTCATAAATCAGTGTAACTTTCATTAATAAAAAAATCATTTAAAATTAATTATAAATAATTTTTCAAATTAAATGAATTTTGAAATTCGATTTTAGTTCCTTTTTAACTCGAATAAAATTTAATATAAATAAAAAAATATTTAAAATTTGATTTGACTTATACCTGTAGTACAATAAACCTGTAGTTTCTGTTTTGGGGTGAAAAAAACAGAAAACACCGTAAGACCGGCAGCCTGCATTCACTGAGATCCATAAGCCAAGAAAATGCCTGCCTACCTGCCTCCTTGTCCTCCTATAATTCCAAAGTAAAACTCGAATTTGGCCCTTAACTTAAAAAAGAAAAAATTGTCAAATTTAAATATTTATTTAAAAAAAAAAATTATTTAAAAATTTTGATTAAAATGTTAAATTTTTAAAATTTGTAGTTCGCATGATAATTCATGTATATTTCATGATTTTTTTAATTTTTAGACTATTTTTTTTAATTATGAATTTTTTATAACTTTTAAATTGTTTGTTAAAATGAAATATTAAAAAAAATAGTGTCATACCAACATGAAGTATACACGAATTGTTATATCAATTAAAAAATATATATTTTATATTTTTTTTTGTTTGTTTTACTGTTCATATTTACGGTTCGTTGATATGTTGCTATCCATTCCAATAATGTAATCTTCAGGATTCAAACTTGTGTTCTCTCATTGAAAATATAATGTAGAGGCAACACTAAGAGGGTTGGCACCCTAAAAATGAAAAAAATTTAATTCAATCCCTCTAAAAATAATAAAATTGCACTTTACCCTCTCAAATATGAAAAAAAATCTATTTAATTTCTCAAAAAATATATAGCAAACTTAAAAATTTTATAATTTAAATTCGGCCCCTTAAAAAAAGTCTTTAACTTTACCCTTAATATAATATATCTTAGCGTTGCACCCAACAGTTATTGATAAGTATTTCTTTAAAAAATAATTTACCTATTTTAAAAATTAATAATTAAATTTAACTGAAAAAGAAAAAAATCGAAAAAGATATAAATATTGGAGATTAAATTTAACATTACACATTTAAAGAAAATTGATTCTTTTACCCCAACTTAGATTATTTTCCAATGACTAATTCAATTAAGAACAAAGGGTAAAAAATACAAATTTAAAAAGATATAGGAAAGTAGACTTATCTATGGGATGAGTCGGGTCTTAATAAAATTTTAGACTCATTTGATAGGTCTAAGTCTAGCCTAAAAAATAAGCATAAAATTTTGTCTAAACAAGTATTAAAAAATTTTATATTATTTTAAAAAAAATATAATATATCAAAAATACTAAAAATATTAAAATAAATGTATAATATTAATATAGGTGCAACTTAACAATTAAATACCTCTAAAATAATAGCAAAATTAATAATAAAATAAGAATATACAATATTTAAATAATAACAACAAAATAGTGAAAAACAACATGACAACAACAGATTTTTTTTTTCCTTTTTGCAAGTTTGAATCGAGCTAGGACTAAAAAAGTCTTATCCGAGACTTGACTCATTTCTTAAACAGGTCTTATTTTTTACCTAAACCTATTTTTTGAACTTAAATTTTTTTTAAACCCTCCGACTTTACAACCGAGCCACCCGAGTAAAAGGGAAGAAAAGAGAGAAAGCAAAAACAAATTGAGATGGGATTTGTGGGACAATTCAGGTGGGTGGAGTGAAATAGAAGGAAAGGAAAATGAAATACAAAATTCAGACGTCAATCCCGCCTTCAATTTCTCCCTCACTTCTCCTTCCTTTCTTAACTAAAAAAATAAAGCTATTTTAGTAATAAAAAAAGATAAATAATTAAAAGAAAAAGCTGAAGCTGTTTTTCCCTCTCTTTTAACGACATTCATCACTGCATTTATTGTACCCTCAAAGGTCCCACCATGTGCCTTTTCAATTTTTCCACTAATTATTTATATAAATCATTTTATTAAGGTTTAATTCTCCTTAAACTCTTTATACCTTTTTTCATATTTGAAATTTAGTCATTAATCTCAGTTCAGTCGGTATTATTGTTATTACAGTAATGAGGACGTGGGTTCAGATACACTTAACTGTTTTTTTCTTTCAATTTAAAGGGTGGGAATGGGTTATGGGCAATAATGTTTAAACTAGATACACTCTCTGTATCTTAATCTCAGTTCAGTCGGTATTATTGCTATTACAATAATTAGGAGGACGTGGGTTCAGATACACTTAACTATTTTTTTCTTTCAATTTAAAGGATGGGAATGGGTTATAGACAATGATGTTTAAACCAGATACACTCTCTGTACCTTAATCTCAGTTCAGTCGGCATTATTGTTGTTACAGTAATTAAGAGGATGTGGGTTCATATACACTTATGTATTTTTTTCTTTCAATTTAAAGGATAGGAATGGGTTATGGGCAATAATGTTTAAACCAGGTTAAAAATCAACTGAGATACTAGTTCGAAAATTTATTAAACTAATTGACTCGAGAATCAATATAGACCAATTAAACCGATAAATCGGTACCCAAAGCACGTAAAAATAGTTTCTATATCATTAAAACAATTCATAAAGTGAGTTTCAAATGAATGGAGAAAAAGGAGATTGGTGAAAAGGATTATGAATGTATGACCACCTTCCTTGTGCTGCTTTTCAAGCATCAAAAGAATCAATTTCTATACCTTTTTTTATCCATAGATTTAAGCAATTCATATAGGTAGACAAATAAAACCGGTATGAATCACTTATATGTAAGTGTC
Source organism: Gossypium longicalyx (assembly GCA_025698465.1). Classification (NCBI taxonomy): domain Eukaryota; kingdom Viridiplantae; phylum Streptophyta; class Magnoliopsida; order Malvales; family Malvaceae; genus Gossypium; species Gossypium longicalyx. Next base: position 2,019,208 of record CM046995.1, on the reverse strand, counting down.
GGATATGAATATATGTTTAATATAATTAAGTTTAATTTTTTTAGAGATTTTACATACATTTATAATGTTATATTTCGATATTCATAAACTAATAAACAAAAACGAATCTACTTAAAATGAAAAAATTACAATTTAATCTCCTCATAAATAATGAAATTATAAATATATATAATGATATTAAACTTTGACCCATAAAAATATTTAAAAAAATCATTTAATCCATTAAAAAATTATAATTTAATTCTAAACCAATGAAAACAACTTTGCTTTGTTATGACTTAAAGTTACAACCTTTTTCCTTCTCTATCATAATCAAATACCCTAAACCAACCAAAATAAATCTAATTAAACCCTATTTCTTTTTTAAAAATAAACATCCAAAACCTTGGTTTGTTCATAAAGAGAACAGATCAATTTTTTTTTTAAATCCAAATTAAGTCATTTTAGGTTGAATTTTATGAAGTTATGCTTAGTATTTTTCGGCTTTTCTTCTTTTTGTTTGATTCTATTTTTATTTTTTCACATAAATATTGATTAGTGCAGATTATTTTAATATTATTTGACCTACGAATTTAGCCTATAAATAGGCTCCCTTTCCACTTTGATTAGTGTAGTTTTTACAAGTTTTCAAAGAATTTCGCGCTTACGTTTTGAGTATTTTTATTTCGAGTTTCGGGGTTTAATTTTATCTCTATCTTTTATATTTTTCGTTTTTGTTATTTTAATGAAATTATATTTATCCGTGGTTTTTCATCATTTTGAATAGATTTTTTTTTCACGTGTATTTGGTCTTTTTAATTTATTCGTTGCTTAACCTGATTTATCCTCAATAAATTTGAAAAACAAAAGAGAAAATTTTAAATTTTTATTTCAAATATTTTTTAATTTTATACCAAATAAAATTATTTTATTAATTTAAATATTCAAATCCATCTATATTTGAATATTGCTATATGCCAAACAATGCAAGTTGACTATGAAGATTTCTGTATGCTTTTGATTTGAAATTTTAACCTCAAAATAAAAAATAAGAGAGTAAAGCCAAGAATTTTCCGACTGACCAATTTGTCTATATATACATGACAAGAGTATGTCCTTTTTATTTATTTATTCAATATATATTTAAAACAGAGGTAAGATTTTGAATATGTTTGAATATTACTAGGTTTGTCTTAAGCTGCAGTATTTTTCAAAGGACAAATAAGAGATTAACTATAAAATAATGAGGACCAGAGAAAAAGTTGGAGGACTGAGAAGGCACCGACAAATTGTTTTACTTTAAAGGGTTAGTAGTTAATATTTATATACACATGGTAGAGACATACTCGTATCATACATGGACGTAGTATGTTTAAAGGGAGTTGTCCAAATGAACATCATTTAGTTATCAGACCAATTACGAGGGTTCTTTTTATTCTCGAATGTTGATATACATGCACATATTATGTCTAAATGGAGTTGTCTAAATGAACTTCATTCGGCCATCAGACTAACTACAATGTTTTGTTTTATTCTTGAATGTTGATATTAACGAGTGACAAACTGTTTTTTTCTTTTTAGTAATGTTATTTTTTAAGTTTTAAACTTTGAATTTGAATTTTTTTTAATAGTACAGTTTATATTGTCGTTGCTACACAAACATTTTTTTTATAGTTTTAACTCGATTGGTATGACTATTGTTGCAAATGCAAGAGGACGTGGATTCGAGTGTGCTGAAATGAATTATTCTCCTATTTATAGATTGAGGAGGGACTATGGGTGGTTCTAGGTATTGTGTCAAAACCTAAATGAGATTGTTTAAAAAAATTATACATAGAAAACCATCACTTTTGATAATTTTGCGACAATGTCTTTTTTTTTTTATTGAATCAGACTAATGATTGAATCAATCTCATTTTAAGTTTTAATCATATACCCATAACCCTTTTCTAACCCATAAATAGGAGGATAATATGTTTCAATGCTCTCGAACTCACATTTTTCTGTATTGATAATAATAACCATGCTAATCGAATTAATACTCGATACGAATTTTGAAAAAAGTACTTGTTTGCAGCTTTAATGTTAGAAATGATAATTTATGTATAACAATAATAAAAAGAAAAGCATGATGGAGATTGTCAAATATTTAGAATCCCAACCATGCAAGAATTAGAGATACCCAATTTCACCCATTGGCCATGAAAATTTAAAAGAAAAGGAGACAATTCTACAGCCTTTTTACTCATTTCATTTGGAAGGAGTGGAGAACAGCAATCATTAACACAACCACAGCCCCACCCATACTCACATTTCCCCCTTTTTCACCTTTAATCATTTCATATTCCCCCATCCTTCACATACTTAATTAATTAATAACCAAGGGGTTAAATACAAAATAACCCTTTAAACTACTCTTTTTTTTTTTACTTAAATATTTACTTCTTAAAAAATAATATTTCAACTATAATTTTTTTTAATTTTACTTAATATACAATACTAACCTATAACAACGTGTCACATGTCATATTCTTATAGGATGTCATACACGAATATCACTTTTGATCAAGAAAACTTTAAGTAGTTAAGGAAAATATGATATAGATTGAGACCAATTTAGTAGTTTAAGTGCCACGTGTCACTTATATTATATGAGTTTTGTTCAATTTTTTCGAATTAATTCAGTTTTCTTTAGTCATTCATTCGCTGTGCTGATTAGATTCTATATTGTAATTGACTAGACATATATTTGTATTTATATTGTATTTGTATCTTTATTGGAAGATAAAAGTATCATAAATTAATTTGTGACAAACGAAATAACCAAAGTGACATGTGGACCTTATACTGATGTACAATAACAGATTTACTCATTTTTTAATAAAGAAAGCAAAATACAACTTAACTCCTAATGTATTTTTTTTAGTAGTGAAACATTAAAAAGAATGAAGGGTAAAATATTGTAATTTTTAATTACAATTAAGATAAAATTACGAAACTACCCACTTCCATTCCCTTCTTTAATCATTCCTCCGACATCCCAAGACAAAATGCAGTTTGTGGAGTAGTCTTATTTATTTATTAATTATATTATATTTAAAAAAAAAAACACTCTTCCCTTTGCTTTCCTTCCTCCTTTCCTTCCCGCTCAAACAAACCAAAAAATGAACTCCCATTCCTCGCTTCAATTCCTCTTGTTTCTCTCCCTTTCCTCCCTTTTCCTTTCCCTTTCCTCCTCCACTAACGACACCGATACCCTCACTCTCTTCCGCCGTCAAGCCGACACTCACGGCAACCTCATCTCCAACTGGACTGGCCGCGATGCTTGTTCCTCCGCCTGGCATGGCGTCGTTTGTTCCTCAACCGGTCGTGTCATTTCCCTCTCACTACCTTCCCTTTCCCTTCGTGGTCCTATTACTGCTCTTTCTCTTCTAGACCAACTTCGTATCCTCGACCTTCAAAACAATCGTTTGAACGGCACCGTTTCACCGTTAATTAATTGTTCTAACCTTAAACTAGTTTATCTTTCCGATAATGATTTCTCCGGAGACATCCCACCGGAAATTTCGCGTCTCAAAAGGTTGCTCCGACTTGATTTATCAAACAACAACATACGAGGCAATGTTCCTAAAGAAATCTCTGGTTTGAAACGGCTTATTACTCTCAGACTTCAAAACAATGCATTAACCGGCGAAATCCCAGATTTCTTTTCTTCTTTTAAAAGCTTAAAAGAGCTTAATTTAACCAACAATGAGTTTTTCGGGCGGTTACCTGGAAGTTTACTGAAAAAATTCAGTGAAAAAAGCTTTGTAGGTAACGAAGGTCTTTGTGGATCAAACCCATTTCCGGTTTGTTCTTTTACAGGTTCTCCACCGTTGGATACGCCGACCCAAACAGTTCCATCGAACCCAAGTTCAATGCCGAGAACACCTATAATCGAACAAGAGAGACCCAAAGCACATAAAGGGTTAACCCCTGGTGCTATAGTTGCAATTGTTGTGGCGAATTGTGTGGTGTTTTTGGTAGTGGTTTCTTTTGCAGTGGCTTATTTCTGTGGGAGAAACAATGGGGAAATTGTTTGGAAATCCGGGAGTGATGGTGGGAAAAGGAGTAGCTATGGAAGTGAAAAGAAAGTATATGCAAATGGTGGATTACCAGAGCCTGATAGTGATGGAACCAATGCAACAGATAGGAGTAAGCTTGTTTTTTTCGAAAGAAGGAAACAATTTGAATTAGAAGATTTGTTGAGAGCTTCAGCTGAAATGCTTGGGAAAGGAAGTTTAGGAACAGTTTACAAAGCAGTGCTTGATGATGGCTGTACTGTTGCTGTCAAGAGACTTAAAGATGCAAATCCATGTCCAAGGAAAGAATTTGAACAATACATGGATGTAATTGGGAAAATTAAGCATCCCAATGTTGTGAAATTGAGAGCTTATTATTATGCTAAAGAAGAAAAGCTTCTTGTTTATGATTATCTCCCTAATGGTAGCTTGCATTCACTTCTTCATGGTAATGTCATTAAACTCATCATTTAAATGCATTGAGGGTTTTGATGGGAGTTTAATTGTTTACCCTTTTTTGTGTTTGAAAAACAGGGAACAGAGGACCGGGGAGGATTCCATTGGATTGGACTACAAGGATCAGTTTGGTTTTAGGTGCAGCTCGTGGATTAGCAAAGATTCATGAAGAGTATAATACACCTAAAATCCCACATGGAAATGTGAAATCTTCTAATGTGTTGCTTGATAAAAATGGGGTTGCTTTAATTTCTGATTTTGGGTTGTCTTTACTTTTAAATCCTGTTCATGCTATAGCTAGATTAGGTGGATATAGAGCTCCTGAACAAGCTGAAGTGAAAAGACTGTCTCAAATGGCTGATGTTTATAGCTTTGGGGTTTTATTGTTAGAAGTGCTTACAGGGAGAGCTCCATCGCAGTATCCTTCACCGACTCGGCCTCGAATCGAAGACGAAGAACCGGCAGTTGATCTTCCGAAGTGGGTTCGATCCGTTGTTAAAGAAGAATGGACAGCCGAAGTGTTTGATCAAGAGCTTTTGAGGTACAAAAACATCGAGGAGGAACTCGTTTCCATGCTTCATGTGGGGTTAGCATGTGTGGTTCCCCAGCCTGAAAAACGGCCCACGATGACCGAAGTGGCTAAAATGATCGAGGATATCAGGGTGGAACAATCACCTTTAGGGGAAGATTACGACGAATCGCGCAATTCGATCTCGCCTTCCATTGCTACCACTGAAGATGGAATTGCTGGTTACTGATCTTTTCAATGCCATTTTGCTAATGGTAAATTAATTTCCATCCTTTTATATATGCATGATCTCTTTACTGCAAATTCATCACTCTTTTCTTGTTCTGGTTCTTTCTTAGATCCTATTTGGTTGGTTTGTGTTTCTTTGTAATATTTTTTAAGTCTTTGTGTCTGCTTGTTGTTGCTGGTTAGAAATGATCGTCGATGCATTGTAATGTAATTTTTGACAATTTGAACTAGTTTATCAATTATATATATCCAATGTCTAAACCCAAAGCTTTTTCCAATTGATTCATGCAATCACCTATTTACCGATACGATCTTATTCGTATATAAGAAGTATTGCAAACAAAATAATATAATAAGTATTGCAAAATTGGTAATTAAATTTATTTTGATTATTAAAAATTGATAATATGATCTTTTGAGATTATGCCACGTCATCATTTGAAAAATTATGCCACCCGCGAAAAAAAAAACCTTACTCGAGGCTCGGCCAAATTTCTAAACACTTAATTTTTTTGTCTAACCCATTTTTTGGGTCTATATTTTTACTCAAACCCTCTCATTTTTTGAGTGGTCCAGCCTATAAATAAGTCTGATGTAGGATGAGATTAATTACTTAAGAGGTGAGATTAAAATTAGTGGTAAAATTTGTGTTTGGATTTAAAAACAATGGTAACAATGAGATTAAAATAAAAGATAGGTTAAAGTATAAGTTTAATCACTTGTGAAGTATTTAAATCACGTTTTAATCATCAAATTTTATAAATCACTACAATTAATATTCTCTACAACAGTCTCATTTATCTGTCAAGATTTTATCTTTTATAGAGAGATAGTTGTTATATACTTATAATAACTTGCTGTTATAAAAAAATAATTGTTGTAAACTATCAAATAAAGAAAACGGGAATCAAATCAACAAAATTCAAAGACATATAGTAGGTACGAATGTTATTGCTTTTATGCACCTGTTACTTTATATTTATTTCACGTGATTAATTATGAAATTGTTAATCTAACAAGTTTAATTGATCGATATGAGTTATCAAATTAAATTAAATAATTTATCATGAGTTATTAAATTCAGATAATCACTTTATAAATTTATGATGTTTGGAATTAATTGTAGAATATTTAATTAACGTAATATTTTTAATTTCATTCATTAAAGCTTATTTTTATTTAATAAAATAATGGTTAATAGATTTTTTCATGTGAAAATTAAAAAAAAAATTATTGAAATAATATTTTAATTAAGATCATTTTTATTACGGCCCCTTATTAATATTTTTGGCTTTGCCCTTGCTATAGTTGTTGTTATAAATAAAAAGTTGTAATAAAATATAGAAAATAAGTTTTACTAAAAATTTGATTGTTATAACGAAATCTTGTTATATTAAGTGACCGTTATATAATTTTGAAATCTCTATGAAATTTCAATAACGGGTAGTCATATTAGATGGTAACTAAATCTAAAATCAAGCTAAACCACACCTTTAAATGAGGGACAAAGTTCTATGAAATTTAATTTTTTCATTCATAAGACTCAAATTCGAAACTTTACTCAAGAGCAAGGACAAATATAATGGAGCAAACAAAGACCTTAACCCTAAAAAAAACAGAAAATTTTAGTTTTAATCCCTTACAAATGATCAAATTATAAATTAATATAAAGTAAAATTACACTTTAACTCCCGAAAAATAAAAAAAATTATTTAATCCCTTAAAAAATAATAAATTAATACATAATAAAATCTATATTTTGAAATCTTAAAATTTTATAATTCAATTTTACTGAGATATGAGTGATATATTTATATATTTGTATTACATTCATATACTTCTTAAAATTAGAGATGCTCATGTGTCGAGTTCGAGTCAGGTCTAAACGTGATATTAATATACTTTATGTTTAACCAAACTCGGCCTGGCCTGAAATATGGGCCTAAAATTTTACCCAAATCCACCCATATTTGCAAAAGACTAACCCAAACCCATTTTAGGCTCGCCCATTTTTTTATAATATTTATATTATATTATATTATTTTAATATTTAATATTTTTATACATTTTTTATAGTCATCTTAAATTATTATAATGTTTACATTAAAGTAGTATTATATATTTAGTATAGGTTTCTTTTTTTAATGTGTTCTAAATTACATAATATATATAAAAATAACATAATATAAAGTATTATAAACTTTAAAACAGGCTAGGCTTAAACCTTAAATATTCAAGCCTAAGACTGATCCATATTTTAAATGGACTTATTTTTTACTGAAACTCATTTTTTGAGCATAATATTTTTGTTCAAATCCTCTCAAATTTAGGACGAACCTTCAGATTTGAACGGGTAGCTTAGCTCATGAAATTAATATTTGACTGACACTTAAATTTTATTTGATTTAGGACTTGTTTGGGGTAAAAGACAAAAGGAGCCCATTTCGAGGTTGGAATTAACACAAGAAAACGTGGCCAACCAAACACGTCCCAACCCAACCAACACAACACAACACAACACAACACAGCACCGTTACTAAAAAGTAGAAGAACATGACAGCCCATTTTTTGGTACTTCAGTTTCTAACTTTCCGTTAACTCCCACTCACGTTTCCCTTTTGCCAGTTCCAAAACGCAAATATCACTCTCGCCTACTCGCCCCCAACGCACGTGCACCTACCCCCCCATAGCCTATTATTCTTAAATCAAAACTCACTCAATTTTTAATTTTAATTATTATTAATTTTGTTTTGGTTAAAATATACCATAAGTTCTTCTATTTTTTAAAAACTTACAATTTAGTCATTATATTTTTATTTTTAAAAAATTAGTCATTTATTTTTTTTAGATTTCAAAATTTAAATCTAACTGTTAATATTATTTTTTATGACATAATATCAAAAATAGCCCCTAACGTTTGGTTGTTTAATCACTTTGACCCTTTATGTTTTTTTGTCAATTTGACCGCTGACGTGGCGGTCCAAATGTAATAAAATACTGACGTGGCACTATTTTATCTTATATGCCATGTCAGCAAAAGATTTTAAAATTATTAAAATTATTTTAGTTACATGGCTACGAAATGATTTTTTTTCAAAATATCACACAAACAAATTTAATAATAAGAACGTTTTGAAAATGTTAACAGTTGGACTTGAATTTTGAAATCTAAAAAATAGAAGGACTAAATTCCTGAAAATAAAAATATAAAGACTAATTACTGGCTTTTCAAAAAAATAAAAACTTATGACATATTTTAAGCGTCGTGTCTTCTAATTTAGTTAATATAATTATTTTAGTTAAAATATAGATATTAATTTTTCATAAAACACTTTTCAACATAAAAAAAAATCAGTCAATTATTTTTTTTATATCCACAGTAATTAATTTGACTATAATAGTCAACACCAACTAGGTAGATTAATTGATAATTAATTATGCATATTTACAATGTGGATGAAAATAATTGCATATTAAATTTATTAAAAATTAACATGAAAATTAATTTTGGAATTTAATTAAAATGGTAAAATTAAAAGAAAATGATTATTATAGTGTATTGGATTTGAATTTTATTATATAATTATATTTTTATTGATTTTATATAAAAATATATAAAAATAATAAATATTGCTTTGTGAAAAATTTGAGTTGAGACTCGGTTGGTGGGCAACACTAATTAGCCATAGCTTCAATGTATAATATAGATGTTATAACTCACAAGTATTGAATGCAATGATAAGATAAATTGCACATTTAAAAAATGAATGCAAGTTCAAATCTTAAAGACGACATCATAAGGAATGATAAACTCAAACACGAGTTGTAAAACGAATATAAAAAAAAAACAGAAAAAAATCTTGATAAATTAAAACTTATAGACTTTAATTTCTTTAAACATGTAAAAGTACAATGAGGGTCTCCGTACTAAGAGTCAATTTGTATTTTGCCCATTCTACTAAAAAAATAGACAAATTAATCTCTATATGTTAAATCAAAGATCAAATGGGTCATTTGTTAAAAAATTCATCTATTTATATTGTTAAAAATTTGTCCATATACGTCATCATGATGCACATGTGACACACTATGTATTATTATCTGATCACTAGTTTTTAACAATACGTATGAATGAAGTTAAAAAAGTTTTTACAGAAATAACCAATTTACTCTTTGAACTAATGTATAGAGACTAAGTAGGTTAATCGAATCAAACTAGTATTAATCGAACTTTTAAATCCTTTAACTGTTAACCGAACCAAAATATTTTGATTAATTCGGTCGATTAACCGAAATTTATATATATATTTTGTTAAAATTAGTATAAAACATATAAAAATATAAATTGATAATGTTCATTTGACTGAATTAACCGAATTAGTAATAGACTAATACATATAATATATAATATTATTTATTAAGTTCCGTTAATTCGATTAATTATCCAATTTCGAACCGAATTAACCGTTAATCGAAATTCGAAAAAACCTTTAATCAACCTCCAACTTAACTAGATCGATTAACCAACTGATTAACCAAATTAGATCAATTCGATAGGTTAATTCGATTTTAGTCGAAGTTTAAACACCCTTAATAGAGACTACTTTACTCAATTTTTAAATAGAAAAAAATAAAATACAATTCGACATCTAATACTGAGTTGTCCATAATATTTTTACGCTTTAATGCATGATCCAGTCCATCCAATCAAATCCATTTCGTTTTCAACACGCGCGACACGTTTCGACTGGGCAACCACGGTTTAACAACACCTATCAGAACATCACAAGCTGTTTTAGAAGCTAACCGCTGGTATTGGGCACGTGAAAAACATAGAACAAACCATAATCTTCTTACCCATCTACCCCGATCGGGTACCCGTTTTCTATGTGGATCCATTCTATTTTTTCTTTAAATTTATATAAATATCTATCTATAACAATACTCATAATTTACATATATTGACTCTTTTTTGTGGGCGAAAATTATGTTTTTTTTTAAATTAATTTTTAAAGAATATTTACTATTTTTCAAAAGATAAATAAATATTTTTAAAAGGATAGTTGGATTTTTAAAAAAATTAAATTTTTATACCATTTGATTCGTGATACCAATTAAGGTATTGTTTGATAATCACTAAAAATTAGCAATTTAATTAGGAAGCAACAAATATTATTCCGAATGTATTTACGTCTTTTTGGATAATTTGATAAATTTTTAAAAATACATGCGCAACATGTGAATTATAAGATTTGAACTCAAGATATTATGGCATTGACTATTTCAACCAAACCCGCATTTCAACCTTAACACGAGAATTGTTTCAAGACACACTAAGGATGAGTTTGGATGTCACGGAGTTATTAATAAAAGTGTAATTAGTAGGGTAGTAATTACATCATCTTATAATTACAAGAAATTCTAATTCATTAGACGTGTTTGACTCGTAGAGTGTAATTATATTGTAATTTCTTATGTCATGTTTTGTAGTTTAAATTGTAATTACACAATTATATAATTTCAAATTCTAAAAAAAATCAATAATATTTGATAAAAAATCCTTTATACAAAATAATACAAAATTTAAAAAATCATCCGAAAAATATTCTATAATGCAATTATTATAAAATTAAGAAGAAAAATAAATATTCTAAGCAATTTTATCTAACTACTCTAGTATTTTATATTTGTAGGGTTGTTCCCAAAAATAATTAATAATATATATTATGTAACTTAATTAGTTATTTAGTATATCAAATGAGAGGTGAAGCGAGAAGATATTTTAGCTGGGTTGAAATGAAATTTTAATTTTTATAATTTTTAAATGATTAAATTAAAATTTCATAATTTTAGGAGGGCTAAAGTATAAATTTACTTTTATTAATTTAAAATTTTTTAAAGAGCCAAAATAATAATTTTCCATTTTAAGGGGGCCGGGGCCCTGCCACCCTCTTGAATTTTCCTTTGTCAAAATGTATGGAAAATTATCTCCCATCAATACAAATTTTAAATTATTTAAATGATGTTAATAAAATAACATATAATTATATTTTAAAATAGAATATCTCTTAAAATTAAATAATATTATCATATGAACATATTTTTTAAAATTTAAATCATGATGTTAGAAAGTCACAGATTCTTGTTTTAATTAGTTAAAATCAAATAAATTATTAAAAAATTAAAAAAAAACAAAATTTTAAATAATTACTAAATCTGGTAATCACTAATTTAGCTAGTTTTTAGCTTAGTTTAATTTAGACGGTGCCAATTTTTATTTTAATCAGTATTATAAATTATTATCATATATGCTTTAATCTATTTGAACTCACGTCTATTTGATGTGGACTCAATTGAAAACATATATTTTTAATAACTTTCGGTCTAGTCCAATCCAAAATTTTGCAAACAAAATAAAATATTTCGGATCCAAAGTTGACCCGAGTCAGAAGAGAAAATAAAAAAATTAAAAAAAAAAGAGGTAAAAAACCGAATGGTTGTGGTGGACCGGCACCAGGTTTCCTGTACTTCCACAAAAAAGAAAGTTTTACTCTCAAGAACTAAAGCATATTCTTTGATTTCAAAGCGTTTAATTTTTAAGGGAAAATAATCAAGGCTCTTCATTAGAGGATTCTCTGCCAAAGGAAAATCGAACTGTTTTTCTTTCTGTTTTAATCGGCAAAAAAGAAAATGCATTCGACTCATCTGTTACTCGAAGAGCCAATCAGGATGGCTTCAATCCTGGAGCCATCGAAGGCTGTAAGTTTTTCAATTTCAATTCAATCTGTTTTTAGGTGGAAGCTGTTCGGATCCGATTAGATTTGGATTTTGATTCGTTTTTTTTTTTCATTTTTCTCAGAGCTTTTTTCCGGCAATGACGAAGATAGTGGGAACTTTAGGTCCAAAATCTCGATCCATTGAAGTCATTTCCGGTTGCCTTAAAGCTGGAATGTCTGGTACTGTATTTGTTGCATCCATCTTCATTTTATAATTATGTATTGGAATTTGTTGCCTCAAGCTCTAGTTTTATACAATTTTTTTTGTTTTGGATAGTGGCTAGGTTCGATTTCTCGTGGCATGATCCGGAGTATCATCAGGAAACATTAGAAAATTGGAAGGCTGCCGTTAAGCTCACTAAGAAGCTTTGTGCGGTATATTCTTTGTATTTTGGTTGATATTTGTTAGTTATTTACTTTTTCTTTGCTTATTTACTCTGTTTTAATGCGAAGTATTAAGTGTAAACTTTAGTTTTCAGCTGGAAAGAGAATCTTTTTGAAAAGTTTTTTTAAGTGAATTTTGCGAGAAATTTTGTGGCTTACTCCAGAAGGAGGGACTTGACTGTCCTTTGATTGCTTTGATGGAGTCATGGAGATTATGGAAATTAAGAAAATAAAGTGATTTCTATTTTGTTCTTTTTTTTTTTTTTCTCAGGTTATGTTGGATACTGTGGGTGCTGAGATGCAGGTTGTTAATAAAAGTGAGAAAGCTATCTCACTTGAGGCAGATGCTATCGTTGTTTTGACACCAGATAAAGGACAGGAGGCCTCTTCAGAATTATTGCCAATCAACTTTGATGGATTGTCGAAGGTACAAACCTTGCATGCTGCCTCTCATTGCATTTTGCGTATCCAATGTTTGTCACCCTTAAAAAGCATCTGCATAAGCCTTGTTTTAATGCCCTTTGGTTCCGAGGTTTAAGGCACAATGTCTTTTGATTGCCTGATTCCATTGTACATGACTACATTTATAGATTTATATACCGAGTTCCCTTTAATTAGGGGTTGGGAAGCATGCATTTGCCATTGCACAATCATTATGGATTCTTGGTACAAGAAATTTAGCGTATCAACATTTTCCAGTTAGTTCAAAGGAATTTGTATTTGCTGGTGGTTGTCCTGTTTCTTCATTCAACCTTATGATAAAGCGATCAAATTTGATTTTTTGCAGGCAGTGAAGAAGGGAGACACTATTTTCATTGGTCAGTACCTGTTTACTGGGAGTGAAACCACGTCTGTATGGCTGGAGGTAAGTAAAGTGGAACCAGATATGAGCATATCTTTCTCTTTGTTTTTGTGTGAAGATCTTTTTCTGTTATTTGAACAATTCGTATGCACCTACCAATAGCCTAAATTGCGACTGAAAATTTGCAGGTTAGTGAGGTAAAAGGAGATGATGTGGTTTGTGTGATTAAGAACTCTGCAACATTGGCTGGGTCATTGTTCACTTTGCATGGCTCTCAAATTCGTATTGGTTTGCCTACCCTCACTGATAAAGACAAGGAGGTAAGTTTGCCCTTGATTTTTACCTTTAAAGATGAAAGTAATGGGGAAAGTAATCTCCCTCTTAGTAAGTTTTAGCTTGATGCCCTGCTTTTTTCCATGTAACTCTTTTCTGACCTGGTAATACTTACTTCAGGTTATAAGTACTTGGGGAGTTCAAAACAAAATTGACTTTCTCTCACTATCATACACACGACATGCAGAAGATGTTCGCCAAGTACTGCCTATCCTATATTTGTTGGTTTCTTTTTTCTTTCTTTACTGTTTCTGCATTTATCTGACTGCATGATCTTTATAGGCTCGTGAGTTCCTTTCAAAGTTGGGTGACCTCTATCAGACACAAATATTTGCAAAGATTGAGAACATAGAGGTGCATTACTTGTATTTACAGAGAACAATGAATATGCAGGTTTTGATAGCACATGCTGCTAATAAGAATATGACACTAATGTTTTTCATTTTTCAGGGATTAAACCATTTTGATGAGATTCTTCAGGAAGCAGATGGTATCATTCTTTCCCGTGGAAATTTGGGCATTGATCTCCCACCTGAGAAGGTTGGTTTTGTAAATTGAATATGTTGTATTAGTTATTCTTCGAATAGTATCTTGTTGAATGATGGATCATATAGTCTATTCCACCATGTCTAACCTTGTAAATGCTTATTAGCTGCCTCACATTCTTGGTCGTAGTTTCACACGTGTAATTTAGTCTGATACATGGATGTAGTGTCTAATGTCATTAGAGCATGCCGTTAATTACTTCTTTCTTTGCAGGTGTTCTTATTTCAAAAAGCTGCTCTTTATAAGTGTAACATGGCTGGAAAGCCTGCAGTTGTCACTCGTGTTGTGGACAGTATGACTGACAACCTGAGGCCAACTCGTGCTGAGGCAACTGATGTTGCCAATGCTGTTCTTGATGGTATATTATTGTGGACTCTCCTTTGGACTTTGTTCATTGATATATCTTTCAAAGTTGGGTTCTGATGCCATATCTGATTGCCGCCACTCCAGCACCCACAATGCAGGACTTAAACACATCTTCTAATTATCCCATTTTCTTTTGGCTGTAGGAAGTGATGCGATTCTTCTCGGTGCTGAGACCTTGCGTGGATTATACCCCGTTGAAACCATTTCTACTGTTGGCAAAATTTGTGCTGAGGTAATTTCTCTGTCTCATAAATGTGCTTACTTGAATATTTTTGGAGACTGTGGTCTGCTGTTTGGACTGCTTGTAGACCTGATTGTTCTCAGCCTAGTATGCTTTTGACTCACAAAACTTGCTCATATAGACATTGTAGACATTGCTCATATATTTTTGACTTCCTAGTAGTTGTTTGGGACCTGTGCAGCTGTCTAGATCTTGTTCATAAGGGGTAAAAAGCATTGCACTTTTTTGTGTTTTTCCTGTGGATGAAAAATGTTTTCTTTGCAAGGAAGAGTCATATTCTTACCTGTTTCTCCAATCAACTTATTGTCTTTGGCTATGGTTTTACTAGCTTTCTAAACTAAGGGAAACCTACCTATTTTCTCATATTCTTCCTTTGGTGGTGACCCTTCTGCAGAAAATTGACTTTCTACCATGCTAACCAAAAACCCGTGTTGGTGCTTTTTTAATGCAATAGCTCATAATTCGCGTATCAACTTTTGATTTGGGATTCAGATGCTTTACGTTGTTGCATATTGCATCATGATTCATCAACTGGCCATGCTTGTCTGTCTATAAGAATCATGGATCACTTAATCTTCTGTAACTGTTAAAATCAGAAGTCAATAATATTTCTAATCCATTTCCTAAGCATTTTAGCTGTGTGTTTTTTTGTTTCTATTTAAATTTCCCAGGCAGAGAAGGTATTCAACCAGGACATGTATTTCAAGAAGACTGTCAAATATGTTGGAGAGCCAATGACCCACTTGGAATCCATTGCTTCCTCTGCGGTATTTCTTCTTTCCCAGTGCTGCTCTTTGTATTCTTGCCACATTAGTCTTTACCAACTTTAATTATAGCTAAACAACTGTGCATCTGCAACTTTGTTCTGATAGCATGAATTTCTTGTTTAGGTACGAGCAGCAATTAAGGTGAAGGCATCAGTTATTATATGTTTCACATCCTCAGGAAGAGCTGCTAGGTATTCCCATCGCACATCTTGATTTATTTTAGTTATATATCTGAGCTGTTCTTTTCTTTTCTCAGCAGTTACCTCCCTATTTTGTTTCTATGAACTCTAATCCCTTGTCGAAGCTGCATTACTAATGTTCTACATTATGCATACTTTGCTTCATTTATGTCGCAACTGTATTCCATGCATATACCAGATTGATTGCAAAGTACAGGCCAACGATGCCAGTTCTCTCAGTTGTCATCCCTCGCCTTAAGACGAATCAATTAAAGTGGAGCTTCAGTGGGGCCTTTGAGGTATGTCATTCACCCTGCATCCAAGAAGTCCGAGTAACCACTTAAAAGTGAATTTTCTTGTTTTATAATGATCTGCAGTAGTCATCTAACAGAAAAAGCCGGAGTAATTTTATGTTGCAAGTTAATTTTTAGTTCGGTCATCATAAGACTGTCAATGGAATGTTTATTTCAGTTTAAACATTTGTGTTGTTTCTAACGGGACTATATCTTTTTGTTGGCAATCATTCAGGCAAGGCAATCCCTTATCGTCAGAGGTCTTTTCCCTATGCTCGCTGATCCACGACATCCTGTAAGTACTGCTTTACAGTCACTGTTACTGTGTTCTTTAAGACCAAAAGAAACTTTTATATCTATATTCTATACTAATAGATTGCAGCAGAGAACTTATACAATTCTGCCTTGTTTTCTGCAGGCAGAGTCTACAAGCGCATCAAATGAGTCAGTTTTGAAGGTTGCACTTGACCATGGGAAGGCTGCTGGAGTTATTAAGTCACATGACCGAGTCGTCGTTTGCCAGAAGGTCGGAGATGCTTCTGTTGTGAAGATTATCGAGCTCGAAGATTAAACTTATGTTAGTTTCTCTCCTTTCCGAATCTGATTTTTGAAAGCGATGAATGACTTTATATAGCACCTGTGAGGTATTGGCTCCAGGTTTTGGTGGATTTGAAATTGTGTTAAGAATGCATACACTATTTTAAGTCTCATAATAATTAGCTAATGGGAAAAGGCAAAAGAACAACCCTATTTTTTCCTTGATTCAGTGGTAAATAAAGATATTGGATCAGTTAGAGTACTGAAATGCAATGCTGGCTGTAATCATTAAAAAAAAAGGCTTAATATATAGATTGATCCCTGAACTTGAAAGCTTTTTTCGAATTAGCCCCTAGATCTTTTTTTTCTCACATTGGCCTTCAGGGTTTGCATCTGTTACACAAATTGTTTTCTATGGTTAACATCGTTAGTTTTTGAATAATTGGTTGATGTGGCTAAACACGGAGGTGACACATTTATAAACACGAGAATAACACATCTTTCTCTTTAAAATTTCAAAAAGAGTTCAATAATTTGATAGAAGAAAAAGTCTAAAGGCTAATTTGAGAAAAATGTTAAATTTAAATGCCAATCTATATATTAAGCGTTAAAAAATCCCAAGTGGGGTATCTGTTTGACACAGTAATTGCTTAATGATAAATTGAGAAGAAAATGGCCACGTGGTTTATCCACTTGGCATGTTTCAGTGTACTATTCATTTCTCCTAGACACGCTATTTCCCTTGAAATTCCACATGCAAAATATCTTTTAACAATAAAATTAGTCTTATTGTTTTTTTTTTCATTAAAATGTTGTTTCACAATTCTTATATTTGCATGTACTCTAAGATTTCCACCTTAAACCAGGTTTTTAAAATTAGATCGATAGTCAAATTGATTAAGTTATCGATTCATTGATCTAATTTATTCAAACTGTTTAATTAATAAATTATTAAAAATAAAAAAATTTAAAAATTGGTTCAATTGTCTATTCGGCCAGTTTTTTAGTCAATTGAATCGGTCCATATTAGTTCAACCGGTTCAAAGCTTTTCTCTGGATCGATATTTTGATTAGTTCGTGGTCTTTAAAAACAGCGGTGATAGCGAAATTAGTTATTGTAACGGTGAGATTAAAATTAGTGTTGAGATATGTTTTTGAATTTAATCACAAAAGTAACGATAAAATGATAAGAATGTTGTGATTATACCTTGCACCACACCATAGTCTTACCATCCAAATAGTCTTGTGATTGCACAAATTTCAATCCTAGTCACGTTACACTGACGCTAATAAGTGATCCAAAGGAACCTTAAGCCAACCCTTTGCTCCTCTATCAATCTTCTTCTCTATAACCTCTACAACCATCTACACCACTATAGTCCGATAACTCTCTATCCCACAAGAATAAACAAGTACCTTTCTTGTCATCTTTCTCCCTTTGATCCACATGAAGTAATAGTAGGCTAAAGGGTTAAAGATTGAAAATGTTGTTCCTCAATTAACCTCTACAACTATCTACATCATTATAGTCCGATGACTCTCTATCACCCAAGAATAAATGGATACCTTTTTTGTCATCTTTCTTCATTTATTGATTCCTACAATTTACATAAAGTAATAGTAGACTAAAGGGTTAACAGATTGAAAATGTTGTTGAGGAAATTATGATAATAATAGACAAGAATGTAATATTTTTTTAATGAATATTTGTTGGGTTCCACTTTAAAGAATATCTTGACGTAAGATTGAAATAATTTTACTCTCTAATTTTGTATAGGTGTTTTTCTGGAAACCAACATAGGTAATATAGGTAAATTTGAATCCCTAAAATCAAAAAGCGCCTGTGGCCTAATGGATAAGGCGTCTGACTTCTAATCAGACGATTGTGGGTTCGAGTCCCACCAGGCGTTTTATTTTCTCATCAAAACTTTTTGGTCAAATTTCAGAGTTAATCCCTACAATTTACGAAAGTTGTAGAATTAGTCCTAATGATATTTTTAGTAAATTAAATCAAATATATATCATATACATATTTTATTATGGTACAATACCTAAAACTACCTATAATCTCATCCCAGCCTTTAAATAGGAAGATAAACGCGCTTCAATGCGCTCGAACCCATGTTCTCTTGCAATAGCAACAATATTGATGTTAAACGAATTAAGACTCAATTGAACAAGGTTAATATATAATTTAATTAATATACATTTCAAATATTTAAATTTAACTAAAAAATATTTTTTTTATGAAAGAACACATGTATTTAATTTTAATTTAATTTATTTTGTAATTAAAAATATAGAAATAAATAAACTAGATAGAAAATACATAGGTAAATAATAACAATAATGTAATTATAGTTTAATATAAATTTTGCTTAGTACACAATTCTCAATGGAGTTAATGTGAATTTCTTCAAACCGAAAGGAGTAAGTGGACGTTCTTGCAAATATAGAAAGTAAGTGTCTTTTACACTAAAACCGAAGAGGTAAGTGTCTTTTACCCATTTCTTTTCTAAGCAAAACTTTTGGTCAAATTTCAAAATTAGTCTCTGCAATTTAACTAATCCTGAAAAATTATTCCCTCCAAATTTCAGAATTAGTCCCTACAATTTAACCAATCTTGCAGAATTAATCTAAATGACCATTTTAGTAGAGTTCGCTGAAAAAAATCAAAAAAATTCTAAAAAGTTCATATGCTATTTATCATCTCAAATGTGGTTATTCATTATGAAGTCATTCTTAGAAAAATAAGTGTTTACTTTAGATTAATTATGACCCATGCATGATTTTCAAATCTTACGTTTGCCCCACAATTCAATATCAATCACTAGTTCATGTTTTACTTCTAATTTTGCCGGGCTAAGTCGAGTTTGGATCGGGTTTAAACATGATATTAACAATAATTTAACCTTTATGCTTAGTCATATCTGACTCGACTCAAAATATAGGCTTAAAATTTTACCCAAGTTCGCTCATATTCAGTGACAGAGTCATTTAGAGACCTAGGGGCCCTTTATAATTTATAAAATTTTAAATTAGTAATGGTAAAATTGCATTTTGCCCCCCAAGAATTATAAAAATTTGGTTAAGCCCTTTAAAAATTATAAAATTATATTTTTACTATCATAAAAATATACAATTTAATTCTACCCCAAAATTTTTTTTTGACTCCACCACTACTCATATTTGTAAATAACTAATCTAAGCTCATTTTAGATTTGCCCATATTATCTTTTGGTTTTTTTTTAAATATTTATATTTATAATTTAATATTTAATAATTATATTTATTTATTAAAATCTTATATATAGGCACATAAACTTTTTAAAATATTTATACCAAAGCATTAAATATTACTATAGAATTAATATTTATATAAAAACAAATATTTATTAGTATTATGCATGTCCGTTTTATGGTCTATGTTCGCGGTTTGTAGCTGCCCCTCCCAACAATATTGTTTTCAATGTTTGAACCTACGTTTCTGATTGGTTATTATTGTTCAAGAAAATATTGAAGTAAAATACAATAATATTAATCAACAATCTAAATTTATCTCCATAGCTTCTCAATAATATGTTTGTTATGTCACAATTTGAAAATAATCTAACTTAACTTAAGGAATTTAATAACTATTGTTTGATGAGGACTGGAATTTTAGAATTTGAAGAGTACAATGACTAAAAATGACCAAATAAAAGTATAAGGACTAAATCTATAACTTTTGCAAAGTACACAGACTAAGCAGAATTTAACCTTTCAAAATTCAGGTTTAATTGTTAACACTATTAAAATTATTTTGTTAAATTTATGTTTATTGCAACATCATTTCTTTAACGAGTGAGTATTATTTTTATTTTAAAATGTCACGCTAATAAATTTTAACAAAAAAAATTAACACCGTTAACAATTGGACCTGAAATTTGAAATATGAAAAATAGATACTAAATTTCTTGAAATAAAAGTATAATGATTAAATTAAATATTTTTGAAAAGAATAGGGACCTACAACAATTTTAACCATAATTTTTTTTCTGAAATGATGCCATGTCAGCTTCCTGTTAAGCTGATAACGGCGTTAATAAAAATTGCAAACTACACTAATGGTTACTTAACTATGCATAAGTTTTTATTTTAGTCACCTAACTTTGAAAAGTAACTATTTGGTTACTAATGTTTTCGAAATTGTGTTTTTTGAGTACCCAACCATTAAGTGACTAATGATGGGACTCTTCTAATTAGTGTAATAACAAACTAGTCCCAATTCTTATACTTTCTATCAATTTAACCTTAATTCTATGTAAAAATTATTTTATAAAATCAAATTTATTTGAAAAATTAGAAAATTATAAAAAATAGAAATTTTAATAATCTATAAAATTTATAAATACATAAAAATAAAAATTAAATGAAATTTTTAAAAGCTATTCAATTTTGAATTTTGAAACTTTTTATTTTTGATTATTTGTAGTTTTATAGAAAAAGTTATTCAATTTTATCTATATTTTATTTTATATATTTAAATTTCTATATAAATTTTAGAATCTTTAAAATTTAAAAAGAAATTTGATTTTTTAATAATTTTTATATAGAATTAGGGATAAATTGATGAAAACATAAAGATTAAGGACTAAAATTATTATTATACCAATTAGAAAAATACCGCAGTTATTTCACTTAACGGTGGGAGGACAAAAAAAAGCAATCACAAAAATATTAGTGACCAAATAGTTAATTTTCAAAGTTAAGTGATCAAAACGAAAACATATACATAGTAAGTGACTATTGATGTAATTTACCCTAAACAATAAAAATGGTGAAAATCATATGGTTGTGACCTTGTGATGGGCGGAGCCAGATTTCTTGTATTTTCTACAAAAAAAAAAAAAAAATTACACTTAGAACAAAAGCATATTCTTTGGTTTCAAAGCGTTTAGGTTTTACGGAAGCCAAAGAATAAAAAAAGCCCTTCGTCCTCTTAACGCTAAAGCTCTTTGATTAAACGATTCTCAGTCAAAAGAAGGGAAATCGATTTTTTTTTGTTGTAATCGGCGAAAAAGATGCATTCGACTCATCTGCTACTCGAAGAGCCAATCAGGATGGCTTCAATCCTGGAGCCATCGAAGGCTGTAAGTATTTCACTTTCGATTTCAATTCAATCTGTTTTTAGCTTTCGTTTTTACGAGGAAGCTGTTCGGATCCGAGTAGATTTGGATTTTGATTCGTTTGTTTTTGTATTTTTCTCAGAGCTTTTTTCCGGCAATGACGAAGATAGTGGGAACTTTAGGTCCAAAATCTCGATCCGTGGAAGTTATTTCCGGTTGCCTTAAAGCTGGAATGTCTGGTACTGTATTTGTTGTATCAATCTTCATTTTATAATTATGTATTGGAATTTGCTGCGTCAAACTCTAGTTTTATGCATTTTTCTTGTTCTGGACAGTGGCTAGGTTCGATTTCTCGTGGCATGATCCGGAGTATCATCAGGAAACTTTAGAAAATTTGAAGGCTGCCGTTAAACTCACTAAGAAGCTTTGTGCGGTATGTTCTTTGTGTTTTGGTTGATATTTATTAGTTATTGAACTTTTCTTTACTTCCTTGCCGAATTGTCTGTCTTAATGTAAAGTATAAAGTGTAAACTTTGTTTTCAGCTGGAAAAAGAATACGCTTCCTTATGTTTTTCCTTTTGAAATGATTTTTTTAACTTCTTTTTTGTTGTTTTAAAGCTGGCTTTTAAGCTGTCGAGCTGATGATCTGACCTTTGAGTCAGTTTATAAATACTTGTTAAGCTGTTGAGCTGCTGATGAAAATTACCTTCGTATTTCTTTTTCTGTTGTTTGCATCATTCTTGTGCTATACTTCTATCCTCTCTGTTCATATCAGTTTACTTTCTTGAAGATTCTTGATCTAGCACTAGTTTTCTAATAATACTGTCCTTTGATTGCATTGATGGAGAAAATGGAATTTAAGAAAATAAAGTGCTTTCTATTCCCCCACCCCCCTTTTTCAGGTTATGTTGGATACTGTGGGTGCTGAGATGCAGGTTGTTAATAAAAGTGAGAAAGCCATCTCACTTGAGGCAGATGCTACAGTTGTTTTGACACCGGATGCAGGACAGGAGGCCTCTTCAGAATTATTGCCAATCAACTTTGATGGATTGTCGAAGGTACAAACCTAGTCCACTACCTCTCATTTCATTTTGTGCATCCCATGTTGTACTCTCTGAAAAAAGTTATCTGCATAAGCCTTGTTTTGTTGCCCTTGGGTTCCGAGGTTGAAGGCACAATGTCTTTTGAATGCCTGATTCCATTGTATGTTCATAGATTTATATACTGAGTTCCCTTCCTTTAGGGGTTGGGAAGCTTACATTTGCCAGTGCACAATGATTATGGATTCGTGATCCAGGAAATTTAGTGTGTCAACTTTTTCCAGTTAGTTCAAAGGATTTTGTAATTGCTGGTGGTTATCCTGTTTATTCATTCAACCTTATGATAAAGCCTTCAAAATTGATTTTTGCAGGCAGTGAAGAAGGGAGACACTATTTTCATCGGTCAGTACCTGTTTACTGGGAGTGAAACCACATCTGTATGGCTGGAGGTACTTAAAGTCAAACCAGATATGAGTACATAAAGATCTTTTTCTGTTATTTTACTACCTATTTGTTGGTTGATCAATTAAAGATTTGGACAATTCGTTTGCACCTACCAATAGCCTAAAATGGAACTGAAAATTTGCAGGTTAGTGAGGTAAAAGGAGATGATGTGGTTTGTGTGATTAAGAACTCTGCAACATTGGCTGGGTCATTGTTCACTTTGCATGGGTCTCAAATTCGTATTGGTTTGCCTACCCTCACTGATAAAGACAAGGAGGTAGGTTTGCCCTTGATTTTTGCCTTAAAAGATGAAAGTAATGGAGAAAGTGATCTCCCTCTTAGTAAGTTTTAGCTTGATGCCTTGCTCGTTTCCATGGAACCCTTTTCTGATCCGGTAATACTTACTTCAGGTTATAAGTACTTGGGGAGTTCAAAACAAAATTGACTTCCTCTCACTATCATACACACGACATGCAGAAGATGTTCGCCAAGTACTGCCTATCCTATGTTGGTTGGTTTCCTTTTCTTTTTCTTTAACGTTTCTTCATTTATCTGACTGCATGATCTTTATAGGCTCGTGAGTTTCTTTCAAAGTTGGGTGACCTCTGTCAGACTCAAATATTTGCAAAGATTGAGAACATAGAGGTGCATTACTTGTATTTACGGAAAACAATGACTATGAAGGTTTTGATCGCACATGCTGCTAATAAGAATATGACACTAATGTTTTTCATTTTTCAGGGATTAAACCATTTTGATGAGATTCTTCAGGAAGCAGATGGTATCATTCTTTCCCGTGGAAATTTGGGCATTGATCTCCCACCTGAGAAGGTCGGTTTTGTAACTTGAACCTGCTGTCGCTTTTCTGGTCTTAAAGTTCTTATTATAGAATATGTTAGTGGTTTATATGAATACTAGAGATCCAATTTGCAGAGGGCTATGAATATATTGTATTAGTTTTTCTACAAGATTTATCTTGTTGATTGATGGATCATACAGTGTGTTCCATCATGTTTAAACCTTTTAAATGCTTTTTAGCTGCCTCGCATTCTTGTTCCTAGTTTCAAATGTGTAATTTAGTCTGATGCATGCATGTAGTGCCTAATTTCATTAGAGCTTGCCATTAATTACTTCTTTCTTTGCAGGTGTTCTTATTTCAAAAAGCTGCTCTTTATAAGTGTAACATGGCTGGAAAGCCTGCAGTTGTCACTCGTGTTGTGGACAGTATGACCGACAACTTGAGGCCAACTCGTGCTGAGGCAACTGATGTTGCCAATGCTGTTCTTGATGGTATATTATTGTGGACTCTGCTTTGGACTTTGTTCATTGATATATCTTTCAAAGTTGGGTTTTGATGCCATATCTGATTGCTGCCATCGCAGCACTCACAATGCCGGCCTTAAACACATCTAATTATCCCATTTTCTTCTGGCTGTAGGAAGTGATGCGATTCTTCTTGGTGCTGAGACCTTGCGTGGGTTATACCCTGTTGAAACCATTTCTACTGTTGGCAAAATTTGTTCTGAGGTAAATTCTCTGTGTGTCTTGTAAATGTGCTTACTTGAATATTTTTGGAGACTTGTGGCTTGCTGTTTAGTGGACTGTTTGTAGGCTTGAAATGTTCTCAGCCATGTATGCTTTTGACTCACAAGACTCACTCATATAGATATTGTTTTTGACTTCCTAGTAGTTCTTTGGGACCTGTGCAGCCATCTGTTCTGGTTCTTAAGGGTTAAAAAGCACTGCACTTTTTTCTGTTTTTCCCGTGGATGAAAAAAGGTATCCTTCACAAGGAAGAGTCATATTCTTACCTGTTTCTCCTGTCCAATTTATTGTCTTTGGCTGTGGTTTTACTTGCTTTCTACGCCAAGGGAAACCCAAAAAATGGCAACACTTCCAATACCTGTTTTCTCATACTCTTCCTTTGGCGATGAACCATTCTGCAGAAATTTGACTTTCTACCATACTAACCAAAAAAATGTCTTGGGGCTCTATGTAAGAATGTAAAATTCATGCATCAACTTTTGGTTTGGGATTCAGATGCTTTACGTTGTTGCATATTGCATCATGTTCCTTCAACTGGTCATGCTTTGTCTTTGGGAATCATTGATCACTTAATCTCCTGGGAATGTTAAAATCAGAAGTAACTAATATTTCTCATCCATTTTCTAAGCATTTTCAGTTGTGTTTTTTTTTTTTTCGTTTCTATTATAAATCTTGCAGGCAGAGAAGGTATTCAACCAGGACATGTTTTTCAAGAAGACTGTCAAATATGTTGGAGAGCCAATGACCCACTTGGAATCCATTGCTTCCTCTGCGGTATTTCTTCTTTCCCGGTGCTGCTCTTCGGATTCATGCCACACTAGTTTTACTAACATTACTTATAGCTAAAACAAATGTGCTTCTGCAAACTTGTTCTGATAGCATGAATTTTCTTGTTTAGGTACGAGCAGCAATTAAGGTGAAGGCATCAGTTATTATATGTTTCACATCATCAGGGAGAGCTGCAAGGTATTCCATTGTACATTTTGATTATTTTTAATTATACATCTGACCTGTTCTTTTCTTTTCTCAGCAGTTACTTCCCTATATTTGCTTCTTTATTTTTTACTATTGTTTCTTGTTTTGTTACTATCAAACTCTCTGAACCCTTGTCAAAGCTGTATTAGTTCCATCTCTTTTACTAATGTTTTACATTATGCACACCTTGATTCATTTACGTGGCATCTAAATTCCATGCAAATACCAGATTGATTGCGAAGTACAGACCAACAATGCCGGTTCTCTCAGTTGTCATCCCTCGCCTTAAGACAAACCAATTGAAGTGGAGCTTCAGTGGGGCCTTTGAGGTATGTCATTCACCCGGAGTCCAGGATGTCCAAGTAGCCACTTTAAAGTTAACTTTGCTTTTTTATAATGATCTCCAGCAGTCATCTAAAAGAAACTGGCATAGTTTTATACTCAACTTTGATTTACATTGCTAGTTAATTTTTAGTTTGGTCTTTCATGAGACCGTTGATGGAATGTTTATTTCAGCTTATTAAACATTTCATTTGTGTTGTTTCAGGCAAGGCAATCCCTCATCGTCAGAGGTCTTTTCCCCATGCTTGCTGATCCCCGACATCCTGTAAGTGCTTTATGTTCATTGTTACCTTGTCCTTTACGTTCGTTGTAGCAGAGAACTTATGTCATTCTACCTTGTTTTGTGCAGGCGGAGTCTACAAGTGCATCGAATGAGTCAGTTTTGAAGGTTGCACTTGACCATGGGAAGGCTGCCGGAGTTATTAAGTCGCATGATCGAGTCGTTGTTTGCCAGAAGGTTGGGGATGCTTCTGTGGTGAAGATTATCGAGCTCGAAGATTAAACTAATGTTACTTTCTCTGCTTTGGGATTATTTTTGGAATCCGATTTGTGAAAGCGATGAATGATTATATATAGCACCTGTGGGGTATTGGCTCCAGGTTTTGGTGGATTTGAAATTGTGTTAAAGAGTACATCATACGCTTTTCAAGTCTCATAAAAATTATGAATGCCATGGTAAATATGGCCCATAATCCCATATTTAGCTAATGGAAGAACAAGCCTTTTTCTCTTGAATTAGTGGTAAACTGAAATGCAATGCAGGCTGTAATCTTTATTTATTATTATTTTCATGTAATTTCGCATCATTAGACCATTATTTTTTTTCTAGCTTCAACATTACATTGCTCCCTTTTTAAATAGATCATAGATTCTTTTCAATTCAGACAGCAATAGTAATAAAAATATTTTCTTTTCATTTTTTTTGATTGGTCATAAACGCAGATGAATTAAGTGATATGATAAAATTGGAAACATTTAAATCAGGAGTAGCCATAAGTGGCTCTGAAACATGAGAACTGCAAGAGAATATATAATAAAATTTAAAACAATTCAATCTAAAGCGCTTGTGGCCTAATGGATAAGGCGCCTGACTTCTAATCAGACGATTGTGGGTTCGAGTCCCACCAGGCGTGCGTGTTATGGTTCTATCTTATTGAAGATTTTGGTCTAATTTCAGATTTAGTTCCTACAGTTTAGCGAAACCTCCAATTAGTCTCAATGGTTTTTTAGTAAATTCGATCAATAAAAGTTTTGGTTTAATATCATATTTAGTCCTTACTGTTTAGTGAATTTTTGGTCAAAGTTCAGATTTAGTTCCCACGTAGTAAATAAAATAAAATAAAATTTAAAAATTCAGGAAAAAGGTAAAAGCTTATTTTCTTCTAAATATATAAATATATATGTTTATATTTTTATTATTTAATAATATATTTTTATTTCATAATTATAAAAATAATTAATATACATAATATTTAAAAAAAATAGTAGACTCAAATCGTAATTAAGTAATTATACAATATTAATATATATATATATACAATGTTGAAAAGATGGACCTGCTGTAAGTTTATAATTTTAATTATTCAATCTTAACTTTTTAATCTCTAAAAAATGGGTATAAATAAATTAATGATATTATTAATGTATTAAACAATAATGCTAATTCCAATTATAAAATAAATGTTTTATATGTGTTTGCCTTACAGTAACACATCTTTGTATATTGTATGACTTTTTTTTTTGTTTGTTTGTGTTTTTGTCATATGATAACATAGTTAATCTCAATTTAAATAAAAATAATTTAAAATAATAATATATTATTGAATAGTTTAAATAAATTACTTTAAAGAGTTTATTAACATTATATGAAAAAAATATTAATTTAGAATGCTTGATTTTATTTATTTATTTGGTCAATGTTAATATGTGTCATGCTTTATAATCAAACAGGAGGATCTATCTAAAAGAAAATCTATGGACCATCCGGTAGGTTAATTTCAAATATAATAGACCATATTTTAAAGTAAAAATATTTTAATCCAAACCAAGAAAATGTGTGATCTCTTTTCTTTCTGCATTCAAAATACAATATTGAAAATTAATATTTTAATATATTATTTTAAACTTTATGTGTCAACAAATTATTTTATGAATTCATGATTCAATTTTAATTATTTAATGTTATTTTAATAATTTTTTTATGTCATTGATATATAATTTTAATAATTTTTTCTTATTTCAAACTTTGACCTTCGAACGTTGAACCTGAATCTTAAATCTAAAGTTCGAGATTCAAAATTTGAATTTAGGGTTTAAATTGAAATTCAAATTCTACCCACTCGGGCCATCAATGATAGCATCCAATTCTGTCCACTCAGGCCATTAATGGTGGTGGATAAAATAATTTCTCCAAATTTTGACATCCAATTGTCAAATGTTAAATGGTTGGCATTTACCTAATAGCGGTTTCTATGGGATCGAATTAGACTTCAAAGCTTGTTTTGTTATTTAAATATGAAAAAAAATATTTATATATATTATAATTATAATTAATATTTAATTATTTAAATCGCAAAGCTCGAATCTTCAACTCAAAAAGAATCTATCTCAATTTCATTTTCTATGGGCACCATGATTCACACATTAGATATTAGTTTTTGGTTTAATTGATATTTTAGTAATAATTAAATTAAAAAATAAATAATTATAAATAAGAAATTCATACCCGGTTCAACCGTCAATTTTATTATTTTTGTTTTTGATTTATTATTATTTAAACGTTAACTAAAAATTTAAATATAATTTTTATTTTTATTTCTTAAAGTATCTCTACTTAATCCGCATTCTGTACGTCCATTAATGGAATAGGTACTAGCCATGAGTTTTAAAACTGCTCCATATTTAGGGTGAGAATGGAACCCTCAACCATTGGTTAAGGTAAGAAACACGTTTACCATCTCACCTAATTTGATATAATTTGGTCTTCTACTTTTACTGATTACAATATCATCAGTTAATCTAAATAATTAATATTCTTAACTATTTCAATTAAAATATTAACAATAATTTTCTTAAAAACATGATCTTTCTGATGCATAAAAAAAATCTATTTTAGTACTATAATTCAGTCATTATAAATATTTTTAATAAAAATACATTGAATTTTTTTGGTGAATTACAAGAATAAGGTAAAACTCGAATAAAAAACACGACTATTGCAACTCAAATCTAGGCCACACATGAGACAATAAACACCATAAGATACATTGAAATTTTAATAAACATATTGTAACATAAATTGAAATTATATAAAAACAAATAAATCCTTAGAAATTCGCAGACAAAACATTCTAATATAATCAAAATTTATTGAAGAAATAAACCTTAAAAATAGTGCCTAATTGAAAAATAGCTCCCCATAAAAAGTAACCCAAACAATAATATCATCTTTCAAAAAAAAAAAATCATTGAAAAATGATATTCTAATTGTATGAGACAATATATTCATAATTAAAATATTTATAACTAAATAGTAAAAATTATATATAATTGTTTGGAATAAATGTTTTAATCTAATTTTCATGGACAAATGCATAAATTTAGATTAGGGCAGAAAAAATATCAAGATTTCGGAACATAAAAAAGTATTTCAGTCGATGAATTTTCATATTCGATTTTTGATTTATAAGCAGTATTGTTTGAATCGGATTGAATTAATTGATTGCATAAAAAATCGATTGATATATCAATCCGAATATAAAGATTGAACTGATTTTTCAATGAATTATATATAACTAATAAAAAATAAATAAAAATTTTAAAAAACCTATAAATGTTTTAAATATTTTTATTAATTTTTATAATTTTTTAAATAAATATTGTTGTGAATCGACAATCGATGAATAAAAAATTGATGGTCTGGCCTATTTGACCATCGATCTAATTATTAAAATATTATTTATAAATTGAAAATGACAATTATTTGAATTGAATCATATTTTTATTCAATTTTTTTAATTAAGTTTGATTTCCTTATAATATAACATCAAATATATTTATATATTAGTGAAAATCCTTAAAGGATTATAAATATATATTTAAAGAAACTACAAATTAAGAATAAATCTATAAGAAGAACATGTATAATTATATATACAAAATAAAATTTGTATTATTATAAAAATTAAAGAAGAATTGAATAGAATTATATTTGTAGAATTTTATGTGATGGTTTAATGGTCTGATGGTGAAGAGTGTTTACTGTTTCAGATGTGATTTAGGTTTGAGTTACGTTGATTATGTTAGTTGTTTGGGTTTTGTGTTGTTATTATAAATAATTTAAAAAAAATTATATTTGTATATTGAGGAACGTGGAGCATATTAAAGTCCTTTTCCCCCCTAGTTTTACGAAATCCTGTGGGTTTATAATCTATTATTTTATATAAATATCCCAAAGATGGGGTCATATGGCAAAAACCAAAACCATGGGCCAAATTTTCAATCAGCTTCAGCACAAAGAAAAAAATGTGTAATATATATATATATCCTAAATAAAACCAGCCGCTCAGCTCTCAGTATATTTGTATAAGCCCCCCTTTGTGATGTCTTCTATATCTCAATTAACTCTCTCTTCACATTTCTTACTACATCATTAAAATTCTCAAACTACAACTCTAACTGGTCACCTTGAAGAAGAAGAAAGGGAGGCTTTTGCAGGTGACTGATGATTGTTACACTTCAATGGCAGTCAGTTCTTTAATGGGTTTTCTTTTTCCTTTTTTTTTTTTTTGGTGTGTGTTTTGATTGTTGGGAATTCATGCTTTTAAGGTTGTAGGGCTAATGAAGAAGGTGTTGTTTCTTTTTATATCTTGTTGTATTATTTGAAATGGAAACTAATAATGGTTTGTCTGGTGGGATGTTTCTAGGGATTGGTTCAGGAATGTTAGGCCTTGAAATGCCATTACACCCTCAACCCCAACAACAACCTCAAAATCCCCAAAGTGTTCAAAACCCACATAGTTTACATCATCAACACCACCACCCACAAGTGGTTGCTTATGCTCACCATGAAACACAACATGTTAAACAAGGTTACCACCCTTTTGGTTCTAAACCCAAACAAATATCCACTATTAGTGATGAAGATGAGCCTGGTTTCACTCTTGATGACGGTAGTAATAAGAGGAAAGCTTCACCATGGCAAAGAATGAAATGGACTGATAACATGGTCAGGTTATTGATAATGGCTGTTTATTACATTGGTGATGATCAAGCTAGTTCAGAAGGTGGTAATAATAATGATCCTAGTGGTAAGAAAAAAGGTGTTGGTGGTAGTGGTGGGTTACTACAAAAGAAAGGGAAATGGAAATCAGTGTCAAGGGCAATGATGGAAAAAGGGTTTTATGTATCACCACAACAATGTGAAGATAAGTTCAATGATTTGAATAAAAGGTATAAAAGGGTTAATGATATACTTGGTAAAGGGACTGCTTGTGAAGTAGTTGAGAATCAAAGGTTGCTTGAATCAATGGATTTATCACCTAAAATGAAGGATGAAGTTAAGAAATTGTTGAATTCTAAGCACTTGTTTTTTAGAGAAATGTGTGCTTATCATAATAGTTGTGGTCATGTAACACAAGAGGTGGCTAATGAGACACCACCTCAAATGCAACAAAGGTGTCTCCATTCATCGGATAATGCTCAAATCGGCGGCAATCCAGTCGGTGGTTCGACCGAGACATTGAAGTTAGAAGAGTCTGATGATGAAGATGATGAAGATGATGATGAGTCTGATGATGATGATGATGATGATGATGATGATGATGAAACAATGGATGGACATGATGAAGATCAAAATGTTGAGAACTCTTCACGTAAAAGGCCTAGAAAGGGAGGTGTTTCACCATTGATGCAACAATTGAGCAATGAAGTAACGAAAGTGATACAAGATGGATCAAAGAATAGTAGGGAGAAGAAGCATTGGATGAAGATGAAGTTAATTCAATTAGAAGAACAACAAGTGAGTTATCAATGTGAAGCATTTGAGTTGGAGAAACAAAGGCTTAAATGGGTGAAATTTAGTGGGAAAAAAGAAAGGGAAATGGAGAAATCAAAGCTTGAAAATGAACGAAAACGGCTTGAGAATGAACGAATGGTGTTGATTGTAAGGCAACAAGAGCTTGAATTGGTGGACATGAGTGATGTTCAACAACATTCTTCTAATAAAAGGGGAGACCTATCAAGCTTCACTAGTTAAAAGCTCGAAAAATGTAATGTATGGTAAAGAGGTTTTTAGATCATCAATTAGATACTTTTATATTAAAAAAAAATAGTTGTTCTTGCTTTTCTTCATCAAACTTTTGTTTATGAAATTTGGGTTTTCACTCTTTGTAACTATTAGTGATTTAATGAAATAATTGCCATAAGTAGATGATGATGAATAATTTGTATGTTACTTACGTCGTTATTGAACTATTCGAAAATTTTTATTTAAGTAATCATATTTTTAAAATTGCTATTGTTGGCATCATTACACTAATCAAAAGTTTTTATTTTTTTCTTTTCTACAATTTAATTTTTTCTTTCATAAAACAATTAAGAATGTAATAAATTTACAAATCAAAATCTAAATAATTTTCTTTTTCGATTTCCAACATTAACATTCGAATTGACTTGGATAATTTACCATATTGATTGATGAATCGTCTCTTGAAGCTTGCTAGCTTTACTATAAAAAAAAAGAAATTTAATAGTTCGATGATCAATTTATAATTTTTGAAGTTGAGTATCTAAAATATAAATTTACTAATAATTTAATAACTTTAGGTGCAATTTATCCAATTTTTTTTATTGATTTTGAGTTTTGAAATGAAAATTAGTGCCATCCAAGATGAAAAAAAGGAATAGTTGGTGTCAAAATATCTGGAAAACTGAAAACTATAAATGGAATGTCTCAAATTAGGGTTGGGAAATCAATGAAGAGAAAGAATATAGAAAGGCCACAATAAAGAAAAATGGGTCCAATTTTATAATTAGTCAATATGATTTATTTTTTTTGGTGAAAATCATGGAATATTCAATATCCGACGTATTGTTTTGGTCTTAAACTAATATCAAGTAGTTTACGTTCTATTCCAATTAAAATTTTCTCGTGTTTTAACTTGTCTCGGTCAATTCAACTTGTACCAATCTATATTGATTGGTACAAAATTTTGATGTTTTAAATCAATTTTTAAATTTGTTTATATTAGCTATTTTAATTTTCTATAATTACATTTAAAATTAGTAATTATTAAACTGAATTATTGAACCAAATTAATAATATTAAAACTTATATTTACGTATAAATATATTTATATGGATGTAATTGACATATATTTGTTAGGTATATAATATATAATTTAGTTTTTTTATCAAAATAATATATAATTTTTTAAGAAATTAAAAATTAGAGTATAAATATATATATGTAATTTTTTTTTAAAAATATAGATAAATCCAAAACGCTACACTAAAATATGTAAATTTATATTAAAACTTTTAAAATTTTGAATTTATATTAAATATTTCTATAATTTTAGGGGCCAAAAAAGGGGTTTCCAAACCTTTTTCCCAGAAATATTTTGAATTTGTTTGATTTAATTTACTAAAAAATCATTGAGGCTAATTCTGACAGTTTCCCTAAACTGTACGGACTATTTCTGATGTTTGACCAAAAAGTTTCAATGTGAAAATAAGCACGCTTGGTGGGACTCGAACCCACAATCGTCTGATTAGAAGTCAGACGCCTTATCCATTAGGCCACAGGCGCTTTTGTTTCCAAAAGTTCAAATTTAGAAAAACTGTAGGGACTACTTCTGATATTTGACCAAAAAGTTTTGATGAGAATAAAAATAAACACGCCTGGTGGGACTCGAACCCACAATCGTCTGATTAGAAGTCAGACGCCTTATCCATTAGGCCACAAGCGCTTTTGAGTCTAGGTTTCAAGATTTTACAATATCACTATGCTTTAAAAATGTGTTATTTTTTACAAATCAAATCAAACTAAATTTGCAATGAATAGATGGTGAGTTGTATGTTTTACTAAGCGTATTGAAAAAATTCATCATATAAAAATGTCTTTGCATTAGTAATAACTAATAATCATTGTGAAGTGGTTTATCGCTTTGGGTCATTTATTCAAGTTTAAAAGTCGGCTTAGAATTTAGGAGTTGAGTTACGTTTTTTAAATTTTAAAGACTTATTTGGAATTAAACTTGCTATCCTTGTCATATTATTTGATGAAACATATAGGTTAAATCACATGTAAGGGCTTGAACTCAACTATATTTTTCATACTAAGGCTTAAACTTTTTTTGAGTCCAAATTAAGCTTTGAACTTAGCAATTGTTACCACATCAATGCTTGAACTTTTTTTTTTTTTGCCAAATAGTCTTTCAAAACCCTAAAGTTTAAGCCTTAATGTAGAAACAATTGTTAAGTTTAGATAGTAACTTGGACAAAACAAAATGGAAGCCCCAATATAGGAATGGTTGTCTAGTCCAAGTCTCAACGTTGGAACAATTGTCAAGTTCAAGATTTTACTTGGACAAAAAAAAAGTTCAAGTCCTAATATAAAAAAATTTATCAAATTCAGACCCAAATAATAATTTAACACAAATATATATGT
The DNA here is from genome assembly GCA_025698465.1 of Gossypium longicalyx. NCBI lineage: Eukaryota > Viridiplantae > Streptophyta > Magnoliopsida > Malvales > Malvaceae > Gossypium > Gossypium longicalyx. The sequence continues at coordinate 1,984,606 of CM046995.1, read as the reverse complement.
TTGAAAGTTGACCTTTTAACCTCAAAATAAAGTCGATTTTACCTCAACAGAACAAGAGAGATACATGTCAGGAAGCAAATAGGTAAAAGGGAAAATAATAGGTTCCGTACCAACTACCAACTCTTGCTTCCGTTTCTTTTTTACTGCTTCAAAAGCTTTTTCCTCATTTCGTTGTTAAACAACTCCAGAAAATCAGTCTGAATCAAGCATTAACAAGAAAAAAAAAATTGCAATATTTAGAGTTGGAAAAAATTGGATTATAATTAATTATTTAAATTAAATTATTCAAATTATTTGAATATGTTAAATTTTTTATTTAGAATTTAAACTAAATTATTTAATTCAAAATTCTTATTCGTTTCGATGTCATAATTATAATAACTCGAATAATTAAAATTTTTATCTTAAAATTTAAAATTTTAATTGATTTTTTTTCAAATAAATCTGATTTGTATTAAATCGATAACCATAATTTTAGGAAAATAATAAACATTTTATTCCACTGTTTAGCCAAATAAAAATGGATAAAATCAATTCACTTTCTTTTCTTTTACTAAATTTAATTATTCAAACAAAATATTTTAGCTTTCCACTTTTTTAACTCTCTTTATTATTTTTAATCGAGTGGATATTTAGTATTCTGATATGTGTGCTTTTTTAACTTCGAGTTATAAATTTGTCATATGCCTAATTTCTTTTTTATTTTTTTATAATTATAATCTATATACATTTGTCATGTATCTAAATCGGATTGTGAAAATTTTAAATTTTACTAACAGTTTATTAAATATTTTCTCTTTTTTAACCTCAACATAATGTTAAAAGTGGGGCTTTTTATAAAAATAATATTAAAAAAATTAATTAATTACAAAAATGAGATTAGTGAATTTCTTTTTATGAAAATAAGTTATTTGCTATACCACTCGTCGGTGCCACTTTATATATTGGCGACACCACCCCACTTGAACTTGATTTTTGAAATCTAGAATGAAAAGTAAATATGTTGATATTAAAATTTGATTTCTAAGAGCTCTTTTTTTTTCTTTCTCCCGTATTACTAAACAATTTCTCTTTCTATCTCCCTTTTTGCTAATCACAATTTTTTTTCTCTTAAATAAGTAGAAACAATATTTTCTTTGGAGGAAGAGGGTTTAAATAGAGGAAGTGGTGCCACCTAACACGTCAGCAACATAATTTGACATCAACAACTTTTTTACAATTCAATTGCTTTTTTTCCCAATAGATTTAAAAAAAAATTCAAGTAGTGCCGCCTGATAGATCGGCAACATCAATAAACAAACATTTTTTTTGTTCTAGTTTTTTTTTTCTTGACATGTCTTTTTGTTTTTTTAAAAAAAAAATCAAGTGATGCCACTTGACACACTGACAATATCATTAAAAAATTATTTTTTCCCTTTTTTCCCACCAGTTATACTCATATTTTTACGGATATTTTTACAAATACTACTAGTGCCGCTTGACACAATGACGACGCTAATAAAAAAATCTTTTTTTTAAAACATGATGGTTCTTGCATGATTGGCCAAAAAGTAGGGTGATGTTGTCGGTGTATCAGGCCATATCAATAAACATTATAACAAATAATCTATTTCCGTAATTTTTTTAATTCCATTTTTGTAATTAATTAAAATTTTAATATTATTTTTATAGAAAAACTTATTACTTCCCATGATAGATAGAAACATGTTTGACTTATGAATGTGATTCAAAACCTGGGAAGCAGATATATATGTAGAACACAGTGGAGGCTTCTTTAGAGCTTTGCTTTATGGGAAAATCCAACAGTCTGTCGCTACTTAATCAAGCAAAAAGGACTGAGCATAAGACTTTAAAGCACAAATCTACACGTCCCTTTAACTCTGTCAAAACTAAATTTCTTGGGTGTTTTACACTGTTCTTAATGAATCTGATGAGTCATTTGTCACCTAAAAGGTAGTATATATTGTTTGTAAATAATACATACCTACTAACATTTGGCTTTTTTCTCATCATTCGTAATTTAAACTTAGATTATTGTAATAATAATAATATCAATTAAGTTAAGGTTGATTCGACTTAAGATTAATATTATTAGTAGAGTTTTTAACTGCATAAACTTAGTTAATAAATATGTATATCCTTATGTTATATATACTTTTTATTAAGAAGGGAAAGCATAAAACAATAACTCATCAACCTCTAATCTTGGTGTCATAACTCCATTTGCATATAGCAAGTTATGAATCGTATCCGACAGAGAGTAAAACACAAAACATTGTAATGGTTGATCTCAAGCCATAGAAGTTAGGCCATCAGTGAGCTTATTACCTTCTCTATAAGTATGTTGAATAATCATCTCCCATTCTTTATTCATGTACTTGCAGCCTCCATATTATCTATTTCCAGAACGATTCTCTGATGTCCATTCCTTTAGACAATTTGAATTTAATTCCAGCGTGTCCTTATGTTATATTTAAATAAACAAAAACTAATTAAAAAGATATGTATCTCTATATATATTCATACTAATTATATTAAATTAAATTAATATTTTTAACTGATCATTAGTTGATAAATGACCGCATCATATCTTTCGTTAAAATGGAGTTTGTTTGAAAAAAAATTGAAATAATGAGTGTAACATTGTGCGAGAAAAAAATATATAAAACAAATTAACCAATGTTATCTTATAAATCAAATAGTCGCATGTAGAAGATTAATATAATCATGTGTTATACTTTTATAAGAGAAAGTATCCACATTCTAAACATGGCTTCCCAATTTTTGCTTGTTGAAAAGCTTATCTTGAGACGATTGAGACAGGAGAAATCTCTGTCACCTTATTTGTTTCTTATTTGCATGTAGGGACTCTCAGCACTATTGGTTAAGGCACAAGAAGAGAGACGGTAAAAGGCTTTAGGGTGAGCTAGAATGGTTCGGGGCAATAGCTTGGAGAAATTCGTCCTTTACTTTAAACCCAATACAAAGGAAAAGGCGAGGCTTTCGTTGAGTAATATAATTGGGTCCGAGTTGTAACAACCCGAAAGTTAGTGATGTTAGAAACAATAGTTTTAAAATTTTGTTTTTCGATGATCGAGTCCGTAAATATTAATTAATATTTACAAGTCAATTATAATAGTATATTGAAATTTGGTCTGACAAATTTGTTAATTGTGATAGTTAAGGTACAAGTTTATTGACCTTAAAGTCAGAGGTATTGGAAAAAATGTATTGAAACCTCATTTCCGTAAATTAAGCTTGTAAATATTTATGGAGTTATTGTATAGGTAAATTGAATTTTGGACATGTAATTTTATTGAAATGGTGACTAATTAAGGTATAATGACTAAATTGTAAAAGTGAAAAAAGTTAAACGCAATGGATAACTTCAAGTCATTTTCTCGTAATTTTTATTTAACTAACTTGATTTAACTAACTTGTATGTTAATTTTTGAAACTGTTAAAGTTTATAAATATTTCCATTGTTGAATTTTGAAGTTTTTGGTGCTATTTGGTTAGATTCTAAGTTTAGATATGAAAAATGATTAATTTGTAAAGTGAAAAGTGTTAATTTTGGATATAGAGACTAAAGGGTAAATATTTTGAAATTGGTATGAAATTTCTATAATTATAAATAGTAATGGCCTGTAGAAGGATGAAATTGAGATCGGTTTCGAAACTGAAGCTCAAATTTGAAAGATATTACAATTTCGGCTTTAGGGACTAAATTAAATAAAATGAAAAACTTTAGGGGCATTTGAATAATGAAATTGAGGTGATAAATTATTATAATTGGATGAAATAAGAGGGTTGAAATTGATAAATTGAATTGAATTATTGAATAGATCAAAAATTGGACCAAATCGAAGATAATCAAGGAAATGAAAAAAATTCTTGATTAGTCCTTAGAGAGTTTTTTTTTTGTTGTTTTGACCAGATAAGTTCATATGCTATGTTTGTGTTAAATTTTTATATATTTAAAATTATAATTGTAAATATGTTTATTTGAATTTGGATTGTTTACAATTTGGTACAAAAATGTGAGATATGGACTAGATCATAAAGAAATGACAAATTGACTGATAAATTGAATATAATGAATTGCAATATGAGGTTGAGCAGTTGAATTGAATCAAATTGATATGGTTATGTTTAATCTTCAAGATAGAAAACTAAATTGAATAGATTTAGAAATATTATATATTGTTGTAATTGCAAAATTGGCTTTATGTTAAGATGAATTGTAATGCTATGCATACAAATTGATAATTGGTTGATGAAATGAAAACATTAAATTGAGAAATTAGCTTATAAATGAAATTGAGTAAATTGTTACCTTATTATCTGCTCGGGCAGAGTCGAATATAGTTGACATGTCATAGGATAGGAAGAGTTTAGGGTTACCTCGATTACGTGTTGATAAGGCACTGAGTACCAAATTACTTCGATTATAATGATGAGGCATTGGGTGCCAAACACATTGATGAGCGCTGGGTGCAAACTATTTACTTCGACATTGTCCGATGAGGCACTAGGTGTCAAACTGGTGTGATTGGTTGGACCTGTGCATATGTCCGAGTCCAAGTCAGGTTAATAAGGGTATAAAGTTTAAATGGGATAAATAATATACAAATTGTGTTAGTAATATGATTTGATGATACAAATACATGTTGTGATTTATAAAAGATCATGCGAACTTATTATACGAGCCTGGAGGGTCGATATGAAAATGTGAAGAATTAATGATTTGATTCGAAATTTGAATAATGAAATGAAATAGTGAATAAAATTATATTGAAATTGTATGCATTGTTGATAATAGATAAAAAATGATATGAAATTGAATAAATGTTGGTTATAAGTGATTGAGAATGTTATATGCTGGATTTATTATAATATACGATATATGCTGATACTGACCTTGTTGATATGTGATTGCTATGTTTAGGCAAACTCGTAAAGCTAGTATCTTATCGAATTACGTTGTAATTTGAGGTAAGTTGTTTAAATACCTGTGAACTTACTAAGCATTTGTAGTACTTACCCTGTTGTTTCCCTTTCCCTGTAGATGACTAACTTGTGAAATGTGTCAAACGGATAGTTGAGAAGCTCACACTATCCCGATATCGGTTCAGTAGCTCTTTTGATTGTTTTATGTTTGGTTATATGGCATGTATATAGTGTTGATATAAGTGTTTATTTTTGTTGGTTGATTTTGGTTTGAACCTTGTTGAATGGTTGATTTTGGACTTGTCCATGGGCATGTATAAATGTGTTTAAGCTTGGTAATATGTTATATTGCACGTGGATCTTATGATTAACAAATTTGGAAAAAAAATATTATGATTATATTGGTGAAATTGATTGAATGTGCAATAGGAGAGCAATAGGAGAAGGATTGAATGCTTACAACTGAATGATTACTTAGGGACTTTAATGATATATAAATGTTTGGTTGATTGAGAAATTGTGTGTTAAGGTATTGGAATTGAATTTAATTTGGTGTGGCTTGATGCATAATGCTATGAAGATATGATGATTTGAAATTGTATATGTATGTTAGGTAAGTTTGAATTGAGCAAACAGTTTTGATAGGTTTTGGTGTCAAAATTTTGGACATGTTGTTTTATTAATTAGACTTGTTTGAATTAAGTAATGATAAATGAATGTTTGGGAATGCCTTTAAATTCGTTTTATGCAAGTTTAAATGTGCACATATGCATTAAAAAAGCTTAAAGTTTAACTTGGCATGAAATAGGTACCAAATGGACAAATTTCATCAAAAAGCAAGGTCTTTGTCTTTACATGAAATACCCATCATCGCAACATCAATAGGCAGTTTGTGACGTCCCAACGTCAAGTGGTCCGATGTCGTGATGTGACTCATTATTTTGGCAACATCACAACGTGGAACCTAAACTTTCAAAACCTTGCAATTTGGTCCTAATTCATGCTCGAGTCTACAAAAGTGCTCTCGTAAGCTCAAGTAAGGCTTAAACTTAATCTTGTATTATATTATTTAGATGTTTATGGCATTCTTGAATATTTGAATGATTCGTTTATAGTGTACTTGATCAGAAATTTTAAAAAATATTACATAAATATCCTTATTTGATATCGGGATGTAACACCCCTTACCTGGTTTGGTTGCCGAACCTAAGTAATGAGATGCTACGAACAATTACCAACAATTTTCATACAATTTATTAATTAAAATATCAAATAAATATTAAATAATCACATACGAACATGCATAAATGCATTAATCAATCTATTTCAAGTAGATATTGAGTATATGAAAGCCTAAAAACAATTCGGTAATGAACATGGATCAAAAACAAAAAGGAAGGAAAATTCTACATACAAGGGTCACATGGCCGTGTGTGATGAACCACACGACTGTGTTGCTAAACTATGTACAATAGCCGTGCCTGTGAGAGATAGGCCACATGAATGTGTGAGTGGGTCACATAACCATATGGATAGGTCACACGGCCGTGTGAGCAAACAATGTAACTCTTTGTGCCTGTTTACACCAAAATCACTTAAAATTTCACAAACCATATGGCCATGCCATGAGCCTGTGTATGACACACGGCCATATCTTAGCCCGTGTGTACCTGGAAAATGCCTTCAAAAACAAGCTATTTACCAATGAAACACTTATACCATAATTGGCACCTCAATCAACACTTATACTACCATTTAAGCCACATTTTAACCTATTCAAAAACATTCAATTCAAGTCAAAATCATCATGTAAAACAATCATCTTAAGTGCCTAACCAATATACAACAATTGACACCTTAATCAACAATTCAAAACTAGCCAAATGACCACATCCATTCATGTCAATATACCTTTAATGGTACCTCAAATATTCAAGCCACACATGTATACATGTATACATTTAACCATTCAACCATCCAACCATCCAACCATCCAACCATCACATGTTTAAGTATCAAACTTATCCAAACATTTCCTAAATATAACCTAAGCATATCATCCATCAAACCAAAACCAAGCATCAACCAAACACAATGCCTAGCATGATATTTTTCTCAACTATGAAGACATTAAGCATATAACCAAAGCAGCCTATCAAGTTATCAACCACATGACCATTGTCATCATACTTATACATATTTTCATAATCTCAAAAAGGCTAACTAAATACAAAATGACCATTATAAGCATTAAACATCTTATGTACATGCCAAGACCAAAATGAACAATTCACCAACATTTGAGTTCGGGACTGCCGTTGGATATTGAGTTGAATGATCGAATCGATAATTATCTAACTACACACAGGAAAAACAAACCGTACGCTAAGTATAACCCAATGGTATTTCTATAATCCAAACATCTTAAACATAATATAAGTCATGATGATGCATAAACTTAATAAAGATAATATGCCATATGTAAACTCAATAAACTAATCCACATAGTCATTAATCCGAGTATGCTCATTTTACCAATATTAAGACATAACAACCACATTTCATCTCAATTTCTCATTTCAAATGTTCATTGAACAAATACAATCAATATATTCCTAATTCAATCCAGTACTTCATATTCCATTTCACATTTCTAATAATAACACCCTCTTAACGAGTGTAACATAAACTAATAATAACTCTCTATGCAGTATGAACTCATCATAGCTTCGAAAAAGAACAAGAAAATTGATAATAGCTAGGGTTGAGCGCAGAAGAAATGTTTGAATCCAATTGCACCTTGGGGATTTCAACCAAAACCAAGCCTACACATTCTACAAAAAGAATATATATATATATATATATATATAATAAATACTCTGCAATCTACATGAACTGATCGTAGCCAGCCCGGAACCCACGCAAATTCATTCAATTCATTTGGGTTTTTAACCAAATACGAAGCCTACCCCATCCGTACGCTCATCCGTACAAATTTGTACAATTACAGAATTCACACGTTAAACCAATGGTAACACACATCGCAATCCCTTGGGTTCGAACATTAAAATCGTAAAATGAATATAGTCAAGGCTGGTAATTATACGTGGTTGTTTTCTGTTTGTATTTTGCACGGTGATGGTTCGTCCTGTTGTTTGTATTGCCCTAATATATTGCTTGGTTGTATGGTCGTAGAAATTGTTGGGGTTGCAGCCTTTGCAGTACTGGGTCTAGTATGGTGCTTTCTCCGGGTGCTATCTTTCGGTACTAATTTTTGGTTGTTGGGATCAACCTTTTTATTGTAATAAAATATCATGCATGGCATGTCTGAGAAAAAAAACAAAAACAAAAACAAACAAAATAAGGAACGGTTGAAAAGCTGAGTCAGGCAAGGACGAAGATTCTGTAATAAAATGAAAGGCGTATATTATATTGTCAGCTTTCAGGTTTCTAGATAGAGACCCATGATTGTTCATTTCCAATTCTCTTTGAACATCACAAAATGAGTTGTTAAGTGGTTTTTTTTTTTTAATGTTCAATTAGCGAAGTTTAAGCAACAATTCGACGATCGATATAATGAATGAGTATTTATTAATGACGATCGATATGATGAATGAGTATTTATTAATGAGTAGAAGAAGATATTTTAAATTCAATTCGATTTAACGGTCAATGTCAGATATTAAAAAAGAAAGTTATTTGAATTTTAATCCACCGATGCATGATGTTCAAAGATATTTTATGAAAAAAATTTGAATTGTAAAAAAGAAGTTGAAAGAAGAATTTTTGATTGATGCAGGGAGTGCAAGTGTACACTTGAATGAAAGCTTTCGAATAAGTCAACAATCGTTTTGTAACTTTTTTAAATTGAATGATCAAAAAATAAACATACTAATAGTTTAATGTCCTTGGTATAATTTATCTTTTTTAATTAAAAAAGAGAGAGTTTAAAGTAAGCCTAAAACCTAACCAACTAAACCAATTAAACCAACCTATTGCCATGGTTCTTCTAATTAACAGACAAGTCCACCCTCTCTCCAAGGCCCTTTAAATTCACACATTAAGGCATTGTTGCATGCACCCCAACAGTCAACCCCCCTTTCAATTCTGGTCTGCTCTCCATTGCTATGCTACTTTAAGCTCACTCTTTGGGCTGCTTCGTTCAGTTCTGGTGGTTCCATTTATATATACGTATATACTCGCTTTCTTTATTCAAAGAAAAATGGATTGGAATGGCACCATTCGACCCTTTATTTCACGACAAGAACCTTCTCTTAACTTCCCTTATAACTATAATTATAATCAATATCCAGGTAATATATATTTTTATATATAGTCCCTTTATTTTCTTGTTCTTTCACTCTCTTTATTTCTAACCTTTTGTTTTAAAAGGTGTGGAGGACATGAACAATCAAGGATTTGAAGAAGCTGGCAATGGGTTGGTTCCAGATTTGAATATGAACAGCTTCAAGAACAATGGTAAAGGTAACAACAACAACAAGAAGAGATTGACAAGTGATCAGTTAGATTCGTTGGAAAGGAGTTTCCAAGAAGAGAATAAGTTGTATCCCGACAGGAAAATGAAGCTTTCCAAGGAACTTGGACTTCAACCAAGACAAATCGCTGTCTGGTTCCAAAACAGGCGTGCTAGATGGAAAGCTAAACAGCTTGAACACTCATATGACACGCTTAAACATGAGTATGATGTTATCTCCATGGAAAAGCAAAAGCTACAGGACGAGGTTAGCCTCTATATTCAGAACCCTATTTTTTTATTCCCTTCTCTCGCTCTCTCTATATCTTTATGTGGAACTTGGTGCACTGTTTTTATAAACGAATATGCTTGTTGTCTCTATTTTTGAGGTTTCCCCATTTTGTTATACACACACACATACATATAATATATATTTATACTGTTTCATAACTTTTACGCAGGTGATGGAATTGAAAGGAATGCTGATGGAACAGGCGACAAGGAACCAAGTCTCCACGGTTTACAAGGAAATCTCCGGCGGAGAGACCATCGAAGGTAGCTCGATTCAGAGCTCGAACAAGCCGAGTATGGCAGGAAACGACTATCATCCGATAGTTGAATGTAACTATATTTTCAATGAGGATGAGAATAACCCAGTTTCCACTGACTACTGGGATATTCAACTCCCTTCTTATCCCTAAAACACTAGGTTAATTAAGCACTTAATCTTAGTTTGCTTAGTTTTTTTTTAGGTTGGTCGTCGTTTCAGTACAATTTGGTTTTTGGTTTTTGGTTTGAAGACTTTGTTGGAGAAATTGACATAACATTAATGTATCAAAGGCTGCATCACTGAGTATTTTATCAAGAGCTTGAAGTACATTTTGCTTGCTTACTACGGCAGAATAGTTTCTGAATACGGTACCCGAAATAGTGAACTTAAATTGGAGTTGAAATTCGTGTATTTAGTAACAATTAAATTAATTTAATCGTATGAAAACGTAAAAATTAAAAATTAACCAATTAAATTATTTTATAGTGTTGGGATGAATTTGTACAAAATATTTTCTTTTGTTTGACAGATTTCTTGAAAATATTTTATAAAAGTTGTTTTCAGTTAAACAAATATACATTTGATATTTATGATAAGTAGTGAACTGATTACAAAGTAATATTAAAGTGAAATTTTAGTAAATAACAAATCTTCAGATTAAATTGTAAATTTTGTGAAATTTATAATTGAAATAAGAGAAGTGATATGCATGAAAATTTGTTATGTGAAATAAGATATTATAGTGAATTATTTGATTAAAATGCTTATATGGTGAAAAATAAATTACATGACAATAGGGCCTAAATTGAAAAATGTACAAAAGTTTAAGTGTGAAACAATTTAGTATGTGAATAAGGAAATTAAGTTGAAAAATTGAATAAATAATTGACGGGAAAGAATTCTATGAAACAGGGATGCCACATCATCTGTATCCCTTTTTCCAATAATTTTATGCCACATCAGCAGCTTTATCCTAAATTTCAGCATTTTCATCCTAAAAAAATCAAATCCAAATTAAAATCCTTAACTTCAGGATAAAATTACTGATGTGGCATAAAACTATTGGAAAGGGACCTGTTTCATACAATCCTTTCTTAATAATTGACCATAGTACTCCCGCTAAAAGTGATATAGACGCTTTCATATCAAGAGTGCATTTTACTCTCTTTACTAAAAAAAAAAAGTTCCCATATGATAGATCAAATAGGAAATTGGTCATTTTTATTAAAAATTTCATCTATTTCTATTATTAAAAACGAGCATGGCTAACCAAATAATCAGATAATTACATGTGGCGTGCTATATGTACCTAATTCTAACGTATCTTTAATAGTAAAAAGGGATGGAATTTTTTACAAAGGGACCAATTTACTTTTTGGTCTAACATACAAGAACTAATTTGCCCATTTTTTTTAGTAGAGAAGACAAAATGCAATCTAACTCTTAGTACAAAGACCTCCATGATACTTTTATCAGTATCTTTTACTATCTTTGAAAGGGTCAAAATTGAATTATAAATTTATGAAATTCACAAAATGAAAGTGATATTCTTATGTATTTGTAGCTGATTTAGAGCATTGCTCTCCTTTTTTACCAAAAACTCAATCCACAAGTAAATGCACAAAGAAAAAAAATATCAATTCACAAAATGCATTAGAAAACAAGAATTAATGACCTTTTGAGCCATTAATATGTTATCTGTAATATTTCTCCTAGCCACGATAATCATAAAACAATATTAAAAAGACATAAACTACAGTTATGAATCTAGAAATGGTGGGTTTATCAAACTGAACTAAAAGCAAAAGGGGAAGGACATGGGGGTACTGAAACTTGAACAACTCCTTCAAGCATTTGAGTAAAAATTTTCATGGAACGTCTTAAAGATGGGTCCTTTTGTATGCACCAAATGCCCACTATTACCAACCTTTCAATCCTTCTAATATCAAGCTTTGCCTTATCATCATTTTCCACTAACTTATCTAATATAACAATCATACACCTAATCAACTACTATAATTTCGTCTTCGTTCTCTCTTTCAGTTTCTAAACTCTTCTTGGAGAAGATTATATCTAGCAACATCACTCCGAAACTATACACATAGACCTTTTCGGTAATCGGCATGTTCTTGAACCATTCCGGTGCTTCTTCTAGTGGCAGTAAGAGTTTTAGCCTGTTCGATCATAAGAATTTTTGCCAACCTGAAATCCGATATCCTTGCAGTGAAAGAGTCATCAAGGAGTATGTTTTGGGGATTAATGTCATAATGAATTATCTGTGTGCCACATTCTTCATGCAAGTAAGTGAGCCCTCTGGCAATTCCAAACGCTATCTGGACTCATTTGTTATAGTCAGGTTTCGATATCCCAGAGAGAAAACTAGCTAAAGTCCCATTGCTCATGAACTCGTAAAACAAAAGCCGGTGCCGTCCTTCGTTGCAAAAGTCGATCAATCTCACCAAGTACCTATGATGAGTCTTTGCTATTGCGCTTGCTTCTGCTACAAACTCCTTCTCTTTGTCTTGTATCATATTGTCTAGCTTATTCACAGCAATCAAAGTTTTTGAACTTGGTGTTTGCTAAGACCCTTTTGTATACGGCACAAAAGTACCTCTTCCAAGTTCCTCGTGAAACCCCTCTATGGCTTTTTCGAGGTCTTCAAAACTAAAACATTGTAGGTTTGTTTCTAAAATGCTCAACACCGCAGTGTGCTTCGGTCTTTTGTGGTACGAACAAAAGAATGCTATCAAAGAAGCTGCCTTGAATAGGAAGTTGAGGAACACTAAGCTCCTCGAGAGGATTGATTGCAGTTGCTTGATCCTTTTGAGTAATGGTGTCTGGAGAAGGAACAAGTTATTTTGAAGTAACATTAGCTTTTGGTATTTTGATGAACACCGTACCATAGGTACTAATGTCCTTCCACTCACTCGTAAGTGGCAATTTCTTCTTCCAACAGCTTTCGCTATAAGTGATGGCGATCACGCAAGTGCAATAAAAAATGCAAGTATTGCAGCAATTGTCTTTGTTCGATGGGATGAGAGCTTCGTAAATTGCCGAAGTTCGCCAAACTAAAATTTTCAGCATTTTCGTTTCATATAATCCCTTTGGATTTGGAGCATTAGGATCACATGTTGCACATAGTCTTGCTTGTAACCACTGAATTTGTCATTTGAATCTGGCAAGGAGAATCCAAGAAGGCAATGACAGATTAGTCTTCGATTCAAGTCGAGTTTTGCAGTAGCTATTGAACCCACAAACACCACCGCCGAGATCATTGCTAAAGTCGGTACAAATGTCATTCGGCTTGGACCAAAGATGGGTCCAGAATTTAATCCAATTGCTTCTATAAGTTGGAAACTTCGTATGAGCATACCGTGTAAAAATCCCATCAACATCAAGTGTTTCCTTGTAAAAGAAATCTTTCGGTAATGGAATTGATCCTATTATGAGGTTTTCAATGTTCCCATTCCTGTTAAAGGTTAATGTAGAAATTATTTGTTACTATTTACTGATTTAATAAGTTAGTTGTTGAGTCAGTCAAAGTCTGTTTCAAATAGACCTAGTCTTTGTTTAGTGCCAGTAGTGTTCCTTTTATTTAGGAGATTTAGTTGTTAGCTATTTTAGTATTTATAGTACTCTCCATGGAATAAAGAGAAGGCTTCACCATTTCTAATTTTCTGAATTCTTTTTGCTTAGGTTTAAGTCCTTTGTTCTGTTTTTAGTTTTATATTCAGCAGCTTTTTCTTGACATCTGGTATCAGAGCTACTCGAAGTCTGTGTTCAAGCTTATGATGATAAGCAATCAGAATTGAGTGAACCTTTCACAGCCGTTGGTTCCAATTTTTCAAGACAACAACTATGGAGTTTAAGCACTAAGATGAAGACTTTGTTTTTGTCCCAAGACCTATGGGACTTGGTGGAAAATGGATACGGTGAAGAGGAGGTTGCAGTTGAGACTCTAAAAAATATCAGAAAGAGAGATGCTAAAGCTTTGTTTTTCATCCAACAAGTTGTGAATGAATCAATTTTTCCTCGCATTGAAGCGGTGACGCGTTCAAAAGAAGCATGGGACACGCTACGAACGGCATATCAATGTACTGCAAAGGTGATGACTGTCAAACTTCAAACTCTGCGTAGAAAGTTTGATAATTTTATTATGGAAGATGATGATGTTCTGGATGATTATGTGCCAAAAGCAATTGATGTTGTGAATCAAATTCGAAAATATGGTGAGGATTTAAGTGAGCAAAGGGTAGTTAAGAAAATTCTTAGGAGTTTGCCTAGGAAATATGATCATGTAGTTGCAGCTATAGAAGAGTCAAAAGATTTGAGTGTGTTAACTGTTGATGAGTTGTAAGGCTCTCTTTATTATCATGATGATAAGATGAAATTGTATGGTAATGCGTCTGTTGAGAATGCCTTTTTGATGTGTCGTTGAGAGCACCAAAAATATCCTATTCCCTGTAAAATAGTAAAAATAATAATAAAAATAATAATAAAGGGGAAGTAGGGTTGAATCCTCAGGGACCGAATTATACGAATGCTTGTTTCTCGAAATCCTGGGCAGAATCGTGCCCAAGAAAACCTGCGTGACAGAAAAAAATAAAAATAACAGAATTAAAGATTTGATTTGGAAAAAAAAAGAATCTAAAGTTGACTGAAATTGTAATTACAAAAATAATAAAAATAATAAACAGAGTTATAGGAAAAGAAATTCTTATTGGTAGATTACAGCCTCTAGTTGGCTCATTCTGCCTTGGGTTCAATCCTCGGCTTTTAAATAACTCTTCTCAACTCAAGCAAGCCAGTTATAGTGGAAGAGGACGCCTACGACCACTAGCTCCAAAGATTAGACTTACGATTTTTAGGGAACCTGACTCTAGCTAGTAATCTATGCTAGATCAACGATTCTCAATGACGAATCCCACGTCATTTTGTCTCTTTGGCTCGCCAACCTCTGACGCAGTAAGTTAACGAACCGATTGTGTAATCCTTCTAAAACATACAAAGTGGCTGCCTTTGCATATGTTGAAAAGCTTACTTCTTAAGGGCCATGGACGAAAGCGTCAGCCCATAGTGCGGAGAAACGATGAATACTCGGCGAGAAGGCTAAGTACGGATTCTAGGCCTCAAGAACCGTTTTTGGGGAATATTGACAACTTTCGGCTAGATAGGTTTTAGTGGCTCATGATAGTGGTTGAAAAGAAAATAAATATAAAAATGGAAAAGAGAATTTTATTGAAAGAAAATATGAAAAAACAAAAGCCTAGACTTTCAGGGGGAAAGTGTTTACAAAAAAAGATGAACCTCAAATAGAGTCACTTCACCCCCTATTTATAGTGCTAGGGAGATAGTCTAATTTAACTTATATTCTAAAAAGATAAATACATTTAATTAAAGATAATTAAAGATAATTAAAATAAAATTCTAAAATTAAATAATCCTAATAATTATCTTAATATTAATTATCCTAATATAAATAAAATGGAGTCTTATAGAATAAAATCTCTTCTTTTTGCGTTTTTAGTCCTTGTGTCTTCCATGCTCGTACTTTTGGCACAATCTTTTTCCCGTGTCGCATATTAGCCCATTGTGTCTCCAAATTCGCACTTTTGTCTCTTAATTTTGCTTTTGCCTCTAAATCAGTCCCTAAAAGATAAAAAGACATAAATAGCTCAAATTAGTAGGATCAAGCTCAGAATAAACACATGATTAATACATAAAAATACGTTATTCTAGAGCATTATCAAATTTCCCCTACTTAGTCCATGCTTGCCCTCAAGTATGGTTCCTATCCACTGTGAAAGTTAGATTTTGCCATAAAAGAAATATCACTCCAAAGTTTCATAAGAATTAGTTAAAAATGCATATGAAAAATAAAGAGAACCCTAAGCTTGCTTTAAGTAAAATAGAAAAAGTTTTCCAATTAATACACACAGAAATTAAAATCGATTTGAATTATTTCATGGAAATTAGGTGAATTACTAAACCTACCAAGACACCCTCTTTGTTTCTTCCTTTAGTCCCAAATTTTATTTATTTACATATATTTTTTTCTTTATTTCTTTATTTCTTTATTTATGTATGTATGTTGAACCTTTTGACACGAAAAGTGATGACAGCCAAGCACCAAACCCCGATTACTCAGCCCAACATACTTTTTATTTTTATTTTTCCTAAAAACATGTGGAACCTTTTGACGCGAAGAGTGATGACAGCCAAGCACCCTACCCCGGTTACTCAGCTCAACGCATTCTTAAGAATTAATTTCGATTAGCGGAGCTTTAACTATCACGTCACACAACCTTTTGACGCGAAGTAGAATGACAACCCAAGCACCCTACCCCGGTTACTCAGTCAGTCACGTTCTAAGCTGTACTCATAACCATGGAAAAGTTTATTAACAATTAAATGAAATTGAAATTTTGAGAACTCAGGAAAAACAATTTAAGTGTCAAGAACAAGTTTCAATAATCTCCTAATAGCCATGAACATAAATTAAGCATGCAATCATTTTAAGTGTTCATTTTATATTAAACTTGATCAATTTTACGAAAAGCAAGATAGAGTTAACTCCATTAATCACAATTGTTTTTAGCCTAAAAGAAGTAAAACAATGGAGACGCAATCAAACAAGCAAAATCATAATTAACTAAGTAGACAAAAGTCATGCATGTGGGTCAAACAGTGGGCAAGTCGTGGTTAAATTCTTAGGCATGAAAAGAGGCAAAATATTCTTAAAAAAAATTATATGGGCAGCAACAACCAAATCAGCATCTAAAATGACAGAAATAATGAGGAATGCCTCCCCCTACTTAAAACACATAGTCCTCGATGTGGAATAAATAAAATAGGAGAAAAAGGTGTAGAGAAACTCCCCGTGTAATTAATGTCGTTCGCATATGATTGTAATGAGATCCATTAGTTACTGTTTGGTTGTAGGGTTGTCTCTCCCTATCTTCGTTTCGGTTATCTAGAAGAAGAGAATTTTATTAATATCTGAAAATAATAAATAAAATAAAATAAAATAAAATAAAATAAAATAAAATAAAAATTGGGTTGCCTCCCAATAAGCGCTTGTTTAACATCGTTAGCTTGACGCCTCAACTAGTATTAGGGCTGTTCCAGCTGAATTCTTTCGTTCGCATGGGCTTGGAAATTCTCATTTTTTTATCACGTCCACCATATTTGAGTTTAATCGTCCTTGCGTCTCTTTCTTTGGTTTCGTATTTTTCTCCAAGGGGTTGATCCCTTTTAAGTCAGCAATGGTCTCATCATTCTCTAAAAATGTGAATTTGAGATGCTCGAAAAATGGTTTTAATTTCGGATTTGGTGCCTGCACAATAGAAGGTAGAAGTTTAGTATTCATGGAAGCCAATAATTTATTAACAAATTCAAAATCATCAAACATCATTTTAGATTTATCTCCATAAGATGACTCAAAAGTTTTTTCTACTGATGAGTCAATTATGTCGACACGATTTACGTCCAAGACTTCACTTGGGTGACTAATAGTGCCATAAACGTTAAAATTCACGATCTTCCCATCAAACTCCATCGTGAGGGTTCTGCTTCGTACGTCAATCTTAGTATTCACAGTACTAAGGAAAGGTCGCCCCAACAAGATGTCTGAAGACCCAGGAGCATAATCGTCCTCCATTTTTATCACATAAAAATCTGCAGGGAAGATAAACCCATTGAATTTAACTAATACGTCCTTGAGGACTCCTTCGGGATGCACAATAGACCTGTCTGCCAACTGAATGGTAACACCTGTCTTTGTCAAAAAACCCGCGTTAAGTGATTCATAAATAGAATAAGGCATAACATTTATGGAGGCCCCTAAATCGCACATAGCCTTTTTAATTCCTAAATGGCCAATTTTCATAGAATAGCGAACATACCCCTATCTTTACATTTTAAGCTAGCTTTTTTCTTAGCAAGCATCATGAAACATTTTCACCAACACTTACTTTTTCATTGCCTGTTAACTTTCATTTGTTGGTGCAAAGCTCTTTAAGGAATTTGGCATACCTTGGAATCTGTCTGATGGCATCCAATAGTGGTATGTTGATCTCGAAATTTCTGAATGTTTCTAAGATTTCTTTGTCTTCCTTACCTTTCCGACACTGGTTTAGTCGTCCTGGAAATGGAGGTTGGATTTTCGACAGTGGGGGTTTCGCTCGAATCTGTTCGTCATTTTCTGGAGTTTCCTGGGCGATTTCTTGGCCAAGATTCTTGCCAGGAATTGGTTCCAGCACCTTTCCGTTTCACAACGTTACTGCATTTGCAATCTGTCTCGGGTTAGGTTCCTTTTTGCAACGGCAGCTTCCCTTGAGAACTCAATTTCTCAATTGACGTGGTCAATTCTCTTATAGATGTATTCGTTTCTTTTTGGAAATTAAGAGTTTTCTGTTGAAAATCAAGGACATTAGCTGCTAATTTATTGACCAAAGTTTCCAGAGAATTACCTGAATCTTGTGGCTGTTGTGAGACTCGATTTTGGTATGGCTGGTTATATCGTGGATTAGCCCCATAACTAAAGTTAGGGTGGTCCCTCCATCCTAGGTTGTAGGTATTGGCATAAGGGTCGTATCGCCTTTGTGGTGGCCCAGGAAAATTTCTCACAGCATTTAAATGGGACATAGTATCGTCACACAGACTAGGGCACGCATCAGTCATATGTTCAGGTGTAGCACATATTTCGTATACTCGGGCTGGTTTTACTTTTTCTGCAACAAGAGAATTCACAATATTAGTAAGTCTATCAAGTCTATCCTCAAAGGTAGAATTACTTAGCTGGTGAACCCTTCTAAGGGGTTCAGGATTAACTCGAAATTGCTGAGAATTTGCAGCCATTGTGGAGATCAAGTCTCTTGCTTGTTGGGGAGTCATGTTGATCAATGCTCCTCCACTAGCAGAGTCTACCATATTCATCTCCATGGGTTTTAGGCCTTCATAAAAATACTGGAGCAAAGATTGTTCCGCTATACTGTGTTGTGGGCAACTTGCACATAGCTTTTTAAATCGCTCCCAATAGTCATACAGAGTCTCTGTGCCTTTTTGCCTTATGCCCACGATTTCTCTTTTTAACTCGACTACACATGACGCTGGGAAAAACCTGTTGAGAAACAAACGAGACAGAACAGCCCAAGTCGTTACAGATCCAGGAGGTAAATAAAATAACCATTCCCTAGCAGAATCTGCTAAGGAAAAAGGAAAAGCACGCAATTTAATTTGGTCCTCAGTTACCCCCTGAGGTTTCATACTAAGGCAAACCATATGGAATTCTTCCAAATACTTGTGGGGATTTTCGTTCTGTAACCCCCGAAAAATTAGTAGTAGCTGAATCAAGCCTGACTTTAATTCAAAATTAGTATCCATAGTAGGATACGTGATACATAGTGGCGGTTGTTCCGTCGGCGTTTCAGCTAGTTACTGAATTATTTGAGCCATAGGTTGAGGTGCTAAATTAGGGTTTTTGTCAACCCTAGCTTTAAGTACTTCTTCTAGGGAATCGACTTCTACTTTTTTACCTTCAAAAGTTTGAGTAGGGTTTTCGTTAACCCTAGACTCTGCTTCATCGTCGATTCTGATTTTTGGTGGTAGATTACTTTGAGTCCCAACCACTGCTGACTGCTTTTTCTTTAGCTTTGTTTCCTTGCGATTAGGTCTTGCAGTCTTTTCAATTTCTGAATCAAACACAAGAGTTTCTGGAGTAGATCTGGTCATAAGAAACAAAAAACAAGATTAGTACGTTACCTGTCCCCGGCAACGGCGCCAAAATTTGATGTGTCGTTGAGAGCACAAAAAATATCCTATTCCCTGTAGAATAGTAAAAAAAATAAAAATAATAGTAAAGGGGAAGTAGGGTCGAATCCTCAAGGACCGGATTATACGAATGCTTATTTATCGAAATCCTGGGCAGAATCGTGCCCAAGAAAACCTGCGTGACAGAAAAAAATAAAAATAACAGAATTAAAGATTTGATTTGGAAAAAAAAAGAATCTAAAGTTGACTAAAATTGTGATTACAAAAATAATAAAAATAATAAAGAGAGTTAAATGAAAAGAAATTCTTATTGGTAGATTTCAGCCTCCATTTGTCTCATTCCGCCTTGGGTTCAATCCTCAGCTTTTAAATAACCCTTCTCGACTCAAGTAAGCCAGTTATAGTGGAAGAGGATGCCTACGACCACTAGCTCCAAAGATTAGACTTACGATTTTTAGGGAACCTGACTCTAGCTAGTAATCTATGCTAGATCAACGCTTCTCAATGGCGAATCCCATGTCATTTTGTCTCTTTGGCTCGCCAACCTCTGACGTAGTAAGTGAACGAACCGACTGTGTAATCCTTCCAAAACATACAAAGTGGTCACCTTTGCATATGCTGAAAAGCTTACTTCTTAAGGGCCATGGACGGAAGCGTCGGCCCGTAGTGCGGAGAAACGATGAATACTCGGCGAGAAGGCTAAGTACAGATTCTAGGCCTCAAGAACCGTTTTTGGGGAATATTGACAACTTTCAGCTAGATAGGTTTTAGTGGCTCATGATAATGGTAGAAAAGAAAATAAATATAAAAATGGAAAAGGGAATTTTATTGAAAGAAAATATGAAGAAACAAAAGCCTACACTTTCAAGGGGAAAGTGTTTACAGAAAAAGATGAACCCCAAATAGAGTCACTTCACCCCTTATTTATAGTGCTAGGGAGATAGTCTAATTTAACTTAAATTCTAAAAAGATAAATACATTTAATTAAAGATAATTAAAATAAAATCCTAAAATTAAATAATCCTACTAACTATCTTAATATTAATTATCCTAATATAAATAAAATGGAGTCTTATAGAATAAAATCTCTTCTTTTTGCATTTTTAGTCCTTGTGTCTTCCATGCTCGCACTTTTGGCACAATATTTTTCTCGTGTCGCATATCAGCCCATTGTGTCTCCAAATTCGCACTTTTGTCCATTAATTTTGCTTTTGCCTCCAAATCAGTCCCTAAAAGGTAAAAAGACATAAATAGCTCAAATTAGTAGGATCAAGCTCAGAATAAACACATGATTAATACATAAAAATACGTTATTTTAAAGCATTATCACTTTCATAGTAGGGCGTAATACTCTCGTGGTGGAAAGGGCACCAATGAAACAAACTTCAATACTGGCGTGGAGAAAATTCATCTCGTGGGAGAAGAAGAAGTAGGGCTGGTGGTCGATTCAATAGACAGAACCAATGTTATAGAGATGGCGATAAAGGAGAAAATAGTAGTCCAAAACAATGCTAGTATTGCAAAAGGTACGGGCATATTGAGAGGTTTTACAAGTTTAAAGAGAAGCAGGCTAACTTGGCTCGTGAAGATAGTGAAGAAGATGAGACAGAGAGCCTGTTCGTTGCATGCTTCAGTGCTAAGGAGTGTTCTCCTGAAGTTTGGTATATAGATAGCGGTTGTAACAATCATATGACAAGTGAATTAAGTCTCTTCAGCAACTTAGATAAGTTAGTAACTAGCTGAATTACGCTTGGTGATTGAACTGTTCGTATAGTAAAGGGAAAAAGCACTGTGCAGTTGAATTCCCTAGGTCTTAATTGCATTCATAATGTTTTGTATGTTCCAGATTTAAATTCTAATTTGCTAAGTGTTGGGTAATTTATGGTGGATGGGTATTCACTTGTCTTTGAAGAATTCAATTACTGTATTTTTAAGGATAAGTCGAAAAAACACCTGTTAGCTAGTGTTCCGATGGAAAAAAATAAGATTTTTCCTTATAATTTCGCAACTGATGATAGGCTTGCATTGAAGGCAGAATTATTTGACGAAAATTGGTTGTGGCATCATAGATATGGGCACCTAAATTTTGGTAGTTTAAAACTCATGTCTAAAAAGAATCTAGTTGATGGTTTACCTCTAATAAAAAATGTTGATGATGTGTGTGAGAGCTGTATATTTAGGAAACAACATTGAGATTCGTTTCCAAAGGGCAAGGCAAGGAGAGCTTCCCAACTTGCTGAACTTATTCATGCTGATCTTTGCGGACCAATGAGAACACTTTCTCTCAATAACAACAAGTACTTTTTAGTCATTGTTGATGACTACAGTAGAATGATGTGGGTGTACTTTGTCAAAGAAAAGTTAGAGGCTCTTTTAGTTTTCAAGAAGTTTAAAGCATGTATTGAGAAACAAAGTGCCAGCCTATAAAGACCTTGCAGACAGATCGTGGTGGAGAATTTCTCTCTATTGAATTCAACAAATTCTGTGAAGAATCTGGCATTCAACGCCAGCTAACAGCAAGCTACACTCCTCAACAAAACGGAGTCGCTGAGAGGAAGAATCGAAGTCTTGTTGAAATGGGAAAATGCTTACTGAAAGCTAAAGATCTTCTAAAAATTTTTTGGGTAGAAGCAATTCACACAGTAGTGTACATTCTCAATCGATCTCCAACAGCAGCTCTAGAACAAAAAACACTATTTGAAGCATGGCATGGGTGGAAACCTGAGGTAACTCATATGAGAGTTTTTGGTTGCATTGTATTTGTGCATATTCCATCTCAAAAGAGAGGAAAGTTAGATGATAATAGCACTAAATGTATCTTTGTTGGGTATAGCTCTGAAACTAAAGGATATCGATTTTATAATCCTTTATCTAAGAAGCTATTAATTAGTCGTGATGTTGTCTTTGATGAGAAAAACTCTTGGAGAAAACTCTTGGAATTGGAAGGAATTATAAGCAGGTTCAAAAGCATTACTAGAATATGGTGAATGTCTCGACACTCGTCCTAGTCATGAAAATGGAGATGGAAGTTCTTCCTCATCAGCACCAAGCAGTCCTTCAGTAGTTCCAAATACCACTTCATCAAACTCTTCTACACCAGAATCACCACCTAGAAAATAGAGATCGTTGGCAGAAATTTATGAAAGCACTGAACAATGCCAATTCACCCAAATTGAAGATCCAATCGTCTTTGAAGAAGCAATCAAATCCAAGGAATGGCGAGATGCAATGGATGATCAAATAGAAGCCTTGAAAAGGAAAAAGATGTGGGAATTAGTAGACCTTCCAAATGGAAAAGAAGCTGTTGGGTTAAAATAGATTTTCAAAACTAAATTCTAGGCTGATGGTTCCATTCAAAAGCATAAAGCAAGACTGGTTGCACGAGGGTACATGCAGCGTGAAGGGTTAGATTTTCAAGAAACTTTCTCTCCGGTAGCAAGATTTGACACCATACGTGTTATTCTGTCAATTGCAGCTCAATTAAGTTCGGAGGTTTATCAGTTTGATGTCAAGTCGGCTTTTTCAAATGGGATCCTAGAAGAAGAAGTATATGTGCAGCAACCAAAAGGTTACGAGATTGCAAATCAAGAAGAGAAAGTGTATGGGTTGAAAAAGGCTCTATATGGTTTAAAGCAAGCACCGTGAGCCTGGTATGGAAGAATTGATGGGCATTTCAACAATAATGGTTTTCAAAGAAGTCCTAGTGAGCCAAATCTATATGTGAAAAATAGAGGTACTTCTGAGATTCTCATTATTTTCCTTTATGTTGATGATTTGATTTATACTAGCAATAGTAGTGCTTTGTTGAATGAGTTTAAAAAGCTAATGACAGACGAATTTGAAATGATTGATTTGGGGTTGATGAGTTTCTTTCTGGGACTAGAAATTAAACAATGTGTATAGGGTATTTTTATGTCTCAAGAAAAATATGTGAATGATCTTCTTGAAAAGTTTAACTTGAAGGATTGCAATCTCGTGAGTACTCCAATGTGCACCAATCAAAAATTTTGTTTAGATAATGAGGGAGAAAAAATTGACTGCCAATTGTTTCGAAGTTTGATTGGGAGTCTGTTGTATCTAACAAATAGTAGACCTGGTATTTTGCAAGCAACAAGTCTCTTGTCTAGATATATGCAGAGTTCAAGCAAGCATCACTTTGGAGCTGCCAAGCGAATTTTGCGCTATTTGAAGGGGACAAGCTCATTTGAAATATGGTATAAGTTCGTTAACAATCTAAGGCTGTATGGTTTTTCAGATAGTGATTTGGGTAGCTGTATTGAAGATTGCAAGAGTACAACTGGGTACGTTTTTACTATGGGTAGCGGAGCTGTTTCATGGAGCTCAAAGAAGCAACCTTCAACTGCTTTATCATATTCGGAGGTTGAATATATGGATGTTACTGCTGCTTGTCAAGCGTTTGGATACGAAGAATTCTTGATGATTTAAAGCAAATACAAGTTGAGGCAACTACCATCTATTGTGATAATCAGTCAACAATTGCAATGACAAAAAACCCTGTTTATCACAATAGAACAAGACACATTGAAACACGTCATCATTTCATAACAGAGTTGGTTGCAAAGGGAGATATCAAGATGGAGTACTGTTGTACTGAAGAACAAGTTGCTGATTTGTTCATAAAGCCACTTCCACCGAATAAATTCGTGTATTTGAGAGAATTGTTGGGTGTTGGAGAGTATCTATATTAAGGGGGAGTGTTAAAGGTTAATGTAGAAATTATTTATTACTATTTGCTGATTGAATAAGTTAGTTGTTGAGTGAGTCAAAGTCTGTTTCAAATAGACCTAGTCTTTGTTTAGTGCCAGTAGTGTTCCTTTTATTTAGGAGATTTAGTTGTTAGCTATTTTAGTATTTATAGTACTCTCCATGGAATAGAGAGAAGGCTTCACCGTTTCTAATTTTTTGAATTCCTTTTGCTTAGATTTAAGTCCTTTGTTCTGTTTTTACTTTTATATTCAGCAGCTTTTTCTTGACAATTCCTCCTAATATACATTAAGGTAACTGATTCATCTAAAACTAATTGAAAACCGAAGTTTGATTCATTAGCAGCATCATTTGTTCCACTAACATAATAAGCACTATAACCAGTCTGTGTTTGCAAAGCAACGGATTTTAGCGCAAGATTGCCATCCGTAAGCAACCAAAGTTGAAACCTTCCTATATCGTAACTATTTTCAGTTCTCCAGAAAGATAACTATCCACCGAGCTTCATCACTTGCATTGGCAATATGGTGGCTGGTTCTCCAAAAATTTCCCATATAGGGCTAAAATCCTTACCTACAAGGATGAAATTCCCTATGTTGAGCATAGCGGCATAAGCAAACTTATCTACCACGAAAGTTGGTTTCCAGATTTCTTCGCCTTGTGGAGTCGTAAGAGTGAACTGTCCATCGACACCGAGCTCGAGCTTCGATCCTTTTGGTGCTGGGTTTTGTTGCTTTGGATACCTTACTATGGTTTTATCCGGTATGGTATCGAACCATATGGCAAGAAGAAAGAGATTTTGATTATTAATGCGACGAAATCCAAAAGCAAATTCTTTAGAAGGTGAATACCATGGAGGAGAATCCTCTGAGGCTACAGTAGAAGATCCTAAGCTAATATTTATAGTTTGAGAGGCCACAAAAACTTGAATAGCAACACAAAGCAATAGACTGAAACTACGTAAAACTGGTGGATGCATTTCAATATATGGAATGGGATTATCATGTAGCATACAAAAATAAATTTGTAGAAGAGAAAGGTTTGTATAAAATTGTGATTCCACCTTATTCTTATTCATTTTCAATAGGAGAATGACAAATCAAAAAGAAATAGAGATGACTTGGAATCACAATTTCATACAATCATTTCTCATCATATAAATGGTTGATAATTAATGAATATTTTCTTTAACGAAGTCAATGCATGTAATGATATGGGAAGTCAACGCATGTAATGAAATGGAAAATGATTGTATTAAATAGAGATGTCATATCATCTTTCTGTATCCATTACCAATTATTTTATGCTATTTTAATATTTTTTTCAATGTCATTGACACATAATTTTGATAATTTTTTTAACCTGAACCTTGAACCCTAAAATATTAGACTCTAAATCTTAGACCTTAAATTTTGGACCTTGAATCAGGGTTTAGGGTCTATGGTCCAATGTCTAGGGTGTAGGTTTCAAGGTTCAGAGTCTAAGGTCCAGGGTCTAAGGTCCAGATTAACAAAAATTATCAAAATGATGTGTCAATGACATGAAAAAAGATGTTGAAATGACATTAAATAATTGGTAAAGGATACAGGATGATGTATCGTCTCTGTTTCGTACAATCTTTTTCTGTAATGATAAAAGCCATTAGGCAAGGTCAGTGAGCAAATGAAATGGAAATTTCCTTTTTTTTCCTTTTTACATAATAATTTATTTGTCCATCCAACTTTACAAAAAAAATATTTTATTTTTTCATTTTATTTTATTTTTTTACTTTTTTTATCTCCTAAACTTGTGTTATTTATCAAATTACCTCAAAATAAAATAGATCTGAGTATATATCCATCCTATCGTCCATCGTCAAATAATAGAGGCGAAAATGAATAAACAAAAGAAATTCATATTAAAATGTAAAATTCAAAAGAAATTTGGATGATTGATATGGTTAGTTAAAGTAGTAAATATAAAAGTAATTGATACTTGTGAATTATACTAGCATCATTGAGTATGCAATACTCAGGTATGGTTTGTTATTTTTGTGTGCAGGTCTTGAACGGAGATTTTCGTAGGTTGAAAGTGTCAAAGCAACCCATTCTCAATAACTCAGCTTGAGAATCATTTTGCTATCTCTTTTGTATATATATATGTGTGTTTAAGTTGGAATGACATGTACCTAGGTAGTTTTGGTCATGTTGTTTAAATGGTCATTTTGGCATCCTGATATTTAGCCTATGAAGTTTTATAAGTTGAATTTTGATCTTTAATTAATAGATAAAAATGCTAGTTTATATAAGTTTTGTTTTGAGAAATAGATAGTTAAATGCTGATACATTGGTAGTTATGATTTGATGTTGTTTAATTGTGTTTAGATGTGTTAGATTGATAGTGCAAATTTGATGTAAAGTTTAAGTACATTATGATCATGTCTCAAGACCATAAGAACAATTTTTACATTTATATTTAGACCTACATTGTTAATGTCTCAAGGCTTGTCAAGTTAGTCTTAAGACAATCCGATTTAGGTCTCGAGTCAAGTGGCCTTTGTCTTGAGATAAACAAATTTTGAAGCTAAATTAGTTTTGCCCTGCTTCAGGTTTCAAGACAATTTTGTCTCAAGACATCCAAACATCGAAGCTAAAATAAGAAAACAGGGGTGATTGGTCTCGAGACCCAGTCTCGAGATATAAGGGGTTTTGCCTTGAGACACCACATCTAGTGTCTCGATACATGTTGACATAAGAATAAAAAAAAGTACCTAAAATAAAATGAGACCTATCTCAAGAGAGACAAGTAGTCTCTGTTTCGAGACAAAACATTGAAATTTGATAGTTGAGTTTGGAGTCGAGTCCTAACTCTAAAAATTAACCCTGCATAACCCTGCAACATAATGAATTTGAATTCTAAACATTATAAATGTATGGGTGAGCATGATTGATGACTAAATTAATTTGAATGATAATATGATTTGAATTTTTGTGATTATTGTAATAGCCCAAATTTACCCGGGCCCATGAAATGAGATAAACTAAATTTATAAATTGAAAATAAAAGTCCATATTAATGTCCAACTTACAATAAACAGGCCTAAAGGCCCGATAGGCCAAATTCGGTAGCCCAATTGGTTTAAACCAGAATACCTAAGCTACCCCAATACCCGGTTACACCCAACCCACAAATGGGCACAGCCCAAGGAGGCCCAAACTACAAACATGGAACGGAAGACCTAGAGTTTCTGAAACCCTAGGCGCCGCAAACACTAAGAGGAAGGTTCCAGAATTCACGTCGCAGGCACGCCAATCGTCACACCCTTTTTGCGTCGTTCCAGTGACCTTCATCGACGCCTCCATCGGTGCAGAGATTCCAGGCTCCGTATCGCGCCGTGATCGGCGCACGAATCAACGCCAGCGCGTTCACCACCAGGTTCCTCGTCGACACCTGCAAAAAAGGAAAGAAAAGCACAGCAAACATGGCAAGAAGCGAGCAGAGAATATACAAACTTGTAAATAGAGGCTATAAAAGCCAAATAACTTCACTGTAATAGGGACCTTTTTTTTTGTGAGATACGAAAACAGATACAAAAAATAGGCAAACGATTGATAGACAGGGAGATATACGCATATATATGCACAGAAGAAGGAAATAAGAGCAGTTTATTTTCTAAAAAAAGGTGACTCAGATGCATATTTGTTTATAGTTTATACCTCTGTTCAATACATATAAGTCGTTTTTTTTTTTAAAAGGCTGTTAAGTATTAAAAAAGGAAAGAGTATACCTGTAATTCACCCGAAAAATCGAAGGCTTTTAGCCTTCCAACCGCCGTGTATGGCAGGGTCGGCGACGGCGCGTGGGCGCATGTGGTCGATAACGGGGGCTTGGCCTGACGGAGGCCGGAGCCCAGAGGGCACTTCTTTTCTCCTCTTTCAGAGGATTTTAAGTGTTTTATTTTAAAACTAACTTTGAAAATGAATTTTAGGTTAAAATTTGGCTTATATAGCCTTATTAAAACGATGTCGTTTAGCTTAAAACAATAAGCTTCAAAACGGCGTCGTATCAATGCTGAGGATCCGCGTGTTGACCCATGACCCAGGGAGGATCCGCATGTTTTTTGTAAATGGGAAAATTTCCCAATTGGTCCTTCCCCATTTTTAATCTTTACAATTTCATTTTATTTTTATTTTAATTCGGCCCTAATTCTTTATATTTGTTTCAATTTAATCCAAATGGCCATTAAAATTCATTCTGAAGAACGACGTCGTTTTGGGATTAGGGCAAATTGCCCAGTGAGTCCCTTGTAGTTTTGAATGCGTTCCAATTAGGCCTAAACCTTTTTTTGTTATTTTAAAATTAACCCTAAAACTTTAGTCTTATTTAATTTTAATCCTTTAAAATATTTTTGCATAATTTATTTATTAAATACCTTATATATTATTTATTTTTATAAATATTAGTTATATAAAATAGTATATATTATTTTTTATTTATATATTATCCATTATATTATTTTTATTATTATATATTTTATTTATAAATTTTATTATACACTATATATTTTACTATATATATTATTCCTTGCATTTTTTAAATTTTTTATTTTATTATAAATTATGTATTATTTTATTATTCATTAATTGAGTAAATTTTTTTTTGTTTCTTATCTTTATTTTTGATTTGTATGTTCATAATTTTGTTTATTTATTTTTTGTATCTTATTGTATTTACTTAATATTATTTTAAAATGGTAATAATATCTCACCACCTATTTGTTATTTTTATATTTATTGTTTACCATATTTGCATAAAAATTGATTATTTATGTTGTTTTAAGTTATATTTTCATAGAATATTGTTATATATTATGTAATTTATATATTGCTAGATTCATTACTTTCTATGTTATATTTTGTATGAAATATTATTATGTATGTATTATGTAATCTGTATTGTTATTTTCATTGTTTTCTATGATTATAACTGCATGAAATGATAATGTATATTATAATTTATATCGTCATTCATCATTTGCCATATTATATTTGTATGAAGTATTAAAGTATGTAGTTTATATTGTTTAGTATTGATATCGTAGTATGTTAAATGCATCATTTTTTTTTCTTCTTTGAAAATTTTTTATTTCATTTAATCAATTTTTAAAAAAAAAAAATGAGGCTATGTCTTTTGTATTTAGGAATTCGGGAAATAGTGCCCTAACATGCTGGGTTGCGATTTCCCGTTTGTCTAAATATCTAAAGTATCCTTTTTAATAGATTTTGCAAATTATGAGATGATTTTTAGTTACGAAAGTTTAAGAATATCGTGTCCAATCATGCTGGATGTGCTGTTAGCATTCTTTCGGAACAAAAGAATTTCGATTTTTAACTCAAATTATTACGGTTTTAAAAGAGATCTTATTTCTAAATTCTTTCAAGTTTTTTATATTAAGACAGAATTATTCAATTTGGTACCAATTTTGGACGTTGCAAGGGTGCTAACCCTTCCTCGTACGTAACCGACTCCCGAGCCCGTTTTCTCATAATTTCGTAGACCAAAATGTTTTATAATGTGATCCAACCACACTTTAAAAGGTTGGTGGCGACTCCTGTTCTCAAAATACCCCTCCTTTTAAAAAAAATAGGTTTCGACAATTATGTAATGAGATAGTTTGAATTGTTTTGATAATATAATGTGATATCATGCATTCAGATCCGACAGTCAAATTGGGTGTGGGATACTACTACAATGAATATAATTCAAAAGCTAAATAGTGAATAAAGCCAAATATATATAAATATATATATCCAACTTCATCACCTTATCTTGCACCAACAAGTAACAATGGGTTTCATTAAGTAACCATATATATACATGACTATTTTATTTTATAATTCGAATCATTAAATTTTTTATTATTGCTTCGCACACATAAAGTTATCGAGTTTGAGGTATTACACTAAATCATCTAAAGAATCCAATAAATGCAAAATTGGGCTGAATAGTAGAGACAATATGGAGGTTATCTTAGTGGGTCAAAACAAATCATAATGGGTCCTGTTAAGAACTTGAGACCAGTCTTGGTGTTAAGGTTTGGCCTACTAAAGTCATCATAATCGGTTTGGTTGATTTTTTTAATTGACTTTTAACATGAGAAAATTAATTCAATTAAATTTAATGTTTGAAGGAATAATTTATACTATGATTAAAATATCTTTCTTATCCATGGCTACTACTCATAATATTGTCTTCAAAATTACTACTTAACTTTTTTTTCTTATAAATACAATATATTTTAGAGCTATATGAAGGAATAGTAGGAGAAATATTTGGTGATGTTGATAGTTTGAAACAGGTGTGTGTCTAGTTGTTTTGGTGTTGTATTTAAGGTAAATAAACATTTTGGCACTTGATTTTAGTTTCAAGTTTTAATTTGATATTTTTTTGATTCAATTAAACACTTGAATTTATTTTTAAGGTTCAATTTAGTACTTAAAATTTTTTTTATCCAATTAGATACTTGAACTTGGTTTCTTAGTTTAAATTAGTACTTACAGTAAATGGCTTATTTAAATTAATTTAAACTATGAAGTCAAGTTCAGGTGTCTAATTAAATCAAAAAGAGTTTAGGTACTGAATTAAACTTTAAGAGCAAGTTTAAGTACTTAATTGAATAGAGAAACTAAGTTTAAGTACCAAGATATACATCTACCCTTGTATTCAAGTTGGTATCTCAATTGGAGACACTTCAAGCACTTTGGTCCTCCTTTAATATTTGGAATCCTTTTTTCCTTTTTGCCGACAAAAGAAAGCTGTAATGTCTTACATATGTTGAACTATTATCATTAATATGCCAGATTCTAGCATAGATGTGACCTTTTTGACATTCAAAATAATATATAACTTGTTTTTTTTATTATTTAAATAGCATTTAGACATTGGTCCACAATCGGCGCTGCCGCCCTAATTTTCATTGTCATTTCTCAACCCATCGGCCATGAATTAGTCCCCCATAGGTTCAAAGTGTAGCATCTAACAACACTCACAGGCTCCATATAATCTATAAATTAAAGTAATTTGCCTACATTTCAACCACTGCCACTCTCACAACTTTGTGTAACCTATTCAACGGCTTACTACCTTATTCTTGGTGTTTAACACCCTCGGATGATAGCCAACAGCCCAACCTAATCCCCATTCAAGGCCACTAATAGTACTTAGAAAAATGTCCTTTTTTAAGCCTAAATCTGTTCACCAGTGTATTCGAATCATGTTTATGTTGTTTAATGTGTTATAATTTAGTTTAAGGTTAGGGTATATCACTGGTTTTATAGAGAACTGAAAGTAGTACCTACAGATCATCCATCAAATGAGACTATTGATGAGATTCAAATTTTGATTCTTGTTAAAGTGCTAATGAATATCCAGCCAATTGAAATACATCATATTTGTGTCGTTTTTTAGTTAAGTTTTTTCACCGATCAAATCACCGATCAAATAAGATACTAGTGAGACTTGAACCTTGATGCTTATATTAGATAATAAGTACTCAACCAACTTAAATATACCATATTGGTGTCAATTTTTAGTTACAATTTTCATGTTATATTGTATTCTATCATAATTTTTTGGGTCTTTTGTTTATATTTGATTTTTCTACATCCATTAAGTTTAGGGTCAGAATATGTCATCGACTGGCCTCATAAAGAGTTAAAAGTGATACTTACAGATTATCCGTCAAATGAGACTCGAACCCTGATACTTGCCAATAGACTAATGAATATTTAACTAATTGAAATATATCATATTCATGTCATTTTTTTGATGTTGGGTTTTTGTTTATATTTTGATTTTTTTAGATCACTAAGCTTTTGCATGAAAAAAAAAAAAAAAAAAACCTTTTTAATGGCTACCATTGAATTCATGAATTTGGTAGCTCCCGAATCCATCAATTTGGCGTCTAAATTTTACAGCTAGAAATTCAATTAGGTCCTCCTCTACATCTACTTAGGTTTGGAGAGAACCAAAAATATTTATGCTCTTTGTAATTAATGTTGGTGAACTATTTTCAACTAATATTTGCAAGAATGAATAAAGTCATCTACATAGCTAGCTCATGGTGCCAAAAGCAGTATCCACATCTCTTAGGAATCTTTGTACTTTCCTATTCTGGTTTCTAGATTTCTCTTTCAAAGGTCAAGTTGTTTTCATCAAGTGTTTTGATATATTTATAATTTTGTCACATATTTAGATATATTTAAACAATCTTATTTTTTTTCAAAAAAAATGGTATGTTTATAAGTAATGAAAAGCAGCTAATTGAGCTCTAGCTAAGTTGATATCATTGTTATTGCAGCAATTAGTAAGACATGATTTAAGTGTGCTTAGGTGTGTTTTTGCTCCTATTTAAGGGTTGTGGAGGATATATGAGTAGAAATATTCGTTGTATCCCCCCCCCCAAAAAAAGGTAATGAAAAGTAACGATTTAAACTCTTGTCGAGTCCTTATAATATGAACTTAAGAGTAAATTAATCCCTCTATTATAACTTAATCTTTATTCATTTATTTTTGAAGTCAATAGCTACAATTGTAAACTACATGAGATTCAATTGTAAGGCATATTGCATTTTAAGGAGAGATGTAGTTTCCATCCTTGAAGATGACATTATTGAAAGGGACAGTCACAATCCTCGAACATAGACAATTTTAAAATGATATAAAAAAAATAATGAGTAATTTAGTCCTTATAATGTTTAAAGAATTGTTAAACATCGATTTCTTTTCATATATCTATAATAGAAAAACTAATTTGCACTTCAATTTCTGGTAAAATACCCCCTAACCCAATGGATAAAGTACATTACATAGTCCGTTTTAGGGAGTGGCGACTTACCCATTCTATGACTTTGACATAGGATGTTCCAAAAATGAGTACTATCAAGTCGAGTGAATTCAATAATAGATATCTGGTGACATTCCAGCTTTTCTTCTCCTTTCAATACATATTCGAAAGAGAATTTAGTACTTCTCGATTGTGAATATCCAAAAAGAAAATCAATCAAGTGATAAATATTTCATGTGATTTAATTAGGTTAAAAGAATTTTCGAAACTAAACTCGGGTTTGACCAGACTCGATCCTCACCCACGATCCTAACTTAATTTTATTAAAATGAGGAAGGAAATAATAACCTCAGTTCCATCTTCTTGCTTAAATGCAATCATAACAGTTTCAGACTGAGATGTTTGCAGTTGGTTTTGATAATAAAATAAGGAAAAAGGCATTGGGGACGACCACACATTGTTTCCATCCTCTCTGTCTCGTGTGCGTGTATATATGATAAAAGCTAATTGAGAAGCTCTGCCTGCAATTGCTTTAAATTGATTCGTACCCCTACTAAGAAGCCCCCTATTGTTTTACCCTATTGTAATTAGCTTTACTGACATTTCTCCTGTATCTGTAAGGCAAAAAAAACCCAACTTTTTAGGTAAAAAGGTGAAGTTTTCATTTGATATAACATATATTTTACCGAATAATGACAAGGAAATTAAGTTTAATCATTTGGATAAATTACATTTGTAATCACTTAATTATTAGAAAGTATTTTTTTGTTACTTAATTATGAAAATTTACAAAATAGTCCTTCAATTATTCAAATCTTTTCATTTTTAGTCACCCATGGTTAGTAGAAAGATGATGTGATAGCTTTTAAAATTGACATAATAACAAATTTAGTCCTCAACAATTACATGTTATGTCAATTTAATCTTATTTTTTTTTAAAATTTAACCCTCAATATTTATATATTACCTAATTTTATCCTATTTTTTACATGAAAATATAATTCAATATACAATATGTAAATTAGAAATAAAAATATTTTGTTTAAAGAAATCCGTTTATTATTAAACTAGACTATCCTCAAATATGTTACTTTCTTTTATATTCCAAATGACTATGAGCTTGATATCTTTCAATAATAATTAATTCATTTTCTATTAGCTTGAGTTGACCGCCATTGATGAAGCAAATCAAAGATTTTTTTTTTTTAAAGTTGATAGACTTATAATTGGGTTGAATTAACAATGCGGTTTTTTTTTTCAATTAATTGAATTGACTATTTTTCAAATTTTGGGTCGTTTTGTTTCTTGTTGTTGTTTAATTTTCCATTTGAATCAAATACAAAGACGTCAAAAAGGGTCACAAAGAGCAAAATTGTAAAAGGATCAAATTAACAATGTGTAAATATTGAGTGTTCATTTATTTTAGAATCAAGACTAAATTGGCACAACTAATAAATGTTGAGGGTTAAAGTTATTATAATGTTAATTTTAATAGTTACCACGTCAACTCTGTGTTAGTCATTTAACGTATGGTGACCAAAAAAGAAAAAAAATCAAATAGTTTAGTGATCATTTTATAATTTTTCATAGTTGGGTGACTAAAAACGAATTTTTTTAATAATTAAGTGACTATCCATATAATTTACATAAGTATTTATTATATTTGAAATAAACCCTAGAAATATAATAAATGAACAAAAAGGTGTGGTCCAAATTGAAATTTTAAAATCTTTTGGGGTCCATATTTATGGTTTGTATCAAATCTTTAACCACAAAGAATTTCAAATTTTGTCTGTGCATTTGATGTACATCTTTATTGTACATAAACAACTTTTGAATATATTAAAAAAAATTCCTAATTTAATTTAATTTAATTTAATTCTTCCTTGTTTGCAGATGTCATAAATTCACAATGTTCATGGGAATTGAGAATCATGATTTTTGTCTTCATTTGGAAGAAGTGTAAATTACTTTCCCCCATGATAAAAACTTGTCGATTCATAAATGTGATTCAAAACATGGGAAAAAAAGTTGTTACACCCCACTAGATGGTTCGGGGGTGAGGTCCGAAAGCAATACAAGTAGATTTCATAGATTTCCATGAGTGAAGTTTTTTACTTATAACTTGTTTGATAAATAAATCCATTCATTAATTGTCATATCAATGTTTAATTATCACGTTTTATTTAATATAACTCAAGACACGTTATAACATCATTTTACTTAAGCTTATGGCACTAGATTACTTGTCATTTTTCTCTAATCCACCAATAGTGAATCAACACGTGACACCTCGAGACGGGAGACTCAAGGCACATCATAGCACCATTCTACTTAAGCCTATGGCACCAGATCACTTGTCATTTATCCATAATTTACTAATAACGAATCAACACGTGGCACCGCGAGACGAGAGACAACATGTAATAAGGCTCAAGGCTTAAGGTCGAATGCAGGCAACCTACACCTCCTCTCCTATCACCTCTCTCCCAGCTCCACTTTCTCCTCCTCACCTCCTATTCCGGCCACTTAGTCTTCTTTACATCAACTGAAGTGTTACTAAATATTTTTGGGTACTGATTAAATCCAAATTTGAACCGGGTCAGACCTCTAGAAGTAGGGTAAAGTCCTCTCAATTATGTTTTCTCCATCCATAAAATTCAACCGAAACTTTACTTAAATTACTCCATCCAGGAACCAACGAATAAAACCCAAAAAAGAGGTTCCAAAAATTTCTCCTGTTTACTGAAGTTCAATGCATCATTTCATTTTTGAGGAATTGACTTTGGGATTAGAAGATCTGGCAAGGTATCTGGAAAGAAGATATAGTTGTAAAACTGTAGATGTTCTTGAGCTTTGCTTTTATGAAAGGTGCAAGTTTCTTGCTATTAAACAAGAAAGAAGGACTGAACGTAAGCATTTAAAGCACAAAGAATCCACATTTTTTTTTCTTTTTATTCTCTCGAACAAAATCTCTTGGGTTTTTCTTTCTACTATTGTTAATGAATATGAGGTGTTGTTGTCACCTTAATTAAGATAAAATAAATATATATTTTTTATATAGTAATTAATTTTAGGGAAGAAAGGGAAATGGGAAGTATTTTGGGCTCAATGAATATATTATGGGATTGAGTAAACAAAAAATATTATAAATTAATGCATAATATATTAACACCATGTATAATATAATTAAATGTAAAATATAATGTATTAATACACTCAACACTTGGCCGAAATTAGTGTATCTATCATCGATAATAATAACTAATCATTTTAATGTAAAACCTCTTTAAAAAAGTAAGCACTGATCACAAAATATACTCTATTTTCATAAGTGAAAATCGATCTCTAATCATTTTATCATACCACATCTAGTGATTGTATTTCCCATATATATAATCAAATCTTAGTTCTTACCGTTAACTCTATCACGTTTTGTTGTATTCGCAGAAAGATACTGTCATTGCAATCTGCATGAAGTGATGATAGGTAGGGTTGAGCCCACACTAAATCATTGATTTCAATTTTACATTTGGGTTCTCAACCAAATCCAAACCCTACTCACTCATCCGTACAAGATCACTGAGAAAAAGAAAAAAAAGTAGAATGACAGATTTCTTGGATCTACATACAATCATTTTTAATTTGGTTTATACAATCATTTTAGGGTTAATATTACAATTGACTCCTAAACTTTTATTCAATGCGCAATGCGGTATTTTTACAAAAAAATGTTTTGGTATATGTATTATTTTGCTATGTGCTAATATACTCCGAAGCTTTGATGTCGTTTAATTTACACTCTAGCTTAACAACAACAAATAAATGAATGTCATGTGTCATTATATGATTGGTTTTGTATTGTGAATATAATTTTTGCCTTTCAATTTTCAACGGATGAATTTTAGGCTTTTTCTGTTTAAAGTTTATTTTCTTTAGCTTATTGTTTAAAAAGAAAAATGGAAGGAAAATATTAAATAATTTAATCAATTTGTAAAAATCATATTCAAAACCCCAAACTAATTATATAATATTAGAGATGTGTGACCCGAATCCTTGTTAAATAAATAAAATACCATGCCACATAAGTTGAATCCATATAGAACTACACTTCTTCTATTTGATATTGATTAGAATATGATTTTTTAACTTTTAAATAGATGAAGTTGAAACTCCTCTTGTATCATTCAGTTTTCAACATTAGTGAATTTTTCATTTGTTGCTCGTGGTTTTTCCCCAAAAAAGTTTCCACATAAAATCTGTGTGTTTTATTTTTCCTTTTCTTATTGTTTTGCGATCATTCTATATTGCCATTATCCATGTTTAATTTTAACAATAAAGAAACATTGTATTCATTTATTTGTTGTTGTCAAGTTAGTGTATAAATTAAACCATGTTAAAATTTTAGGATACATTGATACATGGCAGATTGTTACATGTACTAAATTAAATACATTTTCTTTGTACAGGTATCAAATTGCACATTAATTAAGGTGGTATTGGAAGGTGAGGTGAAAAGTATAGGATGAGCCCAAGTTATTTATTTATGGTGCTTGTCTTTGTTCTTTATTGTTTGCAGCAAAGACTAGTAGTGTATTGAATTTTCAAGCCACCTCCTCTATCTTGAGGTCGCTTCCTAATGTTGTAATGTGGCCTCACCTATGCCTCTTTTGTTCACTTCTCTGTCTTCACATGTAATCTTTTTCTAAATTTTAATAAATAATATAATGTAATAAGTTGATATTCTATGGTTTTAATTCTTCTTTCTAGACTTAAATGTATCATATATATATATGAGAAGAAAGATTGCATGATATTTAGATTACTTAATTTAAAAGTGGTTAAAATTAATTTTTTTGTTTAAAAGATTAAAATTAAAACAAAAAAATTAAAATTAATTAGGTTTATGTTATCAAATAAAGTATAGGTTGAATATGTATAGATACTCGAGTAAATAATTTTTAATTGATGATAAGATAATTAGATATTAATGTAAATGTGTAAATGTTACATATGTTGGAAAAAAAATCTCATTTGAAAACGGTTTTGTTGCACAGCAGAAATTAAAATTTTGAAAATCAACCCGGTTTGTGATATTTATAGTAATAAACTTTAACCGAATTTGTACCTGTGTTTTTGCATTAGTGGACGTTCTTTGTTTCCGGCTTTCAACCAAACATTTTCTACGCTATTCTCGTACCACGAACTGCTTTGAGTGTGGGCTCGAACCACTTGAATCGAAACACAGAACTAGAAAAATTTTTCTCTATTTTTGGGGTGACAATGAAAGTTCTCTTTTCTTTAATAGAAACTGGTAGAATTGTTATTCTGGAAAAATATATATGTAACAATTGATAATAAATTCTCTCTATTTTTCGGCAGAATAACAATCTTTCAAAGTTGTGTAAATAGCTTTGTTGGTGTCAACTATTTATAAAAAGAGAAGGTAGAACACTTGTAAAGTTGTAAAAGTTTATTTCCACTAGAAAAACAATATCTACGATATAGGGGCCGACAACCCTAGTACCCTAGTTAATGATACTAGGGTTTTGCCGTCCCACCTCCTTACATGAGGGGTTTTGGGCCTCTCTCACATCAGGTCTAATTACAAGTACTTCTCGGGCCTTTTTGACCTAACACTCTATAATATGATCCAACCTAATTCAGTTTTTTTCCCAAAATAAACTTTAATATCTACATATTAAATAATTTTCTCACCCCACAATAAAATTTTGACAATTTTACCTTTGATAAAATTTTGACGATTTTACTCCCGATAAAATTTCAACAAAATTTGTTCAATATGTCACAACTCAACATATTCACTGTGACAGAATGATTTATTTTCATTTTCGAGCTTCAAAATAGTCCAAAACATAAACTCATTCTTCTATCATTTTTTAAGTAATCCTATATAGAATTGCAAGTTTCCATTTCCATTTCCACTTTTGGAAACCTAAATTCATTTCTAAATGATTTCATTTCTCCATTCCGTAGAAAACCATAATCATTCTTGAATATTTGTCATTACTATTTTTCTATTCATTTTGTTCATTTCTATTCAAACACGCAATTTATTTCTGGTTTTAACGAGCTAATGAAGGGACCGATTAGATATATGTGGTTGAGGCTCAAATGATTTATAATTAAGTTCCGAATTTTCGCCTATTAATTATAAACTCATTTCACTATAGTATTGTGACTGAGCTCTCTTCAACAACATACCATTACGAAAGCAACTACTCAGTGCTCATCCAATGACTTTGTCATAAGTGTGTTACCCTTATAAGATATCATTGATTTCTTTGGGACAATATTTGTTCTCCCAATATGATCCTATTTTGCATCATGGTAACCATTACTTCTTCCTTCATAAAAAGTCAATCACAATCAAATAGTGATCAAGTTATCCATCACAAAAACGGACGACCCATGACCATATTTATTTTTCATCAACCATGTAATGCCAATGAGAGGATATCATTTACCCATGTTTTGGCCTATGAATTCCACTATTGTGAATGACGCTACATACTACAGAAGTCGTACACCTAACGCACCAGCTTTTGATTCCTTACTATTTGAACTTAGACTTTTACTTACATCAAACTATACAAGCCACGCATACATAGTTCGCCACCCACTCAGGATTTAGGTAATCACATTATGAACGTCACAAGTGAATAGATCTATAAATGGATTCAGGATCTATTCTTCTTGGGTCATGTCTGATGTACTATCAGTCTAGTCAGTCACATTTATATCTCTATCTTCTAGGAGTCATTTGCTCCAATGCTCAAGACAAGGCATCTCTCCAATTGGACTTAATAGATAACGTATTAGTCTTTCAATCAGTTTGCTCATTTTCGATTAGACTAAGGACATGTTTAGGTTCGTCTACTAATATAAATTGTCTTTCTATATTATGATTTGACCATGTAATACTGCTTAGTATTAGTTAAACATTTAGACAACCAATGAGCAACATTTGCTTCTATTTTGCTTTGCGTGCAAAAAA
Organism: Gossypium longicalyx; assembly: GCA_025698465.1. Classification (NCBI taxonomy): domain Eukaryota; kingdom Viridiplantae; phylum Streptophyta; class Magnoliopsida; order Malvales; family Malvaceae; genus Gossypium; species Gossypium longicalyx. The sequence goes on along the minus strand of CM046995.1, from coordinate 1,944,294 downwards.
CATATGAGGACAATTATACAAATTATATTAATGTAATCAATGAATTTGTTTTATTAATCAATCTGTTCAAAAAAATTACAAGTGTATATTGACGAAAATACTACACTTAGGGTACCAAATCCAACAAATTATGTGTAATGTTTCTAACATCCCATCTTCATAAAAGAGAGAGCCACAATCTCTAAAAAATGTGTAGAAAACATTTGCTTTTTTTAAGTTTTAAATGAGCAATTATAATTGGCGCGTATAACAACTAAAGAACATCAACACAAAAATAATTAGTTATACGATTTGGTAAATACCTATATCTGTTGGGCTTTACCCAAAGAGTTAATCCACTATCTTCAACCACATACAAATGATGATTTAAGTCGTACCATTCACTATTGTACCAATCTCATACTTGCACCTAAGATCTAGATCACTCATCGCTGAGTTTTCTCCTTAAAAACTTAACTTGTAAAACCAAGTAACCTGCTTATTTTACTTATAAACAAATGCACTCACTAAACAAATACATAATGAACATATTACGTGTTAAAATGAACAAATTAAGTGCTAAAACTCTCATATCTTTAACCTATACAAGTCTTGAATATATAAACCATGACTACCAATATTCTAATAAAGTCAAGGGTAATTCAAAGGTCACCAATATATTCCTTTAAGCCAATTGTGCCAATTTCCATCAAATAGGGAATTTGATTTACTTGATTTGGATTGATTCAATGTTTAACGATTTGTTTTTTCAATAGACCGATCTTTATAGACGGGCCAACATACTTCCATGAAATTAACTTTAAGTCATGCCCCGACTATTTTTGGTTCAAAAGATTGCCAACATCAAATGATGGAAGTTATGAATCTTTAGTATTTAGCATGGACATCCAGCATGAATCGTTTAGCACGAGTCTTCAACTTCTCCACAGCTTTCAACTAATTCTTCAAGTAAGTGATGGTCTTGAGATGTGTTGCAATCTTAGCATCCAAGTGCTCAATCAATGGCGCCCCAAATATTGAATTGTAACAAACAATGGCAGAAACAATTGTAATTAGTCTTGTATTAGCTCCTGTAGTTGTCTCTTAATTTGGTTCCTCATTACTAGCTACAACTTTAATATTCGCTACAACATGTTTGTGACACCTCACATCCGACCCAAACGATGAGTCTGAATGCAAAATGTCACATTATGTTGCCAAAGCAACTCGAATGTCTTTCGTTTATTAATTGGACTAAGAAATTAAATTTAAAAACATTTGTACAAAATTATGAAAATAAATAAAATGAATTATAGGACTTTAAAATCATTTTAAAATACTTTAGAATCATTTTCTAGGTGTGTAACACCCTTTTCCCGATATGATCGTTGGGTTCGAGCTACGAAATGCTACAGTCATTGCTAGAGCAATTACGGATAATTAACAATCACATTAAAACATAATTCATGCAAACACAACCCTTATAGATCATAAATTCATTATACAATCTTTCCCAGGTCTTACACGAGTCTATGTATGCTCTAGAATTAACCTAAAATCGAATTAGGAGCAAATTGCAACATTTACAAAATTTCAAAATAACGTCACAACATGAGGAGTTCCTCGTCATGATGTGACCTCCTGTTTTGCCTTGCTGTGATGGCGGGGCTCCTTGTCACGCCGTGGCCCAAAAATCAGATCTCGTCGCGACGACTATCACCTGACGTCGCGACTTGAACCCTGTTTTTGGTACAATATAGGTCTTTTAGCACCTAATTCAAGCCAACTACACCATTGATTCATTTGGTGCATAATTGCACCTTTATTCCAGCATAAAACCAACTAAATTGCATATCATATCATCATTTAATCTTTACCAAAATCATTCAATTCAACATGCCTTAATTTGGCACCAAAACACATCAAACAACTTGTTAAAAGACAAACTAATTTTCCATGCTTCCTAGTCATTCAAAATAACATTTAACCATGTCATTTTCATGTTCAAGTCATACCATTGCACATTCAAATGTGTCATTTAAACATTATCTATATGGTCTCAACACATGACCAAATCATGCCATAATACATATATAAGCATTAACATCTCCTAATTCACATGCTAGTCAACCTTAAACCAAGCTAATAATTCGAAGTTAATACATTTATAGCACTTATGTACATGCCACAAAACTGAACTTTTTAAATTTTAAAAGACTATCGAATTAATGACGAGATAGTGTGAGCTTTTTGTAGATCCGGTCAACATGTTTCGCAAAATGGTAATCTAACAAGGAAAGGGAAAAACAGCTGGATAAACATAATGAATGCTTAGTAAGTCCATATGTATTTAAATGATAAACTTACCTCCATTTACAATTTAACCACTCAAACTAATAATTTAGTAAAGATTGCCTAACATAACAGATCACAAGAACAAGGTGAGTGTTAATACAAAATCAATCATGTAATGTACCAAATTTATGATATATATATATATATATATATATCAATACATTACATTACATTTGAGTACTCATAATGTATAGCAAAGCTTTACATTCAACTCATTCTTTAATATCACATTTGATCATCAGTACATTTTGGATCACTTCGATTTCTTGTTTCATATTATGCATATTACTCGATGAAACTCGGTAACTAAACTCGAATACATCGGTACTATCACATTTGTTGCTCATTCGAGCTGAACATATAATCATGTCAGGTTACCTGTCCGAGCTAAACATTTATGTTGACACATCAAATAGCTTGGCCAAAGCTATACATGTATATGACAGGTTACCTGTCCGAGCTAAACCTTTAAAACAATATCAGGTTACTCATTCGAGCTAAACCTGTGTCACATGTATCTTCGAGTCCGCAACAAATGCTAGAGCTTGATAATCACCAGTAATTAATCTTTATCCGTATCCATGTGTACGATAATTTTTCTAAGTTTCATCAGGGTAATTTCAACATTTAAGTTCATACTTACTTCTTTACAATATAGTCCAATTCTTACCTTTTGTACTAAATTGTAAACAATTCAAATTTCAATAAACCATACATATATTCACAATATTAAATACATAAAGATTTAAACACAATTATACCATATAAACTTACCTAAAAAATCAGCAGGCAAGTTGAATTGCAAGGACTATTCGGTAATTTTACTTTTTCTCCTGTTATCCTCGGTTTTATTAAAATATTGATCTATATAATAATTCAATTCAATTTATCAATTTCAAACAGTTTATAATAGTCTACTAAATGTATAAATAAGCTTAATTTTCATTTTTCGAAAGTTCATAAAGTTTACATTTTATTTAATTTAGTCCTTAAAACCGAAATTGTCATAACTTTCAAATTTGAGTTTCATTTTCAAAATTGCTCTTAATTTCATCCTTCTACAGTCTACTATTATCTATAATTATAGAAATTTAACATCAATTTTGAAATTCTTGCACTATAGTCCCTATGTTCAAAAACTAATAATCAAACTTTACAAATTAGTAATTTTCCATAGCTAAGTTTAAAATCTAAAAAATTAACATCAATTTCATCAGTCATTCAACAATAAAAACTTTTTAAAACTTTAATAATTTTGAAAAATAATGCTCGGATTAACTAAATCGAGTTTCCACAATCTCAAAAACATAAAATTTACGAAAAACGGACTATAAGTCCCTTACCATGCAAGGCCAATTGTTTGAAAGCTTCAAACTCCCCTTTTCTTTCTTTAAAATCGGTGGAAATGATGAAACATGAAAAGAAATGGCTTTGTTTCTTTTCATTGCATGTTTTTAAAATAAAATAATAATATAATTATAATAATAACATTATTTACATAAAAAAAACATCACCTAACCGTCCACTACCTTCTAAAGTGGGCTATTGCCCTTTTAAATCTTGATTTAATTACTATTTTAGTTTTTTATCAATTAAAAATCTACAGTGATTGAACTTTTACCACTTTTACAATTTAATTCTTATACCTTAATTAACTACTCGATTGACAAAATTAGAGGGTCAAACTTTAATTAAACCATAAACTAACCTCGTAAGTATCAAATAATCATATTTACGGATTCACTCGTTGAAAACGGGGTTTCAAAACCACTATTTTTGACACCACTGACTTTTGAGTTGTTACAAGGTGTACAGGATCAAATATGAGCCTTGAAGAGTCAAAACAACTCAAAACAAGGGAGGAACCCTGTTCTACCGTATATGTATCAGTACAAGTGGGGAGATGTACCAATACATCTCCCTGCTACTATAGCAGTTGACACATTTCTTGACTTGTTGTGTTACAATTGTGCCCAAGCATCGATACCTTTATGCCATGACCTAAAAATTGCCTTAAAACTCACTTTTTTGACCCATAACAACTTCATACCAAAACCTTGACTTATAGAACTCAAAAATCAAGTTTAAAATATCAAAAACACATACCATGACACTTTCAAACATGATGAACATATCAATATTCATCTTAAGACTTGCTCATCATTTAGACTTACATGTAATCAATAAATAACCATCATTTACACCATGTTAATGTTTCATTCAAGTGCTCCTAAACATCATAAAAAAAAACTCTCATTGTAACCTATACTTAGGTATATGCTAAGCCATTAACTAATTCAAAAAGAACATTACATTGATTTGATTGAGCTGAGGAGTAAGCCTTTAAATGCCATGTCGATTTCACGGGCGTGTGGTAGGTCGTTTCGGTTTCACGGGATTACACACCGAACAAAAGAAAATCACAATTTTTAGGTTTTTCGGGCATTCTAAGACATATATAAGAAAAAAAAAGAAGAAGAAGAAGATAGGAGTGAGCCGTCAGAGAACATTAAAAAAAAAACTTGAAAAATATCATTGAAGCCGATTTTTTGAAGCAGATTTCCGTCAAGATTGAAGATTCTCAGTTTATTTATTAGGAAGTTATCATGAGTTGCTTTATTTTTTCGATTATATTGTATCTTGGATGTTTCTATTTTCAAGCATGAACTAATTTTCTAAATACCTAGGGGAGATGAACCCTATGATGGATTATGTCGTTTGATTTTTATTTTATGCAATAAATACTTTGTTTCTTATTCTCAATTATGTGTGCTTAATTCTTGGTTTAATATTTCTAGAGTATTGATCCAAATTCGATGTGCTTAAATCGGTGGTTGAATAAATTCTATTTAAGAGCAGATCTTGCATAATTGAGAGGAGTTGCATACAATCCTAAAAATAGGATGATATAAATCTACCGAATTAGAGTGAAATCTAATAGGAAAATCCATAACACGAGTTAATGCGATAATAGGGTTTTAATTAGAAATAATTTCAATTAATCAACTTAGAGTCAATTGCTCTTATGCTTGAAAGAGATATTACCATAATTTAGGGATTTTTACCGTAAAAGTGCTAAGTAAAAGAAATTGTATAATTTAGATTGATACTGACAGATAAAATCTAGGCGAGTTATTTCCTGATTATTGTTTTGATGCTTCGTTGCTAATCAACTATTTTTCTAATTTGTTTTTTGTTGTGTTCGTTAATTAATTAAATTAGTTCATTTTAATATTTAAATCAATCACTCGAATTATTCGGTTAAATAATAAAAAGATAATAATTACTAATATTTTTAATTTTTATAAAAATAATATATTTATTCACTATAACTATATTATTAATTGATTAGTGTAATTCTCCAAATCAAATTTCTAGTTATTTTCGTCGCATATCATTACGAATTTAACATTTATTACTTACTTTTCAGCTCTAATAAATAAGACCTGATTAAAACCGAGTCGATAACCGGTTGGAGAGAGCTAAAGTCATGTAAGGATGAGGCGTGAGAAAATGAAGGCATAATGTCAGTTTTGATGGAGGCAGGTTTACGGGACCAGATGGAGACCTGTGATTGCACCTTCCCATTTCTCTCTCTCTTTCTATCTACCGCTTTCCCCCATTTTCACTTCTTGTTATTAGCCGACAAGAGTCCAGCTATTTGCCCCCCCTTTTTCTCTCCCTTTAAATTCACACACATTAGCACATATTGGTTCCATGCACCCCAAAAGTGAAGTAAAACCCCTGCACCCCCCCCCCCCTTTCAGTCTCCCCTCACGCATTGTTGCAGCCCCCAAAAGCCAATGTTTTAGACACTACCCTTTGTTAACTATCACTTTTCATGCTTCTTTAAGCTCACCCTTTGGTCTCTTCTGCTCTGGTCTGGTCTGGTCTGGTGTCTGGTCTCACTTGGTGGTCCTTTTATATATATATATATATTACAAACGAAGGATACTCTTTGGAATATTGGAGAGAAAGCAAAAAAGAAATGGATTGGAATGACACTTTTCGACCCTTTGTTTCACGACCAGAACCTTCTCTTAACTTCCTTTATAGTAACTATAATTATGATCAATATCCAGGTAATATATACATGTACATATATACATATGTATATGTACTCACTTTCTTTTAAATATATAAGTGTTTATGTTTCTCTTTTTTTTTGGTAAGGTATGGAGATGAAGCAACATCAAGGGTTTATGGAAGTGGGTAATGAGATGGTTCTTCCAGGTTTGAATAAGAACAGCTTCAACAACAACGTTAATCAAGACAAGAAGAAGAGATTGACGAGTGATCAGTTAGACTCGTTGGAAAAGAGTTTCCAAGAAGAAATTAAGTTAGATCCCGACAGGAAAATGAAGTTGTCTAGGGAACTTGGACTTCAACCAAGACAAATCGCTGTCTGGTTCCAAAACAGACGTGCCAGATGGAAAGCTAAACAGCTTGAACGCTTGTATGATTCGCTTAAACAAGAGTTTGATGCTATCTCCAGGGAAAAACAGAAGCTTCAAGATGAGGTATGTCTTTCATGTTTGATATCCGTAGTAAAAAAATTTGACATAGGAAGCATTTATCATACAAATCATTAAACCCTGTCTTGGGGTTTAACCTATTTCTTAGCATATACATATATATATGTAACTATGTATGTATATGGAGCAATCGCTAGAATTGTTCACGAATTTTGAGATCTCCTAGTCCTTGGGTCTTGGGAGGATATTCATTATTAAGTAAGAGATAATTTAAGATAGAAACTCACTAAAGAAATTAAACAACAACCCTAATTATTCCTTTTGAGTATGATATATATTACTATTATTCAAGTAAATACTTATACATATTCACATCTTATGTATAGCTTTATTCAATTTTATTTAAAATATTCGTAAAATTGAATTAAAAAAAACTTGAAAATATGAAAATATTTTATAGGAAAAATATATATAAATAAAAATAATGCAATATCTTATTATATGCAGGTCATGAAATTGAAAGGAATTCTAAGGGAACAAGTGACAAGGAACCAAGTCTCCACAGTTTACACCGAAATCTCCGGCGAAGAGACTGTCGAAAGCACCTCGATCCGTAGCTCGAACAAGCCGAAGATCGCCGGAAACAACCACCACCCCCACCCAATCGCGGCGTGCAACTATCTTTTCAATGTAGACGAGTATAACCCAGTTTCATCCCCTTATTGGGGTACTGTTCAACTGCCTTCTTATCCCTAATAAGCTAATTAGTGACTTAAATTAATCTTTAATTAGATAACTAGCTTTAGCTTAATTAGTGTTTTGTTAGTAAGATGAGGGAAGATATGTAGTTGTTGAAAGCCATTGTTGAAGGGCTGACATAACATTAATGAGTAATATATATCATATGTATTGTATGTACTAAACTGTTTTAAAAGGTCAAAAGGCTGCTTTAATGAATATTGGATCAAGAGCTTGAACTACCTTTTTTTTTCTTGAATAAGGCTGAATTTTTGTCTCTTTTTGTTTTTATAATTTTTTTTCTCGTTTATTGTGCTATTTTTGGAAATTTGAATGAATACTTTGGTGAGAAAAAAAATTGTCTCAACTTAATTCAAAGTTTGAAATTTATGAAAATATTATCTCTGTTATTATTATACTTAAAATTAAAATCTTTTTATATAAAAGTAATGTAGATTAGTTAATAAATGATTTGACGGCAAAAGTATTATGAAGGTTCTTGTATTAAGAGTTGAATTGCATTTTGTCCCTTTACTTAAAAATGGGTAAGTTAATTCCTGTGCATTAGATTAAAGAGCAAATTGATCATTTGTTAAAAGAATACATAATTTTTTATTGCTAACTACTAATGTGTTTGTGTCCGCGAAAATTTTTAGTAAGTATGATTTCTCTCAATTTATATCCTACCATACGATCCGTTATATAAATGGGCAAATGTTCTTTTCCATTATGGATAGTGATAGTATGGTCGATCATTGTGGGTATAATGATAGATGCTCTGAACCAAGTTATTATTATTTCTTTTTCCGCTTTTGTATTAAGCCTTTCGATTTCTTTTAATAAATGATTTGCTACAAAAAGAATATTTTTAATGAACGTGTCATTATTTTTCACTTCAATTTTTTTTTTTTTTTGTCTTTGTAAAGACAAAGAAAGAAATAATCTCTCCTAAGTGGAACTTGACATGTCACGTGTATCTCATATTGGCATGGAAGGACTAATTCAAGCAAAATGGATGAAATTTTTAATAAATAGTAAAGTGGATGAATTTTTTTATGTGGAGGAACTAATTCAAACAAGCAGACAGCAATAGGCCATCACTTAACAGTAAAAATGAAAGGAATTTAGAATTTTTAAAAGGACTAGCTTACTCTTTAATTTAGTGTATAAAAACTAATTTAACCATTTTTAAATTAAAAAAATAAAATACAATCTGATTTTTAATACAAATATCCTCATGATACTTTTATCATAATTTGATACAAAATAACAAAAAATATATATAATAATAAAATTTCTAAAAATTTAGCAAAAGTGAGTCATAACTCCTATAATTTATGTTAGTAATGATCCAACTTCATTGGCTTTTCGCCCAAACATATTTCGAAAGACATGAAAATATAGTCATCCTTATAACTTACACCGAAGTTAACAATCAAATAACAACTCGGATAATAAATCTATTAGACCCAAGTGAGTTTATCCAATGTTTAAAATCGAGGTTTAATTTGTAAATTCGCCCATGTGAGTGTAATATGTGTACGTAAATCATTAAATGAAGTAATTAAAAAAAATTTAATTCATTGAATGTAATACATTTACTAATTGAATGTAAATGAGTTTATAAATAGTACATTGTAAGTGAAAATTAAATAATGAAAATTCTCCCGTATTTTTTACCTACTTTTTGCTTATTATTATTGTTTTATTAATTTTTCTATAACAAATATCATATTTGATGCCTGTATCTAAGGTGGTACATGAACTTTCATAAATTGTTCAATATGGTACGTAAATTATCAATATATATTTTATTATGATACTTGTTATAACACGTTACTTGACACAAAATTCTGTATTATCTATGCGAACTTAATAATTTGAGTACTACATTAAATATTTTTATAGTACAAATATCACATTAGACATTTTATGAAAGAACATGGATCAAATATTAAATTTTAAAAAAAAATAGGAGAAATAACCAATACTGAATTTGAATTTAGATAATAAACTAAACTCAAGTACCAAATATTAATCCCTTTTTAGCTTAATTGAGTTTTTTTTAATATATTATTTAATTAATGTATTTAAAAATTTTAATACAAATTGGAGTACAAAAATCCTACTAACTCAAAGATAAAATATTTGGACAAAATTCAAAATTTAAATCTAGAATTGAGCTTCCTCATCAAGGTTATTTGAAATGGATTCAACAAATTGATCAAAAACTGACCAAAGTATCAATCCAGATTAAATCAAGCAATTAAACTTGGTACAAGACCAAGTATGAATGGATGAAAAAGTATAAATTCAGAATCCATAAAAGCACTTCATCACAAAACTTCAACACTGGGTTCATAGTATAGGATCAAGCATAAATGCAAAAAACATCATGGCCATCAATGCCATTAAGTCCATAAAATCGGCTTCAAAATAAACATACTAACCCTATTTTTATCTGGCTAGGGAAAAACAGATAATAACTTTAGCAACTTAACGCTTTCCGCCACCGCCACCGAGCTTGGGGCCTTTCGGTGCTCCACCCTTTGGAACATTACCCTTGCCCTGAGTCTTTTGTTGCTTTGCCGCTACTTCTGCTTTCTTTGCCTTCTTTTCATCCTTAGTTTTCTTGATTCTTTCCTTGATTTCTCTGCAAAATTAAGATACATATACAGATTATTTCCCATAAATACAAAGCTTAATACATGTGAAAACCAGTGATGAAAAAGATGGACACACACCGGAGAGCAGCTTCCCTGGCAGCATCACGGACTTCGGGTTTCTCACTTCTCTTCTTCTGGATAACCTCTAAGGTGGCACCAACAATGGACCGGGAGTAAGGCTTCTTGGCTGCACGTCTTCTCTTCTTCACGGCCTCTTGGGCAATATCCTAAATGCAAGTAAACATGGAGATTGATAAATGATAGGGCACAAAAATGATAAAATATAAACGGTAGCAATTTCTAATTCAATCAACTAATCATTCAACCTTGCCCCAACTTTTATCGTATCAATGAGACATAGAGGAGATGCACAAATTTGTTCAAAAGTTACAAACTCGATATAATTACTTCAAATGCAGAAATTTTCTATATAAACTCGGATTTGCAACATTGAGACTGACCTTCTTATGCTGCTTCCTATACATGGCTGTCCATGTAAGTTTTGAGGGCTTCAGACGGTTGTGGAAGTACCTCTTGCATTTCGAATTGGAAAAGAGGAAAACCTAAAAGAATCAATGAAGATAATTATTCGTTACAAACACAACAAAATAATATTAACTGCTTCAAATCATAACGCAATGAAAATTCACCTGAGAATCTCCACGAACAAATCTGATGCCTTTTCCAGGGTATATCTTGGCACCACTAAATCGGCAAAGCTCCGTCCTAACATGCCAACATCACACAGTTTAATAATGCAAGAGCATCGGTAGATAATAACAATTTCCACAAGATAATTTTAAACTGAATCTAATGTATCCGACACACGAGCCTAATCTTTCACTCGATTATTACTTAATTTGCAGTTGAAATGAACACTAGCATTTTTCAAAGTAACATAAGCTGCAAAAATTTCGATGCCAGAACTAAACTAAAACTCCAATTCCACTCTCATAACCCAAAATTAATTACATTTCCTGTTTCCATCAGATATGTTAGTAGCCAATCAATCTATTTTATTTGCTTTCATTGATTCAAAGCATTTAGCTTCATTAACTTATCAAATAGTATATTAAAATTAACCGATTTAAAATATAATAATACTTCAAAAACAGAAATTTCTGGCTTAATGTTCTGACTAAAATCAATGAACACGAAACCTTCAATCACATTTCCAAAATCAAATCAAATCAAAAGCAGATCCGGGTATAAACGATTTTTTTTCCATAATGAAATGTAATTTTTTTTAAGATCAGATCATTAAATTTCGATTAACGAACAATTTCAAAGAAAAACGAAATAGAGAAATAGAGAAATAGAGAAATAGAAAAGAAACGTACTTGAGAACCATGGCTGCTGCTGCTGCTCTGTTCCTTTCGTATGGAAACCCTAGAAACCCTAGCGGGCGTTGCTATGTATGTATATAAGGGTTTCGTATAATCGGCCCTTATATCATTTTAAAATTACGAATTACCCATCACTGAGAGGGCTTGCTAATGGATGGGTAACTGGAAATGGACCAAGCCCAATATCTTAAAACAATTTTTTTCTTTATTTTAATGTTAATAAAAAGGGTGAATTGCAACCAAGGTTACTAAACTATCAGTACGTTCATATTTTGGTCACTTCACTTCAAAATGTTTCATTTAAGTCATTGTACTATTCGGAAATTATTATTTAAGTCATTGAGTTATTAAGTTTTTTTTAAGTCTGGCTAGCAAACTCCAAGCGGCTCCGATGACTAATACAATGGATCAGTACTCATTGAAGAGTAGAAGAACATACATTAAATCCAAGTCGATCTGACGGTCAATGTTGAATATCAAAGAAGAAATTTGTTTGAATTTTGGTTCGTAAATTTGTGGCATGTAAAGTTGTTTTATGAAATACAAATTGAACTGTAGAAGAAAAGGGAAAAAAATAACTTTTAATTAGTGTAGGTGGTGCGAATAGAGAATGCCATACAATAGCGATTTTACAAACCCAATAATTTAAATAAAAATTTTCGCATAATTCAATGACCATTTTGTAACTTTTTAAAGTTAATTGACTAAAATGTAAACTTACTAATAATTTAATGATCATGGTGTAATTTACTTATATTAATTTTTTTTTGAATAATCTCATTATAAGTTCTAATCATATCTGCTCTTTTTGACACTATATCTAGAACTACTTATAACCTCTCCCAAACCCATAATATAGGAGGATAATGTGCTTTAACGCACTCGAACCCACGTCTTCCTACATTGACAATAATATTCATTCCAATCAAATTAAAACTCAATCGGTTAAATTTTATTATTTAATATAAAAATATTATATATATATTTTAAGCAGATCGTTAATCTCCAAAATACCACTAATGAGATAATTATCCTTTAGAATTACTATTACAATGATACACGGCCGATATTATTGAGAATTCCCTACCTTAACTGGAATCTCAATTATTAAATTATTAAATATTTTGAGAAGATGGCGATGACACCTCACTCAGCCAATCTCATCATCACGAAGGATCCAAGCCCCTCCGTAAACGCCACTTGTTAAAATTTAAGGTAAATTACATTCAAGATCATTCAGCTATTAAAAAATTTACACTTTAGTCACTTGATATTTTTTTATAAGTTGCTAACGTGGATTAGACGTGGGATGAGTAAATTTACAAATTGATCACTTAACTATTATTAATTGTACAAATTGGTCATTGATTATTAATAAATTCGTAAGTTTACACATTTGTCACTTAATCTTTGTATTGTCACTCCTCAAGTTGATAATCTAAACAATATTGACAACAATTCAAAGCCACAATCAAAGAAAATAAAAATACAAAGAAAGAAAGAAGAAAGAAATTATCTTGTTTCAATAATCCCCCAAATAAGACCTACAAAAGGAAAGGGCTATGATAAAATCATGGAAAATAGAATCAAAATATTGAAAAATGAGACTCAAACATATCGAATTTAGTCAAGAGTTAGTTGGAAAATTCCAAGCAACAAGTCACAATCCAAAAGGTCAAGGAGAAAGTCTCGTTGGCAAAAGGAACATATTAGAATTAGGTGGTCATCCGACGAAGATGGAAGGAGATCGAAGAGCTTCTTCATTAGGGCTTTGAGTTTAAATCAATGAAGTTTCAAACTATTTTAAGAAAAATTAAACCATAAGGTTGAAAGAAAGGGAAAAAGCTCTGGTTCAGTGTGTTTCTTTGTTGGAAGAGAAGGCTGGACGAGGTATAACTATGATGGAGTGACCTTCGTTGTGTTTTAGTGACAAACTTATAACTTTTTTAAAATTAAGTGATCATAGTGTAAATTTACTAATAGTTTATTAAACTCAAGTGTAGTTTACCTTTTGATGAGTAGTGAGTTAACAATAGTCAAACATCCAATATAGCAACTTAATTGTAAAGTGACTTCAATGATAACTTATGAATAGTTTAGTAATCAATTTGTATCTTTTTCAAAGTTGAATGATTAAAGTGTAAACTCAGTAATAGTTAAGTGACCTTCCATGAAATTTAGCCTAAAATTTTAATACAAGTTTAAGAGGAGGATCGTAAAATCAATAAAAAGGAAAAGAAAAACGCCAAATTTCAATGCCCCTCTCTCCGGGGGAATTAACAGTAACACTCCCGTACATTTTCTTTTTCTAAATTAATTTTTCCTTCAATCCAAACAGAAAAAAAAGAGGAAATTTCCTTTCTCTTTCTTTAACAGTAGCTACAAGATCTACTAATCCAGCTGAATTTAAACGAAGAACTGTTGATTATTTTTTTAGTAAAAAAAATAGTTTTTATTTTTTAGATTTGGAAGAGAAGGAATGGGGGACAAGGAGGAAGAAGAGTGGAGTGGAAGTGAGAGTAGCGATATCACGTCGGAAGACGAAGGAACGGAAGATTACCGGCGGGGCGGTTACCACGCTGTTAGAGTCGGCGACACTTTCAAGAACGGACGTTACGTTGTGCAAAGCAAGCTCGGTTGGGGCCATTTCTCCACCGTTTGGCTCGCTTGGGACACTCAGCTCTCTGTACATCTCTCTAGCTTTATCTTACTCTATTTCTGTACTTGTTCAGCTTAATTACGACATCGTTTAGTAAATCTGTGTACTTTATTCGAGAAGTTAGCTGCTGGCTTTTTAGCTGTAGTTCTTTTTGTTTCTTTCAGTATTCAATCCTGTAGTTGAAGAAATTTATCTGAAAAAAAAAAAGCAAATTGTTCCTCTTTATTTTTTAGCAATATTTTGATTTGACTTAATGTTTAGAAATATACAAGAAGGAATATGCAAGAGTATAAAAATCATAAAACAGTGGAAAATCAATAGGAAATTTAATTTATTCTTTTTTAATAGTTAACTTGCTTTTCTTTATGTTGGATTTTAATAATTCGCTGTTGTTGTTTTTTTTTTTTTTTTTTTTAAATTACAGCGTTATGTAGCTTTGAAAGTACAGAAAAGTGCAAAGCATTATACTGAGGCAGCAATGGATGAGATAACCATCTTACAACAGATTGCGGATGGGGATAAAGAAGATAAAAAATGTGTAGTGAAGCTTTTAGATCATTTTAAGCATTCAGGTCCAAATGGACAGCATGTTTGTATGGTGTTTGAATACTTGGGCGATAATCTTTTGACGCTCATCAAGTACTCTGATTATCGTGGAATGCCTATTCATAGGGTTAAGGAGATATGTTTTCATATTTTAGCTGGGTTAGATTACTTGCATAGGGAGCTTTCCATTATACACACTGATCTGAAGCCTGAAAATATTTTACTCCTGTCGATGATAGATCCGTCTAAGGATCCGAGAAAGTCAGGCACCCCTCTTGTCCTTCCTAATAACAAGGACAGGACGTTGCTGGACTCTTTAAAGTCCACTAATGGGGACTTGAGTAGAAATCAAAAGAAAAAGATTCGTAGAAAGGCTAAGCGAGCGGCTCAAGGGTGTGTGGAGAAGGAAGTTTCTGCAGCTGCCAATATGGATCCTGAAACGTCTGGTGCAGCTGAGTCATCTCTGAGTGAATACACAAATGTCGATTCTATTGAAGAACGTCCCGCTTGTTCTAGTAATGCCAATAGCTTGTCCGATGCTGATACTACCAAGGATACTGGTCAAGCAAGTGTAGGTAATAAGAGAGGAAGCCGCTCCACGAGGAGGAAACTGTTGGCATCAGTTGACTTAAAGTGCAAATTAGTTGACTTTGGTAATGCATGTTGGACATATAAACAGTTTACTAATGATATTCAGACAAGACAGTATAGATGTCCGGAGGTGATACTAGGATCTAAGTATTCTACGTCAGCGGATCTTTGGTCATTTGCTTGCATTTGTTTTGAGCTTGTGACGGGTGATGTACTCTTTGATCCTCATAGTGGTGATAACTTCGACAGGGATGAGGTATTTTATTTACAAAGCTCGTATCTGTTTTTTGTTTGTCTTGGCACTGCATATGATTGATGTTTTTTTTTTTAATGGTCTCTCTTATATACTTTTCTTATTCATGCTATTGAAAATGGGGTTGGCGGAATGGGGGATTTTCTTTGGAGTCATCATTAATACGATAATCTTATTCCTTTGATTTAGTTCCCAGCTGAAATCCTGTAATATGTTATTAAGGGGACACAGTACTACTTTGTTAGGTTATTGTTTTGTAGAAGGATAGAAAATGAGAAGAGTGAAAATAATAGAGGTGTTTTTTCTTCACTTTTGGAGGGATTTATAAAGTTTAATGGTGGGAAATCTTTCATCGTGCATATTCACGGTAAAAGTATCATGGAAGCCCTTGTACGAAGAGTCGTATTGCGTTTTGCTTCCTCTACTAAAAAAAGGGCAAATAAGTCCATATACGTTAGATTAAAGAGCAAATTGGTCCTTCTTTTACATATTCCATCTATTTCTACTATTAAAAACAGGTCCTTGTACGTCAGAATGAGGTACATGTGGCACGCCACATATAACTGTTTGGTTATTCTATCAGTCACACCAGTTTTTAACAGTAGAAATAGATGAAATTTTTAAAAGAAATGATTAGTTTTTTCTTTGATCTAATATACAGGTCCTAGTTTGCCTATTTTGCCTATTTTTTGAGTAAAGGTGGCAAAATGCAATCTGATTATTAGTATAAGGGCCTCTATGGTACCCTTACCGTCTATTTATTTATATTTTCATTTATTTGTTATACTTCACCTTCTTCACTTCTTTTAATCCAAGATACTTTAAATTCTGGTGTTCATTTCCACTGTGTTGTAACCTTAAGTTAGTATTTAGTGTCGTTATTATTTAGACTTGGGTGTGATGGTTGGATAAGGATAAGTCAGATATAAGTATGCTCAATTTTTTTCTTTCTTCTATTCATTTGGAGAGTAATATCCATATCTATGGCCCAATATGTATTGGACACATGTATTCCAAGAAAAATAAAGAGTTGGAGGAGTATACTTTAGTATTATATTATTGGAAATGATAGCTGAGCAGAATGTAAGCTATTCATGAGCCCAATATGTATGCATGTACCTATGTCTGCATATGTATACACATATTTTGGCAGCATTGTAGAGTTTATCTTACGTTGTGCTTAGGCATGAGTTCCATTAAAAAATAGTAAGCTATTCATATTTGAGATAAAAGTTGAATGATCAATACGGTCCTTTTTTCTGATCTAAATGGTTTGAAATGCCTGTATTTTTGCTTCCATTTTCTGGACCCTGAACTCAATTTCATAAGAATTACATTTTTTGGTGTACGTTTATATGCTTATGATGGTGCAAGGATATTGTTTTCGAACACTATAATTGAAGAGTGTTCCTTACTTTGGTTATGTGCTTCTATAACTACTTTTTTTTTTTGGTATATTTGAAGAGTAGTCACCAGTCAATGTAACTGATTCAGCTTTTAGTTTTGAAAGTGCTGACGAAGCGTTGAACATGTTAAATGGCCGAATACCATATGTGGATTACTTTTAATTGTTGTTAAATATCTAGAATTTGCCATCACAGTTTACGATATGTTAATAATAATTTTCTGTATTTTGGAATATTTATGTTATGCATATGCCTTGTATATGCATGTACCTATGTCTGCATATGTATACACATACTTTGGCAGCATTGTAGAGTTTATCTTTAGTTGTGCTTAGGCATGAGTTCCATTACAGAGGACAAATGAACTATGGGGAAAAGCTTGAACTCGAAAACTTCAAAAAATAAACGGGCCGAAAGTTGTTTGTTGTACCGATGTTTTAATTCTGCTTTCATTTAAACAAGCACCGATCAAAATATATGCTTTAGATGAATGTAATGTTATTATCCCATCTGTTCAGGACCATTTAGCTTTAATGGTGGAGCTTCTAGGAATGATGCCACGCAAGGTGAGACTTCTCATTTCGACCTATTAATATTTTTTTGCTTTCTTTTAAGACTCCTGCATTTCAACTTAAATCATGTATCGAATTAATGCGCAGATTGCCTTGGGTGGTCGTTATTCACGAGACTTCTTCAATCGATACGGTGACTTAAGACACATCCGTCGGTTGCGTTTCTGGCCATTGAATAAAGTCCTTATTGAAAAGTACGAGTTCAGCGAGCAAGATGCAAATGACATGACTGACTTCTTGGTTCCAATCCTTGATTTTGTACCCGAGAAACGGCCTAGTGCTGCTCAGTGCCTTGTTCATCCATGGATTGATGCTGGTCCCCGACTTTTAGAGCCATCAGGGTCTTCATTGCAAACCCAAGTAGCGGTTTCTGAGAAAAAAACGGAGGAGATGGATGATATGGAGGCAATGGAGGTTGCAATGGGGAATATTGCCATAAGTGCAGATTCTAAACATGCCAAAGATGACCAGCCTCCTTCGAAACCCTCCAACGCAGCCATTTCTTCTTCCAGGTAGGAGCTTGCCTCTTTATTTTATATATGCGTAGGCTAGTTTTGTGTCTGTATCTATGCACGGAACATGTAATTCTTTAAAAAATATATTTTTTTATAAAATATAACTGAAAATGAAATTACATTCATATGCACTGGAAAATTGCTATTTCTTTTTAAATTATTTTTCATTTTCCGGAATGTTTTGTTTTCTTTCATCACTAGAAATAGATTGGATAAGTTGTAATAATTATTATGGCGGTGTGGGAAGATAACAATAAACAAAGGTTTCAACTTTCTATCATTTTCTTTAGTTTTATTTGTCTAAAAGAGTTATAAGTAAATAAATATTAAGGATATAATAAAATCCAATGATTTAATCTTTTGTATCGATAAAAACAGTTCATGGAGCATTCAGCAGTGTATAACAAAGCTATTAATTTTTACGGTAAACTACTATATTAGTTATCTAACTTTCATAAATTTTCATTTTGAATTCCAAAAATAAAAAATTTGCAATTTGAATATTGTCCTTATATAATTTTATCACTTTAGCCATTTGTTATTAATTTTTCATTACATACTCACCAGCTTTAATAAATTTTTATTTTGGTCATTTTTTCTTTAGAAATAATTTTTTTTAAAAAAAATTTTGGGCTTTTAGAGAAAATTGAGTTGTTTAGCTCTTGAGATGAAACACAAGTTTACTAAATTCTATATAAATAGACCTGATCATAAGTCGGGTTGATACAAGGCATCTAAGCCCATTTTTTAGGCTTGGATTTGGGTTTGGCTTGAAAAATAAGCAAAAAATTATGTTTAATCTCGGTCTAGATTTAAAATGTTAAACCTGAACTCAATCTAATCCGTTCATATTAAATTATTTTAGATTATTTTTATTATAAAAATAAAATTTTTAAAAACATAATATATCAAATACACTAAAAATATTAAAATAAATATTTTCTAACACATTGAAAATGCATTATAAAAATTATGTTTAAGTAAGACTAAGATAGCTACAACTTAGTAAACAAATGTTTCTAAAATAGTAATAAAATTAACATTAAAAAAAGAATTATACAATATCTAAATAACAATAATAAAATAGTGAATATAATAACAAAATAACAGTATGACAGCAGCAAAACAACTTTAAAAGTATTAGTGATTAAGATTAGGAGGTTGGGTAGTACTTTTGGGTTTTAACTTTTGGGTAAACGATTTAGTTACAATTGAGTTAGTGACTTAATATAATATATGTAACTATATATATAATTAATATAATTATTTTTATAATATAATACATTTAAGTCAGGCTAAAAAAAAAAAAAAAAAGCTTATGCAGCCTATTTTGAAAACCATCTTTAATTTTTATTCAAGTTTATTTTTTGAATTTATATTTTTGTCTAAATTCTCTCACTTTTCGAACAAGTCTTTTAACTCTGGGTGAATAATTTAATCTATGATCAGGGCTAAATGTAAGTGGCCAAAAATAATTTGATGTAAAAAATCATTTTTTCCTATAAAAATTCAAGTAATTAAAACACCATACTTTTTTCTTTTTACTAAAAAAACTAAAATTAATTTAAAAAATTAAAAATAAAATAATTTTTCTTGTAAAAAGTCAAGTTTTTCAAATAAAACCTCAAGTCTTTCCCTCTTACTAATAAAAACTAAAATTAATTAACAAAGAAAGAAATTGAAGAAGATAAATTGGTTCTTTTTTTTAGTTTTTCTTATAATTAAACCTCGAATTTTTTGAACACTTCTTTTTTGCATTTTATGATTCATGATTTTATGTTTAGAGTTCGTGGTTGTTCCTCCAATGTCTTTTTAAGGTTTGAACTCACATTCTCTTCTTAAAAATGTAATATTCTTTGCTATTACACTTACACTCATTGAACTTTAAAAAAAATTGAATTTAATATTCTTACTCAAGATATATTTAAACAAAGATATATTATTATAGTTCACCAAAAATTCTTTAAATATATGAAAATCTTGAAAAAGAAAATAATATATACTCATGTTTGACACTCTTATTTAAATTCAGTGAATTCGATCTTCTTACCTAAATCCGAATAAAAGAAAACCCATCACAAAAGTCTAACATTTAATCTTCTCAACCAAATTGAATGAAGTATCATATGGAAAACATCATATCTCTTTGGTGTAGAATTCAACTCAAAATGCCTTTTAACTTGAACAACTCTTTTTTGCATTCTTTTATATTGCCTTTCAGATATCCCCATCAATCTTTTCTTCAACTCCCCGATTTCCTCGATTGGAACCGTCACCGAAAACGTTTTCCAATCCAAAACATCGCTAAACGGCGGCACGTAACCTTTCGATATCAAAACCGGGACGCATCCGTTGTACAAAGCTTCCACAACCCTGGGGCTTGCAACTTCGTAGCCACTGGGACAAAGGCAGTATTTACTTTTTCTCATCAAGTCAATGTAAGATAATCCTTTCGGAAGGTACTCGTAAACTTGGATGTCTTGATCTTTTCTTTTCCAATGCTTGAACAATATTGGCCTAATGGGACCATGGTTCCCTCCTGCAAAGAAAGCTAAGATCGAACGCTTCGATGGAGGTAGTCCACCGGTATTGAGGCCTTCGAGTTTATTGCCTCTGATATTGATTTCTGGGATCGATACATCTTTCATCGGATCGAACCGTTCGGAGGTGTTCGCATTGCATAAAGCACGAATTGAGTTTCTCACTAGCTCCGGAACATAAAAGCTACTATAAGGCCCCTGAAACGCAACTGAAAAAATTATTTAGAAATAGGCTAATTCATTGCAACTTCTATTAACCGAGTGCAAAATGTTAATTCGAATACAACGTGAAAAATATTTAAAATATAAGAATAAAAATTTTGAAGTGTATGCTTATTGCATGAATAACGTTCTTAAGTTTTAAAGATAAAATATACTCTAAGCTTCTATACCTTTCGTATATTTAAAATTTAATCCTTTTACTTTCATTTCAAGGAATTTAGTTCTTTTACTTTTCGGATTTAAAACTACAAATTCAATTGTTAACATCGTTAAAATTCTTTTGTTAAATTCAAATCTACTACAACATAACTTTTTAAGTTATATGGCTATTAAGTAAGTATTTTTTTTTTAATTTCAAAATGTCACACCAATAAATTTAACAAAAAAAAAGATATTAACAATTAGACCTGAATTTTGAAATTCGAAAAGTTGATGACTAAATTCTTGAAAAAAAGCGTACAAAGATTAAATTCTAAATTTACGAAAAGCACAAAAGCTTAAATAGCATGTTTTAACCAAGTTTTAATGATACTATATGTTCTTTTAATTGGTTGATACTTTAAATTGATCCTAAATTTTAAAATGTTCTAATCGAGTTATCAAATTATTATATCAATTAAAAATTCTTCTGTCAACTTGGGCTTTAAATGTCAAATTGATTCAGACATTGATCATATTTAGAAACATATAGATCAAATTTTAAATACATGTATCTATTGTATGGACAATTTGGGTTCAAGTATTTTAAGTACATCAAAAATCCAAACTGTCTATATAATAAGTACACACGTGTTTAAAATTAGTTTCACATGTCTTACATATGATCAGTATCATATCCGAGCAAAGCATTTAATACTCAAGTTAACGAAAAGATGTGATTGCTTAAACCGATAGAAAACATTAACCCAAAATCATAAATGACACAAAAGTTAAAGTTACCCAATCATGGCAAGCAAGGATGAAGTGATCGGCGCCAAGGCTCCGGTTCCAGTGTGGGTGTTTAGCGGTGATGATGTTGACGTAGTCGGTGACGATCCTCCCAAAGGAACGCAAATCATGAAGGAAATGGCGCATTCTTGTGACACTGTAAGGTAAGAAGAAGGCATGGGCATGGTGGGGATTGTGGGTGCGAAATTTTGTATTGATTTCCATCTTATTGATGAATTGTCCTTCTATGGTGTATATCATCCTGCATGGACCGTCGTGAAATAATGGAACCTCCCCTTCTTTGTACACGAATATCTTAAACTGTTTCTCCATTTCCAGGTAGCTCCTATTTCCAATAAAAAAAAAGACATATGGTGATTTTTTACTTAGTTGGCACAACAAGAAGGGTGAATTCAGAAGTTATTTTAGGGAGGTTGGAAATTGAATTATAAATTTTTTTCGTTAAGTAAAAAATGTAATTTTATTTTGTATTTATTTATAATTTCATCACTTTTATTATATAATAATTTTTAATTCTATCTTTTATTAAGGGACTAAAAAATAATTTTTCAATTTGAGGAGGGAGGGCAAGGCCGATACCTGCTCCCTCTAAATTCACCCTACATAACAAAGGATAACAATGTTAAAACAAGATGGGATGTACTATAATGATAACCAACCTCATCGGCAATGCTCATTAAGTGCCTGACCTTTGTCTTGCCAATACGATTATCTAAGTGACATTATAAGATAAGGAGTGACTCATTATACAAATTCAGGAGCATAAGGGAGAGCGGGATGGATTCCACAACCTCCCTGCCTTCTCCATTTTTATGGCTCCTTGCCCATATAGGTGAATCAGCCTCGTTCTGATCACCTCCTATTCTTTGTTCACACTTGATATCAGCAATATGTAGGAGTTCTCAAAGTTATTATTATTAACATTGAATAAATTATATATTATGTGAATTGGATTGTTCAAACTAAAGTCTCGTTCGAAATTTAGAAATGTTTAAATAAAAATATTAATCAATTTTCGGTAATTGAATGGGTCACATTATCAATTTTCAGTTCGATCAAATAAATTGTTAAAAAATTATAAAAATAAAATATTAATATATGTTGCTAGTCCTTGTATAGAATTTGAGATTTAGTCTATGTGCTTTAAAAGTTAAAATTTTAATCCTCTTATGTTTTCAATTTAAAATTCTTAGTTCAATTGTTATCATTATTGATACTTTCTATCAGAATTTATTAATTTATCATGTTTATTTTTTGTCATTAATCATATGTTATATCATTTAAGGACAACTTAATTAAAATTTCAAGTTGACAAATTTTGGCAGAAAATTCTTACGATTTTAATAACTAGACTTAGACTTTTAAATAAAAAAAAATAGAAATTAATTTTTAACTTTTTAAGTATAATAACTAAATTTCAAATTTTGTCAAAATATAGGGACTAAAAACATATTTTAATTAAAAAAAACCGTTTCAACCAATTCAAGTAGTTTTTTAGTTCAGTTCAATCTATCCATACTAATTTATAAATCAACTACTTTAACCCGTCTCTTTGGACTGATAACTCGACTAATTTTTAATCCAACTCATCCGATTTTTAGGGAAGAGATTGAAAAGGTTGTAAGATGCCCACTTTATAAAGTTAGAAAAGAAAGAGAGAATAATAATAGGATAGGCTAATTATTAAAGTTAGTGATGAAAATATATGAGTACCTGTGAAAGACTTTAGCATTCCAATAAATAGGACCATCTGGGCTATAATCAGGGTCTTTTAATCTACTCCCATTCATAGCTTCTTTAATGGCAGCTCTTGCTCTTTGTAGACCTCTTTCCAACCTATCCAAATCACTCCAATACCACCTTCTTCTTCTATGCTTCAATGGCCGATCATCATTTAACTACGAAATAACAGTTAAATCAAGAACAAAAAAAGCTTGTTTAAAATCAACAAAATCAAACATACCCTTTTTGATAAACCACAACTTGCGGCCAAAAATGAAGAGAGAAAAAAGTATAAAAGAATTGTTTCTTACAGTGTATTGAACATGTAGGAGCTGCTGCTGTTGAGCAACACTTGATGAAGAAGAAGAAGAAGAAGAAATAGAGTTGTTTTTAATGGGGGTCTCATTTGAAAAACCTTCTTTTATGGTTTTTGAGTAAGGGTTAGTGTAACTGAAACCCCAAAAGGACCTTTTTGAAACTAATGAAAAAGATAGAAAGCTTGTAAGCAAAATCAATGGTATCACCACTGATAATAATACTACTTTCATGGATGATGATGATGATGATGATGTTTTAATGGAAGAGCAACAAGTTTTGAACCTTTTCACCATAGCTGAAGCTTTAATGGTTTTTTTAACTTATGGTGATTGCCAGTCTCTTTCTGGGAACTTGATCTTTGTGTTGGGATTTTTTTTTCTGAGAAAATCAGCTGTTTATGATATTCAGCCAATTACTGGTTCTAGAAAAGGATAAATAAATTTATCATTGTGCAGGACAAAGGCTTTTTTACTGTTTTGAATGGTGATAACGGGGACCATTTTGCAAATATTTAAAACAGTATTATTGAGTTTGATTATAAATTTTTTTATGTTTTTTTACAAATGTAATGATTTTCTATTTGGGTTGAAATGTATTTTGTTATATTTAAAATTTTAAATAATATTGTTAGTATTTTCAGTCAAAATTTGTTAACTTGACACATTATTTAGGTTATTTTTGTATGATAAAATCTATGATTGACGAAAAATAAATATAATAAGTTGATAAATTTGACTACCAATAATGATAATGATTGAACTAAGATCTTTAAATTTAAATTAGAAAAGTAAAAGGATTGAATTTTTAACTTTTAAAATATGGGGATTAAATCTCAAATTTTATAAAGTATAGAGGCTAATAACATATTTTAACCTTCTATTTGATAGTGAAAATCAAAGAGAAAATCAAGTTTGCTGATTCCAGAAAATAAATCTTTATTTTAACTAATTAATCTTATTTTCTTTAAATAAAAAAATTAATCTAAAATTTTCCCAAATTCAATAAAAATAAAACAGCAAAATATATATCAAACACGAATATATATATATATATAAAATGATTACAATGAATTATTTATTTATCAATTGGGCATAACATCGTTACCATCACTGACCCTAACATTCAATCTTCTTAGCCAAATGGAGTGAAGGATCATATGGAACACATCGAATCGCTTCGGTGGCGAATGAAACTCGAAATGTCTCCGAACTTGCAGCACTCGTCTCTGCATTCGTATGTATTGCCTCGATGATATCTTCATTAGTATTTCCTTCAATCTCGGGATATCCTCGACCGAAACCACCACCGAGAACGACTTCCACCTCAGCACATCACTGAATGGTGGCACGTAGCTTTTCGATATTAGCACCGGGACGCATCCGTTGTAGAGTGCCTCGACGATCCTCGGGCTCGCAACTTCGTAACCACTAGGGCAAAGGCAGTATTTACTACTTCTCATCATTTCGTAGTAATTAATACCTTTCGGAAGGTATTTATGTACTTTGATCTCATCATCCTTACCTTCCCAATGCTCAAGTAGGATGGGTCGTATCGGTCCATGAACCCCTCCTGCAAAGAAAGCCAAGATTGGTCTTCGAGATGCCGATGGCCCGCCGATCAAACCGGTTAATTTGCCAGTTCGAAGGTTCATTTCCGGAATGGACACATCCTTAACCGGGTTGAATTTTTCCGAAGTGTTTGCATTGCAAAGAGCACGGATCGAGTTCTTTCCTAGGTAAGGATTCGAAAAGCTAGCTTCCGGCCCCTGTATTTTTCAAGTCTCGGACTAAATATCTACAATTTCTATAATATCCAGATCTGAATTAAATGAAGTCAACAACTTACCCAATCATGGCAAGCAAGCATGAAATGATCAGCGCCGAGGCTCCGATTCCAATACGGGTATTTCTCCGATACAACATTGACATAGTCGATGACGGTCCGTCTGATGGGACCAAAATCACGCGAGTCGCGCAAATAAACGAATTGAACCATCTTCGCTACACTGAACGGAAGGTAAAAAGCATGAGCTTTTTCGGGATCGTTAGTTCGGAACTTCGTGTTGACATCCATTTGGTAGATGAAGTTTCCTTCCATTGAATATATGCTCTTGCAAGGACCATCATGAAACACCGGGGGCTCCCCTTCTTTGTATACAAACACCTTGAATTGTTTCTCCATTTCCATATAACTCCTAAAAAAAATTACCGAGACACTAAAAACAAATTAGGGGCGAGGTTGAGATTAAATTATATATTTTTATGAAAGTTAATATGCATTTTCACCCTTATTTATGATTTTTTAAAAAAAATTTAGAGACCAAATTATAATTTTACCATAAATTAATTTCAATGGCATGGGGGACAGAAATAGCAACTTAACAATGTATTAGGCCCCCACTACCTCTACAAGTATCAAGGAAAATGACTATTCAAGTATCGGATTATTCAT
Organism: Gossypium longicalyx; assembly: GCA_025698465.1. Taxonomy (NCBI): domain Eukaryota; kingdom Viridiplantae; phylum Streptophyta; class Magnoliopsida; order Malvales; family Malvaceae; genus Gossypium; species Gossypium longicalyx. The sequence goes on along the minus strand of CM046995.1, from coordinate 1,917,992 downwards.
TTATCTCAACATAAATTCGACTTATTTAACTATTTATTCAATAAATAAATATTTCGAACTTCAACTCGACTCAATCTAACCATGAGTAACGTGGACTGTGTCTATAGCTAGACCCGAGCCAAGTTTAGATCAAGTGGTATCCATGTTACCTATAGGTGCTATATAAAGTATAAATCTCACCAAAAAGCAAATGTTGATATTTTCTTAATGGGTGAAAGTGTTTTCTTTCAATGAAAACAAAAGAAAAATCTTATCGAGAACAAAACCGATCGACCCATTGACGGGTTTATCGTCTTCCCTCAACAAAGCCTAAGTCTAATGTGGTCCCTATTTAGAGACCCAAAACTCATGTAATCATTCTTATTGGAAGATCCAATTCAATGATGATAACTAATGATATCAAAATCATGACAGAGGAAAAATATAATTTTAAAATTTAAAAAGTATAGAGACTAAATTTTAAATTTGTAAAAAGTACAGGGACCTAAGGCATATTTTAACCCATATTCTTTTCACATGGCTGGACAAAAAATCATCAAATCAAGGTCTATGTCATTCCTTTTTCCACATAGTTCTAATAAGAATAAAACGAATAGTAGTAAAAAAGATGATACGAGAATTCTTTTGTTTTCCTTTTTACCTGTGAAAGGCCTTAGCATCCCAATACATGGGACCTATCGGAACGTAGTCGGGATCCAGTAATTGACTCGAGTTTTTAGCTTCTTTGATCGCGGCTCGAGCTCGTTGCAGTCTTGCTTCGAGCTTATCCAATTTGGTTCGGACTCGTCGGTTTCGTTTTAAAGGAAGAGATATCGACTCGTTCAGGGATATCGTAGCGTTCGGGACACCGGTGACGGAAATGTTTAAGTTGTTTAGCTCGTTGTTGGTGATATTTAAGCTATTTTCCTTTGTTTCATCCTGTTGGATTCACCCATTGGGGGAGTGTCACAAAAATTCAGTGATAAAAATAATAAGAGCTTTATATTTATGTTATGGTTTAATTCATAATATACAATACTATAAACTTTTAACCAAAATCATACTAAATATTAAACATAATTAAACCGAACCAAACATTTCGGTTTGAATCGATTTTCAATTTTTTATTCAAATCTTTTTGCTCAACCTTATCTCGTATTTGTTGAATATTTGAATTAGAACTTACTCATATCAATGCTTTTCGAAAAATGTTATTTTTTTATACAATATTAAAGATGAGAGATGAGGTAACAGGATTTGAACCCGTGTCAAACGGGTTTGTCTCATAAGAACTTCAACTATTATTCCATACAAACCAATATTCGAGAAATGGTTTTATAGATCTAAATTCAGACGAATCTAATTGACCTAAATTCATATTAAAAAGAATTGTTTTTATTTAAATTTAATTATAAAAAAGTTCATGTCAAAAACTCGAATTCGATTAGATCCCATAACTTAATTTTACTATTCATATATTATAAAATATTAAAAAATTATAATATTATTTATAATATTATTTAAATAAAAATATTTCTTTATTATTTAATTTAAATTTAAATTTAATTGAATCAATCCAAAATATAATAAAATATATTATATAATCTAAATCGAACCGAATTGATAATCCGACCGGTGGCTCCGACAATATAAGTAATGTTGAGAATTGGTAAAAAAAAAAATACTAATCATTAATGTCTTTAAAACAGTAAAATAAATAAAATTAAAAACCGAACATTAACAATAAAACCAACATAAAAGTAAAAATAAAAATAAAAATAAAAAAAACCAAGAGAAATGTTTGACCAGCGGCTGCTAAGGGGTATAATTGTACATTCTCACACTTTCAATGTCAAATGCCAATCTTAGAAACCAATTAAAGGCTGCTTAATTTGAAGTTGAAGACACTGTCTGTCCACGTTTTCAACATATGAAATAAAATTTTAAAGGTTAAAATATATAATAAGTTCTTCTATGTTTTATAAATTTAAAATTTAATCCTTATATTTTTATTTTTAAAATTTTAATTTTTTTACTTTTTAAATTTTAAAATTTAACTTCAATTATCAATGATATTAAATATTTTGAAATAAAAAAATATTCATTTGATAGTAATATAATTAAAAAATATATTATACTAAACTTAAATTTAGCAAAAATAATCTTACCAATGTTAATAGTTAAAACTTAAATTTTAAAATCTGAAAAAATTTGAATGGACTAAATTCTTAGAAATAAAAGGTATAGAAACTAAATTTCAATTTTAAGAAAAAATAAGGACTTATGATATATTTTAACCAATTTAGAAAACCCATTAAAATAATATAAAAACTAAAAAGAAACTTGATTATTAAGAGTTAATTTTTTAACACTAATTATAGCATGATTTACCCAATTGTTTTCTTTATATATATAATATTTTCCAAATTAATTTATTTATTAAATTATATATTTTTTCCAAACATGAAATTCAGACAAAAATTAAAAAAAAAATTAAAGGAAAGGGACATGCATTATATCCACATTAAGGAATATAATTCCTGATAAGAATATCAATAAAAAAAATTTTGCATGAAAGAGAAATCACTTACAAATTCGTGAATTTCCATGACTTGAGCTTCAACATCAAGTGACTTATTAGTTAACTGATTAAGCGCCGCCTCACCCGACACAGCCACCGCTTCCGCCGCCGTTGATACTTCTTCACTAACTGCACCGAAATTCCCAGTACTGCTATTTCCAGAAGGAGAAACATAAACCCAATAAATTGAATTCCTCGGAACCAAAACGAAAATGACGAACGAAACAATAATCAATGGAACTGTAATCATCAAAAGCTTGATCGCCGTTGATGAAGAACCCGCCGGCGTCGGAAGAAAACAGTTTTTGAACCTATCCCCACTCATTTCTTCCCTTTTTTTTTTTTTTTGGTATTTACAATCTGTTTGCTACCAAAAAATCATCTTTCAAAGCTTTAAAAGGAGGTGATTTCTTGTTTTGTTCTTTATAAATTTCTGTTTTTGATAAGTAAGAAACAGGTGGAAAGAAAAACCAAGAAAAAGGGTATTAAAAGTATAAACATGAATGACAAGCGTCTTCCGGTTTATGTTCTCTTTATTCGAGTTTCTTCATGCAATTTTGTTTTTAATTTTCCAATTTCACCCTTCTCCTCCAATCACCGAGTCTCTCTACTTATTTTGCCTTTCACGCGCTCTGTTTTTTTTTTTTTTTGAGTTATTTAGTTAGTAATAAAGTGAATTTACTTTTTATTCAATGATTTCATAATCGGATCGGTGTAGTCATAACTCACAAATTCGATTAATAAATTATTTAAAAAATTATGAAAATAAAAAAATCGATTTAATTAATCTATATCGATTCTCAAGTCAATTGAATAAATACTTTTATCCAAACTGATACCTCGATCAATTCAATCCAGTTCAAACAACTTTAAGTTTTTCTTTCCAAGATTTTGATGTTACTTTTTCATCTATAAAATCATAAGTCGAAATTTTCCTTAAAATTTTACACTTATTTATATTAGATTGGAATAAAACAACATTTAATCTGTGAATTTAGTATTTTTTTCGTATTAGTTCTGAAATTTGACAATTTTTTTCAATTTTGGTTCTTACGATGATATGACACTTTAATATTATGTCATATTATCAGCTAAAAAATACATGTCATCAAAATAACCATTGGTGAAACATTGCCAACCCCCTAAAATGATTTTTTTTTCATTTAAACTCTTTAAATTTTTTAAAATTTTAAATTAGTAAATGTAAAATTATACTTTGGCCCCCTAAAAATATAAAATTTTGATTTAATCCTTTAAAAATAATAAAGATATAGGCTATTAAAATGATGAAATTGTATTTTTACCATCGTAAAAATTACAATTTAATTTTGTCCCCCTAAAAAAAATTTCTAATTTCGCCCCTAAGAACCAAAATTGAAAAATGTTATCAAGTTCCAGAACTAATTTGGATCCAAATAGAAATGTCAGTGACTAAATTCAAAAGACATTATCAAATTTAAAGATTAAATATTGTTTTATCCCTATTAAATTTTTATTTTTAATAAAAAAAGTTTCTATTTAATTTTCAATAATTACAAAAATTATTCAATTTTTTGTACAATTTTTTTAAAAGATACTGTATAAAATTTAAATAATTAAGGCTTCTATTAATTAAAAATTACATTTTATTCGTTATTTTTATAATTTTTTGGTATTTTTTTTATAATTTTATTGAACGTAAATAAAAGGTAAAGCATTAATAACACTTCCTATATTAAATATTACATTAATTAATGTGATTAGGCAGATACTGTTCACATAACATAAAGTAAGGGACTTATATTAAATTAGGTCATACATAAGTTTCCTATTTTTTGGTATATTTTTATTTGGTTAAATTTTATTATTAGTCTCCTTACTATGCATAAATTGTTAATCTAGTCCTTTTTAGTCTTTATACTTTTTGAATTTTAAAATTTTAGTCCTAACTCAATCATAGTTATTAAATTCATTAAGTTACGTCATGATATTTTCAAACTTTGATGAGGAAAACATGGTATCGTATATGTAATGTCATGTCAGCTTGCTATTTTCATATATTGCTAAAAAAACAGTTAATAGATTTAATGATTTTCGTTAGTAAAATTTTGAAATTAAAAAAATATAGCAACTAATAATGATCTAATTGGAGAACATGTACTAAATCTACAACTTTATGCAATACAATATTAATAGCAAAACTTAACCAATCTGATTTAACTACACTTTTTCTTATAGGGGCTAATAACAAAATTAATTAAAAGCATAGGTATTAAATCCACAATTTATGCAAAATATAAGGCCAATAGAAAATTTTGACCTTTTCTTATTTTTACTAATGAAAGCCTGAAACAGCACGTGGGTCGACTTTCACCTTCATTATTACTTTATTAAACAGATTTTACTTTTACAGACATCTCACAGTCATAGTAAATTGATTTCTTTAAAAAAAATTAGACTAATTTAATCTCGTTTATTTTAAAAGTGAATAACTAAGTATAATTAATCACGATGTTATTATTATCTATTAATTATACATAATTTTATATTGGTATAATAATAAATTTAGCTCTTGATATTTATATATTTTATATAAATATTGACAGAATGTGTAACTGTTGCAGGCTAAATTTATTAAATTAGAATTAAATTGACAAAATATGTCAACTTTGAGAATTAAATTTATTATATCAATAAAAAATGTTATAATTGACAAAAAAAAATTTGACATTATAACTAATTATCTTAACTGCTCACTCTCAAAATTGAGAAATATTAAATTGTTCTAATTTTTTTAGAGGGACTAATTTGCATAATATAAAATTAAAAGGACCATAGATGTTGTTTTACCTATACTTTTCATAATTAATAAAACAGATTTTATTTTTACAGACCATTAAATTTCACATAGGAAGGCTATAATTGTCCTTTTATTGTTATTTTTTGTTTGTTAGTTCCACTGTCGAGAAAAACATGCAAGGGGTAGTTTGGTCTTTCAGACATGATTTTAATTTTTCATTATTTATTTATTTATTTTTGCAGTGGGCACCTCTAGTTTATATTCAGAGTTTAGAAGAGAAAGCCAAATCTGAAGCATTGAACTTCAAGCATCAGCACCCTAAATTTGTGCACTATTATTGCCTTTCTTACATCATACCTCTCACATGCAATTTCTTTTATTTTCCAAAAAGTCCACATGCAATTTTCAACAATAGAGGAAGTACCTAGACCAACCTTCTTCGGGAAAAAGTCAGAAAATCATTTTTAGAGGAAATCACAGATGAATCATAAAATTTTAAAACGTTAAAGGGCAAGTTTATCATTATATTAACTTGTAATTTTTAAAATTTTAAAGGGTCTATAAGTTAATTTTACCATTGGGAGGAAGCCATCGCCTACACCCTTCTCTATGCCCCTACCATATCTCATCTAAGATAACCCAAGGCACATCATAACGCCATTTTATTTAAGTTTATGATACCGAACCATTTCCCTTCACCTACCAATAGCAACCCAACACATGGCACCTCAAGAGAAAGAACTTTATTTTCGCCTACGTTTTCTCTACTCTACCTTATTTTAAAACAAGTTAAACCGTGCATCTCCACCGCTTATCATTGTGTCAAACGATATACTTATTTATTTTTATTTTTTAAAAAATATTAGCAAACTTTGAAATTTTCTATTATTTTTTTTATTTTCATTCGAAATTTTGGAATTTTTTTTATTAATTTTCGAATCTTATGATTATTTGTATATATTTTTTCAATTTTAAAAAAATTAAATTTCAACTGACCTTGGCTGGATACATGTGTATTAACGAAAGATATTAATGTTAAAGTTTACATGAAAAAAATATTAAATATTAAAATAGAATTAAATAAATATAAATCTTATAAAAACTAATTTTACTTTATACTAAAATAAAATAATAAAATTTATTTTTTGTCGAAGGAGAATACACTTTCACCATAACGACGAAACTTAACCTTGAGATAATGTTATGTCATATCGTGTTTCTTAAATTAATTCTGGGAAGTCAAGATTCAAAACAGGTGAAGCCCTTTGAAGAAAGTAGCGAAGAACAAGGACATGATTAGATGATGTTGGATATGGAAGTTAATTTGATAGATAAATATATGATCACACTATAAATCTAAAACAATAAAAATATAACGGTGGTTCTTATACTAAGAGTCAAATTATATTTTACCTTATTTACTCAAAAAATGGATAAATTACTCTTTATATGTTAGATCAAAGAGTAAATCGATGTTTTTATTAAAAAATTCATTTATTTCAGCATGAGGTACACGTGGCACGACACATGTCACTAGAGGTGCTCATGGTTTGGGTCGGGCTGGGTTTGGATTAGGTCTAAGCATGATATTAACATATTTTATGCTTGCCTAAGCTCGGCCCGACTTAAAATTTTACCAAAATCCGCCCATATTTGTAAAAGACTAGCCCAAGCTCATTTTAGACCTACCCATTTTATTTTTTATTTTTTAAATATTAATATTATATTATTATAATATTTAATAATGTTTTATTTACTAAAACTTTTTATGTAGTCATTTTAACATTATTTTAATGTTTACATTAAAGTAGTATTATATATTTAGTATATATATTCTGAATTGCATAATATATAAAAAAAACATAATATAAAGTATTATAAACTTAAAATGGGTTAGGCTCGAGCCTTGAATTTTCAAACTCGAGCCCGATCCATATTTTAAACGGGTCTAATTTTTTTACCTAAACCCTTTTTTTAAGCCTAATATTTTTGTCCAAACCCTCCCAAATTTTGAGTCTGGTTGGGTAGCCTAGCCTATGAACAGGTCTACATGTCACTGTTTGATTATTTCGTCAACCATGCCAATTTTCAATAATAAAGATGGATGAAATTTTTAACAGGAATGACCACTCTGCTCTTTAATCTAATGTACAAAGGCTAATTTGCTCATTTCTTAAGTAGAGAGGCAAAATGCAATCTAACACCTACTATAGGGAACTCCATGATATTTTTTCTGATCTTAAACATAAGAAACTTAGAAAGGAGATGAATCAATATTATAAAATCGAGTAAGTAAAACAAACAAAATTCTTACAACAATGCCGAGATGATCGAAAACGGTACATATATAATTTACCAAATTAAAATATAATGATTAAATTAATAACCGTGACACTAGTAATAACATAAATTTTCTATTTTTCATCATAGGTAGTTTTGAATGGTACATCCCACCTTCTTATTTCGTGCAACATTAAATTTTTTGCAAAGAAATAGCAAAGTATTGAATTAGGTAGTATCACAAGTAGTGGACTTATTTCCATTTATAGTCCCTTTGATATTTGTTGATTTTCAAACTGATCCGGAAGTGCATTTATAGAAGAAATAGCAAATCACATGATAATGTCATCAACAATACAACACTCTTTCTAGTAAGTACATCACCTGCTTATTATCAGCATGATTTATAAATGTTTGAATATATACCATTAGTTGTGCTTCTAATTTTAGAATTTGGATTTATATTTTAAAAATAATGTAAGTTATAAAATAATTATTAAATTATTTAAAAAAATTTATTTAAATCATTGAGTTGTCCGGTTTTTAGAGACGACTGATGTGGTCATTAAATTATTGTTTAGCGTATATAATATAATATAATATAATATAATATACATTAGACATGTAATTTCCACGTGATTTTTACAGTCATGGCTAAAAAGACTCGAATTTCACCGTGTGTAAACGTTATGTGTAGGTTCTTTTCAATTTATTTGATATTATTTATTATTTGTACTATATTTATACCTATAAATTATATATATATAATTAATTACAAACCAAACATGAAACTTTTGGCAATTCCTTTCTAAAATTAAAATACAACTAATTAACTTTAACATAAATATCAATTTAATTTAGATAAAGACTTCACATGAGATTTTAAAAATAGAATTCTAATTAACTTGTTTAACTGAATGTTTTGACTATTAGTATACATCATTTTTGAAATAAAAAAATTATTTAAGGTTAAAATATGTTCTTAGTCCCTGAACTTTTTAGACATTTGAAATTTAGTGTTTTTACTTTTATTTTTAGGAACATAGTCTTTCTATTATTCAGATTTTAAAATTTAGGTTGCATTATTAACACTGTTAGAATTAGGCTAAATAGACAATATATGCCTGATTTTTTTAATTGGTCAAATAGGTCATTTTTTTCTAAGATTTAAGGAAATAAGTCGATTTTAGAGAGTGTGTGTGAAAGAGTGTCCAGCTGAGTGAGCTTTCTGAAAATTCTAAAGAAAACGCATCCAATTGGGCACGCTTTCTCTGACATGTCAGCAAAAAGCTCGTTCAGCTGGAAGAGCTTTCCTGCCACCTGTGTAGAAACCTCACCTAATTGAACGAACTTTCTTGCCAATTATGCAGAAAGTGCGCCCATCTAGACACACTTTCACACACTCTCTCCAAAATCGACCTATTTCCCTAAATCTTAAAAAAGAAAAAAAAGAGACCTATTTGGCCAATTAAAAAAATCGACGTATATTGCCTATTTAGCCTTAAAATCCTACTGTTATATTTGTTGATGTGATATTTCGAATGAAAGAAATATACACTTAGCAACTATCTAACCAAAAAAAATACATTGAATTGAACAAAATTTTTTTAGCTATGTCAATAATTAGACTTACATTTTTAAATTAGAAAAATAGAGAGATTAAATTTTAAATGTGTAAAAAGTAGAGGGACCTAAAGCATATTTTAACTAATATTAAATAGTAATTTTTTTATTTTTTTTGAAAAATAAGAGCTTAATCAACTCTTAATTATTGAAGAGAGAGAAAAAAGTGAGTGTGTATGAAGCAAGCGTGGCATGGTTGCCACGTGTGATTGAAGCCAAATAAAGAACAAAAGACAGCACCTTGTCTCTCTTTCTCGTCGGTCCACACACACTTCGTTTTCTCCGAATCTCTAATTATTTTGGTTAAATTATTTTATTGATGGACTCTTTATATTATTTTATTTTAAGATTAAATTAAATTGAATTTTTTATGTAACTTAAATAATAGTTTAGAAGATGATAACGTGGAAAATAAGAAAAAAAATTTTAAATTTAATATTCTCAAAACACGAAAAGAAAATAAGGATTAAAGTATAATTTTATTATTTATTAATTTAAAAGTTTAAAAATTAAAATTTTTATTTTAGGGGCAGAGTCTCTGTTAGCCCTCTTCTCTCCGTCTTTGTTTTTAAGGTGATACTAATTCGATAAAATTTTTTATAATAAATACAAATAAGAGCTAAATTAGTAGATTTTTTTTTCAATGTCATTCTAAAATAGGAAATGCTAACATTTTTTAACTCCAACCTTATTGCCATTTACAATTTTACTTGTTTGCTTTAAAATTAAATCATAAGGATTAAATTGTTTACTTTAAGGGGATTAATCTACTTTAAAATTTATATTCAGGGACTGCTAGATAATTTGATCTTTTTCATGTTATCGGTAATTTCTCAAGAAACTAAATTGTCAAAACAAAAACACATGAACAAGTCTATTTCTGATATTTGAATCACTCGAATCGGTTGGACCATCAATTCTTAGTCCGTTCAGTTTAATTTATTAGTTTATCTAGTTCAATTGAATAAATTATTAAAAATCATATATATTAAAAAAATAAAAAAAATTTAACAAGTCAACCAGTCCAACCCTTTAGTCCAGATCGATACCTCTACAGGTTCTCAATTTTCTATGTCCGGTATGGTTGTGAAAACAATGGTAAGAACTAATAGGGCAAACTACACTAATAACCACTCAATTATTGGAAAGTTTCTTTTTTTTGCCACCCAATTATGAAAAATTACAAAATGATCACTCAACTATTTAATTTCGTCTTTTTTTATCATTATTCGTTAAATGGCTAACGAAAAGATGACACAATAGCTTTTAAAATTAACATAATAAAAACTTTAACTTTCAACATTTGCACATTGTGTAAGGGTTTAAATTTTTTAAAATAAAAACTGATTTGATATTATATATAATTGTTGAAAGTTAAAGTTACTATTATGCCAATTTTAAAAGATTCCAACTTATTAGTGGCTAGTGACAAAAAAAAATGAATTTTTGAATAGTTAGTGATCACTTTATAACTTTTTATTGTTAGATGACTAAAAAAGAAATTTACTAATAGTTGAGTAATTACCGGTGTGATTTACCCGAACTAATAATATCACTATGTATATTTCCATTGGAATCAATATATAGCAAAGATAAAAAAAATCACCAATAATCTTTACAACAACACTGCCCATTTCTAAAGCAATGAAAACCAGAAGCATCCCTCACCAAAATCTCTCTCTTTGTAATAATGGATACATATTTCATGAATGTATGGCAATCTCCACACATATGGATGTTCTTCACTATCCTAATGGGTTCCCTATGTTTGGTCATTAAGATCCCATATGTTGCTGCTAGTTTTGCACTATGATACAGCAAGAATTCCTTCTTTTGATGCTCCTCGACCTCGTGAAGGACGAAGCTTGTGTCTGGAACATACCCAGCTTTTTGGCATTCCATCACGAGTATTTCTAACCCTCGATAGATGTCTTTCGTTTGGGGATGTGATTTGTCCCTTGTGTAGAATGGGTGTATGTTGTTTTGATGAATGATCCAACTTCGAGCTGGGTTTTTCCGGAAACCCTTTTCTCTCATGTCTTCCCTGACTGTTTCGGAGCAATGCCATCTCCCTGATGCGGAGTATAGATTTGATACGAGTATGTATGTTGATGGATCTTGTGGCTTCATTGCTAGTATGCGCTTTGCTACTCTTTTCCCGATTATTGTGTTCAAGTGAATTCTACAACTGTCAAGCAATGCACGCCAAACGGATGCTTTAGGCTCGACAGTCATATTCTCGATTGTTTCCTCGGCTTCTTCGAGAAGACCCCATTGTCCTAAAACACTAACAAAGGAAGCATGATGCTGTGAAGTAGGCTCAATGTCGTAATCGGTTCTCATGGAGAGAAATAGTTTACGACAATCATCAACTAAATCCAAGTTAGTGTGTCGATAAGCCGAAAGAACTAAAAACAAAGTAATCGTATCTGGCCGTATCCCTGCTTCCTCCATTGCGGACCAAACAGCCAACGCCTCATCACCCTGCCTATGAAGAATATGACCAGCAATCAAAGCATTCCACGAAACTACGTCACGTATAGGCATAATATCGAAAACTTTGATCGCGTCATTCATGTTCCCACATTTGGCATACATGCTAATTATGGAATTTAACACTCCCAAATCGGTCACAAACCCGGTTTTAAGAGCATAGCAGTGAATTTGTTCTCCCATCTTTTCAAACCCTAAAGTTCCACATGCACCGAGTATGGAAGTTAAAGTTACTTCATCCAAATCCATTGTTCCTTCTAGTCGGCATCTTAGGAAAAACAAAACTGCCTCATCAGGTTGTCCATTTCGAGCATACCCACATAACATCGATGTACAAACAACAGAGTTATCGTGTTCAACTGGCCATATCCGGAACATTTTCTCAGCATCCGCCATCCTTCCACACCTAATGCACATATCTAACAATGCTGCTTCGACACAAACATTTGATCCAAAACCAAACTTGAGACAAAAGCCTTGAATTTGTTCACTAGCTTTCACATCCATGACCAACGCACATGCGTTAATAACGCTACTCAAACTGAAATCTGTTAACTCTAAACCTTCCTCCACCATTTCGATAAACAACTTTACTGCCTTCAAACCATCACCATTTTTGCAAAATCCCGCCATAAGAGCATTATACGAAATGCAATTCTTCTCCGGCATCTCATTGAAAACCTTCATAGCCAAATCCACTAACCCGAATTCCATATAGGCAGTAATCATTTGAGTCCAAGTAATAACATCCCTAATTGGCATGCTCTCAAACAAAACCGCAACATCTCGTACTCTACCACATTGAGTATAAAGTCCAATAAGCACATTATTCACACTCAAATTACCCTCTAATCCAATTCTAATAGCGTGAGCATGAACTTCTTTGCCTTTCATAAAAGCATTACTTCCTTCACAAGCACTCAGAATAGAGGAAATAGTGAAAAAATCAGCTCTAAAACAACCAATTCCTTGCATAACACGGAAAAGTTCAAATGCTTTTTCATACATCCCTTCCTTCACTAAACATGAAATCACGGTATTCCATGATGCAACATCTCTTTGAGGCATTTCATCGAACATCTTAAAAACAAGCCTAAAATTCCCAGTAAATTTCCAGTAAAACCCCATTAAAGCATTGGCTACAAAAGTACTATCCAATAAACCCATTTTAACAACCAAACCATGAATTTGAAATCCCAATTCTGACTCCAAAACCCTAATACAAGCACTTAAAATTGCAACGAAAGTGAACTCATTAGGCTCAATACCTTCAGTCCTCATCTTCATAAAAAGTTCTATCGCTTTGCTTCCTTGATTCGATTTCGCAAAACCCGAAATCAACGAAGAGTAAGTTACTACATTAGGGCAAGAAAGAGAGGCAAAAACGTTGAGAGAATGGTTAAAAAGGCCCAATTTCAGGTAAGCTAAAACAAGAGAATTCCCTAAATGGGTGTCTTCTTGAAGCTTGAGAGAACAAGCATGAACAGCTTTTGCCAATTCAGCGTCGGAGTACTGAACTGAAAGGTTAAGCAAAGTGAGTAAGGAATTAACGTCATTACAAATGTGGGGTTTGTAGTAGAGTGTGTGACAAGAGACTGCGGTGGTGGAAGCGAGGAGGAGGGGGCGGTGGTGGTGGGATTTGGGTTTGGGTTTGGGGAAGGAGAGAGAAGAGGAGCACGGTGGATATGGCGGTGGTTTGGTAGGGAAGAGGTAGCGGTGGCGGTGGTGGGGGAGTGGGAGTGGGTGGTTTTGGGGATGGATAATGGTGGACATGGATTCAGACAAAAATTAGAGGCGCCAAACATACCTTTCTACTATAGTTTCTTTTCACTCTTGTTTATATCGTTTTATTGCTCGTTAATCATTTAACTTCGCGTAAACTATAGACAAGCTCAGTAAATTATTACTAAGTCAACTTCAAAATTTTCAAAAAATTATAAAATAATCATTAAAATATTTAAAAAATTTTATTTAAATCATTAAATCATTCGAAAAATTTTATTTAAGTTATTAAACTGTTATTTTTTTTAAAATCCGACTAGCGAGCTTTAAGCGACAAATCGATGATTGGTGTTTTGACTTAGTATCCACCGATGAGTAGTAAAACATACTTAAATCTAAGACGATCTGATAGTCAATGTCGAAGATAAGAGAAGAAATTTTTTTAGATTTTAATTCACAGATCCGTAATGTTCAAAATTATTTTATACAAAAAAATTTAAATTATAGAAAACAAGAAAAAAGACAGCTTTTAATTAATATAGACAATACAAACGAAAAAAGTCATATAACAACAATTTAAAAACTCAATTATGAAAAATTATAAGATAATCATTTAACTATTCGATTTTACATTTTTTTTTGTCACCGATAATAAAATGAGTAACAAATATGACTACTTTTTAAATTGACATAATAATAATTGAAAATCATAACAATGAATAATAAAATTACACAATGTATAAATATTGAAGATTATTTTTTTTAAATCAAGACTAAATTGACACAAATATTTGAATATAACAAGTTAAAATTACTGTTATATTAATTTTAAATTTAAAAGCTATCAAGTTATTTTATTAACTCTTTTTATCAGTAATTTTACATTTGTTAAAAAAAATTGAATAATTTTATAACATTTCATAATTTAATTTAATGACTAAAAATAATAATAATTGGTTGACCACAAGTGTAGTCCACCCTGAAAAGAATACACTTTCTAAACCATGGAGAAGATTTGGATGGGGGGTATTTCAATAGGGAAATTCATTTCAATCAACATATTTAAAAGAGTCTAAAAATCTAATTGCCTCACTTGGCTAAAAGAGAACATTTGGATGTTGAAGTATGCAATTTCCCCTAATTTATGTTATGGGAAATTTCCCCATCGTTTTAAATATTTTTTGTAGCACAAACAGTATCGTACTGCCTGCGTGCAGAGAAAAAGAAAATCAACTAGCAATAGCATGAGCACCAAAAAAAAAAAATGATTAATTATTTGTATATGAGAGCATCACGACCAGGTCCGACACCGATGTAATGGATAGGCACACCAACAAGTTCCTCTATCCTCTCGACATATTGTCGTGCAGCTTTCGGAAGATCCGAATAATTTCTGATAGAAGAAATATCGGATTGCCATCCAGGCAAAACTTCGTATTCGACCTATACACACACAAAGGAAATGAATTGCAAATTGCTTTGTATTGACCTTCTGACAAGTATGTAATAAGCTATTAAGGTAGAAAAGTTTACCAACCTTCAACTGTTCGAGAAGCTGAAGATCAGCTGGGAACGATTCCACCGGTGTACCATCAACATATTTATAAGCAACGCCTAATTTAATTTCCGGAATATCAGACAAAACATCCAATTTGGTGAGGTTTAGAGAAGAAAAGCCGTTAATCTGACAACAGAACTTGAGAGCAACTACATCGAGCCAACCACAACGACGAGGGCGGCCAGTTGTGGTTCCAAACTCCTGCCCGGCAAACCTAAGGATATCACCGCCTTGACCCAGGATTTCGGTTGGGAAAGGACCAGAGCCAACTCTTGTGGTATATGCTTTCACCTGCACACAGTGTTTAAATTTGATGAACCATTTGATTTAATGTTTGCCTGTAATTCAAGCCACCAAGAAAAATAATAAAAAAGAATATTCACTTACAACTCCAATTAGATCACCCACAACTCTAGGAGCAATACCGAGCCCAGTGCAGATTCCACCAGCTGATGGACTGGAGGAAGTTACAAAAGGATAAGTACCGAAATCAATGTCAAGCATAGTAGCTTGACCTCCTTCCACCAATATCCTCTTCTTCTGTGCAATCGATTCATTCATTACGTGCACAGTATCAGCAATGAAAGGCTCCAACCTCTCGGCATATCTCTTGTAGTTTTCAACCTCTTCTTTGAGCACTTCTGGAGTATAATTAAAATCCGGGAACCTTGAATTCACGTCAGATAATAGATTATGAAGCTTCTGAGGGAAAGTATCCATGTGCCTCAAGTCACTTACTCTGATGCCATTCCTGTTCATCTTGCTCGAGTAAGCAGGTCCAATCCCTCTTCTAGTTGTACCGATAAATGACTTGTTAAGTTCAGCTTCCCTTAATCCATCAACTACTTGATGAAAATCAAATAGCAAATGAGCACGATCAGATACCAATATCCTCCCTTTGCAAGAAACCCCATTAGCTTCCAACCCATCAATTTCTTTGAATAAACCTGGCAAATGTACTACCACCCCATTTCCGATAACACACAGAGTCTCCTCATTAAGGATGCCAGAAGGAACAAGGTGAAGGGCAAACTTCTTTCCCTCTGAATTGTAAATTGTATGGCCAGCATTCGCTCCACCCTGACATCAGAAAAGAATAATTAGAAACCACAAATTTGAGCTGGCTAATTAAACTGTTTATATTATCATTACACGATGTACTTGCACCCTATCTAATGACTGTGCTTATGCTGTAGGAGTATAGTACTCATACAAAAGCATGAAACAAATCAGTAATTAGTCCCTACTGTGATATGAACAACAGAACACATGCGTGGGCAAGTCATATAAAGTTACTTCTGATCGGTAAACAAATCAGTAAATAGTCCCTATTGTGATATGAACAATCGAATTCATACTTATGTGCGATGAACAAATCAAAGCTAAAAATACCATGGGGGCCCCTATGCTAGGAGTCAGATTGCATTTTGCCCTCTCTATTCAAAAAAATGAAAAATTAGTTTTTTACAGAAAGTGACACATGGCGTGCCACGTGTACCTTATGCTGATGTACAAGGACTAGTTTTTAACAGTAGAACTGGATAATTTTTCAACAGAATGACCCGTTTGCTACTAATTTGCCCATTTTTTGAGTAGAGGGAGCAAAATGCAATCTGACTCCTAGTACAAGGGTCACCATGGTACTTTTACCAACAATCAAACTCGTATGATATGGAAGGGCAAGTCATACCATGTTACTTATGATCAGTAAACGAATCAGTAAATAGCCCTGACTGTGATTTGAACAATCGAACCCGTATGCAAGGGCAAGTCATATCATGTTACTTATGTATGAACTGTAAAAGTTCCTAAGACTAGTCATATCAGAATATATACATAAAATATATATCTGCTTAAAAAAAACGCAAATAGCTAAAAGCTAAATATTCAAACATATATGACAAATATAGAGGTATAATCATACAAAATAAATTTCGGTCATTATTCAATAAAAAATCAGCTACTATATGTGATATTCCGAATACTTTTAACAACAAAATTAATAAGATTCCACGTCAAGCATTTCGTCGACTTGCTAAGTTACATTGCAGAATCAATTAAGCTCATTATCCAAAAATTAACAAATAATAACACTGATAATTACTCTTTTTCTAGAAAATAAATGAAATTTGTTTTTTTTCTGAATACATCTAAAATGTTGCCAAAGCAAAATGATATTATAATACATTAATTAAAAAAATAATAAAATGGCTTAATTTGCACATCAGTTATCATTTAAACTTTCTCGGCGAGATTATTTTAATCATCAATAATTCAAAAATAAAATGCATATAAAAATAGACGTATAGGAGTAGTACCTGACAGCGAGCAACGATGTCGAAGTGTTGAGCCAAGATATCAACAAGCTTGCCTTTGCCTTCATCACCCCATTGAGATCCCAACACACCGGAAACCTGACTCAGCGAACCGATTCGATTCAGAAACTCACTGGAAGCTGACTCGGCAACGCTCAAAGAAGAGGAGGCGACGGGCTTCAAGGAACAGAAAACGAAGTTACGGCGGTGGTGTTGAAAGTGTAGAGTGGGCCGCCGGTAGCTACACCGGGAGGTGGCGACTGGGGTGGGGTCGAGTACAAGAGATGAGCAATTCATTGTTAAATAAGAACAGGCAATGAGGCGAGGGTTTTGGTTTTTGAAGGTAACAGAGAGAATGAAGTTTTAAAGGAGTTTTTACGCTAAAATTTAGGTCAGCTCTTGGTAGCCGTTAGATCTAATATTTTAAAATCCGACCGCTTAAATAAAGAAAAAATTCTAAAAAAATAGGGTACCCTACATGTTGACTTAACTATTCAATCGATTCTATTTTAGTTATTTTTAACTATTAATTTTTTAGATTTAGTCACTTAATTATTATTTAAATTAAATATTTTAGTCATTTTTCACTTACTTGTGAATAACTCAAAAGTTTTACTTGGGCTTTTTATTGGCTTAATAATAAATTTAGCTTTCCAATGTTTACATATTTTATCAATTTTATCACAAATAAAAAATAATTAACAAATTTAACATTCAATGTTTACAAATTTTTAGAATTAAAATTAAAATGAAAAATTCTCTAACATTAAGGGCTAAATTTGTTGAATTTTTCATATTTAGGATCAAATTGATAACATTTGAGGGCTAAATTTACTATTAGACTAATAAAAAAGCTCACGTTAATAGTAACTAACAATAGAGTGACTAAAATATTTAATTTCAAAAGGTTGAATGATTAAATTAAAAAATTAATAGTTAATTGACCAAAATAAAACCAATTGCATAGTTAGGTGATCATTCTTGTAGTTTATCCAAATAAGGATAAAAGCATAGAAATCTCGGTTAAAAGAAGGCTTAAATTCCATCAATACGGATTTAACCTTTACACTTTATTTTGGCCATTTTTAGTCTGGTTCTTTATGAATTTTAAAATTTTAGTTTATTATTTCCAAAATTTGATATGGCAAACATATTATCACATATAGAATGGCATGTCATATTGCTATTTAAATATATTACTTATTAAAAGTTAGTTATAGATTTAAAGACTAACGCTTGCGTTGATGCCGGAATTTCAAAAAATATAGGGACTAATAATCATATAATTGAAGAACATGGACTAAATCAACAACTTTAAGCACAGTACCAAGGATGTTTGAACCAGACCAAACCAGCCGACTAGGGTCCCAATCCAAAGAATGGTTTTGAATCGATTAGATCGAGAATCGATACAAATCTAGTTGAACTAGTTAAAAAAATGGTTGAATCAACAGTTGAACTGGATTTTTCATTTTTAATTTTTAATAAATTTTAATCAAACCAATTGCATTGGTTCAACTACCAATCCAGTCTAAAAAAATATTGTACACGACTAATAGCAAAATTTAACCAAACAAATTTAATTTCTATTGTTTGACCCGCATTAAAATTTTAAAATTTAGAAAGTAAAATGACTAAAATTAATCAATTCAAAAAGTACAAAAATTAAAATTGAACAAATTAAAGTATAATAACTAAATTAACAACTTATGCAGAGTACAAAGACTAATAATAGAATTTAACAAAAAAAATCCAAGACAAGTGCCAAAATAAAATCCAACCGTCAAGACAAAATTCGATTTTTCGTTGGCAGTTGACAAAAAAAATTAACAAAAAAAAAAACAAAATTATTTGAATTATTACACTCGAAATTAAAATATTGATAACATATAAAATTTAAAATTATTTGAATCTATCATAACCCACTTGAATCGATTTGAGCTCAAATCCGAAAAATTCAAACCTAAAAAAATTCGAATCTAAAAAAATTCGAACTTATAATAAATCTAAACTTGAAAAAATTTGAACTCGAATTAATCTGAACCTAAAATAAACTCAATCCGAGTCCGCTGGTCTTCTAACTCTACTTGATATTAATTAAAAGGGAAGAAAAAAGATAAATACCAATTTATAGATGAAATTTATTGCAATATGATTTAATCCACGAATTACTAACATTATTATTCCATATTTAAGTTATAATTGAAAATAAAATGAATATATTATTTTTAAATTCATATAATGACATAAATATAATATAATAAAATTATTTGACGTGAAAAACAAAATTATATAATAAATATATTTATAAAAAACTTGATATAAATAAAATATTAGCTTTTTTGTTGAAAAAATAGGTTAAGTTTTAGTTGAAATGGTAAATTATAAATTTTAAAAATTATGGAGTTTTGGGCTCAAACTATAATGGGTAAAGTACATCATAGGTCATCTAACTATGGATCATTTTTTTTTTTATCACCAACTATGATTTTGTTTTAAGTTGATCACCCAAATATGGATTTGTTTCATTTTTATCACCCAGTTATAAATTTTTTTTAAATTGGTCATCTAACTAATTGAGATTGTATTTTTTTTTATCCATTTCTGTTAATTGCACTAACGGGGGAGTGATATTGTAGTTAAAAATTGGTATAATAACAAATTTAGCCTTCAAATTTTATATATTATATCGATTTAGTCATAATTAAAAAAATTTAACCTTTAAAATTTACAAATGGGTCTAATTTGATCTCAATTCTAAAAAAAATCAAAAAAATATATAAAATTACATAAATATTTAAAAAAATTAAAATTTATATTAAAATTAAATAAAATTTAAAAAAACCTCTCTCCCACTGTTTCTTCCCTAAATTGGCCACCTAACGAATCTAGAGTGTATTTTTTTATCCTAATTCAAGGTGATGGGGAGGGAGGGGGACGGTGGGGGAAGGTTTTTTTTTTTTTAATTTTTATTTGATTTTAATATAAAATTTAAATTTAAATTTATTATTATTTTTTAAAATATTTATGTATTTTTATATGTTTCTTTGAAATTTTTTAGAATTAAGATTAAATTGATACCATTTGTAAATTTTGAAGTTAAGTTTTTAAAATTATGACTAAGTCGACATAATATGTAAAAGATAAGGTTAAATTTATTCTTATTCCGATTTTTCAACAGCCATGTCACTCTCTTGTTAGTGCAATTAACATAAATAGACCAAAAAATATAATCTCGATTAGTTGGATGACTAATTTGATAAAAAAAATCATAGTTGAGTGATAAAAAAAAGAAACAAATTCATAGTTGGTTGACGAATTAAAAAAAAATCAGTATTAGAGATTGGAGAAAAAAATTATTTAAATTTTGATTAGTAAATTCATCATGTTCAAGGTTGTTTAAAAGAAAAAAAAATTATAGAAAAGAAGAGAAAGGAAAATCTTCAATTAATGTAGGTGGTGCAAAAGGAGAAAGTCATACAACAATAATTCAATTTTGCCTTTTTTCGTCTCAAAGTAATTAAATGGCTAACAAAAAAAATGATATGACTACTTTTTAAATTATCATAATAGTAAAAATTAAAATCACCTAAAATATGTTTCTTTTTTATGTATGACGTATTCCTTCATTTAATTATTGAATTTATTAATATATATATATAAATTTATACTCTTTACATTATTAAAAAAAATTAGATGCCAATTAGATACTTTTAATCGATTTCGATTATATATTAACCTAAAATATAATACGTAAAAATTAAAACCCAAACTGAATGTTTACATTGTATACAAACAGGGTACTAATATAAGAGTAAAATGCAAAATTTAATTCTATAAAAATGACAGAAGAGAGTGTTTCCAAATTAATTATTGGAATCAATATTGACTTTAACAAGGTTAAAAAACACCTGTGAATAGTAAAAAGAATTAGGGAAAAAAATTAAGCTAAAAAAAGGGGATAAAAAGAATGATGTGGGTATGAAAAAATTGTATAGGTATCCTATTTTTTTGACTCAAGAGATCCATATCCAAATGGGTTCTTACTGGCCCAGTTCCATTGATCCTTGCACATCTCTTCAATGCCATACTTTGCTCTGTGAATACATCCAAAGTTCAACAATATGAGTTGTGTTTGACAACAGGATGTATGCAAGCAGATAATGAAGCTACAATAATATGTGTAAAGCTCTTACTTCCATTTCAATTCAGTCTCGGCCTTTTTTATTGAAGCATAAACGACTTCAGCATCGCCGGGTCGACGTCCGGCTATTTGAAGAGGGATTTTCTGATAAATACCATGAATAACAAATAAGTACAAGTCAATATATGAAAATGATAAAGAAAACTACACAAGGAATCATTTACCTTCCCAGATGCCTTTTCAAATGCAGTAACCATTTCTAAAACTGAAGTTCCCTTTCCTGTTCCCAAGTTGTATACGTCACAACCTGTGATTGAATAGGTAATAAGGACCAATTCTACTGAATTTTGAACTTCAATATGTATACTATGTTATATAATGCAGATATACCTATTTTAGGATCAGATAGTTTTTTTAATGCAGCAATGTGGCCATCTGCTAAATCAACAACATGGATGTAATCACGAACCTGAAAAGATACAAGGAATAACCCATCATGGGGTTGGTTGGCTTGATTACAAGGAAAGAAAGGTTTTGCTTAAAACATGGATGAACAAAGAAATATGAATGAAACAAGATTCATTGGAACCTAAGAAGGTGCCATACAGAAAAAATCTTACCCCGGTACCATCCTTGGTTGAATAATCCTTTCCAAACACTGTCAATGCTTGCCGCCTACCAACAGCAACTTGTTGTACAAAAGGCATGAGATTGTTTGGAGTACCCCGGGGATCCTCACCTATGAGGCCACTGGGATGAGCACCAACTGGATTAAAATATCTTAGTAGTATGATCTTCCATTGAGAATCAGAATTCCGGAGATCGCGGCAAATCTCTTCAATGAAAAGCTGAACCACCATGTCAGGTATGATTAGATGACACTATTCCTTGAGCTGCTAAATAGTATGCACTTAAATGCTCATTGCATACCTTGGTTCGTCCGTATGGATTCACTGCAGACAGGGGGAACTCTTCTGTACATGGAACCTTCTTTGGCCAGCCATAAACAGTAGCAGATGATGAAAAGACAAGCTGCAATGTATCATATTAGATCGATCAACTTGTGAAACTCAAGAAGCCAAAACAATCCATAAACTGAATCTTGGTTCAATCTCTGGTGCTAAAGATGCCAAAAAGGAAAAGAGAGCAAAACAAGGAAGGGAAAGAAATGTACATTTTTACATCCATGTGCAGCCATGACTTCCAACAGGTTAATTGTCCCAACGATATTGTTGTCATGATAGAGCAATGGTTTACTTACACTTTCACCAACTGCCTTTAGTCCAGCAAAGTGAATCACAGCATCAAATCTGATAATGTAATAACCTTTGAAATTTGAGCAAGTAGACAAGGCACAATAAAAAACCAACATATAATATAAATTCCTGACAGTACTTTGTCTGAGCAAATATTTTTTGAATGGCTGCTCTATCACGAAGGTCCACCTGCACTTCAAACCAGGGGTCCAAATATTACTTAATACATCAATCACTTCATGATTCTTGTTAAATTTGGGACAACAATACAGCAGCACATGATGGATTTGATTTATGCAGACAAATCCCAATGTATATTAATTGAAGCAAAAACATAATAATAGTTCCAGATGCTAACAATTAATTATCAAAGATATAATTATGTTTAAAGCTTTTAAATATAATCAAGAAAAGCAATCAATAGATCTAATCATTCCCCAATCAAAAGAGTCCTTCCATATATATATTTAAAAAAAGGTAAAATACAGATCAAAAGACATAGGAAAAAACACTTTTTGGGTACCGACAATAAAATAATACTACAGAAACAATAAACAAAACCAAAAGGACTATATTGTTATATTTTATATTTAAAGAATATTTATGAAATTTTTTAATTTCACAAATAAAAATAAAAAATTCCCAAGTCTCTTTAAACTTCAAGTAATATATTAATCGAGTTAAGACGTTATTCGGGTCGAATATAAATTTAAATGTGTTGATGCGTTATTATTGTGTATACTTAGTTCTAAACATGTCACCGAAATTAGTCTACTATTTGCAATTATTTCAACAGTTTTTTTGTGTAAAAAGAATTAAACATCATATCACCGAAATTTTACAATGTAACACGTTGCCAGCTATAGCAAATTCGATTAATCAAATTTAAACTAATTAGACTCCAAATTAACAATGAATACACTAAGATTAAATGAGATTTCTTTGTCTGGCAAACCAACTAAGCAATCTAGCCAGCGGCGGAGCGACCAGGGGCATGGCCCCTAAAACTGTAAATTTTCAATTGAGGTGTTGTATAATTTATAAAAGTTTAAATTAATAATGGTAAAATTACATTTCGATAATTCAAAAATGATAAAAATTTGATTTAACTTTTTAAAAATTATAAAAATTAGTACTATTAAAATGGATATAAAAATAAATAATTTAATTTCCAGAATTTTCTGCCTGCGCAATTAAATCTAGCATTAACATAGTTACAAAACTACCCCTCTCCAAATTTTTTTTTATTTAAATGAAAACAAAACGTAAATAGGTGAATTCAATCGTTCAACGAACCTGATAAAAGGAAAGGTTCCTGCCGAATTCACCGGCGAGTTCTTTGACTCTCTTGAGCGCAACATCTGAGGAATTGTCGAGATTATCAACAACCACCGTTTTGTAACCGCTTAACAACAACTGCAACACCGTGTGGCTCCCGATATAACCGGCTCCGCCGGTCACTAAAATAGTCTTCGACATATTCGATCCAATCAAAACCAAAAAAAAAAAAAAAAAAAAGGAAAGAAGAAGAAACTGAGAGAAGAGGCGAGCCTAACAGAAGGCTAATAATAATTCTTTCAAATTAAAAGGGTTTAATCTTATTAAAGAGTGAAGAGAATTAAAACGAAAAAAAATAGAAGAGAAAAGAAAAGAAAGAGAGATTCTGCGAACGCTTCCGTTTCAAGAAGATGGGAGTGAGAGAGTGAATGAGAAGAATGGCCACGTGGAGTGAACAGGGTGGAAATTTAAAGGCCGGGGAGGCTCCGTATGACGTGGGGATTTTGGATGGGATGGGTTTTTGGAGTAAACTATTCTTCTTCTTCTGCTGCTGCTGCTGCTTTTACATTTATCGCTGCTGCTAAAATGTAAACCTTTATTGTGTAAGGTGTGAGGGAAGGAGGTAAGCTAAATAAAAGGGTAGAGGAATGGACAAGTAATAGAATAGAAGGTGAAGAAATTCACAGCTCATATTTGGCATGCTTCATTTTGTCTTTATAGTTACAGCCTCCTTGATCCTCCATTATTCTTAGAGTAGAGAATCTGACAGCCATCAGTAAGGACTGGGGGCGGTCCATTTTCATGCCTATTAATTTAATATCTCCATATTTTAGTTTTTTCTTGGGTAAATTACGGATAAGGTTACTAAACTATTAGTATATTTACATTTTAATTATTTAATTTTAAAAAGTTATAAAAGGGTTATTGAACTATTCGAAAGCTCCAAATAATAATTCAACAATTGGTATGATGGGTCGTTACCCATCAACAAGTAGAATAATATACCTTAGATCTAAGTATATATGACTGTCAATGTCAGAGATCAGGAAAAAAACTATTTAGATTTTGGTTCGCGGATTTATGATGTTCAATGTTGTTTCATTAAACAAAGCGAACTAAAGAAGAGAAAGAAAATGAGAATTTTCGATTGGTGCAGATGGTGCAAATAGTGAAGGCCATACATCAATAATTTTAACAGTCCAGTAACTTAAATGAAAGCTTTCGAATAGTTCAACAACCATTTTGTAATTTTTTGAAATTGAGTAAGCAAAATATAAACTTATTAATAATTAAGTGATCTTAGTTGCAATTAATCATTTTTTTAAAGAAGGAAAAGAAATTATGATTCTCAAATGTGTTATAAACTCACTTTTAGTTGTACCGACGGAAAGTGCAAAACCTGTGAAATAAATAAATAAAATAAAAAAGAGCTCCACATGGTTTTAGAAAAACAATGAATATTTGATTGAAATAAAAAAAAATTAAAGTTTCTTGAAGATTAAAAAATAAAATAAAACATTAAAAATACTTTTTAAATTAAAAAGTTGAAGCCATGAATTTTTAATTTTTAATTTAATTAATGAATTGAAATTGGTAAAAGAATAGAGAATTTTAAACAATGAAAACTTGTGGTTTTTTTAAGATAAAAATATTAATTTTTTTTAGATAAAAAAATTAATTTTTTTTATTTTCACTAAAAATATTTTGTAAAATTAAAAAAATTAATTTAATTAATGATATATAATTCAATATTTATTTATACATCTAATTATTATTCAATAAAATTAAATATATATAGTAAACTTTTATTAACCAACACCAATAATGTTGTATATAATTAAATTTACGAATACAATCGAATTAATTCATGTCAAGTAGATTGAGTTTTAACTCAATTGGTATGTGTATTGTTGTTAATATAGGAGGATGTGGGTTTGAGTACGGTAAATTGTATTATATTCCTATTTATGAGTTAGAGAATGGCTATAAGTAATTCTAAACATTATGTAAAAAAGAACTGATATGATCAAAATCTATAATGAAATTATTTAAAAAAAATTCACCTAAAACAGAATCTTAATAATCAAATAAAAAAGTTATAAAAAATTTTTTTTAAAAAAATCCCAAACCACCATATTACAGAAATATAAATTTTGAGCATCAAGAATCTCATGTCACATCACATGATATAAAATTTATAATACCACCAAAAATGAATGATTTAATGGATGACAAAAAGAAGGTTCATTGGACTTTTTAAACTCAATTTGGCATTAATTCATCATTGATTCTTCCTATTCTGAGCCAATGGAAAATTTAAAAAATTGAAATAGGAAGTAAGCGATTAAGGCTTGTAAAATTATATTAATTCGATTTAAAAAATTTGATAAAAATTTTAATTTTTAAATCAAATAAATCGAGATATTTGAATCAACTCAAATAAAAATTTAAAATTTTTTGTTTAAGTCGAATATGAATTACACAATTCGAGTTATCTAAAAATCTGAATAAGAAAAGATAAAATTATGTCGTTTTGATAAATGTTTACCTATTAAATTAAAAGGTAAAACCATTATGTTGTTTATGTAGTTAAATAATCTTGTACTTCGTCTACTATTTAAATAATCGGTCTATGTAAATACAACATTGAGTATAAATAATATGATTCGTTAACTCGATTCAAAGCTTTTTGACTCGATTCGGAAAAATTTAAATTGAGTTCGATTGCTAAAATAAAATTTATCAACTTGACTAACTTGAAAATTTCCCTCGACTCGATTGAATGCTCACCGCTAATTACATTATAGACTGTAGATACAGAAATATATTAAAATCTATAAATATAAAATTTTCATATATGAAAATTAAAATATAAAAAGAGAAATTATAGTAGCAACCTGTAATACCTTTATAGGCAATGATTAGGGAAGTAAGGTGGTATGTTGTCCATGTTTTTGTTGCCACCCATGTTTCCCACATCTTTATCCAGCTGTGTAGTTATTGAAATGTTTCAAATGGTATTGGACTATTGTTTAAAATTTTCAAGGTTGATGGCCCAATTTTTGACCAATCCAGCCAGGACAAGAATGTTATGCACAGCCTAACTACATGTGCCACCCAATGGTTAGCCATAGAAACTGAGTTCTTCAGGGCACTAAAAACGGAAATAACTTGGAAAATATTGTTCACATTTGGCCAGCAATGCAAATAAAATATTTCAGGCTTCCTCAGCAGAAAAGCTTGTTCTGTTTACAAGCTCAAGTTGGGGTTGGCTGAGAAACACCAGCAGTAATGGGCAATGGTGCAGAAAAGCTTGTTCTTTTTACAAGCTCAAGTTGGAGTTGGCTGAGCAACACCAGCAGCAATGGACAATGGTACAAATGGGTGCATGTTACATTACAACTTCCTCAAAAAAGACCCGGAATCAGAATGATTAAGAAAAGGAACATATTTTTTTTACAGGTATTGAAACCTGGTCCATAGTCCATATACCTCCTAACCGGAAGAAACTCCAACTCCGGCATATTTATCGATCATTCTAAGAGTATCAGATACCCTTAACGATGGTTGCCAAGGCAAAGCTCTAACGGGAGAGACAAAAAGGAAGAGGCGTTGTTGTATACAAAATTTGGGGTGAAAGTTGCGAGACAGCCAAGATGAAGAATTGCTAATTAAAAATATACAGTGGAGGTGCGGGGAATCGAACCCCGTGCCTCTCGCATGCGAAGCGAGCGCTCTACCATATGAGCTACACCCCCTGGCCGCTGAGTAGGGCTACGTGTATTTTTTAAAATAATCATTAAGGGTACTTTGCCACAAATCTTACATATTGCTTTACATTAGAGTTGGCAAAACAAGCATCAGCATAAAAGCTCGCCCTTGTCAATCCAACTTGTAACAATTCAAGTTCATAATAGATCCAAGTTTAAGAAAGTTTGAGCTTAAGAAAATTTAAGTCCATAACAGGTTCAAGTCTGAGATTAATTTGACCTGAACCTAATATAAATCCAACCCAAAACTCAAGAAAACCCGACTTTATAATTGAATAATCATAATAGATATTAATAATTAATATAATTTTATGTTATTACTTAAAATAAAAACAAAATATAAATAAAGGATAACTTTTTTATTTTTTTGAAAATATATTCATAAACATTGCATATTTAAAGTAAAATTTTATTAATAGAAAAAGTAAATAATAAATTTTTATGTTAAATTATAAAGTGAAATAATTTTTTAAAAACATTGATTTAATATAAATTTTTTTTAACAATCACATTATAAGTTTTGATTATATCTTTCTTTTTGACACAATGCTTATAATTATCTATATCCCTTCCTCAACCCATAAATAGGAAGATAATACATTTCAGCGTATTCAAAACTATGTCATCTTACATGAACAACAATGCTCATTTATCCCAAGCCTGATTTGTATATGAAAAAACAGGGCAATGTGAAAGGGCAGTGAAGGCAATGAAGGAAGGTGGGAAAGTTGTGATAGTGATTGGAGCAGTGACTGTGCCAGCATTTGTGTTTATAGTCACTTCAAATGGGGCTGATTTGGAGAAATTGAACCCTTACTTGGAAAGTGGGAGAGTGAAGGCTGTTATTGATCCCAATGGCATTTACCCTTTCTCTCAAACGCTTAAAGGACTTGCATATGTCGACACTGGTAGAGTCGCTGGAAAAGTAGTCATATATCCAATCCAACAAGATAAGTAATTTGAATCAGAACAACACTCACATTTGTGATGGAAGTGTTTGATCATATGTTACCAATTGGTCTCATGTAATAAAAACAATAATGTTTCCTTCTAATGTTTCTCTATAAATGCACTTCATCAAAGTTACATTGTAATTAGCCATCTGCGTATTTGGCAGCTGGAACAGATATTTGATCCTCTACAAACACCATTAAGGTATTAACACTTATCCCAGTGCTCTAAGAACCAATATACAGCTGGTTTGTCACAATTTTCACATAAAAGCTTGAAAGTAAATTGATGTCCACTAGCAAGTTCCAAAAAACAAGAAGCCGAGCCTGCATCTGTATAGGTAGGCAGAGTTGTTGTCAAACAGCTTGTCCTATCCTTCAGTTGCCAAACCGGCCTCTTCCCGAAGGCATTCTCTGTTGACCACCACCGTTGCGTTGAAAAGCATTGGTCTGACGTAACAATGCCCTAATCCCCTGCTCCTTCATATTGGCAAACAGTGAGTCCAGTGTTTGAGGCCTTTGCTTTCTAACTACTTCTCCTTGCTGCTCCTGCTGTTGTTGCTGCAAAGATAAACAAATTTCTCACTTGGCAGTCGGCATCAATTCAGTATGACTACTGTAACATCATGTTTAGACATTAGACTACCTTTGCCGCAAAATTTCCGTTTGTAACCCTCCTTTGCATAGGTGGTGCTCCAATCCTGCACCCAGAAATGAAAACCATAATTGGATGGATGGTTGAAACTGCATAAAACGATTAGAGAGTTCAAGTCCAACAATAGCTTTAACCCAACAAGCCTAGCAACCAGCAGCAAATCGCCGAGCCTCGAAAATCTTACCATCAGATGAAGACTATATCAGTTTCCAATAAATGCAAAGATAATACAAACTTCAACAACATAATCATGACTCTAAACCCCAATCTGGAAATGCTCTTCTACCTCAAAAACCAGAGAGAAAGCCCTCAGATGCAGTAGCAAAAATGAGGAAAATTGTAAGGGTAAATGCTCCAGACTGTCAAAGAAGCAGTAAACTTCCATTCGAGTAACTTCCCCAAGTCCCATCTTGTGAATGAAGTCGACATATACCAAAGATGACACAAAAGGTAGCATTAAGATGTCAAATTTACTCTAAAAGAACAAAATAAAACCAACTTAGTCTTTCAATATTCCCAAACCCAATATTCTTCCTCTTCCTTATTTCTAGCTCAGAGGTTTCAATATGGCACCAGGATGATTTATCGAATCTTCCTGAAATTAAATTGGGTGTTGCTTATAAATAAGTTGACCATACACCTGTGGAAGCATTCCCAGCTTCTTCAACTGTTCAAGAAGCTGAAGACCAGCTGGGAATGATTCCACCGGTGTACAGTCAACTTATTTACTCAACATAATTTAGGTTGATCTGATAAAACATTTAATGTACCGTCAATAATTTTAATCTTTGATTATTTTTAGTTTCTTCCAATATCTTATGGATTTCATTTATTTGTTAAAAATGCTTTGAAAAGAAAAATAGTTATTTTAATATAAAATTTATGTGCTTGTTGAAATAAATTTATAAAGTAAAATCATGCAATATTGACCTACTAAATTCATGCTCTCTATATTAATTCTCAACAAATATAAACTCATGCAATCTACATTATTTCTCAATAAATATTGCATTCATTCATTTAGTCACTACTTATTTTTGATAAAATTATAATTTAGTCAATCTTATTTCTGTACTTATTCAATTTAGTTCTTCATGTTGATTTCATGTCATAAAAAATTGGATTATTTTCATTCTTGATCCTTTAACTTACTGATTTTTACAGTTTGACCCCTTAGATTTTGAATATTTACACTTAAGCCATAAACTTTTCATATATTTACAAGTTAGACATTATTTTAAATAAATGTATCATAACATACTTCATAATTCAAATTTTTTCTTGGTATCACTCAACCTTTTTTTTACCATCTTTATATCATTTTCTCACTTTATCGAAAATTCAATTATTCATTATTCAATTTAATACATTGTTCAAAATTAACAAATTTAGCTCTCAATATTTACAAATTTGAAAAATTAGAACTAAATTGACAAATATTTAAAATTTTGAGGGCTAAATATTTTTATTTTTTAGAATTAAAATTAAAATGAAAAATTCTCTAACACTAAGAGCTAAATTTGTTGAATTTTTAAGATTTAGGATAAAATTGATAAAATGTGTAAACATTTGAGAGCTAAATTTATTATTAGACTAACAGAAAAGCCCATGTTTACGAAAACTAACGGTGTAGTCACTCAAATATTTAATTTTGAAAAATTGTGTGATTAAATAAAAAATTAATAATTAAGTGACCAAAACAGAACTAGTTGCATAATTAGGTCACCGTTCTTGTAGTTTACCCAAACAAGGACAAAAGCGTAGAAATCTTGGTTAAAAAGAAGGCTTAAATTCTGTTGATATTACCTATACGTATGCTGTGAAGTTAATCCTTGCACTTTATTTTGTTGATT
Source organism: Gossypium longicalyx (assembly GCA_025698465.1). Taxonomy (NCBI): domain Eukaryota; kingdom Viridiplantae; phylum Streptophyta; class Magnoliopsida; order Malvales; family Malvaceae; genus Gossypium; species Gossypium longicalyx. The sequence continues at coordinate 1,886,756 of CM046995.1, read as the reverse complement.
TAAAATTTTTCAGTAATTAATTAAGTTTTATTATTTCCCGGGGTTAAATTAGAATAATTTTTTAAGAGGGTGAAATGAAATTTTAATTTTTTATAGTTAATATCTTTATAATTTTTAAAATTAAATCGAATTTTATAATTTTAGGAGGCCAAAGTACAATTTTATCTTTACTAATTTAAAATTTAAATTTTTTTAAAGGGCTTAAATAGTATTTTTCCATTTTAGGAGGGACCGGGGCCCTGCCAGCCCCCTAAAAAATTCGTCTATGATTATTTTCAAAATTTGATATGATAAATATATAATTACATATATATAATGTCATATCATCTTATTATTTCAATATATTACTCATTAAAAAAAGTCAGTTATGGATTTAAAGATCGACATTTGTGTTAAGGCAGAAATTTTAAAATTCAAAAAATATTAGTTATAATAATGATCTAATTGAAGAACATAGACTAAATCAACAACTTTACCAATAATACCAAGGATGTTTGAACTAGACCAGACCAATCGACTAGGGTCCTAGTCCAAAGAATGGTTTTGAACCAATTAGACCTAAAATCGATACAAACCAGTTAAACTAGTAAAAAAAATGGTTGAACCGACAATTGAATCGGGTTTTTTATTTTTAATTTTTAATAATTTTTTAATCAAACTAATTGGATTGGTCGAACAGGTTCGACCACCAATTTGGTCTAAAAAACATTGTACACGACTAATAACAAAATTTAACCAAACAAATTTAATTGTTATTGTTTGACCCGGATTAAAATTTGAAAATTAGAAAGACAAAAATTGACCAATTCAAAAAGTACGGGGGGTTAAAATTGAGCAAATTAAAGTATAAAGACTAAATTTATAACTTGTGCAGAGTACAGGGACTAAAAAATGAAAATTTAACCAAAAAATCCAAGACAAGAACCAAAAATAGAATCTAACCGTCCAAGACAAAATTCGATTTTTTGTTGGCAGTTGACAAAAAAACTGACAAAAATTAAGGAAAAAAAAAACAAAAATATTTTAGCTTCGATTAGCTTCCTTTGGATAATCATCTCTCAGTGATGGAGGAACCTCGAAAACAACAGGTTAGGGGCCTTTCGCTTGATCTATCAATTCGATTAGGGCTTTCTAATGATTCAGATTTACAATTAAAATCTTTGTATTTTCTTCTTTTCTGACTTCATTAAATGTTAAAATCCTCGATTGGGTTATCCCAAATTCAGGTATCGTTGAGAGGAGCAAGCGCAAGAGAAATATCAAGAGATGCGCTGCTTGAGAAAGTTTCTCAAGAAAGAGAGCATCGCAATTATGCAAGAAAAGCTGCCTCCGCTTCAATCTTTATCCAGGTTTACTTTTCACAATGTTTCTGTGTGTTTTTTTCTTCAATTAAGTTGTGTTGTATTAAAATTTCTCTGTTTTTTTTTTAAATTTATATATATTTGTAGAAAGTTTGGAGAAGCTATGGTGAGACAAGGAAAGTGGCTATGAAATTTCAAGAAGAATGGGAAAGTTTGGTGAAGTATCAAGCTGGAATTATGACTGGGGAGTTGATTTCCAGCAGTGTTTTAAGGCCTTTTATTTTCTTCATTACACGTTTATCCATTCGGCAACGAAAGATTCTTGCCAGAGAATTAAAATGTATGCAGACTTGCTTCGGGATTCTCTTGGATAGCATAAATTCAACTGGTATGCTAATACTTTTAAATCGAATTCAATTATCCATTGCTCCTATGAAATGTCCTGCTGTGTATTAGATGTAGGACCTCCTTTTCTTTTTATCTTGGCTAGGTTAATAGACAGTTTGTATTGATTTCCTTGTTTGCTGGATAGATTCAAGGAAGAATATTTGCTCCCTGATTGTTGGCACGACTGAACAGAGAAGAACATCCATGTACCAAATGCGAAAGCTGATTTCACTCTGCTCATTCATTCTCTCTGAGTGTGATACGTCTCATGCAGGAAGTCAAGATATTGTTGTTCTGACATCTCTTGCATTGCGTTTTGTTGTTGTCTTAACTGATCTGAAAAGTTGGAAGATTGTTAATGATGAGAATATTGGGGATGCAGATGCTGCAGTGAAGAACTTTGTTAGCTTTATTGGTAGTTGTAGAAGTGGTCTTTATGCATCTTTGAGAAGCTATATAAGCAGATTGGATGCTTCTTCTTCTGCTAAAGTGAAAAGTATTGTCCAAACTGATGATAAATTCTTGATCAGCGCAAGTGCAATTACTATAGCTATTCGCCCATTTAGTCTGACAACCTTTAACGCAGCTGATTGTATTAAGTTTGATGTGCATTCTGCTGCTGAGCAGTACTGTTTATACTTACTCACAATTCCTTGGCTCACTCAACGTGTACCAGCTGTTCTTCTACCTGCTCTAAAGCACACGTCTACTCTTTTACCATGTTTGCAACTTTTACTGGTAATACCCTATTAAATCCCAATCTCCCTGTGTCCTCTTTCTCATGCATTTTCAAGATTTTTGCTTTCCAATCATGCATATGACCATTATTCATGCTAACTTAAATTCATACTATCCAAGCATCTGATGCTATTTCTTTTCTTTTTGTTTCTCAGTCATCATTACTTGTCTTTGTTGGCAGTTATATCATTTTTTTTCTATGATTCAATTCAGTTCATATATAGCCTACTTTTATTGTTACTCAATATAGTACTCCTTTAAAAGGCCATGTACCGGCTTCCTATATAGCAAGCTGAAATCAATGAACCCATAGCTAGCATTAGTCTTATTAGTTAAAATAGAGACTAATAGATGTACCCTGGGGCTAGCTGCAGTTATTTTCACTAATTATTGCATCTTTTGTAAGTTCTATGCAAATGTGCAAAGTGCTACTAACTTGGTTCGTTTTGTATTCAAATGAAAGCATAGATTTGCTTTTATTGTCTCTAGAATATCATATTTTATAGTATGTGGCTTTCATATAAATCCGTTACTTGTATACTAGGTTGCCTTTTCATTTATGCTCTTTTACTATTAATCCTTCAATTCATGTTGAAAAACCCTAAGCTTCAAATTGTTTTACTTATTACACAACTCTATGATTTGAGGCATGTGGAACTGATCAAACTATGGCAGGTGATGACAGACTTCAAAAGATAAAATTGTCAGAATGATGTCAGGCATTGATCAGTTTAGCATGGACTGTTCTCTGAATGCAGTTCCACCAATTGGTTGGGCTCTTGTGAACATTATAGGCCTAGCTGCTGGGAGTGAGAATGACTTTATGCATTCTGGAGTCTTAAATCAAGGTCTCGAATATGCAACCTATGTCCATGTTGTAACCATTCTTGCAGACAACTTATTGTCATGGCTTCATGATGCTGGGTGGAACGAAAAGGGGAATCAGAATCTTGAAGGCAATGATGGAGCTTATGAACCACCTGTCAGTATGCAGGAGAATAAGACAACATGTGGGTCCTTAAAGACATCCTTTATTGACCTATTTAGACCTGTTTGTCAGCAATGGCATCTTAAAAAGCTTTTGGAAAAATCAAAAACATATGCTTATATAGATGAGAGTAAGACCAAGATCCTACCTCCAAACAACTTAGAATCTCTGGAGAACTTGAGATTGCTTGATATTGCATATTTTTACTCATACATGCTTAGGATATTTGCGGCATTCAATCCCATGATTGGACCGTTGCCTGTTCTCAATATGCTATCTTTCACTCCTGGATTTCTTGGCAACCTTTGGGGAGTGCTAGAAAATTCCATTTTCCTAGGAAATAGTCACACCATTGGAGATGCTAATTATGCCAGAAGCAAAGTTTCAGGGAAGAAAAAAGGAGTTGATAAAAAACTAAAACAGGCCAGTAATGACGGAGTCAGTAAATGGGCTAATGTATTGCAGAAGTTAACTGGCAAATCACAAGTAGAGGTTGATTTTTCAGATCCAGCTGATGATCATCAGGTTGATGAGGATGCTTCTGATGTTTGGGACGTAGAGCCTTTGAGGCGTGGTCCTCAAGGTATTTCAAAAGATATGTCATGTCTGCTTCATCTGTTCTGTGCCACTTATTCTCATCTGCTGTTAGTTCTTGATGACATAGAGTTTTATGAGAAACAGGTAAACTGATTATTTAGTTATCTCTCTGTTTTCTATCTTTGTCTCTGTTGTTTATTGGAGTATTTTGGGCATGATTTAGGTTCCATTCACACTGGAGCAACAACAAAGAATTGCTTCAATGCTCAATACACTGGTCTATAATGGCCTGTCTTGTAGCGTGGGCCAACAAAATGCTTCCCTTATGGACTCTGCCATCAGATGCTTGCATCTAATATATGAAAGGGATTGCAGGCACCAGTTCTGCCCCCCTGCTTTGTGGCTTTCACCAGCTAGAAGGAGCCGACCTCCCATTGCAGTAGCTGCTAGAACTCATGAAGTTGTATCAGCTAATATCAGATCAGAGGATGCTGTAGTTGTTCACAGCACGGGTTCTGTAATCACCAGTATGCCACATGTATTTCCATTTCAAGAAAGGTATTAAATCTTAAGAAATTTAATTGCTATACCATGTAATTTAGGTATGCACTTTTAACTCACCCTGTTCACCAGAATTTCATCTAACGCAAAGTCAATGGTTCATATTTTGAATGTGCTCATAATATTGTTGTGTTCAAATGAGAAGTTACATCTGACATATATTAGATGATCATTAAATCCTCCTATTACTAGATATAGAATGGCCTAATTTATTTGATCGAGCCAAAGTCTTTTGGTTGACATAGTTTGTATCTTTGGCAGGGTTCAAATGTTTAGGGAGTTTATCAGCATGGATAAAGTCTCTCGGAGAATGGCTGGTGAAGTAGCTGGACCTGGTTCCCGATCAATTGAGATAGTAATTCGTCGAGGTCATGTCATTGAAGATGGCTTTCGACAATTAAATTCACTTGGCTCAAGGTTGAAGTCATCAATTCATGTTTCTTTTGTTAGTGAATGTGGCCTCCCAGAGGCTGGTCTGGATTATGGTGGATTATCTAAAGAATTTTTAACTGATATATCTAAAGCAGCTTTTGCTCCTGAGTAAGTTGTACTGGTTTTTATGCTGAAAAAGTTGTTTTATTATTCTTCTTTTTGAAACTTTTTAAAGTTAATTTATTTTTTCTATTTAAAGGTATGGATTATTTTCCCAAACATCAACTTCAGACAGACTTCTAATACCTAATGCAGCTGCAAGATTTCTAGAGAATGGTATTCAGATGATTGAGTTCCTTGGAAGGGTTGTTGGTAAAGCACTTTATGAAGGAATCTTACTAGATTACTCTTTTTCACATGTTTTTGTGCAAAAGCTGTTAGGCCGATATAGCTTTCTTGATGAACTGTCAACACTTGATCCTGAGCTCTACCGGAACCTTATGTATGTCAAGGTTAGCCCTCATGAAGATCATGTGTGTTATCAATTTGATCTTTATTCCTTTTTGAAGACGACTCTCCTAGTATGGCTAAATTATCTTTTGACTAGACAAATAGCTTTATAGTTGTAGTTCGTATGCCACTTGATGTTTATGTTGCATTTCGAAGGGTTAATAGAAATGAGTTTTCTGGGTGACAAGCCTGCTTTGCATATTGAGCTCATTGTCGGGCAAGAATTAGCAAGATACTGCTATGGGAAGGTAATGAGGTGGGATATGTGTTTAATCTGCAAGTGACTCCTGTAAGTGATAGGATGAAGTATATAATGTCTGCATTTTTCATCTATTTGATCAAGTCAACAAGGACTGAAACCAAGGCATGAACTTCCTGTAGCTTGCTTCCTGGATAGTTGATGATATTTCCTTATTATCTTTTTTGGAGGACAAAATTTTTTATTTTCTTTCTGTGCTCATTATAACATGGATTCTCCATAAACTACGGAGAGAAGGAAAATGGGAGAAGAATATTTTAAGCTTCACCAATCATTTGATCAACGGTGAACATAGAGAATTACAAAGAGACTAAAGAAGAAACAATAGACTTTTTAAGATGGAAAGGCAAGAAGGCGTTATATATTCAAAAGGGGGAAAAAGAAAAAACTAAAAGAGAATGTGATGTTTATATGTTCTCTGTGCAGTATTTCTCCATCTATATGGTTACATACCCAGGCTCAACTTGTTGATGTCTTCAAATAGAAAGTTTTGCCAATCTTTCTGCTCATTGCGATTGCTTAAATATTCCTCAAGGGAGAAAAGACTGCAAAACCTATATGGATCCTACATTCCATTTTTTCCTACATCACTCTTCTAGGATATTGGAAGTATTACCCCCTTTGCATCATGATCTAAATTCTTTTAGACTAAGGATCTAGTATTTGCTTGTCTTGTCTGCTTTAATGTAACACATTTATTTATTTTTTCCTGTACACAAAGTTCCTAATGTTTGAGATCTATGCATGTAAAGGAAAATCTTACAACTTTTTAATCTTGTTGAATACTTTAACTGCAGCACTATGAAGGTAATGTCGAGGATCTCTGTCTAGACTTCACAGTTACTGAAGAATCTTTTGGTAAACGGCATGTTATTGAGCTTAAACCTGGTGGCAAGGATGTTTGTGTGACTAATGCGAATAAGATGCAGTATGTTCATGCAATGGCATTTTACAAACTCAACCGACAGGTCTATCTTTATTTATTTCATAAATATTATAGAAATATATCTATGCATCTATTAACTTGTTTTCAATGTTGGATTGCAGATGCTTCCCTTTTCAAATGCATTTTATAGGGGGTTAACTGATCTTATATCTCCATCTTGGTTGAAGTTATTTAATGCAAGTGAATTTAATCAGGTATACTCCTGATGCTTTTTTGTGGAGCCATACTTGTGAATAGTAGTAATTAATGATGGGCTGACTAGATTTCTTTTTATCACTTACTGATAGGCTGATTAATAGCACACAATGCTGACCCACATTACTGCCTGTATGCAGTTGCTTTCTGGTGGAGACCATGATATTGATGTTGATGATTTAAAAAGTAATACACGGTATACTGGTGGCTATTCTGAGGGAAGTCGAACAGTTAAACTTTTCTGGGAGGTATTAGCATAATGGAAGTTTAATTGATTTTTCTCATGTTTGACTTAGTTCCTCAAATGTTTTAATCATGTAATTGCTGCATGAATACAGTTCTGTTTTAAATTTCATTTAGGTTATGAATGATTTTGAGCCCAAAGAACGTTGTATGCTGCTAAAATTTGTGACCAGCTGTTCGCGAGCTCCTTTATTGGGGTTCAAATACTTGCAGCCGGCTTTCACAATTCATAAGGTATGCTGTTATATCTGTTAAAAGTTTTCCCAGTTTATACTTAATTAATTTAGTGAACTAGATTGCAACAAACAAAAAACAAAAGGAAGAAATTTCCCTAGATTTAAAAGAAAAATCTATTGTAAAGGGCAGGGATGAACAATAATTGTAAATGGAGAAAGGGGTGCACGACTATCCTAAAATCTCATCTACAACTGAAACTAAGTCAGGAATCTTCTTGATCTTGTATAGGTTGCAAGTGATGCTCCTCTTTGGGCTGCAATCGGAGGTTCAGATGTGGAGCGACTTCCATCAGCTTCTACATGCTATAACACTCTCAAGGTTCAATAATAGGGGATGGATGCTCTCCAGTTTAATAATTACTATGTTAAAAGGCGCCATAACAACATCAAACTTTAACACAAGTGATTTTTTATCATCTCATATCTGTGTTTTCTTGCTCTATTGGATGGTTACAGCTTCCAACATACAAGCGGTCAAGTACTCTGAAAGCAAAGCTTCGTTATGCAATTAATTCTAATGCTGGATTTGAACTTTCTTAAGGACCTGAGATTTTTAACTGGCGCAGGTGAACTTCCTTGTTATCTAAATTCATTTCTATTCATTTCTATCTACCGTAAGGATTTTAAGATATTAAAAATTTTATGTATGTCCGTGCTAAAGTTCAGGTGTCTTTCAAGTTTTAATTGACATATAGTTTATTTATGGTTAACATTGGAGACTGTTCGGATAAACAGAGAATTGTTATAGGAATGGAAGAATTGATTAAATAGAAAATGAAGCCTGCTAGTGGAAGACCTTAAATATCTTGAGCATAATTAAATGATTTCATCATTCACAAATTTTGATTATGTAGGAATATGTGATAGATGTGAATCCCAAAGTTGCATGCTAAATAGGGCAGAGTACGCTATAGATGTGAATCCCAAAGTTGTATGCTGGTCAGTGAGAGCAGTTTACATATCTTTCGCAATGCTTACACTATCATATGTCTATATTGTATAACAGCCTGCATTTGCTGGCATGCTTGAAGAAAGCTATAACTAAATTATTCACAAAGCAACCATATCAATTTTTTATTGAGGCAAGGATCAATAAATTAACTTCCTTGGCAGAAATGCTGCGATATACCCCTGCTAAAAGCATAAATAAGGAGTTTTTACGTGTGAAAATATCCTGTTAAAACAGTCATACCAATGAAGTACATATTTTAGACTTATAGTAATGTCAATATCCTCCATATGAGAAGATTACAGGAACAGGTAATAGTGTTTTCCTTTTTCCTTTTTTCTTTTACCCCCTTCCTATGACATAGCTTCAAGATATGAGGGACACTCCCTGTGCTAGCAAATCGCCTGCCAAGACCTGGTTGGCTGCTTCGGAGGGATGGAATCCATCCCAAAATACATATGATGTAGCATTGGAGCATGTCCCTAGGGCCCTGGAATTGCAAAGCAAGGAGGTCTCTAGTGTACCTGTTCCACAGCAAGCTCTTCTTGACTCAAAGAAACCTGCAACAATAATAACACCAAATTCACAGTGAAAAAGCATATTAATGAATAATGAGTCACTTCATTCAACTGCCAAATCATGCATGATGGAGCCTTGAATAAAACAATGGAAGGATCCACATCATTGTGAAGTTGATATACATGACTAGATAATAACCCAAAATTTTACTAGTGTCATGTTACTATTATTAGTAAAACTTTATCTTATAATACTAGGTTTTCCTTGGTTAAAGAACGAAATTTGGTAATTGAAAATTACTTTCGGAAAATCTGATCTTGTTGATTCAGTTCACGTCAAGTTTGACAGCGGAGTATATTTCACTACTGAAACTTTATCTTTTAATTTTTCCTACTCATACGGAAGGTTGATTCATTGTATTGACTAACTACTCTATTGCAGAATAGGTGGTTTACCATTATCACTGGGCTTTGTAACCATGTCCAAGAGAGGCTGGTATATGTCAAAGACCACTAGTTTGAGACCAGGCAACCTGTTCTGTAGGCTTAGTGACGTGCTGTTCAGTTTATTGTTGAAGGCAATGGCATCTTGGTTTAACCTTGCAACACACTGATTACTTCCTGCACCAAATACGGTGATGGCTGCAGGTAAACAACCTGTTGGTGGTAAGGTTGTCACTCCAATCCTCCTTGCTCCCAGTCCATACAGATTCTGTTTCAATCATAAAACAGTTGTGTGCTTTAAAAAACCAGTATGTAAGAAGCTCGCTTCTCTCTTTTTCTTCTGTTTTAAATAAATGTTGTTTTGAGCTTCCATACAAAAATTCTTTTTTTACTTTTTTTTTTTTACAGTTCACAAGTATATTATTTCTTGTAACATGTTGTCTACTTTCCAGAATGGTTAGAGATACATACAAACATGATTCAGAACAGACATGAATTTCTCATGTAAATGGTCCAGATATTATATATGTTAAAAGTTGCGTGATCCTCATAAGCGTTTCCAGAAAATATAATAGCCCCTATAAGTAAATACAAATGCTAAATGATACCTGAATGAAAGTAGTGTAGGATCTTATGAGAATATCAGAGAACTGATCGGGTGTATAGATTCTGTTAACTAGAGGATTGATGTAATAGTTCTGAATATAATCACTGCTTCCTGCACTCAAAAGATGTATGGCACCAGAGATTATGTTGCTGGCTCCATCGTTTCCTTGCATGTTCACCAGTTTCGTTTGGTACTCCCTGTAGTAGTTTAACTGCTGGGTCAATGTTATGGCACGCTACAAAAACCAATAAATCAGTTGATCTTGTTAGATAATCAGGCTTCAGAGTCAAAGAGTATAGAGAGAAAAAGAGGGTGAATTGAGGGGTTAGGGATATTAATTGTTTTACATATAGGTTTGCAGTACTGTCATATAAACCAGAGGCAGCTGAAGCAAAATTGGCTCCAGTCAGGAGAGCATTTCCTATAGCATCTCGACTAAGGTAAGCCGGTGGGTATGAAGTAAACCCAAGGTACTCAGCTGTGCATGCAAGAATGAAAAAGCTCCATGAGAGAAGAAGGTGAAGGAACCTAAATTAATGAAAAAAAAAGGTATGGGTTCTCAAGGAAATATTACCAGTGAAATCTGTAGCAAGTTTTCCATTGCAGAATCTTCCTGTTGGCCTGTGAGTAACAAAATCTCTTCCATATGGTGGAAAGTTTGATTTGATAAGTGTGTTGAGATTGTTGTTATTCCCCACATCAACAACCGAGTCCCCAAAGATGATGAGTGCAGGAACAAGGGGATCTCCATTAGCCACTGAAGAAACCGAAACCAGCACAAGAACCAAGGTAGCCAAAAACTCACTTGAAGCTCTCATTTTCTTTTTCTCTTTGACTTAACTGTAAACCTCACAATGCATGTATACTAGAGAAAGAGAGAGAGGTGTAAAAGAGAAGTGAATGGGGTGAAAGAAGGGGTAGGTGTAGGAGAATTTAAGGAGAAAAAGCCATAGGTGAAAGTTATGGTCAAACTGAAACAAATGTCTTTAAGAGAATGGTTCCATTAGAGGTGCTTATTTCTAGGAGAAAGAGGCATGTTTTAGCAGTCCATAAAGCCCATAAGTTCAGCCATTAGGCTTACAAAAACAAAGTGACAATCATTTTGTCTGTGTTCTAAACTTTTTTTCTTTAGGTGACATTAGAATCAGTTAAAAAGTTCTATTTACTTTTTCGAAAAAGAGTATTGGTTGTTGCCCCTTCGGTGTGCATCCACACATTTTGCATAACGTTCAAGAGTTGGCGTGTCTTCAACAAATTTTGCCATTTTTGTTCAACTAGCATGATCACTTCAGCCATCCCAAACAAATCAATTTGTTTCTTGAAGTACTCTGTGTCTCACACTTATATCCGTAGTATATCCTGATTCCAAAGACCCCAAAAACATGAAGTCCTATGTGTCTCACACTTGTATCCGAGTATATCCTGATTCCAAGGACTCCAAATACATGAAAAATCATATGCATTACATGTCTGACATTTTCACCCAAGTTCGGTTAACATAGCATAGAGGTTGACCTAATTGGTTAAAATCGTTTTGAGTTGGACTACAACGTAAAGGGATAGTCTTTCTCTTTATCTCCTTTTACCTATATTTTTAGTGTCAAAATTAGGTCAAAAAATCTTAATCTTTCTTTGCATTTAAAGGCATGTTTTTCATCAATATTGCACATTAGCCTAAACAAACCACATTAAATATGAATCCTTTCTTTTAAGAAGGATCGTTTTGAAGTGAGGGTTACTATTATCCCAAATAGTGAGGTCACTTCACTAGGGTTTGTCTTTGCTTCATTTCTTTGATGTACATATAAGGGAGAAATCAACATTTAGCCTTTGAACTTGATTGTATTTCCCAATTTGGTCTTTGAATTTTTTTGGGTTCACATCAAACTTTGAGTTTGATAACTTTTTCCATTTTTAGTTTCATATGATGATATGATACTTTAATATTGTGTCATGTCATCAACTTTTATATAAAAAATTGAAGTGATGATTAAGTATATTCTTAAAACGTTACAGTCATCACATGAATTAAAATTAAATTTTTTTTGTCAAACTCAATAATTAACGTGAAAAAAAAAGAGTTTACAAAATTAACAAATTGAGAGGCTAAACACACCCATAAAAAAATGCAGAATATATGCCTTGGCTTTACCCATATTTGTTTCTGGACACGTAGTATGGACTATATTCATCATATTCCTCCTTTAAAGGAATATGGAGTTGGTTAGTTCAAGAAAGGAGATAATGAGTTGGATATGATAAAGCACAAAAAGGAGGTGAGTATGGTGTAGGAGTTTGAACTTTGAGATGTGTTTCGATACTTAAATTAATATTTAAATTGAAAATTATTGAAATAGATAAAAGAGTGTACAAAAATCGAACATTAAGTAACATGTTAAGTAATTTAATAACCGAAGATTTTATGAGATTTTTGTTTTAATTAAATTTGGAGTCAAACGAGATTTTTTAAATTAAGAGTGAAGCTCTTTTAATGTCTTTTTCTCATCTACAATACTTTAATTCAAGACCTGACTTAAATTTGGAGTCATACGAGGTTGTTTAAATTAAGAGTAAAGCTTTTTTAATTTTTTTTATCTACAGTAATTTAATTCAAGACTTTACTTAAATCACATTGAACTTTTTATCACTCGACCCAATAAAAATTTCTTTTTTTCTTTTTATTTATATAAATTTTATCCGCTCTCACTTGACACATAAAAAAAAATTATTCAATTCAATAGTTAAAGAAAACCTCAATAATAATAATAATAATAATAATAATAATAAAAGAACATTAAATAATGAAGAGTAGCTAAGAGTGTCTGCAACAATGAAGCAAGCATGCGGGCACAAGCATTCAAGGACCACAATCCCATTGTGGGATTGTTTAAATGCTTCAAGTTCAATCAACAGTGAATGCCTTTTTTTAAAGGTGAATGTACTTGAGAGGTCCCTCTATTATAGAGATTTAATCGAATTAGTCCTTTACTATTAAATGAAATAATTTAGTTCTTCTACTATTAAAAAGAATTAAATAATGCCAAATTAGAATATATTTAACATTTTCTGTATAAAAAAATCATTTACTATTTAATAAATTTAATATTTTTAAAGTTTTTATGGTTTTATAAATGAAATTTTTTGTTTGGAATTGAATTGCAATTGGAAAAAAAATTCAAGATATTTTTTATACAGTAAATATTAACTCAGTTACAGTTCAAACTTATTTAATTTATTTTAAAAGTATATATATTAAATTGATTCATTTAATAATAGCGGGACTAATGTGATCAAATTCTTACAATATAGGGACCTCCCAAGTACTTTAAGTCTTTAACCCTTTTTCCCTTCAAACAAAGAATCCATATTTGGACCTATTTGTCCATTCGCTCTCTTCAATTCTCTTGACAAATGTGGATCAAAGGGTCTCCTGGGGCAAAATTACAACTTGTAAATGAATATGAACAAATCCAAAAAAATAAGAGTTGGTTTTAAAATAGAACAGCAAATGCAATTGAATTAAGTGAGCCCTCATTAGGTGCTAGTAATTAAATTAAGTTAGCCCCCAAATCCCAAAAATTGATTTTTTTTTGAAATTGTCCATTTTAATCCCAGTATTTTTTTTTTTTGAATTTTGAAACTTTAGTCTTGATCTAAATAATAACAGTTAAATTTGTTCAATTACATTCAATTACTAGTCTTATATTGTGTGTACAATTGTAGATTTAGTCCATATTTTTTAATCAAATCATTCTAAGTAACGCAAATAATATTTGTTAATCTATTAACTGGAATTTTAGTGAATAATATATGAAAATAACAAATTGACATATATTATACATATGATAATATGTTTGCTGCATTAGATTTTGGAAATAGCAGAACTTAATTGTTTGACGAGGACTGAAATATGAAAATTTGAAAAGTACTTAACTAAAAATTATCAAATTAAAGTATAAGAATTAAATACACAACTTTCATAAAGTAGAAGGACTAATAGCAGAATTTAACACAAAAAACTTTTTTTTTTTTCTGGTACAGAGGAATCCTTTAAATATGTGGATGATATTAACCATGTTATCTTCTCTTCTTTCATAACCAAATAGGAAAAAATTCCAATGACTTTCACTTCTCAAAACTGTGTCAATGGAGCTCTCCCTCTTCTCTTACCATCAAAACAGCTTCAGTCTCCTCCACAAACCTTTCTTCTCACTTCCCATTTCAGGTAAATAAAAACATATCCATATCTCTTTTATTCATTTGCATTAGTATCTACGTGACTATGTTACTCGAAATCGAGTGCGATATTTGTTTATGTATTTTTATAATGCAATGAAACCATTTGTTCGAATCTCAGGGAAGAGAGTACCAAAGAGAGATCCATTTCTATTGCAATGTCACTGCACATTGTCATCATCTTCTAATGATGATGATAATATAAAACCAGCAATTGTGTCTTTGCAGCATGAGGGAAGAAGGGTAGTGCTTGGTTCTCTTCTCACAGCTGGTTAGTGCTTTAACATCAGTCCCACTTAATAATGGGTAATTAGTGATGTGTCTCATGTTCTGATAAACTTTGTTTCATGACTGATTCAGCTGCTGCAATGTATATCTCTGATGTGGCTGAGGCAGCTAGTACAAGTAGAAGAGCTGTAAATATAATCCCATTGTCAAGCTTTATTTTATCCTTTTCTTTGGTATAATTTGTTCGCTATATGTTTGATTTTTTGCAGCTTAGGGGAGCTAAAATACCTGAGACTGAATTCACAACTCTTCCCAATGGGCTCAAGTTAGTAAACTTTCACCCCCTTTCCATTAATTCTCAATTTCTCATCTTATACCTGGAAAAATGTATGTTATATTGAAGATATTAATGTGGGTGAAAGTACCATGGAGGCCCCTTACTAAGAGTCATATTGTATTTTTTTCCCCTCTACTCAAAAAAGGGCAAATTCCTCGTTGTACTTGAGATTAAGGAGCGAACCGATCATTCTGTTAAAATTTCCATCCGTTTTTACTGCAAATTTTTAATAAAAAAATTTAATTTGCTCTTTGATCTGACGTAAATGAACTGATTTGCCCATTTTTTGAGTGAAAGGGGTAAAATGTAATATGACTTCTAGTACAAGGGCCTCTATGTTACTTTGTCTATTAATGTGGGAAAACTACTTTAAAATGGTCCTCATATATGCAATGCAAACGACATAATCTACAAAAAAAGAAGTGATTTCTTAATGGCAGTGCTTATACAATTGTTGACATCTTCAGTCTTCTCCAGGTACTATGATTTGAAGGTCGGCAGTGGACTTAAAGCTGTTAAGGGATCTCGGGTTGCAGTACGGTTGTGAACTTGTTAGATTTCATTAAAGCTCTATCATATATGTACTTTTTATGATTTGCTTTTATCTTACATTCTACCAAAATGAGGAATTTAGCTGATTATCATTAAAGTTTGGGAAAACTTTCACTATGTCGTAGAGCCATGTTTCTAAGACCGATGATCTAATGTCAGCGATGACAATCCGACACCGCTGTGATATTAATTACTGTTCACTGAAAGCTGAAGTGATTGAATGGAACTGAAGAAGAAAATCTCAAACATAATTAAGCCTGTTCTGCCTTAATGATCTATGCTCATATGAAGTTTCATGTCACCCTCTGATAAATCCTGTAATTGTTCAATTGTTGTGTTTGTTTTTTGCGGTAAGTTTGAAGCGGTATGGTTGGTTTTTTTCGTAGGTTCACTATGTTGCAAAATGGAGAGGCGTCACGTTTATGACTAGCAGACAAGGACTTGGTGTCGGAGGTGGGACGGTAAGACCGACATTTTCTGTAGGCAGTTTTCGTGCTGTATAACTACAACCGCCATTGCTATTAATCTATTGTAATGACATCTTTGGCAATAGTGATATGCTTGAATTCATGCATGCAGCCTTATGGTTTTGATATTGGCCAATCTGAAAGGGGAAATGTGCTTAAGGGACTGGATCTCGGTGTTGAAGGAATGCGGGTCGGAGGCCAGGTGAAGATCATACATACATACACGCACACACAACATGCATGCATACATACAGTTCCTTGATGTTTAACAAATGGTTTTGTTTACAGAGACTGCTGATAGTTCCTCCTGAGCTAGCATATGGGAAAAAGGGAGTACAAGAAATCCCTCCAAATGCAACAATTGAGGTAACAATCATCCTTTAAAATTGGACATATAATGTTATGATATCAATCACTTGTGATCAATGGCATGGGCAAATAGTCGCAATTTTTTTCTCTTAACAGTCATCCTTTAAAACTTGGATTGTACTGATATTTGGTCAATTTGTTGGTTTCTAGTAAACAACTGTTAAGCTCCTTCTAATGCCTGATAGTCTTTTATCAATTCGTTGCTCGGACTCTTCATTTTTTTTAAGTTAAATGCTTTGAGATTAAATAGTGTTACCAAACCTTTCAAAATGATTATTAAATAAGGATTATATGTTTTTGAATGTGCTTAAATAAGAGCTTTTTAAAAACCGTATATCTTTATTTCGTCTTTTCTTTTCCCGTAACTACTAACTCACGTATCATATGTTGTATTCCAAACACGTCGACATTTTGCTTAATCTCATCAATTATTATTGCATTTCCTGAACTCATTTTTCTGCACATTAACTATTTGTATAACATGCAGTTGGATGTTGAGTTATTGTCCATCAAACAAAGCCCATTTGGGTAAGTAATTAAGCAAAAGCTTATACTTTGAACCATGCATAATAATTGTAAGAGTTAAATTACATTTTATTCCCTTTATTCAGAAAATGGGCAGATTAATCCTTCGTTAAATTAAAAATTAAATCGGTCTCTTCTATTAAAAATTTCATCCATTTCTACTATTCAAAATTGATACTTGTATGTGAACATATTTTTTGTTATTTTGACAACTACGTTAATTTTATTAAAAAAAATGGATGAATTTTTTAACAGAAATGACCGATAATGCACTAGGACTAGTTTTCACATTTTTAAATATAGAGACCAAAATATAATCTAGCTCTTAATTTAAAATCACTATAATACTTTTACCAAAAAAAAAAAAAAAACACTTTTCTAGCATACCATAAGTATTTAAATAGTCCCTAGCAATTTGATTAACCCACTAATTTATTTGTGGTGCAGAACTCCTGTAAAAGTTATTGAGGGTTGATTCACAATTTGGATTAATTGAGATACAAACTGGGGAAATTTTATACATTTTTTTTTTTTTTTTTTTGTATTTTGTTCTCTTGTAATCTCTCTCGATTTGATATACTAAGAAAAAAAATTTAATTATTAATTTTTTTTAAAGGGTTTGATATCCACAATGAATTTTCACTTTAATTCAAAATTTTAGAAATAAAAATAAAAATTCAGATAACATAAATTAATAGTACTTAACATTTTAGTACACTCTAACCCCCTGTTTGCATTTTTTGACTGAACAAACAAGGAAAGAATGAAAAATATGAACACTTTTTTTATATCACCAAAAAAACCAGACACAAAACAATGAGTTTTACAAAATTGACTTGCAAACTTAGACATCAATTGCCTATTTCTACATCTCTAACCAAACCAAACCCAAGACAGCAACCGTGTAAAGAGAAACGAGCACCGTTTTTCCGCACCCCGAAACCGGTTGAGAGGTAATATACAGATTTAGCTATCCATAAGAGGATAAGACGTCCCGGTCCGTCCACGAGTAATCCAGGCCAGAATAAGAACCTTTACTATCTGAGTAAGAAAGCACAAACGCCTTGCCGATCACAATAAATAATCGATCGGACAATCTACTATATAGATCAAAGAAAGAATGAATATTTTTTTCGGGGAATCGAGGATTTAAATTACAAGAACTGGAACTCAACGAGCTCTAACAGTTGTATTAGGAAGGTTATAAAACTCAAACGTATAAGCTTGAATAACATCTCTTTCGTCGAGCTACTCACGCTCAGCTGCCCTTCGTTTATGAAGTCTTTACTTGAAGTAATCGAGACATTTACAGATAATGAACCTAACAAAGTTGAGAGTCCGAGATGATGTAAGAGATAATGTTGCTAAATGAAAAGCAAAGCTTAAAGTAAAAAGCATATAATCGTATTGTAAAATTGAACTTACAATCATAGTTGGCCCATCCGATTCGTTGATGAGCAAGATCATAAACAAATATCTTATCTTTTAAGACAAGATCTGCAAAATCGAGTAAGTCACCAAAATGGTCAAATTCATATTCTCCGTTCCAAAAGTCCAGGCTTCAATGATTTTTACGAATTCAGGCAGAAATACTACTTACAATAGCTTTATACTACAGAGTAAACTTTATTTGATTCAAAGAAAACCGTAACTAACCTCCTAAAATCGATATTCCACCCTGAACCTTTTGGAAACCGATGCACCACATTGTAGCACCATCCTGTCCAAAAAGAAACCCGACCCATTACACATCATGGAACAGAAATTCGATTAACAGCAATCGTTTTTTAAATTCATAACAACTTACGTAGAAACCCGAGTGCATAAGATAGTCTTCCGGTTTTAACATCATTGATGCACTAGAAGCAAAATTTAGACTAACCGGGGGGAATATCTGACTTACACTGACAATACAAAAAATGGTTGTCAGTCTCATTTATACAAAACTATGAAATTACGACATAAAAGATAAAGCTATAGAATTAACCTGGTGGCGACTAGATAACACTGGTTTCCTTTATAAATGGTGGGAGTAACGGAAGTTGTAACGGTAGCAGTTATCTGTGAATTCAAATATGCGAGTCAATGATTGCTATATGTCACCGTTTACATTTTTATGTTCAACGAAAATCGAAAACCGATTCATAAGATATCGTACTTACAGCACTAACAAATGGATCATACGCCTCTTGCACGAGGTATGCCAAAGTTGTTCCGGAGTCAACAATAGTACCACGATTACTAGATGTTGCAAAAACTGATGGATCAATTTGTAGCAACTGTCCGTTGACGGCAATGCTCTGTAGCATTAAATTATAATGAGGCCTGAAAATGTCAAAACAATGAAATCTTCAAACCTGCCATAAACAGAGGGAACTAAAAAAAAAAAAACTTGTTTAATTGTGGCACGAGTGTATGCAAGAAAGGTGACATACTGTGATGGGACAAGTGGACTATAAACAATGCTAGGTTCCATAATCGCACCAAGAACCATTATCCCCCCTCCACTGCCATCCCCTTTAAGACAATGTGAGAAAACTCTAGGTGTTATACCCCGTGATGATAATTGTGATATTACAGACAGATCGCCCCGGCCAAACCCGAATATCCCATCCACAGCTTTATCTGTCTTCGTTAAGTCACCGGACTGATATGTGCTGCACCTGTTTCCGTACAATGTTCAAAAAGGAATAAATTTTTAATAACACGGTGAGATTAAAATAAGACATACAACTATGAAGATATTATACATGCAACTTAAATGACCAAGTTTACATTCTTTCTTGTGACTCAATTAATCTGACATTAACCTCATTTCCGGATCCCTTTACTGAAAAAATGAGGAAGTTAGTCCATGTATGTTAGATAAAAAAACAAACTGGTCCTTCTCTTAAAAATTCCATTTAATTTTACTGTTAAAAACCGGTTTTTGTACATTAACATGAGGTGTGGCACGCCATGTATAATCTGATTATTCCACCAAACATGCCAGTTTTTAATAATAGAAATTGATGAATTTTTAATAGAAAAAACCACTTTGCTCTTTAATCTAATGTATTGGAATTATTTTGCCCATTTCTTGAGTAAAGATGGCAAAATGCAATCTGGCTCCAAATACAGTAGCCTCCATATTACTTTTACCCAAAAATCTCTATCAAGTCATGGAAGCTCACCCGAACACAATGAGAGCCGAAGAGTTAGCAATCGAAGACTGTCCCATAACAGCGTCAAAAGACAACATATCGGTCACATAATAACCAGATGTTCCACTTCCATCCCCGTATTGAAATGAGTAACTACACTGATTACTCTGAGAGCACTGAGTTGCAGTTGTTTGATATTCTGAAGAACACATTGGATCCGAACAAGGAACCATCCTAGCAGATGACGAACTCGTGGTGTCAAATAAACTGAGCTGAATCTGTACAATACACAACATAACAAGTTAGCAATTACATACTCGACCATCATTTTTCCTCTTAAAACTTCTCAAATAAGGGAAAGGGATTTTACTCCAAGTCCACTGGATTGAGGACAATCAGTACAGGAACTGCAAGTCACCCATAGTATATCACTTCCAGTATCTATCTGCACATTGAATTCTCTAGGAGGTGATCCGAGTTTAACCTTTGTAAAATAAAGCCTAAACAAATGAACACATAAAGGATTCAAGAACAAAATCAATGTCACTAATCTAGATTCAAATGCTAAAAGCAAAAGCAATTTAAGAGAACCAAATCGTAAAAGTACAAGGCTCCTATACTAGAAGTCAAAGTGTATTTTATCCTTTTACTAAAAAAAAATTAGCAAGTTAGTTTTTGTAGGATAGATCAAAGAACAAATTGACCCTTTTTGTTAAAATTTCATCCACTTCTAATTCTAAAAATAAGAGTAGCTGATGGAATGCCAAAGAGTTACACGAGATGTGCCACATGTACTTCGTGCTGATGCATACAGATCAGTTTTTTACAGTAAAATGGACGAAATTTTTAACAGAAGTACCGATTTGCTCCTTATTCCTTAATCTAACATATTGGAACTAAGTTACCCATTTTTTGAATAAAGGAAGCAAAATGTCATTCGACTCCAAAGCTAACAAGTTTTCATCTTTGGATTAAAAAAAAAAAAGGAAAAATTTTTATTTTTTTTTTCCCTTTTTCCTTCAACATTTCATTATCTTCCACAGCTGTTAAAAGAAGCGTAAAGATAAAGCACTAAACAATATCCAGAAAAAATAATGAATTGATATATAAAGAACCAAAATTTAGCAAAGTTTCATACTTTACAAATTCACAAAAAACAAAACCCATTAAAGAACATAAAACTACAAACACATTAGCAAGCAAAAAACAGCCATAAAAATGAAAAACAAAAAAGAAACAAAAAAGGGGGGTTATGTAAAGAATTACCCAACGAGATAGGGATCAGAGGTGCCTTGAACAGAGAAATCGACGACTCCACCAACGAGTCCTTGCAACATACGAGAGTGCCTGAGTTGATCACGAGCTACAAGTTGGCTCAACTCAACTCGACCATTCAAAGGAAAAGCTCTTTCAAGTGGGATAACAACACAAGAAGCCACCGACAAGACTGTTAAAAATCCCAAGATCAATAGAAGACTCAAAGCCCGCATTTTTTTTCCTTCAAAGGCTTTGAGAAACAAAATTTTAATGAACAAAAAAAAATGGGTTTTTGTTTTATAAAGATAGATCGAAATTAAAAGATCGATCTTGTTTGATTCCCTGCATTGAGAAAAGGAAAAGAAAAGAAAAAAAAGGAAAGGAAAAGAAAAGAAAAGAAAACGAGAGTGTTACTAAGGAAGAGAGTATTTTTTTTATTTAAAAAATAATATTGCGAAATGGATTGGATTTTTTGATTATAGCCAGCTAAAATGGGGGATAAAATATAGGGGTTGAAAAAGTTGAAAAAAATAAAGTCTGTTTTTTAAACGGATTAAGTTTTGGATAATTATTTTTGTTCAAATCCGAACTTGTAAAAAAATATTTACTGCTTTTTGTTATTGTTTCTACTGTTTTTGTTGTTTTTTTGTCATTGTTTTGGTGTCGTTTGGGTATTATATTGCTATTATTTTATTGTTATTATTTAGATATTGTATAATTCTTATTTTATTGTTATTTTTATTACTATTTTAAAGGTATTTGCTTGCTAAGTTGTATCTAAATAATCTTTTTTTATTTATTTTTAATTTGTTGGAAAATATTTATTGTAATGACCCAAAATTCACGGGCACCGGAAAAGTGAGTTATAGGGCCTCTGTCTTAGTGAAATAAGTTCAAAAATAATTATTAGAAATATTTATGAGTTTAGTAGTGTGTCTAATTAGATTTTAATTAGGTGAATTTAGTTTAATTTGGAGTAATTAGTAAAAAAAAACTAAACTGAATAAGGGGTAAAAGTTTAATTCTAAAGTAATAGAAAATAAAAAGGATTAAAATGGGAATTAAACCATTTACAAAAGTTGAGGCGACATATATGTATTAAAATCTAAGATTTTATTTAGACAATATTTAAATATTATATATAATTATTATAATTATTAATTAACATTATGATTTTATATTAGATTATTATTATTAGTATTATTATTAAATAAATTAAATAGTAGATAATTATATGGTAATAAAAAAATGTACATGTGTAAAAAATTATACCAGTACATTTGTAATTTAAATATTTAAATTACTTATATTTTTTTTATATAATTAATAAATTAAAGTTATGACAAATGTATAAGGATGATAGCGTACAAATGTAATAATATGTATGCATACAAATGTAATATATGTAATTGATATTAAAATAGGTATTTATTAATTATTATTATGTTAAAGATATTTATTAAATTAAATAAATAAATTATAAGATTTTTGGTATGAAAAACAAATTAAATAATGACATTTGTAATAATATGAATATATACATTTGTATTATAATTATGTATTTACTTAAATTTTAAGTTAAAGATATTTATTAATTAAATATTAATATTATAAGATTTTTATTTGTTAAATATATAAAAGAAAAACAAAGAAAACAAGTAAACAGAACAGAAGTATTTCAAAACAGGGGAAGAAAAAGGAAAAACTAGGATTTTAAGGTTTGAAGCTTTAAAAGTCAACAAAGAACCCGGGGCATTGGCACAAAAAGGAAAGGAGAAAGTTATCGAGGAGTAATCGCGAAATTCGGGTTTGTATTACTATAATTCAAATTATTTATTATTAAGTATTAATTTTAAATTTATTTATTTTATAGTAAGTAAATATTGAGATAAATAATTTTGTTGAATTGAATTTAGAAATTTGAATTGAATGAGAAATACGTGTTAGTATTACTATAATTCAAATTTAATTATTATTAATTGTTGAATTTTAAGTTAATATGCATGGTAAGTATTAGTATTGAATTGTATGAAATTAAATTGAATTGTGATTATATGTGAATAATTGAAATGCATATTGAATTGAGAAGTGTATTGAATCATAAATATGTGAATTGAAAAGTGGAAAATGGTTAAATTGAAAATGTGAGAAATTGAGACTAAATTGATATTTATATGTGATTCGGAAACCCTATTAACTAGTCGGGCTGAGTCGAATATAATTGGCATGCCATAGGATTGGAAGTGTTCAGGGATACTTTGACTTCGAGTCGATGAGACACTGGGTGTCATACTGTTACTTCGGATAGATTCGATGAGGTACAGGGTACCACTTTACTTCGGCTAGGCCGATGAGACACTAGGTGTCAACTTTGCTTCGAACTATCCGATGAGGCACTGGGTGCCAAACTGGTGTGTTTGGTTGGATCCGTGTATCCGCCAAAGTCCGAGTTTGTTAATAGGGGTAATTAAAAAAATAGTTAAGTTGAATAAAGCGAATTGGTTGAGCCACTAAAGAAATGTAAAAATGGAACATGAATTGAAAATGTGATTTGAATGTGAGTATGAGAATGGAAAACATGAACTAATGGTTCATGAATTAGATAATGGCTCAAAATGAATCTTTATGATTTCAATTGAAGAATAGCTAAATTAAATTGTATGAATATATTGAGAATGACAAATTTAATGGTAAAATTTATGTTTAAATTAGTTTAGTAAAAAAAATTAAAGTTATATGAATTAATTTATATGATTAATATGTTTATAATTTGAATTGTGGTAATACCACTGAGTATGAAATACTCAGTGTACGGTTGTTTCCGTGCGTAGGTTAGTAAAAAGTCAAGTGTCCCGGTTCAGCATCCAGAAAGATCCCGACTCCGACAAGAAAATTTTAGTGATGTATTTCTTCTTTTTGTTTAAGTGTCATGTATTAGGCGGTTGTATATGAGTTATATATATATATATATATATATATATATATATATAGGTTAAATGATCTTTTAGTAATTAGATAGTTATGCAATTTTGGATGATAAGTAAGTTTAAAGTTATAAATTAGTAAATTTGGTATTAAATTTTGAAATGAAATGAAATGAAAGATATGAATTAGTTCCTTGTATGTTAATACTTTAAAATTTAAGTAATAAATCAATGGATTAAGCGTAATCTAATAGTGTTTAAAATGTAAAATTCTTTGGTTGAAATATTAGTATTGGTTGGTTACTTTTAGTTTGAATTTGCAGGGGGTTTTAAGTAAAAATAAGTATAAATACTGTTGAAATTTTTATAAAAAAAAAATTACGAAAAATTTTCCGGGATACTCGAACAAGTCTCTTTCTACTTTTAATACGTGTTTTGAACTTCGAGGGTCCAATATAGGAACTTAATTATTTGTATTACTATGAATATTATATTAATTGTGAATTATTCGTAAGTCATCTTATATGTCCGGTAATGCCTCGTAACCCTGTTTCGACGACGGTTTAGGGTTAAGGGGTGTTACATTTATTTTAATATTTTTAGTACATTTGATGTATTATACTTTTTAAATTTTTATATAAAAATAATAGTATAAAAAATCTCAATATGGGCAGGCTAGGCCGAGTTTGAGTTCTAAAATTTTTATTCAGGTCAGATTTGAGCAAAATTTTAAGCCCGTTTTTCGGATCAGACAATGCCTGAGCCTAGAAAATGGACCTAAAATTTATATAAATTATTAATTTTGTTTTAGTTTATTAAATTCAATATCAATCAATAAAAATATTTTTATAGGATGTCATATGCTTTAGGGGTAAAACGAGATAAAAATCGATAGTTTAAGTATCAAATTTGATCAAAATAAGTTTAAGTACTAATATGAGAACATTTAATATTTTAGAGTCAAATTGCTTATTAAGCCATTTGAATTTGAACTCAACCCAATTTGATAAGGAGTGGAAAAGTTTAAACTCATCCAACCCGAATAAGGAAATAATTTGATTCAAACTGAAATGATCCGTACAGATAATTCAAAATATGACTCGACTCAAAAAATTTGACCCACAAACTCAAATGATTCAATTTTAAAATGACCCTAACTTTAAATTGTTTGAACCCAAAATTAATCCTACCATAAAACTAATCGAAATTGGAATAATCTAAACAAAAAATGGTTGTCAAATATACCAATTCGAAGAAGGAGGTTGAATTGGTTGCCTCACAAATCAGTAGGAACAGATTGAATTGTGCTAAAACCCAATTGAATCGAATTTTTCTATTTTTAATAATTTATTTAATCAAATCGGACTAAACAATCAGACTAATAATTAAAAATGTAATCCGATCACAGATTCTGTTAAAAAAACATAATCGCCGGCAACAATAATTATAAATTTTATTTTATTTTATTTAGATAAGCTCTAACTTTTAACTTCTATCCAAATAAGCTTGTAACCTATATCTAAAAAATCTTTTGCAATAAGACCTTACTAGTAAGGATGAAGTTAAAATTTTGTATTAATGGTGGGATAAAAATGGATTAAATTATAAAAAAATATTTTCTTTAATAAAAGTTATGAAACATTGACCAATTTTTCCTTATTAAAAGATAATAGGAGATTGCTTTTCTTGTTGAATAACACTTTACAAAGGGCAACACCCATCCCTTTTTCTTAATTCGGTTGGTGCTGATCAATGATTATCTACTTTATTTTCAAAAGTCATGCATTATATAATATATATATATATATATACTGTTGATCTTGAATTCAAGTAGCGGGTTATTTAGTTGTTGATTAAAATAACATTATTAAAGTCTTTGTATTAAAAGTTAAATTATATTTTTTATATTTTTTTAAAAAATGAGTAAATTAATTCATATATATTAAATCAAAGAGTAAACTGATTATGCCGTTAAAAATTCCATCTATTTTATTATTAAAATTTGGTCATTGTATATTAACATGAGGTGTACGTGCACGCCTAATATTAATGTTTAGTTGTTTCAGCCACGCCAATTTTTAATAGTAAAAATGTATGGAATTTATAACAGAAAGGATTCTATTTGCTCTTTGATCTAATGTACAAAGGCGAATTTGCCCATTTTTAAGTAAATAAAACAAAATACAATCTAACTATTAGTATAACGGTCTCTATAGTACTTTTACCTCCTTAATTTTAAGATAAAAAGAAAAAGTGTTAATATAACTATTAAATTATAAAATAAAACAAATAGTAGGAGTACTTAAGGTTTTGTCTCTTAAGAAGAGGTGCCTCGTGGAGGAGGTGGTGGTTCACAGAGAGTTTGCATTTTTAGATGACGAGATTTGAACTATTATAGGTTCTTATTATATATGCTCTTTTTTATACAATGTCTGGAACTATTCATAGTCTCTCCCGAATCCTTAAATTAGAGGATAATGCACGTCAATGTACTCAAGCCTACATCCTCCTGAATTAACAACACTAATACCAATCGAACTAAAATTACCATAATAACATACAATTTCAAAAACTGAATCTTTTATTGAGATTTCCCATATTTTTTGGCATGCAAATATTATAAATAATGAGATAAATTATTAATCATAAACTCAATCTTGGATCTTTTGTATTGTTTTTATTAGCTAGCAACATTAGAAATTCTATGAAGTATAACACACTCAAAACAATACTCTCATATGGTGAAATCATTTATACCTCAAACATTAGAGATATGCATCAATCAAGAAACCTTATTTTGCTTCATTCTTTAGCAAATTACCAAACCCATTTAATAAAACGTTAACCCATTTTTCTTTTTCTTTTTTCCCAATTTAATAAGATTGCTTTTCTTGTTTACAAATTGACAATTCTTCCTTTCCTTTTCCACTTTAATGCTTACCAAATTATCTCTTCTTCTTCTTCTTTTTTATTTATTTATTAAAATTAGGTTTTTACTACTAACAAACGGACTTTATCTTCACGTGTTTGAATTAAGTTCGAATTTTGAAGTTGTTAATTAGAGACATAGATTGTAAAGCAGATTAAGATACCTATAGTTACGGAGTAAATTAGACTTTCTATTGAAGTAAATGACATTTCTTAATGTTCAACCTTATCATTATTTAGAATTTTACCTCTTTGCTTCAAAACTAAATATTTTAAGAATTAAATCGTTCACTTTTATCCTAGAACGACTAATTTACTCCCAGACCTTTCAGGAAAATGAATTAATACAAAAGTAAAAATAATATTTAAAGAGAGTTGTTGATATTGGCTAAAAAGGTAAAAAAAGAAAAAAAGAAAAAGAAAAAAAAAAGCAACAACTCAAAATTAAAGTGCATTGTTCACCTAATAACTTTATGTGCCACAATTGAGAAGGAAAATTTGAAATTTGGTGAGAAATTTATTTGAATTGGATGATTTGATCCCTATAATATTTGAATTTTTCAATTTGATAGTCAAAAATCATATAGTAACTTTTATAAGGATCACTTTTTTTTTCTTCTTTCTTTTGACACATTAATTTTCAAAAGAAAATCTGTGGGGGCAGAGGCAGATCTTCAATATTCAATAATGTTGAATCTTTATTTCAACACCCCCCCCCCCCTTTTTTTCAATTTGCATCAATAATAAGTGGATCCAACTTTTAGCAGTCCAACTTGAATTTGGATCAATTTTTCGGCCCAAAACCCAACAAAAAAGAGACCAAAATACAAAATTTTGAAAATTGATCATAATATATTTTTTATTAATTTTTCCCAGCATTATATAGAACAGATTAAGCTCTTAAAAGAATTATCAAAATTTTATTTGAAATAACTGAATTAAATGATAGGGTAAATTATAAAAATAGTCACTTTTGTTTGCCTTAGATTATATTTTAGTCACTTATGTTTGAAATGTTACGTTTTAGTCAGTTACGTTATTGTTTTGTTATGAAGTGATCACTCTACCTTTAAGCTTCGGTATCTCCCTAACGACGGTCCTACGTGGTAGTCCAAATTAAATTTATTTAATTAAAAACATATTTTCATCCCAAAAATTGGACATTCAAGTTGGCATTTAAAACCCATTTGGATTACCACGTAGGACTGCCGTTAAGGAGGTAGCGGAGTTTAACGGTAGAGTAACCACTTCGTAATAAAACGATAACGTAAGTCACTAAAACGTAGTATTTCAAACATAAATGACTAAAATGTAATCTGAGAAAAACAAAAATGATTATTTTTATAATTTACCTAAACGATATTATATATCATTATTGATAATTCCATGTTAAAATAATGAAAATGTTATCATATATTAATTACTTTAAAGGTCACCTTTATAACACACATTAATAAAATTTTATATAATTAGAAACAACAATGTTATATTGCATGATGACTCTTCAAAAGTTCCAGAGGCATTACGCCATGAAAAGAAAATGAGTATCAAAGTTATGTGCTTGAGAGAACAAAAGAATGATACTCATGCATGTGTCACCATGAATATGAAAGAAAAATCTTATGCACCTTAACTTTAGAGTTAGGTGAAATAGTAAAATTTTTTTATCTTAATTAGTGATTGAGAATTCGATCTTTATATTAGATATGGAATAACTTTAAAATTCGTGATCAGTATTTACTTCCTTAATAAATTTATAGAATGTGAAAAATTAATTACTGAGTCGTTCCAATAAATACATTAAAAAATAAAAAAAATATTATTCACACTATAGAAAAAAATTGCTAAAGAACGAAATTCACCTAACTCCATTAAATATGACTCTTTTTTTTTTTTTTTTTACTTTTAAGGTTTTAATTTTGTTGAAATAAAAAATGGATGTCACGTTCCACAAATCTATTGATGATATAATATTAAGTAGCTCTAGCAGCCTGCTAATGGCTAATTTAAGTATTCAATATAAAATCAATTAAATTAAAGAGACTTAATATCAACACTTGTAAGGGGTGGACAATTAATTAGAGCAGCAAGTGTTGTTGTGAAATTGATTGTAAAGGAAGGAAAATCGATTACATTAAAATTACTTTCTGGGGAGATTTGTTTGATATTCAAAAATTATTCAGCAACAGTCGAACAGGTGAGGAATGTTGAGGTGAACTAGAAAAATTTAGGTAAAGCCGTATCTAAATGTTGGCTAGGTAAGCTAAGAGTAGTTATGAACCCTAGAACATCTTCATGGGGGTGGTAAACCGGTGAAGGGGGGGCTCCAATTAGTTAAAAAGAACCCGCAACCCTTTAGGGTTATCTTGCACTTGGAGAACTAGAAAAATGAGTAAATATAATGATAATTTGATTCCTCGTCGTTGGATTAAGTAGTAGAGATATTTCTTTCTTAGAGTAATTGTTAGATAAGCAATTGATTATTTAATGTGTTCCATTTACATTAGTATGGATTGAATCCCTAATCACATAATTAAAGAACAAAGTGAACTATCACAACATCTGACTTTATGATACTCTTTTATTAGTTAGTAAAAAAATAAAAAACTTGTACTTCCCTTTATGAATCACATCTCTACTATTGAAACACATGACTCTCATGAAATTTAGGTATCATCAGCTATCATCTCCCCATGTGATAAAGAAGAAAGACTAGGCAGCCATTCCCAATATAAAACGTTATGGGCTTAGAAAAAGAAATAAAGAAAGAAAGAAAAGGGAGATGTCATAATGGCATATCCTTTGGAAGATGCTCAAACTAGTTAGCCCCCTTCAATTGCCACAATAGAAAAAAAATTTGAAGCCCTATATCAACCCATACAAAGCTTCAATATCAAACCCTCTTAATAATTCAGCACCATCAAGGCCACCCTTGCCAATGGCTTCAACTAGACAAGGGTGGCCAATGGTACGTAGCTCTTTCTTTCACAAAGTTATTTTATTTTCCTAAAAGACGTTTTGAAAGTTGAAACTATTCATTGTTTTCTCTTTTAAAAACGATTTTCTCTTAATAGGGCAACTTCCATCCTTTGGCATTTTGGCTTCCTCGCCTAGCATCTATCTTCACTTCTTTACATATATTTATGATTTGTGAGGCTTGAGGACAACTCATATTATATGTTATATTTCCAAGTACTTTCTTGTTTATCTTTATAATTTGGTGGTTTGTTTAGTTAGCTTTGTATTTGTAAGCCAGTGGCCAAAGTTTCAGTGTGCTACAGTCTTGTTGTAGTAGCTTATCTTTGTATTTCATCTTCATACTAATATTAATTTTATGTTGTAGTTAAAATTATTGGAGTTGTTTGGTTGATGGGATTTTCTTTTGTAAAACTTCAAAAAGGGAACTCAAAAGGTGAAATTGGTTAAATTTTGTTATTAATTTTTATATTATCCAGAAATTATAGATATAATTTTTGTATTTTTTTTAAATTGATTTATTAAATTTATTAAGATTTTCTGTTTTCAAAATCTTATGAGCTTGCTATTTCATATTGCTTATATAAAAAAAAAAAAAAACTAGTTATTGGGTTAACTAGTTATTGGGTTAACATTTTTCATTTACCGTAAGACAAGAATTTTAAAATTCGATAAATATAGGCACTAAAAATAATTAAAATGGAGAATATAGATTAAGTCTATAAATCTATACATATAAGTTTCTATTTCAACAAACCGCACGTAGAGATATTGATAAAATACAGAGTTAATAGTATTTCATAATTAATCGATTGAGCAGTAGCTCGTAGACCACCTAAAAAGGAATATTTATCATTTAATTTGTATCCTGACATAAGAAGTCCAATGGAAACAATACTTGAAATGATAATCCATAAAAAAAATATCGATATTGAGATCAACTAAAATAAAGCGAGACGTAAAAGGAATTACTGAAAAACTTAGTAAAATTGATACATTACCTCTAAATGAGTATTGCCTCTAAATGGAAGAATATTTTTTTTGAAAAGAAGTTTTGTTTCATCTGCTAGCGCTTGAAGAATGCATAAAGGACCGGCATATTCAGGCCCAATACGTTGTTGTATTTTTGCAGAATTACTAGTAAAATTTAAATTTAACTACTACGGTTTAGGATTAAAACTAGAATTTCAAAATTAAAAAGATACAATCATTAAAATTGACCAATTCAAAAAATATATAAATTAAAAATAACTAAATTAAAATATAATTATACAAATCAAAATTACAAAAATAATGATCAGTAAGGTCTTATAGTTTCTTTTTTATTACATTTTTAAAACCTTCCATCTTTTACGCATGTCGAAGGCCCATTTTTTTCATTGTAAATATAAAATGGTTAAATTTCTATTCTGGTCCTTTTATTTTATTTAGATTACATAAAAATGTTTAAATGTCACTTTTGATCTTTATACTAAGTTGGAATTTAAGATTTAATCATTATACTTTATTTTTTACATAATTTAATACCTCAATGTTTATAATTTCATTACTTTTTTTTTATATAAAAAGGTCCTAAGAAATTTTATTGTTAACATGTCTTTTTTTTTTGCCGTATAAGATAACAGTAAAATTTTAGTATTTATCCCTCTACTTTGCTAAA
Organism: Gossypium longicalyx; assembly: GCA_025698465.1. NCBI lineage: Eukaryota > Viridiplantae > Streptophyta > Magnoliopsida > Malvales > Malvaceae > Gossypium > Gossypium longicalyx. The sequence goes on along the minus strand of CM046995.1, from coordinate 1,855,363 downwards.
GTTTAGGATTTAGTTCATAATACAATTTTAATAAACATTTAATAAATAATTATAAGGGATAAATCTCAAAATTATACATGAACTTTGATTTAATGTGCAATTGTATACATGAACTTTAACTTGGTGCAATTATACACGTGAAACTCTAATTGTGGTTCAAACGTATACCTGAAACTTTAATTTTGATTTAATCATACACATTTAAAGAAATAAATACATAAATTTATTTTTATATTGGATAAATATAATTATTTATGTATGTAATATATAAATATAAAATGATATTATATCAATAATTGTGTTAATAAATTTACAAGAATCGGATCAAATCAAAATTTTATATATAAAATTGCACAAAATCAAAATTCATGTATACAATTACACATTAAACCATAATTCACATATAAATTTAGTATTTATCCCTAATTATAATTATAATTATATTCCAAACGACCTTCCTCATGCTTTTTTTTTATTTTATAAAAATAGTTAATTTTCAATTTTGGTCATTCTAATATGCTTAAATTTGAAATTTAATATTTATACTTTAATTTCTAACTTAATTTGATCTCTATATTCTTATAATGTTATTAATTAGTTTAATATTTTTATAATGTTATTAATTAGTTCAAATAGTTAATATCATTAACTTTTCAATTAAGCCGTTACATAGTTATATATAATTTGAAATCAGATTTATAAACCCAAAAAGTACAGGGATTAAATTATTAAAAATAAAAATAGGATGACTAAATTCCAAATGCACGAAGTGTAAAAACTTAGAGTCATAGTTGTTTTAACCGAACTAAACCAGCCGAGGTACCGATTCAGAGAGATACATCAGACCAATTGACCCACAAACTAGTACAGATTGATTGAACCAAATTAAAAAATTAATTCAATCGATTTTTATTTTTTTAATGGTTTATTTAATCAAATCATACGAAGCAGTAACCTAACCAATTTGACCACATATATGATTCTAGAAACCTTGTTTAATGTATATTTTAATTTTAAAAATTTTATTCTATAATTCTACATAAAAAAGTAATCAGTGCGAAGCGTGAGTTGATCATACTAGTTCTCATTAATATGATAATGGGATTCTTTTTACCTTTGAAAAAAAGGAAGAGAGCAGCTAAAACAACAATTGTTCCTATATGTGATCCTCATACTATTATTAAGTAATTTGTGTCCAATACCAGTTCAAATTTCATACAAATTCCATCAACCCAATCAAACTTTTTTTTTAATTTTTATAATTTATTCATTCGAACCAAACAAACCAAGAGTAGTTAAAACAACAATTTCCCTATATATGATCATACTATTATTAATAATTTATATCTAATACTAATTTGAACTTCATACAATTCAATCAGCTCAATCAGACTAATTTTTTAAATATTTTTTTCACAAATTTATTCAAATAAGTCAATTAAATTGATCAAATAAAAAATTGATGGTCCAACCGTTTTGATTCTAAAAACCTTCCTAAAAATACCCAAAAAAAAAGGTTTTCTTTTAATGTAAAACTAAGTTTCAAATGATTTTGAGAATCAGTTTAGATATTAAAATCCGACCAACCGAATATACTTACTAAAATATCTTCTCTCAATTATATAAATTTATTTATATATTCTTGAGTTTCAAAACTTTTTAATAAATATTTCTATTTTTAATTTGATTACCATCTCCCATTTTTATAAGACTTTACCACCCATATACGATTTATTTTTGTATAAATTAATATACAATATTAAAACATCATGTAAACTTGCCAAAACGAATCAATGCCGGATGCAAAAATATTAAATTACAATACCGGACAAATAATAAAACCAAACCTATCAGTCCACTAATTCCAAAGTCAATCCATCAAATCAATTCATCCAATTGGATTAAATAAATTAAATAAATTATTATAAAACCCATTTTCCATAAAAAATTTTAAAAAAAATCAATTCTACCGGTTTAAACACAGGTCAACCGATTTGGATATATAGAGAGAGGGAATTTAATACACTAATAATGTACTAGTTTTATTCCACAAACAGCTTTTAAAAATTATCATTTATTTTTAAAAAAAAATATTTATTTTTAATGTACTGCACCAAATATTATTCTGGGAAAAACTGAGACAAGTCAGGCCAAACAAAAAGGTACTTGATTTCAGGCACCAGATAAGAAGCAGAGATTTTTGTAATATATACATATATTCCTACTAATGAAAATAAATGTATGGCTCTGCTTCAAAATCATTAAGCTAAAAATTCAAGTCTCGTATGTGGTTGGCTATTTCATAATAGTAGGGAACTGGAATGGATATTTTAACAGCATTTGGTTCACTTCTGGAAGCTCATTCCAGTTCACAAATTGAGTTCACTTCTTTATCATCTTCACCTTAACAAGTGAAACAAAATAACACAATTTATGTAACCTCAATACCTATCTAATTCCATGCACAAATTAAATTAAATTTAACATTTAAAAAAAAAAAAAAAAAAAAGGGAACACCACAAATGCATTTCCTTACTCTAGAAAATCAGATCTTCCTTGGTTCAAATGTTCATATAACTCCCTGCGCTCGATACTACTAATGAGCTGATGGATTGGAACTTCTTTCTGTAGCATCGAAGTTCCTTGGAAAATAACCATCTGGCAGCATGATTTTCTATATTCACTGAGCTGAAGCACGAGGGAAATGTAATGTTTTCAGAAACATGGCAGTTGAATTGGATAAAAGAGAAATACAAGCATGATTATGATGATGTTATTGACAAACCTGGTCGGGTCTTAACTTCTTGAAACCGAATTTATCTGTCCAGATTGATTCAGCTTCTTCAGCAGCTGGGAGAATGATATTTTTTACATTCAAGAATGCCAACAGCTTTTCGATACAAGAGAATAACAGCTGGAAGTAGCCCTGTATGGTAATTTAGTTCCATTGAATCAAGATTGAACAGAGATGATAGGCAACAGCAACATGCATTCCAAGCTAAAAATTTTGTAAAATCACAGAGGAATTATATGATAAGTGCGTTGGCAAGAAGAATATCTCTAGACTGTTTTGAGGGATGGGCAACGATTCCAAATTAGAAAAACTCCCAGCAATCATCAAAATTACCAAGCCGGCAATTGGAAATCAGAGTAAAACTATTTAGAAAAGGTCGGAATTGTAGGCAAAGTTTATAAAAACAAAACGGGGGTCCATTAACCTCACCTTTCCATGGTTAGCAATGCTTGTAGCAACTAAAGGGATTTCAGCAATTTCTTGCCCAAAAACTCGAATTATTCCAGCTGATACAACGAATGAGCTGCAACATTTTCCAAAAGAGAATATTATCAACATTCAAATAGCAAAAGCAACTAAAGCTTTAAATGTTAAGCAAATATGTCTTACTTAATTGTCAATACAGCACAATACATTCCTCCGTATTCTTGGCCCTTTAAGTTCCTTCTGTAAGAGAGAAGGTAATACAAATTTGTCAAAAATATATAAATAAATAAATAAATAAAAGAAGGGAGGGAGGTGGGGGAGGGGGGAACACACAAGTAGAAGAAAAAAAGAAGGCTCGTGCTTACCCATAAACCATGCATGGGATAAGGTCCCTCCCAGTTGTTGCATCAACTATGGGGTTGAAACATTCCTGACCCAAACAGAAAAGAAGAAAGTTCAGTGGTAAGCCATGCATGACGCATTTTTATGTTTTGAAAAAGAAAACATAGCCAAATCAGAGCCCACAACGCAAAAATCATCATACACTGCTAAATCACAGTTTTTAATGCAACAAGCAAATCACAGCGGCATTTTGCTAAGCAGTGATTCAGGTTGGCAGGATAAAACCCTAGTTAGATAAGTCTACCTAGAAACATACACTTACGATCTGATATCCCCAGAAACCTTTAAAGCAGCCATAAACAGAGACATCAAAGCAAAATGCATCAATTTATCAATCGTTTTCGTTTAAATGCTCTTAAAATATCACATTTGAACAATCATGTTCTTTTACAGTATATAGTATTTAATGGGTGAAAAACTCCACCACAATAAGGTCAAAGCAAAGTACTAATAATAGAATAGAAAATGCTAAGGAGAAGTACATTAGAAAGTAAGAGATGAAAATATATTAACTACATAAAAGTTATAAGCTCCTTTCCCAGCCACTTTAGCAGAAGGGAAAAAGAAAATTAAAAGATAAAAGAAAAGAAGATGACTGATGAGAAGCAGCAAAAACGTTAGTTACAAGCTACAGATCTTTCCGTGCAACATCCAACCCAGAAAGCATACTTGGCAAATAAAAACTTGAAAATAAACATATAATAATTGCAATAATTACAAAATAGCATTGCACGACTACTGTTTATCAACATTGGCAAAATATAACATGAACAATACTTACATGGAAGATACCAACTGCTTGAGAAAGCAACAATCTAGTTTCAGGAGAAGCGAATTTGCCGCTAAGAAGCCTCCATCTCACATCAATATTGATATCAGCATCTAAACCTTTTTCCACATATTTCTTCTTTAATACATCCAAAAGGGAGTCAGGGAGCCTTTCAGCTCCATGAATGAGCAACTTCTGCAGTGTAGAATGGATCCTACCGCAATCGGAGCAGCAAAACCACTTCCCTTTCGGTATTTCCTGTTGTACAAGCAGCATCAGTATTTTCATCCATTAACAGATAATGTGTCCAACAGATAGGAATCAAGACTTCCATATTTAGTAATCAAGGGAATAATGGTGATAATAAGACATGCATACCCTTAGATCAGCCATTTTATGAGTCCTCAAACAGCCAATATGATATTCTTTCTCACACTGATACAAAATTATTTTTAAAAAATAAATGAGCACATCAGCAAAAATGAAATGAAGGGGGGGGGGGGAATTTTTAGCATTGTTGAACCCCAATGCAAAGACAAGATGAAATAAAAAATTAACATTATACCTGATCACAAAGTATAACTGTCCGAGGACCAAATCCTGATTTGCTAAAATCGCATGCCCTATATAAAATAAAATCAAAGAAATTTATGGAAATACCGCAAAACGCAAACTGTATACAAATAGTCTTCATGAACTACAGGCTCCAAGATTTATCCTTGTGTATACTCATAACCTGCATAATGCGCATCCACTAAGTTCTATCTCGATGTTCTTCACAATTCGTACACATCTGCTGGTTATTTGCTCTATAGCATCAACTCCTAAAATCCTTCCAGCAGCAGCAGCATTAGCATTATGCTCTGCACACTTTTCTCTCATCAACATGTTCTGGCAATATTTGCAGTACCAGCGACCGTGAGGAATTGTTGGTAGAGAAGCACATTCTGCATAGATCCATAAAGTTCTACTCAATAACAATCAGCAAAATAAGAGCTGTAAAACTGATCATCACAGGCAACCATAGCAGTCTTAAAGTTTAAAACAAAAAGACTGGGTAAAGTAAATCTACAAAGCAAAATGCAAAGAAAAACATCTAATAACATGCACATGAGGGACAAAGCAAGACTTCATTTGTGTTAATATGCAATGCCACTGACTGAGTGATCTCCCACCAACTCTCAGCCTCTGCTTATTGTCTAAACGAGTCAGCCTTTCATCCAACTCAAATTCCACTTCTCTTGTTTATTTACCTCTACTCCTACCATTTTGCATAAAACATTCCATTTAAAAATCATGGTGCACATTTGAGAAACTGTAGGCACTTTTTTTTTCTTTTCTCCTGATTATCTTCTCTTGGTGAAATATATAAGTTCTTTATCATCTATATAGGCAAAGACATGAAACTAGTACAGTAAATCTCAAGCATATCAGGCACAGGAGTGGAGACTTCAGACCTCAGGGCTCAGGTCACGCAATTATCATTCTTGATACAACACACACAAAAAAAGAAAAAAAGCACTGCTCCAGATCTATCCCTAAAACCCCAAAGACAAATAAATAAAGTCTCACAGTGTCCAAGCAAAATACCTATGAAACCAAGAAAACAAAATCAAACCATCCATCCATGCATTTCCTGCTTATAATAAATTCTTAATATTTACAATCAAACCTTTATGAAACGCCCTTGGGCATCCATCACAAAGCAAAAGATTTCCACCATCAGCACAAATGATGCATGCAACATCATTATCCTTGGCAGAATAAAGACGACCTTTTGAGAGAGATATTGCCAGTTCATGCAGAGACACCCCATTAGATGTGTAAATGTACGCGTAGCTGCCAAAGTATACAAATATAATCAAGATATATTTAATAATGTAACTTCCGAAGGAAGCTGTAAAGCATCTGATATGGAAACATACGGTTTTCGACGAGAAGCCCAACCAGCATGAGCTTCAAACTGTGAGGGGCTAACCTGCGCAACAGAAGGAATAACATAAACAGACAAAAGATGCAATTGTGAAATTCTGAAGCTCAAGCAAGAAAAGCACAATACCTCACAATTGCAACAACGACAAATTATCCCAAAGCCCTTTTTGTAACCCTCAAGCAATCTCTGCCCATTAAAACTAATCACACTTCACACACCACTGATATACGAAGGCATAAAATAAATTACTTTCATCTCTATTACCTGTCCACGGGCATAGTATGCAACTTCAGTTCCATCAGGCAGTCCATCTTCCTCAAATACCAACTTATGCAATCGCTGATCTCTATAGAAAAAGATTCCAAAGAGAAAGGAGATTCCATCAGAAAAAGGAAATAAGAGCTTATTAAAGAAGTATATTAAAAAAAGTACCAACTTTGTTGTCATCTTCCATTGACTTCCATTGGGTGAATAAATTGGTGATGAAGCACCTTTGAACATCTTTGACATCAACACTGGTTTCACTGGCCTGAGTATCAATAAAAGCACAAAAATCACAGAAGGGAATAACAACGATGAAAATACTACAGACTCAGAAGAAACTTCACTGAAAGCAGATCCTTGTCTCAAAACTTGCAGGCATAGGACAACAGAAGAAAGAAACCGTCATAAAATGACCAAAAAAAAAAACAGGATAAAATGTTACTAACTTCTTTTTTATTCTCCAATGGCCCTTATCTTGAGAGGAAATATGCACTGAAGCGCTCTTCAAGGACTTTGTGAATAACCCTGGCTTTGTTAACCTGGAAATAAGACAGACGGAAGTATGATGCACCAACAATAAACCTACAAGAAAAGGAACACTATTTATAGTTTAAACTACCACCTAGCACTGCTCTATAGCTTCCAAATAGAACAATTCACTTTCCATGAACGGAAAGAAATTGGTTAAAGACAGAATTATGTGACAGCAAATGACAATTGTAAGAAGGTCACCAACTTTCTTGTTGTCTTCCATGGACGTCTGTTTTGTAAAGAAATAGATGACAAAGAACATTGAGGTGAATTTGATGTCAAATCGAGCTCTGATGACCTAAAACAATGCAGAAGGCACATGATAAAAGGCAGTAAAATATTAAAAAGAAAAAATCATCTTACTTAAATATATCAGCCTGTTTATGAGCCAAAAATGATGGCAAGAAATGGCACAGAAAAGAATAAAGAAGAGATATTAAGAGACACTAACTTGTTTGCTTTCTTCCTTTTACTTCTATTTTGTGGAGAGACACTCAATGATGCACTTCCAAAGGACTGCAACATTGAAACGGGTTCTTGTGATCTGAAACAACACAAAAATAAAACATATAAATTTAGATATGAAGTATTAACCCCAGGTACAAACTGATAAACGTTAAGAAAAATTATATCAAGCATTAACAAAAAGTTACTTTCTTGTCACATTCCATTAACTCGTGGATTGTGGAAAAGATAACCATTGAAGCAGTTCCAAAGGAATGTGATTTGAAATAAAATAGTGCAACCATATTAAATAATGTATCTACACGTTACTATACAAACTATAAACAAATGTCACTCTAGCATTACCTTAAAACTTCAGTTATGTTAAATTTCATACTGTAAGTCAGTTTTATACCCTCCAAAAGAAAAATAAATAAATTGCATTTTTATCAAGGAGTACACATGCTGAATAAATTATCAGTCAAATAAACTTAACATTTCCCTTTTTATACAATGCATCAATCAACTAGAACTGAATGGACAATCTAAAAACCCATAAAATGTCATACAAATAATTGAATCTAACTCCCTAAATTACAAATTTGTAATAAAGTTCTAGTTATCATGAAAAGATTTTGAATATTACACAGTAATTGCAATGAACATACAGTGCAATTGTCAAACAAATAAAATATTCAACTAATGACAAACATTAAGGACCCTACCCAACTAAGCTATAAAGCAGAAGAGACAACAATAACTATTTATTAATTTTATTATTTTACAAAACAATGCTTAAGGAATGCATACCTGGTTCCAACACTGGGTGAACTCATTGTAATGAACTGAGATTTCTTCAACTCCACGCATGAATTGCAAAGCGGTCCTACTTGGCCAACATGTATTACAGGAAATGAACCTAGAAACAAATGAATGACATAAGGAATAAGACCTCAGCACAATAAAAGTATTCTTTTTACTTGCCTCTGTCAATAATAATGTATTTAATAAAACAAAAGGTCACCTTTGCATCTTCTACAAGTAAAACATTTTTGCTCAGGTACAGCTCTAATGATATTTTGAATTGTTGCTTCTAATGTATGCAGAGGTCCTCTCCTGCATGCCCGCAACACCTCAAGCAGGCTCTTCCCATTTTCAAAGCAGATATATTGAGCTGCTCGTTTGTATTGTTTACAAGCATGAATCTCAAATTGGGAAGGTGGAACAACCTAACATAGGAAACAGGACAGCAGCAAGAAGATCAATAACAGCAATTACTAATCACAGAGTTACACAGAATCCAAAACTGCAACCTGGGAAAGCGATTGCTTACTCTGCGCCCTTTACACAAGGAACATGAACACAAAATTCCTCCATCTGTTATGATGCCCCGAAGACCAGCTGTCTGGAATTAATATAAAACTAAGCTACACACTATATTTAAATTCCGAAGAGAAACAAAAATTTAAAGGATATATTCAAAATTAAAAGAAACAACAGGAGCAGCCAAGAAACACCTTACTACTAATTGTACCCATGTAAACTACCGGAACCCCATCAAGTAAGCCAGTGTCAAAGAGCTCTTTAACAGTCATTGGGCACTTATTAAGTGAGATCTTTTTTGACATTTTCAACTCCAAATTCTTCCTAGGAGTAGTCAATCCACTTTCTTCAGCTGCTTCTTCTCCACCAAAATTTGAAACTAACACATTCTCAACATTCTGCTGTTCGCACCCCAAACTTTCCTCTGCTTCAACCTTTGGTCTCAATAGTGATTTCCTGGGCCGCCTCAGGGTCTTCAAGAGTAGATCATCATCATTACCGTCACTACTGTCAAAGCCTCCTTTCTCTACTGGACAAGTCTCAAGCTCATCCATAGACTGACAAGATTGAACAACAGGCTTACCATCTATTCCAATTGCCTCAACTACCAGGTTCCCTACAATGGCATTTTCTCCAATAGTATGGCTTTCTTCAATCAAAGCCTCTATAAATGGACCCCCTTTGACAATATCTCGAACAACTAAGCTCTCATCAACCGCATTTTCTATTACCACTTTATCCCCTGCTAAATTTCCATTTCCCGATCTACTTTCAATCAAATTATTGTTTACACCATTTGTGTCAGCTAAAATTCTATTCTCCTGATCCTCATCAATTAAAGACACTTTAACACCATTTATCGGTTCATTAAAGTCCTTGAGCTTTTGGCTATCTAAATTCTCAGAAAGACGGCAATCAATTCTCGACTTTTTAACTCGAGTGTACACAATGTAACCATTCACTTGAGTACTATTAACTCTTTTACAACAACTACTACTAGAACTCGCCTGAGTTTGAGACTGAATCACTGCCTCCCGAGTTTGACCGAGTGAACCATCTACTCCGTAATCCAACTCTCGCTTCATGCCTCACTCACTTCACTCTCAAAATCCACTAAAATTCACCAAAAAATGAAAAAAATCAAATTAAAAAGAAAAACGAAACGAAAAATTTAGCAGCTGTAGAGTGAAAGATTTTACCGATTAAGATCGTATAAAGGCCATGAGAGGCTTGGTTTTCTTGAGAGAGGCAAGTGAAAATTTGGAGGGGAGAGTTAAAATGGAAGAGTCCGAGATCGGATTCAACAAAATTTAGGGTTTTCGATTAAAACTCAAAGGATTTGAAAGAGAAATCTATTAATATTATGGGAGATTTTTTTTTTCCTTCTTTTTTTCCCCTTTGGTGTGTTGTTAACCGACCAGAGAAAGAAAAAAAAGAGATGTGGGACTTTCAAGGGAACGGAACGGAACGGAACGGCAAATGGCAAAGATCCATGAAATAAAACAAAACGGAGAAAGGTTTTATGAAGGTTAAACTATGCTGTTAGTCCTTGTATTAGGTATAAATTTTACATTTAGTCCTTTTGCGTATTATTATATGTGTTATTACTTGTCAGCTTGCTGTTTTTACATTAAAAAAATCTCATTACTTTAGTTAATAAATTTAATAGTTATTTTTTTATATTAAAATTTTAAGTTTTAAAAATATTAAAAATTAAAAATATCTAATTGAAGAAAAAATTTTAATCCATAGTTTACGATGGTGTACGAGGCTAATAGCAGAATTTATCTAATGGATTCAACTACAACTATTTAAGGCAAAATTGGAATTTTCAAAATTCAAAAAGTAGGATTAAATTTGACCAAAATTAGAGTATAAGATTTAAATTCATAACATACAAATAATATAAAGACTAATAACAAAATTTACCCTATTAGGAATTTACGATATTAACCCTAATTGATTTTCCCTTGCGGCTCTAAAGAAGCAAAATAGCCCTTATTGAATACAAAGGAGATTATGGTCAGGCCAATTGGTTTGTGTATCTTGAGGCCTAGTAGGCTCATTCTCTAAAACCCAATAATATGCCATTCTTTTTGGGTTATGGTGTAGTAATTAAGGGTACGATTGGTTCACTGTAATGGAATAGGGCTATAATTAAATAGAGTTGTAATTGAATAGAGCTGTAATAAGTAATTTAACTGTTTGGTTGAATGGAATGGAATAGAACTGTAATAGTATTCTTGAGTTTGGTTGAATGGAATGATGTTGTAATAGCATAAGGACAAAAACTAAAATGACCAGAATACCCTTAGTAGAATTTTTTCAAGGTAGATAATTATTGTTATTGTTATTAAATTTTAATAATATTATTATTGAAAATAATTTAATAAAAATAATAAATAGTTTAACCATATTTTAACATAATTATTATTAAATATAATTTAATAAAAAATATAATTTAATAACATTCTTTATATAATTATTATTATATGAATTAAGAAATCAAAATATATAATACTATAAAAAATATATATAATCTACTTTATTATTTTTAAACTGCAATACATATTTAATGTACTAAAATATCATTAATAAAACAAATAATTTAATTATTTTACAATAAAAAATAATTAAATATTAGAAGTAATAAATAACTCATTGCTAAAAAAGTAATAAATAACTTGAGAATTATATTTCACATTCAAGCATAATATTCATATATTAACAAAAAGTTACATGATTTCATTAGTTTATATGTCATAATCCATATGTTTTAAAATTTTACATCAAAAAGTTATAACATTGTAATGACATTCTATCATGTCATTATATCATCCAAATATTACAAACACAAAAAGTTACCAAAATATCAACACAACCATGGTTTTTAATGGTCAGTAAGAAATCTTCTGATCCATTCCAATCGCACAGCAGAAGATAAACTAAAGAAAATGAGTATTTGCGTTGGGTGATCTGGAATTTTGCTCAATGCTTGATATCGTTCATCCTCAGTTAAACCTTCCACTTCACATAATGTTGGATATAATTTCAGAGCACTTTCTTAAATGGCCATTTCTGACTTTTGTTGAATTACCACTTCGGAGGCAATACTCTTACTGATTTCAATGCCAACGGTCCGTATATTTTTCGCCAATAATGCGGCAGCATCATTAAATGAAGTAGAAAAATCACTTGCATCAGAAATCTTTTTTTTCTTCTTTGAAAATGCAAAATCACCTTGGTTTCTAGCTGGTTGCGATTCTGGTTGCGGTTGTGTAGCTGAAAGATCCATGTCATCCAAAGAAACACCAGTTTCGGATCCATGAAAATTGTTTCTTTCTTCATGAGTATTTGTAGCAGCTACATCTTCAGCATTTATTTCTTCAATAACATCAACAGCTGTTTGAACATCTTTTCCAGTGGCTCGATCTTTTGCGTAGATGGCAGTAAGTTGGTCATAATAAGGGAAACTTCGATGTCTGAATTGAACTGCTTTTTTATAACTCTATAAAAATGAGAAATTCATATTAGATATAAGTTTTGTCAAAATAAGATAATAAAGGCTTGAAATAATTCTTACATTTATATATGAGTTCCACACCGCATCTTCAGCAACAACAAGATGCATATGCTCATCCCAACCAAAGCCGCTATTGTTTTCTCCACTAAGCATGTCATAAACGATTGACCAATCCCTTTTCAATGTCCTAATCCTCGATTCAAGATTAGGTTTAGCCTTCAACATGGCATTGGGTAAAACTTTTTCTAACATTTTTTCTAACTCATTTAAATAGCCGGCTTTGAATCCCGTATCCGCATTAAAGGTTCCAGCATTGTGCAAGTCGATCATACAAGCAACCAACGTAGCATCTTCTTCTGGAACCCATTTCCTTTTGGTTCCTCGAGAATTCTAGGAAGAAACACTTGATTGGGAAAAACTTGACATAACTATCTTAAGAAAAAACGCAAATGAAAATCAAGTTCAATATTATGCATCAAAAGGTCAACACTTTATAAAATTATAACACATGATGAATCAAAAGAAAATAAATTATCATTCAACAAGTCTAGTACAATACAAAAAAAAACAATTCAAACACCCCCAAAGTTTCATAAACTAGATATATGAAATAACATAAACAACTTAAACGTTTAGTATTTTTACCCTAAACCTAACTAATTTCTAGATGCTTGCCATTCATCGAACATTTGGCTGGCTAGTTCCATCCTCCAAGTAACCCATGCATCCGACGGATGAATATTTATGATATTCGGTTCATCTTCATCTATCACATTACTAGGTAATCCTTCTCCCAACTCTTCTTCAATAAGATCAAGACTCATACAGGTTCGAATAAAATTATGGAGCAAACAACATGCAATAATAATTCTATTGTGCACCCTTACAGGATAGAATGATGGACTCCTAAGTATTCCCCATCTAAGTTTTAATAACCCAAAAAATCTTTCAATAACATTACGCGCTGAAGCATGTTTCATATTGAAAAATTCTTCCGGAGTACTTGGCTTGTAACCCTGACGCCACTCATTCAAATGATATCTTTGTCCTCTAAAAGGCGTAAGAAATCCCTCACAATTTGTGTATCCAGCATCAACTAGATAATAACAACCTATAAAAAGAAACTATTTGTCATGGTTAATTTCCCAAAAAAGTATGATCTTAAAAATTAATTCAAATTCCTCTAATTTTTGCATTTTACCATGAGGAACTTTTAGTCTATGCCTCCTACTAATGGCATCTCGAAGAACTCTTCCATCAGCAATAGAACCTTCCCAACCAGGAAGAACATAAACAAATTGCATATCAAGTGTACAAATACCTAACATATTTGTTGCTATGTCACATTTTCGTGTTCTATATCTAGGTTTATCAACTATTGGAACCCTAATCTTGATGTGGGTTCCATCTAAAGCACCTAAGCAATTCTACATCACATGTATAAAATCTTGAGTTAAAATACTATACTTAATTCCAAATGTACTAAATTATATACGAGTTATATATAGAACTCACTCCAATACCTTAAACCATTTCCACCTTGGTTCTGTAGAATTAGCTGTAATTGGCTCTGCCTTTTTAAATAACACATATTGTAAGCGTATGCAGCATTTAAAACATTGTGAAATGATCTGCTAACGGTTTCCTCGGACCTATTAAAGTGATGCTTGACGACTTCAATTCCCCTAAAGTTTGTAATATCTCACATAGTTTAAAAAAGGTAGTTCTATTCATCCTAACTTGTTCAATACACGTCTCGTCACTAGCATATACAAGTCTTTTCACATAATCTTGTTTTGCATAAAAATCTAAAACATAGGATCTAATCCTTGGTCTATAAGTATGTAAGCTATGAATGGCACCCAGTGCAACTAAGAACCAACTCACAACTGTACACATTTGCAACCATATTGTAATAGCAAGACCAATTCTTTTACGCCTCTCATTTTGTACTATTAAAGACAGCCGAGCCATTACTGCAAGATAATTAAAGTGTTACATATCTTCAAATCGTAGTAAAAGGGTCAAATTTCTCCAATACTAATTTCAATAACAGTAAAACAAAATCAAAGAATTTAATTGCCAAAGAACTTACAGTGAGTTGGTGAATACAAGATGCTCAACTCTGGGTGAGGAACCAATCAAACAAGCCAAATAAGTACTTCATCAAACTGTCAAAGAAAAAATGAACAATAGGATATAATTAAAAACTAAACTCCAAGCCAAATAAAATAGTTTGCTGCGTAAAAATTAAAGAAAATACTGATAATATATTGCATGGTATAGGGTTTATTTTTTATATACTTTTCTTTATATATAATTTTTATATGCTAAAGATTTATTTTTTCATTATGTTAAATATCATATACGATATTTGAAATAATTAATCAAATTTTTTTATTTTAAAACTTACTGTATGCATAATGTACATGAAAAAAATAAATATTTGACATATAAAAATATATAAAAAATGTTTTTAAAAAATAAAATATATTTAACATAATAATGTATAATATATTTACATATTTATTATTTTGTTTATATAAATAAAAAATTATTAATTTAAAACATAAATTAAAAATAAAATAAAATTTAAAAACATGTTTTTAATTAAAAACTTGAAAAATAACATAATTATTAATTAAAAACATTAACTAAATTTAAAAGAAAAAAACATGAAACAACATGCTTTGGAAAAAAAATCAAATAAACATGAAAGAGGACTCTGGGATATAAGAGTAGAAAACATAAGCATTTAACCATCAAACAATAGATGAAAAGCACATTTCGTATAAAGCACTTTCCGAAAAATGCATTTTATAAGACGTATTTTTTGTCATATTAATTGTCAGACTCTAAAATCGACCTATTTTTTTAAATATTAATTTGAACTTATTAATAATATTATAAAATTATAGTCCAAATGATTTGAAATTAAAGTAAAAAAGATTAAACTTCAAATTTAACACTACAGTAATCCCAAAACGTAATTGATATGTGATGGTACTGCTCAAAACTCCCAACAGCATGTAGGCACAATATTAACAACTAAAACAAATAGAACAAGCCTACTTCTTGACAAGAATGAGTAAAAATGCTGGAAGTCACAAATAATAAATTGACAATAAACATCTTGGGCTCTCATACTAATTTAGGCATCCAAAATGAAGCAAAATGAGGAAGTGGGAAGCCTAACCTAAATAAAAGGCCTTAACAAACCTCAAACTAGACCAATGCGAAAAATACTACCTAAGAAATCATGTATTCAACTGCTCAAGCTACAAAGAAAAGAACTTAATCGACCATTGAACTATCAATAGGGATTATCCCTCTTTCAATTGCATGGAAAACCTCCAATAGTTCTATTGAATAACTTTAAAATCCAGATTTACTTTAGCACCTATAGCAGTATCACTTTTATTCGAATTACGAAAAAGAGTTCTTACGGTATAATAACACATTTGATTCGAAACTATGTCATCAAGTAAAGCCCGGCGAATATGCTCAAGTAAATGCACGATTTCTTTGAAATATCCTGCAAAGAAAAAAATAGATAGATCAATAACTTTAGACCGCATACAAGATTAGGTCATTAACCTAATGCTGAAGTTTAACTGATTTAAATGTATCAATGCAAGTGCAAGGCATTCATGAACATAAAATAATCAAATGAAAAGGTAGAGGAGTAAACCTTAGACTACTTTTTCCAGTCTCAAATGTCAAGAAAGATGAGAGAATATTACCAAAACTAAAAGTGGACATGCAAGATTAATGTGATGTTCACAGACAACATCAATATATACAACTTGCAAAAGAAAACCTTAATATAAAAAAATCAAGTATATGAATACTATTAAGTTTCATGCAGAGTCATAAAATTTTCCTTTCTAAGCAATCATCTTTCACTTTTGCTGTTTTTATTAACAGACATCAAGCCAAGGTTTACTTGATTTTCATCCAATCAATGTTCTTCCTTCAGCTGGATCAATTTTTAGGTGCAAAGTTCAAGTTTGTTTTTTTTTTTGGCTAAAACCATCTTTCTCAAATGTTTAGATCTCAATCGCTGCAGAGAAAACATAACCTAATGACAACAGGAAAAGAGAAACAGCAAACGTTTAAGAAAATGATATCCTCATGACACCACCTAGACGAGAAAACTAATTTCAAATTGATGCAATAAACATCTTGGGCTCTCATACTAATTTAGGCATCCAAAATGAAGAAAATTGAGGATGTGGGAAGCAAATGTTTAGATTATTGAATTCCATAAAACAATATCCTGCTCAGGCATTCGTTGAAACAACCAACTTGCTCCATC
Source organism: Gossypium longicalyx (assembly GCA_025698465.1). NCBI lineage: Eukaryota > Viridiplantae > Streptophyta > Magnoliopsida > Malvales > Malvaceae > Gossypium > Gossypium longicalyx. Next base: position 1,838,636 of record CM046995.1, on the reverse strand, counting down.
TAACTTGCCAAGATTAGAATAAACAACGATCATAGCATTAACGACAGATGTATTCCATTTAATTCCTTGCCTGAAAACCCATCCGTTTATCTGTGTTGCAGTCTTCAATGAACAAAAACTAGACAGAATAGTGGATATAGTAACAGAGTCAGGCTCAAATCCTTCTTGAATCATCCCACGGAATACCTGTAATGCCCCAACCAATAACCCATGACGAATATAACCCGTCAACATGGAATTCCAAGAAATGTTATCCTTACAAGCAATGCTATCAAAAACCCACCTAGCCTTAACTTTGTATCCACATTTTGCGTACATATCAATAAGAGTATTAAGCACAACGAGACTCCATTGGTTTTTAATATCTATCGAGTTTAATTTTTTTATCAATAACTTACTACAACGAGACTCCATTCTATTGGGTGCTCAATCGAAACTCCACTTATTCTTTTCCCTTCTGATAAAAGAGAGAAAAATAAATAAACCAGCAGCTACACCCAACACCATTCTTACCTCATGTATATATCATCATGCAGTACTTGAAGTATCACTGTCGCAGGATAAAAAGAGAAACTGGGAACACTAATAATTTATAGACACTTTGAATCAAAGCAATTTTCGGGCATAAACTAGTTAGCATTAGCAGTTGCAGATAAACAACACCCCAAAGCAGCCACTATTGAGTCTAAGCGTGTATTGATTGAAGAAGGAAGGGAAGCCATTAAAGCAAGCATTGAAAGAAATGGAGGACTTCCATATGAGACGAAACATTGAAGTCTAGGGGGACTTGATCTTCATCATCATTAATAATCATAAATATAGTTTCTCCTCTCCTTTACCACTTTTCTTCAGTAATAACAGAACCCGCAAATTCATGTAGTTGTGGCTAAGAAAATTTTGTTTGAATATATGCTAAAACTAAACCTAGTTGTCCAAATTGGAGAGTAGTATTTAAGTTTTTAATTTTTATAATAACTTTTTCGACACTTTTAAATCCACACCATAAGCATTCTGACAATGCAGTGCAAGAGTGGGACACTAATGACTCACATGGTAGAATCAAAATGTAAACTTGACAGCAGTATAGAAGAGAGGGAATAAGGCACAAAAATCGGCAGAAGTATGCAGGAATTTGCAGAAAAATCTTCAGCCAAAAAGAAGAATATATAATGAGCTGTTCTAAGACTCATGCTAAAGATAATCAGGAAATTTATAGGAATTTGAGGGAAGGGTGCCTCTCCTACCCTAAAAGCATTGACATTTGAATTTATCAAGACAAGAATGAAGAGACGTGCCTGGGCTTGAAAACACCGATTTTTTTACCGATTTGATTGGGAACGTCGAGATACTGCTTCAAGGCTCTACCATTGTTTCTTTCGATGAATCAATAAGGAACAAACCCATAAACAAAAATGAAAAAGCAAAAATGAAGATGACGTGAAGGAAGCAGAAGCAAAAATGTTTACTTAACCTTGGATGAAGGGGAGGAATGGCTGCCGATTGAGAGTGTTTTTGAGGTGAAATTTTGGTAAGGGTAAAATAGGGTTCCTCAAGCAACAAATAGCTAAACGGTGAAGATGGAAGGGAATAGCCCCGTAATAAGCTATTCCATTAAACCAAACGTCAGTTTATGTTGAGCTGCAGAATAGGGTGGTAATAGGCATGTAATGGCATAGCCATTACATCTAACCAAACATGATGTAAGGTTTAGAGTTTAAATTCATTTGTGGACATTTTTAAATGATTTTTAAACCCTCAAAGTTTTAATTAAATTACACATTCAAGAAATATATTACGCACTTAAATTCACTCAAACTCATATATTTATGAGTTTTCAACATCATCTTTATGAGTTTTCAACATCTGCTAGATGAGACTATTATAGGTCGGATGACTACCACTAAAAATGGGTTGGATAGAATTAATGCAAATAGAAAAATCAAAGCAAGGTCAAGACTTTCATACTCAAGAAGTAGGAGCAAAGCTAGAATTTTTCTTTTTTTTATGGGTTGAATTTGAAGTATAAGTTTTTGAGAGAGTTAAGTGCAATTTTATCATTGTATTGATGTAAAACTTTACAATTTTTAAGGGATTAAACTATAAACTTTTTTTGTTTTTTGAGCGGTCATAATTCAATTTTAAATTTTAGGAGGGCCCCAAATACAATATTACCATTAAATTAAATTAAAACTTTGTAAATACTCAAAGGATTAAAAGGATGATTTTTTATTTTAAGGGGCTAGCCCCTACTTGCCCCATTAACTCACAGCTGTGAGGTAGAGTACTTTCCAACTCAAATAGTGGATTTTGGTTTCAATAGAAATGTGAGAATTTGTTCAATCATCCAAGCCAAATTGTGGATGTCTAATGATGAATTAATGTTAGACTAGGGAAAGGACTATAAAAATCGTGGCCAATATGGACAAAATATCAATAGTACATATGCTCAATGGAACAAGAGAGGGTGTTAATAAATTTCCTTTTAACTAGAAGTATTCAAAAATTGAAGAAAAGATATTGGGATACGAAGATTAACCATATTCACAAAGGCAAATTTAGTGTCTGACCACATGACAAAGGACTTCAATAATGATTTGTAAGGAGCTCGAACTTTTGATGTCCCACTAATTAGTATAAAACACAAATCACTTAGTATAGCATGGGGATCACATGGTTGTCCTTATTTCATTGTAACTCGGGGGTTTTGTATTTATATTATCTTAAATATTTAATGGAATGGAGTAAAAGGGTTTGAAGTGTCAAACTTTGGTGATGTTGTAGTTATCAATTTAAGTGAGTGGTCATGTAGTTGTAGGAGATAGGACCACATTGGCATCCCATGTCCATATGTCGTTGCAACAATTTTGTGAAAAAAGCTAATGTTTCTAATTATGTGTATAAGGGGTTTAAAAACGAAATGTATGAAAAGTTGTATGGCTTTGTATTGACTGTTGTCCATAGTGAAAAATATTGGCATAAAACTAATATAGGACCAACTGACTCCCCTCATACCAAGGAAAATACCTAGAGACCCTAAAAAAATATTTAGTAAGATAAGAAGGAAGAAGGAGTAGGACTAAGCTGTCTAGAAGAGGGAAAAATATAAAGTGCCAAAAGTGTTTCAATTGGACACAACTCTAGAAGGTGTAAAACTTAATCTATTATAAGTGTTGAGTTTCCTAAAAATTATAATGCATTTGTAACACCTCTAACTCATATCCGTCCTTGGAACAGGATTATAGGGCATTACCGGTCTGTACAGTTTAATTATAGTCATTTATTAAAATAAATGTTTCTAACCCTGAAAATTAAAACTTCAACCAATACAATTTGCCAACATTCAAATAATCCAAATACACTTAAATATACTCAAATCTTACCAATCTAAAACATTTTATAACCTATCCAATGAATCTTTTTAAGTATATCACTTATTTTATCAATTATTTCAACTTCATACTATATACCATTGCCAACCATAATTTACTTATTTCATCAATACTTTCACAACCTATATGACTCTCATAAGACATCCTAGGTACATGTCATTACCATTACTCAACATACTTTACCTCATTGAATTCAGGATCGGCCTGGGATGCTGATTCAACGGTCTAGCCTTAACTTAACCTGCGCACGGAAACAAACCGTACGCTGAGTATACACTCAGTGGTATTTCTATAATCTGAACACTTAAACAATTATAAAACATATTAATTTATATATATTGAACTATTCAAACTCAATGAGTATTCAAACATTCACTTTCCAACCAATGTTTTAGTCTAACTTAAATTCAAAATCATTTATTATTTTTCAATAGCAATTAATCAATCAATAATATTCATTAACGATCAGTCAATCAGAACAATTATTTATTCAGTAATAGTCAGTTATTCGGTAACAATCAATTATTCAATAATAATCAGATATTCAGTATCAATCAATTGATCGGTTGTCCAGTAACAGTCAATTATTCAGTAAAAATCAGATATACAGTAACAATTAAATTATTCAGTAATAGTCGATCTTTCCAGTTCCTTTATTTACCCCTATTAACATGACTCGGACCTGACGATACATGAATCCAACCAACACACCAGTACAGCACATAGTGCCTCATCGGTCGAAGCTGAAACAGTAATAGTAACAATAATAGTAGCAGTACGGTACACAGAGTACCTCAACGGAACAAATTCGAAACAGTAACAGTAATGGTAACAGTAACAATATCCGACACACAAAGTGCCGAATCGGTAACGGTAACAGTAACAGTAGTCGGCACATAAGTGCCTGATCAGTAAGCCGGCAAAACCCGTACTCTTCCATATCCTATGGCATGCCAACTATATCTGACTAGCCCGACTAGTTAATAGGGCATTTAATTCACTTTTCAGTTTTCAATTAATTCATATTTTAATTAATTAACTATATATTTTGAATTCAATATAATTCCATTCACTTTTCACTAATAAATATTCAATTTCACAATAATCACATTTTTCTATCAATTTCATCACACTTCCAACTACATATATTTTCCAATATAACAAATATTTATTATTCAATTTCCACATCAATATTCATTTCAATTCAGACATTCACATATATTCATAAATCAATTCAATATAATCAATATTCAATCCAATTCAAATAATCATCTCAAAACACCTACTACATATATATTAAATAATAAATCCAACAATTTAATTATTAAGTTCAGATTATAGAAATACAAACCGTAATTTCCGAGCTAACTCCCGTTGTCTTTGTCTTTTTCCTTGATTAGCCGAGATTTCCCGAGACAACATTATCTACGGGAATTAAAATAATTATACTAATAATTTTCAACACTCATTATAACAAATAATTGAATTTCTATTCAATTTACACCTTATTTTCAATTAGGTCCTAACTAATTAATTCACTTTACTAACTTAATTCATACTCTATTTCTGTTCAAGTTCCATCCGAACTCAAATTTAACTACTAAATTTTCAGCTTATTTCACTAGTTTTGAAATTTTCTCAAATTAGCCCTTCAACATAAAACTTATGAATTACTTTACAATTCAATCCTTATTTCATTTCTAACTTGAATTTCTATCAATTTAACTCTTATTTCATCATTTTACTCAACATGAACATTATCTAGAAATCTAATAACTTTGAAAATATCAACTAAATTTCATCAAAATCTTGTTCCAAAGCTTCTAAAACATTAAAATTAAGTAAAAAGAGCTAAATTGACTTACCTATTAAACTTTAAAGCTTCAAACCTTCAATTTTCCTTTTTTTTTTCTTTCTTTCCTTCCACGTTTGCCTATTCTGTTTCTTTTCTTTCTTTTTGTTTTGTTTTATATCTATATATAATATAACATTATTTATACTTAAATAATAAGTAATATTTATTTATTAATTACACATGTGCATATTATTAGTACATATATATTCACTTATCACCATACATTTGTCATACCTTTATTTATTTATTTCATAAAAATATTATAATATAATTATTTAATTAATAAATATCTTTTATAAATAATAAATATCTACTAATAATTAAATATACATATTACAAATTTATGTATTCAATTTATTACACATGTATTTTATAATTACCACACATTAATCACTATTTTAATTTATTTCATAATATAATATAATATTAATAATAATTAATAATTATAACAATAATTTAATATTTAAATAAATATCTATTTATTATCAAATACTTGTATTACAAATGTGTATATTTTTATTTATACACTTATATCAAATCATTTTCATACACTTGTCTTTCTTTTATTTATTTTATTTACCATGCAATTGTCAAAATAATATTCTAATATAATTAACATGATTTACAATAAAATAATAATATAATCTAAAAAAAATCTAGGATTTTATCATGCTATGCCGCCTCATCTAATGAGAAAGGCATAATTGTCTATTTGGTCCTTTTTATTTTCTATTAATCTATAATTCAACTTTTACCCCTTATTCAATTTAGTCACTTTTTCTTAGTTACTCTTAATTAAGCTAAATTCACTCAATTAAACTCTAATTAACCACTCGACTAACTTCATACAGAAACGGAGACCCGAAAATATATTTTTCTGATAACCTTAAAATCCGGGTCGTTACAGCATTATAATCCAACTCCAACATGTCTATTTTATAGACTACAACTCCAACAACTCCTAATCCAACAGCTCCATCAGAAACATCTGTATCATCGCTACCAGTTCCACCAACATCACCCTCATATGTAGCAAGACCAACAACACCTCAAGCAAATCCAGCGAAACCTCCAGCTACTAATAAGCTATTTGCAGAACCTGTAGCTTCCACTTATAAATTTGCAAGTCCTCTACCTCATGTTGATTTTAACATCTTACTTCATCTAACCAATAGTTAGGGAATTTCATTTTTTTTAAACAAGCTCATACATAACCTATATAAACATATTTCTTTCCTTTTTTAAGACCAAAACATGTTCACTATATACAAGGCTTCGATAAAAATTATAGTACCATCTCGTTCAACCACTAATCTTGCTAGAATTACTTGTGTAGTAAACTTTATTATTGTTTTATTAACTATTGATGATCACTAAACTAACTATAAATACGACAAAGATAAGTGCACCTATCGAACAATAGTATAGCTATGGTAAGTAGAGAATATCGTATCCACGAGGATTAAAAGTATTAGTAATTATTGTTTTTCTATTATTTAGTCGATAGTTTGGAGTGATGTGTTTTAAGATAAATTTACTAAACTAATTTAACTAAGAACGCAACAGAAAATGAATCAAGGTAGTAATCGAATATTAACCAATGAAATAGACAATACACAGAAAAGAATCCACCTAGACTTCACTTATTATTATGAATATGAATTAAACTATTTATTCACTTGTGTCTTGATCCGTAGAAATCCCTAAATTATGTTAATATTTATTTCGAGATTAAGAACAACTGGCTCTAGCTTGATTAATTGAAATCTCTTTCTAATTAAAACCCCTATCATCGCATTAATTCAATCTATGGATTCCACTATTAGATTTGAATCTAATATGATAGATTTATGTCGTCCTATTTCTAGGATTGCATGCAACTCCACTCAATTATGCTAGACCTACTCTTAAATAGAGACTTTTGCTCCACTGAATTAAGTACATTAAACATGAATTAATATCCTGAAAATATTAAAATAATAAATAAGCATACATAATTGAGAACAAGAATCAAGTATTTATTACTTAAAAACATACATTAAATGAAATGATTCATCATTGGTTTCATCCTCTTTAGGTATTTAGAGAATTAGCTCATAGTCCTGAATGAAAAATCTCAAAGTCAGATTAACCACAAGACATAAAGAAACTCATAAAAAATTAAAAAGAAATTAAAAGGAGATCTTCGATCTTGATGGAGATCCGATTAAGAGCTGATTCCGATGACGTTCTTCAAGTGTTGTCTTTGATCTTCTCTTATTACCCCCTTATGCCTTCTTTTAATGAGTATTTATAGACTTTAGAAGGCTTAGAAAGCCTAAAAATTGGGTTTTTCCATGTATTTCGGAAGCAGGGTGCGAAATCGACATAGGCTGGCACATGGGCATCTGTCCAGCCCTTGTAGCTCACACGAGAGTGTGTCCGGCCCATATGGAAATGCCCAGGCTGTGTGGCTCCTGAAAACAACTTTATTTGTCCGATTTTGGCTCGTTTTTAGCTCCTTTCGCTCTCAAATGCTCTTCTAAGTATAGAAACATGAATTTAAAGGATTAAGAGCATCAAATTCACTAATTTGCATAATTAATCATCCAAAAATACATTAAGAATGAGATTAAAATATTTTACTTTTATAGCTTATCAACTATTGTTTCATAATTTTGGACTAATGTTACGACATCTACTGCAACAACCACCAGCTCCTTCAACACGACCAACTCCTTCCACTGTGCAAACATTTTCAACAAAACAAATACTTACAAGACTTAGTAGAAGGGGAAAACAATTTGTGCAAAGAATTAAGCGATACACAAAAGAGAGGTCAGGAATGCAATTTTTGAATGCAAATAACCAAAAAAGCAATTGTTGAACCATAAATGCTAAATTGATTTCAATTTGTTTTAATACATTTTAATATTAATAAAAATACATTATAAGTGTGGATTAATAGTTTTTTTTTTTTGATAATCTTATTATAGATTCGGATCATATCTACTCTTTTTGACATAATGCCTAGAACTACTCATCGCTCCTCCCCAACCCATAAATAGGAGGACAATGCGCTTCAACGCACTCAAAACCATGTCCTTCTATATTGGTAACAATGCCTAATCCAATTGAGTTAAGACTCAATCGACAGTTAATTTAGTATTTTTAAGTTGCCTTTCTGTTTGTAAGTTAACGGCCAAAGTTTTTAGTGTGCTGCAATTTTATTTGTACCTGGTTGCGTTAGTATTTTATCTTCTTTCTAATATAAATTTGGGTAAATTACACCAACAGTCACTCAACTTTGGGGTAGTTGATAAAACAATCACTTTGGTTTCAATTCAGTCACTTAACTTTCAAAAAATAAGAAAATAGTCATTACCGTTACAGACGTAACGAAAAGTTGAGGTGGCCAGTTAACTTGCTCTGTTGGCATCCCATGTGGAGACAATGAAAAAGAAAAAAAAAGAAGAAAAAACTCGGATCTGAAAAAGAAAAACAATGGAGAAGAAAAAGATGAAAGGGGAGACCCAAATCTGAAAGCTATTTTTTTTTTCTTATTCTTTGTGTTGAGTGTTTTTGTTTTTCACCTTATTTGTTTCCTTTGTCTAATCACTTTGAACTGAAAAGAGAATACAATAAAAAGAACTTGAATCCAAAATTAGGATTTAGAAATGATAAAATACTAAAAACCCATATATTTCTCTCTTTCTCATGCTTTATTCTTTTTATTTTCATTCAACATTTGTTTTTTTTTTCTAGTTACTTATGCATTGTTATTGACCAAAAATAGGAAAAGAAGGCTTTTTTTTTTGTGATTTAGTATTTTAGGAAGAAGTTTCTCTATGGGACAAAGTTTAGCCTTGGAAAAATTAGTGAAGTATATATTTGGCTGTGCGAGTGTTGGGGGAGTTTGAAACTTATCCACAACAGCAGCAACTAAGGGAAGAAGAAGAAGAATATTGGGGAAAAATACCCTAACCCAGTTTAATTGCGGTGCAAGTGGTGGTGGCGGGAGCACTTATTTTCGGTGCTGCTGGTTTGTTTGTGGGATCAGTTGTATTAGGGTCGTTGAAGACTCTGAAAGGGATTTTACAGTCTATTCTTCTTCTTCTTCTTCTTCTTCTTTTTATTCTTCTTCTTCTTTTTTTATTAGGAGTTTTTTTTCAATTTCTTCTTAAATTGGGTGGGTTTCCACTATGGACATCCGACGTGGCTAGTTACCTGGCCACATCAACTAGTTAACAAGCCACATCACTTATCTTATTAGGTCTATAAAGGAAATTGTTAGTAGGTGACTGATTTGTCACTTTTCAATAAATTTAATAATTGTTTTGTTATTTTTTGAAAGTTGAGTGACTGAATTGAAATCAGAATGATTGTTTTGTCAGCTACCCCGAAGTTGAGTAACTATTGGTGTAATTTACCTATTAATTTTATGTCCCAGTTTAAATTACCAACATTAGTTGGTTGATGGGATTTCATTTTTAAAACTTGAAAGGAAAACTCAAAACTCATCATTTAAAAAGTTAAAATCATGATTAGTTAAATTCTACTATTACTTCATTACCATTATTGGCCAGAATAGGATTGAATTTAGAATATAAAACAAATGAGGACACTTATTGTAACACCCCCTACTCGTATCTGTCGCCAGAATAGAGTACGAGGCATTACCGAGGAGTACGAAACACTTACAGATAATTTAAATATATTTTCATAACAACTTGTGTCAATTTCATACTATTTCATATTTAAGCTTTATTCACCAAAGTATTTGAAATATCATCTTTATGCAAATAGCACACATGAGGTACATAATTCCGTAATTATGAATGAACACATTTATCAAACATATTTCACATTCATATATCAATGTCTCATGTCTCCATATATCAATAATCGACACTTTTCTTATTTTTTAGATAATTATGTGTAACCATTCATAAGCATGCAATTCATTGTTTTTTCCTGTCAATCACAATTTCAAATGACAAATTCATGTGAATGAGCTCAACCTCATTAGGTGTTTAAATTCTGTCACTTTGATTCACATACTCATAATTTACTAATATATCCTGTCAAACACAATCTCTGAATGACGAAATCACATAATTGAGCTCAATAATAATAATGATAACATTACTTACATTTCTTTTTCCACACGTTACATTTACGACTTACCAAATTTTCCATTCAAGTAACGGCTTACGGATTTGAGTATATCGTGATCTGAAGCCCGAAATCTAGCTGAAGCACATAAGTGCTAAACGGAAGCCCGAAGGCTAACTAAAGCACACAAGTGCTAAACGGAAGCCCGAAGGCTAACTGAAGCACATAAGTGCTAAACGGAAGCCCGAAGGCTAACTGAAGCACATAAGTGCTAAATCGAAGCCCGAAGGCTAACTGAAGCTCATCAGAGCTGAACTGAAACCCCAAAAGGGTTAATTGAAACTCATATGAGTTAACGAAAGCTTGTAAGAGCTAAACGGAAAGCAAACACGAGAATTCGCAACAAATGCTGAATCTCGGTTTACTTGGGTCATTTACCGTCAATTCATCTTTTTCACTGAAAGATCGTACTCATTTCCAGCGTTTCGTTCCTCCGAAATACTCAGTTCAATTTCATGACTTTTGTACATAATTTACGTATTTTCAACAATTAACATACATAAATATTAATCACCATTCATAAAATAATATTGAAATTTAATAATATTAACAAATGGTCACTAAAATTTAGTTATATAAACTCACAAGTTTGATTTTTGTATTATAGCGATAATCATAATTTCATAATAAATATTCCAAATAAAACATTATATCATTTCTAATTCAACATTTATCGATTATAATCGGGCATGTGATCAATTTATACACAAGTCATTCATATATATATGTATATTTTCCTCCTCCTCCTCCCCATCCATATCCTTAGTATAAATAATACACTTGTAAGTAACATTATCCATAATTTTCACTATTTACTTATGTGAATATTCAAGTTATCCATCTGTATCATAGTCACTAAATTATTTTTATCTTGAGCTACAGAACTCCAAATTAAGATCCGCTAATTTTTCCTGAAACTAAACTCACGTATCTTCTTGCCATAAAATTTTCATAATTTTTGGTTTAACCAATAAGTACAGTTTATTCTTTAAAGTCACCCCTATTTTATTGTCTGACAGTTCCGACCCTTCTTCACTAAAAATTAACTATCTCCTTGTACAAGATTTGAATGATGCTCTCGTTTATTTCTCTTGAAAATAGACTTATTCAGGATTCTAAACGTATAAATTTAAGCCCCTAATTATTTTTATTAAATTTTTTTATGATTTTTCAAATTCAGAATAGGGGAACCCAAATTCATTCTGACCTTGTCTTACAAAATTTACTATATCTCATGATTTACAATTTCATTTCTTACACCGTTTCTTCTATGAGAAACAAGACTCAATAAGATTTAATTCCATATTTTGTTCATATTCTAATTCGATTTCTACAATTTATGGTGATTTTTCAAAGTTGGCTTACTGCTGCTATCCAAAACTGTTTTTGTGCAATATGTTTATTACAATTTTCCCCTAAGCTTTTAATAAATAATAATTTCGTCCCTACTCAATTAACCTCTCAATTGAGCTGATTTTTCTTAATTAACACTTTATTCTATCACTTTAAATTACTTTATAACCTTTTGGAATCATAATTTCAGCACTAGACTTTAATTCCAAATATTTTCACAATTAGTCCTAAAAATCAATTTCTATTGAAATTACCTAATAAAATCATCTCATAAACAAATTAAAGCTTCAAATTCATGCTATTTCATCATAAAATTACAGCACTCAACCATGATTACTTTCAATTTCATCCATGAAATAAAAAACTAATGAATTTAATATTAGGACCTAGTTGTAAAAGTCTTAAAAACACAAAAAACTATAAGAAAAAGGTAAGGATTAACTCACTTGGTGCAAAAATTATGGAATACCAGCTTATAGAACCCCTTCTATGGCGTTTTGGTTTATGAGAATGAAGAAAAAATGAAGAGAATTCTAGATATTCCAATTTGGTCCCATTTTTATTTAGCTAATTTTGGTAATTTTCCAATTTTGCCATTCTTTCACCCTTTTCCTGAATTTTTCTCAGCTATTGCCGCCCAAAATATCTCCTTTGGGCTTATTTACACTTTAGGTTATTCCTCATTTGACAATTGAGCTATTTAATCCTTTTAACAACTTTTACAGATTTTTCAATTTAGTTCTTTTTATTTAATTAACCAACCAAACGTCAAAATTTTCTGACGAAATTTTAATACTACCTCACTAACACTCCATAAATATTTTTAAAAATATTTATGGCTCGGTTTATGAATTCAAGCTCTTGATACCTCATTCTCGACCCAATTTACCTAATTAATTCTTTTAAATCACCAAATTCACTAATTTAAAAATACTTCTATATTCACATTTGACTTATAGGTATTAATTTATTAAATTTTCGACTCACTTGTCAGATTAAGTGATCTCAAATCTCAATTCCTAACACCACTGAAAATTAGGCTGTTACAATTCTCCCACCTTTAGGGATTTTCGTCCCCTAAAATCTTACCAGAAGAAGTTGCTTTCAACACTCGTGAAACACTTTTACTAACTTCTCAGAATCACAATTCGATTTAACCTCGAATATCTTTTTCCAGTTACCTTTGAACTCTAGAACACAATGTTGGAACATACTGTCAAAATTCTAAATTACCCTCTCAGGAACATATATACTCAGCTGCTCTGTCAAATAAAAACTCTGTACCTACTGAAATGATCATACATATATTTCTTTGTCAAATGAACAACCATAAACTAAATAACATTTTCCTTTCTGATGTTAATGACAATCCCAATTCGAAATCTATAGTCATTCTATCTCATAACACACTAGTATTATCACTGACTGCAATAATTCTGAATGCTCTTAATGTTCGGCTTACTTGCTAACAAATAGACATCTGAACATGAACTCAAAAATATTATGTAACGCTCGTGCAATCACTAGTACATCTAACTCACAAGAAGATAATAAAGATCTTGATAATTTCTCAAAGAAAGCCAGAAGAAAAACACTGCTTACCGACTCTAGACTTCCATCATAATAGAGATAATTTATTTCCCGTATGTATAAAACAAAATCATAATCAGTAGAAACATAAGAATAGTCTCACATAAATTTTTACCATTGACCTCATTTCCAACATATTAAAATAGAATTCCAAAAAGATGAGGAAATGACGATCATAAACCGACCAGACCAATAGGGCTTTCATCTAACATCATAGTTAACTAGCATTCTCACAACATCAGAACTCCACCAGAGACTAAACAACCACACACATATCTCTGAGGATAAAAGAATATATAGAATACCCAGAAAAGATTATCATATTCGTTTCAACTGTAACTATCACACACAGACATCTTTACTACTCAATTATCATTTTTCTGACTAATTCTGTCATCATGAACCCCGCATCATTCCATTCACTAATGAAAACCAATTCGGGAAAAACTTCAGCAAACACATACTTCAGACATCATATCTGAATAAGTCGACTAGCCGAGGTTAACTTTTTCTTTAAATGTGGCATTACGTAATCTGAATGATCTTTAGAATAATCTGATATCTTTTTCAAAATTGTATTCACTTGTCAAACTATTTTCAACTCTGTCTGCATTATTAATTATTCTATTACTGTACTCTTTAGTTTCATACTTGTGAACTTATTCAACATAATTTTTGTGAATTTTCATTATAAAATACTACATTGGTAAGGGGGTGAGGTCGTAAAGCCTCTAACTGAACTCTCATAAATACACACATATGACGTAACATTTATCATCAACATCATATCATCACAATTACATAATTCACTTCAAACAAATTAACATACATAGTTATGTTACACGAACTTTTCAATTATCCATTTCAAACTAGTGTACTTAAACATACATTCCATGAATTTTGAGTAAATTTACTCATCGTATTTACTTAACCAAACAATTCAGACACATAACATCATATGAATGCCACACAAACATAGATAAACTTATTACAATATAAACTTTCATTTCATTCACGTTTCACAATTTCTCAACTTTTGATTATCTCATTTCGTACATTACCATATACATATCATGAACTTCAATTCATACATTTCTAAGTTCCTTCTCATCAAAAACACATTTCAAATATCTCAATATTATTTTTAATACTATCGAAAATAACTCGGTTGGAAAATATCTTTGTCTATAAGTAAAATAAAGATTAGATCGGATCATACACATCACACTATCACAGATTTATATGGCATGTATTTCTAGACACTTTACACATCTCATTCGTTCTAAGAATCGGCTAAACTGAAGCTCTGATACCAATAAATGTAACACCCCCTACCCGTATCCGTTGCCAGAATAGAGTACGAGGCATTACCGAGGAGTACGAAACACTTAGCTAATTTTGGTCCCAGCTTATAGAACCCCTTCTATGGCATTTTGGCTGATGAGAATGAAGAAAAAATGAAGAGAATTCTAGATATTCCAATTTGGTCCCATTTTTATTTAGCTAATTTTGGTAATTTTCCAATTTTGCCCTTCTTTCATCATTTTCCTGATTTTTTCTCAGCTATTGCCGCCCAAAATATCTCCTTTGGGCTTATTTACACTTTAGTTCATTTCTCATTTGACAATTGAGCTATTTAATTCTTTTAGCAACTTTTACACCTTTTTCAATTTAGTCCTTTTTATTTAATTAGCAACTCAAACGTCAAAATTTTCTGACGAAATTTTAATACTACCTCACTAACACTCCAAAAATATTTCTAAAAATATTTATGGCTCGGTTTATGAAGTCTAGGTCTCGATACCTCATTCTCGACCCAATTTACCTAATTAATTCTTTTAAATCACCAAATTCACTAATTCAAAAATACGTCTATATTCACATTTGCCTCGTAGGTATTAATTTATTAAATTTTAGACAATATTTGACTCATAGGTTTTAATTTATTAAATTTTCGACTCACTCGTCAGATTTAGTGATCTCAAATCTCTATTCCCGACACCACTGAAAATTAGGCTGTTACACTTATGGTTATAAAAAGAAATGTTTTTAATTTTTCATTATGCTTAAGTTATAGATTTAGTCTTTGTACTTTAATTTGATTGTTTTTAGTACTTGTATTTTTTTTTTTACAATCTCAATCCATAATAAACTGTAATAGTCCGTTTTTAGTGAAATCAGAACAGTAGTTTTTGGAACACAAATCTGAGGTCAAAATATTTATTTATTTATTATTTTAAGGTCTACATCATGATAGTATAAGTGTATAAAAATTTTGTTAAGAAATTTTATCGTTTGCATGCTCAATTTGATAAAAATGACTAAATCGCGTAAAGTACAAAACTAGAGTTCTATAAGCTAAAGGGATTTAATAGCTATGAAATTAAATGATTGAAGGGTTTATGTGGTAATTAATCCATTTTAGTCATGATTGGACAAATTTGGACATTAAATTGATGAATTTTCAAGTATTAAACAAATGTTAAATTTGTAATTTATTAAATAAGTTAAGTAAAATAATTAAAACAAAAGCTATCATATTTGTCTTGTTTCTCTTTCACTAAAATTTAGCTAAGGAAACACCATTAATAGAGCTTTAAGGTTCGGTTATGTCTCATCCATGCATGTAAGTAATATTTGGCTTGGTTTTTAATGATTTCTATGTTTCTAGAGTCGTTGTAGCTTAATCTAGCTAGTCGAAGGACTAATTTGCAAAACTGTTAAAGTACTAGGGTTTTAATATTGATGAATGTGTAGTTTTTTTATGTTTGAGGATATAAAATGAATGGTTGTTGTTAGATAAACAACATTTGTTAAGTGATTTTTTGTAAAATTGTCAATTAGGGATTAAATTGAGAAATGTTAAAATTATGTGGTAAATGCCTGAAAATAATGAAAATTGTGGGCTTCTATGATCATAGATGAAATTCGGCTAGCATGGGTTTGGACTCAATTGCATGAATTTGCATTTTTATGAGCTGTGGACTAAATTGTAAATATGTTAAAATATTAGGGGTAAAAGTGTAAAATTGCAAATATATATATATATTGGGCTGAATTGAATAGAACTAATATTAAATGGATTGAATTTAATTATTTAGATCAAGATAAGCCTCATACGGATCTAGATAGAAGGAAAGACAAAGTATTGGACTAGTCGGTTCTATTCTGTCATTTTTGTTATCGAGGTAAGTTCATATGTTTAATAAGCATTAAATTATACATAATTGAATGCTTAATTGATATAAATGTGATGATACGACACTACGAAAATTCTTGACAAGTTATCGGTAATATATAAATCCCGGTTGAACCTTAGGAATAGATAGGATATAAACGACATGTCATTAGGGGTTATTGTGTTTTGGGTGCTAGTTCGTACGTTCTACCGGTGGCTGAATTTTCTGGCATATGTTGAGGTTACTCATTAGCTTATGTAAGCAGCACCGTGTAGCTACGTCTTGGCCGTCAGCTTATGTGAGCAGACCCGGTGATAGCTCAAGATGAGCATTTACATATAAAATATGAGATTGAGATGGTTACGACCATGTATTGGCACTTAGTGTGCGAGATTCTCGAGTATCTAATATTATTCCAAATGGTTCAACGGGTATATTGATTATATGAAATAGTAAAAGATTGATACGTATCAATGCAGGTATGTACGTAAACCATATAATCATTGAATCTATGAAATTTGTGAGCTTCATGATTTACTATGTGGATGAATATATGTTAGCCTTGTGATTAAGTTGAGTTGTAGCATATTATGTTTAGATTAATTAAATTGTGAATAAATGGTAACTTATACTTATTAGCCATACGAGCTTACTAAGCTTATAGCTTACTCTGTTTATTTTTCCGTGTTTTTTAGTGATTGAGAAGTTTGCTCGGATTGGGAGTTGTCGAAGATCTCATCACATTATCCAACCTTTGTTTTGGTACTTTTGAACTTGTGTACTTGGTTATATGGCATGTATAGGTATTGTGGTTAATATGACATATATGTTTGTAATGTTGATAGCCAATTGATTTGGCTTGTAAATAATATATATTTTTGGTTATGTGTTTAGCCATGTGATTTGGCTTATTTTGGTAAACTTGGTTGGGTAAATATGTGTAAATAGCCTTTTGATATGTGGATCATAATTGCTATGTGAATGTCTTGTTGAGATTTGGTATTGAAGGTAGCAAATGGTTGAATTTGAGAATGTATGAGCATGCTAAATATTAGGTAAGATAATGCATATATGGAATTGACCATTTAGGTGATTTTTAGATGTGAAATTGGTATGAATTTGAATATCCAAATGTGATGTTTATGAGTAATGTTGTTGCTGGTATTGGAATTGTATGAATTGGACTTGGTTGTGGTTATTTTGAATGCCTATTGAGGATATGGTCATATGTTATTTGGTATGTGTAGGTTAAAATTGCTTTGGGTGAGAAATGTGGCTTGAAACATAGCCTATTTTTGTCCACACGGGCATGTGTACGGCCGTGTGTCTCCTGGTACTTAATTAGAAACCAAGTCAGTAGCTTCACACAGCCTAGCACACGGGCGTGTGACTTGGCCGTGTGGCATGACTTGGCCGTGTGACATAAGTTAGTATACCCTACAATTTTCACACAGCCTAGCACATGGGCGTGTGAGGCCATTTTGAAGGGTACCGTGTGACCCAAGTCAGTGAGTTACACGGGGGTAGGACACGGGTTGGGATACAACCATGTGATCCCATTTCAAATGTCCACACGGCCTGTGACATGAGCGTGTCTTTGGTCGTGTGAGACACACGGCAGGGCCACACGGACATGTGTCCCCTGTATTTAGAAAATTTTCTATGTTTTTTCCAAAATTTCACTTAGTTCTCGGTTTAGTCCCGAACCACTTCTAATGCTTGTTTTCAGGGGCTGGCATGGGTCCCAGCCCCCCTAAAATGTAAAATTGCTATTTAAGCCCTTAAAATTTTTTAAAAATTTTAAATTAGTAAAGATAAAATTACGTTTTGGCCCCCCTAAAATTATAAAAATTCGATTTAATCATTTACAAATTATAAAGATATAACTATAAAAAATTAAAATTTCATCCGACCCCCCTAAAAAATTGTTCTGGTTTTGCCGCTGCTTGTTTTAGGCCTCGAAGGCTTGTATTAGGGACTATATGATTGTATTTGAATGATGTTTGCTTGGATATGAGAATTATGTGATTGTTTAAGAAATAAGTCTGGTAATACTCCGTAACCCTATTCTGGCAATGGATACAAGTTAGGGGTGTTACATAAACACTATTTGTTAAATTCATTAAGTTTTTCTATTTTCAAAATTTTGTGCAACAAATGTATTATTATATACGCAATGCCATGATGGATTACTATTTTTACAGATTACTCACACACATAAAAAAAACCAACTAATGGGTTCAACGATTTCCATTTTGCATTCAAACTAAAATTTCAAAATTCAAGAAGTATAGAAACTAAGAATAGTCAAAGGGGAGAACACATGTTAAATCTACAACTTTATAAATAGTACAAAACTAATAACATAATTTAGTCAAACTGATTTAACTACTATCGTTTGGGTCAAGACTAAAATTTCGAAGATTGAAAACTATAAAGATTAAAATTGACCAATTCGAAAAATATAAAAATTAAAATATAAGGATAAAATCCATAAAATCAAGATTACAAAACAATGATGAATAAGGTGTGATAGTCTCGTCTCTTTTTCCTTTAACGGTTGATAAATACTATAAAGAACAAATGACCTTACATCCCCCTAGACAAATAACATTGCTTTTTCCCCTTTTTATTACCTTTCCAAAAAGAAAGAGAGGTCGATGACATGCTCATGAACTCGTGTTTGGTTTGGTGGTTAAAGGGTGTTCATTCATAGAATTCACTAAAGTTCGAGCCTCCAGGGAAGCAAGCGCCAAATTTCTCAGTGTAAACATGGTAGGAAAATCTATTGACATCCATTCTTATTCCATTTAGTACATGTACTATTGATATGTTGTCTGTCTTGAGTGTATTTTCTCTTTAGCCCTTTTTTCTAAACTAATATTAATCCATCATGACAACCATAATTCAACTTCGATGTTGAATGTTGAAACTGACAATCCAAGTATTTAATTGGGTTGCAAAGTAGTCCTTTTGAGTGCGAATGTTTTAACGCCCAACCGTCGCTGGAATAGGGTTACGAGGCATTACCGGATAATCAAACAATTTACGATTAATATTCAAATAATTATCGAACATATTATATTATAAAATAATTATAAAGTCCCTTAATTGGACATTCAAAGACCAAAATACGTATTAGAGAGGAATCGAGACTTGTTCGGGTGCTCCGATGATTTTTTTTTTAAACTCAATATAACCCATTTATAAATATCTAACCTTCCCTACAATTTCAAACCGGGACCAATCCAAAACCAATATTTCAACCAATGCATTTGCACACTAAATATACCTAAATTATGCCTATAACTTTGACTTAACTGTATAATCAAATTACATTCATAAAATCATATAAAATTTTACTAACTAGCTTTATTCATTTTTCTTCCCAAGCTTAATACCAAACTTACCAAATTTGTCAAACCATTTCATTTAACTTAGTACCAAAACACCAAATATCATTTATTACAACCAAAATCATAAAACATTTTAAAATGACCATTACAACACCTATGTACATGCCACTTTCATTTAAGGAAGAAAACATCACCAAAATTTTTGTGCTGGAGTCGGGATTGTTCGGATGCTGGACCGGGACACTGGACTCCTATTGACCTGCAGACGGAAACAACCGTACGCTAAGTACTTCATACTCAGTGGTATTACCATAATTCAAATTATAAACATAATAATCATATCATTAAATCATATAACTTCATTTATATATTTTTTACTAAACCAATTCAATCATAAATTTGTCATTCTCAATATATTCATACAATTCAATTTAGCTAATCAACAATTGAAATCAATACATTCATGTTGAGCCATTATCCATCTCATGAACCATTGGTTCATGCTTTCCATTCTCTTACTCACATTCAAATCACATTTTTTTTAATTCACGTTTCCATTTTCACATTTCTTTTAATGGCTCAACCAATTCATTTTATTCAATTTAATATTTCCTTTATTTACCCCTATTAATAGACTCGGACTTTGACGGATACACGGATCTAACCAAACACTCCAGCATGGCACCTAGTGTCTCATCGGATAGTTCGAAGTAATAGTTGACACCCAGTGTCTCATCGGCCTAGCTGAAGTAAGTTGGTACCCAGTACCTTATCGAATCTATCCAAAGTAATATAATGACACCCAGTGTCTCATCGACTCGAGGTCGAAGTATCCCTGAACACTTCCAATCCTATGGCATGCCAACTATATCCGACTTAGCCCGACTAGTTAATAGGGATTTTCAATTCATATAACTTTCAATTTCAATTTCACTTTCACTTTCAATTTTGATCACAAATCATTCATATTCAATTCAAATATACTATTAATATCCATTCACATACAATTCAAAATATAATACAATATCAACACATATTCATCGTTCAATTCTATTTTCCCAAATCCATTCAATAAAGTCACTTACCTCATACTCACTTACCAACTACATAATTTAAATATAAAAATTAATAGTAAATAATTTAAATTATGGTAATACAAATCCGGATTTGTTCGGTTACTCTTTGACAACTTTTTCCTTTCCTTTCGATGCCAATGTCTCAGGTTCCTTGTTAGCAATCAAACCTTGTTAGCAATCAAAGCTTTAAACCTTAAACCCTTAGTTTTTCCTTTTTCTTTTCTTTCATTCTTTATTCTGCTCTGTTTCGAATGCCTCTGTTTCTTTTTTCCTTTGTTTCATTTCTTATATATATACACTAATCAATAATAATAATAATAATAATAATAAATATCTTTTTACTAACAAATATTTATATTACATTTGTGACCTTTTAATTAGTTTGTCATATAAAAATCTTATATAAAAATTATTTATTTAATAAATATATTTTACTTAATAACAATAAATAAATATAAATATCTATTTTAATAAACAATACATGTATTACAATTGTATTATAATATTATTACACATGTATTTTATCTCCACCCTACATTTGTCATAATTCAATTTATTTGATGATAATAATAATAATAATAATAATAATAATAATAATAATAATATTATTATTATTATTATTATTATTATAACAATAATTTAATAAACATCTATTTACTTAAATAAAAAGTAATTAAATATTTATGTTACAATTGTATACATATTATTATTACATTTGTATATTTTTATCACCATCCACTTGTCAAAATCATACTATATTTATCATATAAAAATCTAATTATTTTAAATTGATTTAATAAAATTTTATAACTAAATTAAATATTTATATAATCATTGTTTAAGTAAAAATCTTAGATTTTTACTCCATTTTGCCGCCTCATCTTCCCTAATAGGCTTAGTTGCCTATTTGATCCTTGTTATTTTCTATTAATTTATAATTAGACTTCTACTCCTTATTTAATTTAGTTTTTTTTTCCAATTACTATTAATTAAGCTAAATTCACCTAATTAAAACTTAATTAAGCTCACTACTAGGCTCATAATTACTCCTAATAATTATTTACTAATTCAGTTTATTAAGATGAATGCCTGATACTGTACTTTTTCGGTGCCCGTGAATCTTGGGTCATTACATAGACAATTGGCTAATTTATAATAATTTCATCTAATCGATGTTGAAAATCATAAACATTGCAAGTTTGAGTGAATTTAAACGCGTAAAATCAATGTGTAATTTAATTAAAGCTTTTGAGGGTTTAAAAATAAATTAAAATGTAAAAAAAAAAAAGAATTTAAACTCAAAACCTTAACCCAAAAAGAATGGCATGTTATTGGGTTTTAAGGAATAAGTCTACCTGGCCTCAACAAACAGAAACCAATTGGCCTGACCATAATCTCCTTTGTAATCAGTAAGGGCTATTTTGCTTCTTTAGAGCCGCAAGAGAAAATCAAGTAGGGCTAATATCGTAAATTCTTAAAACGTTAAAATTTTCTATTAGTCTTTGTATTGTTTGTAAATTGTGAATTTAACCCTTACACTCAAATTTGGTCAAATTTAATCCTTGCAATTTTCGAATTTTGAAAATTTCAATCTTGCCTCAAACAATTGTAGTTAAATCTATTGGATAAATTCTACTATTAGCCTCATGCCATGCATAAGTTGTAGGTTTAGTCCATTTTTATTTAATTTGATCATATTAGTTCTTAATACATTTTGAATTTTAAAATTTTAACCTTAACTCAAATGATAGCGGTTAAATCTATTAACTAAAGTCATGTGATTTTTTTGAATGCATTATTAGTAAGTTGACAAGTCATAACACATGTGATAATATGTTTACAACATACAATTTCAGAAATATAAGAAATTAATTGCTTAAGGACTGAAATTTCAAAAATTTAAAAATGCAC
The DNA here is from genome assembly GCA_025698465.1 of Gossypium longicalyx. NCBI lineage: Eukaryota > Viridiplantae > Streptophyta > Magnoliopsida > Malvales > Malvaceae > Gossypium > Gossypium longicalyx. Next base: position 1,815,773 of record CM046995.1, on the reverse strand, counting down.
CACTAAATTAGAGTAAAGGGACTAAGTGTGCAATTTAAGCATAGTACAAGGATTAATAGCAAAATTTGACCTTCCTAAAACCTTTCTCCGTTTTGTTTTATCTCATGGATCTTGCCATTTCTCCCTCCGTTCCGTTCCCTTGATAATCCCACATCTCCTTTTTCTTTCGCTGGTCGGTTAACAACACACGAAAGGGAAAAAAGAAGAAAAAATCCCCCGAAATATTAATAGATTTCTCTTTCAAATCCATTGAGTTTTAATCGAAAACCCTAAATTTTTGTTGAATCCGATCTCGGACTCTTCCATTTTGACTCTCCCCTCCAAAATTTACACTTGCCTCTTTCGAGAAAATAAAGCCTCTCATGGCCTTTATACGATCTTAATCGGTAAAATCCTTCGCTCTACAGCTGCTAAATGTTTCGTTTCGTTTCGTTTTTCTTTTTAATTTGTTTTTTTTTTCATCTTTTTTGTGAACTTTAGTGGATTTTGTGAGTGAAGTGAGTGAGGCATGAAGCGAGAGTTGGATTGCGGATTGGATGGCTCACTCCGTCAAACTCGGGAGGCAGTGACTCAGTCTCAAACTCAGGCGAGTTCTAGTAGTAGTAGTTGTAAAAGAGTTAATAATACTCAAGTGAATGGTTACATTGTATACACTCGAGTTAAAAAGTCGAGAATTAATTGCCGTGTTTCTGAGAATTCAGATAGCGAAAAGCTCGAGGTCTTTAATAAACCGATAAATGGTGTTAAAGTGTCTTTAATTGATGAGGATCAGGAGAATAAAACATTGGCTGACACAAGTGGTGTAAACAATAATTTGAATGAAGGTAGATCGGGAAATGGAAATGTAGCAGGGGATAAGGTGGTAGTAGAAAATGTGGTTGATGAGAGCTTAGTTGTTCGAGATATTGTCAAAGGGGGTCGACTTATAGAGGCTTTGGTTGAAGAAAGCCATACTATTGGAGAAAATGCCATTGTAGGGAACCTCGTAGTTGAGGCAATTGGAATAGATGGTAAGCCTGTTGTTCAATCTAGTCAGTCTATGGATGAGCTCGAGACTTGTTTGGTAGAGAAAAGAGGTTTTGACAGTAGTGACGGTGATGATGATGATTTACTCTTGAAGACCCTGAGGCGGCCCAAGAAATCGTTATTGAGACCAAAGGTTGAAACAGAAGAAAGCTTGGTGTGCGAAGACCAGAATGTTGAAAATGTGTTAGTTTCAAATTTTGGTGGAGAAGAAGCAGCTGAAGAAAGTGGATTGACGACTCCTAGGAAGAATTTGGAGTTGAAAATGTCAAAAAAGATCTCACTTAATAAGTGCCCAATGACTGTTAAAGAGCTCTTTGACACTGGTTTACTTGATGGGGTTCCAGTAGTTTACATGGGTACAATTAGTAGTAAGGTGTTTCCTGGCTGCCCCCGTTGCTTCTTTTAATTTTGAATTTTTTTTGTTTCTCTTCGGAATTTAAATATAGTGTGTAGCTTAGTTTTATATTAATTCCAGACAGCTGGTCTTCGGGGCATCATTACAGATGGAGGAATTTTGTGTTCATGTTCCTTGTGTAAAGGGCGCAGAGTAAGCAACCGCTTTCCCAGGTTTCAGTTTTGGATTCTGTGTAACTCTGTGATTAATTATTGCTGTTATCGATCTTCTTGCTATTGTTCTGTTCCCTATGTTAGGTTGTTCCACCTTCCCAATTTGAGATTCATGCTTGTAAACAATACAAACGAGCAGCTCAATATATCTGCTTTGAAAATGGGAAGAGCCTGCTTGAGGTATTACGGGCATGCAGGAGAGGACCTCTGCATACATTAGAAGCAACAATTCAAAATATAATTAGAGCTGTACCTGAGCAAAAATGTTTCACTTGTAGAAGATGCAAAGGTGACCTTTTGTTTTATTAAAAACATTATTATTGACAGAGGCAAGTAACAAGAATATTTTTATTTCACTGAGATCTTATTCTTTTTGTTATTCACTTGATTCTAGGATCATTTCCTGTAATACATGTTGGCCAAGTAGGACCGCTTTGCAATTCATGTGTGGAGTTGAAGAAATCTCAGTGCATTACAATGAGTTCACCCAGTGTTGGAACCAGGTATGCGTTCCTTAAGCATTGTTTTGTAAAATAATGAAATTAATAAATAGTAATTGATCCTTGCAATTACTTTAAAATTTTATCTGTCATTAGTTGAATATTTTATTTGTAAAATATCCTTGCAAATAAAAATGTTTCACTTCCTTAATATTTGTCATTAGTTGAATATTTTATTTGTTTGACAATTGCACTGTTATGACTTATGATCCTTGCAATTACTTTGAAAATTTCAAAACCTTTTCATGATAACTAGAACTTTACTACAAATTTGTAATCTAGGAAGTTAGATTCAATTATTTGCATGACATTTTATGGGTTTTTAGATTGTCCATTCAGTTTTAATTGATTGATGCATTGTATAAAAAGTGACATGTTAAGTTTGTTTGACTGATAATTTGTTCAGCATGTGTACTCCTTGATAGAAATGCAATTTATTCATTTTTCTTTTGGAGGGATAAAACTGACTTACTGTATGAAATTTAACGTAACTGAAGTTGTAAGGTAATGCTAGAGTGACATTTGTTTATAGTTTCTGGTAGTAACGTGTAGATACATTATTTTATACGGTTGCATTGTTTTGTTGCAAATCACATTCCTTTGGAACTGCTTCAATGGGTATCTTTCCATAATCCACGAGTTAATGGAATGTGACAAGAAATTAGCTTTTTGTTTATGCTTGATATAATTGTTCTTAATGTTTATCAGTTAGTACCCTAGGTTAATACTTTATATCTAAATTTATTATTTTATATGTTTTATTTTTGTGTTGTTTCAGATCACAAGAACCTGTTTCAATGTTGCAGTCCTTTGTAAGTGCACCATTGAGTATCTCTCCACAAAATAGAAGTCAAAGGAAGAAAGCAAGCAAGTCAGTGTCTCTTAATATCTCTTCTTTATTCTTTTTCTGTGCCATTTCTTGCCATCATTTTTGGCTCATAAACATGCCAATATATTTAAGTAAGATGATTTTTTCTTTTTAATTTTTGACTGCCTTTTATCATGTACCTCCTGCATTATTTCAGGTCATCGGAGCTAGATTGGACATCAAATTCACCTCAGTGTTCTTCATCATCTATTTCTTCACAAAATAGACGTCCATGGAAGACAACAAGAAAGTTGGTGACCTTCCAATTGTCATTTGCTGTCACATAATTTTCTTTCCATTCATGGAAAGTGAATTGTTTTATTTGGAAGCTATATAGTAGTTCTAGGTGGTAGTTTGAACTTTAAATAGTGGTCCTTTTCTTTTAGGTTTATAGTTGGTGCATCATACTTCTGTCTCTGTTGTTTCCAGGTTAACAAAGCCAGGGTTATTCACAAAGTCCCTGAAGAGTGCTCCAGTGCATATTTCCTCACAAGATAAGGGCCAATGGAGAACAAAAAAGAAGTTAGTATCATTTTATCCTTTTTTTTCATTTTATGATGGTTTCAAACTTCTGTTGTTCTATGCCTGTAAGTTTTGAGACACAAGGATCTGTTTTTAGTGAAGCTTCTTCTGAGTCCGTGGTCTTCTTCATAGTTATTCCCCTTTTGTGTCTTTTGTGGTTTTATTGGTTTTCAGGGCAGTGAAACCAGTTTTGATGTCAAAGACATTCAAAGGTGCCTCATCACTAATTTATTCTCCCAATGGAAGTCAATGGAAGAAGACGACAAAGTTGGTACTTCTTAAATATATTTCTTTAATAAGCTGTAATTCCCTTTTCTGATGGAATCTCCTTTCTTTTTGAAATCCTTTTTCTATAGGGATCAGCAATTGCATAAGTTGGTATTCGAGGAAGATGGACTGCCTGATGGGACTGAAGTTGCATACTATGCCCGTGGACAGGTAATTGAGATGAAAGTAATTTATTTTATGCCTTCGTATATCAGTGGTGTGTAAAGTGTGATTAATTTTAATGGGCAGAGATTGCTTGAGGGTTACAAAAAGGGCTTTGGGATAATTTGTCGTTGTTGCAATTGTGAGGTATTGTGCTTTTATTGCTTGAGCTTCAGAATTTCAAAATTGCATTTTGTGTCTGTTTATGTTATTCCTTCTGTTGTGCAGGTTAGCCCCTCACAGTTTGAAGCTCATGCTGGTTGGGCTTCTCGTCGGAAACCGTATGTTTCTATATCAGATGCTTTACAGCTTCCTTCATAAGTTACTTTTTTAAAAATATCTTGATTATATTTGTGTATTTTGGCAGCTATGCACACATCTACACATCTAATGGGGTGTCTCTGCATGAACTGGCAATCTCTCTCTCAAAAGGACGCCTTTATTCTGCAAAGGATAATGACGTTGCATGCATCATTTGTGCTGATGGTGGAAATCTTTTGCTTTGTGATGGATGCCCAAGGGCGTTTCATAAAGGTTTGATTGTAAATATTGAGAATTTCTTATAATCAGGAAATGCATGGATGGAATAGTTTCATCTTGTTTTATTGGTTTCATAGCTCATATTTGGTGGTATTTTGCTTGGACAGTTTGAGACTTATTTGTCTTTGGGGTTTTAGGGATTGATCTGGAGCAGTGATTTTTTTTTTTTTTGTGTGTGTGTTGTTAAGAATGATAATTGAGTGACCTGAGCCCTAAGGTCTGAAGTCTCCACTCCTGTGCCTGATATGCTTGAGATTTACGGTACTAGATTTGTGGTATTGCCTATATAGATGATAAAGAATTTATATATTTTACCAAGAGAAGGTAATAAGGAGAAAAGAAAAAAAGTGCATTTCTCAAATGTGCGGCATGTTTTTTAAATGGAATGTTTTATTCAAAAGGGTAGGACTAGAGGGAAATAAACAGAAGTCGAGTTTGAGTTGGATGAAAGGTCAACTTGTTTAGACGATAACCGGAGGCTGAGTGTTGATGGGAGATGACTGAGTAAGCGGCATTGCATATTAACACAAATGTATTCTTGCTTTGTCCCTTATGTGCTTGTTATTAGATGTTTTGATTTGCATTTTGCTTTGCAGATTGACTTTACTCAGTTCTTTTGTTTTAAACTTTAAAACTGTTAACAGTTGGCTCTGATGATTAGTTTTACAGCTCTGATTTAGCTGATTGTTATTGAGTAGAACTTTATTGATCTATGCAGAATGCGCTTCTCTGCCAACAATTCCTCACGGTCGCTGGTACTGCAAATATTGCCAGAACATGTTTATGAGAGAAAAATGTGCAGAGCATAATGCTAATGCTGCTGCTGCTGGAAGGATTTTAGGAGTTGATGCTATAGAACAAATAACCAGCAGATGCATTCGAATTGTGAAAAACATTGAGGCAGAACTTAGTGGATGCGCATTATGCAGGTTATGAGTACACACAAGGATGAATCATGAAGCCTATTTGTATACAGTTTGCATTTGCGATATTTCCATAAATTTCTTTAGTTCTTTCCCCACTGCCTTTTGGTTTGGCTTGAAATTGTCCTTCTTTGATTTTATTTTATATAGGGCATGCGATTTTAGCAAATCAGGATTTGGTCCTCGGACAGTTATACTTTGTGATCAGGTATAATGTTAATTTTTTATTTCATCTTGTCTTTGCATTGGGCTTCAACACTGATAAAACTCCCCCCCCCCCCCCTTTTCATTTCATTGTTGCTGATGTGCTCATTTATTTTTTAAAAATAATTTTGTATTCAGTGTGAGAAAGAATATCATATTGGCTGTTTGAGGACTCATAAAATGGCTGATCTAAGGGTATGTATGCATTATTGTCACTGTTTTTTCTTTGATTATTAAATATGAAATTCTTGATTCCTATCTGTTGGACACATTATCTGTTAATGGATGAAAATACTGATGCTGCTTGTACAACAGGAAATCCCGAAAGGGAAGTGGTTTTGCTGCTCAGATTGCGGTAGGATCCATTCTACACTGCAGAAGTTGCTCATTCATGGAGCTGAAAGGCTCCCTGACTCCCTTTTGGATGTATTAAAGAAGAAATATGTGGAAAAAGGTTTAGATGCTGATATCAATATTGATGTGAGATGGAGGCTTCTTAGCGGCAAATTTGCTTCTCCTGAAACTAGATTGTTGCTTTCTCAAGCAGTTGGTATCTTCCATGTAAGTATTGTTCATGTTATATTTTGCCAATATTGATAAACTGTAGTCATGCAATGCTATTCTGTAATTATTGCAATTATTATATGTTTATTTTCGAGTTTTTGTTTGCCAAGTATGCTTTCTGGGTTGGATGTTGAATGGAAACATCAGTAGCTTGTAACTAACGTTTATGCCAGTCATCTTTCTTTATCTTTTAATTTTCTTTTTTCCCTTCTTCTAAAGTGGCTGGGGAAGCCGAAATACTGAGCTTATAACTTTATATGGTTAATATATGTTCATCTCTTTCTTTCCTAATATACTTTTTAACATTATCTATTCTATTATCAGTAAAATCTGGAGGCATCTTATTATTACCTTGCTTTGACATTATTATGGTGGAATTTTTCACCCATTAAATACTATGTTCTGTAAAAGAACATAATTGTACAATTTTGACATTTTGAAAGCAATTAAGCCAAAAGGATTGATAAATGGATGCATTTTGCTTTGATGCCTCTGTTTATGGGCTTCTTTAAAGGTTTTTGGGGATATCAGATGATAAGTGTGTGTTTCCAAGTAGACTTATCTAACCACGGTTTTATCCTGCCAATCTGAAACATTGCTTAGCAAAGGCGCCATGATTTGCATGTTCCATTCAAAACTGTGATATAGCAGTGTAGGATAGTTTTTGCCTTTTGGGGCTCTGATGAGGCTGTGTTTTTTGTTTTCAAAACATAAAAGATGTATCGAGCCATGGCTTACCTTATTTCACTGAACTTTTCTTTTTTGTTTGGGTCAAGGAATGTTTCAACCCCATAGTTGATGCAGCAACTGGGAGGGACCTTATCCCATGCATGGTTTATGGGTAAGTATGAGCCTTTTTCTTTTCTTCTCTTTTGGTGCTGGATGTTGCTGGTTGTAGATATATACACCCCCCTTTTTTTTGACAAACTTGTATTACCTTCTCTCTTACAGAAGGAACTTAAAAGGCCAAGAATATGGAGGAATGTATTGTGCTGTATTGACAATTAAGTAAGACTTATTTGCATAACATTTAAAGCTTTAGATGCTTTTGCTATTTGAATGTTGACAATATTCTCTTTTGGATAATGTTGCAGCTCATTCGTTGTATCAGCTGGAATAATTCGAGTTTTTGGGCAAGAAATTGCTGAAATTCCTTTAGTTGCTACAAGCATTGCTAACCATGGAAAGGTGAGGCTAATGGACCCAAGTTTTGTTTTTATAATCTTTGCCTGCGATTCCTACCTCTTTTAAATAGTTTTACTTGGATTTTTAAATGCTGGCTTGGTAATTTTGATGACTGTTCGAGTTTTTCTAATTCCATGAAACAGTCTGAAGATATTCTTCTTGCCAACACACTTGGAGTTGCTTTTTCCTACACGTCTCGTAAATTCCTCTGTGATTTTACGAAATTATTAGAGCTTTGATTGCATATTGCTGTTATCTTTTACCTGTTCTGATATCATATGTCTTCAATCTTGATTTACTGGAACTAAATTACCATACAGGGATACTTCCAGCTGTTATTCTCTTGTATTGAAAAGCTGTTGGCATTCTTGAATGTAAAAAATATCGTTCTCCCAGCTGCCGAAGAAGCTGAATCAATCTGGACAGATAAATTCGGTTTCAAGAAGTTAAGACCCGACCAGGTTTGTCAATAACATCATCATAATCATGCTTGTATTCCCTTTTATCCAATTCAACTGCCATGTTTCTGAAAACATTACATTTCCCTTGTGTTTCAGCTTAGTGAATACAGAAAATCATGCTGCCAGATGGTTATTTTCCAAGGAACTTCAATGCTACAGAAAGAAGTTCCAACCGATCAACTCGTTAGCAGCATCGAGCGCACGGAATTATACAAACATATGAACCAAGGAAGATCTTATTTTCTAGAGTAAGGAAATGCACTTGTGTGTTCTTTTTTTCTTTTTAAATGTTAAATTTAATTTAATTTGTGCATGGAATTAGATAGATAATTGAAGTTACATAAATTGTGTTATTTTGTTTGTCACTTTTTAAGGTGAAGATGATAAAGAAGTGGAGCTCAATTTGTGAACTGAACCAAATGCTGTTAAAATATCCATTACAGGTCCCTACTATTACGAAACAGCCCAGCCACATACAAGCACCTGAATTCTTTAGCATAATGAATTTGAAGCAAAACCATGCATTTATTTCCATTAGCACATGGCACAAAAATCTCTGGTTTATATCTGATATGTGGCCTTAAGTACATTTTGTCTTTGATGACTTGTCATAATTAGGGATGGCAACACGACAGAGAGTTGTTTTTAGGTTCGGCCTGACTCGACTCGTTTTTGCCTGTTTAATGCTTTAGCATTTGATTCCGACCTCGACTCCTTCCTCGACCTTGCATCTTGCCTTGATCTGTATTGTCAAGTTTGAAATTTTACATAAAAGTTTTGATATTATATTAATGGTTAAAATATGCCACAAGTTATTATACTTTTTGAAATTTTGGAATTTAGTCCCTTTTTCCTTATTTTCAGAAATTTAGTCTTTATTTTTCAAAATTCAGATGCAACAGTTAAATTTAGGTTAATTACAATTTTTTTAATTATATGACTACTAAGTGAGTTTTTTTAATTATTTTGTTTCAAAATGTTACCCCAAAAATTTTAAAAAAAAATTATAGCATTAATATAAAAAGAAAGATTAAATTCTTGAAAATAAAAGTGTAATTTTAAAGTTTATAAATTTTAAAAGTAAAAGTTTTGTGGCATATTTGAACTTATATTAATTTATATGGAAATAAATGGTGTACGTCTAATAATCTCTTATAAAAATGAGATTGTGATTACAATAAAACTATGCTATGTATTTTTAAAATTAAAAGTTGAAAATTTACTTATATAATTGAGAGAAGGGTATTTTAGCAAGTATAAATTGATTTTGAGAGTCAGCTAACTCATTTTGTCCTGAAACTTAGTTTTAGATGTATTTAAAAAAAAAAAAAAAAAAAAAAAACCTTATCTTCAATAACATAGCTGGTAGAATTGGATTGGATCGATTGGAACTGGTTGGTACATCGGACAAAAAGTGTTTTTGATCGTTTATTGATTTGATTTAGTTTGCAATTGAATTGATTTGGGTAGGTTTTATAAATTTTTAATATATTTTTTAAAATTAATAAATTTTTAGATTGATGATTGAACTAGAAATCTATAATTTGATAAATAAAATCAATTCGAAAATCGATTTAGTTTGAAAAGCCATACTAAATAAAAATGTTATTTGGGTTTTTTTTTTTTTGTCATTCAATATCTCATTGCTCTTAATCTTTACGTAATAAGGTTATTAGAGTACTCAATCCTATATCCAAAAACTCTTATTCATCAAACATTTGGTGGTGCGTACATAATATATGAAATTGACTTTGGTAATTTCCATCCTCCACTTTATAACAATGCTAAATAATCTTATCAAAGTTTTCGTCATAACCCACACATATATATTATATATGTATATAAAACGAGTGGTCAACAAATGGAAGAAGATGATCATGCAACCTAGTCGAAGTTCCAAAAACATTAATATTAAATGTGAGATTACAACATCCTCTTATTGTCATTCTTAATTTTTTTTCAACAAATTGCCACGCAATTCCACCAAGGAAAAAAAGTAAGCATAATAATATTTACAATACTCCCACCCTTGTTAGGACACGCGGCAAATGTAGAGGACATTGAAACATTAAACCTACCACCGCTAAGTAGGGAGGTTACCTGTGAAATCATCCTCTCGAGAAAACTATCACTCAGATAATGGACGGTCTGGTTTTCATTGGGAACATGAAGTTTTTTTGTTACCAAACCTCACATGAGTTCAATTTTTTTTTATCTTATCAGAGTCAGAATGAATGGCAAGATCTATCTTGTCATAGTCATTCTCGTTCCATCGAAGACATCCATTCCATGCGCTCCATAATAATAGCTAGATGACAAGTCTAACGCGTTAAAACCATATTACACAGAACTCGTCTATAAATACCCCAAAAACGATAAAAAAAGAAAAGGAAAAAAGATCAACATTCGAAAGATATTTAACCTACACTCTCTCTATACTCAGCCTTCAAACTCTCCCACCTTCATTCTCCATAATCTTTTAATCAAAACTAATAGCTTATATTTTGCCAGGAGACATTGCTTCTCTTATTATTATTATTATCATTATTATGAAAGGTTATTATTTTATTATTAGTCCTACTTTAGAGATAAAAAGGGGCATGAGCTTTTTGTACGTGACATGCTCCTCTCTCTCTCTCTCTCTACTTCTTATTATTTTGGTAGATAAAGACGAAATTGTTAAAATAAATGTAAAAGAAAAGGAAGAATCAAAGTATAATGTCGAATAAATAGGTTTAATTGTTGAATTTTATGGTAACGAATTCAACGGAGTAAGCTATTGTGATACTAGCGCTATAAAAAAATAATAATATTAAATGTATTCAATTGGGTGAATTTTTTTAATTAATTCTTAACTATTTTGATTGAAATCTGATGGTGTTTCTCGTAGTCGTCTGTTGGGTTGGTTTACTTTTGAGCATGTTTTTGTTTGCTTTTATCTTCTTCTTCTTTTTTTTTTTTTTCTTAAGACACATTTAGTATGGTACTAAAATCCTGTTAAAAATGTTCTAGTTTGTATTAATTAGAGTTTGATGTTGAAGGGATTCAATGTAATCTTAGACGGTGATAACCTTTGATTTTAAAAAAACTCACTTTTTATGTTTAAATTGACATGACCAAAAAAAAAAAACACATTTGCAAGGCATGATGAAAATTCAATTACTCTTAAACATTTAGTATAAGAAGCAATAAATGTTAGGTATAGTGATAAAGTACATTACTTTTCCTAAAAAAAATGTACATTTGAATTTTGAAGACAATGTTATTAGAAGTATTTGTGAACCTCGAACCATAAAACCGAAGTTTTTTTTTTTAGGGGGGGGGGGAGAGGAGGGGGTTGAGAAGGAAAAATATCTTTATTTTTTGGTGAATTATAAGAGGAGGAAAAAGCCTTAACATTAACACGATTAGCGCAACTCAGACCTAAGCCACATCTGAGATGGTGAACACCTTAACCATCATATTAAGACACAAGATTTAGGAAAAAGTTTCTTTTTTAACCACCTCTAAATTTATTATATATGAAAATATCATCACTCAATTTAAGATATGAAATTTATTGGGGGGTATGAAATGATAATAAAAACAAAAAGGCTTTTTAGCATGAAATATGAAATTGATATCCATAGAGTTAATATACTAACAAAACACGCACGCCCATGATGAGAAAGCACTACAAAACATATAGCTTTCTTTATTGGTGGGTCAATAATATATGTACATCTCTTACATTCCTTTTTAACACCTCATTTTACTAACAAACACATGCTTTCTCACCTTTTTCCCTTTTCCTTTTCCTACCTATTTTTTGTGTTGTATTCATCTCTTTTGTTTTTCTGATTGCGAGAATCAAATTGGATTTAAGAATCGAAAAATTAATCGATTCAATCCAAAATAATTTGAATTAGTAAAAATCATAAAACCAAAAAAAGATTAAAATAAAAAAAAAATCTCTAATTTTTGTTTCATGATTATTTTTCTACATTGGGTTATGTTTCTACATTTTCATTATTATTATTATTTGGTTTTGAGAGCTGCAAGATGCTCTCAGTTATCCTAAGGAATGGAAAGTGTTATATAAACTTATATTACTTGAATTTGGTTCAGGGACGAAGTTAGAAATTTTTGTTTGGAAGAGCTAAAATTAATTTGTATATATATAAAAATACAATTTTACTATTTTAATAGTTTATATCTTTATAATTATTAAATGGTTAAATCAAATTGTTATCATTTTTGAAGGATTAAAGTGTAATTTTATCATTATTGATCTAAAATTTTATAAATTATAAATGCATTAAATGAAAAAAAATCATTTGGAAGGGGGTGGGGGGCCCTGCCAACACCCTTGGCTTCGTCCCTAATTTGGGTGTAAGCGTCGTGATATAAGTACATTTAATTTTTTTTCAAAATTTTTGAATGATTGTGTCCTCATACCCATATTTATTTATTTATTTATTTTATTTTAAAAATCTAATTCAATTGTAAAAGTATATGAAAGATTTTAAGTTGATACAATATTTAGAACTAGCTATAACTCATCTCAATCCTTAAATAGGAGGATAAACATACTTCAACATACTCGAACTCACGTCTTCTTGCACTGACAACAATATCAATACCAACCGAGTTAAGACTCAATCGGCTTAAAAATAAACGAGGAGATAAAGATTGTTTAATTTTATTCCATGGCTTTTGTATGGAACTAGCAAGCAAACTTAGGGTATTACATAAGATTATAAATGCCAAAGGCCCTAATGAAATGGTTGAATTGGTGGGAAAGTCCCCATTTGCTTCCCCTTTGCTCACCAATCATATATGATTAAATAGAGTTGCTTTTGATGTGATAAAAGGGTTTGCTTAGTCCCATCAATTAGATTTATATATAACAAGTGAACATCAAGATTTGTCTCTAAACTATATAACTTATAAGTATATCAACTCAATAGTTATAGCTCCGACATACCACATGCATATCATATAATATGTTCCAAATACCATCTACAGGGTTATCAATTTTGACCAATCATCTTTCTAATGTCATAGGCATCTTGGACATATAATTTGCAACTTGGTTTACTTCTATGTGCACACACGAACCTCACACTGTGGTTTACACAGTTTGCTGATACTTCTAATTAGGGTAGAGATGACAATGGGGTGGATGGAAGTGATTTGTTGCTCAACATGATATGGTAAAAACTTATTCGGACTTTGATTTGATTTCAATTTCAATATAATTTTATCTTTCTCGATTCTGATCTTGAAAATAGATGATATATCTGATCCAGATCCAACTCAACTCGATTTTAAATAAGTCTAAGAGTTCTTTTGACTCTTTTGTTTTGCATTAAAGGATAAATGATAATTGACTCTTAGTTTCAATTTAACATTGACACTCATAAAAATTTTAACTTAAAGATTAATTTTAAAATGATATTAAATAATTTGGGATGGGTGAATTTTCTTAAACTCAACTTTGACCCGAACTCAAACAATTACGTAACTTGCCCCGCCTAGCCTCAAACTCAGCTTTTAAAAAAAATTCCAATTTCAAATACCACTTGGCTTGAAGGGTAAGACTTAACTTAGTGTAGTTATTTCGTCATTTATGCTTGTAATTTTTCGAATAGATTGGTATATAAAATTTTCATGATTAAATTATTATCTTTTGTATTTTGTCCTCGGTAATTTTTGCATGAAAAGTAAAATGAACAAAACAAATATGACACTAATTACTTAGGGTTTAATTAATACTAAGTTGCATCATAGGATTGGATTATGATGCAAGAAGACAACTTGTATTAGTCAGTAACTTAAATAGTTCTTAGCCTAAGGAATCAAATCGAGCAACTAATTCAAGGAATTATTATGTTGTTTATCAAGTCTAATTGGAGAGACATATTGTCTTGGATATCAAAGTAGATGGCTCCTAGAAAGATAGAAATATAGTACGACTTACCTCAACCCCTAGTAAGTGTATATTAAAAGCTTGAGCTCAGTCGATGTTGCAATTGAAAGCTGGTATATTGAGTATATGACTTATCTATGACATAACTTCATTTACAATGGTAGAATTCATAGCTTGACTAAAAAGCAAATGGTGTCCTCTCACTGGCATTAGTTGGATTATGAAAAAAGAACATGGTCATGAGTTATTCATCAAGAACGAATAATTGTTATTACTATTTGTTTGTAGGAATCTTTTTCATCATAGAAAGATGCAGTGGTGACCATGAGATAGAATAAAAAAGATTAAGGATATCCTATAAATGTAGCACACTTATGACAAAATTACTTTCTTAATGGTATATAATGAGGAGTTCAGTCGTGGTACTTTTAGTGGATTGACTCCATAACTAAATAAAAAATGTTGTAATTAATAGGCGAAGAGTCAGAGCTTAATTACAAATTATTTAAACCCTAATTATATATGTCTAATCAATTTTTCGCTAGCTCAACACAACCCTGAATGGATTGCAATTAGAATCGATACGATGTATAAATAAAAAAGAGAAATGGAGAAATAGATTGCACATGTGATTATCCGCAGTAAATGCATTTTCTCAAATTTTACCTTGCTTTGACTTTATTAAGGATTGTTTGAAGACCGACAATGTGATAAAAGTCTCCTTATTTAAAGAGATTTGAATTTTTTTTAAAGATTACACTAAGAAGATCTTTGCTAATTTTATTCCATATTGAAGACCTTATCAAGTTGAATTCAAGGATTGATTCGCATTGATTGTATTAAGCAAGTCATTATATGCTTAGTTAAGAGAAGACTTGTTTCAATTTTATGTAAAAGATTGAAAGCACTTATCATATTCGTTTGAGGAACTCATTTTAGTATAAAATTATTGTAAGTAAATCGTTTTTGTTATTCAGTTTGCAACTAAATTTTCGAGAGAAAAATTTTAATGGAGAGAATGATCTAAATATATATATATATATATATATATATATATATAGGAGTAGGTTGAATATAAATCAAATCTCGTACAAGCAAATTTATAGATAAAAATAGACTTTGTATATATATATATATATATATGGAAACTTTTTGGCTTCAAAAATGATATAAACACAATGATTCACTTCATCATCGAAAAATATAAATTTATACATAAACTTTTGTTTAATGTCTAATTTGATACATAACTTTCGATTTGGTGCAATTATATAAATGAAACTTTGATTTTAATTCAATTGTGCACATTTAAATGAATGAATATATATTTTTATTTTTATATTGGATTAATATAATTATTTGTGTATGTAATATATCAATGTAAAATTGTGCTAATTGAATAGTGTTGTTAGTGATTTGTGAAAATCAAATCAAACCAAAATTTTATGTATAAAACTACAGAAAAATCAATATTTATGTATGAAAATACATATTAGATCAAAGTTCATGTATAATTTTGATATTTATCTCCATATTTCATAATATCTTATTTTATTCTCAAAACATCTCTTCGACTCTTCCTTTACAAAGAAAAAAAAAGAGCATGATGTTGGGGATAAACTCGTGTAAGCAACGAACAAGAAAAATAACGAAGAAATTGAAAGGATCGAACACAAACATTTTACGTGGAAAAACCCATCCGAAGAAGATAAAAACCACGGGTAAAGATAATTTCACTAAATCAGCAAAAAAAAAAAAGAGTAAAAATATGGAGATAAAAATTAAGCCCCAAAATCCAAAAATAAGGACCTTCAAAACCTAAACACAAAATTCCCTAAAAGCTTGTAAAAGCTAATACTTAAATGAGTTATGGGTTAAAACTTTCTAGGGAGAAAAATGTCTATTTATAGGCTAAATTTCATTTACAAATTTAACTAAAATATCTTTAAGATAATTAGATTTTAAATAGAGAAAGAACTAAGAGTTTAACCAAGAGAAAAAAATCGAAAAATTTTAAAAAATATTACCATGTTGGGATGCTTTACATCACGTAATCGGACTTAATGAATCTTCTCATTGTGACGTCGATAATCACGTCATCGGGATGCGAACTCTATTTTCAACCAAAAAATATGGGGCACACTCATATTTTTCTACCCTTTTCTTAGTTCATAAATACTAAAATTAGAATATATCTAATTTTCTATATATTGCAATTTGGAACAACATGATAAAAAAAGTAGATCTACTTTTTTTCTAGTTATATATACAGCCGCCACATGACTTAAGAATAAGACAACGAAAATCCTCAAATTTATTACAATTATCTTTAAAAAAACATTTTAAAAAGCACATATTTTTTATTTAATTTTTTAAGAAATTACAAGTTTATGTACTAATATAATCATAATTATAATTACAAACCGTATATCCGAAAAACTATAATTAATTACAATATTATAAAGTATAAATATTTTGATATCGAAAATATAATCAAACTTAAATCATGGTAAATTTAGATAGGATTCATATGTGGTGTGATTTAAACAAGAATAGTATGAACTAAAAACCCATATATGATTTGCTAAAGAGATACTCGGATACATAATCTCAAATTTCTCTTGATTTCGATATTATCATCATGGTTATTAGAACCAGACTGAATTAGCTGATTAAACTAGAAATTGGTTGTCCAATTGATACTATAAAATATAAAAAAAAAAACAATTGAATCGCTAAAAAAATCAATCAAATTGATTAAAAAAACCAATTGAATCAAATTAAAGGTTTTTTTTCGAAAGGTAATTAAATTAAAATTAATATTTAATTGTATCGCTATAATTTATAAAATAGAGATTTGTGTTTATATTATTATTTATTTGTGTTTATTATTATTATTATTATTATTATTATTATTATTATTATTATTATTATTATTATTTTAGAAATGCTTAATTCTTACAACATTACTTCCCATTAAGCTAAAGATTGATAAATATTATTTATTTTATTTAACTATTAATAAATTGTATAATTTTATAATTTAAAGAGAAATAATATAATATCTCCACTAGCAATTAAAAAAAATAATAATAATATGATAAGGACAAAGACATGAGAGTGGGAAAATAACTCAACTTATACGAAAAGTGGTCCTCGATTAAATCCAAATAAATCTTTTTATTTTTGTGAGAAATTATTTTTTTTCTTCAAATAATTGTTCGCTAATTTTTTTTTTTATTGCTTAGATAAACATGTGAAAAATATATACTATTTTGTTATTTGACCATATAAATATCTGAAAAAAAATCTCAATTGATACTAAAAATACTATCTCTTTAGAATGTTTTTTTTTGTCCTCACAAAAAATAACTCGATGAAAATGTAATTAATAAAGTAGTAATTATTAGATTTATTAATGAGTCGGGTTATTTAGCTTAGCATGGAGGCCTGTCTGAAAAGTGAGAGGATTTGGACAAAAATATATGTCTGAAAAATGGACTTGAATAAAAAAAAAGGCATGTTTTCTAAATGAGTCGGGTCTCGGGTAAGTTTTTTTGCTAGGGCTCAGCCTGCCCGACCCAAATTTGAAGAAAAAAATATTGCTTCTATTTTTTACTTTTTTTGTTGTTGGTTTTTTTACTCTTTTTTTTCATTGTTTTGTTATTATTTTATTATTATAATGCTACTATTTTGTTGTTATTGTTTGAATATTGTATAACTCTTATTTTATTATTAATTTTACTATTATTTTAGAGGTATTTGCACTTATTTAAGTATATATTTTTATTTTTTTCATTTGTTGGAAAATATTTATTTTAATATTTTTAGTATATTTGATGTAATATTTTTAGTATATTTGATGTATTATATTTTTTAAATTTGTTTTTATATAAAAAAATTAATAAGGGTGGGCCGAGCTCGGGTTTTAGTATTTTTATTTGGGCCAAGTTTGAGCAAAACTTTATGCCCATTTTTCAGGTCAAGCCAGGCTCGAGCCTCTAAAACGGGCTTAAATTTTTTACTTGGCACAACTCATGGAAACTCTAGTAATTACAATATATTTTAATTGTTTAATGTGTTTGGCTGATATAGTGTAATTACATTGTAATTTCTTATGTCATATTTGCAATATTGATGGTAAATACAACCATGTAATTTTAAATTCTAAAAATTATTATAAAAAAATCATCAATATGACTTGAAAAAATAGTTCTTTAAACAATAAACAAAACTTAAAATTAAATTATGATATTTAAAATTTTAGTCTAAGAAAATATTCAAAAATATGGTTACTAATAAAATTAACAAAAAAAATAAACATCCTATTCAATTGTATCTAATTACTCTAGCATTTCGTATTTATTGGGCTATTTTTGCCACCATAGATTAATCCTTAGCCAAATATAAATAATTAATAATAAATATCATACAATTTAACTAAAATTAGTATAAATAATTTTAGTAATTTATTATATATTTAATAGGTTAAAATGTATGTTAAATTATCTTTGGTCAAACAAAACTAATAAAATAACATATAATAATATTTTAAAAATAAAATTTATATAATTATTTAAATTACTATTATTATTGTGTAAAATTAACTTTTTAAAATAAACAAGCGTTGAGTGTAATGGTAAGATGCATTGCACTCCAAAGAGAGATGTAGGTTCAACGTTTAGAGACGACATTGTTGCAAGGGGCAACCTCGAATCTTGAACATGGACTATAAAACATTCTTAAACTTAAATCTTAGGCGGATATGTATATTGGATTTTATATGAAAATATGAATGCCAAATCTAACATTCTCCCTTTTTAATTTATACTTGTGTTTTATTTCCATCACAAAGAGGATTTTTCAAGGTGGGGAGTTAATGCATATTTATATTGTTTATTAATTTATTTTAATATTTAAATCGAATAAATCGAAAATTGATGGTCTAAACAGTTGAACCATCAATTTGGTGTTGAAAACATCAATCCTCACCTACTTCTAAAGCATTAATTCAATTATATCTTCATTGAGCCTTTCTATGACTATAAAAATACTTTGTATTACGATATTCATAACCAAATCATTGACATCTCGATTTCTATTAATAGTATTTTGTATCATAATTAAATGAATTAACACAATAAATTCTCTAATTATAGTTTTTAGATTGTGATATTTATATTGGTGATAGAGAAATGGAACCACTTTAATTAAACAAAAAATGGGGTCAAGACAATGAAATGATACTTATATTCACTAAATAAATATATATATTGATAGATATTTTCATAAATAAAAAATTAATTAAAAAAAGCATATATTTGGATAGTTGCAATTAAAAAAATATGAAATTAATTAAGAAGTAGACAAAAATTAGAAACAACCAATTAATTTCAACACTATGGAAATGGTCGGTCGCCGGCATCAAACAAGAGGGGTCACCAAGTTGGAAATGGAAAATTGGAAAATATTTCAAAAAATGACAAAAAAAAAATATAAACTAATTAATTACCGACTTTCTTTTTATTCTTTATTTTAATAGAAATATATATATATAGGTAAATATTATTTTAATCGCTATTATAAATTTTATTTTAGTCATTAATTAATAACGAAATGATGACAGGCCAAATGATTAGTAAATTCACATTATTTAAAAAATGTTGTTTTTTTGGTTTTTAAATAATATTAAAAAATAATTAAATATAAAAAAAAGGATAAATAGATTAAATACGAAATTGAGATATTTTGTACAATATTTTTTTATATTATTTGACTGATTGGTGGTACCATTTTATTTTTAAATTTTTTTTTTTTTAATACATGATGAAGTTTGATCAATCAAAACGTTCAGAGATCTAATATGAAACTTTTGATAAGGAAAAAAATAATTTAAGGCGCTTCATAAACCCTACATTATTATTTTTTTTAAGGTAATTTGATTTAAAAAATTTTGTGAGTTATATATTTTGGAGGTTACAATTAATAAAAAATTATATATATTTATTTGATGCTAAAATTTTGAATATAAAAATTATTAATTTTAAAATTTATATCCGATATTTATATCTATCTATATTATTAATTTAAAAATATTTGGGGCTGTATTCTTAGTATTGGTTAAATAGGTCATATATACCAACAAAATTATTAATTGGCCAAATAAGTTAGTTTTTTGAAAAATTTAGGGAAATAGGTTGTTTTGAAAGAGAGTGTGTGAAAGTTTGTCTAGCTGAGCGAGATTTTTATTGATATGTTAGGAAAGCACGCCTTGCTGGAAGCATTTTTTGAAAATTCCAAAATAAACGCGTCCAGTTAGACACGCTTTCCTTGACATATCTGTAGAAAGTTCAACCAGCTGGACGAACTTTCTTGTAAACTGTGCAAAAAACACATTCAACTAGATGCGTTTTCACACACACTCTCTAAAAATAATTTATTTCTCTAAATTTTCAAAATATTAATCTATTTGACTAATTAATATTTTTTTCGACATATATAACTAACTTAGCCTTAAGTGTTATATATAATGGAGTAAAATGTTTGAAATTGGAGGGTTGATTTGACCCCATTGATTAACATTTTTATCTGAATGGAAGTCTCACCAGTCTTAATCATTAGCTTTACCGACCCAATTTGTTCCATGTTTCATATTCGTCCCATATGCTCTTGCCACATTATTATTTTATTGAAAATTAAAGGAAAATTTTATCACAATAAAAAAAGAAGAAGGTATAATCCTTTTGATAGCCACTTATCAATTAAACTTGTTTTAAGGGTCACGTAATAATATGATATATATATATATATATATATTAAAAATCCTTAAATTTTGATTAGATGGATGAATTTTATTAAAATTAAAATAATAAAATATCTATGATAATTTTAAATTTTAAAAATGATTTATTTTATAATTTTAACTATTATTAATATAAATTTAAATACGATAATTTGAATATTTAATTTAAAAATAAAAATTTCAATAATTTAATTAAAATATTATTTATAATTGAACTCATTTATTGATATTTAATTAAATTAAATGTTGAATAATGCATCCTATGAAGTTAAAATGTGGTGGGTGTTGATTTGAAAATTCAAGGTTGGTCACTAGGAATAGGGTTTAGTCCCCCATGCAAATTAGTCAACATGATTGGTTTTATTTTATTTTATTTATTTAAAATGTTTTTGAGATACCGACACCAATATTTTAATTAAAAGTTTAATTAAATTCATAATATATATATATATATATATATGTGTGAAGTATGTCTCGCATTTCAGATAAAATAAGATTAACGTTGGAATAAGGAAGATCCAGTGTCTTGATGACACGACGCTGACGTCACGGCGTGACAACATGTTCCCACCTCAACCAAATTTATTCTTCTAGTTAAACTCTGTTATATTTTCTCAGTCTAACTTGATTATTTTAGGGATGTTTTAATAATTTTTGTACACGAAATGTAATCTATAAATAGATCTATTAACAACTTTAGATAGTTTAGAGTAACAACAGATTGAGAGTGAGAATTTTGGGGAATCTTTTTATTTCGAAGTCAGAATTTATTTCTCCATTTTGTACTCCTTTTTTCGATTTTTGTCGTTTTAATAAAAAAAATTACCCATAATTTTTTATTCTCTTCGGAAAATTTTTTTTACGTAAATAATTGTATTTAATTTTCTCGATTTTCGTTATATAATTCAGATTGCACCCAACAATATTAATTTCCAAATTAAAGAATCTAATTTTTGAATTTCCTCTATTATTTATTAAAAAATAAATGCTATAGAAGATTTCTCAGTTTCCGTAAGCAAATTTGCATCAATATTATATGTTCTCTACTTTATTTTTAGATAAATTTATATATATTCTCAATTAGAACCACATTATCTTGAACATGAAATAGACATTATAACATATGATTGGGGCAGCGGCAAACCTTTTTTATTTTTTAAAATTTAAGTATAATTACAATAAAATTTTAATACAGTTGGCAAAAATTTACGATCCGAATTTTAAAAATTCGAGTTAAGGATGTAAAAGAAACCCTAATTCAATGGTTTCAACTCATCAATCCATTAGGGTTGATTTTCTTTTAAAAAATCGAAATTAGAAAAATAGTCAGATCGTAGTCAAGTCTAAACTAAATATATATATATATATATATATTAAATTTTAAGTCTAAACTAAAAAACTAATCTTATTAATTCAAAATAAAAAAAATAAAATAATTAAAACAAATTCGAATCTGAATCAAGTTTCCTATTAAATTTCAAGTTTGGGTTCAGTGCAAATTTTTTCTTAAGAGTTAAGGTCGGAGTAAGGCAAATAAAAATACACTCCGTTGCCATCCCTAGTTTGAGTTTCAGTCTCATCATCCAACAATTGCAATGTATGAGTTTCACTCTCACCATATACGTAAACTATACGTGAGTTTTGTCTGATTCTTTTCATATTGATCCAACTTTATCTGATTCTTCATCTTTTATATTTTGTACTAACTGAATTTTACATTATAATTGATCATACATATATTGTACCGATAATTATATAATAATTATATTTGTGAAACTTTAAAAAAAATACAATAAAATACAATTTAAACAATAATAAATTTTTTGAGCAAATTTGTGTTACGTGGATTGCATTCATCAAATCAAGAGACCAAAATTGACATGCACTATATATAGTATCTAAAGTGCCTTTCCACTTTATATTATATATATATATATATATATATATATTTCCTCATACATTCAATTTTTTTTCCTCTAAAAACTTGAAATTATTGTTCACTACTTTTTAGGATTTGGCCATTTCTCAAAAAGATAGTATGTGTAACATAAATTAAAAGAAACCTACATAATATGTCTGCTCTTTTTCCTTCCTTTTTGTCAATAAATTTTCAAAGCCTTTTATTTTTTTCTTTTTTTTTAAATTGTTATTTAAATTTAAATCTAGTGGTTTATATAAATTTTATATATGAAGAGAAACACAAAATAACATCATATATAATTGAATTAAAAAGATATAAATCTGCATTTCTTATTTTTCATCATATAATAATTTTATCAGTTTAGTTATTTATAATCACCGGTGAAGTTAGAAATTTTATGAGGACTGAAATTAAATTTTAATTTTTACGATAATGAAAATGTAATTTTTAAAATGATTAAATCAAAATTATATCATTTTTAGGGGGTTAAAGTATAATTTTACCTTTACCAATTTAAAAATTTAAAGGGTCAAAATGAAAAAATTTTCATTTTAAGAGGGTCGAACCTTTGTTCATAATGTTTATGTGTGGGATTGATTTAATATTAAAAATACTAATTTTAATAAATAATTTTAATAAAAAATATTTTTTGATTAAATTGTAAAAAGTTACGAGGTAAAAGTATCATGGAGACCTTTGTACTAGGGGTTAGATTGCATTTTATCCCTTTATTGAAAATAGGCAAATTAGTCCCTATACATTAGATCAAAAAGTAAATTGACCATTTCTATTAAAAATATCATCCATTTGTACTGTTAAAAACTGGTGCGACTAACAAAATAAACCTCATGTTAACGCATAGGAACCAATTTTTAACAATAGAAATAAATAGAATTTTCAGTAGAAAGACCAATTCAGTATTTGATTTAACATATAAGAACTATTTTGTTTATTTTCTGAATAGAGGGGAAAAATTATAATTTGACTCCTAATATAAGTACCTTGGTGACAATTTTACCAAAGCTATGATATAAAAGTGAACATTGGAATTTTACTGTTTAAGAACAGTAACACCCACTGCATCAACGGACAAGTACCAAATCCACTACAAAACTTTATTCCTAGTTGTCATTAACTATTTTTTGACTAATATATTATAACCAATTATGATAGGTCCTATTTTGTTGGTTAAAATAAAATATGGTTGTTGACCAACAAATTTTTTTTCAAGTTTCCACCAATCAAACCCCCTTAATATTATTATTATTTTAACAATCTCGTTATAAGTTCCGATCATATCTGTTCTTTTTTATAATGTCTAGAACTACTCATGTCCCTCCTCAATCCATAAATAAGAGAATAATGTATTTCAGTGTACTCAAACCCACATAATCCTGTATTGATAATAATACTCATATCAATCGAATTAAAGCTCAATCAACAACCTTTTATATTATTATTATTATTCACATCCCCTATTCTTTACTAGCTTTTATATAACCAATGCCTAGTTTTATTTTTAAAAATAAAAATTATTTTATATATTTCTTTAGAACTTTTCTCAAAGTTTGAGATTTGTACTATTATAATCAAATCAATTGGTAATAACAAAAATTTTATCCACCATAATTTATTTAAATCAGAATAGCTTCGAACAAAGACCCACATATACTTTACACAATGTGATATTTGAACCCAGATTTTTAAGGTTCGAGATCTCAACCTTTACAACTGTGGCAAAACTTCATTGGTAATATTTATATTATTTAATCTTAAAAATATTTTACTATTAAGATATCGAATACTAACCCTTAAATTAATTACATTATTTAATGTATAAATACAAAAAAAACTTAATTATTACGTAAGTATTAAAATAGTTTGTCGTAATATAAAGAATAATTAGTGTAAATTAAAACTTGAAATTGAAAAAGAAAGAGGAAAACTCTAGTGAATTAAAGGACAAGGCTAGAAACTTTTTTTTAGGGTTAGATTTTAGTTGTATATTTTTACGAGAGTTAAAATATAATTTTACCATTTTAATAGCTTATATCTTTTTAATTTTGAAAAGATTAAATCGAAATTTTAACATTTTTAGGGTCAATATACAATTTTACCATATACTAATTTAAAAAAAGTAAAATTTAAAAGATCAAAAATAAAAATTTTTATTTTAGAGGATCAGAGCTCCTGCTAGCCCCCTTGGCACCACTCCTATAAACAATTTTCTTCCCTTTACTGAAAATAAATCATGTAAGTAGTAAAAAAATTATTAAATAAAATTAATTTATTGGTGACTTATGTACTAAGATGTGTTGAAAATATAATATCATTAAATTAATAAATAAATTGTGTAAGAAAGTAGAGGCGGATTTAGGGAGGGTTGCCAAGGGCCCCGGGTTCCTTAAAATAAAAATTTTACCATTTTGACCCTTTAAATTAAAAAAATTAAATTAGTAAAGTTAGAATTACACTTTGATCCTTTAAAAATGATAAAAATTTGATTTAATCCTTTAAATATTATAAATATATAAATAATTTAATTTCGAGGCCTAAATTTTTTTCTTGACTTTCCCTGTAAGAGGGCGAATCCATCAAGGCCCCTAATTGGCTAATATGGATTACATCAATTTTCCACCTAATAATCCAATTATGATTGTCTAATTATAGTTAGCAGCCCTAATATTCAAAATTTCCCCTACAAGTACAATCTAGTGTTAGATTTATCAAATTTATAATAAATAAGACATGTTTTGACAAGATTACCACAATGGGTTTAATATACATTAATAACATATAATTTATAATAATTCATGTTATATATATATATATATATATATATATAAATGAGTGATAAAAAAACATGAAACCCTACATGCATGCATGAATTATTAGATGTATCTATCTATGAGTTTATTCTATTTTATTTTGTAACAACATTATTATAATAAGAGAAGATTTGTCTTCACATAATTTTAATCCTATTATTTGTTTATTATTATTTAGTACATCATAGTTTTTTATAGGGTAAATTATTAAGATAGTCACTTTTGTTTACCTCGACTTACATTTTAGTCATTGAGCCGTTAATTTATGTTAATAGTGTAACGGTAAGTTGACGTGGCACGTTAAGTCATCATTTTAAACAAAAAATTTAGGTTAATTTATACAATCGGTTTCCATATTTTTTCGTTTTGAGCAATTTAATTTTTTTTCTTTTATGTTCTTTTAGCTTTCTTTTTTTTTTCTTTTTTTTCATTGTCTTCTGCTTCTCCTTCTGTTTTCCTCCCTTCTCCATTTCTTTTAACATAGTTTTTCTATGTTTTCAATTTGTTAAAACTAGTCCCTATGTTTTTTTTTGAACAATTTATTTTTTTCGAGTGAGGCAAGCTTGTGGACTAATTTTAACAAATAAAAAACATGGAAAAACTACGTTAAAAGAAATGAAGAATGAAGGGAAATAGAGAGAGAAGCAGAAGAAAATTCTAGTGTTAATTTCTTTTTAATATTACAACTTTTAATATATATATAAGTTTTTTTTTAATTTATTAAACCAAATCAAGATATTGAATATTTAGGGTTCATTATAGAAATTTTTTTGAATAATTTCATTGTAGGTTCTAATTATATCTGTTTTTTTGACACAATGTCTAGAACTACCCATAGTCTTTCCCCAACTAATAAATAAGAAGATAATACGTTTCAACGTACTTGAAATATAACTTTTAAGTATTTTTTTTTTAAATGTATCATTTTGACTGAAAATTATGCATCCCATTGTTTTGTGTGAAAATTTAGCTAAACGGATTCGCAAATTATGTTAATATTTAGCATTTCAAAAAAGGAATTTGAATGGTGAAGTGAGTCAAATGGCTTATATAATCAAATAGGTAATTTCTAGTTTTTTTAAATAATGGTTAATATATTAATTGGTATTTGAGTTTGGTTTTAATATCAATTTGATACTTGAGTTTGCTTTTAATATTCATTTTGGTACCTGAATTTTTTTGTTTAATTTGATCCTTGTATTTTTTCTTTTGATCTAATTAAGCGCTTAAGTTTGACTTTAATATTTAATCTGATACTCAAACTTTTTTTCCCAATAAAGTACCTCTATTTTTTTTTTACTAAGACACACGCTCCAATCATTTATTGAGATATATATTGTTGTTTGATCTTAATACCAAATTGAATATAAAAATCAATTCAGATGTCAAATTAGAAAAATAAACCAGACACCAAATTAACAGTGAAAATCAATTAAAAATTATTAAAGAAAAACCGTTAAAAGAAGTCCCTAACCAATTAAAAACTTGTTATGTCTAATCCACCTTTGTCTAATCAAATTAATTTAAAATTAAAATAAGTGTACTCTTCTTATCTTAATTTAATAATAATGGTACAATCATCTTCCACAACACACATTTCTATAATATTTTAAATATATTTTAGAATTCCTTTTACCAAAGATAAAAAGGTCCCATCATTAACTAATTTTCACTCAAATTAAAAAATAAAAATCAATGTTCGAAATTGGGTTTCTTTGGATTAGTGTTTACTTTTAATATAATTTGTTTAATTTTCTTTTTATTTCATTTTACAATATTTTTATTGTCATCATTATTTTTATATTGACTGTAAGTAAATGTACTGTCTATTCAAAAGATTTAATTCTCATTGATTAAGATATAATATTATTATATTTTATTATTTTAAAATATGTTTCATGGATATTATTTACTAATAATATTATTTTAAATCATATTGGGTAAAAATAAAAAAGGATTCGGATCTGAAGCTCACTTTTCTCGGGAAAAAAGACGGGATATAGGCAAGAGTAGGTTCTCTTCACTCGTCAGCTAAAAAAAGATCACTAGCTTTACGAGTATCCATAAATATATGGTAGTTCAAAGGTCAAAAATTTATAATTTAATGGTTTTATTAATTAATTTTATATTTTAATTTACTATTAAAAGAATTTATCAGTTGGTTGATATGAAATTAAAAAAAAATAAAACTCGTAATTTTTTATATATTATAATTATTAAAAATAATTATATTTTTTTCCTGATTTATCATTTAAAAAATAAGTTAATTCTCATGAATCAATTAATAATTTTTTAAAATATGATGTGGATTAATATATAAAATTAATCGGCTACCTATAATAAATGAGGATTTGACTGAATGATAAAGTATAAATATTGAAAAGTATAAAAATTTATATTCAAATTTTATAATCTGTATATATTTTACTAACTTTTTTATATAAAAGATATAAAATGATAAAAATATTTTTAAAATAATATAATTTTTTTGATAAAATAAATAATACAATTTATTTTATAAAATAAAGGTACTTTTATCATTACTCAATTAAATTAGTGTCCAGATAATCAGACACTAAATTTAGTAAATAATTACTAACATAAAAACGAAAAATGTTATGGAAATTATGCTCTTAGTGGATTATATAGTAATACCTAAACCTAATGTATAATTACAAGTACGAGAGAAGTATAAATATATGTTCAACCAATTACAACGTGAAATTCAATTAATACAATGCATATAGTGGACGAAGAATTGGATAAAAACTAGGCTAATCTGGAAAGAATCGGACAAAATCCATACAAAACATATGCATATGGTGACAGAAAGATCTACATATCATAATTGCAAGTGGTGAGATTTGAATTTGGATCTTCAAAGTTTGGAACCTCAACCTTTGCCAATAATATTGACGGCGATAAAAGTATCATGGAGGCCCTTGTACTAAGAGTTAAATTGTATTTTGCTCATATACTAAAAAGGACAAATTAATCCCTGAACATTTGATCAAATAGCAAATTGGTCATTCTATAAATTCCATCCGTTTCTACCATTAAAAATTGGTTCATATACATCAACATGAGGTACACATGACACGTCATGTGTAACTATTTGATTATTCAATTAGCCGCACTAATTTTTAACAATAGAAATAAAATAAATCTTTATCAGAAAAGATTAGTTTACTTTTTAATTTAACTATAAAGGCTAATTTACTTATTTTTTAAGTAAAAGGAACGTCTATGATAACGATCATTACAGACCGTCAAATTTTTTTAAATTTAAGAGCGTTTTTCCCCTACAAGAAAACTAAATTAAAACTTAACTTAAAATAAGGTAAATTATCAAAATAGTTACTTTTGTTTACCTCAGATTATATTTTAGTCACTTATGTTTGAAATGTTACGTTTTAGTCACTTATGTTAACGTGTTGTAACATTTTAGTCACTGAACTGTTAATTGTCATTAACGGTGTAACGGTAAGCTGGCGTGGCACGTTAAATAATCATTTCAAATAAAAATTTTAGGTTAAATTATACAATTAGTCCTCATATTTTTTCGTTTTGAGCAATTTAATTTTTTTATGTTCTTTTAACTTTCTTTTTTTTTTCTTCTTTTTTTTTCCATTCTCTTCTGCTTCTCCCTTTGTTTCCCTCCCTTCTCCATATCTTTTAACGGAGTTCTTCTATATTTTTCATTTGTTAAAACTAGTCCCTATACTTATATCTTTTTGAATAATTTAATCTTTTTTCTTTTTATTTCTTTATTTTCCTTTTATTCTTCCCCTTTAGTTTTAACAAATGGAAAACATAAAAAAACTATATTAAAAGAGAGGAAGAAGCGGAAGAGAATGAAAAAAAGAAGAAAAAAAATAAAGTTAAAAAGAACATAAAAGGAAAAAATAAAATTCTTCAAAACGAAAAAATATTAGGATCAATATAATTTAACCTAAAAATTTTATTTGAAATGATGATTTAACATGTCAAGTCAGCTTACCGCTATACTATTAACAATAATTAACGGCTCAGTGACTAAAACATAATTTAAGGTAAACAAAAGTGACTATTTTAATAATTTACCTTTTAAAATATTATGGCACTCACTTAAATGGTGTTACCATCAAACGGCAGCCACCCCCAAGTCAACCCCCCCGCGGCTGTAAACCTCAATTCACACGCGAGCTACAGCAGATCCGCAAGCGATGTTTTTCATCGTCTTCTTTAATTAAAACTAAACTAATTTTCCATGTAAATCCTAATGCTAGTCTTAATTAATTAAGATTAACTAAACAAATGAAAAATTAATCAACCAATTAATTATTACCGTTAACTGTCAAAAAAGTTCAAAAAGCGCAAGTAATTGGGTAAACTCGTCTTTTCCGTATGTCGTACTCGCATGCTTAAGATTTCATTTTTATTTAAAATATT
Organism: Gossypium longicalyx; assembly: GCA_025698465.1. Taxonomy (NCBI): domain Eukaryota; kingdom Viridiplantae; phylum Streptophyta; class Magnoliopsida; order Malvales; family Malvaceae; genus Gossypium; species Gossypium longicalyx. Next base: position 1,786,091 of record CM046995.1, on the reverse strand, counting down.
TATTTGCATTTTTTTTTATACTGAATTTTTTTTTCAGTTTTTTTGGTTCTTGTATGTTTTAGCTTTGGATATTCCTTTCACCAAAAAAAAAAAAAAAATCGTCACCATCGAGAAGATTGATTTTCAAAAAAGCGAAACGCCAGAGATAAAGCACAATACACACACAGAGGAATAGCGGTTTCGATTGTCAGCTTTTTTAAAACTGCAACGAAGCTTCTTCTTCTTGTTCGTCTTCAGGTTTTTTTTTTTTTTTGCAGCGACGACTTCTGCTTTTCGTCGTTCACACAGTGTTTAAAGATACTCTCTGTCTTATCTTTTCATCACTTTTTGTACGTATATGTTGAGTATACTGCATAGAGATATTGATATTTACAATGATGCTTCAATGTTTGAGTTTCAGTTGAGTTGATTTATATACGTAGAAAAAACTGGTGAGATTTGTTGATTTCTGGATATATGTTTGTTTTCGTCTTGTTGTTTAAGTAGTTTTAGTTTTTATTTGATTTTTTTTTTGGCTGTGTGATAGATTTTGAAAGAACAGTAACTGGATTTAGAAGATTTATTATTCAATTTAAAAGAGTGGAGAAGAAAAATGAGCTAAAAGATCAGGTAGTGTTTTGAAGATTCTAAGCTAGGAATTTGTTTTTTCTCGTTGGATTAATTTTGCGGTTAATGAATTGAGGAATTTATAAGCTTCGTTTTTGTTGAAATATACTGCATAGAGATATTGGTATTGATAATGATGCTTCAATGTTTGAGTTTCAGTTGAGTTGATTTATATACGGTTGAAAAAAACTGGTGAAATTTGTTGATTTCTGTATATATGTTTGTTTTCGTCTTGTCGTTTAAGTAGTTTTAGTTTTTATTTGATTTTTTTTCTATGTGAGAGATTTTGAAAGAATAGTAACTGGATTTAGAAGGATTTATTATTCGATTTAAATGATTGGAGAAGAAAAATGAGCTAAAAGATCAGGTAGTGATTTGAAGATATTGTGCTAGGAATTTGTTTTTTCCATTGGATTTATTTCGCGGTTAATGAATCGAAGAATTTATAAGCTTCGTATGTGTGGAAATTTAGTTAATTTGAATTTATCATGTTTTATTTTGTGTATTTATTTGATTTTAGAGTTTAATTTCCACGAAGAATGTGCTATAGTATGATAGATGCTGCAATCAAGCACTCGTTTTCTGTTTCTAATGTTTTTATGATGCGAAGTCATTTTACAGTGTTGAGATAAGCTTTTTCTGATACTAATGAATAGTCTGGATTCATGATTCGATTTGTAGATCAAAGGAAAGAGAGTTTTCAGAGGAATTATCATCGGATCTCATTGTAAGGAGTCTTTTCATAGTATTCTATATTGTGGAAGCACCTTGGAATTGGCTGAATTTGATCTTGTGAAACTGTAACCTTTTGGGGCATTATGCATGTCTGGCCTTGTGGTCACTGTTAGTAACGTGGAAGAAGGACTTTCTAGCGCAGAAAGAACTAAATCTCTTGATGCCATCATTGACAAGGACAACGGATGTATACTAACTAATGGTGATGCTAACCATAGTTCCGAAACAGCTGGATTTAGAGTTGGAGAACTCTTGCTGCCGAATGGGGACTCTTATTCCGGGTCATTGCTCGGAAACATGCCAGAGGGTCAAGGGAAGTATGTTTGGCAAGGTGGTTGTGTGTATGAAGGAGAATGGAGACGTGGGATGAGGCAAGGGATTGGCAAAATACAATGGCCTTCTGGAACTGTTTATGATGGTGAATTCTCAGGTGGATATATGCATGGTACTGGGACATATATTGGCTCTAATAAATTGACTTATAAGGGGAGATGGAAGTTGAGTCTCAAACATGGTTTAGGATACCAAGTTTATCCTAATGGAGATGTGTTTGAAGGCTCCTGGATGCAGGGAACACCGGAAGGTCCTGGAAAATATACTTGGGCCAATGGAAATGTTTATCTAGGGAATATGAAGGGTGGAAAAATGTCAGGCAAAGGAACTCTCACTTGGACAAATGGAGACTCCTTTGAAGGAAGCTGGTTAAATGGAATGATGCACGGATTTGGAGTGTATACTTGGAGAGATGGTGGTTGCTATGTAGGAACTTGGACACGGGGTTTAAAGGATGGAAAAGGATCATTTTATCCCCAAGGCAACCGGCTTCTGGCCTCACAAGAAGTTTACCTCAATGCTCTCAGAAAAAGAGGATTGTTACCAGATTTGAGAAAACAGAATCATTCTCATATCCACCATGCTGCTTCTGTGGACATGGGAAGTGTCAAGGTTGGTGGCAACCGGGTATCTAATCGTAATTCTGATAAGCTATCAGAAGGAAACTTATTAAATCTACAACAGTCTCGCAACAGAAATGTTTCCTTGGAAAGACGTTGGAGTCTGGAGGTATCCATTGAGAAAGTGATTGGGCACGATTCGTCATTAGAGTTATCTGATTCTTTTAAGGAAGGGAGAGAAAACGGAAGTGAAACAAATGCGCCAATCTTAGAACGTGAATACATGCAAGGTGTCTTAATTAGTGAGCTTGTGTTGAATAATAGTTTTTCACCATCATCTAGAAGAGCGAAGCGGAGACAGAAAAAGTTAGCAAAAGAGGTTAAGAGGCCTGGAGAAGCAATCATTAAAGGTCACAGGAGTTATGATTTAATGCTCAGTTTGCAGCTTGGAATCAGGTCTGTCCTTTGTTTCTAACTCTAATGCTTATTTACCTTTCTCCTTATATCAGCCAATTAATTTTCCCTTCTGTATGCAAGTATTGCTTTTGTTTAGCATTGTATGGAATTTTCAGACTGGAGTCTGGAAAGCTATTGTAATCTAATCCTTATAGATAGTATTAGAAAAATGGAAGATAAGTCTGAAATGTTGACAAAATCAGTATTAACAATGCAACTAAATGGTCTTCTCTCTTTGGGATAGTAGATTAACTATTTATGTTTACTTGCTATTTTGAAATCCTCTGTAAAGAATGCATAGAAAGATACACTCATTTATCATGATAAAGAATCCATATCTGGTCCGCTAAATTTGCAGTTATGTTGTTTTTGGAAATGTCACGCTGAACATAGCTAGATATTGCCAGATACACTGTGGGGAAAATTACACCTGTGCAACGACGAGAGGTTAGAGCATCAGACTTTGGCCCCCGAGCAAGCTTTTGGATGAATTTTCCTAAAGTGGGATCACAATTGACACCTACCCATCAGTCTGATGATTTTAAGTGGAAAGATTACTGCCCAATGGTTTTCAGGTTAGGATACTTCCACTTTTATGTCAAATGGAGAATTTCTGTGTGCTATATATGTTTCTGATATAGTCACTAGGAATTTCTTAAGACCTTCCTAGTTTCAGTGAGGTCCTATGATTCAGTTTGAAGGTTCAGTCGATCTACTATTTAAAACTCCATTGCCTAATGTATCTTGTATGATATTGTACTATGTTTTTATTTCCCATGTTAAAACAAGTATAACTTCTTGTAGGAATCTAAGGGAGATGTTCAAGATTGATGCTGCCGACTACATGATGTCCATTTGTGGAAATGATGCTCTTAGGGAACTTTCTTCTCCTGGGAAAAGTGGTAGTATCTTCTTTCTGTCTCAAGATGATCGTTTTATGATTAAGACACTCCGGAAATCTGAAGTAAAGGTGGGGAGTCTCCGTTTTTACTTTATTTATTTATATTCTCTAGGAAACTAGCTTGAAGTAAAGGTTTTATTGACTAAATTCTTGCATATAGGTTCTTCTAAGAATGCTTCCCAACTATCATCATCACGTGAGATCATATGAGAACACACTCATCACAAAGTTCTTTGGGCTTCACAGAATCAAACCATCTAGTGGTCAGAAGGTAATAACAGTAATGTTCTTTCATATGCCAGAGCGCATTTTACCTCAATCCATACAAGGTTCCTTCGAAGACTGGAATGCCTTTTGAACTAACAACCATGAACCACGTCCTACTTTTGCAGTTTCGCTTTGTAGTAATGGGAAATATGTTTTGCACCGAGTTAAGGATTCATAGAAGATATGACTTGAAAGGATCATCACAAGGGCGTTCTGCTGACAATGTTGAAATTGATGAGAACACAACGCTTAAAGATCTGGATCTCAACTACTGCTTTTATTTGGAACCTTCTTGGCGAGATGCTTTATTAAGGTTCGCAAATTTTATGCCATACTTTCACAGTAGTTAGTCCAAGGTTTGGTTTAACTATACAAATTTGTTTCTTTTCTATCCTATTGAAAGAGCATTCTTATATAATTGGTTTACCTCTCAATGCATGATTTTATTGCATTTATATTATAATTTTGCAGGCAAATAGAGATTGATAGTAAATTTTTGGAAGCACAATGCATTATGGATTATAGCCTTTTGCTTGGTGTGCATTATCGGGCACCCCAGCATTTGAGGTCTCTCATGTCCTACAACAGAACGGACGGCCTAGGGAGTGTTGCAGAGGAAGGTGTGTATTATGAAAATTTGATCTTCCATTGGCAGTTTCTTCCAGCTCCTTTTAATTCTTTTCACAGATTTTATGAGTTAAGTGTCTTTCAAGAATTCTCATCTGTTGACACACATAAGAGGTAGCCGAATCTGCGCAAAGAGAAAATAATTACTACATATTGATAGAAAAAATATTTAAGGTTAAATCACTATTTGGGGCTGAACTTGGCAACTATTTTCATACTGGGGCCTGAACTTTCTTTTGGTCTATGTTAGGTCTTGAACTTGGCAATTGTTCCCACATTGGTGTTTGAACTAGGCAGCTATTCTCACATTGGGCTTGAACTTTTTTTTTCCAAGTTAATCCCTGAACTTGGCAATTATTCACATATTGAGGTCTAAACTTGTTAACTATTCCCACATTGGGGCTTGAACTTTAGGGTTCTTAAGGAAATATCAAGGACAAACTTGGCCAAAAAAAAAGTTTAAGCCCCAATGTGGAAACAATTGAAAAGTTTAAGGCCTAATTTGGAAAAAAAAGTTCAGGCCCCAGTATAGGAACAATTGCCAAGTTCAGGCCCCAATGTGGGTATAGTTGTCAAGTTCAAGTCCTAAAAAGTGATTTAGGATGTAGTTTGTTAGACAAAAAAATAAAAACAGAAAGATGAGATGGCAAACTAACAACAAACTATGGCAAATAATTGGTACTTGTATATCATGCATGGTACATAGCCTACATCCAAATAATTGGTCTACGCAGTAGTTATCTGATTCTGATCCAACTTCTTGAATGCCTACTTTTGCAACATCCTAAAGGACAGTGGACTGATTTTGTAATCTATTGGTGTTTATATTTCAGAGGAAGATGAAATCACCAACTATCCACAAGGCCTTGTATTGGTCCCTCGTGGAACAGATGACAATAGTGTTGTTGCAGGTCCTCATATACGAGGTCGACGTTTGCGTGCATCAGCTGTAGGTGATGAAGAAGTAGACCTGCTTCTCCCTGGCACGGCAAGGTATAATAACTAAACATGTCATGCCGGCTTTTCCCGTTCTTGCAATATCAGATGACCATTAATAAATTTCTTGATTGTTGCCATAGTTGGGCTGCAATGGACTCGAGCTGAGCTCGAATGGTATAAACGCGACCCTTGAGCTTGATTCGAAACTCACAGCTCAATACTTAGCTTGAGCTCAATCGAGTATCATTTTCTAAACTTGGCTTGAGATTGCATTTGAAAATCTGATGGAATATATTATTTAACTTGGATTTGAATTTTAATTCTATAATCTAATGCTAGTATTAAACATAATCAAATTTAAAGCAATTATGCAGTTCCGGATTTAGATAAAAAAAATTACAGATGTCTAATCCAGGTAAAAGTACCATAGGGGCCCTTATACTAGGAGTTAGATTGCATTTTGCCTCTTTTATTCTAAAAAATTGATAAATTAGCCCCTATCCGTTAGATCAAAGAACAAACTGCTTCTTCTGTTAAAAATTTCATCAATTTCTACTGTTAAAAACTGATCACTATACATCAGCATGAGGTACGCATAACACACCACGTGTTACCATCTAGATATTCTATTAATCATGTCAATTTTTAATAGTATAAATATATAAAAATTTTAATAAAAAGTATCAATTTGCTCTTTGATTCAATTTACAGAGACTAATTTTCTTACTTTTTGAGTAGAGAGGGCAAATTCCAATCTGACTCCTAGGGCTTTCATGGTATTTTACTGCCTAATCCACATTTATATCTGTAAATAGCAATAATTTCTTAAGTCTAAACTAAGAGAAAAAGGGATAGTAGTGAGTACATACATATGCCCAAATAGGCTATTGTGAATCTCATGTAGCATGTTAGCTTTGATTCTTTATCCTTTGGGGTAATTTATTCTTCTTTTGTTTATTTTTCTCGAACAGACTCCAAATCCAGCTCGGAGTGAACATGCCAGCAAGGGCCGAACAGATTCCAGGTAAAGAAGAAAACATGTTCCATGAATCATATGACGTTGTGTTATATCTGGGAATCATTGACATTTTACAAGAGTATAACATGACTAAGAAGATTGAACATGCCTATAAATCTCTTCAGTTCGATTCACTATCCATATCTGCCGTCGACCCTACGTTTTACTCGCAACGGTTCTTGCAATTCATTCAGAAGGTATTTCCTCTGAATTCCATGAAAACTTGATGAAAAATGTGTTGGGTCCATATTGTCTTACTGTGAGTTAAAAAAAATTGAGTGAGTAGGACCCATAGGAGACACCATTTGCAATACTCTCTATGGTGATATTGCTGAAATACTTTGTTGTTCTCAGGAGCCGATTTTTAATGATTATGTTTATAGTGAGTATAGTTGCCTGCCATTGTTTTTGTTTCTTGTATGATATATGTATGTATATGTACTATTGGAATACATGTTCGATGCTTTGTTCTATTCTTTCGCGACTTTTTTCAAACTAGTGGAAAAGCAATAGAAAGATAACCCAGTAACCATGATCTGATCTAAGAATAGTTCTTCTACTTTGAAGCTTAGACTAAAGCCACTGTTGACATTTGTCAGTTAGTTATTAGTTGATGTTACTGTTCTTTGTGGGTTAAACTATCTTATGGGCAGACCGACGACCAAATTAGTCTTAAAAAGATAAATTTTTTTTTATCTTTACATTATTTGAGGTGGGGAAAGAAAATGAATTGATTTCAACCTGTAAATTTTGATATAAAAAATAATAATTTAATCATTTAAAGTAAAATGGTAGTATTATAAATCAAGAGTAAACTAGTTCAAAAGTGACTTGAAATTTATTAAATCGATTCTCAAATATGTTCTTCACTAAAAATTAATTTCTCTCCTTTAGCGTTGAAACTAGTTGAATTGGTTAAAAAATAAACTCATTTTCTTAATACAAATCTTATGTGACATGGTGATGGATTGTTGATTTAAAAGATCCTATAAAATTTTACAATTAGATCTTTAAATAGATGTCACCTTTTAAGTTAAAATAAAAAAATCATACCAACTTAAGCTCATCACTGGTTATAAACGAATAACTTGGCCAATGTAACTACAATAAAGTCCAATCCAGCTATTTCTAAAACCACAATGAAGACTTGATTGTTCTTTTTTCTCGTGGTACTTTATAACATGCAAATAAGTATTTTTACCATATGATTCAAAATTAAATGGGTTAATTGCACAAAGATTTCTCAATATCATGATTCAAAATTTTAAATTTCAAAACTTTCTAATTAAATTTTAAAAATATTAATATATCATTTCATTAACCTTACCATTACCTCGAGGTACTACCATGTATGAATATCTTAAATTTGACGTGTGAAAAGAAAACCCTAATTTTTCAACACATCAAATCTAGTTTGCACTAAAATACAAAACCCCACTATGTAGTTTAACTATTTTATTTTCAAGTAATTCTTATGATTCTTCGATCTCACTACGTGAGTTCGAGGTAAACGCCCTTGTTGTGACTTAACTTTTGTTGCAGGATTCTAGTAAAACATCATCCAAATCACTAAAAACAAGTAACCGCATTCTGTATGAGATTTTGTTCCTTGCAATAAAAGGGTAGATAATTGAATATCTGAATTTATAGAAGGCCCCCACGACAACAAGATAACTAGCCTATTAAATTCAATGAGAAGAAAGTATTTTGATCCTTAGCCTCAAAAAACCTTTGCTCTCAACTGCCCTAAAACACTGGCTAACCAATTTTCAAGAACCATTAGGTTTACTTTGTAGCTTTACTGGGTGGTCTGAGCACTAGCAGCTGCTTCAAAAACTCTCCAAGCCTCCGTTTCGGGTTCAGCTAGCTCCTGTGGGATCTGCATGGGTTTTTCAAGTGAGGGACACGTTATCGAAAGGAACATGTGAGATAGCAAACCTAGTGTGATGGCTAACCTTTCCGTATGTGTTAGTCTTTGTAGGAGAAGCTCCATTTGCTAGTAACAATTGTATCACTTCCGCATGTTCACCTCGTGCTGCATGATGAAGAGGCTGACGAAAGAACACAAAGTAATCGTAAACGAGACTATGTAGTATGTAAAAAGGAACAACAATCGGGTCAATTTAAGGGTTTCAGATTCAGGTTATTTGAGTTGGTTGAGTATTCAGGTTTGGATTTTATGGCTCGGGTCATTTTGGGTGAGGGCCAATTTCAATTTGAGCTGGACAGGTTTTGGTTTGTTGAGTGCTAAAACATTCGCGTTTCCATTTAATAAATAAAAACTGACGGTAAAAGTATTATAGAGGCCTCTATACTAAGAGTCGGATTACATTTTATCCCCTCTACTAAAAAAAATGAACAAATTAGTGCCTATGCGTTGCATCAAAGAGCAAATTGATCATTTTGTTAAAAATTACATCCATTTCTACTATTAAAATATGGTCCCCATACATCTGGCTATTCCATCAAACACGGCAATTTTTAAGATGAATTTTTTAACAAAAATGACTGATTTACTCTTTGACTTAATGTACAGAAACTAATTTGCCTATTTTTTTAGTAGAGGGGCCAAAATGCAATTTGACTCCTAAAACAAGGGCCTCCATAGTACTTTTCCGAACTTTGACCAATGTGCAAATGAATGAGCCAAATAAAACAGAATTAATACAAATGGATGCCAAATAAAACCGAATAAAAATGGGTGAAGTGCCACTAGTATCAGTACTCACAGTATCACCTTCGGCGTCAACTGAATCTAGCATCCTTTTAAGACATCCACTGTTGCTGGCTCTGTCGAGTAGAAGCTGTACTATCTCAATAAACCCTGAAAAAATCAACAGTAAAGGAAAAAAACAAAAGTCAGTATGCAATCAGATACGGAAGATTCTACACAAAAGTGGATAGCTTACCCCCAGCACAAGCATCATGCAGAGGAACCGCCCCATCTTCATCCTTGGCCTCCAAATTAGCCCCCCTTTCCAAAAGTAGCTGCAAGGGCTTAATTCATCAATGATAAAGCTTTCAGGTTCGAACAAAGAAAACGACAATACCAGATGGACAACCAACCTGAACACAAGGCAGATAACCATAAAGGCAGGTAAGATGGAGAGCTGTGTCACCATCTTCTACAGGTTCATCAATGCTGCCATTAATGTTGTCTATACAATCAAGTGAACAATGAGACGTATTATTAGAAGATAAGTTAGACAAGGACATCTTAGTGTCCAAGTGAGTCCAACTAAATCAACAAAATAGAACAACATATCAGGTTTCCCATTCCAAGAACATGTTCAGTACCAATCAAAGAGCATAAACACTTCTATCTCAAGTGAAATCTACATGCGAGGATGCATTTCTGTCATCGAGAAAAACATTGGGAAATTTCTACTTTGGACCCACCAAAATTCATAAAATCATAAGTTAATATATGGTAAAATTTTGATTTAGTCCTTTTGAAAACTATAAAGATGTAAGCCAATAAAATTTTTTTGGCTTCGTCCCTGGAAATAAACCATAATTCAAACAACAAATCATCATACAAACTAGTAAGACACTTAAATAAACATTAGATATGCTTAGATTTTGTCTCAACTTCAGCTTCTTCCACTTTTCATATATGTATTACAAGCAATGAGCAATCAATCATATTTGCAAAACTTTCATTTCTAAGTCACTAAGAATATAACAGTCACAAACTTGAATCAACATCAAATATGCTTCTTTACTTCATCTATTTTCCTATAAATATTTACATCATTGACCCACAGAACAAAGGGAAAAGGCACTGAATTGATAATCGGAGAAATGGGTTATCTTGAAGTCGATAAAAAAAACCCAAAAAAATAAACAATTTAAGTTCCAAAGAAGGATAAGTTAGTGAAAAGGGGGGAAAGGAAACCTAGGGCGAGGCGAAGAGCGTTGAGGTCGCCGAGCTGGGCGGCGGCGGCGAGGTCGCGGAGGTGAGGAGGGGTATCAGCTTCAAGGTCCATGTCGAGACCGTTTTCTTCAAAAAGAGGGTTTTCATCGTCTTCGTCATCTTCGAGCAATCCATTGCGTCTGCCTGGAACCGCCATTGTTTTTTCTTTCTTTTGATTTCTCTGTTTTTACTTTATTTTTTTTCCTTTGCTTTGGTTTATACGGGGAATCAACTTAGGTCTACTCTTAGTTTTTATACTTTTATTTTTATATTAATATTTAGAATAAATTATACCAATGTTCCCTCAATTTTGATCACAAGAACAAAACAGTCACTCAACTTTCAATTCATTTATTTAATTTTAAAACCAGCTTTACTAACTATTTTTTATTATAAACATAACAGAATTCATTTATTTAATTTTAAAATCAATTCTATTAACCATTTTTTATTATAGACATAACGGAAAAATAACCTTACACATTTAATCAGCTTCTTATTGTTCTTTAATTGATCAATGAAGGGTTTGTCGCCTAGCTAGGTAGTAAAAGAAAAAGAAGAAAAATAAAAATTTTATCCAAAAAATTCATTAATGAGACATTTAAAAAACTTTCATTAACCTAGAAATTAAAACTCATAAAATCATCACTAACCTAAAAATTTAAATCATATCTCTCTTTTCATCTCTCTTCTATAATAAGAAAAAAAGCATGAAAGCATTAACCCAAAAATTAAAATTCTTCATAATCTTGTCTCTATTTCATCTCTTCTTATAGAAAAAAAAAAAAAAAAAAACCTAGAACATGTAAGAGCACAAGTTAATAAGAAATGATCCTCTTCTCAATTAGTGTCCAAATATCATCTTCTTCGCCTCTGAAAAGAGAAGAAAAACCCAAATTTTCTCCAGAAAAACTTAAGTATGCGGGTTTTTTTTATTTGGTTAGCGAAGAGTATTTGATTTTTTCAATTGGTTGAATCGATTTTTATTAAATTAATTTAATTGATTATATTATAAAATCGATCTGATCAAGTTAAAGTTCAAGAATTAATATAATTAAATTGATTTTAAATTTATTAATTTATTCAATTAATCGACTTTTAATTATTAGATTTTGGTAATGATTATTGTAGCTATCTTTTGAGCCTTGATAAAGTGGGAAAGTTATAGTTAGTGTTGATGGAGTTAATTTCAATATTCAAGTCCACGAGTTCGAGAATAACAAGATAGATAATCACATTTTTCATGATTTTTTAAATAATTAAAGGTTTGGATTATTTCGATTTAGATTAATATAATTTTTAATCAATTTAAATTTAAATTGTAAACTTTTTATGATTATATCAAATTAGATTTATTTTGAATTCAAATTTATAGTATCGAAATTTCGAATTTTGAAGTAAAGGTTTATTGATTGACTGGCCAGCATGCAGAAAAGGCCTTTTGCCTTCAACAACCAACAAAAACATTAACTATAATCTAATTTGTATATGTAAATGTAGACCTCCTATGAGCCATGAATATTAAACACTTTAAGATTGGGATTGTTTCTCCAATAAGGTGAGAGGTGTTGAGACCACCATACATGTGCTAATGCCATATCAAACCATCCTTTTATTTCTCTCCATTCTTTGATTTTGAATCCAATAGTCTTCAACCAAAGTGGGTCACATTGCTTGGCTCCTCACTATCACCAAATGAGCTCATTTATCTTGGTACTTTTTTTTATAATCACATGGTATTTTTATCTGTTTTATAATTTGAGTCTAATTTTATTCAAATCGAAATTAATCGGTAAAAGTTAATCCAAATACTTACAGAATAAGTAATTTAAAACCATATATATATATATATATATGTAAGAATTCCTCTTGTCATCTTTTATTGTAAAAACCTATCATGTATCAAGTTATTTAATGTAATATGTTGTCTTTAATTATTTCAATTTTTTTTTGGTGAGGTTTGAAATAATATTAATATTCAATTTAAACTAAAATTCTTTAGATAAAGACTTACATGCCATAGAATTTAAATTAAAATAAATATGAAAAAACCCAGGAATTATATAAATTAAGTGGCCAATTTGTTCCCTTCCACATGGGGAATCACTAGATTAGCTATATGGTTTTAAAGCTGAAATGCATGGGTGGAGGTGGAGCTGTTATATGTAATTAAACTCAAGCTTGCAACTTTAGCTTTCTTGTGAACCAAAGAATCTAATCCCAACATTGTTGGTTGTGAATTTGATGGTCGCTACCTTATGTAAATACCTTTAAAAAAAATTAGTTTGAATATTAAAAAGAATACCTAAAAGATGCAATCACGAACTTTAAAATAATAATTTTCATAAATTGTAAAATAAATTTAAAAGAAGAAATTATTTTATGAATCCTTTCCATTACATTATTTATTATCACTTTCCAATTATTTAATGACATTTTAGCAATTTTTTCTATGTCATTGATACATAATTTTGGTAATTTATTTTACCCTAAATCCTGAACTTGACCCCAAACCCTGAATCTTGAACATCAAATCTCGAACTTCAAACTTCAAACCCCAAACGTTAAATCTTGAACCTTAAAATCTGAATCCCTAACCTCAAAATCCTAACCTAAATCATAAACCCTAAACTTAAACCTTAAATCCAAGTTTAGGGTTCAAAGTTCATGATTAGAGATTAGGGGTTTATGGCTAGGAGTTCGAGCCTCATGGTAAACAAATTACTAAAATTATATGTCAATGACATGAAAAAAATTACTAAAATATCATTAAATAATTAGAAATGAGCTATGAATTATTTAATTGGATTAATACCTTAATTATACAATCCATTCTTTCTTCTTGACTTATCTGCTAATTACTCTATTATTATTATTATTATTATTATTATTATTATTATTATTATTATTATTATTATCTGTCTCTTTCTTCCAATCACATTAGTTATCACATGCTTCTCCAATTCATTAAGGAATAAAAGCTGGCCCCTAGAACCTAACCCAAAAAAAGAAAAAGAAAAAGAAATTTCATATGGATCAAACGACACCATGAAAATACAAAAGGTAACATACTTCACCAAAGAATTTTCTTTCTTCATTAACATAGAACAAAGTTCAATTTAAAAGAATTATGAAAAAATTTAGTGGAAAAAAATAATTAATGTTGCACATTGAATTTAATAATGACAATCAACTAAAGAAGATGCTGAAAAACCCAGTAGTTTTCCCTTGGGAGCAAATGATAGTACTTTATTATTAGGTTCCTTGTGAAGATCATCTTCTGGGGCTGGAAGGTTAAGATCCAATTGCAGAACAGTCCGTGGTTTCTTCCGCTGTTCGCTTGTCCGGACGACGGTGTCTAACGTTGTTGTTGCCGTTACAAGTGTCGTCGTGGTTGGAGCATTAGTTAATGTCCTATGCCTTCTCATATGACCTCCGAGAGCTTGTCCGGACGAGAACTCGGCACCACATACCGAACATTCATGAACCCTCGATTTTTTACTTGTGATATGAAGCGAAAGTGTCGTAGCCATTTCGTTGAATTGATCATAATGACAATGATCTTCTTTGTTGTGATTGTTTTTAATATCTTGATCGTTAAGTACCTTGAATTTTTTGTGGCTCGCTCGATGCCCACCGAGTGCATGGAATGAAGGGAAACACCGGTTACATGTCTTGCACTGATGAACATCCGTCTCCACCGCCGCCGTCGTGGACGGTTCCGATGGTGGTGGTGATGGTGGTTTCACTTTCCTTGTTTGACCTTGAGATAAAAGAAGTAAACAATTCGCCATATCTTGTTCTCGTTCTTCTTCTTCTTCTGTACTGCTTTCTGCTAAATCAAAAGATGTTGTAATTGTCGGAGAAACACCAACAGCTCCGCCACCACCTCCACTAGAAGTGGTGGTGGTGGTGGTTGAAGCCACCACCGAAGTGAGAGGAGGAGACGACGGCGGTGCTCTTGGACGTTTGGTGCGTTTACCTTTGATTATCTGCAACTGATGATCATCATCTTTGCAACAAACAACATCATCATCTTGACCCTCCATCATCATCATCATCATATCCATGAAAAGGGTTTGTGAAACACTGTGGCTGGTATTGGGTTTTGGTGACAGTTATGAGTTTCCAACCATGGAAGCCATTGACCATATATATATAGGTGTATGTATATAACATTAAAATGAATAAATAACTAAAAATGGGGAGAAGATACAATGTTTTTAATATGTGAGTAAGAGAAGGGTAAGAAAGGAGTGAGATTCGGTTGGCTTTGAAGCAAACCCATTACTTTTTAGCGACGATTCCTTGCATTAGAGTGGGAGAGGATTGGATTGCAAGCCTGGAACCACATAATTTGCGCCTCTCCACACTTTTATTTCACTGATATATACACGTTACATTTACAAATATAATACAAGCAGCATAAATTAAAAAAAAAATTACAATTGAGTGTTAGTTTATTGGTATGATTATTGTTTTCAACGTAAGAGAACGTGAGTTTGAGTATGTTGAAGCGCATTATCTTTCTATTTATGAGTTGGGAAAGGCTCAGTAGTAACAAATATGATCATAACCTATAATGAAATTTAAAAAAAAATTGATTTAAGGGATCTGAATTGAATCATAAATTTTTGAGAGGTTGTTGCAAATTTATCATTATATTAATTTTTAATTTTTAAAATTTTAAAAGAGCTAAATACAATTTTACTATTTTGGGAGGAAAGGCCACCTCTTGCAATTCCTTGTCTACGCCCTTGAGTACAAGTATAAATATATTTTGAGCATATGCAAGATAAAATCAAATCAATATAAAACATAACAAACAGAAAACCGACAAGAACCAGACAAAACTCATACATGGCATACACACCAGGTGGAACTAGAGACCCACACATAGAGGTGGTAGTCGGGCGGGTTTGAGTGAGTTTAGGTTGGGTTATTTCAGTGTTTGGTTTTTTGGGTTTGAGTCTTTTTAGGTTTAAGTTTTTTCGTGTTTGGGCTTTTTCAAGTTTGGGCTTTTCGAATTCGGGTTATGTTGAGTTCAATCTCAAGTTCGGGTTTATTTTACATTCAATGTAATTATATGTTTTAAGGATAAAAATTCTCAAAATACATGATACTTTCATGTATTCATATTTCATGACATAAATGATATGTTTTAAGTATAAAAATTTAAAATTAAAATTTTGTTAACTATAAAAAAGTTAATTGTTCGGATTGACTAAAGTTTAAACCCTAATTCTTTAAAAAAAAACTCTATTTTTTTCAATTAAATAACACAAGTTTAAACTCTAATATGGCTTTTAATTTTTATAATTTCTCTAATATATAAATATTTCTTACATCTAAATACCTAAATTAGTAACTAAATTATCAAATACAAATTTACATTCCAAAAATTAGAAGCTAAATACAATGAAAAAGAACATCAAAATTATGTACTAATAGAGTTCTTTGGTGTTTGTGTAATAGTGGTAATCTCATTTTCTCAAAAAAAAAAAAAAACCATTCATTATATATAAAATAAATAATTTATTTATTAAGGAAAAAATATTTGAATAAAATTAATAATTAAAGATTTTATAAAAATATGTAATAATGTTTGATTCTTTTTATTACTAAATTTGGGTTCAAGTTAGTTTCAAGCATTTTTATAGTTATGATCTTTTTGAGCTCAGGTTTGATTTTTTGGTTAAATCAAGTTTAAAATGAGTTCGAGATCAGGATTTTTGAGTCAGGTTCTCGAGCTCGGGCCCATTTTGCCACTTCTACCCACACAAACACAATTGCACATGATGGAACTCAAGACCTAAGGCCTTAGCCTTTGCTAACAATGTCAACTGCCAATACTTTATCGGTATTGAGATTATTTTGGATTGGATTAATCAAGTGTGATTGTTTTGAGTTCAAATCCTTCGAGTCTTTTAAATTGAGTTATTACGAATTTGAATCATTTTAATTTTTTATCATTTTAGGATCAAATCATTTTGACTATAATCCGGTCTAAGTTTAAATCATTTCATGTTTTAATCATTTCTCGTTAGAAAGGTTATTTTAATGATTTTTTTATTGCTAAATTGGATTAAAATCGGGAAGTCATATATAGTAAAAAGAATATCAACTATAAATTAATAGGTAAAACTCTCTACACTAAGGTTCTCTTAATATCAATGTTGATTTAAAAGTATAGTTCAATGTCGATTGAGTCTTAGCTTGATTAGTATGGGTATTGTTGTTAATATAGGAGGACATGGGTTCAAGTGCGTTGAAGTGCATTATTCTCCTATTTATAAGTTAGAGAGAGATTATAGGTAGTTCTAAACATTATCTCAAAAAAAACAAAACAAAACCTATAATGAAATTTAAAAAAAACCCTCAATGATTAATTAAATAACAAAGAGAATTATTAATTAAATAGGGGTTTTGGACTAATGATGTTGAGTTAAGCCACTTAAGGAAGCAAGTTCATGTGAAGTTGACCCACCCCCAACTTGTGATTATATGAAGACTATAAACCCTACAATCACGCCATCAATATGATCCAATAATATTTTATGAATTTCATAATCCCTTCACTCAATCATTAGCACTTAAGAGTTGGTATATGTGAACCAATTGATTTTTTTTTTAATTTATCGATAATTAATACAATTTTAAAATTGCATTAAACTAACACATACCAATCTATATAGTCCATACTTGTAGAGTATATAGTGTGAAATGGCATGTCCCAATTATTCAAAATGGACTAGTTGACCTTAGTAATGTAAACAAAATCATGATTTTAAAAAATAAAGTAAAAACTCATGCATTAGGCATTATTCATTTTTTAATACTAAACCTAATGTTAATTTGCTTTTTTATTATTATTTAAGATCCAAATACGTATAATTTTTGGTATATTAAACAGTATATGAATATGAACGAAGATATGCATAATCACATGTCTTACTCGAAAAATACCCTTTCATTCTGAATATAATTTATGCAAGTTATTTTGAGAAAATCCTTCTCATCTTATGTAATAAAGAACAGATTATGGCATAGGTGAAAAAAATATTTAATAAATTTATAAAAATTATGTATTATAATGTTTTCGGTTCAAATCCCGTTATATATATGTATGTATTTTGTTTTTTTCTGATACAATGCCTAGAACTATCTACAATCCCTTTCCTACCCATAAATAGGAGGATAATGGGACGGTTTCAACGCACTCGAACCCACATCCTCCTGTATTGACAATAATGCCTATATCAATCGAGGTAAGACTCAACCAGCATGAAATAATACAATTATACGATTTAAACACCACATAAAAATTAATTAACAACATAAAATACAAAATGAATATCTAAATATATAAAATAAATATTAATTTGTCAAAATTTATATAAATATATAACACTTTAAACACTAATATTATAACATTATGAGCAATTGTAATTTGAAATGAATAGATTTGGAAGTAATGGGAGAGATCCTTGGCGTAAGGAAATTAATATTTTTGGAACGAGGGAACTGAAGAAGGGATTGAAAGAGGCACGTAAGGGCAAACGCCAGCATCACCAGTAGTCACTGACCTAAAGTAAAGCATCAAAATAATGCTTTTATGGTTAGGTTATTTCGGTTTGATTAAATAAATTAAAAAAAATTATAAAAGTAGAAAAATTTAATTTAATTATTGGTTTAATCAGTTTTTTAGTTTAGCTCAATTAGTTCGTATCGATTTACTGGTCAACTAATTTGACATCTTTTTTTAGATTGATGTATCAGTCGGTTCTCAGTCCAATCAACCGATCTAGTTTGATTTCTATCAACTCTGATCAAACATTCACAATCAAATTTTTTTTAATTTGTCGATTGAGTCTTAGCCAAGGGTGGAGCCAGAAAACTTTTTGAGGGAGGGCAGGATAAAGTTGTATATTTTTATGATTATAAAAGTAAAATTTTACCATATTAATAGCCTACATCTTTATGGTTTTTAAAGAATTAAATTATTTTTTTCTCATTCTTGGGATCTAAAGTGTAATTTTACCATATATTAATTTAATTTTTTTAAAATTATAAAAGGACTAAAGGTGAAAATTTTTATTTTAGGGGGCCCTTCAGTCCTTTTGGCTCCGCCCTTAGTCTTAACTTGATTTGCATAGGTATTGTTGCCAATGTAAGAGGACGTAGATTCGACTGCGCTGAAGTATAGTATCCTCCTATTTATGGGTTGGAGAGAAGCTATGGATAATTCTAAGCATTGTGTCAAAAAGAACAAATATGATCAAAACCTATCATGAGATTGTTGAATATATATATAATTTTATTATTTATTATTGTGGGAAATGTTTGGTGAAGTGCTTAAAAAATAATGGAATTTCTTTTTCTTTAATTTTGTGCTTTGCTTTGCTTTGATATACTGTTTTCTTCTACTGCTACTACTTCTCCACTTCCTTTAACTTGCAATATGTATTTGGGTTTATATATATATATATAAATAAAATAGAGAATTAGGGTTAAAATAATGCAATCTTTAATATATATTTAAGTTTTGAGAAAAATGGATAACAAGTCTTCCTAGCTGGTGATGTATGAAATACTACACCATATTTATTGATTAGTCAATATATTTATATAGTTTTTAGTAGTATGATTACACCTCATATATGTGTAAAGATTAAGAAAACATTTAAGGACCTCATCTAATATATATATATATATATATATATATAACAAAGTTGAATATCCAACTTCTTTGGTAGGATTAAGTGTTTATAGGTTAGATTTAGTGGCGGAACCTGAAATTTATTTTGGGTTGGAAATAAATAGTATATTTTTACGATAGTAAAAATGTAATTTCTTTATTAATAGCCTACATCTTTATAATTTTTAAAGGGTTAAATCAAATTTTTATCATTTGGAGGGTAATGTATAATTTTATCATTATTAATTTAAAATTTTATAAATTATAAATGGTTTAAATTAAAATTTTACCATTTTAGGAGGGTCATGTCTCCACTACGCTTCGCCACTGGTTGGATCGAGCTAATATTTAGTATTAATAATATATATAATTATTTAAGTCCACTTTGATTCAAAATACGAGTCTTTAAATTCTATTTAATTTTTTTCATATTTATAAATAATTAACGTAAATTTACTTAAACCTAATGATATTGTTTTATTTTTTTTTTATAAATATATACATGTTATTTTCATTTGATATTTATTAATTTTTTAAGTATAAACAAGTTAAATATTTTTAATTATTATTTTTTTCTATTAGTCATTAAATTATATGTAAGTTGTGAATTTAGTCCTTTTACTTTAATTTTGTTATTTTTAGTCATTTTAATTTTCGAATTTTGAAATTGTAGTCTTAATTAAATGGTAGCTATTAAATTCATTAAGTTTTGCTATTTCTAAAATCTAATGTAACAAACATATTACTCACAAAAAAGCCAGTTACAGATTTAACGGTTGTCATTTGTGTCTAAATTAAAATTTCAAAATTTAAAAAATATAGGGACCAAGAATGATCTAATTGGATAACATGAACTCAACCTACAACTTTACGCACAATACCAAGACTAATAGCAGAATTTAACCAAACATATATAATTACTATCATTTGAGTCATGACTAAAATTTTAAATTTTGAAAAGTACAAAAGATAAAATTGATCGATTTAAAAAATACAGGAACTAAAACTAATCAAATTAAAATATATAGACTAAATACATATTTTACGTATAGTACATGGGATAAGTTTTTTTAAAAAAAAATTAATACAACTATGATTCAAACCCATATTATTCTTGAAAAATATGAACACCATATCAATAGATACAATTTTAGGTTCATTTTTCAATATTTATATTGTAATAATTAGGAGAATGCTTTAAAAAGAGTGTAACAGCCTATGGTATTTATAAAACCCTTAATTTATTGATGAAACAACATGATTGATCTGATATTAATTGAAGTGAATTATTGATGAGATGGTGGTGCAAGACTAATGAGAAATCCCCTTCATTAAGGGAAGTTTCATGGAGCACTAATGGGAATTTAATTTAGGAGAGTTTCAATGCTGCAAATGATGACATAATAGAGGGAGGGGAAAATTATTTGCTATATATATATAATTACTTCATTACAATAGATATTGTTGAGTTGGGTTCGGAGTCAACTCAATGTAGTATTTGAGTTTAATGTTTATGGGTTGGATTAGGTCGAGTTTAAGTATATATTAATTTATTTTATGCTGTTTTAAGTTCGGTTCGACTCGAAATATGAGTTTAATTAAAATTTTGTCTAAATCCACTCATATTTGTAAAATATTAACTCAAGCTCATTTTAAACTCGTCCATATTATATTTTAAATATTTTTAAAAATATTTATATTATATTATATTTATATTAATATTAATAAATTTATTTTTTATTTATTGAATTTTTTTATATATTCATCTTAACATTATTTTAATGTTTACGTTAGAGTAGTATTTTATATTTAGTATAGGTTTTTTAATGTGTTATAAATTATATAAAATATAAAATAACATAATATAAAATATTATAAACTTAAAACTGGGCCGGGCTGAGCTCGAGCCCTAAATGTTCAAGTCCAGCCCGACCCATATTTTAAATGGGCCTATTTTTTCCAAACCTTCTCAAATTTCAAGTGGGCTTTCAGACATGGACAAATAGCCCGATCCATGAAAGTATATTTCAGTCCTACTTAATACTCCTGTATGGGTTTGGTTTGCTTAATTTTCACTTTTCTTATTTGTCCTTTGTCTCATTTGGTCATTCACAATTTTTTTTTTGGTTAAATCATTATTTGGGGTTTAAACTTGTAAATATTCTCATATTGGGATTTATTTATTTTTTAGTTCAAGTTAGGCTCTGAACTTGGCAATTATTTCTGTACTGGGGCATGGACTAGATAATTATTCCCACACTGACGCTTGAACTTTTTTTTTGTCCAAATTAGTCTTTGAATTTGGCAATTGTTCCCATATTTGGGCCTAAACTTGGCAATTATTCCCATATTGGGGCTTAAACTTTAAGGTTTTCAAGGATTAACTTTGATAAAAAAAAAAGTTCAAGCCTCGACGTGAGAATAATTGCTAAGTTCAGGGCCTAACTTGAATGAAAAAAGTTTAAGCCCCAATGTGAGAACAATTGTTAAGTTTAAAATTTAACTTTGATAAAAAAAATTCACACCCCAATGTAAAAAAAATTGCCAAGTTCAGATCCAAAAACACTTTTAAAAACACTCTTTCTAACACATAGTGTTTAAATGAATCATTGTATGATGGAAGTAGTGGTTTTTGAGAAAAATCCATGTCAATATTTTAACTGAAATAGTTAACGGTGCTACCTATTTAGACTAATTAAGCATTATAATCAATCACACTAGATTACTTCGAATTAAGGTGCTATATGACAAATACAAAAACTATAATTAATGTGAGTTTTGAAAAAAGAAGTTATCATCGTCAGTAAAAATATCATGAAGTTCCTAAACTAAGAGTTAGATTGTATTTTACGCTTTCTACTAAAAAAATAGACAAATTAATCCTTTTATATTAGATCAAAGAGCAAACTGATTATTCTATTAGAAAGTCCATTCGTTTTTACTATTAAGTGTTAAGGTGACTAATGGAGCAACTAGACATTGATGCTTGGCATTTCACATGTACCTCGTGTTAACATAGAGAGGCTAATTTAAGCAAAAAGGATGAAATTTTTAATATGAATGGACTAATTCAAGCAACTAGACAATAATACATAATTACTTAGTAGTAGATATAAATATAATTTTTAACATAATGTCCAATTTATTCTTTAATTCTTAAACAGCGGAATCTGAAAAACATCCAATCATAAAACATCATCTCTTGATGTTTCAATTGCATGGTGATTGGCTAACAATCACTTACAAAGCCGAGTTGTTTGACTAAATGATTATGTAGATGTGTTTTTCAATCTCAGCCGCAAATTATTATGTATTATTTAAAATATAGTGCCAATTTTTCTTTCGTTTGATTGCATAGTATCACATGGAATTTACAAGAATCGACTTATTGTAATATTTTCATTTTTCTTTAGTGATAAGTAATTGGGTATTAAATTTATGATTTAAAATTGACATTTCTTGGACGGTTGTTATTAAATATCAAGATTAGACACTCTCTAGAACTTATAATATACAATTTGGTTAAGTAAGTTTGGAGGTTGTCACTTTTTAAGTGTCTATTTAATTGAGTCACATTTATTTAAATACTATTAATTAGAGGTAGATTTAGATGAGTGATGTGGCACGTTTTATTTACCTTTTATTTTACGCTATAATATTATTATAATATTTAATTTTATTGTTACTATTGGTTTTCACTAACCGCAAATAAATACACCGTCCATTAAAACCCATTCTAAAATAATACATATTTTTATATAATTTAACACGATAAGTAATTTTTTTTAAAAAAAATGTTTGTATTGTGTTGTTAAAAAAGTGGTCATCAAAATTTCTAATTGATTTATTTGAAATTACCTTTCGGGCGAAATTCTACGATACATTAAAAAAGTGTTCATTAAAATTTCTAATTATTTTTTTGAAATGTAACAAGTAATCACAAGTATCAAACTATTATAAATGAATTGTTCGAGTAAACACCAAATAGAATCTAAATTATTAAAACACAAATGAACTAAAAACTGATACAATCCAAATTCAAACTCACAATTACACTCACATTTCAATTAATGCTATCCTAGCCAGGCCTAATTTTTTTCCTGGATTTTCATGGCTAAAAAAGATGAATTTCATTTTATTTTGTTTTTATTTTATATTTTATAAGATTATTATTTAGTATATTTACGGTGAAATTTTTTGAGTTAAAAAATTATCATATAATTTGTTTTTATTTTTTAAAATATTAATTAAGGACATATATAATGACTTTTTAATTTTACTAGTGAAATTTTTTTTAAAAAAATTCTATCATTAATGTACCAAATAATTATTTTTAAATATTATATATAAAATTATAATAATAACCACTAAAAAAAAAGTAACATGGTATCTGTATATTTTTAATATAAAACTTATATTTGAAAAAAAATATATATTTTGATATTTAAAGGTACTAGCGTTAACTTTTTAATTTAGGTTTTAAAGTTGATTTGAAGATTCATAGTTAGCTAATAATATTACCAATTAACTTTGATCGAATAAAAAAAGGCTAAAAATTGAATTTAATCACATCCATAGTACTGTATTTGACAAATTAAATGCAAAATTAAACAAATTCACAATTAAAACTAAATTTATTCTATTAAACAAAATCATGAAAAATTTAAACCTAATAATATCAGTAATTAACTTTCATAAAAATTAATTCTAAAATCCATATTAAATACTAAAAAGATACCAAAATATATAGCTTTTTATCAAATAAATATATCAGAGACTTCAAATAATACAAGTATCACATTAAAAAAATAACAAATACCAAATGATGTATTAAACGTTTATTTCTCCATTGAAAATAAAATAAAAGATAAGTTCATATTGAAATTAAACTGTTTTTATGTTTAAAATATTTTAAACATTGTTATCATGAATATAAAAAAAATTAATTTTTTAAAAAGGATTTGCTAGAAGAAGTATAGATGCAATCATAAATAATATATATTTAAATAATTATAATTAGAATCAAATTAATAGAAAATACATATTTTAAACATACGATGGTTATATCGAAATTATCAAAATCTCTATCTTTTGATTTCAATCAAGTCTTCATTGAATATAAAATTTGAATTTTAATAACTTAAGTTTGTTATAATATTAAGTACAATTTTTTTAGTTGATTGGACCTTAGTTTAGTAGGCATCACTAAAGTCGCAACAATTAAAAGAGTGTAAGTTTAAGTATACTTATGTATATAAAAATATACTTCTGTGTATAAAAAAAAAATACAGTTTCTTTGGTCACATAAGTCTATCATCCAACCAAATAGATTCCTATCCAAACTAGAAAAATTGAAGTTAATTTTGGGTTAATATACTGTTCAATATCTGAGTTTGACGTCAATGTTTAATTTGATACTTGAGTTTGGGCTTAATATTAAATTTTTCTAATTTGATACTTTATTTTTTTCTCCCAAATAAGTACCTGAGCTTGGTTTTAATGTTCAATTTGGTCACTGAAATTTTTTTTATCCTAATTAAGTACTTATATTTTTTATCAGAGTACACGTGTCAAATATTCATTAAACAACATGATGCAATTTGATATAAATATTAAATTTAATGTTGAAAGTAAATTTAAATACCAAATTACAAAATAAAATAAAATAAAACTCAAAACTAATAATTTTCAATCAAACAATTAATTTCAATTCCACCACTTTCTATTTATGTTCATTTATTGCCTAAAAGATAAAAAAAAGGCTTCAACATTTTATGAACAGAATGGTTTGCAGCCGTTAAGATCACACAATCACTGGGTCCTCATTCCACTTGTCACAATCATGCCCTTCTAATTTTTCAAAAATCTAATTTTTTAAAATGCTAAAAAAGGTATAATTTCGAGTGTATCCATGTTTGACACGTGGCAGGTAATCATTTACCTGAAACTCTCCCTCCTCGCTGTCATATTGGGATGACCGTTACCTCAGGTAAAAACGTATTTCCGGAAAATTCCAAAAAATAATTATTTCACAGCCTGTCACCCACCAATACCTTCCAAAATAAAAATATTCCAATTTTAGTATTTAATTTAATTTGGGTTTAATTATCACTTAAATGTAATTGTTTAATATTTTATTTTTATAATTAAACTAATTAAAATAGCTTAAAAATAATATATAAAAGATATCTATATTATTATTTAAACTATTTATCGAGTTGGTGTTATGAGTCAATCAGATATTAATATTATTACACAAATTATTTCACTTGCATTGTTTGTATATATATTAATAATGTCGTTGATTAAATTAGTGTCACAAGTTAATTCGATACTAACTTAAGAAAAATGATAATACCATTTAAGGGGTCGGAATTAAATTGTAACTTTTTTATGAGGTTAAAATGTAAATTTTTAATATGATGTATTCATTTATTTAAAATTTTTTACTCATAATTAAAAATAAATTTTATTATTTAAAATATTATATTCTATATTATATTCTAAATACACACGTGGATTTTATAAAATATTTTTTAAAAATTGATTTACCGAACATCTAGCACCTTCACTAGCCACAGTTATTTTAACCGGTAACGGGCTATTCCCGGTGACCAAGGACCACTCCTTCCAAATATAAGTAAGGCCTTAAGCTGAGAAGTGGAAAACCAGAAATACTCTTGTATAATCACTCTCCCACCCCGACTGCTTGATTTTAATCAGACGGTAATCATGCCGATCAGAAACATAGCCATTGGCCGGCCTGAAGAAGCTACTCATCCAGATGCTCTTAAAGCAGCTTTAGCTGAGTTCATATCAACGTTAATCTTCGTTTTTGCTGGATCTGGTTCAGGCATGGCTTTTAATAAGCTGACCGACGGCGGTGCAACAACTCCGGCTGGTCTCGTTGCCGCCTCTCTAGCTCACGGATTTGCGCTTTTCGTTGCTGTTTCCGTCGGCGCTAACATCTCCGGTGGCCATGTGAATCCCGCCGTTACATTCGGTGCTTTCGTTGGCGGGAACATTACTCTTTTACGTGGTATCCTTTATTGGATTGCTCAACTCCTTGGCTCAACCGTCGCTTGCCTGTTACTTAAGTTCGCCACTAGTGGCCTGGTAAAGTTTATCATAACTACCTTTCCCTCCAAATCCTACGCCATTTCGTTACTATTTAATTTAGTTTAGGGTTAATTTCATCATGTGCTCTCAAACTATGAGTTAAATTCTAATTTAGTCCTTAAATTTCAGAAAACACAAACTAAAGTATTGTTTCGATCAGGACTTCTCGTTAGATCTGACATTTTCAGAAATATTTATTAGTTCAATGTTCGCTCGTGAAAATTGAATATATTTTATGCTAGTTTATCTCTTCGATAAGCACCTACAGGATCATGGTTATTGATAGTAAATACACTAATTTAAAAAAAAATAAATTGAGATGATATTTTGACAACTAAATCAACAAAAAGACTAATCAGATTTCAAAATTAAAATATGATTTCAATCAGTTTCTTTTACTGATTCAGTCATTATCTTTCGCAAAATACCAGTTCGTATTTATTAGTTCATTTGCGTTTTGTTATGGTGCTTCGCAGGGAGTACCAGCTTTCGGACTATCATCTGGCGTGGGAGCATTAAACGCGTTCGTTTTCGAGATCGTGATGACTTTCGGCCTGGTCTACACCGTTTACGCCACAGCCGTCGATCCTAAACGAGGCAACTTGGGAGTGATCGCACCGTTGGCGATCGGTTTAATCGTGGGAGCCAATATTTTAGCCGGTGGGGCATTCGACGGAGCGTCAATGAACCCAGCCGTTTCATTTGGACCAGCCTTGGTTAGCTGGTCCTGGGAAAACCACTGGGTATATTGGGCTGGACCACTTATTGGTGGTGGGCTCGCTGGTCTCGTCTATGAGTTCATCTTCATTAACCAGACCCATGAACAACTCCCCAATTATTAGTCAATAAAATTTCCGGTGTATTTAATTTTTGTTCAGCTTTCTTTTGTGTTTAATTTGTGGCCGCTGATCTTGTTTGCTTTTATTATCATAATCTTCTATCAATGATCATCATGCATGGCTGATGGTATTTTCAATTTGGAAAAAAACTGGTATTTGAGTGATAATATTTATTTTTGAAAAAAAAAACTTGGTCCGTAAATGTTTTAATTTGTGTTGGTCTTTTTTTATTTTATTTTTTTAAAGATATATATTTTCATTTTAATTTAATTACATTTTAATATCATAAAAATATTAAAAATATTAACTTTGTTAACTAATGAATGATATTTTTAAACTGTAATTAATTCTATTCCAATTTAGTTTAATTTAATTATTTAAATTAATCATTAATTAAATCCTTTTATGATGATACAATTTAATGGTACAATTTATGTCACGTTAGACTTCTATTGCTCTACTAACGTTAGATAACGATACTGTAATAAAATGTTACAAATCGATAATATTAATAATTAAAACATAATAAATTAAAATTTAATAACTAAAATATAATTTAAATAATACATAGCGATTATTTTTACCCTATAATTTTAATCATTGCTGAGCAAAATCAATACAATTGTGGATTGATGTTAAGTGTGTCCCACATAATGGTGAGCATTGAGGACATAGAGATTCTTTGGGTCTCAATAATGAGAGGGCAAATGTAACAAGGCACGTGAAAGCTTCAGAAAAATCTGGACCAATGCCCCATTTTACTGAATTTACTTTGTTACCAGAGGAGAGGACCCAATTTTGTTTGTCACATTGCTGCCATTTTCATGCCACTTTTTCGGGTTACTTGTTTTCAAACCCGAAAAGTTGAGAGAACTATAATCACTAATTCAACTTTTACTATCACACTGTTAAATTATTTGGATTTTTATTACTATAGATTGAAAGATTAGTTTGTATTGCTGTTGGTGCAATAATTAAAAATATGAATTCAAGCACGTTTTAGTTTGAGGAACGATAGATAGTAGTAGAAATTGTATAAAAAAAGTTATAAAGTGTATTAGGGGTTTGCTTTTTTCAAGAGAAGTATTCGAAGTGTCATTTGTTAAGTAGTAGGTTAAAACCCCAACAATGGTAGGTATTATTCCTGTGGTGGGGGATTTGTCTCCTACCTCTACAAAGAGCTTTGTAGGGTTTAAAGAGGGAGAGTACCTTGATTGGTAAAGATATAAAGATATGACCTATCAATTTAGTGCATAATATTAATTTTGTAGTCATATGTGTGTAGGGGGATTTGAATCATGTGGTCTATATCCCATGCATACGTGTTTACATATATAATTAATGTTGTGCACAATATGTAGATTGTATCTCCCTATCTCTACCCCAATATGTAGGTGGCTTTTTTAATTAATGTTATGCACTATACTAACACCTCCCCCGTGAACCATGCAAGTCGTATCTCTATATCTTATAAACTAAGGTGCTTTCCCTCTGTGACTCTACTACAAGACTCAAGACAAATGCAGGAGACAAAATCTTAACATAAAGACAATACCTTTCATTGTTGGGGGTTTAGTAAACTATCCAACAAATAACACTTCAAAGATTTCTCTTAAAAGAAACAACCTCATCAATAAAATTTTAAATTATTGTAAAATTAACCATTAAAAAGTATGAAAATTTAACTTAGTAACTTTTTCTATGTCATGACAAGTCATCATGTTTAATTTCCTTACCATTTATGATTTTATCTATTTACTTTAAAATTAAATACATAACCATCAAATTGTTCATTTTTGTAATAGTGAATTTAATTTATTCCTAATCTTATAATACGGAGACTCACAAAATAATTTAACCCTCATGCTTTGCATCTTTCTTAACACGAAACCTATATTTTAATTTTACATTTTATATTTACGATTTACTGTAACCTCCTTTCAATAATTTATGTTCTTTCTTTAAAAAGTGCAAAATATTTTACTACTACACCAATTTTTAAAGACGATTATAACACAAAAATATACACAATTATACTCTTTGACACCTACCAACACAATTTCATAGTCGATTACTAAGTTTGAATAAAATTCAATAAAAGCATTGGGTCCTATTTTTAGTGCCTAATAAAGTAAACAATCTTTATCTCCTAACCCTAAAAGCTTTAAAGTAGCCTTTAGGGACATTTGACACCTTGGTATAGACCCCTTTTGATTCCTTTTTTTAATTACTTGAAGCAAATGGGTGGGATATGGTATAAAGGTGACATTAAATTGGGAAGGGCCATTGTCCTTGAAAAGGATGATCAGGGTGGATTATGGAGCCTAGCGTACATAAAAAATCACATATAGTATGGTGTGGCTGTTACAAAATAAATGTCTTTTATCACACAATGTTGTTGGGACACTTTCAATGAAGGATAGGCCATTGTTCCCCAAGTTTTAAATATTTAACAATATGTACACAATAATGGTACCTAAAAAGGTATGTATTTATATATATAATGCCGAAAGATAATGGGAGAAAAAGACAACTTCATTTGAGGTGACCCTTACTCTATTTTCACATGGAGTGATGACCCAATGACTTGGATTTGTGAGGGAGTGATAATGAATTTATTTGAAGAGGTAATTATGAATTTGAAATAAATGAGTTTTCATGGATCACAAAATAAATATGGAAGATAAAAAAATCAATCTACTTGTATATTTATGTATATTGGGATCAATTCATATAAACAACGAATAAGAAAAATTCCTCTAAAAATAATAAAAATCACAAGTAAAAGAGGCTTCGCCATTGCTAAAACTTGTATTGTAAGGTGAAAAGAAAAGAAATATAAATAAGTTAATTGAACCTTAACTCAATTAGTAACATTATTATTGTAAAAACGAGGACGTGAATTTGAACATGTTTGAATTACATATTTTCCTTCGATGCAGAGATTATGGGTAGAAATAAATATTATAAAAAATTATTTAATTAGAATTTAATACTCAAATATACCAACATTTATATAGCATATAGGATACGTAAAATGGTGTAGTAAATACAACGTTTTAGATTTTCAGCTGTTGGGACTATGAAGTTCCATCTCTCGTTCATTGTTAGGCTGCACTGGTCTTGCATTTTGTTCTGCATACTGAAAATAAAAATAAAAGTTAGAATTGCTTTGGGAATTTCTAATTTCAAATAATGTTTATCATGGTTTAAGTTAAATTCATGCATACTTACATCATGAACAGCCTCTCGGATTGTATGTACTTGTTCCTTCAAATGATTTGCTATCGGTATTATAGGATCGCATCTTCAGACAATAAATTAAAATAGAAAGCCAAACATCACCTAAAAAACGCTTTAAAACATGACAAGTCATTATTTTTTAAGACTGTACACCCTTAACTAATAGGCTAAACCCTGGGGTCCAATTTGCTTCTATATTTATAGTACTTTTACTCAATGGTCGAATCAATTAGACCATCGATTTTCAATTTGATTGATTTGATTGGTTTGTCTAATTCAACTATCAATTTGATCGATTGTATTGCTCACAAATCAGTTGAATATTTTATCTTATTTCAAACTAATATATTAACAGGTTCTCAATCTAACTGATTTGATCAACTAATCCAATCTAACTCTCGAAACATTGCTTTTACCTTCTTGTTAATAATCCAAATGACATTTTCAGTGCAAGGAGGGACAGTCAAAGAACCAACGTATCTATAATACTCCACGCCATCAATTTCTATAAGGTTTGGATCAGTCACCCCCATTGATCTTTGTTGGACCTCATCAGTCATATCTGTAATGTTGCTTATGAGCTGCGAAATTTTTCATAATCAAATTAATGATAAAATCATATTTCCATGATCTACTAATTCTCTATAATCATCATGGAAATTTTTTTTCACCATGCGTAGGAAATCATTAGGTGAACCATCTTCGTAAAGTAGTGCAGAAACAGCTAATGTGCTCTTCACATTAGGGTCCACGGCTTTATGCACCATATGTCCCTCCAAGGCATACCTAATTATACATATATATGAACAATATGAACCTTGTGAGTTATATGAAAATTGTGCCACATTATCACATAAATAAATATATTTTTCTAAAACAATTTAAGTGATGATATAACACAATCTTAAAATGTTACATCATCACAAGGACCAAAATTGAAATTTTTTATCCAATTTAAAGATTAATATGAAAAAAAAATCATAAACAAAGTATGGGAAAGTTGCCAATTAAGGGAAGTGACCTTTTGCCATTAATGGTATGTTCAGAAGGTGAGTGCCAATGAACTTGTAGGAGAACATATTCGATTCCATCGATTGTAATTGAACCCGCTTTATGATCCGGCCATTGAAGCTACATATTCAAAGAACAAAATTGAAAAAAAAAAACATTCACAGAGTTATATTAATTCTCTATTATAATTAATGCTATGCTTTAGTTCAAATCAAGTAATTAATTAAATTTCTTTTAAAATGATAAATTGGTAGAAAATAATATTTTGATATGTATAATTTCACAGCTAAAAGTACTAATGGAGTCCCCCAAAAATTAACAAATTAAATCAAAAAGCAAACTGATCATTCGTTTTTACTACTAAAGACCGATCTCTATATGTTAGAATGAGTTATACATAGCACATTACGTGCAACTGTTTAGTTATTCTATCAACTAGACCAGCTTTTACCGAAATATCGTGTGTGTGTTGGATTGTTGAATTTTTTACCGAAATATCATGGCCTCTGTTTTTGATAATTGATTCTGCAGGCTTGTAATTCTTCTCTAGCTTTGCAGATTTCGCTATTATTTTCACTCTATCATTTGTTAAATCGATTGGAGACTGTATAGCACCATTTTTGCAAGCAGCCCATTCTTTCTTAAGATCTCCCCAATGAAGTGGCCCTTTCGCACTATTCTCACTGTAATCGAATTCCCTCTCATCCTCTGCAATTCATTTCATTCTCATATATATATATATATATACACACAATGTATGCAATCCAGAATAAGAAAAGAAGAAGAAGATAAATGTAGTATGTTTTTGACATTACCTACTTCTTCGTCGTTGTGGGCAACAGAAGCAGAGAAGCAGAGAAACAGAACTGAAAATATGAGAAAAAGGGGAATGAAAATGGGTTGTTTTTCGCCCTTCATGCTTGATCTTTTTGAGCCTAAAAAACCCATTGATTCTCTAAAAATGTTGGGTGAGATGGTTTGTGGGGAATGATTATGGAGGATATTTATAGTTTTCTTGGGAAAATAACAGAAGGTGAAATTTCCTAGGAGTTTCATGATAACCAATTATTGTTATTGATTTGAGTGGACCTCAATGAAGACAACAAAAACATTTGCCAAAAAGATATACATGGTTGTTACCAAGGCCAAAGATATTCAATCAAATTTTTATCATTTTTTGAGGGTCAAAGTGTAATTTTATCTTTACCAATTTAATTTTTTTTAATTTTAAAAAGACCTAAATAAAAAATTTCCCACTTACTATTAATAGAGAAAACTTTAAATAAGGCAAGAGTTTGTTTGATTTTGTTATTTTATTCAATTTTATTTCAGTACAAAAGCAATTATAAACGTAGAGATTGAATTTTAAATGTTTATGTCAATCGATTTGAAATTTAATTAAGTTATGATAGTGAACCAGTGGAATGATAGAGTTTTTATTTTAATTTACCACAATGGGACATGAGTAAATACAATACAATAGACCAGTAAATTTTAATATAAATATAAAAAGTAGAATTTAAAATTGTTCCAATCTAGCTAAATCTTTAAAAGTCAATTATCCGAATTCGCTCAATTCAAACTTGAAAACGATTCAAACCAGAAACATCTTGAACTTAAAATTGACTTGAATGAACTTCAAAATTTGCTCCATCTATTCATAGGAAAAAAATCTAGTTGCTCAATGATGTGCTATAATTTTACATATGCAATTAGGCCATTTTTATGCTTACTTTAGCTTGTTTTTAAATGAAATGAGTCTTTTAGTTGTTGGTAATTAGAGTGCATTTAGCATTAGTTGCGTTTTTATGTCATTTTTAGCGTTTTTAGGACTATTCTAGTATTATGTAAAAAATGGTACTTATGTCGTGCTTAAATTGGTTATGTAGGAGAACTAAGAGGATCATGACAAGCAAGGCTTGAGATATTTTGGTGAAACAAGACAATTTCTCGACTTGATGTAACACCTCTAACCCGAATTTGTCGCCAAAATAGGGTTATGGAGCATTACTAGAGGTTACAGAACAGATAACAGACATTTCACATCATACAATGTTCATATTAGAAATCAATCATAAAGTCCCTTATAAGAGCCCTCGAGGCCCAAAATACGCATTAGAATTGAGTCGGGACTAAATCGGGAACTTAGAGAATTTTTTTTGCAAAACTTCAAAATTTTTCCTAGGTGCAGGGGACACACGCCCGTGTGCTAGTCCGTGTGAACATTTTAATTTACATTAATTAGGTGCAAGGGCCACACGGCCAAGTCTCACGCCCGTCTGCCAGACCGTGTGCCACACACGACTGAGACACATGCCTGTGTCTCTGCCCATGTGAAAATACCTGAGCATTCTATTTTACAATTTTAAAGATGCAGAGGACACATGGCCGAACCACATGCCCGTGCGCATGGTCTTGTGTCACACACGACTGAGACACATGCCCGTGTGGACGAAAATAGGTCATTTCCAAGGCCACATTTCTCACCCAATTTGTCTTGTACCTACATTAACACTTTAACACATTCACCAACCAATTCAAAACATTTAAACCAAGCCAAAACCAAGTCTTATGCATGACATATCATCAAAATATATTCAAATATCCAACTTACCTTTTTGTCCAAACACACCAACTTACCAAATTGATCAAATATTCATTTAAGCATGTTTATACCTAATATACTAATCCAAGCACACACATACCAAACATAATGTAATCTTATATATATATATACATTAAAACATGCCATCACTAGCCATTCCAATGGCTAATTACAACCAAAACTTTCATTTGTCAACATTGGTCTATTAACCTATACATGCCATTATACCCAAAGGAAATGTTGCTACTTATACCGAAACAAGCCGATGGACAATGTGATGTAACTCCAACCAAGTTCCAACCTTTACGAGCTTTCGAGTACTATAAAATAAAAGAAATAAAATAGAGTAAGCATTTAATACTTAGTAAGTTCGTATTAGCGGGAAATTAACTTACCATTCATTTACGTTTAAGGTAAGCATACAAACACATTCCAAACAACTTGACCAAAAGCCTAAGCACATAATTTCACCAAACATGTTAGTTATTTATTTCACATGAATATCAAGAACATGTATGAGCTCATCACATATCAATTTCCATGTATTTCATGTATATGCGGGTAACAATTCATTTTGAATTCATATGTTCTCATGTCAAGAATTTCACTAGTTGAATCATTTGAAATCTCGATGGATACATGGGTAGTACACACAAAGTGTACAATGCTGTAAATCCGTCAATTCATATTCAGGAATGCTCATACGAGCACATAAACAGAAAGCTCTCTCTCAAGCCATATAACAAGAAGCTCATGTGAGCCATGTAACAGGAAGCTTATTCGGGCCATATAACAGGAAGCTCAGAAGAGCCATATTTAGGAAGCTCATGCGAGCATATAACAGGTAGCTCCGAAGAGCCATTAATCGGGAAGCTTCGGATAGCCATATATCGGGAAGTTCAAGTGAGCCATATTGAGAAGCTCACAAAGAGCCTTTAATCAAGAAGCTCACGAAGAGCCATATATTGAGATGCTCATAAGAGTTGCGGTGTGTCCATAACACATGTAAGATCACAACCGATCAGGATGCTCCGAAGAGCTATTAATCGGAAGCTCGTAAGAACCATATAATGGGAAGCTTGAGAGGGATTATAACGGGACGCTCTTTCAAGCTATGGTGTGTCTGCAACATATGCTAGATCACAACCAATCGGGAACTCTGTATCCAATCGAATTTTATTCATTCAAACGGGACTTAATATTTGTCGGATATTTCCAGATATGTAATCAAATTTCATATTCATGGCCATTACACAATTCACATGTTCAACATTCAATTCAAACATATAATTGAACACAATTTAGCTACACGAACTTACCTCGATAATTGTTCGTGTTCGTAGGCTACTAATCTGATACTTTTTATTTTTCTTGATCCAATTCCGAACTAGGTCTATACGGATCTATATGAGTAAATTTAACTCAATTTAAAACAATTCACATTCAATTCAATCCAATTCACATCTTAGGAAAAATTACAATTTTTCCCCTATACTTTCAGTTAATGACGATTTTGTCCCTAGGCCTGAAAAATAAAATTTATGAAATTTAATCCTTGTTACAAGCCTAGCCAATTTTTACATATAACATTTACAGCCCATGTATTTCACAAAATTTAAAAATTTTCCACAAATTTTACATCTTTGCAATTTAGTCCCTAAATCAAAATTTCATCAAAATTCACTTTACAAAAGTTATTTATCTAAAAACAACCTTTCATTTTCTACCATAAATTTCATAATCAATCTATATTCATCCATATAAAAACCCTATTATCTTGATAATTTTGCAAATTAGTCCCCAAGATAGCTAAATTAAGCTATTACGATCTCGAAAATGTAAAAATAATTAAAAACGGGACAATAATTCATACCTAATCAAGCCAAAACAACTTGCTTGAACTCAAGTCTCCATGGCTAGGGTTTCCATGTCTTATTTTAGGAAACATGATATGAAATGATGATATTTTATTAATTTAATCATTTATCATCTTTTATTTTTCATCTTTCCAATTTAATCCTTTTACTTTTCTTAATTTCCCAGGATGACTAATCATCCTTATCTACTAACTCCAAAAAATGGTCTATTTTCCATATAAGGACCTCTAATTTTGAATTTCATAGCTATTTGATCCTTTTACCTACTAGAATTTAACTTTTGCATTTTATTCAATTTGATCCTTTTTATCGGATTAGACATAAAATCAGTAAAATTTCTTTACGAAATTTTCATGCAACATTTTAATCATAATGCAGATCATGAATTAATATTAAAATAAATTTTCTTCTAGACTCAGATTTGTAATCTCGAAACCACTGTTCCGATTACATTGAAAACGGGCTATTACACTTGACATTGGTCAATGTTGCAACTTAAGTTACTATTTTGGAATGCTAGGAGATGCTTAGATTGAACGTCATGACATTGATGGAGATGAGGTCGCGACTTGAAAGATTGTCGAAAATGAGGAATTGATTCTCAAGCCTAACATCACAACGTGATTTGATCGAAGGCGTGATGTTGATTGGCCATAACTTGAAGGAGACATGGACAGAGAGTTAAGTCACGATGTGGAAAGCATTGAAGTCTCGACTTTGGACCCCAATGTTGTGATATTATGCTCCATGAAGTCGTGACGTCAATACCAAACATTAGCCAATGAGGAATCTTTCGGCACAATGTTACAACGTTGTGAGGATGGGGGTCGCAATGCGTAATAGGGGAAAATGGCCATTTAATATCTTTTAGCCTCCTAATATAAATATATGGTCTATATCAGAATTAAAGGGCTTCTGGATAAAAAGGGAGAAACTTTTAAAGACTTTTCAGAATTAGAAAGAATAGAACAATTTTTGAAGTTTGTTGAGGTTTCCATTTTCAACTCTTTCTTGTGGATGGCAATGTAATTATGGATATCAAAGCAAGCTCTAGCTCTGATTGTGGATTCTTCTTTATGAATGAGAAATTCCAAACTCTTTTCTTTGATTCATCCCATTATTTTAATGTTTAGATTGGTTGCATGTGCTTTGAATATCATGATGTGATGGAAATCTTTCATGGTTGATTGGGATGGTAGTTGTTAATTGTAGTTGATATGCATGTTTGATGGTTGTTTGATTGTATTAATATGCTTAGTAAGCTAGAATTGGTGGCTCTAGTTGAAAAGTAGGTAAATGAGATCAAGCAGAGAGTCTGTCGTGTAAAATCTTAATACAATCATACCAAATAGTGAGACCGAGAAGTGAGCTATTAACTAGGTGAGAGCACGAAGAGATCCTAGGTGATAATTATTAAGTGTGATTGAGATTAAGAGGAGATTTCCATTAAGGAATGGAAATTAAGACAACCTTACATGTATGTTAGCTCAATTAATAATTGCGCAAATAATCCTTAAATCAAGTTAGTAATTGGCTAGCTAGTAAGTTCATAGTTATCCATCAATCCCTATGGAGATGATCTTTGGAACGCTTACAAGAGTATTTCATTGCAAAAATACTACTATATTACTATTTGACACATTATGCTTTTGGATATTCCATGTTGAAAAGTGAGAAATATGTGTTTTACAAGTGAAATGTACATGAGCTTCGTTAATAATATTCTCTCATTTTCTTTTGTTTTTAATTTTAGTCCATTTATCATAGTTTTTGTCTACACTTTTGTGTTTTTGTTTTGTTCACTCTGTTTTTCCTGAAAATAGTGGTGGTTTTAATTTTAGTTTTAAATTTTTAGTCATGTTCTAGCATATATATGAGATTTGTCAAGGCAAGGGTGTCGCCAGACCTATTGAAAACCATTCTCAGAGGGCTTTAGCATGATAGAGCACAATGAGGCAGTAGGTCTCTTAGGACTCTTGGTAGTGGTTTCTTTGGTGATCAGAGTTTATATTTAAGTTGGTCTAATAATAGTGAGGCTATGATGCAATTTTCAACCTTTTTATTAAGATGATGCATCTCTAAATTCTTGCAGTGTTGCGGTTATTACCAATTTATCTTTTTCCTCTTTTGGGATAATTCAATGGACGTGGCATTTGTGCATCAATTTTTTAATGTCATATTTATCATTTGTATTATGTGTCATGTTTTTGTATTCTTATTGTTCATGGTTCCTATTAATGGAAATAATTTCTTAAAAAAGAAAAGACTTGAACCCAAAATCACTTGAATTCTAAATGACCTAACTCAGAAAACTCAACTGACAACTTGAATGAACCGAACCCAAAATAACATGAACTTGAAATGACCTGAGCTAATGATAACCCGAATTCTAAATTATCCTAAGTTGGACTTGTTTGAAAATTTTAGAATCAGAACTGATGAAGTCGAGATTGACCTAAGCCATAATCAACTCAACCCATCCAATTAACATGTCCACAATACATTTATTTCTCACTCTTTATTTATTAAGCGTGTTAGTTGACTAAATATGAGTTTGATATGTATATTAAATATGATTTTTTTTTCAAAAAGCAATTGGTTTGAGATTTTCCAGAAAGAATAAGGGAAGTTAAAAAGAAAAAAATTGATTAAAAAGGAAAAAAATGGAGATTATTTGTGCAAAATGACCAAAAATTTTCATTTGAAATAATGATTTAACGTGTCATACCATGTAACACCCCTAACCCGTATCCGTTGCCGAAATAGGGTTACGGAGCATTACCATAATTACGTAACTTAAATCATACATTTCCAATCATTTCATTAAACATAACAAAGTCCATTCATACACATACGTATCGTCCCATAAACGAGCCTTCGAGGCCCTAGAAACACTTTAAAAATGATTCGGGACTAAATCGAAAACATTTGAAACATTGAGGAAAAAGTTAGAAAATTTCACACTGCAGGGGCCACACGGCTGTGTGACTCACACGGCAGAGACACACGCTCGTGTCTCAAGCCGTGTCACACTCGAAATAAGGACACACGACCTTGTCCCAACCCATGTCCGTGCTCTTGTAACTCACTAACGTGAGTCACATGGCCAAGCCACACGCCCGTGTGACAAGCCGTGTAACTCTTGAAATGCAACCTTTGAACTTGCAGGGGACACACAGCCGTGTCACATGGTCGTGTGTCACACACGGCTGAGATACACGCTCGTGTCTTATGCCTTGTGGACAAGAAATAGGCCAATTTCAAGCCATTTCTTTCATCCAATTCAAGTACACAACTACAAGCCTTTTTCACATACAATCAAGCTTCAAAACATACCTAAAACATGCATAATAAGGCGAATTCAAAATGACATTTATCCATACAACCAATATGCCAATAGACACCTCAATCATAACGATCAAATATACTTAAACATATGCATAATTTAGCAATTCATCAACCATACATTTCTAACCTACTTCCATACCAATCTTTCCACAATGGCCACATGCCAAAATCACATTCAAACATACCAAATTGGTCATTCAAAACATAACTTCAATTGACCATTTCAACACAAACCATCAAAGCCCTCAAAATGACACAAATCTAGCCATTTCCAAATGGTTCCAACAACCAACATATATACAAACCATATTTCAATCATGCACATCTATTTAAAACCTTTCCAAAGCATACCATAACTTGACCATGTTGGGGTCAATTCATTATCTACCATTTTTGGCCATTTGTCAAAATAACACACATCAATAAGGCATTAAAAGTACCAAGGTTACAACAACCAAAATGACATATACATGCCAAACTCATAAACTAATATAAATCACAAGTCAACCTATACATCCCATTATAACCCTGATCAAGACATCAAAATCTACCAATATAATCGTTAGATAGTGCAATAGATCTCCGACAAGTTTCCAACCTGATCGAGCTTCTGATAATTTGTAAAGTAAGAGAAAGATGACTACGTAAGCAATGAATACTTGTAAGTTCGTATAAACTTTAAATATAACATTTCATTTTAACGATGAACTTTGCAAAATTGTATAAACCTTTACCAATGTCATAAGATTAATAAAGCCTATATAACACCATCAAACTCATAAGCTAGCATAATTGTTCAAAATATATATGAAATCAACCGTATATATATATATATATATATATATATATATATATATATATATATAAAAACATAACATTTAATTCATCAATGATACCATATGATCATGTTTCATTTCATTTGCTTATTTACTGTTTCCAATACCAAGAGTTTAATATAAGCCTATTCAAGCATCATCAAACTCACATGTTAGAAAATTCATTGACAATCATATAAGCTCAATTATAACACAAATTAACTTTCAAAGGGTACATTATATAAGCACCACCCTTTTCCTATAGTTATGAACCTTTTCATTAAGTCACTTACTATTCTATTCCTTTTCTGACTCATCTCATTGGCATAGTACAAAATCTACTCATAAAATTTACCTTATGTGTTCCTGTCATCCACAATATCATCAGGTGAATTGAAATATTCAATTCAAACTCAAATATAAGACAATTCCATCAAAATTACTAAACAAGTTGCCTTACCAAGATTTATAATTAGATGAATGACTTAATGATAAGAGTACATCGTCAGTTCAACAATAACACGCCGACGCTCATAAGAGCTGGTCCAATTGAATCACGCCAATGCTCATAAGAGCTAGTCCAATTGAATTACGCCAATGCTCGTAAGAGCTAGCCCAATCGTAACACGCCAATGCTCATAAGAGCTAATCCAACCGAAACACACCAAACAAAGAGTATAAAACAAGAGTTCGCAATAAATGTTGATCCTCGATTTACTTGAGAAATAAATATATACATCCCTCCAAACCATCTCCACACCAATCCACTACAACATACCATATCATGACTGTACTCTATCCCGCGTTTAATCCAATCCGAGAAATCAAATTCAATAACATCTCTCAAATAATAATTCATTATCAACAATTGAATATGTATTTTATATCATGTTATACTATTTAGAAATTTCTATAGATGTAAAATTTTAACAGTACGAACTTACCTGGATAAATTGTAGAAATGTCAAAGTTGATTTTCAACTCGGTCTTGATCTAAATTATTAATTTCATTCAATTTATTAATTTAGATAGTAAAAAAACTTATTTTATATAATTTAGTCTTTTTTACATTTTTACAAAGTTGCCCCTAACATTTTACTTTTATTCAATTTAGTTGTTGAGCGTAAAATATGAAAATTAACCATTTTTATTGCAAATTCATACCACCCGATTATTGTTAGCTTCTATTACAACCTATTTTTGCAACAATTTCACATCAAGTCCTTGAACTATTACTATTTCAATAATTTAGTCCCTAATCGATAATTTCATCAAAAATCACTTAATAAAATACTTAAAAATAAAAAATAATACTTCAAATTCATTATTTAATATCTAAAATCACATAGATTCATCAATGGAAACATTCAATATCTTTAACAGTTTCAAAATCGAAGGTATGGCTAACTAAACCTAATTGCAACGATCTCAAAAACATAAAAATTATTAAAAACAAAACTCAAAATCTCCCCCATGCATTGAAAATGGACTAACCGAATCTCCCTTTTACAAAAATGGAGTTCTTCCTATAATAGCTCGTTTTCAGTGAAATCGAAATAGTGGTTTCGGGACCACAAATTTGAGTCAGAAAGAAAAAAATTATTTTAATATTATTGCATGGTCTGAATTATGATAGGAATAATGTATGAAAATTTTTTTAAGAAAATTTTACCGATTACATGTTTAATTGATAAAAGGACCAAATTGCATAAAAGGTAAAAGTTGAGTTCTAGTAGCTATAGGTAGCAAATAGCTATGAAATTCAAAACTTGAGGTCCTTATATGACAATTAGACCAGTAAATGGAGTTAGTAGATAATTATGATGATTATGGAAAATTAAATAAAGAAAAGGACAAAATTGGAAATTGAAATAATTAAATATGATAATAATCTAATATTATCTTACTTCATCATCTTCCCCAAATTATTTTTATGGAAACCTTAACTAAGAGAAAATAATTCAAGCAAGCTTAATTGGGTAAGCATTCTTGTCTCATTTTTAGTAATTTTTATATTTCAGATATCGTAATAACTTAATCTAGCTAATTTGGGGATTAATTTGCAAAGTTGTCAAAGTATTAAAATTTTTCCATGGATGAGTATGCTGAAAGTTTGAAATTTATGGTAGAAAATGAAAGGTTGTTGATAGATAAACAACTTTTGTAAAGGAAATTTTCATGAAATTGTGATTTAGGGACTAAATTGGAATGATGTAAAATTCATGGAAATTTTCTAATTTTTGTGAAATACATGGACTGTTATTGGTATATGTTAAAATTTTCCAGGCTTGGAATAAGGATTAAATAGCATGAATTTCATTTTCCGAGCCTAGGGATGAAATCGTCATTAATCAAAAGTATAGGGGTAAAAGGGTAATTTTTCCTAAAATGTCAATTAAATTGAATTGGATATGAATTATATTAAATTGATGCTAAATTTATTCGTATAGATCCGCATAACTCAAATACAAAGTTAGACAATGGAAAAGAGAAAGTGTCGGATTAGTGGCTTTTGAGTATACGAACAATTGTCGAGGTAAGTTTTGTAACTAAATTATGTGTTTATATGTTTAAAATTGAATGTTATGTTTGTGAAATACATAGTTTCCATGCATATGAAATTGATCGTATATTCGATATTGGCCGATAAATATTAAATCCCGTTTGAATAAATAAAATTCGATTGGATACAGGGTTCCTGACTGGTTGTGATCTAGCATATGTTGCAGATACACCATAGCTCGAAAGAGCATCTCATTATAAGCCCTATCAAGCTTCCCGTTACATGGTTCTTACGAGCTTTCCATTATAGCTCTTCGGAGCATCCCGATAGGTTGTGATCTTACATGTGTTGTGAACACACCTTAGCTCTTATGGGCGTCCCGATATATGGCTTTTCGTGAGCTTCCCGATTAAATGCTCTTTGTGAGCTTTCCAATTAAATGCTCTTTGTGAGCTTTTCGATATGGTTCGCTTGAACTTCCCGATATATGGCTATCTGGAGCTTCTCGTTAATGGCTCTTTGGAGCTACCTGTTATAAGCTCGCATGAGCTTCCTGTATATGGCTCTTATGAGTTTCCCGTTATACAATCCGGATAAGCTTCTCGTTACATGGCTCACATGAGCATCCTATTATATGGCTTGAGAGAGTGCTTCCCATTTATGTGCTTGTATGAGCATTCCTGAATATGAATTGACGGATATCAATATTGTACACTTCGTGTGTACTACCCATGTATCTATCGAGATTTCAAAGGATTCAGTAGGTGAAACTCTGGTCTAAGTTAAAATGAATTCTGAATGTATTGTTACCCGTATTTACATGGAAATATGATATTTGATGAACTCATCCTAGTGTTTGTTTTTCAAATAAAATACATAACTAACATATTTGATGAAGTTGTGTGTTTTAGGCTATTAGCCAAATTGCTTGGATGCATTTACTATTTTTATTTTAATGAGAATGAATGGTAAGTTAATTTACCTTTATATGAACTTACTAAGCATTAAATGCTTACTATGTTTTGTTTCATTTGTCTCATAGCACACGAAAGCTCGAAAAGGTTGGAAGCTGGTTGGAGCATCATCATACTATCCCTCAGCTTATTTTGAGTACAATTAGAAAACTAAATTTTAGTTATAATGGCATGTATAGCTAAATTAGCCAATATTGGCGTGATAATGTTTTGGTTGTAGCTAGCCATTGGTATGGCTAGTGTTAAGTATATTTTGATGTAATTATATAAGGCATTTTCATGCTTGATGTGTGTTTTGAGATGGTGGAATGATGAAGGTTTTATAAGTATATTAATGGTTGCATGAATTGGTAAAATATGCATATATGTTTATATGGCCAATTAGGTAAAATTTAATACTTGGATAAATGGGATGTTATGACATGTCTTGAACTTGAAATTGGCTTGAATTGAAGATCTTGTTGTGAATTGTAATGGTGCAAAATTGGTTGGTAAG
The DNA here is from genome assembly GCA_025698465.1 of Gossypium longicalyx. Lineage (NCBI taxonomy): Eukaryota > Viridiplantae > Streptophyta > Magnoliopsida > Malvales > Malvaceae > Gossypium > Gossypium longicalyx. The sequence continues at coordinate 1,742,205 of CM046995.1, read as the reverse complement.
CAATCTAAATTGGACTCGGGCGGGGACACGACCGTGTGCCCCTATTTCGAAGGCCATACAGCCTGGGACACGGGCGTTTCACTGGACCGTGTGAGCCACATGGCCTAGCCACACAGGCGTGTGCCCCTTGTACCTAAAGAAAATTTTCTAAGTTCCCGGTTTAGTCTTGACTTGTTTGTAATGCATAATTTGGGACTCAAGGGCCCATATAAGAGACATTATGATAGAATATGATTGATTTTATATATATATATGAATAGTAATTGTTACGAATTATCTGATTTTGATCTTTAAACTCTTGTAATGCTTTGTAACCCTGTTCCGGCGACGAAAATGGGTTAGGGGTGTTACACTTCTCGTCGAAGAAGGAAAACACAAAACAAAATTATGTTTTATTATTCTTTTTTCTTAATTAATACTTATTATTTAATTTATTAATATTAAAATATATTATATAAACTAACCAAAAAATAATCACCAACCGCCCACTCAACTATAATATGGTATATTTACCATATTAGTCCATAAATTTACTTTTTCATAGCCATTAAACACCTTTATTTTAGTAGAATTCAACTTTCACACTTTTTACGATTTAGTTCTTTTTAATTAATTAACTATCGAAACATTAAAATTTCTTAAATAAAACTTTAATACAAGCTTAATAAAACTTCGTAATTATTTAAAAAATATTTATGGCTCGATTTATAGAAACGAGATCCCGATACCTCATTTTCTAAAACCACTTGACTTTAAGGTCTTACCACATGAACTTAATTAATCATTCATATAACATAAATTGACAAATCTAAAACCTTTTTAAAACCATATTTGACTCGTAAATATTAAATAATAATATTTACGAACTTACTTGTCAGATTTGTTGCCCCGAAACCACTGAAAAACGGGTTGTTACATACCAACTTGCTATTACACCATTAAAATCAATTAAAAATTTAGTGACCAAAAGATACAAATCGGTAGTGTTAGTGACCATTCCATAACAAATTAAAATTGCACTTTGAATCATACATAAGTGACTATTTCTATAGTTAACCCTTAAACTTATCAATTCTGGAGGTGAAGATAGCATTTTATAAATTTTTGAATTATTTTTATTTTTATTCTTCATTTTTTACAATATTTTAGAATTAGAATTAAAGTATGTAATGTGTAAACATTTAGCGTTACTTTTTTTTTAGAATCAATACCAAATTGGTATAATGTCATTTTTCTATCATCTTGTTAACGATAGTCAATGGAAATGGACTAAAAAAGATGAAGTTAATAAATTTTGTGACCATTTTTGTAACTTTTATAGTTGGGTGAGTAAAAAAGAAATGTATAAATAATTAGGTGACTATAGATGCAGTTCACCCTAATTCATTATTTAAAAAACTTTTATTTAATTGGTTTTTTTATGAGAGAAAAAAATTAATGGAATAAAGTCTCAGCTTAGTTGGCACCGTTGTTACTGAAACAATTAGAAGAATGTGGATTTGAGCGCGCTTAAGTGTGTATTTTCCTCTGATTTAATGGTTGAATGGGGTTTATGAGTAGAATTAAGCATTGTATTAATATATATAATTAGGATCAGATATACAAATGTCTTTGTTACAATTTTTAAGAATCGAGATCAAATTACGCAATGTGTAAACACTAAGCGTTAAAATTTTCAGAACCAATACCAAGCTGGCACAATGTGGAAACATTGAGGGTTAAAAGTGTTATTACGAAAATTTTGGAGCTGTCATGTCATGTTTCAATTAATGGCATTTAATGGAAATGGACCAAAAAAATAAATTAGATAAGTTGAATAATCATTTTGTAACTTTTATAATCAAATTATCAAAAAATATATATACTAATAATTGGGTGACTACGGATAAAGTGTACCCAATTCATTATTTTTAAAAATTAGTGGAATAAATTAATACCCAGATTTTAATTTTATCTAATCATAACTCATAAAATTTTGTTTTAAGCTTCCTAAAACTTAATTGCTATTAACTCTGAGCATTAATCAAATTCTTTTTGTTACAAGTAACTTAAGATTAGATGATTTTGAATATTACATGATACAGAAAAGTAATTAAATTAAGATATTAAAAGTAATATAGATAGATTGATTGAATTTTAACTCAGTTAATATTGTTGTTATTTTAATAACGAAGCTGTAGGTTCAAGCAGGCTTAATTGTGTCATTTTCTATAATATAAAAAAATTATAAACATTTATATAAAATAAATGATTAAAAAATTAAAATAATTTAAGGGTAAAATTTAGTATAAGCTTCTAGATTTCATATGACTGTAAAGTTCTACATCTCTTTGATTTAGTGGCTGCACTGGTCTTGCATTTTCTTCTACTTTCTGAAAAAATCATTTTTGGGTTCAGTAAATTGTGCAATAAACAACACTTTGAAGCTTTCTCTTAAAAGAAACAACCTATTCAACAACGTAAAAAAAAATTAAAATTTTAAATTATTGTAAGAATTAACCATTAAAAAGTATGAAAGATTAACTTACTCAACTTTTTTTATGTCATGACAAGTCAACATGTTTAATTTCCTTACCATTTATGATTTTATCTATTTACTTTAAAATTAAATACATAACCATTAAATTGTTCATTTTTGTAATGGTGAATTTAATTTATTCCTAATCTTATAATATATGGACCCACAAAATAATTTAACCCTCATGCTTCGCATCCTTCCTTACACGAAACCCATACTTTAATTTTACAATTTATATTCAAGACTCGCTGTTGACTCCTTTCAATAACCTATCTTCTTTCTTTAAAAGTGCAAAATACTTTACTACTATACCAACTTTTAAAAACAATTATAAAAAAGAATATACACAATTACACTCTTTGTCACCTATCAATACAATTTCATAGTCGATTACTAAGTTTGAATAAAATTCAACAAAAGCATTAGGTCCTATTTTTAGTGCCTAATAAAGTAAACAATCTTTATCTCCTAATCCTAAAATCTTTTTTTTTTTTGGTGAAAAAAGAAACTTACATAACTAAGTTATAGAATTGGAAAATGAAATACAAGGATTCTTCTCTTTATCAGCTTTGATGAGTACTGAGACTACTTCTAGGGGGCTTTAATTAGTTGTAGATCTTTCTTTTCCCTAAATGCCAATTTGGCTATAAGATCAGCACATTGATTTTGCTCCCTAAGAATGTATCTAGCAGCCAACTGTTTTCTTAGGAAAGGATGGGGTGTATCCTTCTGATTAGAGTAGAGTGTGAGGTCTTCAATGCACTTCCGTGAATAGCTTTAACTGCCTCCAAGCTATCAGATTGAATTACAATGTTGGCATCGCCTCTTCGATGGATGAGTTTTAGGCCATCCAAAATACCCCAAAGTTCCGCGTCAAGGATCAAACAATTGTCTAAGTATTTGTTGTAACCTAGGATCCACTCTCCATTTTTTCATGCAACACTCCCCCTGCAGTTGCCACCTCCGATCCCACTCGAACGACACCATCAGTGTTGAGGTAAGTCCACTCACCTACCAGTGGTTCTTCACCGGTCGGTTCAAGTTCAACAATCGCAACCTGTTTGCTTGCCAAGGAGAAATGCTTGGCCCAAGACACCGAGGTTTTAATTATCTCCTCTAGAGTCCACGATTTTCCTTAGAAAATGAAGAGGTTACAATTCTTCCATAAGCGCCAAACCAACAGTCTAAAGAGGCATGCCCAGCTAGTTTCCTCACTATGAGAATTAGGGTTGACCTGTAGATTAAGAGACAACCATTCATGCAGAGTGTTAGAAAAAAATTAAACTGTCAAGTTCTCGGGATTACCTGTTTCAAAACTTCTCTAGCCAATGTGTAGTCTCGAATGACGTGTAAGATATCCTCTCATGCATGTCCACAAATTAGGGAAGATGGGTTCTCTGTTAAACCACGCCTAGCTCTTTCCGCATTGGTAAGGAGTCTCTGTTTAAGAACAGTCCAGAAGAAAAACTGATTTTGAAAGCACTTTTGATGGTGAAAACTCCAGTTGAAGTATGACGCCAGGATAGTCTATTAGGTCTTTCAAGTGGATGTGGAGGTAGGATGCCCTTGGTATGGTGAGTGATCTCTTCTGGTACTGTAACAGCTCGGTTTAGACCCTAGTAAGAACAGTGGTTTTCAGACCACAAATTTGAGTCAGAAAAATATTTTAATATTATTTTCTATGTTTAAAGTATGTGAATTGATATGTGTGAAATTTTCGTACGAAAATTTTATCGTTGTGTACTTAATTTAATAAAAAGGACTAAATCGCGTAAAATGTAAAAGTTGCATGCTATTAGTTAAAGGTGTCAATTGGCCTTGGATTTTTAATATGATGATCTTAAATGGTAAATAGCCCATTTATAAGATAGTGGATGATATTTTGTTTGGCATTTGTGTAAATATGAATTTATTTTAATGGTAAAATGGTAAAATGTAAAAAAAAAGTTTAATTAAATAAATCAAAAGCCATGTTTTTTGTCTTTTTATGCTATCATCTTTCTCCATAGCCGAATGTGAAAAGAAAAAGATGAGTTTGGAAGCTTTGAATATTCGGCACCTTTGGAAGCTTAATTTCGGTATGTGTTTTACTCGGTTTTTGATAATTTTTACGATCTTGAGATCGTTGCTTCGAGTACTAGTAAACTCATGCCTTAATTTTTGGATTTAATGAAGAATTTGAGATTTTCCATTGTTTATTATGTGATGAAATTGTTGTTTGGTGATGAATAATAAATCTTTGATGTTTGATTTTCATGTTTAATTAAGTGATTTTTGATAAAAATGTTTATTAAGGACTAAATTTAGAATTTGTAAATGGAGGGGTCAAAACATGAAATAAATAAAAGAAATGGGTTGCTAGAGACCTAATGTAAATTCAGCCTAACATGGGTTTGATGAAATTTTAAGTAATTTGTGTTATTTTGAAATAGGGACTAAATTGTAAAAATGTGAAATGTTAGGGGATAAAATGCAAAATGCCTAGATTATGTGTTCTTAGATAAAATTTAATGAAATGTTGAATAAGTGAGTTAATTTTGATATTAATTAGATTGGCAAAAGTGGAATTCGGATTTGGACCGGGGGAAAATCAAAGTGGTTGATTAGTCGTCTCGTTCCGATTACCGTTGTCCGAGGTAAGTCTATAAGCAATAAACGTTTTAAAATTTGAATGTATATGAACTTTATATGCTGAATTTAATTGTGTGAATTTTTATTAGTTATAGCCGAATGTATAAATGTTTATGAGATTTGGGAACAAGTTCGATTCAATTGAGATATGATGTTTGAAAAGCTTAATATGAACATTAAGAAGTAATTAGGATTTCTGAAATATGAATTATGTGTAAGACCAACTTTGTATCAGTGATGTTCGGGCTTTATTGCCTAGCAGGCTTTGTGCCGGTGTATTATATCAGGCTTATTGCCTAGCAGGCTTTATATGTCGGTGTATTATATCAGGCTTATTGCCTAGCAGACTTTATATGCCGGTGTATTATATCAGGCTTATTGCCTAGCAGGCTCTGTGCCGGTGTATTATACTAGACTTTATGTAATGACCCAAAATTCACGGGCACCAGAAAAGTGAGTTATAGGACTTCCGCCTTAGTGCAATAAGTTCAAAAATACTTATTAGAAATATTTATGAGTTTAGTAGCGTGTCTAATTAGGTTTTAATTAAGTTAATTTAGCTTAATTTAGAGAAATTAGTAAAAAGAACTAAATTGAATAAGGGGTAAAAGTTTAATTCTAAAGTAATAGATAAAAAGGATTAAAATGGTAATTAAACCATTTACAAAAGATCAGGCGCCATATGCATTAAAAAAAATCTAATATTTTATTATTATTATTAATTATTAGTATGGTTTTATATTATTATTATTATTATTATATTAAGTTAAAGATATTTATTAATTAAATAATTAATTTATGAGATTTTTGTTGTTTGACAAACAAATTGAATAATGACAATTGTAATAAAAATATTGGTACATTTGTAATAAATAGATACATGTACACTTGTAATAAAATAATTAAGTTACTTAATATTAAAGTAAAAGATATTTGTTAATTAAATAATTAAATTATTAAATACTTGTGTGAAAAAAAAAATAGTGACAAATGTATGGTGTTGATGGTGTACACTTGTGTGTATATAATTAAATGCTTAATAGATATTTAAAATAAATATATTATAATATATGTTAATTAAGTAAATAAAAGAATAAAAGAATGAAATAAAACGAAATAAAGAAAAGAAAGAACAGAGACATTCGAAATAGAGCAGGAAGAAAAGGGGAAAGAAAAGAAAAAGGAAAAACTAAGAGTTTAAGGTTTAAAGATTTGATTGGTAAGTCATTTAAGTTCTTTCTATTTAATTTTGATGTTTTAGAAGTCTTAAAACAAGGTTTTGATGAAATTAATTTGATAGTTTGAAATTTTAAAAGCTTTTAAACAAAGTTCATGTTGAAGAAAAAGAAGAATTAGGGATTTAATTGAATGAATTTTAAGTTAGAAATTGAAAAAGGGATTAAATTGTAAAAGAAGCTATAAGTTTTGTGTTTTAGGAAATTAAATTGAAAGAAATTTTAAATTAGGGTTTTATAATGAACATTAGATTGTTAGGGTGAACATGGAAGGAAATTGAGTAGAAATGAAGTATAAATTAAGTTAAACAAATAAAAAAAAGTTAATTAGGATTAAATGAGAATTAGGAAATAAATTGAATAAAAATTCAATTAATTATTAAATTAATGTTGTAATTAATAATGTAAATTGTTATTATTTTTTTTCGTAGCTAACAAGGAAAACGAGGCATCAACATCTAAAGGAAAAGAAAAGATCGTTGAGGAGTAAACTCGTATTCTGGGTTTGTATTACTATAACTCAAACTATTTATTAAATGTATATTGAATTTATAGATATAAAATAATTAAGATAAGATAAGTATTATATTTAAATTTAAATATAAGTATGTTTGAAATTTAATTTGTATATGAATTAAGATAATAGATATTTGAATTGATTGAGTACTGAAAATTTTTGTGTAAATGAAATTGAAATTAGAAAAGTAAAATAATACCCTATTAACTTGTCGGACTAGATTTGATACAAATGGCATGTCATTGGATTTGTGATGTGATGAGGAGATTGTAGTTCGGTGGAGAAGATGTTTCTGTTATTATATACTTCGGTTTATCCGAAGAGGCATTTAATGCCTTACTGGTGTGTTATGGAAGATTTATAATATTCCGGGTGTGTTTGGGTTGGATATTCTGGTGTGTTTGGGTGGAATCCGCGTATCTGTCAAAGTCTGACCCTTGTTAATAGGGTAAATAATTGAAATGAGATTAATTGTTTTGGCACTATTGAAAAGTATGAGAAAAAAAAATGAATTATGAATTTAAGATTTATGAAGTAATATAATTATATATAATTAGTTTAAAAAATAATAATAATAAATTTATGGTTGATGTTTGTAATTTATTAATGTTAAATAGTCTTGATTTATAGTAATACCACTGAGTATGAAATACTCAGCGTACGGTTGTTTCCGTGCGCAGGTCATTAGAGTTTCGGATCCGGTCCAGCATCCAAAACAAACCCGACTCCAACAAAAAGATTTTGGTGATGTATTTCTTCCTTTTGTTAAGTGGCATGTACTAGGTAATTGCATATAAATTATGTGTATACATTAAGTTAAATGATTTTGGTTGTATATAAATGATTATAATGTTTTGGATTATGAATATGATATAAAGTTGTGAAATGGTAGGTTTGGTATTAAATAATTGAAATGAAATAAATATTATTAATTATACATATAAATTATTATTTTAATATTAAAATAAATATTATTAATTATAAAATGTTATATTGTTTAAACTAAGGTATTAAATTATTATTTTAATATAAATTGGATGTAATTGAGTATACTTAATCATTGGTTGGAGTATTGATATTGGTTGGTTTTTGGGTTTAAAGTTTGCAGGGGGTTTTATGTAAAAATAAGCAGAAATGCTGTAGAAAAAAAAAATTATGAAAAATTTCCGGATAATTTGAACAAGTTTCGTTTCACTTTTAAATTTACGTTTTGGCTTCGAGCGTCTATTATTAGGACTTAACTATTATATTATACTATGAATATTATTATTTATTTGTGAATTATTTTGTAAGTTGTCTGATATATCTGGTAATGCCTCGTAACCCTATTCCGGCGATGGTTTGGGGTTAAGGGGGTGTTACACTTTATGCCTAGCAAATTTTATGTGAATGACGGTAAAAGTAATCAAATGTGTTAAATGAGCTAAAATGATCAGGTATGTGAATGTGGTTTACTTATTTGAAATGAAGGTAAATTGGCTGAAAGATATGTGATAAAAATGTTATGTAATGCTATTTTCTGACGCATGAAAAATCGATTTAAAAGGCTCAGGTATGTATTCATACTAAATTATGAAATTATGGCAAGTGGAATATTTGAATTAATGATATAAATGTTACATGTTAATGTGAACTATATGTATGCATATGTGAAGGTATACATTCAGTTTACTTATGTATTCATGACATAAATGAGAGTATATATGTATATGAAAATCTATAATTGGCCAAATGAAAAGTATATGTGATTTTGTAAATGAAATGTATGTGTTTTCATATTTGGGCAATTGTAAAATATATTCGACCACATATTATGTATATATATATGTGTTATTATGGTTTGATTTATGAAGATATGTATATAAGAGTTTAAATATTCAGTTATATATACATTGATAGTATGGCTTTGAAAGGGTATGTTATTTTGATAATAGATACATGTATATTCGGTCAAGGTAAAATTTGTACATGGAAGTATATGTTATATATAAAATTGTGAGCTTGAAAATAAATGTGATCATGATAGTATAAATTAGTTTGATTAAACTAAGTTGATATTAATATTGAGTTATTTATTTGCTTATGACTTACTAAGCTCTCGAAGCTTACTCTGTGTGTTTTTCCTATGTCTTTAGAGTTTCAGTGAATTGCTCGAGTTGGAAGTTGTTGGAGACGTCATCACACTATCCGGTTATCATTTCGGTAACTAATGCTTTGAGATTTGGTTATGTGGCATGTATAGGCTTGTTTTGATATATTTGGTTTTGAAGTTTGTATATTTATATATATAGCCATACGAAAATGACTTGATTATAATGTTAAAGTTAGTGTGTATGTGGCTATGACTTAAACTTATTTTGGAAGTATCAAATGTGGTATAATGTGTGCTGGATGATTGTATAATATGGCTTGGTGATGAGGTAAAATGATGGATATGTATTTGGTTGTAAATTGGCTTTATAGGTTCGGATCCAAACGGCTAGAAATGATGTTTATGATTATATAGATTTGATCATGATATATGTTCAGGTGGGGAATTAGGTTTCATGGTACTTATATGAGGTGTGTTTGATATATGAATCAATTTGGAAATTGTTTATAAAGTGTTGTGTATTCGGTTATGTGATGAAATTATATATGATGATTATAATCAACTTTGTGATTTGGCAATGATAGTTTAAATCATTTAGTCAAGTGTTTAGTAAAATGTTAATGTTAAATTTGTTGTATTGGTCTTATTATAAAGATTATTTATGTGTAAAATATATGTGTTTACTATGCTATGGAAATAGTTTAATTTAGATTATTGTGTTAACCGAATAATTCATGAGGTGAATAAATAAATATATATGAATTGGCTTGATTATTAAATTTGTAAATTGATTATACTTTGATTAGTAGTATGTGATTTAAAATGGTTTATATTAATTAGGTAAAATGAGTACATGACGTTGATGTTTAAAAATTTTATACTTGATCATTTGGTGAGGTTGATTATACCGAATGTGTTTTGGTTTATTTGCCATGTGATATTGCATATTAAGTATGCGCATGTATTGGAATAAAATACAATGCATGATTATATTTGGTTAAACTTAGTTAAAAAAAATTATTGTAAAGGAGTTAACATTATTATGTGCATGATTGAATTGTATGACCGTATTGAGTGGTAATTTGATCGGTAATGCCTCGTAACCCTAATCTGGCAACGGATACAGGTTAGGGGTGTTACAGGTACCCAAGCCTGTAAGAGGTCAAAGTTCCAATTGCCATCCTCTATGGTCAAATCTCTAAGCAGATTGTCGGGGCCAATATTGACATGAGTGGGAATATAATTGATAAAAGGACCAACATTGGGGATCCAGGGGTCCTTCCAGCATTGGGTTTTGTTCCCATTACCGACTAACCATATAAGGTTTTTACGTAAGAGGACCCAAACTTTAGAGAGTGACTTTCAAAGGAATGAGCTTCGAGCCCTCTCAATGCTATCAGGTAAAGAACCGTCTAATCTGTATTTTGATTTCATGACTCGAACCCATCGATCCTCTTCATCGGAAACCACTTTATATCCAAGCTTCAAAAGAAAAGAGATTTTTCGGTCACGTAATTATCTCATACCCAACCCACCATAGACCTTAGGTTGGCATACAAAGTCTGAACCTACTAGTGACATCTTCTTCCAACCATCTGTAGTGCCCTGGATGAATGCTCGTGCCAAACTTTCAATTTCACCGCATATTTTTCTAGAAATCATCATGGATTGCATGAAATACCCCAGGATGTAAAGGAGAACCGACTGCGCTAAGGTAGCCCGATCAGCGATAAATAGTTTATGAGCATCCTAACTTTGTAGCTTCATTCTAACCTTTTCCACCACAAAGTGCATAGTGCTGTTTGTAACTCTTTGATGGAAGAGAGAGACTTCAAGATAATGTCCAAGATCATGAACCTTTTGAAACCCAAGCAAATTGCTAAGTGTTGTAGGCCAATTTTGACCTCATATACATAAAACCCACACCCAATTTAAACCCACTTAACCCATTACATCAAAACCCAATACAAAGACCCACAAACCAAAACCCAATATCCATTTACCAACCTAATACCCAAATACCCGGTCAGCCCAAGAAACAACCCAAGAACCCAAAATAAAAAAAAAACTTAACCCTAGCCACTTGCACTGACAGCCGCAACCACCCTTTGGCGCCACCTGCTCCACCGGTCACCTCCACCGGCCATACCCTGCAAAAATAAAGCAAACACGCAAGGCAGAAGCAAGAAATAGCAAAAAAATAATAATAAAAGCATGTAAAAGTGGCTATAAAAGCCAAGCCAAATATTGTAAATGATTTTTTGGCAATTTTAATACATACTCTATCTTTTCAAACACAAAAACAGTGACTAGAGTAATACCAAATCAGAAGCACAATACCAAATCAGAGGATCTAAGTACCAAAAAATCAAGATTGAAAGTCAAAGGTGATTTTTTTTTTTGAGCGAATCTCTTATTTTTTTCTGTTCCTTTTTTTTATTTGCAAATTTATACCTAAATATATAAATATTATTAAGCAAAAAAGAAACTAAAAAAACACTAAAAAAGTACCTTTTTTTTCGAATTTCCGGCCACCGTGTACAGTGGCTGGCGGCGGCGACGACGGCCTTCCTGGCCGGATCTAGGGATTAGTTCAGAGAGAATTCTCTCTTCTCTCTCTTTTTTTTTTCCTCACGCTAACAAATGAATTTTTTTCCAAAAACATGACTTTTATAGCCCCCTAAAACGACGTCGTTTTGGGGTTGGCCATTAACACCCAAAACGACGTCGTTTTGAGCATACCCGATCTGTCCGACCCGAACCCGCCTCAAGATCCGCGTGTTTTTACTTAATGATCTATTTGCGCATTATGCCCTTCCGCTTTTTCTATGTTCTGCAATCAAGTTTCTATTTATTTTAATTTGGCCCTGAAATTTGTTATGCTCTGCAATTTGGTCCCCCGTGTTGCGCTGCGTTTGAGGGGATGGAAAAATTTCTGTTTCGGTCCTTCCAGGTTACGCGCGTGTTGCATTTTGATCATTTTCCCTTTATTTCTTTTTAAATTTTCCCCAAAACTCTGTTTTTAGTTTAATTTTAGTCTTTTTTTTTTGTTTATTTTCGTTTCTTTATTAAACATTATTATTTCTAATATTATTACTATTATTACTATTATTACTATTATTATTATTATTAATATTAGTGTATATTTTTATTATATATATTTATATACAATATTATTTTTAATTACTTTATTTTAATATTATTATATTGTATTTGCTTTTTGTTTTTATTATTATTGCTAGTATTATTATCATTATCATCATTATTAACATATATATATACATGTGTATTTTTCATGTACATATTAGTATTTTATACTATTATTACAAATATATTATTTTTTTATTATATTATTAGAACATTATTTTTTATTATTATTTTCCTTATTGTGAATATTATGGTTATTTTTATTCTAATATTATATTTTAATATTTTTCATTAATTGTATCATCGTTTGCATTATTTACAAATTCCTATTGCAATGGTATTTTTTAATGTTTTTAATTAATTTCAATAAATAAGGCAACGTATTGATTTTAACACTAAGTCGCTGATTTCATCGCTATGTTGGGTTAATATCATTGGCTCGTGTTAAAAACGAGCGTCCTTCTAAAAAACCAAAAATTTCAAATTCTCGTATTTCAATCGAATCGCGATTAAATATTAAATTAAACTTGTATTTTCGAGAATTAAGACAACGCGTGTTTAACAAGATACCAATTTTGGGCGTCACGAGGGTGCTAATACCTTCCTCGTGCGTAACCAACTCCTGAACCCTATTTTTCTTTGGATTTTCACGTAGACCCAAATTCGGCCTTCATTTTTGTTCAAAAATGAATTGTCTTTTAAAAAAAAAGAGGACTTATTAGGTTTCCGATCACACCTAGGAAAAAAGATCGGTGGCGACTCCCTTTCTCTTTAAAACCGAAATTTTGTTTTCAAATTTTCAAATAATCGCCTCAATTAGCGACCAAAGCGAAATTTTTACGTCGCTACAGTTGGCGATTCCGCTGGGTACTATTTTTTGAAAGTCGAGTCCGGAGTTAAGCACGTGTTGTCAAATTTTTCGAAATTCCTTGTTCAAATTAGTATTTATTCGTGATCCTGAAAATTTTGTTTTTGAAAATCATACATTCGCATCATGTTGTAAATATTTTTCTAACTTTTTTATTTTCTTATTTTTCAGCTATAAGTTTTAATTTTTAGCTTTTTTAGTTTTAATAAAAATGAAAAGGTTTGTGAGTTTCTCCCCACACACCGTACACTTGCATTTTTACATAATATGAGCTCTCTACCCGGGCTCTGTCCGCTTAAGTAAAAGTAAATGCTAGTAAATACTTTCAGGTTACATATGACTTATGCTTTCGTGAGTTAACTTGTCCCTCTGCATAGGCATAAGTAAATGTAATCCCTTGAATTGAACTTGTGAGCCTGTGATGGGCTACGACCGAGGCTTTGTACTAGTCTTAGTAGACGATAGTACGAACAATTCGAGTACCTGTCTAGAACTGAAACCGCATATAGTGAATCATACGAGCCACCTAACTAGAGCCATGCCGAACCTCTGTCCGTTAATAGTCACCAAAATAAGTACAAGGGAGAAACGGCTCTTACCTTTCATTTCTTTTACATTTATACTTTGCAAAGGAATCGGGTCTATTGGACCGGGTAACTTAATTTGTTAGATTCTCCGTAGTTTTTTCTCTGTTCATATTTATTGTGATTACTAACCAAGGTTGTTTATTTTTATTTTTATTTTTCATTATGCATCATAGGCATCATGATTAGGAAGGTGTTGATTAGAGATTGGTTGCCAAAAACAGGTTTTTGATGGAGGAGTCAATTACGCAAGTAACCGAGAAAAATGTCGTGGTTCGAGACTGGTCTTTGAAAACCTAGAAAGTAAAAGGGGACAGTTTAATAGAAAGATGTATCTCCAATCTTCCTGAACATGTAACTTCGAACGTTCGTCAGAATAACCTCGAAGACTTGACTCGGATTTGGAAGCAATGGGACTCAGATACTAGGGGCATTTTCACTGAAAAGTACGGGGATATAGCTCACTTGATCGCCATCAATGTAGACGAACAGTTGATTCAAGTCATGGTTCGATTCTAGGACCCAGCGTACCAATGTTTCACTTTCAATAAGGAAGATATGACTCCGACCATAGAAGAGCATGCTACCTTGCTTCGTGTTGACAACGTACACTTCAACAAGATATATGTGAAAGAGCCCAAACCAATGACTTTTAAGAAAAAGCTAGTGAGGTTGACGGTAATGATCGATATATGGGCTGAAACACAGATAAAGAAAAAGAATGAAGTCAGTTGTGTTCCATGGTTTTCTCTACGAGACTTAGTTCAAAACCATCCAGATATTGCGAAGAGAGTGGATATGTTTGCTTTGGCCATTAACGGATCAATTGTCTTCCCAAAAGTTCTCGGGCATATAGAAGTTGCGGTAGTGAATTTCTTCGAAAGATTGAACAAGGGATCAACCTTGTCCCGACTATCTTGGCCGAGACTTTTAGATCTCTAAGTTGTTGTAATAGGAAAGGGGAAGGACGTTTTATCGGATGCACGCAGTTACTTAATGTCTGGATTCTAAGCCATTTCTGGAAAGTAGAGCGAACACCTTTCCACATGTTTTCAAAAACATTTGCCCCATTGAAAGCTTACCTTGAGAAGGATTGGCCAAAGGATGTCACCGAACAGCATTGGGTTTCAGTTTTTCAGAACCTTCGCACCGAAGATATAACCTAGAGAGCACCATGGATCCGTCCTTCAGTTCTATTATACAAATGTGGAAGCCAAGATTGGGTGCCTTTATTAGGATTATGGGGTGGAATTAGATACGCTCCGTTAATGGTTTAAAGGTAGTTTGCTTCACGACAGTTAATACCCGCTACCGGAGGATTGGCACAATCAGATTTCGCCTTTACGGGTGAAGGCTACATGAAAAGAGTTCGAGATACTGAAAAGTCTTGGAAGGAAATTCACCTAATGGAGTTAGCCCTTTATGCTGATACTATCACTCAGGATTATGACATATGGAGAAAACGACGAGTGAATAGTCAACAAATCTCACCAACGAGTTACACTTTTCAGAATCCTTTCTCAGAAGAAATGCCATCCGAGCTGGAAGTAGCAAGAAATGAATTCGAACGTGAAAATGCCAAGCTATTACGACATATTAGTTCTCTTCAAGAGGAAAACTACCAGCTGAAGATCGAGGTTCAAATTGAAGAATCAAAAACCATGAAAGCTCAAAAAGAAGCTGAGATCATGAGCAACGACTTAAGGGACCTTCATTTGGAAAATAAGAAATTAAGAAACACTATAAAAAATAGTGGTTTGGGCAAATCTTTAGCAGAATGGAAGGAAGAAATTAGCAATATCAAATGTGGGATGGAATTATGGAGAGGGAAAACGAAAAAAGAAGAGGAAAAAGCTGCGCGTGCTGTGATAGAGTTAAAAAAGAAGAATCTTGAATATGAAACCGTGTCTGCAGAACTAATGACTAGTCAGTCTAAACATCAAGAGCTAAGAGGGAAAGTACGAGATTTAGAAAATACACTACAAGCTCAACAACAACAATTGTATAATCTCCTAAAAGCCCTGGAAGAAAAGAATAGTCAGTACAACAGAGACACTCACGCCTACGAAAGAGTTCTCCAAGAAAAAGAAATACAACTCGGCTTTTTTATCAATGAAATTCGCAAGGCGGCTATGTAAGTTGTGCAATTATCAGATGAAGCCGAAGCTCTCAGTTGCCAATTCCCTCCGAGTCAAAGATCAAGCATATCAGAATTCTTAGAATGAGTAAAGAAACAAGACAACATGGCTAGAAAATTTGTGTAACTGTTAAATCAAAGATAGCGAAACGTTTTGTAATTGACTCTTTTGATTAATGAAATGCCTAAGTAGGGGCCATCTTGAAATCAACACCAAATTCTTGCACATTCATTCATGACTAACATTCATTTGTCATTCATTCATTCATCCGTTCATTGCATGTACATATCACTATAATCATTCACTGAGGCTAAAATCGTATAATCCGCAGTTGCGACACTATAAGTCTAGAATCATGTCATTCTTATAGGACGCGCCGAAAAGCTAGAATTATAGAAGCCGAGTTCAATGAGAGAATTGAAAGGATGGAAAAGACCCAAAGAGAATTGCAAGAGCAGTTGACCAAGTCACAACAGGAAGAAAGAGATCTGATGTTAAGATCTCGAGAGGAATCGCTCGAGCAAAGAGATCAGATGGCCAAAATGATAGAGATGATGACAGCTTTGGTCAAAGGAAAGGGACCTATGCAGAGCCCTGACATTATGGAGCCTCAGTCGAGAGTTAATCATGATCAGGATTCGCTCTATCCCCCAGGATTCACTCCACCTCACGCCTATGCAACGCAAAGAGGATATCCTCAAGGGGAACCTGCAAGCCTCGAGCAACGACTTGTACCACCTACTCATCTAGGGCAAGGTATATTCGTATCAAACCCAGAAGCTAATCCTATTGATCCCAATGTTCCAGATTTGGATGATCCGATAGAAATAGTCAGGTTGAAAATGGATGATCATTATACCTAGGATAAGTATATGAGCTTGGAAGAAAGGCTCAAGGTGATAGAATATGCTGAAACCTTCTCTGCACTAAGTGCCAAAGAGCTCAGTTTGGTGCCCGATCTGGTTCTGCCTCCAAAATTTAAAGTGCCAGATTTTGAAAAATATGATGGAACGAAATGTCCAAAGGCGCATCTTGTCATGTTTTGCCGAAAGATGACTGGTTATGTGAATGAAGATAAATAGCTAATATACTGTTTCCAAGACAGCTTGGTCGGATCGGCTCTTCGATGGGATAATCAACTTAGTAGAGAAAGGATCCGATCATGGAAAGACTTGGCGTCAGCATTTTGTGAACAATACAAGCATGTATCTGACATGGTGCCTAATCGGCTAACTCTGCAGATGATAGAAAAGAAGCCAACGGAGACTTTTAGGCAATACACGCAAAGGTGGAGGGATATCTCGGTCCAAGTAGAACCCTCATTAACTAAAACTGAAATAACGGTCATCTTCATCAACACTTTGAAAGCACCGTTTTATGATAAGTTGGTAGGAAGCGCCACGAAAGACTTCGCAGATATTGTAATATTCAGGGAACTTATAGAGAATGCCATCAAGATTGGAAGGATGGAAGGCCCCGAAAGCTCGAAAAGGGCAGCACCTATAAAGAAAAAAGAAGCAGAAACCCATATGGTGGGAACTATGAGCCACCACACTTCTAATCCTTACCCAACCCAGCTACGACCTCGATATCACCCACCTCCAAACTTCTATTATCCTCCCCAAAACCCTTACTGTCAAACACCTCCTCCTCACCCCGTCTACGCCACAGATAACCAAAGACCATTTGCCATATTCCCACCAAATACCATGCCTGCTCAAAACTAACCAAAAATGAACAAAGACCGACAAAACCCAATTCTGAAAAACCTCAATTCACCCCTATTCCTGTGTCGTACGGAGAGCTGTACCCAAAACTGTTGGAAAAATAATTAATATCCCCACATTATATGGCACCCCTGAAGCCTCCATACCCAAAATGGTACGATCCCAATGCCAGTTGCATGTACCACACCAGAAACTAGGGGCATTCTACAGAAAATTTTCTGGCCTTTAAAAGGAGGGTTCAAGATCTTATTGATGCAGGCATTTTATGATTTGATGGTGCTAGCAATACGGCTGAAAATCCGCTGCCTAACCACACTGAAGGGAATGTGAACGCAGTGATAAAAGAAGACAGGTGACGAGCCAAAAGTTGTGTTTTGGAAATAAATACACCTTTGCGGAAGGATTAGGAGATAATGGTTAAAAAGGGGTCATTCTATCATCCCAACAGAATATTCAAAGAAGGAAGTACAAAAGGTCAATATTTTTATGATTTTCATGGTATCGAAGGGCATGACATTCAGTCTTATGAGGGATTCATAAAATTCCTTCAAGACATGATGGACAACAAGGAGATTGGGATCTTTAACAAAGTGGAAGAGGCCGATGAAGAAGAAGTATGCGTCGATCGACCATTGGTGATTTATTACGATGCAAAAAAGGAACAAGTGAAATCAAAGATGATAATTGAAGTACCATATCCTTTTCCTTACAAAGACAGCAAAGCGGTACCGTGGAAATATAATGTCAACATTATCGTACCTGAAGGTGAAAAATTCAAAGCTACGACTGGAAATATTGAAGAAGTAGGACACTTTACCCGCAGTGGGAGATGTTATTCTAAAATGGTTGAACCAATGAAGAAAACTGGTGACTCGAACCGGAAAAGAAAAGCACCGATGCACGAGGCCGAAGTCGAGCTTGAAACTCCGTCTGAACTAGGAGTTAAAAAGCCTGTGAATGAGGAAGAGGCACATGAATTCTTGAAGTTCATTAAGCATGGTGAATATAATGTCGTGGAACAATTGAGCAAACAGCCAGTACGAATCTCGGTATTATCCCTGTTGTTGAACTCAAAACCACATCGGAATGCTTTGCTGAAGGTGTTAAATCAAGCTTATATGGCAAGCAATATATCTGTTGAAAAGCTTGATAGGTGGGTGAATAACCTAAACGCGGATAATTTTATTTCTTTCAGTGATGACGAAATACCGCCAAATGACAGGGGTTCCGTAAAAGCATTGCACATCACAACCCGTTGCAAGGGTTACATAATACCGAATATGCTCATTGATAATGGGTCTGCACTCAATGTCATGCCTTTGGCCACGCTTTCTAGAATTCTAATTGATCAGTCTTATATGAGGCCTTGTCACTCTATAGTAAGGGCATTCGATGGGACAAGACGAGAAGTCATGGGAAAGATCGAAATCTCTCTAGAAGTGGGCCCCTATATATATGATATCGAGTTCCAGGTCATGGACATAATGCCTTAGTATAATTGCCTTTTAGGAAGGCCTTGGATCCATTCTGCTAGGGAAGTTCCTTCATCTCTCCATCAAAAAGTAAAGTTCATCATGGATGGCTGTTTGATCACTGTTGCGGGTGAAGAAGATATTGTCGCATCCATCTCTGCTGATGTACCATATCTCGAAGTAAGCAAGGACACAGTAGAA
The DNA here is from genome assembly GCA_025698465.1 of Gossypium longicalyx. Taxonomy (NCBI): domain Eukaryota; kingdom Viridiplantae; phylum Streptophyta; class Magnoliopsida; order Malvales; family Malvaceae; genus Gossypium; species Gossypium longicalyx. The sequence goes on along the minus strand of CM046995.1, from coordinate 1,723,075 downwards.
AGTTCCTTTCATTGCCCCAAATTTATCAATGCTACGTTTGTTGCTGAAGGAAATAGAATTCCTATGCCTAAGCTATCAAGGAATACCAAGATGAGAATGAAGCTGACTGTGGGAAAGGGAGCCCGAGCGAGGAAAGGTTTGGGAAGATATCAGCAAGGGATAGTTAGAGCTCTAAAACCAGTGCCTCATAAGGCTCGATATGGTTTAGGGTTTCAGCCGGATATACGACAGAGAAGAAAACAGTTGCAGAAAGATCAAGAAAGGAGGGTTTCAAGAGCCTTAGGCCGAGAATTGGAATGGGAGCCCATAATGTACCCTCCTTTGTAAAAAACATTTACATCTATAGGAATGATATACCCCAGGCAAGATAATCCACAAAGCACGCTGTTATTGATTGAAAGGGGTCTTCAGAATGTCAGTATAAATGTCATTGACAAAGGAGATGATGCAATTAAAGATGTTTCAATGATACACCCTCGTCCTCCTGGATTCGTTTTGAACAATTGGACTGTTGTGGACCTTCTTGTAGTTTCTAAGTCTTTTCCAGAGTAATGCTCAATCTTAACACTCTTCTTTTGGTGTGTCCCTAAGTAATAGTGGGATTCTTTTGTAAGAGCTTATGTCTGCTCTTTATCATTTAAATGAACATTAATGGAGATGCATTTTGTCATGGTCTTTTCATTCTCATTAACTCCATAATTTTTCCCTCTTCTCACAGCCTGTCATTGCATATATCTCACATCATGCCATAATATTATGCTTGTTGGTCCCAATACTTTGATGCTCCTCTATAGTTTTCTTTTCCATTCAATTTTCAGGTGCTCAGATACCAACAATATGAACAAACCCGTTACAAATCTTGAAATCGATTTCGAGAAAGCTATTTGTTTAGGAGAGTTCGAAGCTGAGGAAAATGTTGAAGACTATGTCTCGTCTCCTAACTTACTAAGAATGATAGAACAAGAAGATAAACAGATTCTACCTCATCAAGAATCTGTTGAGATAGTAAACTTGGGAAATGAAGAAAAGAGGCAAGAAGTGAAGATTGGGACCTCCATTTCAGATAACACCAAACATGATTTGATCATTTTGCTTCATGAGTACAAAGATGTATTTGCATGGTCGTATCAGGACATGCCAGGATTGGATGAGGATGTAGTGGTCCATAGAATCCCACTGAAACCAGAATGCAGACCCATTCAACAGAAGCTAAGACGAATGAGACCTAAAATACTGTTAAAGTTAAAAGAAGAAGTCAAGAAACAATTCGATGCTGGCTTCCTACAAGTCTCCAAGTACCTACAATGGGTAGCTAACGTAGTCCCAGTACCGAAGAAAGACGTCAAGGTACGAATGTGTGTGGATTATCGCGATCTGAATCGAGTAAGTCCTAAAGATAATTTTTCTTTGCCACACACCGATACATTGGTGGATAACACAGTAAAACATTCATTGTTTTCTTTCATGGATGGATTCTCGGGTTATAATCAGATAAAGATAGCTCCTGAGGATATGGAGAAAACCACTTTCATAACGATATGGGGAACATTCTGTTATAAGGTGATGCCATTCGGATTAAAGAACGATGGGGCAACATATCAGAGGGCCATGGTGATGTTGTTCCATGACATGATGCACAAAGAAATAGAAGTCTACGTCGATGATATGATTGCCAAATCCAGAGAGGAAAGAGAGCATGTTGGGAACCTCAGGAAGTTGTTCGAAAGACTAAGAAAGTTCCAGCTGAAGCTTAATCCAGCCAAGTGTACGTTTGGGGCTACCTCAGGAAAGTTACTAGGCTTTATTGTCAGCAAGAGAGGCATTGAGGTTGATCTAGATAAGATAAAAGCCATACAAGAACTACCACCTCCGCGCACGCAAAAAAAGTTAGAGGATTTTTAGTGAGGTTGAACTACATCGCTCGGTTCATTGCTCAACTTACCAAACAATGTGACCCAATTTTTCGACTCCTTCGAAAACATAATCCGGGAGAATAGGACGAGGAGTGCCAAGTGGCTTTTGACAAGATAAAACAATATTTGTCTAGTCCCCCGGTGCTAGTACCGCCAACTCTAGGAAGACCGTTAATATTGTATCTAACTGTGTTCGAAAATTCAATGGGTTGCATACTGGGGCAACATGATCAGTCAGGGAAAAGAGAAAAGGCGATTTACTATCTCAGCAAAAAGTTCACAGAGTATGAGGCAAAGTATTCGTCAATTGAAAAATTCTGTTGCGCTTTGGTTTGGGTAGTTCGGAGGCTCAAGCAACATATGTTGTATCATATGACATGGTTAATTTCAAAGCTAGACCAAATAAAGTACATGATGGAATCACCTGCACTCTCAAGAAGAATGGCACGATGGTAGATCCTACTATCAGAATACGACATCGTCTATGTAAGCCAAAAGTTGATAAAAGGGAGTGCAATAGCTGACTTCTTAGCAACTCGAACAATGGAGGAATACGAGCCATTGAGATTTGATTTCCCAGATGAAGACTTGATGTGCATTACAGGAAAAGAATGTGAGTCATCCAAAGAGAAGTCATGGAAGATGAGTTTTGATGGTGCATCGAATACATTGGGCCATGGGATTTGAGCAGTCTTAGTATCACCAGAAGGGAACCATTATCCGTTCACTGCCATGCTGAATTTTTTCTGTACCAATAACATAGCAGAATATGAGGCCTGTATCATGGGACTTCGTGCAGCTATTGAACGAAACGTCAAAATCTTAGAGGAGTACGGGGACTCAGCGTTGGTGATATACCAAATCCGTGGAGATTGGGAAGTGAGAGATTCGAAATTAGTTAAATACAGCGATCTAGTGGCAGAACTGATTAAAGAATTCAAAGAAGTAACTTTCAATTACTTCCCACGAGAAGAAAACCAATTGGCTGATCCCCTTGCCACTTTGGCTTCAATGTTCAAAGCGAATAGAGAATCAAAAATAATGCCTCTTCAAATGAGCATATATAAAGTCCCTGCACATTGTTTCAGCATTGAAAAAGAGCCAGATGGACGGCCATGGTTCCATGATATCTTAGAATATGTAAAAAATCAAAAGTACCCTGAACAAGCAAATGAGAACGACAAAAGAACAATTAGAAGAATGACAGTAGGATTTGTTCTTGATGGGGACATTCTGTACAAAAAAGGAAAAGATCAAGTGCTCTTGAGATGCGTCGATGTTGTTGAAGCCAGAAAAATACTTGAAGATGTCCATGAGGGAATTTATGGGACACATGCCAATGGTTTCACTATGGCCAGGAAGATTATGAGACTCGGTTATTACTATCTGACGATAGAAAGTGACTGCATTAGTTTTGCACGAAAATGCCACAAATGTCAAATTTATGGTGATAAAATTCATGTAGCCCCTTCGCCCCTTCATGTCATGACTTCTCCGTGGCCTTTTTCTATGTGGGGCATGGATGTTATAGGGCCAATTTTCCCAAAAGCTTCTAATGGACACCGATTCATTTTTGTAGTGATAGATTACTTTACAAAATGGATAGAAGCCGCTTCATTTGCTAATATGACGAAGACTGCAGTTTGCAGGTTCTTAAAAAAGGAAATCATTTGTCGATATAGTTTGCCTGAAAGAATCATTTCAGATAACGCCTTGAATTTGAACAACAAGATGATGAAGGAAGTGTGTGAACAATTTCAAATAAGGCATTATAACTCCTTACCCTATCGCCCCGAAAATGAATGGAGCAGTTGAAGCGGCCAATAAGAATATTAAGAAGATTATTGGGAAAATGACCGAGACATATAAAGACTAGCAAGAGAAGCTACCGTTCGCTTTGTATGCATATCGCACATCTGTACGGACATCTACGGGAGCAACTCCTTTCTCTCTGGTCTATGGAATGGAAGCTGTGCTACCCATCAAAATTGAGATCCCCTCTCTACGAGTCTTAATAGAGTCGAAACTAGAGGAAGCAGAGTGGGTTTGAGCTCGATATGACCAGTTAAACCTTATCAAAGAAAAACGTTTGAAGGCAATCTGTTATGGACAAATGTACCAGAAGAGAATGATCGTAGCCCATGACAAGAAAGTACGGCCAAGAGAATTCCACGAAGGAGAACTCGTGCTGAGAAAGATTCTCCAAATATAAAAAGACTTCCGAGAAAAATGGGCACCAAATTGGGAAGGACCATATGTCATAAAGAAGGCTTTCTCAGGTGGAGCTTTGATTCTTACTGAGATGGATGGGAAAGAGTTACCTAACCCAGTAAACTCAGATGCTGTAAAGAAATATTATGCCTAAAAAAAAAAGAGATTAAGGTGAAAACCCGAAAAGGGCGTCTTGATGAACAAAAAGGATTAGGATGAAAACCCGAAAGGGCGTCCTAATGAAGCAAACCTGGGCTTAAAGAGCAAGACGATTTGAACGGTGGGTCAAACGACAAGACTATAGTATTTGAAGCATCTCTGAAAGCTCGAAATCTTCTACGTAAGAAGCTATGCTCGAAAAGATTCTTGATTAAGAAACGTGGAAGAGATCATGCGTTGAATATCTAGAGCATTTGTATTTACTGAATGCGATCCCTTTTTTCTTGATGACACTTTTTTTACTATCATTGGTTAACTTTTTTTGTTTGTTACCTTCGAAATAAATAAATGTGAAGTATCTCTTTTGTACCTGCCTGACCATTTTCATGCATCTCATTGTATGGTTTATTTGAATAATAAATAGTAGAATGACATACTCTAAACAAAAGAAATGTTGAGCATTATCCGGATGAGAATTCGATAAGTACAAAAGCCTCAAAGAAAGGACAAAGTTCAACAAGGGGCAAAATAGTGATATTTGAGAAACACAGATTACTCGTAAAGCTTGAGGATGGGTACAAAGCCTGAAAAGAAAGTTAAGAATCGAAGAATTGAATGCAGATCATCACAAGAATCGTGATGAAAAGAGATACATGACAAACAAGACCAAGGCTCATAGTATAATCATATAGGCATAAAGGCATTTAAGGCCAACATGTGCATATCATGATAACATCATGCATGACATATACAGGTACTCTAGCAGAGCAAGACAATTTGATGATAGTTATACTGGATCAAGGAAAAGACACCTGAGTTCCACCAGGTGATATGTTTTGGTATTCTGATATTTTTATTTCTGTTTTTAAAAAAAATCAACTCATATTGCGAGAGGTGAGTTGAGCCTCGGGTCACACGCTGAGGTATTTTTAGTTTCTATTTTTCAAAAAAAATTAACTCATATTACGAGAGGTGAGTTGAGCCTCGGGACACACGCTGAGGTATTTTTAATTTATGTTTTTTCAAAAAATCGACTCATATTGCGATAAGTGAGTTGAGTCTTTTAGTTTCTGTTTTTCAAAAAAATCAACTCATATTGCAAGAGGTGAGTTGAGCCTCAGGTCACACACTGAGGTATTTTCAATTTTTACTTTTTTCAAAAATTAACTCATAATCCGAGAGATGAGTTGAACGTCAGTTTGTATGCTGAGCTATTTTCAATGTTTGTTTTTCAATAAAGAATAAAGATTAGAGCTAATCGAATATACAATTTTTGCCTCCCTGAAGTTGCAGTGGAGCAGGTTGAAATTACAAGTCTTATCTCCATGAAATTGTAGCGGAACCCTAAAGTTGTAGTGAAGCAGACCGAAGATATTAGACCTTATCTCCCTGAAGTTGCAGTGGAGCAGTGAAGCAGATCGAAGCTATGAACCTCATACCCCTGAAGAAGTGAGCAAAGTGAAGCTACGAGTCATATCTCTGAAGTTACGGTGAGGTAGATCAAAGCTATAAGATGTGGTGGACTGGAATGAAGCTACCTAAAGAAGAGGAGCGCCAAAGAAGTTAATACTCAACAAGACCGGGCAAAAATTGGCCTTTCTTTATATCTTTGCTCTATTCTCGTTACACGACAATGAGCAAAGAGGGGCAGCTGTTGTAGGCCAATTTTGACCTCATATACATAAAACCCACACCCAATTTAAACTCATTTAACCCATTACATCAAAACCCAATACAAAGACCCACAAACCAAAACCCAATATCCATTTACCAACCTAATAACCAAATACCCGGTCAGCCCAAGAAACAACCCAAAAACCCAAAATAAAAAAAAACCTAACCCTAACCCTAACCACTTGCACTGACAGCCGCAACCACCCCTTGGCGCCACCTGCTCCACCGGTCACCTCCACCGGTCATACCCTACAAAAATAAAGCAAACACGCAAGGCAGAAGCAAGAAATAGCAAAAAAATAATAATAAAAGCATGTAAAAGTGGCTATAAAAGCCAAGCCAAATATTGTAAACGATTTTTCGGCAGTTTTAATACATACTCTATCTTTTCAAACACAAAAACAATGACTAGAGTAATACCAAATCAGAAGCACAATACCAAATCAGAGGATCTAAGTACCAAAAAATCAAGATTGAAAGTCTAAGGTGATTTTTTTTTTGATCGAATCTCTTATTTTTTTCTGTTCTTTTTTTTTATTTGCAAATTTATACCTAAATATATAAATATTATTAAGCAAAAAAGAAACTAAAAAAACACTAAAAAAGTATCTTTTTTTAATATTCGGCACAGTGTACGGTGGCCGACGGCGGCCTTCCTAGTCGGAGCTGGGGCTTAGTTCAGAGCGAATTCTCTCTTCTCTCTCTTTTTTTTCCTCATGCTAACAAATGAATTTTTTTTCCAAAAACATGACTTTTAGAGCCCTCTAAAACAACGCCGTTTTGGGGTTGGCCATTAACACCCAAAACGACGTCGTTTTGAGCATACCTGATCCGTCCAACCTGAACCCGCCTCAGGATCCGCGTGTTTTTACTTAATTGTCTATTTTCGCATTAGGCCCTTCCGCTTTTTCTATGTTCTGCAATCAAGTTTCTATTTATTTTAATTTGGCCCTGAAATTTGTTATGCTCTACAATTTGGTCCCCCGTGTTGCGCTACGTTTTGAGGGGAAGGAATAATTTTTGTTTCGATCCTTCCAGGTTACGCGCGTGTTGCATTTTGATCCTTTTCCCTTTATTTCTTTTTAAATTTGCCCCAAAACTCTGCTTTTAGTTCAATTTTAGTCATTTTTTTGTTTATTTTTGTTTCTTTATTAAACATTATTATTATTTCTAATATTATTAATATTATTACTATTATTATTATTATTATTAGTGTATATTTTTATTATATATATATATATTTATATACAGTATTATTTTTAATTACTTTATTTTAATATTATTATTATATTATATTTGCTTTTTGTATTTTATTATTATTGCTAGTATTATTATCATTATCATCATTATTAACATATATATATACATGTGTATTTTTCATGTACATATTAGTATTTTCTACTATTATTACAAATATATTATTTCTTTTATTATATTATTAGAACATTATTTATTATTATTATTTTCCTTATTGTGAATATTATGATTATTTTTATTCTAATATTATATTTTAATATTTTTCATTAATTGTATCATCGTTTGCATTATTTACGAATTCCTATTGCAATGGTACTTTTTTTATGCTTTTGATTAATTTCAATAAATAAGGCAACGTACTGATTTTAACACTAAGTCGCTGATTTTATTGCTATGTTGGGTGAATATCATTGGCTCGTGTTAAAAACGAGACGTCCTTCTAAAAAACCAAAAATTTCAAATTCTCGTATTTCAATCGAATCGCGATTAAATATTAAATTAAACTTGTATTTTTGAGAATTAAGACAACGCGTGTTTAACAAGATACCAATTTTTGGCGTCACGAGGGTGCTAATACCTTCCTCGTGCGTAACCGACTCCTAAACCCTATTTTTCTCTGGATTTTCACGTAGACCTAAATTCGGCCTTCATTTTTGTTCAAAAGTAAATTTTCTTTTAAAAGAAAGAGGATTTATTAGGTGTCCGATCACACCTAGGAAAAAAGATCGGTGGCGACTCCCTTTCTCTTTAAAACTGAAATTCCGTTTTCAAATTTTCAAATAATCGCCTCAATTAGCGACCAAAGCGACGTCGCCACACTAAGCATGGATGACACGGACTCCTCAACACCTTTAGAAAAGAAAATATTTTTTTTCCTGGGGTTAACCTTGTGTCTTGAGAGCTCACAAAAATCATGGAGGATTTCTTTTAGCAATCTGTCATGTTTGGCATACGCTTTGCAGAAGATAACAAGGTCGTCTACAAAGAAAAGATAAGAAAGAGACGGCCCCGAGCGGGAGAGACGTGTAAGATTCCATTTTTCTTTAGACAAGGCCGAGTTGATAAAGTGACCTAACCATTCCATGCAAAGAACAAATAGATAAGGAGAGAGAGGGCATCCCTATCTGATTTCTCTAACGGGTTTAAATTTAGAGGTCGGGACACCAGCTATAAGACCTGCATAGAAGACTTAGAAATAGCAGATGTTATAACATTTCAAAGGTAATCAGGGATACTTGCCGCTTGAAGAGAAGAATCAATGAAGTCCTAACGCATATGTTCATAAGCTTTCTCCAAATCAATTTTGATAACCATCCACTTCCTACTTTTGCTACTCTTCATTGAGTGGATGACTTCTTGAGCAATGACAATGTTAGCCGTGATATTTCTTCCCATAATAAATTCAACTTATTCTTGTGCAATAATTTTTAGGAAGATGTGCTTGAACTGGTTGGCAATAACCTTCATCACCAATTTGTAGAGGACTGTACAAAGGCTTATGGGACAGAATTGTGAGAAATCCTCTGGGTTTTGAACTTTGGGAATAAAACAATTAATGTGTTATTTAGCTCAGCATCAATATTACTTCCAGCGAATACCTTTTTGACCCAATCATAAATCGCGGTTCCAACAATATCCCACTACTTCTGGAAGAAGAGAACATGAAAACCATCACTGCTGGCACTTTAAGCAGAGCCATGTCAAAAAGAGCATTATTGATCTCCTCATTTGTAACGAGCCTGCTCAGAAAGCTAAGGTCAAGGGAATAGAGTTTAGGAAATCTGTGGAGGGAAACCTCCTCTTGGGGCCAGGGTCATCGCCATATAAATTCTGATAGAAATTAGCAGCTTTCGTTTCAATGGCCTCTGGGTCAAAAATCTAGTCCTCAATAGAGTTACGAATAGCGGTTACGCGGTTATTCTTCCTTCTCTGTATGGCGCAGACATGAAAGAACTTGGTGTTGTGGTCCCTTAAGTGAAGTCAATCACATCTAGCCTTTTGCTTCCAAAGGATTTCCTCATGATGTAGCATATTCTCTAATTCCTGCCTTAGTTCCAATTCATGAGGGGCTAAAAGATTAGAACTCGAAATGTTCATTTTCTTCTGAACCGCAGAAAGTTTATTAATCAAGTTTCTCCTGTGAGTAGTGATGTGGCCATAGGCGGACTTATTCCAATCCTTTAGATCATCTGTGAATAGCGCTAGAGATTTTAACATAGAACCTTTAAAATCCCACCGATCTTTAACAAAATTCCCTAAAAGCTGGATGTTTAGTCCACCCCGCAAGAAATCGAAATGATCTTCCTCTAGGCAAGGTGAACTCTGGTTTTAAATTTAGGAGAAGGGGTCTATGGTCAGACTTAATCTTCGGAAAATGAGTAATCAAGCTACTTGGGAAGTTTTAAACCAAGCTTCATTTCCCAAGGCACTGTCCAACCTTTCAAAGAGACTGCCCTGGTGCCAAGTAAAAAGATGACCTCTAAATACCAGGTCGTGCAACTCAGATGAGTCCACGAAATCACCAAAATTAGGACATCTCTTCCCGGTGAGACACCCCCTATTTTTTCGTTAGAAGACAAGATTTCATTGAAGTCACCGATAATCACCCACGGAATATGACCCATATAACCCTAAAAGCTTTAAAGTAGCCTTTAGGGACATTTGACACCTTGGTATAGTACCCCTTTTGATTCTTCTTTTAATTACTTGAAGCAAATGGGTGGCATATGGTATAAAGGTTACCTTAAATTGGGAAGGGCTATTGTGCTTGAAAAGGATGATCAAGGTGGATTGTGGGCATAATGTACAAAAATAATCTCTTATATTATGGTGTGGTTGTTACAAAATAAATGTCTTGTATTACACAATGTTGTTGGGACACTTTCAATGAAGGATAGGCCATTGTTCCCCAAGTTTTAAATATTTAACAATATGTACATAATAATGGTACCAAAAAAAAGGTATGTATTTATATATATAATGCCGAAAAATAATGGGAGAGAAAGACAACTTTATTTGAGGGTGAGCCTTACTCTATTTTCACATGGAGTGATGACCCAATGGCTTAGATTTGTGAGGGAGTGATAACGAATTTAGTTGGCATGGGCCCCGACCCCTCCTAAAATGTAAAATTGTTTTTTAAGCCCTTAAATTTTTTTAAAAATTTTAAATTAGTAAAGATAAAATTGCACTTTGGCCCCCCTAAAATTATAAAAATTTGATTTAATCCTTTACAAATTATAAATATATAAACTATAAAAAAATTAAAATTTCATCCGGCACCCCTAAAAAAATTTTCTGGCTTCGCCCCTGAAATAAATGAGTTTTTGTGGACCATAAAATAGATATGGAAGATAAAAAAAAAAAATCAATCTATTTGTATATTTATGTATGTTGGAGATCAACCCATATAAACAACGAACATGAAAAGTAAAAAAGATCGAACACACATTTTACATGAAAATCTCCTCTAAAAAAGATAAAAACCACAGGTAAAGGAGGCTTTGCCACTACTAAAACTTGTATTGTAGGGTGAAAAGAAAAGAAAAAGAAAAGTTATTGTAAAAACGAGGACGTGAATTTGAACATGTTTGAATTACATATTTTCCTTCGATGCAGAGATTATGGGTAGAAATAAATATTATAAAAAATTATTTAATTAGAATTTAATACTCAAATATACCAACATTTATATAGCATATAGGATACGTAAAATGGTGTAGTAAATACAACGTTTTAGATTTTCAGCTGTTGGGACTATGAAGTTCCATCTCTCGTTCATTGTTAGGCTGCACTGGTCTTGCATTTTGTTCTGCATACTGAAAATAAAAATAAAAGTTAGAATTGCTTTGGGAATTTCTAATTTCAAATAATGTTTATCATGGTTTAAGTTAAATTCATGCATACTTACATCATGAACAGCCTCTCGGATTGTATGAACTTGTTCCTTCGAAACAGTTGCTATCTGGTATTATAGGATCGCATCTTCAGACAATAAATTAAAATAGAAAGCCAAACATCACCTAAAAAACGCTTTAAAACATGACAAGTCATTATTTCTTAAGACTGTACACCCTTAACTAATAGGCTAAACCCTGGGGTCCAATTTGCTTCTATATTTATAGTACTTTTACTCAATGGTCGAATCAATTAGACCATCGATTTTCAATTTGATTGATTTGATTGGTTTGTCTAATTCAACTATCAATTTGATCGATTGTATTGCTCACAAATCAGTTGAATATTTTATCTTATTTCAAACTAATATATTAACAGGTTCTCAATCTAACTGATTTGATCAACTAATCCAATTTAACTCTCGAAACATTGCTTTTACCTTCTTGTTAATAATCCAAATGACATTTTCAGTGCAAGGAGGGACAGTCAAAGAACCAACGTATCTATAATACTCCACGCCATCAATTTCTATAAGGTTTGGATCAGTCACCCCCATTGATCTTTGTTGGACCTCATCAGTCATATCTGTAATGTTGCTTATGAGCTGCGAAATTTTTCATAATCAAATTAATGATAAAATCATATTTCCATGATCTACTAATTCTCTATAATCATCATGGAAATTTTTTTTCACCATGCGTAGGAAATCATTAGGTGAACCATCTTCGTAAAGTAGTGCAGAAACAGCTAATGTGCTCTTCACATTAGGGTCCACGGCTTTATGCACCATATGTCCCTCCAAGGCATACCTAATTATACATATATATGAACAATATGAACATTGTGAGTTATATGAAAATTGTGCCACATTATCACATAAATAAATATATTTTTTTAAAACAATTTAAGTGATGATATAACACAATCTTAAAATGTTACATCATCACAAGGACCAAAATTGAAATTTTTATCCAATTTAAAGATTAATATGAAAAAAAAATCATAAACAAAGTATGGGAAAGTTGCCAATTAAGGGAAGTGACCTTTTGCCATTAATGGTATGTTCAGAAGGTGAGTGCCAATGAACTTGTAGGAGAACATATTCGATTCCATCGATTGTAATTGAACCCGCTTTATGATCCGGCCATTGAAGCTACATATGCAAAGAACAAAATTGAAAAAAAAAACATTCACAGAGTTATATTAATTCTCTATTATAATTAATGCTATGCTTTAGTTCAAATCAAGTAATTAATTAAATTTCTTTTAAAATGATAAATTGGTAGAAAATAATATTTTGATATGTATAATTTCACAGCTAAAAGTACTAATGGAGTCCCCCAAAAATTAACAAATTAAATCAAAAAGCAAACTGATCATTCGTTTTTACTATTAAAGACCGATCTCTATATGTTAGAATGAGTTATACATAGCACATTACGTGCAACTGTTTAGTTATTCTATCAACTAGACCAGCTTTTACCGAAATATCGTGTGTGTGTGTGTGTTGGATTGTTGAATTTTTTACCGAAATATCATGGCCTCTGTTTTTGATAATTGATTCTGCAGGCTTGTAATTCTTCTCTAGCTTTGCAGATTTCGCTATTATTTTCACTCTATCATTTGTTAAATCGATTGGAGACTGTATAGCACCATTTTTGCAAGCAGCCCATTCTTTCTTAAGATCTCCCCAATGAAGTGGCCCTTTCGCACTATTCTCACTGTAATCGAATTCCCTCTCATCCTCTGCAATTCATTTCATTCTCATATATATATATATATATATATACACAATGTATGCAATCCAGAATAAGAAAAGAAGAAGAAGATAAATGTAGTATGTTTTTGACATTACCTACTTCTTCGTCGTTGTGGGCAACAGAAGCAGAGAAGCAGAGAAACAGAACTGAAAATATGAGAAAAAGGGGAATGAAAATGGGTTGTTTTTCGCCCTTCATGCTTGATCTTTTTGAGCCTAAAAAACCCATTGATTCTCTAAAAATGTTGGGTGAGATGGTTTGTGGGGAATGATTATGGAGGATATTTATAGTTTTCTTGGGAAAATAACAGAAGGTGAAATTTCCTAGGAGTTTCATGATAACCAATTATTGTTATTGATTTGAGTGGACCTCAATGAAGATAACAAAAACATTTGCCAAAAAGATATACATGGTTGTTACCGAGGCCAAAGATAAAAAAATTTATAAGGGTTAAAAATTAAATTGTATAATTTTATGATAATAAAAATGTAATTTTATCATATTAATATCTATATTTTATAATTTTTAAAGGATTCAATTAAATTTTTATCATTTTTTGAGGGGTCAAAGTGCAATTTTACCTTTACCAATTTAATTTTTTTTAATTTTAAAAAGACCTAAATAAAAAATTTTCCACTTACTATTAATAGAGAAAACTTTAAATAAGGCAAGAGTTTGTTTGATTTTGTTATTTTATTCAATTTTATTTCAGTACAAAAGTAATTATAAACGTAGAGATTGAATTTTAAATGTTTATGTCAATCGATTTGAAATTTAATTAAGTTATGATAGTGAACCAGTGGAATGATAGAGTTTTTATTTTAATTTACCACAATGGGACATGAGTAAATACAATACAATAGACCAGTAAATTTTAATATAAATATAAAAAGTAGAATTTAAAATTGTTCCAATCTAGCTAAATCTTTAAAAGTCAATTATCCGAATTCGCTCAATTCAAACTTGAAAACGATTCAAACCAGAAACATCTTGAACTTAAAATTGACTTGAATGGACTTCAAAATTTGCTCCATCTATTCATAGGAAAAAAATCTAGTTGCTCAATGATGTGCTATAATTTTTTATGCTTACTTTAGCTTGTTTTTAAATGGAATTGAGTCTTTTAGTTGTTGGTAATTAAAGTGCATTTAGCATTAGTTGCATTTTTATGTCGTTTTTAGTGTTTTTAGGACTATTCTAGTTTTATGTAGAAAATGGTATTTTGTCGTGCTTAAATTGGTTATGTAGGAGAGCTAGGAGGATCATGACAAGTAAGGCTTGAGAGATTTTGGTGAAACAAGACAATGTCTCGACATGACATTGGTCAATGTTGCAACTTAAGTTACTGTTTTGGAATGTTAGGAGATGCTCAGATTGAACGTCACGACATTGATGGAGATGAGGTCCCGACTTGAAAGATTGTCAAAAATGAGGAGTTGATTCTCAAGCCTGACATCACGACATGAGTTGATCGAAGGTGTGATGTTGTTTGGCCATAGCTTGAAGGAGACATGGACAGAGAGTTAAGTCGCGACGTGGAAAGCATTGAAGTCTCAACTTTGGGCCACAATGTTGTGACATTATGCTCCATGAAGTCGCGAAGTCGATTCCAAACATTAGCCAATGAGGAGCCTTTCGACAATGTCACAACGTTGTGAGGATGGGGGTCGCAATGTTTAATAGGGAAAATGGCCATTTAATATTTTTTAGCCTCCTACTATAGATATATGGTTTGTATCAGAATTGAAGGACTTCTTGAGAAAAAGGGAGAAACTTTTAAAGACTTTTGAGAATTAGAAAGAATAGAATAATTCTTGAAGTTTGTTGAGGTTTCCATTTTCAAGAATAGAATAATTCTTGAAGTTTGTTGAGGTTTCCATTTTCAACTCTTTCTTGTGGATGGCAATGTGATTATGGATATCAAAGCAAGCTCCAGCTCTGATAGTGGATTCTTCTTTATGAAAGAGCAATTCTAAACTCTTTTCTTTGATTCATTTCCATTCTTTTAATGTTTAGAATGGTTGCATGTGCTTTGAATATCATGATGTGATGGAAATCTTTGATGGTTGATTGGGATGGTAGTTGTTAATTGTAGTTGAGATGCAGGTTTGATGGTTGTTTGATTGTATTAATATGCTTAGTAAGCTAGAATTGGTGGTTCTAGTTGAAAAAATAGGTAGATGAGGTCAAGCATAGAGTCTATCGTGTAAAACTTTAATACGATCATGTCAAATAATGGGACCGAAAAGTGAACTATTAACTAATTGAGAGTAAGAGGGGATTTTAAGTGGTAATTATTAAGTGTGATTGAGACCGAGAGGAGATTTCCATTTACGAATGAAAATTAAGACAATCTAAGCATGTATGTTAGCTCAATTAGTAATTGCACTAATAGTCCTTAAATCAAGTTATTAATTGGCTAGCTAGTAAGTTGTACAACTAGTTCATTGTTATCTATAGATCCTTGTAGAGACAATCCTTGGAATGCTTACAAGAGTATTTCATTGAAAAAATACTACTATATTACAACTTGATACCATTATGCTAGCTGTTATTCCATGTTGAAAAGTGAGAAATATATGATTTATAAGATAAATGTACATGGGCATCGTTAATAATATTCTCTCATTTTCTTTTGTTTTTCTTAATCTACTTTATCATAGGTTTTTGTTTACATTTTCGTGGTTTTTGTTTTGTCCATCCTGTTTTTCTGAAGATAATGGTGGTTTTAATTTAAGTTTTAAATTTTTAGTCATATTCTAGGATATATATGAGATTTGTCAAGGTAAGGGTGCCGCCAGACCTATTAAGAATCATTCTCTGAAGGCTTTAGCATGATAGAGCACAATGATGCAGTAGGTCTCTTAGCTTGGCAATGGTTTCTTTGGTGATCAGAGTTTATAGTTAAGTTGGTCTAATAATGGTGAGGTTAGAATGCAATTTTCATCAGTTTGATCTAGATGATGCATCTCTAAATTCTTGCAGTGTTGCAGTTACTACCAACTTGTCTTTCTCCTCTTTTGGGATTATTCAATGGATCTGGCATTTGTGCAGCAATTTTGTAATGTCATATTTATCATTTGTATTATGTGTCATGTTTTTGTATTCTTATTGTTCATGGTTCCTATTAATGGAAATAATTTCTTAAAAAAGAAAAGACTTGAACCCAAAATCACTTGAATTCTAAATGACCTAACTCAGAAAACTCAACTGACAACTTGAATGGGCCGAACCCAAAATAACATGAACTTGAAATGACCTGAGCTAATGATAACCCGAATTCTAAATTATCCTAAGTTGGACTTGTTCTAAAATTTTAGAATCAGAACTAATGAAGCCGAGATTGACCTAATCCATAATCAACTCAACCCATTCAATTAGGTGACTATTGATGCAGTTTACTCTAATTCATTATTTAAAAAAAATTTATTTAATTGGTTTTTTATGAGAGAAAAAAATTAATGGAATAAAGTCTTAACGTAGTTGGCACCATTGTTATTGAAACAATTAGAAGAATGTGGATTTGAGGCCACTTAAGTGTGTGTTTTCCTTTGATTTAAAGGTTGAAGGGGGTTTATGAGTAGAATTAAGCATTGCATCAATATATATATAATTAGGATAGGATATACAAATGTCTTTGTTATAATTTTTAAGAATCGAGATCAAATTACACAACGTGTAAACACTAAGTGTTAAAATTTTCAGAACCAATACCAAGTTGGCACAATGTGAAAATATTGAGGGTTAAAAGTATTATTACGAAAATTTTGGAACTATCGCGTCATGTTTCAATTAATGGCATTTAATGGAAATGGACAAAAAAATAAAATTGATAAGTTGAGTGATCATGATATAATTTACCCAATTCATTATTTAAAAAACTTAAATTTATTTTATTTTCTTAGGAGAAAAAAATTAATGGAATAAATTAATACCCAATTTTTAATTTTACCTAATCAAAACTCATAAAATTTTATTTTAAGTATCCTAAAACTTAATTGCTATTAACTCTTAGCATTAAGCAAATTCTTTTTGTTAAAAAAGTAACTTAAGATGAGAAGATTTTGAATATTACATGATATAGAAAAGTAATTAAATTAATATATTAAAAGTGATATAAATAGATTGATTGAATTTTGATTTAATCGGTATTGTTATTATTGTAATAATGCGGACTTAATTGTATTATTTTCTATAATATCAATATATATATATAAGTTATATAGGATATACAAATGTATGAACATTTATATAACATTAATGATTAAAAGAATAAAAGAATTTAAGGGAAAAATTCAGTATAAGCTTCTAGATTTCATATGGGACTGTAAAGCTCTACTTCTCTTTGATTTAGTGGCTGCACTGGTCTTGCATTTTCTTCTGCTTTCTGAAAAAAAAATGGATTACAACAACAAAAATAAATGTTAGATTTGCTTAGAAATTGCTTAGAAATTGCTCATTTCAAGAAGGTTTAATACCTATTTTTGCCCATAGTGAAATTCTGACTTTAACCTTTTTACCATTTTTATTGAAAACGATTTCAATGTGAATACGTGAAAGATTAAAGTGAGAATTTCACTACAAATTAACGGGCAAACACATGAGAATTTTTTTTAAACAGAGATGATGAAGGTGCTAACATGAGCAGAAAAATAATAGAAAATGCCAACATGAGAAGAATTTCATTATAGTACAAAATCCAAAACAAGTATTAATCCTTTCGAGAATGTCGACCATTCTTAAGCTTAATTGATGTTAGAATATCAAATTAATAAGCATCTTTACTCACATCATGCACAAGTACACGGATTGCATGAACTTGCTCCTTTGAAACTTGTTTTACCTACGTAATTTAGATTAAAGCAATTAAATGAGTACGTTTAATTAATAATTACTTTAAACTTAAAAAAATTGTTAATTTATTGTGTTTAAGATACGCGAGGAAAAAAAACCCAAAATTACTAAATTTTTTAGTTGCCGTTTACAAATTTACCTGTTTGCTTCATAATTAAACATACAAGGAGTGAAGTACTCATTTTCTTTTTTAATATTAGAGGGACTAGTTTACTTCTAAGTTTGTAGTAATGAACTTGCAATGTAATTTGGGTTTTCCTTAAGGGTCTATAGATATTATACCTGCTTCTGGACTGACCAAATGACACCTTCAGTGCAAGGAGGGACAGTCAAAGAACCAATGTATCTGTAATACGCCTTGCCACCCATCCTTATATCGATATGGGTTGGATCAACAAACCCCAATGGCTTTTCATGGATTTGATCATTCGTGGCACCAATGTTGCCTAAGAGCTGCAAAAGAAAATCATAAGCAAAATTAATGATAAAAACTGTTGATGATGACAAAATTCAGGTTTGACGGTTTATAACAGTTCACTCGAAAAACGAAAGATGGGTAAGAATTTGGGGAGTTTCTGGAGTAGCGGAGAAGAGCTATCCTTTCTCCTAGTTTTCTTTTGGGTTAAGGATGAGACCTCGTTTGGGTTAAAAGGGGTAATTTATTTAGCTCTTAAGTCTCGTAGGACAAGTGTGGAGCACAATGTAGCAGTTTCTGAGGTAGGATGCTGGTGAGGTCATCCTCAATATTGACAAGGCAAAATTTTCATAAGCAATTAATGATAAAACCTATTGATGGGGAAATCCATGTTTGATAGTTGATGGTGGTTCACTCGAAGACCAAAAGCGGCATAGGTGGATAGGGTTGGAAGAGTTTTTGGAGTAGCGGAGAAGAGCTATCCTTTTCTCCTAGTTTTCTTTTATGTTGAGAATGAGGATTTGCTTTTTGGGTCTCCCAAGTCCCCTGGGACAAGTGTGGGCTGTAAAAGGCCATGCGTAGGTCATGTGTCAGTAGCCATGTAGTATTTGGCGAGGTAGGATGATGTTAATCAAGCAAAATTTCCGTGCGTAATGATTGATTTGAAGAAGTCTTTCAAGTACGATGGAAACGTACACTAGCTCCACAAATTGATTTGAATTTGGAAGGCATCATCATAATCTCATGTTTGTCTAATTATTTTGGAAATTGATGTGTTTTTGCGTACCTTCGAGAGGAAAGCATCGGGTTTACCATACTTGTAAAGTAGTCCAACAACAGCTAGATTGTGCTTCACTTTAGGGTCCTTGGCTTGATGCACCAAATGTACCTCCAAAGCGTATCTAATTATTGTCCAAAACCATAAATATGTCAACATGGTGAGTTTGGTATAATGAAATAATCTTTCCTCAATCGAATTTAAACTTTGAATGCTACAATAATAACTGCACCAACTAAATTAACCTCAGTAGACTGATACATAGACATTTTAAGTGTTTGTTTAAATGAGAAGAGAGAAAAGGGACCTTCTACCATCAATGGCATGTTCAGAAGGAGAGTGCCAATGAGCCTGTTGAAGAAAGTATTCTGTGCCATTGATTTTGATAGAACCCGCACTCTTCAGCCAATGAATTTGCAACTATCAAAAAAAAATATTTAATATCTTTTATATCTGTTTTACAACCCGTATAATGTATATAGTAACCTTCGATTTCTTACCGAAATATCGTGGCCTCGGTTCTTAACAATCAATTCTGTGGGCTTATATAACATCTCTAGCCTTCCAGGATTCTTTATTACCTTCACCTTACGACTCAGAATATCAATTGGTGATTGAATTTTTCCAGTTTTGCAATCAGACCATTCTTTCTTAATATTTCCCCATTGATTGGGTCCTTTCCCACTTTCCTCCGAGTAACTAAATTCTTTTTCATCCTCTGTGCATTCAATTCATATCCATATATATATATATATACATCAAAATGTACAATGCATGTAAATAAAAAACAAAACAAAAAAATGTTGTTTGGTTTTGACATTACCAACTTCTTGAGCTGAAACTGAGGTGGAATAGGAGTGAAACAGGACCGAAAAGTAAAACATGAAAAAAAGCTGGTTTGGTTTGGTTCTTCATGTTTTGATCTTTCAATGCCAAAAAATCAACGGTTTTCTTTTCTTTTCTGTTGGGGGAAAACAGAGTGGAGAAATTTTCTACGATTTTCTTTTCTTTTTTTCTCAGCAAAGATTTGAATTTATTAAGAAAATTTTTACGATTTTCATGCGTAACCAACCTTTATTTTTAATTTGAATGGACCATAAGAAACCCACTTATTGCTGGTTGTTTTCACTAAGTTAATAAGAAATTTTATATTATTTACTTTTTTTAATTATTAATTATAATTATTTATTATAGGTGTGTTGGAAACTTTAATTTTTGAGGACACATTTTTTTAAAGAAATATTTTGGTACCAATTTTGCATGGTAACGTGGCAATGTTGTCCATGACCCCTTGAAATTAGGGTAATTATAATGATATTATTGTAACACTTTAACTCGAGTTAATATTGAGTTGAAGATGTATAATTTAAAATTATATGATAACAATATCATTTAATGTTGAAATAGTTGATAACCTTAAATTTGAAATCACCAAATAACATAAATTATAATGTTAATTTTAATAGAGAATTAAGTAGAAGTCGACATCTTTTGTTTTTGAGTTTGTCATAAAAACTTGGCAAAATGACAAGGATCAAAGTAGAGGTTGAGGTCAGGGTCGGGGTAGAGGTCGATGCAGAGACAAACACAGAGGCATCCTTGTTGAAGCTATGCTGGCTATTTGTACTTGCCAGTCCAGGTGAAGGACCTAACTTCGTAAATGTAGAGGTTTGTCCTAGATTGCTCGAATAATGGATGAAGGTTTGATGCACAAAGTAGACCATTAATGTAAATTTTTTTATACGGTTGCACAACTTGGTTTCCTAGCTGTTAGTTGTATTTATGTTATTGAATTAAATAAACATTAAAATTTATCGATTGAGTCTTAACTCAATTGGTATAGGCATTGTTGCCAATGCAGGAGGATATGGGTTCGAGTGCTCTGAAGCTCATTATCCTCCTAATTATGGGTTGTGGAGAGACTTTGGATAGTTTTAACCATTGTGTTAAAAAAACAGACATAATCAGAATTTATAATGGGATTATTAAAAAAATAAATATTAAAACTTGTCATAATTCATTTCCACTTATTTCATTTTACGTTAATTGTGTTATTCATTTATGCTACATATTATCTCTAAATTCTTTTTTTTTTAACAATATCATTATAGATTCTGATCATATTTGCTCTTTTTGACATAATGTTTAGAACTACCCATAGCTCCATCCCAACCCATAAATAGGAAGATAAGACTGAATTCACATCCTCCTACATTGGCAACAATGCACATGCCAATCGAGCTAAGACTGAATCAACATGTTATATCTAAATTCTAAAATTTATATATACACCAAAAAGAACTTGAAACTTTGAGAGTTGATATGATCCTTATGAAAATGTACTTCTCGTATCTTTTATCTACTTTTACCTATGCATTTAAAATAAATGTGTTAGACTATGTGAATAGTTTAGTAAGTACTCAACTGAATCCAATCTTACCATTTATAACTAAATTAAATTTATAACTAATAGTTTTTACTTTAACACATGTAGCGACGTAAAAATTTAGATCGGTCGCTAATTGTGGCGATTTATTGAAAACTTGAAAATTGAGATTTGTTTTTAAAATAAGAGGGGAGTCGCCACCGATTCTTTTTATAGGTGTGATCGGACACCTGATAAGTTTATTTTTAAAACAAAAGAAGGCCGAGTTTAGGTCCACGTTAAAATCAGAATAAAGTAGGGTTCGGGAGTCGGTTACGCGCGAGGAAGGTATTAGCACCCTCGCGACGCCCAAAATTGGCATCTTGTTAAACAAGCGTTGTCTTAATTTTCAAAATTTCAAGTTCAAGATAATATTAAACCGTGATCCAATTGAAAAGACGAGAAATTTCAAATTTTGATCTTTGAGAAGGGTATATCGATTTAGCACGAGCCGACAAATTCCATCCAACATAGCGATGAAATTCGATGACTTAATATTAAATCGGTACATTGCCTTGATTATTGAAATTAATTGTCAAACAAGACTATGATTTTCGAAGTAATATAAAACACGATTGAGATTAAACAGATGACAGAACTAGAAGTAGATTAAAGTGAATATAAATGTGACAAGTATATTTAAAAATCAATGATGATATTTAGGAATATACTATAATATAAAGATACATAACTAATAATATTAATACATGCATAAGAGTATGGTATTAAAAGCATTCACATAAGAGTATGAAGAATATATGCGTAATAATAATAAGCGATAATAATGGAAATAATAGATATAATGAATAATAACATATGAAACCAATACTATAAAATATATGTACCCGCATATTAAAATATGTATCAATATTAATAATAAATACAATCGGAATAAAAATAAACATGATAATATATACTCCATATGGTATTAAAATACGTATATATAGTAGTATTTCGAAATATGTACATGAGACAAAATAAAATATATACATGGAAATATGTAAGAAATATACAATTAATACATTGAAAATATATACATAATGTATAAAGTATATATAATATACATTAGAAATAATAATAAAAATATTCATACACTATATAAATACATACATATATAAGTAATAAAGATGTTAGAAATATACAATGAAATATAATATTAAAAGTAAGTATACATATCATAAAAAATGTATATATATGATATAGTATTAAAAACATGACATAATATATACATGAAATATAAAAATACAATATCAAGAAGTATGTACACGTAATATAAAAATGCATATATAATATGACATCAACGTATATATAAAGAATGTATACAACAAACAAATATGTTAACGAAAACAACAATATTAAAACTATTAGAAATATCATATACTATATATGAGTAAAAATAATAGTATTAAAACAATTATTAATAACTTTATATATAAAAAAAAATATGTATACACATATTAAATATATAACACCACTTATACATAGTATATATACATATGTATATATATAAATCCTATCACGTAAATATACATCTATATATATATACTAAATGTACGTATATAATAAAACAAGTACTAAGATTAACGACAATAAGTAAGGACAAAAAATATATACATGGGAATAGTATATTGAATATAACTAGGAATATTACAAATATATACATAATATGAAAATATTTATACAATGTAATATTAACATATATATACACACAATATATATACATATTAAAAATAATAAAAAACTATTGATGATTCTTCACAAATATATATACTAAAAATATACATAATAATATATAATGTTAAAACATATATATATATATACATATATAATGTAGAAAAAAATTATATGTACATAATATAAAATAAAATATATGCATGTAAATATATGTACATAAGATCATACAAAAATATAACTATGATATTAAAGTACCTACACAATATATATGAAAATATAATATAGCGTTAGAAATGTATACATGACATATATTATAATGTTAAGAAGAGATACATATGTAAATAAAATTATATACAAAAGAGGGTGTTGATATCTTTACATAGTTTACACACATTTAAAATAAAAATATATATATAAAAAAAATATTAACAATATAACATAAGTATACACATAAAAATACATAATAATATTAACATATGTACATAATGTATATATACATAATATATATAAAAATTTAATAATACTATATAATATATGCATAAATATTAGGTGAATATAATATTAATATTAATAAATATAATAGTAATAAAATATAATAATGTACTTAATATCAAATTACAATAAAATAACGAAAAACATTAAACAGGATAAAATTGAATTAAAAAATGAAGTTTTGGGGCGAATCTAAAAAAAAAAGGAAAAAGGACTAAAATGCAACGCGCGCATAACTTAGGAGGATCAAAGCAGCAAATATCCCTTCTCATCAAAACGCAGCGTGTATGTGGGGACGAAGTTGCAAAACGCGACGAATTTTGGGCCAAAATTGAAATAGCAAAAGATTTGATTGAAAAAGCCTGAAAAAGCGGAAGGGCTTGAAGCGCAATTAGCCCTTCCGCTTGAAAACACGCGGATCCTAGGTGGGTTCTGGTCAGATCGGGTCGGGTCAAGCGAAACGATGTCGTTTTGGGGCTAAAGGGCAGCCTCCAAAACGACGTTGTTTTGGAGGGCTATAAATAGGCCATATTTCTGAAAAAAAATTCATTTGGAGGGGAGGAAAGAAAAAAAAAAGAGAGAGGAAGAGAGGAAAAGAGGAGGGAGAAAGGGGGGAGGGACTCCGGCCAGGGGTCCGGTCACCGGACGGCCACCGGAGGCTCGCCGGCGCCGGCGCCGGCGCCGGCCACCTTTTTTCCTTTTTTTTCCCTTTTTTTATTTATCTTTATTTAGTCTTAAAATATATATATTAGGAGTTTGTTGATAAAAAAAAAGTAATATGTGTATATATATATATATATATATATGCGGAAGTCGAAGGGAAGAAAAAAATAAAAAAATAAAAAAACCTTTTCGTTTGTTGTTTGTATTCCTCTCCAGATATTTGTTATCTTAGTACTGAACCCCTTTTTTTGTATCGAATTCTGTTTTTTTTTTTTTTTACTGCCGAAATGAAAAAAAGAAGAAGGACCCTTCCAATGTTCTTGAATTGGGTTTTATAACCCTTACAATATTTTCTTTAACATTTTTTGTCCCTTCATTGCTACTTGCAGGGAAAGGGTGGTGCTGGTGGAGCAGGTGGCCGGCAGTCAGGGGTATGGGGCTGTCAGATGGTTGGTGGCGCAAGTGGGGGGGTAGGTGGCTAGGGTTTCAAAAGCTGAAACCCTAAGTCAGAATTTGGGGTTTTGGGCTTCTGGGTTGGGTTTTTTTCTTTTTGATTTTTAATGTATTGGGCCTAGGTTATTGGGTTTAAGGGATGTTAAGTATAATTGGGTATCGGGCTAGCATTATGTATTTGGCTGATGGGTTGTTTTGTTTTTGTGGGTTAGTGGGCTTAGGTTGTAAAGGGGTTAGTTTAATGATTGGGGTTTGGGTTATAAAAATGGATTGGTTTAATTGTAATGGGTTTTGGAATATATTTTGGGCCATCCGGGTTTGATTGCAAACAGGCCCAAAATTGGCCTACAACAACACATATAGTCACTAATCAACTTTCATATTCATATATCAAAATATTTTTCCTATGTCACAAACATAACATAAACACTTAATTCACATATTTCATTTAACATTTAATTCGCATGTATTACTTGAACCCATATATCATTAAAACATTATTTTTACTTTTACATATATATTTTGCAGTCCTTAGTGAATCGTAGAGGAGTTAATAATTTCGATACATTGTAGAGATTCAGGCTAAATACAAACTCTTGGCCTAAAACAGAACTCTGATAACAAGAACTCCAAAAAAAAAAAACGAGAACTCTAGTAAACATATCACATAACCCAATACTACTCTCCTAATCCTTTCCGAATCCCCGTATCACCAACCCGATTCTCATCCAAATCCCCAATCCCTCTCAACTTCGAAATCATTTTATTATCATATATCATATTTTCTCTGAGTTCATTAAGGCATTTATTCACATATCACTTTCATATAACATACTTGATATGTCACACATATATCACTTTGTATCATATAACTTATTTACTTTGAACCACATAAATACATTTACTATATTTTTATTTCACATATTCACTTTATTCACAATTCATCACAATACTTGGCACTTTAGGTTTCAATTCACAACTATTAAGCACTTTACTTTCTTATAACTGTTGGACAAAACACGTTAGCGAACAAATATAAATATAAATATTTATATTAAATACAAGATCTAAACAAATAATATAAACAAATATTTATATTTATGTAAAACACCAGATCTAAACAAAACTAATTAAATAAATATTTAGATTTATTTAAAATATCAGATCTAAAAAACAATTAAATCGATGCTCAAAGTAAGCCACTTGTGAATTATCATATTTTTTCTTTTTGACACAATGCCTAGAACTACCCATAGCCACACCCAACTCATAAATAGGAGGATAATGTGCTTCAATGCACTCGAACTCATGTCCTCCTGCGCATGCCAATCGAGCTAAGACTGAATTGACATATTATATCTAAATTCTAAAATTTAGATATGAGACCTTTATAACAGTATACCATATGCTCAAAATGAATGAGTGATAAATGAGAAATTGATGCTTAAAATAAGCCACTTGTAAATATTTGTTGAGGAAAAGAAAATCTTAAATCCCGTATTGATTAAATACCAAGTATGAGATATGTATATATATAAGAATGTACTTGAAAATTATTGAATGATTAAGTTTAAAACCCTAATTCGCAAGCAAGGGGTGCAAGTCCAAACTTGCTAGGGCTGGGGGCATGCCCACGCCATGTGGGGTGTTTGGTTGAGCCATTGGGTCAACCATATTATAAGATAAGAGTAAACTTTAGTGGGCTTTCTTTTATGGGCCTTAAATTGGCCTTTAAACCTCTTAGTAGGGCCATCGATATTTCTCCCCAACAAAAAGCAAATGAATAAACAAGATAATTTTGATTATTTATAGTTTATCATATCTATAAACAGCGGCGGAGTTAGAAATTATTTTTTGAAAGAGCTGGAATTAAATTATATATTTTTTACGATAGTAAAAATATAATTTTATCATTTTAATAGTTTATATCTTTATAATTTTAAAAATATTAAATCAAATTTTTATTATTTTTAAGGACCCAAATATAATTTTACTATTACTAATTAAAAATTTTATAAATTATAAAAGACCTGAATTAAAATTTTACCATTTTGGAATCATAGAACCTAAGTTTCAACTATGCTCGGCCACTGTCTACAAGGGTCTCCGAATTGATAGATAAATTATGATGCTACTCTTATCCCACATTTCACCATGGCGAATCCTTTTCACCAACTATTACTAAAAAGTTTATATTTAACATCACACCCATATAAAATCTTATTTTAATCAATTTATGCCTTATGAATTATGATTGGGCAGTTCCAAAGGCAAAAACATAAAGATATGACAATATTTTTTGTCTAAACAAAATACAAATTATTAAGTAGAGATTGAAAATTATTATTTGTTCCCTAAGTTAGATGAAGATACACTAATTACCCTAAATTTTATTTATTAATTAAGTCTCAAATATAAAATAAATTCTTACTGCATTTATTGGAGGTGCGCTTAAAGATTCAGAGGTAAATTGGCTATATAGATACTCGATGATATTCAATAAGGATACTATTTTTAAAGTAGAGTCAAGAACGATTTTGAAAGAATTTCTTATAGCTTGAGAAAAGGGATTTAGACAGGTAGAGGTCGAATGTGATAATGCATTACTGGTGCACTTGCTTTTGGCTGGTAGGGGAGATAATAGCAATTTGGTCAAGTTGCGTTTGTTGCATCAGAGAAGGAGGTGGAAAGTAAGAATTCACCATATATCGAGGAATCGTAATGGGGTGACCGATCAAATGGCTAAATGTACTGCAACCAGAAATTCAAGTTTGCAAATGTTCAAGGATCCCCCAGTTACGGCGAAAAGCTTATTGTTTGTTGATCGAGTTGTATCGATGTCGAGTTAAATTTTAACCGGTTAATATTTTCGCTTTATGTTATTCCTTTTTTCAGAAAAAAAAAAAAGAATTCAGCCTGATTACTTATTGTTATACTAATTTTTGTATTTCCATTTTTATTTATTCACTCATTTTCAATATAATTAGTTATAAGAGTATATTTAAACTATATATAAAAGTCCAATAATGTTGTTTATCTTTTGGATAAAATTTACTGACTATATCTTGACTTAGATTGTCCATAAAGGAAGAAGAAGAAGAAGAATGCTTATATAATTACAAAAAAAGTAGAGTATTATAATGTATATCTGACATGCAAACATTGAAATAGTGTCATAATTTTTCAAAGTTATGGGACCTCACCCTGCCAAATATTAATCAAAAGAGTCAATAAAGTAATCTTTCAGTGGTCTCTCATGTATTTTTCTTTAAACAAGTGGGTCCATTTACTAAATAATTTTATAAAACACAAAATCATGTCTCCAGTCCATTCTTTAAAAAATGGGTATAATTCATTCTTTAGAAAAATAAGATTAAATCACTACCTTGAAAACCTAGTTGTTTTAAGATTCATGATCAAGGTTTGTGATTGTTTTTTTTAATGATGTCGTCTTTAAGGTTCGAATTTATATTTTTTTTTTAGGAATGCAATATGTCTTACCATTATCCTTAAAATTTGTTGACGTATCTGAATCTTATTTATGGAATTATTCTTTTTCATTAGAATAATAAGGTAAAACCCAAACAACAAACGCAATTAATACTAGTTGAACTTAAACCACACCGAAACAATAAATAACTTTGATCATCATACTATCATATGAGATTTAACTTGTATTTGTGGTTTTGGGTCTACTTGAGTAATTGCTTTACATATTGAGGAGGAAAAGAATATCAAAACAGTATATTTATCAAAAAAACAATAATAATATTCAAAGGAAGAATTTCGTTATCCATGATTTGATAGTATTCGGTGCTTTGCCAATTTTTTGGATTTTTCTTTTTTTTTTTTTCTTTTTCTGAATAAAACAATGTATATTACATCAACCACTTTGACAAATTTACCACAAGGCATATATATATATATATATATGGGTGAAACTCCACATCAGCTATAATTTAGTTTGATTGATTTTAATTTTTATATTTTTCGAATTTTAAAATTTTAATCCTATTTAAACGATAACAGTTAAATTTATTTGATTAGATTTTATTAATAATCTCATATTATGCTTAAATTTATAGATTTGGTCATTCTTAGTCGCTATATTTTTCGAATTTTTAAAATTTCAGTTTTAGTGCAAGCAACCGTTGTTAAATTTATTAACTAATTTTTTAAGTAATATATAAAAATAACAAGTTGATATAATATTACACGTATAATAATAAATTTATCACATCAAAATTTAAAAATAACAAAATTTAATAAATTTAATAATTATCATTTCATCTTAAATAAAATTAAAAAATTAAAAAAATCTAAATTAAAATATAAGGACTAAATGTATAATTTATACGTAACAATTAATACCAAAATGTAATCATTATAAGTTACAATTAAATTAATTAATATATAGTTTAAAAAAGTATAGATAGATGCATGTTAGACCTATTTCCTATATTGGATATAGCTTTTGACTTTTGGATAAACGAGTGCTTAAATTCTTTTATATAGTCCTCACTTGGATTAATGCTTGCTATATCAATGCTATTGAGCACCCCCAAGCAATTACAAAGCCGAAAGAAGAAAATATATATTAGGCAATGGATTAAGTTTTAGCTTGATTAATATTAATATTGTTGTTAGTATAGAAGAGTGTTGATTTAAGTACGATAAAGTGCATTATCTTCCTATTTAAGGGTTGGAGAGAGGCTATTAATAGTTCTAAGCATCATATAAAAAATAGATATAATAAAAACTTATAATATTATGATAGTGAAATAAAACTTTTATTAAAATATAGATTTTATTTATATTATTTTAAAAAAAAAAGTAAAATAAGATTTTGTAAATATCCAGCAGCCATTAGGGCCGCAATGGTGGCTAACGCCGCTCCTTTTCCTCCCAAGTTGTACCATCTTTTTCTATGTTAGTAGGGGATTAAAAAGTAAAGTGAGAAAATTTTAGTTTTTTACTTATTTTTTTTATTTAAAATTTAATTTCAATTGTTAATATTGTTAGAAAAAATTTATTAAAATTGTTTGTCTGACATTTTAAATATATATATTCTATTTTGTTTCTTTTGAGTTATTTTTTTTGTTTTATTAAATGCTTTCGTAGTGGTGTTTTGGTGGATAAGTTTCGCTAGATGATAATAAGTGAAAACATGTGTGTAAGTCAAGTTTGTTTTGCTTTCTTTAAAAGCGGTCACAGTGGCAATAGTCTACTCTATTTGCTCTAAAAGCGGTGACATCTAGCATTGTCATTGTTAACCAAAGTTTAGTATTAGCGCAATCTAACTGTGGCGGGAGCTAAGATGCTATTATTAGTGATTGATCACGATGGTGCATTTCCGGTTGTTTTTCGGTATTGTCAATTTAATTATCCTTATTATGTATATATCTCTCTTCCACATGGACACAACATCCACTTATTAGAATAATGTGAATAAGCTATTACTAGCAATTAATTATGATGATGTATTTCTTTGATCAGACATTTTTTTCTACTTGTTCTTAGTGAACTGTATCGTCAATATAATTTGTTAACACGTTAATTTTTATGTTTCATTTTAAAAACTTTTACAAATGATTTACCACTAAACTAATAGATTGTTGGTAGAAGTTGGGTTTAACTTAAATTGATAGTAGGGTTTCATCAGTTTAAAATTGAGGAATGAGTTGCACTTTCTTGAGGGATACATAAAAATAAAAAATAAAAAAGTATGAGAAAAATGGCAGTTAACAGTTAGATCCATTCATGTTTTGTTTTAATTAAATGGAAGAGAGATTGATAACATGGCTTTAGTTATGTTTGTTTATTTGTCCCCATGCATGTCCATAAAAAGAAGAGCATTGAATAGGCAATGCCAATGCCCAATGCCCTTTTGGACAGACCCGGATTCATCGCTGACCACGCCTCTCTTCTATTTTGTATTCTTTTAACTTACATAAATCATTATTTGGGATTTTTTTTTTCAAGTTAATATTTCAATTTGATAATTATTCATATATTAGGGTTTAAATTTGACAATTATTTTCATACTGAAACTTGAATTTTAGGGATTTTAAGGAAAGAATAATGAATAACTTGAAAAAAAAATTCAAGCCTCAATATGGGGATAATTGTCAAGTTTAATGCGTAACTTCAAACAAAAAAAAAAAAGAGTATGATAAGGATATCCAATTGCGCTAACTTTTCAATAAAATTGTTGATTATATTTATTGAAAATGTTGATTAAAACATTAATTTTTTAATAATGTTGGTGCTAATTGTTGGTGTTTATGTAAGCAATTTAACACCAAAGTTTGATAAGGAAACCCAATTGAGCGAACTTTTTAGTTTTTATAAAATATGATAACTAGATTCTAATAAACTAAAGTAAAGAGAGTATTAAGAGGTACACATAGACTGTTACGCTGGTAAAGCTAATCATAGGTCGGATCAGGTCACTGTAAAATTTTAGGCCCATTTTTTAGGATTGGGCCTGGCCCAAAAATGGGTATAAAATTTTACTCAAGCCCAGCCAAAATAAAAAAAATACTAAACTTGAGTTCAGTTGACCCGTATTAATTTTTTTTATTTTACTTTTTACATAAAAACAAATTTAAAAAATATAATAAATTAAATACACTAAAAATATTAAAATAAATGTTTCCCAACAAATTGAAAATACATTAAAAAAAAGTCTTTATATTTAAAAAACACTCAAGCAAATGCATCTAGCATAGTAGCAAAATTAATAATAAAACAAGAGTTATATAATATCCAAATAATAACAACAAATGCTAGCAAACAACAACAAAACAACATCGAACAATAGCAAAAAGAATTTAGGCAAATTCAAACCGAGTCAAACCCGGGCCAAAAATCTTACCCAAGGCCCAACCTATTTAGAAAACGGGTATTATATTTTTGTTCAAGCCTATTTTTTGAGCCTATATTTTTATCCAAACTCTCTCATTTTTCAGACGGACTTTCAAACATGAACAGATGACTTGACCCATAATCAGATTTACATGTTAGTTACCATGCCAACATCATTAAAAAATTAATACTTTAATCAGAATTTTTATTAAATATAATTTTTATTTTTATTTTTATTTTTATATAATATCTAAACCACAATCGAAATTAATTGACTGTATATTTTTCCGCATGCAATTTTTTTTTTTTTTTGTTGTTGTGGTAAAGTCTAGATTCTAGAATCTATGCTAGTCAATTTTATTAGAATGTTCTTTTTTCTTCAATGGAAATTTCAATGGGATCTTTTTCTTTATCCATTTACTCAAATTTGGCACATCATTAATGTTGCACTCTTTAGGGTCATCTAAGCAAAAATATCATATTTTGGTGTACATTGTAGTGTGTATATATATATATAATCAACATGTAAAAATGTTCAAAATAGCAAAAAAAAATATAAAAAAGTTTTTTTTCGAACTATTTAGAGATAAATATTAAATTTATACATAAATTTTGGTTTAATGTATAATTTGATATACGAATTTTGATTTGATACAATTATATATATAGAACTTGAATTATGGTTCATATATATACATAAAAAATTGATTTTATTCAATTGTGCACACTTGAAGAAATTAATACATACATTTATTTTTATATTGGATTAATATAATTGTTTGAGGATGCAATATATCAACGTAAAATGTGCTAGTTCGATATTATTGTTAATGATTTGTAAAAACTAAATTAAATCAAAATTTTGTGTATAAAATTATGCAAAATCAAAGTTCATGTATAATATTACACATCAGATTAAAGTTCATGCATAGTTTTTATATTTATCCTAACTATTTAACTACTCTCGACTCTTGTTTAATGTGTTGTAGTACTTTATTGTTAAGAGAACGGTCTCTTTTGAAGGAAACTTCATCCTAATAAATAAAATGCCAAAATTTGAATAATTTACGTGTCATAATCTTAAATGAGGCAATTTCGAAAATTCTAACACATGCATTATGTGAATGTCAATGTTACACATGTCAGATGGAAGTTTATACTATGGTAGATTTTTAGCTGTCCTTCAAATATTGTTCCACACTTCATCCTCTACAACATCTGAAACAACTTTGAGCTCAGAAATAATCTTGTCTCAACGATATCGGATAGAAAAGAGAGGATTAATTGATAATATTCATAGAATTCAAGGAAGCCAAAATAACCCATTTCACTTGGTTGTTGTATGAATATGTTAAAAAACATTATCTTGAAATTAAAAACACAAAGACTAAGTTTTCAAAGTTGGAAGAATATAACCGATTGAGTCTTAACTCAACTGGCATGGGCATTGTTGCCAATGCAGGAGGACATAAGTTTGAGTGCGTTGAAGTGCATTATCCTCCTATTTATGAGTTGGGGAGGGGCTTTGGATAGTTTTAGGTATTGCTCAAAAAGAAGTTGGGGCAATATTGAACAATTTTGGAAGCATTAGACATGAAACCAATGTTGTTTGAAGCGAACCGAACCAATTCGGGTATCTATCTAAAGAGAGACAAAAAAAATTAATTGAATGGTTTTTATAACTTGGTAACTTTTTGGGGCCTGAAATTTTTCTTTTATTCAAATTAGGCTTTGAACTTGACAATTGTTCCTACATTGGGGCTTAAACTTTTTTTAGGCATAATGTGAGAACAATTGATAAATTAAGGATCTAACTTGGATAAAAAAAATATTCAAGTTCAATGTGAAAAAAATTACTAAATTCAAGTCCCAAATAATTATTTAATTTTTTTATAATTTTTATAGTATTTTTAAAAAATTTAACAATTTATTTTTTCTAAACAAGTTGGACCAGGAGTCAATAGTTCGACTAGTTCGACTATACAACAACACATGGCATGAAACAAGGGAAAACAAGTTTGGGAAGTGGGAAATGGGAAATGGGAAATGGATAGAGGAATATTCATGCTAGTATGCAAGGAGCTTGGCTTTAAAACAATATCTCTAAAGATCTGCTCCCTGTTCCCTGCTCATAAACGGCTCCTCCATTTCACTTATTACCCACTCTACTTTAAACCAACTATACCCTCCAATAAAATGACCAAAAAAAACTCCCTCCATTACCCACCATTATCAATAAAGCTTTTTTGCTACAACACCATTTTCCTCGAGTGAAGTGAGCCTTATTTCTCTCCCTTCACTCCCCCTTTTAGTCTCAATGAAACCCCAAAAAGTCCATTATTACAATGATTATAAAGCAAAGTGCATATGAACCACACTGTTACTAAAACAAACCCTAAAACCCCCAAACACACACTAGTGTTGTAATAACCAAACAATGTTGTCCATCAGCTGCATTGTCTTGTTCTTCCTCCTCTCCTCATTTTTTCCCTTCACTATATCCACATTCAACCTCACCTTTCCCATCCCACATCCCAATCCCAACGAAGTTGCTCAAGAAGTTCAAAGGTATGTATATATACATATATGTATGTGTATAGATATATCAGTGTTCATCACAATAGTTTCGTTTTTTTTTCACATGTTGTAGGAGAGTAAATGCTTCGATTTCAAGAAGGGAAACCTTACAAACAACCCAAAAAGATATATCCAGTTGTTTAACAGGTAACCCCATTGATGATTGTTGGAAATGTGACCCTGATTGGCCTAACAATCGACAACGGTTAGCCGATTGTACCATCGGTTTCGGTCAATACGCTAAGGGAGGCAAAGGTGGTGAGTATTACATCGTGACGGATTCGTCCGATGACGATGCCGTGACACCAAGGCCAGGAACACTTAGGTATGCAGTGATACAAGAAGAGCCATTGTGGATTGTGTTCCCTAGTAATATGCACATTAAGCTCAAACAAGAACTTATATTTAATAGCTATAAGACATTGGATGGACGTGGGGCTAATGTGCATATTACCGGCGGTGGGTGTATTACTTTGCAATATATCAGCAATGTCATTATCCATAATGTACACATCCACCATTGTTATCAATCAGGTATGGAAAGTGTATTTTTTTTTTCTTTTTTTTTTTTTGCATTAAATTTTCTGATATGAAATAATTTCACTGGAAGAGTTGGTTGTAGAAATTGATTATCGGAAATATTTGTGTTTTTTATATTCATGCTCGACATTTTCTTCTGAAAACTCTTTAAATACATAAAAACTTTCGAAATAAAAAAAGTTAAAGATACTTACATATGATACTTTCACTCGAGTCTGAGTAAGATAACTCTCGAGTTCTTTTTTTTTTTTTGTAAAGATTTGGTTGACGGATGATACTAACTCAATTAATACTTTAAATATAAATTAAAATTTTTATGTTGATATAAATTAAAAGTTAGGGACTTATTTGAATATAGGTTAAAATTAATAGTTTCTTAAGTAACAAATAAAGTTTAAAAGCTATATAATAAAAAATATAAAAACTTCTCCAAACAAAGTGACAAACTTTAAATACTTAAATAAATATTTTAGCTTTATTCACTGTTATCTTCATGAATATAACAGTCCAGTGCTAGTGAAGGAATAGAAAATTTTAAGGAATATGAGAAAAAAGTTCTTGTTTATTGTTTATGTTTGAGGTTTGTGACTATCTTTTATATTAATATCATTTTTAATATTCGAATATGTATTTTTTTTAAAAGTACAATGTGCCATTGATAATGTAGATTTTCTAATACAACCGGATTAAAATATATCTATAGTAAAGCACATTACATCCTTAAAGAAGATTGGGTTCAAATTTTAGACATCACATTGTTAAGAATAATATTTTAATTTCAAAAATAAAATATTAATACAAATTTTATGGGTATGGAATAACTTGCTAATGCAGATTATATGATTGATTTCCCTTCACTTTTTTGAACCAAAATATCCTATACTAAAGTTGTAGGGATCTTTTCCTTTTCTTTTCTGAAAGTAGGGGTCCCAGATAAAAAAAAAATTTAGGGTAAATTACTGTGAAAGCCACTTAACTAAGAGTTTTTTTTTGGGGGGGTCGTCCATCAATTATTTAATTTGTCTTTTTTATCACCAGCCGGCTAATATAAAAATAAAAATACCTAAAAAATTAAGATAGGTAGATGACTAAATAAGACAAAATTGAATAGTTAAGTGATTATTGATGTAATAATTTTTTTTTAATATCTTTGATGTTGGAGTAATGAAAATGTTGGATTACAGGTGAGGCAAATGTAAGATCAAGTCCAACACATTTCGGGTGGAGAACAGAATCAGATGGTGATGGGATCTCCATCTTTGGAGCAAAAGACATATGGATAGATCATTGCTCCTTATCACATTGCAAAGATGGGTTGATTGATGCAGTGATGGGATCAACAGGGATCACCATATCCAACAATTTCTTCTCTCATCACAATGAAGTGATGTTGTTGGGTCATAGTGATGAGTATGAGCCTGATTCAGGGATGCAAGTCACCATTGCCTTTAACCATTTCGGTGAAAAGCTGGTTCAAAGGATGCCTAGGTGCCGACGAGGGTACATTCATGTGGTTAATAATGATTTCACTCAATGGGAAATGTATGCTATTGGTGGTAGTGGAAACCCCACCATTAATAGCCAAGGGAACCGTTATACTGCCCCTACTAATCCCAATGCCAAACAGGTAAAAAAATGGGTTAATATAAGTTTTAGTCCCTGAATTTGGTAATAAGTTCACTTTAGTATCTATATTTTTTTTGTCCACTTTAGTACCTGAACTTAACAACTGGGTCTGTTTTGGTCCTTGAACTTAGCAAAAGTAAAGTTTGATAATTTTAGTGTTATGTCATCAAATTTTGATAAAATCCAAGTTCAAGGATCAAACTAGACCTAGTTGCTAAGTTCAAGTACAAAAATAGATTTAAAAAAAAATAGGTACCAAAGTTACCTTAATTGTCAAATTTAGGGACTAAAAGTTATATTAACCCCAAAAAAACCCTTACACTATTTGCTTTTTATGATGTTTGAAAATAAACCTGTAATAATATAAAATTAAGTTCACTTTGTTACTTATATTTTTTTTATCTAAATTTTGACAATTAAGTTCATTTTGGTCCTTGAACTTAGTAGAAGTACACGTCATTGGAATTCAAATTCAAAGACGAAAATGAACCTAGTTGTCAAGTTTAAGTAACAAAGTAAGCAAAAAAAAGAAAAGAAAGAAGTATCAAAGTGGACCTAATAGCGAAATTCAGGGACTAAAACTTATATTAACCCGAAAAACCCCTTACACTAATTGCTTTTTTGGAATGTTTGAAAATAAGCCTGTAATTACGGGAAATTATGTTTGGTTGGTTTTTCAAGGTGGGGTCTTTTGAAAGTGAAAGTACTTGAGAAGGTTTTGAAGGGTCTATTTTTTTTTTTTTTATTTAAAGCTGGAAACCATGGCTGCAAACTTTGGACATAGTTTGGAATCTTTTGTACACTTTTCAATGAGAGATAAGGTCTTTCATGAAACAGCTACTAGCATCCTTCTTGGTTCATTAAAACAAAAGGGTTCCATGTAGCTATATCTTGTTTTTCTTTTTTCTTAAACATTTGGTTAAATTGTTTGATGGGTCCTTGAAGGTGGTATCTATTTAAAGATTTCATTACAATGAGATCCCATAGGATTCTTTTAAATCAACCTTCAATCATGTCGGAGTTTATCTTTTAATCAATTCGATTGGTTTCTACACTAAAGAAAGAGAGGAATTGATTTCAAAAAAAAAGCAACGTACTCATAATTGATTTAACAAGTTCTAAGTCACCAGCACAATTTTCTAATTTTTGACATGGTTCAATCAAACAACTATAGTCTCTTCATTTTTGCCTTCTTAACTATAGCCATTAATTTAGAAAAAATCCTTCGGGGTCTTACTCTATTAAGATCTCACCTTAAACGTTATTCTCCTTGTACATTATGAGCAATTTAGTATTATTAAGATTTTTAAAGTGGTAATGATGGTGGTGTAGGTAACAAAGAGAGTGGATACAGATGAAGGAGATTGGAAAGGGTGGAATTGGAGATCAGAAGGTGATGTAATGGTGAATGGAGCTTACTTTGTTGCCTCCGGTGAAGGTGTTGAGTTTAAGTATGAAAAAGCTTATAGTGTTGAGCCTAAATCAGCTGTCCTCATTGACCAACTCACCATGCACTCCGGTGTTCTTGGAGTTGGTGGCAGGTATATTTTTGAGTTCGAATTATTTCGAGTTTTAAAAATTTCAAGTCACTTTTTAAATTTTTTGAATTTGATATCCGGACTGTTTGAATTTTAAGCATTTGGGTTCAAGAGGGGTTAGCTCATATAACATTCTGTTGGGGGTTACGGTTTTTTTCCCAAAACTTTGTATTAGGAGTGAGAAAAGTTTCGTAAAAAGTTGACGATAAATTCGACTTAATTGTACATAATCAAATCATGCACAAATAAATTGAATACCAACTCAATTAACAAATTAATAAAATATCCTTTTAGACATAATAATTTATTATCTTTCTAGTCCCTTGGCCATCCCCATCAACCATCTTTGGGTCCCAACTCTCAACAAGGTTGGTGGGAAATGATTTGAGCTTAGGCGCCTTAGCAATAAAAAGAACAATATATATGTTTCAACAATAATAAGTTGATGAAAATCTAAAATTTTGAAATGAAATGATGAAAACAGGGACAACAATTTGGGGAAGTGGAGCAGCGGCGGTGGAAGCGGTTTTGACTCGGGTGATGACGAAGACGACGACTATTCCGATGACATGTCGGGAAGCGACATACCGTTATCAACTGCATTTTTACCTCTTTTCATTGCAATGTCAAGCTTTTTGTTGTTGTGTTTTGAACCTATTACATCACCCATGTTGTGACAAAGAGGACCAAGTTTAAAATCACTTGGTTTCACTTCTAAATTGTTGTACCAGCTTTCAAAGAAGAAGAAAATGGCTGGCCTTTTCATTTATCTGAATTCACCAATTAACTTCCTCCATTAATGCTCCCTTTTTTTCTCTCTCTCTTCTATTAAAAAGATTAGGTGGTACTCGAGTCTTTCATGAAGTTCTTTCAATGGTTGCTGACCAGATACGATTAGATAGATGTTTTCTGTTGTCCAATCCTATTGTTGCTCGTAATTGATATTTCTTTTTAATTTGTTACAAAAAAAAAAGAAGGTAAAAAGACTTTTTTTTTGTTTCTCTCAATTTCGATATTAAGCAATTTGGTTTCTTTTAAAAAATTGAGTAATTTAGATTATATCAATTTTAAAAAGTGAGAAACTAAGGATAAATAATCACAACATTAATATTTTCTTTTGTCGATTGTACATTTTTATTGGTATAATAATAAATTTAGCCTTCAAAATTTACACATTTTGTCAGTTTGGTCCTGATTTAATAAATTTAGCCCGTAATATTTATATATTCTGTCAATTTAGTCTTGATTGTAAAAATTTATCTCGCAACATTTACACGGAATATATAAACATCGAGGACTAAGTTTGTTATTATACCAATTAAAATTAGGGTAAACTACCAAAATAGTCACTTTTGTTTACCTCATGTTACATTTTAGTCACTTATGTTGAAATGTACGTTTTAGTCATTGAGTCGTTAACGATGTAATGGTAAGCTAGCGTAACATTTTTTTGTTTTGAGCAATTTAATTTTTTTTCTTTTATGTTCTTTTAACTTTTCTGTTCTTTTTCCATTCTATTTTGTTTCTGTCTCTGTTTTCCTCCCTTCTCTATTTCTTTTAATGTAATTTTTCTATGTTTTCCATTTGTTAAAACTAGTCCCTATACTTTTATATTTTTTTTGAACAATTTATTTTTTTCGAGTGAGGTGAGCTTGTGAACTAGTTTTAACAAATGGAAAATATAGAAAAACAACGTTAAAAGAAATGAAGATGGGAGAAAAACAGAGGGAGAAGTAGAAGAGAATGAAAAATAAAGAAAAAAATTAAATTGCTCAACATGAAAAAATATAGGAACCAATTGTAGAATTTAACCTAAAATTTTCATTTAAAATGATGATTTAACGTGCCATGTCAGCTCATCATTACATTGTTAACGACATTTAACGGCTCAGTGATTAAAATGTTACAACAAGATAACGTAAGTGACTAAAACGTAACATTTTAAACATAAGTGACTAAAATGTAAAATGAGATAAACAAAATTGACTATTTTAATAATTTACCCTTAAAATTATATATTTTCCGATAATTTTATATATATATATATATTTTTTTTTAAATGTTATACATTTTCTGATAATTTTTTTTTAAAATTAAGATCAAATTGATAAAATATGCAAACATTGAGAGCTTAATTTGTTATTATATCAATTAAAATTATATATAATTGAAGAAAAACACTACCACCATAATTAATTATTCTTAATTGTTCACTTTTGAAATTTACACAGAGTTTATCAAACTATTATTTTTATTAAACCCAACTTAACAAACTAATTTGAAGGATTTCTATTCAATCACGGATTCAATTAATCATTAATTTCAAATTTAATCCCGGAAAAATCTCTATTTTTTTTCTTATTGACAAATTCAAAGAACATGTCCATTATTGGTATTTACATTGAAT
The DNA here is from genome assembly GCA_025698465.1 of Gossypium longicalyx. NCBI lineage: Eukaryota > Viridiplantae > Streptophyta > Magnoliopsida > Malvales > Malvaceae > Gossypium > Gossypium longicalyx. The sequence continues at coordinate 1,682,895 of CM046995.1, read as the reverse complement.
TGTCTTTGTGTCCAATCTGTTTCCCAAAACATGACATTGCACTGTCATACAAAACATTTCTAACAGGTATATGTTCTTGCAAAAATGGCTGTCTTGTCAGTTTTTTTTTTTTTTAATTATCTCCAGCTACCTCAATTTGAATAATTTGCCTTTTTTTCTCCTTTTAAATAGAAAACTTAGAAAGAATGAAAATTTCAAGAAGTTCATGTAATATTTAAAAAAAAATTTATTTTATAAATTTCAAATTTTAAGTTCAATTATTTATTTCGTCATTTTCTAGTTATATGACTATCAAGTGCGTATTTTTTTTAATTTTATAATATTACACTGACTAATTTAACAAAAAAAAATTAATAATGTTAATAATTAAACGTGAATTTTGAAATATGAAAAATAAGACTAAATTTTTTAAAATAAAAATACAAAGATTAAATTTAATTTTTTTTAAAAAAAATACAGAGATTTATGATATAATTTAACATATATTCTAATACAAACAAAAAAATTGATTTTTTTTGGTTAAATTTAAAACTCAAAAAGGCCATTCTTCATTTCAACATGTTTGTTATTTTTATAGTGCTTCATGTTTTTCTATTTAATTATAATTATATTTTTAATTTTAAAAAAGGAATCAGATATTGTAATTTAAATCAAATCCTCATAAATTTGAGCTCTTTGTAAATATTTTACTTAAAGAACCTAATTGAAAGAACTGCCCTTCTTTTTTCTTTTTCTTTTTTAAAAAAAGACCCATAATTTAATTTAATTATATATATTTTTACATAATTTTCAAATTACTATTCTTTTTTTAAAAATGTATCATTCATTTAAATTATACATACTTTACATAATCTAATTATTTATTAAATTACATTAAAAAATTAAAACCATTACCAACACCTCTTACCCAAAGGAATCCCCCTCCTCATATTGTAATTTGTACAAATACATATATAAATTAATGATTTTATAATATTTTAATTTTGATAAATAATGTGCAATAGTACTAATTTATTACATTACACCTTATATTTTTATAAATTGATGATTTTGTAATATACTAGTCATTGATGTTGGTCCAATTTAAATTAATAAACCAATATTCTAATTATAAAGACAACATACATAAAAAAAAAAAAAAAAATAGACAAGTATGCCAATTTATTTCTATACATAAAAAGTAAAATTTAACATCTACCATAGAATTCTCAAACTGAATCTTAACTCGACATCATTGTTATTGTAATAATTAGGAGAATGTGAGTTTAAACGCACTTAAATGCGTTTTACAGAAATTATAGGCATTAAAAGGGAAGAGGAAGTGAAATACAAACCATAATTGAACCCTTGACTTCATGCGAAAATAAAACTATCAAACAACCTAAATGTTATGTTTCTAGCATTTTTAATATCCAGCAATCTACTTATCAGTAATCACATTCCATTAAAATGAGGAAATGATAAGGTACCAAATGCCTACTTTAATTGCTGTAAAGTTTATGATTCTAACATTTTAAGATACAGCAATCAGATTCCCGGTAATCAGATTCCAATGAAACTAGGACATGGTAAGGCCTCGAATGCCACCTTAATCCGGGTATTTTTCAATGATCAAATTGAATACAAATTTGGGGAGAAAAAAAGAATAATTATTAAAGAGGGTTCAGAGAAAGAATACCATTAAAATGGAGGAGTCTGCTTGAATCTAACTCCGACTAATCGGTTAGACTGTAACCATATGGTCTCCACCTCTTTCCGCTGCTGCATCCGCTAGTTTTTTCCATATCATTTCTCGTTGCTCTTCCACATCTCTGGCTTTGGCTTTTTTCTCCGCAAACCGTGCCTCACACTCATCGAACAACTCGGCATCCATTTCCAAGAACATCTTCAACACATTTGCCGTTAACCCATGAATGTCCTCATTCCAATGATGTTGGATATTCCGTTCCAATGCCTCAAAGATTATCGGAAATATCACCCGCCGATTATGGGCAATTAAGCCCACAATGTGCTCATTATTCCACAAGAAGAGAGCTCTTTCTGAAACCTGCAATATAAAAGGGTTTTAGGAAGAGTCCTGAAGAAAAGTTCTTATGTTATAACTAAGACCAAAAGCAAGTCTTAAAGAAGCCAACAAGTTCAGATTAACCTGCGATTTTATCATTGTATTAACTTATAATTTCATAAATTCTAAAGGGATTAAGTTGCAATTTTACCATTTTGAGCAATAAGGCCTCTACCTCCCCCACCCCCACTCTGCCTTTGAACCTGCTCCCTCCCTCAATTCTAAATTTTGATCGGCACAGTAAGATGCTAACTCGTAAACATAAATTCCAAAACAACTCAAAATTCCTTTGTATCCTTATTGACAAATGGTAAGCTATCATGTATGAAACTTAGCTCATAAAAAAATGGTTAAGCAGTGTCCTGATTATATGGTATTTAAGGCAAAAAAGTCATCTAAAAAACCAAATGAAAAATGAAAAGAAGTACAAAGACTGAAGGAGAGTAGTTCAATTAAGGTATAGTCATCAGATAGAATAGTTATAGTTAAGGGAGTCATGATGATGCCACAAGGTATAGAGAATATACAGCCAAGAAGGTTTATTGAGCCAACCAATAAGTAGTGTGATATCTAGAAACCAGTAAATGTAGAAGAAATTATATTCCAATCTTGGTGAAATTATGTCATGAATTCGTGATTCAAGCAGCCATGCAAGACCAACACATGTAAGAGGAAACAACAGAAAACTTCCTAAGCAACCACAAGTAGATGTTTGGATCATCGTATATCGGTTCGTAAGCTCTAAAATAAGTGATTGGTTGGCAATAAGACATTAACTATGGATAAAGAGGAAGACAGGAAAAATCAATGACGCAAGACATTCTATAAAGCAAAAGAAATTGATTTTTGTTTGGTAAAGTACCATGAAAGCCCCTATACTAGGAGTCAAATTGCATTTTGTCCCCCCCACTAAAAAATTGGTCAAATTAGTTCCTATACGTTAGATCAAAGAGCAAATCGATCGCTCTATTAAAAATTTCATCCATTTCTCCTGTTAAAAATTGGTCCCTATACGTTAACATCAGGTACATGTGTTACACCACGTCTCTATCAGGCTATTCCATCGTACACGCCAGTTTTTAACTATACAAATAGATGAAATTTGTAACAGAAGTGACCAATTTGCTCATTAATCTAAGGTACAGGGACTAATTAACCCATGTTTTGAGTAGAGGGAGCAAAATGCAATCTGACTCCTAGTATAGGGGCCTCCATGGTAGTTTTACCACTTGTTTTCTTTCTGACAGAATCTCAGCCAACACAAAACCATGATAGAAGAGCCCTATCAAACAAACATAAATAAACTACACCATGGGAGAAAATAGAAACTAGTAACTTACAACTTGGACACTGAGCTATTCTATAGTCCTCAATGAGTGCAAGTATAATGTTCAAAACTAGGCAACATTTTAACACAGTTGGCATCAAAATCAATTACTATCACAATGGTTTCTAAGGTGATTGACTACTTAAACTATTGGTAATTAGTAGATACATAATGTCGAACTCAAGATACAAAAAGGCCCTTAAAGTTACCTGAAAATGAGCACTATTGAGGCATCGTGCAATCTGTCTGAAAAGTGGAACAATACATCGTTGGAACTCGGTAGTCTGCGTTGCTTCGAGTACTTCCTCAAGTTCTCCAAGGAAAAGAACTTCCTTTTGACAATTAATCATTGGCCAATACTTCAATAACCCTCTAATAACTTTATCAGCAAGCTTATAATCTTTCTCAACAAACTGTACTACACAATAAGACAATTGCTGGTGATATATCGAAACAGATTTTGGCTTATGCAAAGGAATCAATGCTCTAACAAGGAACAACTTATGTTCTTCTTTCATGGGCAAAGTGAAACCATGAATAATACTTCCTAAAATCTCCAAAAGCTCACCAATACCACTATGTCTCTGGGTTTCATATATAAACCTATAGAAAATGTTATTTATGGCTTTCCTAATTAAGGGTCTATGCACCATGAATTTACCGTAAATCCTATGAAGAATCATTTTTAAATACTCTCTTTCCCTGGGATCCTCCGAACCAAACAAATCAATTAACTTGGAAACAAAGGTATGATCAATGAATTTTTTGGCAACTTTGGTGTCTGTATCTGAAGAAACAATGTATCTCAAAAGAAGCTCGTAAACAAGCTGTAAATGCGGCCACGAGGGTTCCAAATAAGGTTCCTCGTCTTCAGGATCCTTGGCTTCTTGCCCCGTGTTTTCGTGAGACGCCGGCGGGAGACATCGGAAAATGTTGACTACAACCATTTTAATCATCTCTTCCTGACACCGCTCCGTGATTTTACCCGACCCGGATTGAATGAAATCGACGAGTTCAAGCAACGTTTGCCGTTTGATTTCTTTCTCACGGACCAATTTCAAGGTATTGGAGAAATCCAATTGGAAGCAACAAATCTGCAATTTCCGCAGGAACAGGTTTTGCCTATCGCAAACGGCTACGTCTTTGAATAACGGCAAGGGTTCAACGGCGAACATCGGTGGCAGTGTCGTACGGGGGCAGGGATTTGAGGATTTTGCGTTATGTCCGGGCCGGGAAGCATAGTTGACGACTACAGAGGAATTCGTACCGGAACCGGGATGACCGGAACCGGGTAAACCGTACCCGTGTAAAGATCCATCAATGGAATCTGATTTCGAATGCTTCTTATGCCCTCCTTTAATAATTTTCTTAAACATACTGAATCCCACGATAAACGTTAACAAAATCCTAATGAGGATTAGGAATTCGACGGCTGTGATTTCGAGCTTTCAATGGATCGGCATGCATGGAATGTTGGTCACCGTTGATTGATCTAAAGAAAGGAGAACGGAGACTTCATCGGTTTTGTCACCGTTGGTTGATCAGGAAACTGGAGATCGTCATCGGAAAGGGGAGTTCGCCGGAATGTTGGTCAGCTGATCTAACGGCGGTGGTTTTTCCGACAATTAATCAACAAAGTAATTTAAGGTAAAAGTAAAAAAAAAAGGAAATAGGTGAGTGAGATAAGTGGAGGGTAATTAAGGGAAGGAAAGCTTAAAAAAAATGGTTGCAATTAACGGATATTTTTATTTTACAAATTAAAATTATATTATTTTTTAAAATATTTTTTGTTATTTTATATTTTTTATATAAAAATATAAACACTTACTAACTTACTATAATTTAAATAAAAAATTTTATTCTTTTAAATTCCCGTAATTTATCTCAAAATCTCATTTATTATTATATTTATTAATATAATTATGCTTTTTACCCGCATAACATTTCTAAGTCTATTCATGGATGGAATTAAATTATAATTTGATTTTAAAAATATTTTAAACCCAAATTTATTTTCGATTTAATTGATTCAAAATTATTATTTTACTCTTAAAATTATTAAAATATTAAAATATTTTATAGTTTTATAATTAAATTTAATTTTTAAAATATTTTTATTATTTAAATTAAATTCGAGTTAAACCGGACCAATCTGAAACGTAAAAAATGGGTTGCCGGATCATAGACAGATCAAATCTTGTCCTAAATGAAACACGTTTGGCTCAACATGTTGACTGGATAGCAACAAACTACATGTAAACGTTGAAAAACTAATATTTTGGTTCAACTATGAAAATATTTTGGAATAATATCAAATTTAACCTTCCTTGTTTATAATTTTATCAATTTAATCTTTATTTTTTTTTTTAAGTTAAATTTATTCTCAACTTTTTAAAAAACGAAAAAAAAAATTATCAACATTTCAAAAAGAGTCAAATTGTTGTTTATAATTTTATTGTGTTCTAAAGACAACTAAAATCTTCACATGCAACATGGCAATATGCCGAAATCGGATTCCGATGTTCATTCAACATCTTCTGCATTTTTATGTACAAGGAAACGAAAATTGATTTAGACATTTAGTCGGTTTGTTTTCGAATAATAATCGAACCGACCCGTCGAAGATTACTTGCGTAACAAGATATGCATATGATATATACCTCTATGATACAACTTTCAAATAAACATCGCCATGTATCTCCTCGATACCGACTTGTCCCGATGCAAAATTTTAATGACATATAACCCGGATATTGTCGTCATATTTGTTCCCAACCCATCAACAGCTTCCAAACACCTTCCTCGATTTTTCGTCTTGGAGTAGATAAGCTAGCTCCTTCATCGAGTAGGACTCGGTATACCTCCCACTCTTGATCTCCGATCACGTGTCTCCCAATCTCCGCCTGGAAAAGAAAGAATGCGAAACGTTAATCCAAATATTATACATGTTTGAGGACACGGCATACCTGTCAAGTACACCATATCCTACGACACATTAACAGCAAAAAAGAGTAAAACCAGGAAGCATATATGCTTACCAAGAAGATGCAAGTGTTGAGCATCTTTAAAGCAACGGTAATGTCATGAAAAACGAGCGGTCGACCCTTGCTCGATAACTCAACAGGGTTTTCAACTAGAAGCTCTGTATCAGGACCTCGGCTCACAACAGCTACACGGAGTGGTTGAAGCAGTTCCATCTGTAGCCGTGAAGACAATGCACGTTGCATGCTAGGATCAATGATCTTCTTCCCATCGGCTTGTGTTATAAACAAGTCGATCTCGCACTTTCTTCCTTGTTTTATATAAAACCGTCCATATGAGATCTAGTTTACATCATATAAACAAGGGCAGTAAGATGGCGATACTTGTGTTTTGGTTTTACAGAGGCTAAGAATTTTACCTGAATGTTGTAATCCTTCAGAGTTCTCATTATGTCATAAAGAAGACCTTTATGGTCTTGACAAACAATCTGAACGAGCGTGTGAGCCGGACTGAACGAGTTGTCCATTGTGACGGAAACGTTGTTAGAAGTACGTAATACAACATCATTGGTTATTGCAGATGAGAGAAATGGAGATGCTTGAGAACATGCGGTAACTTCGGGTCCAACTTTTTCGATATTGCAGCTAATTATAGCAGCCTGCATAACATCTACCAACGCTTCATACGTCTCCTCCTGCCGCATTTTTGTATGTAATAGTTCCCTAGGAGAAAACCAATCGAATATATACAAGATGCATTAGCTTATCGAAGATAGTATCTTCGTAAAACCGATTTGAATCTGCAAAATACGAAGTTCGAGCATATACATGCATTCCCAATCCATTTGCAGTCACTTAAAACAAGCCTAACTGATCAAAGCAAATCGAACCTAATACGTATATAAACCAAAAGGAACTTGTAATACAAAACCTTGTATCAGTGACAAAGAACAAGTTCATCACCGTCCCGACCGGAGTCGTCGATACCTTCACTTTCTTTATATTGAGTTCGAGATTACAAAGAACTGTTGTGACATCTGCCATGAAAAAGCACCTATAATTCATTCACTAAATATAGTTTAGACCCACATTTTCAATGCTCAAATTCATCTATGATTGACGAAACTAACAAAGAGGAAAGTTAAAGGTTAAATTCTGATATCAGTCTCTGTACTTTTACTTTTCAAATTTTAAAATTTCAGTTCTCAACAAACAATAATTGTTAAATTCATTAAGTTTTGTTATTTTCACAATTTGATGGGACAAACATATTATCATAAGTCTCATGCCATGTTAGCTTGTTATTTTCATATAGTACTCACTAAAAACCCAGTTAATATATTAACTACGTCATTTGCAACAAAATTGAAATTTCAAAATTCGAAGATATAAAGAACTTGGAATTTCAAATCGGAGAAGATATAATAAATCTACGACAGTTGGCGTAGGAAAAGACTAGTAATTGATTTAAACAAATGAATTTAACTGCTAGCATTTGAGTCAGACTAAAATACAGTGACTAAATCCATAAATTTCACAGAGTATAAAGACGAATGAATTTAACCAAAAATAAAAGATCTTCGCAATCCTAAAATTCAATATAATGAAAGAACCCCGAATCAAGAACAAAAGCTTACCATGTGAAAGGCCTTTTCTATCAGAACAAAAAAGCTTGATAAGAAACACATCTGTAACCATTGAAGACTGTAATTCAGAACTGTAATATGAAATACCAAAAGCTGAAGAACAAGAAGGGCAAGTCCCAATTAATCTGTTCTTCAACAATTCCCATCTACAAGTATCCCATTTTATAATTGGCTTAGGAATCACCCAAAACACTATGTAACACCATTTCCCATCTGTAGATACATCTTCACAAAAAAAAAAAAAGACCATAAAAAAGTCAAAATATCAAATTCTCATTATATTCACAAAATCAAAACTGAAATACAAAACTGGGTTTTTAGTTTTTTACCTCCTCTAACAATGGTGAGACCAAAAAAGAGTAAGATACGGCATAAATCACAGCCTAAACCGGTTTTGTCAGGGCAGTTAATGGTGATGACACTGGGTTCTGCTTCATTCTTTGATTGATTTATGATCACTACGTCGTCGTGTAGGATACCCATAGCTTTGTTCTTATTCTCAGCTTTCAGAAAAACAAAAAAACCATTGAATGATTCTTGATTTTTATTCATTAGGGGGCTGGGAGTGCTTTCATTTGGCTGTTTTTGAAGGTCCCAGATTATAAAGTGTAAAAGTAATTACATTTTGTCTTTCTAATTAAAAAAAAAATTAGTAAATTAATTTTTCTACGAGTAAATCGCTTTTTTTCTTTTTTCCTTTTTTAATTTTCGTCCATTTGTGCATCTCATAATTCATGCTAACTATGAGAACTAACTTTTAAGAGTTGAGATGAATGAGGTTTTTAATAAAATAATTAATTTACTTTTTAATTATTAGAAAATAGAAAAGACAGTATGCAATCTCTATAGTACTTTGTTTCTTATTACATTAGTGACAAAAATAAATTATTAAAATAAATTATAAAAATTAAAAAATAAAAAATTATAAAATTAGGTTCAATCATGAGCTTAATTGATTTTTAACTCAATTCGATCGACCGTTGTTTCAGATTGATGTATTGATCGATTTCTAATCTAAATCTAATTTCACCATATTTGTATAATAATATCTATTTTATTTCATATTTTAATCATTTTTATGGTAAAATTATTATGAAGACTTTTATATCAAGAGCAAGATTATATTTTATTCTATCTACTCAAAAAATATCTAAATTAGTCTTTGTAAGTTAATTTAAAGAACAAATTAATCATTTCTATTAAGAATTTTATCTATTTATACTGTTAAAAACTAGCGTGGCTGATGGAATAATTAGACATTGACACGTGACACGCCACATATATCTCATATTAACGTATAATAACAGAAATAAATAAAATTTTTAATAGAATAACATTTTACCCTTTAATTTAAAATATAAAATTAATTTAATAATTTTTAATAAAACGAGTAAAATACAATTCAACTCTTATTATAGGAGGTTCCACTATAATTTTACCAATTCTTTATGGAATCTAATATCAACCGGAAATGAAGATATTTTGATTTTACCTGTTACTTTCACTCCATTGGGTCAGCATTTACGTTAACCGATCGTGACTCACCCACACACGGGCTACCGCCATCACGTGTCGTATTTTCTGGATGGTCCCCATTGGTCACGTGACTTTCTAAGGCTTTAAAACCTAGGTTGCTGGAAAAAGTTACCTTTTGTCATTTGTCAACTACACATCACCGTTTCGAGTTTTTTTTCTAATAATAATATTAAAATTAATACAAAGTTTCTCATCCAATAAGATCCCACCACTTGTTAATGATAAATCCAGCAAAGCACACATGAAAACTACATTTTTTATTTTAAATATATATTTTTCATTATTTATTTATTTTTAAAACTCGATATTTATAGATGTTAAAATCTTTATAAAATTAATTTTTTATAAAATTCATGCTCAAAATTTATGAAAAGTACATCATACTTAACCTCAACATTCACGGATGTCAAGATTAGAGTACTTTCATAAATCTATGGCAATCTGATTCTCATCATTTAGAACATATTAAACTAAACTTACATTAAGTTTGACACTCATGAATATCGAGATTAGTCTCATTTAATAGAGATTCTCTCAAGAATCTTGTACTTACACTGATACAGATTTGACTTATGATATACTCAGGTTAAAGTACCTAAAAAGTCCCTATAATATAGGAGTTGGATTAAATTAATACTAAATCCTAAACCGTAAACTCTAAATTTAAGCCTAAATCAAAACAATCACTAAATTGCTAGAGATTCATATTCAAGTTTCAATCCCTTGTACCCTAACTCTCCCGTTACAAATGCTTTTCACCAATGTTGTCTTTCACAAGTGTTTAAACATTATTTGGATACAAAAGTATATTCAAAACGAACCCAGAACCCTAAATTGGGTTTATGATTTATCAAATGTTTAACTTTAGTTTTGAGGGAGGGATGAATCAAGATTTAGGGTTAACAGAGTTAGAGTTTAAAGAGTATTGTATATAAATTAATAAATAAATAAAAACTTTGATCTACAAACATGGAATATATTAATTGAATTGTTAAAATATGTATCATACAAAAAAATTATGAAAGTGTGTAAACTATTTTACTCGTACACATGCCAAGTTGAAAGACAAAAGGCAGAGCCTGGATGAATCAATAACTAAGGCCAAGTTGAAGTCCAAGAGCAGCATGGATAAGAAACAATGCCATTATCCCACTGCCTAAAATCCCATGCACATTTCTCAATCCAGGTTTACCCTACAAAATGATACCATTATAGTATAGAAAAATAAACATAATAATGAAAAAGAGATTGTCTGTTTTAGGATCAAACCAAATGTTTTCATCAATTTACCTCAAACAATGTTGGCAAAATGGTTTGGATTGTCAATAGGGTAAGACCAATGAAACCTGTAACAGCATGTGGACTGCAAAAAAACACAAAGATGACATTCATGGTGGCTTATATACATTTCAAGAAATATAAAGATGGAAGGTAAAAGTACCATGGAGACCTTTGTATTAGGAGTCTGATTGCATTTTGCTCCCTTTATTCAAAAATGTGCAAATTTGTCCATGTGCATTACATCAAAGAGCAAACTAATTATTTCTGTTAAAAATTTCATCTATTTCTATTGTTAAAAACTAGTGTGGCTCACGTGTACCTCATTCTGATGTACATGAACCAGTTTTCAACAGTAAAATAGATATAACTTTTAACAGAAAGACCAGTTTGCTGTTTAATCTAATGTGGAGGGACAAATTTATATATTTATTAAGTAGAGGAAGCAAAATGCAATCCAACTTTTAGTACAAGAGCTTCCATGATACTTTTACATAAGATGGAATTATATATGATTACCTTTCAAAAATAGGTTTGTCTGAAGTTAAAAGAGATGTTACTCCACCTGTTGCTCCTAAAGCAAAGAAGAAAAACACACCACCTAGAAGCTTTGGGTGCAAATCTTTAGCCTTGGCCTTTTCCTCCTAACATGATCATAGAAATTAAAACCGTTACGGTATGGTTGATCTTTCACGGTTTTTTAGTATTTTCCGTCATTCACGACTGAAAACCAGTTTGGGTTTTTAAGACTTTCTTACCACATCATCGGAATAACGAATGCGGAAGCCTAGATATGTTCCATACCCTCCCATGGCAAAAAGCACTACTGCCTAATAACATATGAAAAAAAACATAGCTAAGAATAATGTGAAAGGTAAAGCAATTTCCAACAGATAGATTCAGAAACAAGGCATAGAATCTTTATACCATATTGCCTGGGTGCCCCCAATGGACAAGCCAATCAGGTAGATTCCATGATTTCACTAGCTCAACAAACGGACCAAAGAGAGACCTTACAGTCCCAGCTGCTTGTAAACATATTCAAAGCTTGAAATAATTAGCAATGATCCAAATTCTACCTCTCTATCTACTAGTTTATCCAACATATCAATCAAATTCCATGGAGCTTAACAGCAATCATGGTGAAAAACACTTTGTTGAGGGGAGGTCAGACTCGCTCCGGGAAAATTCTTCTCAAACGGCAGAGGTATTGTACCCGGGTGTCTATCCTTGATTTTATCTCCCAACTCGGCCCATGAACTCATCGAGGGCTCTCCGCGGAGTGGAAGACAAAACCCGAGCATAGACACCCGGGGCATAATAACTCCACCGTTTGAAGGGTCTGTCACCTCCTAACACTTGGAAAACTTTTCCAGAGAGTCCGACATCCTGTCAGCAACATCCCATAGACTTCTTCTTTGATATGGAACTGACAGAGTATTTCAAATAATATATTGCCACAAAACTTGTTAATACATTCGCATATGACATTTACATTCTCAATATTTCTACATTAGAGAATCATTTGAAAAGATCATATAAAACATTCTACAAAAGAAAATATGAGAGCAGCCATGGACTAAACCAGTAAGTCAAAACGAAGCAACTGCAGCATATATTAGTTACTATATACCTCCAGGAAGAGCAGCCAAAACTAGTAAAGGCAAAGGAGTGAAAGAGTACAATAATGTTTCACTAGACTCCTCCATTTCTTCCACTTTCACATCATCTCCTCCATTATCAACTTCACTAAGCTCATTTTTTGCAGCAAAACATTGGCTGAACATAACATTTGTCTTTCTTTTTGCTTGCAATACTAAAGGCAAACACTTGGTGGGCATGCCAAAAGAGGTAGGCAAGGGATAAGGAAATGAAGCTGCAACAGTAGGGAGGATAGGGGTAGGCCTTGTACATAAGGCATGGAATCCATTTGCCAAAGCCATTTATGAAATAAGAAAAACAAAAGTTGGGGAAAAGAGCAAAGGAATGAAAGAATGTCAGAGCTTGAAGACGAGGATTAGAGGAAAGAGCTAAAGTGAGAGAGGAAAGGTGAAGAAAGAGACACGCCAATAGATTGTGGAACCTTTACACGTGCTCTCCATACGCTTCCTTTCCTTTCTAGATTGTTTCAATGTTGTGAGAGTCGTTCCGATACTCCGTTCGAGTGAACTCATATCGATTCGTAGGTTAGTTGATTTTATGTGTCTCTTTCATTCGGTTTAGAATGTTTTAATCATGATTTTCAAAACCCAATTCAATTAATTTAAATTTAAATTTGATTTAATAATAGAAAGTTAATAATCTAAAATTCATTGATCAAAAGTAAATTCAAATTTTAAATTAACTCGAATTCAAAAAAGATCTACACTCTGAAGTAATCAGAATCTAAAATGACCAAAATAAATAGACCCAAAATGACTTGAACATGAAGCAATCGGTACCCATAGTAACTCAATCCGAAAAACCAAAGTCTCAAACCTAAAATGTCTCCAACCCAAAGCAAAAATAATCCTGACTCAAAATCAACTCAAACCTGAAATAATCTAAACTCAACCCGACCCAAAATAATGTCGAAAATTTTATGACCCAAATTAATCAAATTCAACACAACCCGAAGTATCAAATTCTATTTCAACCTTTTAGTTACTACAAAGGAACGTTGATTTAGAAAAAAAAAAAAATCCCCTACTCAATGGTTGTGTGTTATCATGATTCAGCAATTCATGAAAATTCTACAATGGGTTACGTTTTAACTAGAAATTTTGACATTGATATAAAATTAGAAATTTTAATATAATTTAAAATTTTTGGTATGAGCTTTTAGAGAGGAAAAAAAACATCATCTTTGAATGGACCTTTTATTAAGTTGATTAAGGTGAAAAATGGAAAGAATCAGCCACGAATCTCATAGATAACGTACTTTGAACTGTGAGTAATTCAGTATATGAGAACAGGAAAATTTGCACTGAAAACTCATCAAACCAACATTTCAAGAAATGCTATATAGGAGCTTATTATTTGCAGGAAACTCCTTAGCTGCAACTTGTTAAGTTCCCATGTTTCAAATTCCCAACTCACTGAATCTTTAAAGCTCTGAACTCAATGGGCAAATTTTGGTGGACAATGTTCCACCTAAAGTTCCTACAAAACCTCCTACAAGATTCCGAGATACTCGATGTTTTACAGAAACCAAAAGATATACACCATCGCTGAAAGTCATTTGTACAAATTCTAGCACTAGATAGAAAAAGAAAACCTATTGCTTCAATGTCTTTCTACTGTAAGTCACTGGAAAAAAACTTACACAACTATTACCTAACCTATCAAAAGTTATATAGGTTTTCGGTGATATCACAACGAAAACATTGAAGTCTTTATTTTGTGTTCGACTGGAAATGGATGACTTCACTCCCCAAATCCTGTGGCCATGCATGAAAGAAGCCAACATCCCCAATGCAAGCAACGAGCTTGCTCTGTTCTAATCGACATCATCGGATGCTAAAACCAATCCATCACTTTACTCTTGGCAAACAATCTGCAATTACGAGTATAAATTAACAATGGTACATCAGCAAACATTTTAAATCTTGTTGAGCGTCAGTTGGCTCCTTCAAGAGAAGTCTTTGAAGTGTCATCCGCCGGGCAACCAACTGCACCCCCAACAACCAAAGGTATGTCCCCCGAAGGAGGGTGTTGTCTCCTGTGCTCTACCGAGAGCCAGCATGCTATGAGCGGCTGCCCTGAGGGCTCTTGGCAGAGCACGGGAGACAAAACCCTATCCCTAGGGATAATTCCTTCGGTTGTTGGGGGTCCGATTGGTTGTCTGGCAGATGATACTTCGAGAACTTCTCCAAAGAAACTGACCGACCCTCAACAAATCTTAAGACAGAAGTAGTAGACATCTTCACTATTTCAAAAGTAGAGGTAGGGCTCCCTATGCCATATCGAGGACTCTCAAAGTTCAGGCTGACATCAGTTTAGGCTTAATAAGCAACCAGAAACCCGAGAGTACCGAATATAATATACTGTAAGAATGGAGATTACTCATTGAAATGCCATTTTACCTTAATGTTAATGCAGAATACAAAGAGTCTCTCTCTTTTATCCAACTGAAGTTTATCTATCAACTCGGAGAATGTTGTTACATATTCTACTGCTGGTTGTTGACTCTCTTTGAGGATCAAGTGTCCATTGACCGTCAACAACAAATTTTATCTGCAATTTAAACAAAATGATGGAATGAAAGTCTTAAACGGTATCGTTTACTATCATTCAAAAAACAAAGTATCAGTTTTAGGATATCTATAGGAATCTAAACAGCATAAAATAAGCAGGGCAGCCCTTTGAAGTGAATTGAAAACCAAATGGTTTGGATATATGAAACAAAATGTGAAGTAAACACATTAATATGTCGGTTGCGAATATAGCAATGTAGCCACTAAGAGAAAGTTATTATGTTATTCAGTAGTTCATAATACCTCATATACCCCGGGATAAAGCCATAGCACCGTTGACCATATTTTGGACTTACTGGCAAGTATGTGAAACGTAATAAGTTCAAAAATCATATACTAATAATAACAAAATGTGATCGCACATAACATATAATTTAATCTAAAAATACCAATAATCAATCAAAAAAGTTATTTGACAAAAGAGAACATGGAACACCTTGATTCAAGGGGGGTTTTAGTGGTAGAAGATGGCTTAGGATCCAATTTAATCCGATGATGCCAACCATTGAAGCTACCAGATACTTCCACAATTTCACCATCTCCAGTGTATTCGAGTTGCACCTATTATTGTAGTAAAAAATTCAGTTTTGTTTGGTTTGATATTTACTTGAAAAAAAAAAAACTACAATAACAAGAAGCAAGAAAATTATAGGGGAGATCAACACAAAAGGATAACATAATCTCATTCTCCGAATGATTTTAGTAAGAAAATAATAGGGTTAAATCATTATTTGGGGTCTGAATTTGGCAACGCTCTCACATTGAGGCCTGAACTTTTTTTAATCCATGTTTGTCCTTAAACTTGATAATTGTTCCCATATTGGAGGTTTGAACTAGGAAATTGTTCCCACATTAGGGCTTAAACTTTTTTTTGTCCAAGTTAGTCCCTAAACTAGGTAATTGCTTCCCATACTGGGGACCAAACTTTAGGGTTTTCAAGGAAATAGCAGGGACTAACTTGGACCAAACAAAAGTTCAGGCCCCAATGTAGGAGTAGTTGCCAAGTTCAAGCCCCAAAAAGTGATTTAACCCAAAATAATATTATGATCCTTAAAAATATATATAAACAAAATAGTGGAAAACAGAAAAAGAATGAAGAAGCCAACCAAGACTGCTACAAAAATGCACCTCTTGTAGGCCCGATAAGCTTTCTTCAGCAGCAAGCAATTCAGCATCCTTCTCAGAGACAAGTTTTTGAGCTTTTTGGATCTCTGTTTCAGCCTTGTTTTGCATGGAAGCCAAAGCAATCTAGATAAAAAAAGAGTGATAAGAAAAGTTATACTGATATGAACCCTCAAAAAATGCGTAGCAAAAATGTGTACGTCGGACTTTATACAGTACATGTGCAAGAATCATAAAAAATGGTTTACAAAGAAACATGCCTTCGGAAAATAACTATTGTACCTTTTCCTTTTCAATCTGCTCCTTCAATAGGGATAATTCGAATTCCTTCTGGTGCTATTCACACGAAGAGAAGCAATAAAGACGTTAATGGTTTATTTATGTTAAGGAAAAAAACTTTATATACTGAGAAAACTACAGAGAAATAGTTAGTGGTAAGAGACATTATACATTAAAATTATATACCAGCAAAAACTTGAGATGATTAATCTCAATTATGGTGTCCCTTCCAGTGGTCTGCAACAAAGAGGAACATACAATGAGATATTATATGTGAAAATAAACACTGAATTTAAACCGAATTAGAAATAGAAAAACCTTGGAATCCAAATCCTCCCTTGAATCATCACTGTTTAGTGTTTGAGCTTCCATCTTGTCATAACTGCAAATAAATTAAATTCTGGTTCAACCATGTTACTTGGACAACACGGTATGTTAAATTTCTTTTTTCCCAAGATTTCTATGTATTTGGAGGGTCCTTGGAGGATATTGTCAAACACAGGTATTTTGAGAAAAAAGAAGAGTCGAAGCAACATAAAAGTTTAATGACACTAAACCACTCACTGATCAGAAAGTAATACGAGCTTAATGAATGGCTAACCTCCAAGGAAGATAATCCATTGCTACGGGAGGAGCAACCTGCTTGGCGACTGTTGCACTTCCATTCGATTTGAAGACAGCATCATAAGCATTTCTCGAGTGATCTTCACTTCCTGTCCTTGATTGAGTTGCTACTTCATCATTAGTTTCATTTAATTTCTCGTAAACAGTATCTGCATAGCAAGCACCTACAGATACTTCATGTTTCGAACCGACCAAATAAATAAAGAGGCAAATTTTCAATTTTGAAACATCCATTATCATTCTTTCCAGGAATGTACTAGCGTATTGAGGAAATACTAACAGCTGCTATTTATCTACTGAAACTTACACTCAATTGCATCCAAATCTCCACTCTGAACAAATCTCGCAACTTTTTCCTCCAAAATTGACATGGCCGGAGTTTCTTCAGGCATGAAACTACTATCATCAGAATTCTGGTCCAGATTAACACTCAAACTCCCAGAATAGTTTTCCTCGAACGGGAGCAAAGTTGATGCGGAAACATCTTCAAGTACAGTGCTTTCCATTTCCATTTGATCTCCTGAAGTATACACTGTAGTTTCCCTCATGCAATTATGGTTATCGGAATCAATATCCTCTGCAACCAACTTATTCTCCGTGTTGAAAACTTCGGTTGACAAAGGAACAACTTCAATTGCATTCTCCCTCTTTAGATATTGACCTTCAAAACAATAGAAACAAGTTACCAACAACACTAAAGTTCGATTAAAACGAGAGGGTTCATGCATTGGTAAAGAAATTTATATTGACCTTCAAAAGTATCTTCCGAATCACCGTTGGCATCGTGCTTTTGAACTACACTTGTATCTGCAATAAGTCCATCGGTTTCTGGTGAGCTTGAAAGAAGCTTTTGGATAAGCTTGTATCCTCTCCTTCGAACAATGTTAGCCAGATCATTCCTAAAGAGGAACAATTAAGCAACAAGGTTTAAACTTGGTTCCTTTCATTTCAATCATTAGTAATTTAGAAACATAAATATCTCCAAAATAAAAACTTGGTTTGATTCAAGGCCAAAAGGTTTAAACTTTTTTCATACAAACCCCCCAATTTCCCTAACAAATTAAATAACAAACAAAAACTTGATCTTAATCAAGACCAAAAGGTTAAACTTTTCATACAAACCCCAAATTTCCCTAACAATTCAAATAACAAATCAGAACTTTGGTCTTAATCAAGGCTAAAAAGCTTACATTTTTCATTCAAACCCACAATTTCCATAACAATTCAAATAAACAATCAAAACTTGGTTTTATTCAAAGCCAAAGTTTAAACTTTTTTCATACAAACCCCAAAATTTCCCTAACAATTAAGACCAAAAGGTTAAACATTTCATACAAACCCCCCAATTTCCCTAACAATTCAAATAACAAATCAGAACTTGGTCTCAATCAAGGCCAAAAGGTTTAAACTTTTTTCATACGAACCCTCAATTTCCTTCACAATCCAAATAAACAATCAAAATTTGGTTTCAATCAAAGCCAAAGTTTGAACTTTTAATACAACCCACAATTTCCTTTACGATTCAAATAAACAATCAGGACTTTGTTTCAATCAAGGCCAAAAGGTTAAACTTTTCCATACAAACCCCTAATTTCCCTAACAATTCAAATGAACCCCTTTTCAAATGAAACAAAATAAATTAACAAAAACTATGAATTTTCAACAGTAAAATTACCTTCCATGCTGAGTAAGTTCTTTAAAGGAAGGAACATGACCCTCTGGAAGTCCAACCTCAGCTACAAATTCCCTTATATCATTACACAGTTCCTCATTACTCTTTACCTTTCTTCCACTCCTAATTCAAAGAAACAAATAACAAAACCAATGAGGAAACTAAACAGGCAATTGAACCATTAATAAAAATAAATAAAAAACTTTATACAAAAAAGTACAAACCTGGGTCTTTTAATAGAAAAGGCACATATTTTTAAGCTTCTTCTAGGTCTATATTCATGGGTTTTCCAGCTTATCCATTGTTGAGGCTTTGATGAGAAGATAGGTTTATGAGAAGAGAAGGAAATGAAAGTTGGAAATTGAAACAAAGCTGCCATTGTGAGTGAAACCTTGTTGTAGCATTGAATACTTTATTATCGTTCTATAATGTTTTCATGTCAGACAAAGCAGTCTTAGATTTGGGATACACAGGCTTTATATATATATAATTAATGATTTCAGGTTTGAGGCTTGCTGAAAACAAGGTGGTGGGTTGCTGGTGTTTTACTAGATTTTTTAGTTTAATAGTATCAATGGAGTTATTTTAAACTGTCAATTTGATGATTTTATTGAAATGAAATCTCAGTAAAACATTATCTTTAAGATTTTTTTGTTCCAGTTTTTTCTGTGTTTTTCTTTTAGATAACTTTGAACAAGTATTGTCATTTGGAAGGCCCAAAAGGAAGGGTTTTCCTTGCCAAAATAGCCCACAAAGTTGTTTCCAATGCTGGGCTTTGAAGACAAATTCAGTAGCATAAAAGAAACATATTTAAAAGATGATCATGATTGTTTTTTTTTTTAATTTCTCAAAGTATCTATTAGAGCGAGTCTAGTAAACTAATTATGCACATTCTATAGACCGTCAAGAGGTAAATATGACCACGAGTTTTAAATTTGTTCCATACTCAATACGAGGATCAAACCCTCGACTACTGATTAATGTAAGAGAGACTTTTACCATTTCACTAACTCTCGTGCTTTGAAATTTCATTTTATAAAGTAAAATTGTTATTTTAAAGTAAGTACAAAAAAATATGTAAAATTTCATTTCACCAAAAAAAAAATGTAAGTACAAAGCGACTAAAAATATGTAAAATGCATATAAAATCTATACTATATATTAAAAGTTAATTGAGTTAGTATTAGTTATCAATAAGATCTCAATTTAGTTAGGAAATTATCAAATATCTCTTCATTTTATGAAGTAAAATTGTTATTTTAAGGGTATTTATATCTTTTTAATATATATACACTAATACGTATTATGGAATTTGAACCCACAATATGATAATTTTGAATTCTGACTACTTAATTATACAATTTCAACTAAAGTTATATTATAAATTTGTTATATATTTATATTTTTTTTATAAAAATTAAAAATATATATACACATACGACAATTATGAGATTTGAACCAAAGACAATCATAATCTTGGTTATCATTACTTTATAATTTCAACTAAAATTATATTTAACTTTTATAATAAATTTTAATAAATTTATTATATAATTATTTTCACCCACATCATGAATGTGTTATAATCTAATAATAATAGAATTAATTCATTTTAAAATTAAAAAAAAAATGATGAAATTGATTTATTGAAAACATCCTTATTTTTCACTTCACCAAAAAGTCTAGTAAATTTATTTATAGTTTGACCCTCCAATTTTTACTCACATTTGAATTTGGGAGTTTTTTTTCCACCGCCACTATTGCAAAGAGATAGAAAATTACAAACAAAAAGAAAATGAAACCCCACATTTGCTTGCTTCAAGAAAATTAGCATTTTTCTTGCATTTTTCTTCTAGAAAAGAGAAATTATATTTTCTATTGGGACCATAGATGAACTTTAGCATTTTCTTGATATTTGCAAAAAAAAAAAAAATTGTGGCTTTAAATAAATTAGTCCAAATAATAAAATATATCAAATTTATACATGAATTTTGGTTTAATGTGTAGTTTAATACATGAATTCTAGTTTCGTGCAATTATACATGTTTAAAGAAATGAATAAATATATTTATTTTCATATTGAACTAATATAATTATTTGTGTATGCAATATATTAATATAAAATAGTGTTACTTCGATAATATTGTTAATAATTTTGTGAAAATTGAATTAAATCAAAGTTTCATTTATAAAATCACACAAAATTAAAATTTATGTATGACATTGCAAATTGGATCAGAGTTCATGTACAATTTTTATATTAATCCCAAATTAATATGGTTTTACACACTTTCATAATTTTTCCTATGACTGTTATTATTTTTATTCAGTGAAGGGTTCACTTATAATGGTTGGATTGCTAAAATATTAGTTGTAGAAAAAATTATGGAAGTGTTTAAAATCATAATTTTACATAGGTGTAAGTAGATTATTCTCCTTTTATTTATCATAAAATGCAAAAGTATTCTTTTTAATGTTTTAGTATTTTTTTGAATGGTAAAATATTTTTTTGTTAGTGATGGATCGAGCTTGACAATATTATTTGAAGGGAGCAAATCGGGCTTACAAAATTTGGGTTGTTATAAAATTAACATGAGTTAGGAGGATGTTTAAGCTTTGTGTACTAGGATACCATTTGATGATTAAGTTAGCAAAGTATGATTGTGGAATAAGTAAGGTTTAAACATGTAAAGTTGAGAGTGGAGAAAGAGGAGGGCCATACATCAAGTATTTATCAAACCATGAATAGGAAAATTGGAAGAAATCCTAATAGCGAGTGCAATGGCAAGTGATGGTTAGTAAGGTGGAATAAGATTAAATGTGACTAAGAATAAAGCTAATCTAAGAAATACGAGTTAAAATACTAAAAGTCCCTCATAAGTTGTAAATGGATCCTATTCATATATTTTAAGAATAGGAATAATGACATGAGTTTTGGGGGTTTTAGAGGAGATTATTAATTTTTAAATTAATAATTTTAATTGTTGTTTGGGTAATAATGAGTAGTGAACTACAATTAAAGAATCGGAGAAGCAATCAATAATTTTAGGGTAGGTTAAGAGATTTTTTAACTAATTTCATATCTAATCGATCAAGTCAAGTCAAGCTCTTTAGAATATTCAAGTATGAAAATAACCTCAAAATATTGTCATATTTTGGGGTTATTTATACTTCTTTTTCTTTGGTGAAATAGTACCTTATAAAACTTCTTTTATAAAACATCTCTCGAAGAATGTGCCTTCTCGAATAATATTGTTCTAATGATTAGTTATTCTGCAATGGAATCATTCTTGAAAAAGATTGTTTTAAATGGCAATTATTGTTAGAGCAGAGTTATATTAAGGACACATGGCAACACAACAAGCTGCTCGAAAGACACCCTTCTGATAAGTGTCAAAAGTAACATAATTTAACTTCATTTTTAGTGCATTTTTGGATGATTATGTGACATTAATTGTGAATTATATACTCCTAATCCTTTTATATTCATGTTTTGATGCTTAATAAGGCAATTGAGAGTAATAGGAGTGAAAAACGAGTGGAAATTAGAACATTGGAGCATTCTGGAAGCTATATACATGCAACAGACTTTTACATAGGCAATCCACATGGCTATGTGATCCATACGGGTGTGTATCCATGATGTGTTGATCTTGGGAACCGTGCGCACTAACAATTGAAAATTGCAATTTTTAGGATTTTTTGACATTTTAAAAAGACATAAATAAGGAAATAAAGTAGGGAAGTGTTGGAAAATCGGGTTTGGAAAACGCAGTCGAAAATAGGTTTAAGGGAAAACCAAAATTTTAAAATTTTTTTTTTCTAAAAACAAGAACTTGATTGTATTATCTAAAGTAAGAAACACTTAATCAAAATCATACATTTATGATTCATTTAGGATGAACGCTTCAATCTAGTTCGCTTCAATCCAATAGTCTTCTCCGCTATCTACAAGCTCACGTCTGTCAAGTCTGGGCTCGCTTCGAATCAAAAAAAATTTCACAAAATTACCAATGGGTCAATTTCATAATTTCTCTAAACTTATTGAGTCACAAAATTATTCCAAACTAACTATTCTAAATAAAATTTGTTCTTACTAAATAAATATTAAATATTGAGACCCGTAATTTCTCCAAATCAATTTTGTTATTAATTTTAGAAGCACATTTTCTCATAAAGTAAATTGATAATTTTGTCAACCTTGTAATTTTGATTGCAGAATTACCGAAGAAACTTTTAAATAAGGTTATGGGTTTTTGATAGCTACTTGTTGTATTTGAATAAAAAAATTTTAAAAAATTTCAGACGACACCGTTCTAGCCAAGGCAATGAATTATAAAAGTCAATCATAAATTTATGGAGGATGGAATTAAAGAAGATTCTAAACTCAAAGAGAAGGTAATGACATCATATCATTAAAGATTAAACACATTTTCAATGACTTATATGGAAGATTGTTGATATACAAATATATGAACCACAAATTTTCCAAAGATATTTCTTTTGGGAATTCATAATTTGATATTATTGTTCAAAAGTTCATGTGATTGGATTACATATTAATCACATTTATTAGCAATCTGTATTTTAGCTACGAACCAATCCAACTTTTATTAGAAGAAGATTTCAACATATTTAATATTCTAGTTATACAAAATATATATTTAATTACATGTTTTTCTCCATGAAATTTTCTCTTATCTATCGCCCGCCTTTTTCCTCTCCCATCAACCCTTTCTTTTTTTCTTATTCTCATTCATTACACACGTCTTTTCTCTTTTCAGTTTGCAGATCTATTTTGTGGGTATCTTTGTTGTCTTCATAATTTGTGATGGACAGATGATGATGCCTGTTGTTCGCTAAAACTTCACCGACCACCAGTAGTTTTTCTTGAAAAGTGGGTGGCTCTTCGTCAACTTTTTTAATTTATTTCTAGTTTGAGAGTATTTCAGAATAATAAATAATTTCATGTGTCAATTTGGACACGTGTTGTCTTAAGTTTTATATTTTTTGTTTATTCTTTCATTGTTTAATAAGTCTTCAGTTTTAGAAGTTTTTGTCTGCTCTTGTAGCACGTTTTTTTAGTCTTGCTTATGAATGTAATTTTAGTTTTACAAATGATTTTAGGAATGATTTTGTTGTCGTCCTCTCCAGTTTAGTGAATGCTTGATTCTTTTGTCGATTTTTGCTCGCCGCTTTGAACCATCCGGGGCTAATTTCATTATCGTATTAAGTGCTTACAATCACTCCAGATATATAATGCTTGAGTTGTAACAAAACCAATTGTCAACGTGTCATAATGTTCTATTAATACTGAGACTAAATCCTTTATTGTATTGATGGAGCTTGTCATTCACCATCTACGACGAGTGTTTGCTATTTTTTTCCCTTCTGAATTTTATGATTCCATTCATTGAATGAATTAGTGAATTTACCTTTCAAAAAAATTATAAGTCTTTCCCTTAATTAATATTTTAACTTTTTAAGTGTCATTATAATAACAAGTGGTTCTAACCCGAGATTAATATTGTTTGGATTAAGAGTGATATTTAAATAAAACTTTTTTAATAATAATGACGTCAGGTTCGATCTTGATTCAAATGCTTAGTTCAAATACAATAAATTTATATACAGACTGCAATTCTTGTATAATATATTTGGTTACGTATATATATAAATTTCTCGATAAATATGAGATTTGATTTTACTCTTATATTTATAAATTTATGTTTTTCAAATTTGATTTCTATATTTCTTCAATGATTAAAGAAGTGTTTAATTTGAAGATTCAAAAATTATAATTATAAAGGATTAATTTAGTTTCAATGGACATCTATAGATACGTAAGAAATCATATGACTTTTTTGCTTTGAACAAACTAAAAGTGTATAAACTATCTTTCAATATATATATATATATATATAACACTATAGGCTATCATTTTCAATGTAAATTGTGTCTCAGTACTTCTAATTTTAGTTGACTTTTGTATTCTTTTAAGCAACGAAATAGTAAACCAAGATAGCTAATTAGGCTTTAATAGTGTTGGACAAAGATTTGAGGTTGTGAATTTTAATGATTTAGATTTGAGTATTATCTTGTGTAATTATAATGTGAGTTTATTTTATTTTATGTGTCTGTTTTTTGTGTGGGTTTTTTCTGATTTTTAAAAAAATTAATCTAATTTTTGTATAACTTTTTATCGGTTGTGCATTATATTAGTTGAATTCTATATTATAATTAGTCGAATATATATTTTTATTTGTAATCGTATTATTTTTTTACTAGAAAAATTTAATAAAGAAACACTAAGTTAAGGCTTTATTATTTGGTCCTTTTAGAGGCCTCCTTTGCACTAATTAAATTATAATAAAAGTATTTTGGCCTTTATATTAAGAGTTAGATTGCATTTTATCTTTCTAATAAGAAATAGAAAAATTAATTATTGTACATTAAAAAAAAAAAAGCAAATTGGTCTTTTTGTTAAAAAAATATCTATTTCTATTGTTAAAAACTGGTTCATGTATATCAGAATGAGATATGTGTGACACTTCACGTGTAACTTTCAAGTTACTCTATCAGTTGTGCCAGTTTTTAACAATAAAAATAGATATCAATTTATTCTTCGATCTAATGTATAAAGATTAATTTACCTATTTTTCAAATAAAAGAAATAAAATGTAATCGGATACTTATCAACACCGTAATATGTGAAAACCGTCCTATGGAAACTTCTTTTCATATAAAAGAAGGCTTGCCATTTTGACTTTTGTTTTCACACATCCTTAACTCTTTATATATATAACCATAATTTTTTCTTAGGTGTTACTTTAAAGCAGCTCTTGTTTTCTTCAAAAACCCAAAGTATATAACATAGAGATGGGAAGAGCTCCTTGTTGTGACAAATCTAATGTGAAGAAAGGTCCCTGGTCACCTGAAGAGGATGCAATGCTCAAAGACTTCATACACAAACATGGAACTGGTGGCAACTGGATTTCTCTCCCACAAAAAGCTGGTATGCATATGTGTGTATGTATGTATGTATGTATGTATGTATGTATGTATGTATGTATGTATGTATGTATGTTTTTTAATGTGTTTGGGTTTTATGTTATAGGTCTAAGGAGATGTGGGAAAAGTTGCAGATTAAGATGGCTGAACTATCTAAGGCCTAATATTAAACATGGAAAATTCACTGATGATGAAGATAGGATAATCTGCAATCTGTTTGCAAGCATTGGTAGCAGGTATATATATGTTTTATACACATATTAATCACATTTCTTGATGTGGGTCTTTTTTTGCTTTTTGCTTTTTGCTTTTAGTATCTTGTTTGTTTCCTGAGAAAATTAACTAAGAAAGGAAAAGACAAACTTTTTTCTATGTTAAATTTGAAGA
This sequence comes from Gossypium longicalyx, assembly GCA_025698465.1. Lineage (NCBI taxonomy): Eukaryota > Viridiplantae > Streptophyta > Magnoliopsida > Malvales > Malvaceae > Gossypium > Gossypium longicalyx. The sequence goes on along the minus strand of CM046995.1, from coordinate 1,656,732 downwards.
TTTTTCTTTTTACAGGTGGTCAATTATAGCAGCTAACTTACCAGGTAGAACTGATAATGATATCAAGAACTATTGGAACACAAAGTTGAAGAAGAAACTTTTTGGCATGGTTCCCCATAGCTATTCCTCATCAAGTTTTTCAAACATTACCACTGCTGGATCAGTTCTCCAATCACAGCAACATCGGGGGTTTTCCGCCAACCGGCTTGGCCGGAACAAAGACTCGGAGTTTGGATACGGTGGTGGCAGTGGTGGAAATCATGGTGATCAACAAATCGGCAACTTGGAGAGTTGTTTCTACAATGAAGGTGATAAAAATTACCACCACAACCTCATGGACTCATCTGGGGATATTGCTAATGGATTTTCAAGTTCCGTCGGTTCCATCGGTTCAACTTTCGATTCAAACTTTTTGTATGGTGAAACAACATCATTAGATTATGGGATAGAGGGAATTAACCAGCAAATTAGTAGTACTTCTTCAAGTTGTGAAGGCTTTGGTTTTTATCAACACAATGCATATGATTATCCATGTTAATTTGACAATTAGAGTTTGTGAATATCATAATATTGTATTTCATAAATTATTAAGGGGTAAAAGTACAATTTCATTATTACATTAATATGTAATTTTATAAAAAATTAAGGAGTTAAATAATAAATTTATTATCTTTTGGGGGCCAAGACTACTCTTATGTTCAATTCAACCGACCAATCTAATTATGTTGCGATAATTTTATTAAAACGTTTTCTTTAATTTAAATGAAATTTCGTTGGTTAACTTTGAATAAAGTCAAGCATAAGGTGAGGGGTGAGGGGCTTTTGGATCTTTGTGGAATTATTCCACAAAATCTGTCAATTTTATATATTTTAAGTACAATAAGCTAATAAAAATCTATGAAATGTGGGCACAATAAGCCAAAATCAATACATTAAAATAAGTTATCATTAAATAGTGGCCAATGTTGATTGTTGTAAAGACTCAAGTGTAAAACATATTAATTTCATAAATATTTGTTTAGTTTATTGATAAATTATAGAATTTTTTTAATGAATTTTATTTTTTTATAATTTTAAATATTAAAAATAAAATTAATTAGAAATTTGTTTAGTACAATATTCTTAGTGACAAAGATTATAGGTAATTTAAAATAAAAAAGAGATTGTTACGAAAAAGCGTATATTTTCTTTGCGACGATGGAGAGAGTTTATAGAAGGGGCTTGTTATGTGGAACGAGTATTTTACTATAGGGGTGGTGTCGGAGGGAGGGGTAGGGGTCCTGGCCCCTCTAAACGGAAAATTGTAAGTTTTACTCTTGAAGTTTTATAAAATTACAACTTAGTACATGATAAAAATTGTATTTTGGCCTTCCCAAATGATAAAGGTATAAACTAATAAAATGTTAAAATTAAAGTTTAAAACTTAATTTCGGCTCTCAGAAAAAATTCTGACTTTGCCCTTGCCTTACCAAGTAGAGGTAGGGACTAAATGTAATAAGAAAGAACTAAATATAGTTGTACTTTGTCTTGAAGAGTTGGTATAGGAGCTCTGAGATGTAACATGAATTCACTTTTTGTAAATTATCTCGAATTTGACAGTAATTACATGACTCTGAGTTAAGCGAGCTTTTATTTAAGTTAACCTCTTTTGTTCTGATAATTTTTTTGACCATCTGCTTTTGAATGAGGCAAAATTTTAAAATGTTAAAAGACTTTTTGACAATAAGTAGCATGGAACATGGAAAGCAAGTTTCAATTTCAGTTGGAGAGGGAAAAAAAAAAGTAGGACAGCAATAATAAATAAACCCAACTAGCTTATACTTATATACATGCATACATAAATAAACCCAACTAGCTTTTATATATATATATATATATATATATATATATATATATAATTGCAAAGTGGAAGAGAATCCTCATGGGGAAGGCAGTCCAAAGAGCTCCAAAATCATATGATCTAAAAGATAATGATGCCTTTGGGTACTTCTATCAATTATATTGGCTAAATCAAAGAAAGTGAATATTTATATAATATAGTTCTTCTCCCATAAGAAACATAAAAGAAAGGTATTATTTTAAAAAAATCCATTGACCTTTTCACATTTTGTCTTATTACATAAAAAAAATCAAATAGGTTTTTAAAGATAAATTATTTCTAAGTATTTTATATCCATAGTATAGGATTAAATCGTAAAAATTAATTGTTAATGGTGTAGGAAAAAAATATGGATTATTTTTTAAACATTTCTTATAGTAATATCTTAGACTTTCTTGTAATATGAAAATGCGATGATTTTTTTTTCTCACCCATTTTCATCCTTCATACCAACTAAAGGCCAAGGATGATATTAATAATGTTTGAGTATGCAGAAGTACGTTTATCCTCCTAATTAAAGGTTGAGAGGAGTTATGAATAGTTTTAAGTAATTTATAAAAAAAAATTTACAAGGACTAAATCCATAAATTAAATATAGATAAGGGACTAAAACCAAAATTTAACCCAAACTGTAAAAGATATGATCTTCAACCCAATTAAAGCCCAATTTTATCTATGAAAAAGGCCCTAAGAACCTCTAACATTCAAAGTGAATTAAGTCCAAAATATAACCATCTTGGTTATGTTAGGAAGGTTAAGGTTTAGTGATTTTCATTACTATATAAAAATATTATATCTAACTTTTCTCTCAAATTATTTTAAATTTAAAACCTATTATATATAAAACCTATCTTAGAGTCAAAGTAGCTTAGTTACATGATTAAATTATATTATTGGGGCCGATTGAGTTTTAGTTTGACTGATATCGGTATTATCATTCTATATTTAAGGGTTGTGGAGAGACTATGGGTAGTTCTAAGTATTATATCAAAAAAATTCATCTATTCTTATTGTTAAAAATTGACATGACTGATTAGAAAGTTACATATGACATGCTATATATACCTCATTCTGACGTATAAGAACCAATTTTTAATAGTAGAAATAGATACATTTTTAACAGAAACGATTAGCTTGTTCTTTAATATAACGCATAAGGAAAAAAGTAAATTGCAATCCGAATACTAATGCAAGGGTCTCCATTGTATTTTTACCATATACATATTATATATTCATGTAATTTTCCTGTGGGGTCTAATCACAATCAGCACATAATTCTCAGCAATAGCAGAAGAAATTTGCAGGTGGAAGCAGAAAGGACATGGCAGGCTGCAAGAAGGGGACTTTGAAAACCCAGAGTGCCAAAACAAAAGTATTGTTGAAGCACAGTGAATTTTATATAAAGATTTCATCTTTTTACCAATGTTGTATTGTTGTCAAAGTGCATTACACAGCAGGCAGCACCTAAGCAACAACATCATAAAAACAAAAAAGAAGAAAGTGCATGCCATGTTGGCTCTTTTCTTCAATTCCAAATGCTTCTTTGGACTGACTCACTTTCCCCCACACTTTGCTTTTCCTTTTTCCTTTTTTACATTTTGCCCTTTGTTTCCTCTTTTTTACGTTTGCATTACATCAAACTTTATTCACAATTATATATATAGGGAAAAGTGGAAATTTTGTATTAAAATTAAAATTTTAATTTTTGAAAGGGATCAAGATTTTTTCAAAAAATCTATTTAAAATAAGTTAAAAAATATTAAATTGAATTGTTTAAATTTAGAAGACACTCAAATACAAATTAAACCATTCAACTAAGGGGGTCAAAACCCCTACCAATCCCTTTGGCTATGTCTCGTATGTATGTATTCCAATTAGGAATTAATAAAATGGTTAGTTTGAGGTTTTGGGAACATTTATCTTTGACTTGAGTCTAATCATTTGTAAAGTTTACCTGTGCAAAATAGCTTTGAAAATAACAATCAATACATGATTTACGCAAGATAAGATTTGAACTTAAGACATCAAAATTTCAAGATCTCAACATTTGTTAATAGTGCAAGCTCTCGTTACGAGATTAAGGTTTCATGAAATTCAAGTTTTGGATGCACATTTCTCTTTTATTTACCCCATCCATAGTTGTGGAGATAACAACCCCTCCATGAGTTAATATGATGAGAGTTGAACTTAAGGCATCAAGATTTCAAGATCTCAAATTTTACTAATAGTTCAAGTCCTCGTTACGAGATTAAAGTTTCATGAAATTCAAGTTTTTGATGCACATTTCTCCTTTATTTACCCCATCCATAGTTGTGGAGATAACAACCCCTCCATGATCTTCGTAAGATAGGAGTTGAACTTAGGGCATTAAAATTTTAAGATCTCAACCGTTTTCAACTGTTCAATAATGGTATTAGGATTTCATGAAATTCAAGTTTTTTTATGCACATTTACCTCTCTTATAGGCTAATTTTGACATGTTAAGTTATTAAGAACTTGACATCAAAATTGTTAGGTTCAAGTCTCATCGTATATAAATACTACGTGAATCACAAAATAGTTTTGGAGAACCCATATATGATTTAATTAAGATGGGAGTTGAACTTAGCGCATCAAAATTTTAAAGTCTCAATTTTTACTGACAATGTAAGTCCTCGTTATGATTTTAGAATTGTTCGGATAGACATTTCTCTTTTATAATTACCCCTTCAATAGGCTGATTTTGACATAAGATGCTAAGCTATTTATTTCAATAATTCAACGTGCACATGCACCACAAACTTCTTTTTTCTAGACTCAGTACCGATTCATTCAAAACGTTACCCACAAATCTTTTCAACTTTTCTTTTTAAATTATTTTGGTTTGGGGGTTTTGGGTTCGGCCCCATTTGGGATTAAATCAAACATTATTGTATAGCTAACTTCATAGCTAGGAACAATGCTTTTAGACTTTGGTTGCCTCACACAATAGTTTTCACATGCTTCTGTGTTAGATTGGGACTTCTCATATATTAGAGTCCATTTATCTTTATTAAAGTTAGATTTTTAATGTCTTAATCAATTGCAGAATGGAAAACTACTCTTCCACTTATGAATTAGGCTAATAAGTACTGAAAACGAGGGATGAATATGAATATATTTTAGAAATTAAATATTTGAGTACTTCTTAGTTTATGAATTTTTAATCAAACAAACAATTAATTAAAATGTTATTCTGTTGATTGAAGGTTGATTCTTTTGGAAGAAAATTTTAAAATATTGTTTGTCTGGAATTGATAAATCCCTCAACGTATCGATTTTGTATCCAAACTCTATAAATAGTCTAAGGCTACTTGAAGAGGCAACAATCCAACAAAATTAAAACACCTCGTCAAGATGGATAATGCGAGTAAGATTTGACCTCACAAGTGCCCTACAACATGGTAGCATCGTTGTTCACAAGTACTCTATATATTGGAGGGGATAGGCTCAAACCCTAACAAACATAAATGCTCACATTTTCTTGGTAAGTTATCGTGCACTACACATGGTCTGCCCCAATAAGAGACTCCCACTTTATCAAATTTATCACTTTTTCAAACTCTCCACAAATTTAAAAATTAAAACCAAATAAAAAACATTTACTAACCACCCTAAAATGATTGCATTAACAATTGAATTAATTTTCGAAGTTGAAGATATTTTATCTTGACATTATCAGCATCAATTTTATTTTAAGAAAGCTTTAGTTCCAGTGATGAAAATGACCTAATCTTTTTTTTTTCTGTTATGTTTCTTCCTTTAAAATTTTTCATGCATGAACCATGATCTCATGGTAGGGAATACCACACATGTTGAGCATATGCAAAGGGTCAACTCTTGTTTCTTAAGGCAACAAACTTTTTGGGTTTGCTTTTATAGGGCTGCTAATGTTTCCAATGCTCATCCAACATATTTTTGGATAGGTTAAAATATGTTTGGGGAAATTTTGAAATTTAGTTTTTATATTTTTATTTTTATTTTTATATTATTAAATTTTTCGTTTTTGTGAAAATTTTAACAGTGTCAACTGTTGAATTTAAATTTTAAATTTTTAAAATTAAATTAATTAAATTTCTGAAAATAAAAGTATAAAGATTAAATTTTAAATTTTCAAAGAGTATAAAGACTAATAGCATGTTTTAAACATTCGGATACGATAATTCATTCCTCAATGACCACTAAATCACACTTGGAATAACAAAAATTAAGAATAATCTCAAATTCAATCATTAAACAATTTATTTCGGAAAAATAATATACGAAAAATTAAAATTAAAATTTCAATATTTGCATTTTATTTTTCATTTAGCATGCTAAAAAAGAACCCATTAGGTGGGTGGAAGAAAGGGATTTTTTAATACCAATTGTGACATACAGCTTAGCTTTAGCAATCAATCTCTCCATGACCCACACTACTCCAAGGAGATGACCATACCATGTCCGTACAACAAGAAAACTTATTGAGTTGAATGGTTAGTAACTAAGGTGATTAATTCAATAATAACTTTATTAGTTGAAGTATATTGAAATTATTAAATGGTTAAAATATATTATAAGATTTTTTGTATTCTTTATAAACTTGGAATTTAGTCTTTATATTTTTATTTTAAGGAAATTAGTCTTTCTATTTTTTCAGATTTTAAAATTCAAATCCAACTGTTAACACTCTTAAAATTATTTTTGTTAAATTCAAGTTCATTATAATATCATTTTGTAGTCACATTGCTATCAAGCAAGGGCGAAGCCAAAAAATATTTTTAAAGAGAGCGAAATTAAGTTGTATATTTTTACGATAGTAAGAATGCAATTTTACTATTTTAATAACCTATATTTTTATAATTTTTAAAAGATTAAATCAAATTTTTATTATTTGAGGGGCAAAGTGCAAATTTACCATTAATAATTTAAAATTTTATAAATTATAAATGAGATAAAAGGAAAATTTCTCATTTTAGGGAGGGTCGGGGCCTTGCCATCTCCCCTGGCTCCGCCCCTACTATCTAGTGTGTATTTTTTTTTTCAAAATATCACACTAAATTCCTAGGGGCCAAAGCTAAATTCAACAAAATGAACAATTAAACCTGAATTTTGGAGGACCAAAAAATTATAATCCAATCCTAATCTCCCTAAAAAAATATTTCTACCTTCATTTCGCCTAAGAACTTTAAGATCTTTGGTCCGAGCCTTGCCCTATGTAAATATATGGATTCTATCTTAGATTTATTTTGATTAATAAGTTACTTTGAGTTCAATTAATTATTGATTGATTCTTTTAAAACTGTTGTAGCCAAAAAAATATATTTTACCAATAAATATTGGGTGTAATAATAAAACATATTTACTCTAAAAAAAATACTCGAACTTTAAACTCGAAAATAACATTATTAAAAAAAATAACCACAAACCCACAATGATTAATCTCCATAAACCATAAAAGTAACTTAGAATATAGATTCATTAAAAAAACCCTTACTTTTATTAACTAAAAGACAATTTGGATGAAATTGATATATAACGCCACAAACACGTAATCATTAATCATTTAAAATACAAACAAATAACCCCCACCCCCTTAAATTTGCTTCAATGTAATTAACCCTACTTTAATCTCCAAATAATTTTGTTCCTCAATTCCCCAACCTGACTTAATTACATGCCTAAAAAGTTAAGTGTGATGTTAATGATTTTCGTTGAGGGATATTTATTGAAAGGTTAAATTTTGTACCAAGTCCCTATATTTTTTGTATATTTGAAATTTAATCTCTTATTTTTATTTTAAAAAATTTAATTTCTTTATTTTTTTTTCAATTTAAAAAAGTGAGTCTAATTGTTAGTATTGTTAAAATTGTTTCTTTAAATTAAGGTTCATTACAAGATCAATTTTTTTTAGTTACATGACTATCAAGTGTGTGTGCTTTATTTTAAAATGTCATATCAACAAATTTAAAAGAAAATTTTTAATCATGTTGAGGGGACTAACTCCTTCAAAAGAAGTTTTCGAAATGTCGTTCTCCGGCTAGTCAATTGGTGGTACCATACTTGCAAGTATGTTGCTTAAGTGCCTCATGTTGGTGGTTCAAGACCCCTGTTCGAGTCCCCCTTACTTAGGTAACTTCATAATTATTCTCACACACAATATTGACACCTCTCCCTTGAGCTTTACAAGTCTACCAACCAAGGCATTCCTAGCTCTGTGAACCAAACCTACCAAGTAGCCATTTACGACACGTTAGCTCTTGGCAGAGTACGGGAGACAACCCTCACCGAGAGATAATACCTTCGATTGTTGGGGGATCGATCAATTGCTCGACAAACAACACTTTAAAAACTTATTCTAAATGAATAGTCTTCTTCAAAAAATGATATTAACAATTAAACATAAATTTCGAAATCTAAAAAATATAAAACTAAATTTTTAATAATAAAAAATATATAAATAAATTTCAAATAATTAAAATCACGTAGACATATATCATATTTTAAGCTTATTAAAAACATACTTAAGGATCTGAATGTAGATTTTAAGATTCCAATTGAAGGTCTACAAAGATTTAATTAATCACAAATATTAAAAATCAGAAAAGATTTATTAAAGCATGTGACACAATCACTTTTTTCTCCCCTTTAAGTGAGGAAAATATTTGGCCAAGGTTGCTTCATGCATGCCATTAGATGTAGTGGAAACCACTTAAGTGAATAGAATATGTCGATTCTTTTTTTATTAATTAATTAATTAGTTCTTACAAAAGAAAATTAATTTAAGGGTAAATTGTGTCAAGGTCACTAAACTATTAGTATGTTTATATTTTGGTTAATCAACTTTAAAAAGTTAAGAAATAATCACTATATTCTTTGAATGTTTTCATTTAAATCACTCAACTGTTAAGTCTATTTTTCTTAAACTCCTATCCGTGAGCTTCGAGCGACGATTCGACCATCGGTAGAGTGAAATAGTACTCATCGATGAGTAGAAAAACATAACTTAGATTCAAATTGATCTGATGGCGGATGTTGAAGAAGAAAGTTGTCCAGATTTTAATTCGCAGATTCGTGACATTTAAATTTGTTTCATGAAAAAACTAAATTGTAAAAGAGAAGAGGAAATTTACCCTTTTGATTAGTGCTGGAGGTGAGATCAGAGAAGGCCATAACAGGGATTTTAACAACCCAATGAATTAAATGAAAACTTTCAAATAGTTTAGTGACCATTTTATAACTTTTTAAAGTTGAGTGACCAAAATGTAAAGTTACTAATAGTTCAATAACCTTGAATGTAATTTATCCAAAATTTTATTAATTTGCTTTTTGTATAAAATATTAGATTACAGTACATCCACACTGTAGGTGAAAAGAAATTATATAAAAGATACATTTATAAAAAAAATATCATGTTAAAAAACATACGAAGCTTTAGAGAGCATAGTCCCATAACGTATAAGTATTTTATAAGTTTTATATAAGAATATATAAAGATAAAAGCACCCTCGTAATAATATCAAATACTTTATAAACAAAATGCGTTTTTAGTCGTTTTTCAATTAAATTTGTGTCAAGTTGACTCGTGATATCAATTTAATCAGAGTTTTAAGTATATAATATAAATTATCGCATTTCAAAATTTTGAAAATAAAATAAAATTATTAATGAGGTGTTAGTTTAATGGAAAACTTTGAGTTTTTAGGCATAGAAAAAGTCAAATTGAATTCATAATTTAACACTAATTAGAAAGGTAATGGATCTTAGCAAATCAATTGAAAATTGAGTTCATAATAATTGTGATTAAATTTTGTACAATTTGCATCATTGGATGTACGTTTTAGAATTGTAAATTATTTTTATTAATTTAATAATTATCCAACTTTGATTTTTTTTTTTTTCATATTTAATATTTTTATGAGTTATGCCATGGAAGATAAGGGGAGAGCTTCCATTGAAGTAGCGAAAAAGAGTTAAAAAAAGGTACAAACCTGTAAAGTATGGAATATTCCCTTTATTACAATCAAAAGAATCAGAAATTTCATAAGCAATTCTTTTTCCTTTAAGAAGTTAATTATAAGTCTTAGTTCGATTAGTCTGTGTGTTATTATTAATGTAGGAATACGTGAGTTTGAATATACCGAAGCGTATTATCCTTCTAAGCCCCTATCTGTAAGGTATCTAATAGTTATCATAAAATAAAAGAAACTATTTTGAAAATTGTTGGTGTTAAATATTAGGGTAAACTATTATTTCATGTTAAAATAATTATCTAATAATATTAATTTTATTTTATCATTTCATGTTAAAATTGTTGGTGTTAAATATTAGGGTAAACTATTTTGAATGTCACTAAATTATTAGTAAGTTAATGTTTTGGTCATTCAATTTCAAAAGGTTACAAAATGATCATTAAACTATTCGAAAGTTTTCATGTTAAAATTTTTGTTGTATAGCCTTCTCTGTTTGCATCGCTTGCTCCAGTCGAAAACTCTTTTTCCCATTCTTTTCTACAGTTCAGTTTTTTTCATAAAACAATTTTGAATGTCATGGATCAGTGAATCGAAATCCAAATAACTTTCTTCTTCAACCTTTGATACTGATTGTCATATTATCTTGGACTTAAAGTATATTCTTTTACTCATCAATAGATACCAATTCACTATATCATTCGTCAAATTATTACTTAAAGCTCGTTAATTAATAACCCATTAATTTAAATAATCTTTTTTAAAATAATTTAATAATTATTTCATAACTTTTATAAGTTAAATCACTCAAATTTAAATTTATTAACAATTTAGTGATGTTGCCAAAATAATTGGGAATCTTCACTAGTCAAGAGAGTGGTTTGAATGGAAGGCCAAGTGCCCAAGTCCCATAAAATTTGACTTATTTTTTTTCCAGCTTTTGCAGGGAGCTACCAAAAGCTGAGTGTCCTATCATCTGCTGCATTTTTCAATGGTTGGTTGGTTGGGGACCATGATTTGAAAAACATATCCCATCTGAAAATTTTTAAAAGTATAAATTATTAATAATTAAAAAAGTTTTATAAAAAATTAAATTATTAAAAATTAAAGGAAATATATAATTTTACAAATAAAAAAAAAATCTTTGATGGGAACGAATCTAGACACCATGAAAAAGAGCTGAATATTTTTAAAACATTTTTGTCAATTCACTAATTTTTCGATTTAATTTATATAATTATTCGGATCAAATCAATAAATATACCTATTTATATATTTTTTTATCAAATGATGTTTTCCTAAATAAAAGGTAATAAAATACAAGGAAAAGGGAAATTTTTTCAGTGTCAGGTTTCTGCAAAGTGCAAAACAATATTGTATTTTACGCCATCAGAAAAGAAATAAATAAAATAATAAAAATACAGAAATAAAACCCCAAAGGCGTGATTAAAGTAACCGTGACATATAATGTGGAGTAATGAATACAGTTGATGTTGGCAGCTGAAAGCAACTGTTGTGAATATAAAATAAAATAAAAATTGGACTAAATTAAATTCAGAGGAAAACTAATGGGTTTAATTTCTAAAATAAATTATTGTCAATAAATTTGAAGAAGTTTAATTGCATTAAAAAAACTATAATCTCTTTAATCACCTTTTAATTATTTTACTTGAATTGAAAAAAAAAACACATTAATTACAAATATATTAGTTTATGATTTAATTTTATTTTAAGTCATTATATTATTCGTATATTTTAAATTTAATCTTTATATTCTTTTAATTTAATAAAAAAAATTTGGTTTGAGATTCAATTGTTAAAATCTATAAATAAGAGGATAATGCGTTTTAGCATAATCGACAACAATACCCATTCCAATCGAGTTAAGACTCAATCACAATCATAAATTTATTAATGCTTTTTACACCTGTTAAACTTCCAAATATATCTTTAAAAAAGTAGTTTTTTTAAATCCCCTTTTTTCCTTTTATATAAAAGACAAAGATTAAGCCTCAAGATTACTCCTTTATTCCTTTAATTAATGAGATGCTTAGTGGATACATATACAATGATTGCACTTAATCAATACTAGCATTAGTATTATATTGGTATAAATATTAAATTTATATATGAATTTCGATTTAATATGTGATTTGATACATAGATTTTGATTTTATGTGATTATATATTTGAAACTTGAATTATGGTTCAACTGTACACATTAAATAAATGAATACATACATTTATTTTCATATTTAATTAATATAATTATTTGTAGATGTAATATATCAACGTAAAATACTACTAATCGTTGATATTTATTAAGTTGAGTGGTAATTTTTTGTGTAAATTTTTTATTGAACTCGATTCGATTATAGATTTAAATAAAACCCAATTTAACTATCGATTACCAAAAGGTGGTTCTTTGATGTACGTGGTAATGTTAAATCCTTTTAGAGTATGTATTTTAACATGTTTTGGAATTAAACCGGATTAATCTTGACTTACGATTTTTTACGGTATATAGTATACCTTTTTATTTTGATTTTGAATTTGAATTTGACTTTGAAGATAAAACTTGACCCGATCACTCTAAACTTTAATCTATTTCAATTCAGTTTGATAATAAAAAGTCAACAATACAAAACTTAATTAACTCAAACCTGGAACAATTCAAATTCGAAATAGTCCAAAATTAAAATAATTTGAACAAGTAATTTAAAATGGCTCAAACTTGAACCTAAAATCTGTCAATACCCAAAATAATTCAAATTTAAAATTAATTTGGGCTTTTTTTTTTCGCATTTGAAGCCACCCTGTTCAAACAATCAAATTGATTTTGGGAACAATCAAATTGATTTTGGGTTAGTTTAGTATTACTTTTGAAAAATTAAATTCTAAGGTACGATGAAAAAATATTTTTGAAAATTGTGATTAAAATTTTGTGTTTAATATTATTGTCAAAAGTGCTACAAAAATTAAAATATTTTATTTTAGACATAATGTTTTAACTAAAAAAATAAGTTACTTTAAATCATATTAAAATTCATTAATATTATAATATACCAACTATCAATTTTAAATAATTAATATAAAATATTTATAAAATATAATTTCAATATATAAATCATAATTTTTTGGTATTATGCCATATAAAAACATTTATTGTTAATAATAAATATAAATTTTAAATACTTTCTGACCAATAAGCATAAAGAAAATTTAAGAAACTTAAAATTCACCTATACTCCGAAATTAATTTGAAATAATTTAAATCTAAAATGATCTGAACGAAACGATTCATAAAAATAATTTAAATTTAAAATAATTTAAAATTAAAATCATGTTAATACAAAATTAACTTAAAAATATTCAAAAGATTTTAAAACTTAAAATGACTCTTGGTGTCCAAATTGCTAACAAATAAATGTTTAAAAAAAAGCATGGGTAGAGGCGCTTTAGCTTTATGGATTCACTTGAGTTTCCCTCAAAGTTGAAAGACAAAAACTCTGAAGATAAAATTAACAACACATCTAAGGACATAGCTAAAGGGGCAGGCAAGATCCTTTTCGACAGAATAGATTAATTACTATTTTAGTACCTTCTAAACATAAATAGTTCAATTTAATCCCTTTTAGATTGTTTTAAAGAAAGAAATTAGAATTTTGACCCTTTCAAAATTAAAAAAGTACAATTTTAATCATTTTAATATAAAATTTTTTGCTTTGATACTTAAAAAAATTTAATTTTTAAAATTTTCCCCTCCTCAACTCAAGTCCACCTCCAAGGGTTGGAAATAAAAAGTACGGCGGAAATAAAGGAAGACTGACAGGCAACCGCAGTACAAGGAAAAAGGTTCAAACTTGCCTTTGAACAATTTACCAAAAACTTGATCAACAAGCCGAAGAAAAAAGGATTAGAAATATGGGAAAAATCAAACTGTTCACATACATAAATTATTCATTGGAACATAAACAGTAACAAGTTTGATGTTTGGTAGTAGTAGTGGTTGTAGTAACTAATAAGAAAACAACTGTTAAAACACTGATCGTTCATGTTTATTTCAACAGTAATAACCTATTGTTTTCAGTCAAAAACACCCCATCTCTAATTATTCATACAGCATGGTTTTGTCGGGTGAAAAAAAAAAATCCCTCATCTGTCACTATCCATGGTTTTTACACTTCAAGCCACCCAAAAATAAACCCAAACCCCAAACACCATCATCCATTGATGTTTTAAAAGCAACCTCCAAAAAAAACATAGGGTTTGGAAGGAAACAATAAGAGTAATATATATAGATATTAACGAAGAGAGAGTGTTTTTTCATGTATTTTCATTTTTGTTCATAAAAAGGACTTTTTTTTTTTTTTTTTTACAAATGTCAAAAGATTCAGAAGAGATAAAGAGGATAGAACAATGGAAATGGTCTGAAATGCAGGGCCTTGAACTTGTTTCTGATCCTTCTTTAAACCCCAAAATTCAAACAGAAGAAGCTTCTTCTTCATCATCTTGTTCAAAGCTTGAAAGTGACAACAATGGTGGAAATGAAGAGAAGCTACAAAAAGAAGTGCCTCCAATTGGGTTCAATGAATTATTTAGATTTGCAGATGGGTTAGATTATGTATTAATGGGAATTGGTTCACTTGGAGCTCTTGTTCATGGCTGTTCTTTACCTATTTTCCTTCGTTTCTTTGCTGATCTTGTTAATTCCTTTGGTTCTAATGCTAATAATATGGACAAGATGATGCAAGAAGTTCTGAAGGTTTCACCTTTAACCCCCCAAAGTTTTCATTTTTTATTTTGGTTTAAGTCCATGTATTCTCATTAAACTTTTTGTTCCATTTAGTATGCATTTTATTTCCTTGTGGTGGGTGCTGCAATTTGGGCATCTTCATGGGCAGGTTAGTAAAAAACATTGAAACTTTCTCTTTTTTTTTTTTTTGAAGGATTTTTTTTTATTTTGGTCCCTGGGGTTTAATTGTTGAAAACAAAAAGATTGAAACTTCTTTTTGTTGTTGTAGAAATTTCATGTTGGATGTGGACTGGTGAAAGACAAACAACAAAGATGAGAATTAAGTATTTAGAAGCAGCTTTGAATCAAGACATTCAATATTTTGATACTGAAGTTAGAACATCTGATGTTGTTTTTGCCATTAATACTGATGCTGTAATGGTTCAAGATGCTATTAGTGAGAAGGTATATTCATAAAGTTTTGATCTCTTTTGGATTCTATGGGGGATCAAATTGAACTGTTTTATTTTGGTTTTTGATTGCAGTTGGGTAATTTCATTCATTACATGGCAACATTTGTGTCTGGCTTTGTGGTGGGTTTCACAGCAGTATGGCAATTAGCTTTGGTTACACTTGGAGTTGTTCCATTAATTGCTGTAATTGGAGCAATACATACCATAACATTAGCTAAACTCTCTGCAAAAACACAAGAAGCTTTGTCACAAGGTGGGAACATTGTGGAACAGGTAAGAAAGATAACTTTTTTCAGAGTAAAGTACTATGAAGGTCCTTGTATTAAAAGCCAGATTGCATTTTGCCTCATCTATTAAAAGCATAGGCAAATTAGTTCTTGTAAACTGAGGTACACGTGACTCATCTATTCTGTTCGCTCTTTCATCTAGGATACATGGATTAATTTGTCTAGTTTTTGAGTAAATAGAGCAAAATGCAATTTGACTCGTACTATATGGACCCTTATGATACTATTACCTTCTTCTTTTTCCTCTGTTTCAAAATCTGGGTGTTTGCTAATGTGACTTAAATTGCAGACAATAGTTCAAATCCGGGTTGTTTCGGCTTTTGTTGGTGAATCGAAAGCATTACAAGCTTACTCATCAGCATTGAAAGTAGCAAAAAAGATAGGTTATAAAACTGGATTTGCAAAGGGAATGGGATTGGGGGCAACCTACTTTGTTGTGTTCTGTTCTTATGCTTTGCTTCTTTGGTATGGAGGTTATCTGGTTAGACATCATTACACTAATGGAGGACTTGCCATTGCCACCATGTTTGCAGTTATGATTGGTGGATTGTAAGTACACTGTTTTTCGGTAAAAGTATCATGAAAGTCTTTGTACCAAGAGTCAGATTGCATTCTATTCCATTTACTCAAAAAATGAGCAAATTAGTCTTTGTATATTAGATTAAAGAGAAAACTAAATTCAATTCTTTAATCAAATGTACAATGACTAATTTACCTCTTTTTTGAGTAGAGTGAGCAAAATGTAATACGGCTTCTAGTATAAGGTCCTCCATAGTACTTTTACCACTGTTTTTCATTTTTTTTTTTTTTGAGGGAGGGGGTTAACTGTGTTTTAAGTCAAAGATTAAGACTTTGAATTGATAGGGGTTTGGGACAGTCTGCACCAAGCATGTCTGCATTTGCAAAAGCTAAAGTGGCAGCAGCAAAAATTTTCCGTATTATTGATCATAAACCCGGTATCGATAGAGATAGCGAGTCGGGTTTGGAGTTGGAATCGGTTACCGGATTAGTCGAGTTGAAAAATGTGGATTTTGCATACCCTTCAAGACCCGATGTAAAGATTCTTAACAATGTTTCCTTATGTGTTCCTTCTGGAAAAACCATAGCTTTGGTTGGAAGTAGTGGTTCGGGGAAAAGCACCGTGGTGTCACTTATTGAGAGATTTTACGATCCTACTTCAGGTAAACTATGAGATTAAAACGAGGGTGCCATCGTGTTTTTAAAGTGTCGGTTAATATGATGTGCTTTTTGTAGGGGAAGTGATGCTAGATGGACACGACATAAAGGCATTAAAGCTAAGATGGTTAAGGTCACAAATAGGACTTGTAAGCCAAGAGCCTGCACTTTTTGCTACCACCATTAAAGAAAACATCCTTTTAGGGAGGCCTGATGCGAACGATATTGAGATTGAAGAAGCTGCAAGGGTGGCTAATGCTCATTCATTCATTGTGAAGCTACCTGATGGTTTCGACACTCAGGTTCGGTTCATTTGATGTCGGTTTAATAATTGCTTTCCATTTCACTTAATATTTGGATAATGGCAGGTTGGGGAGAGAGGACTTCAACTCTCAGGTGGACAGAAGCAAAGAATCGCTATAGCGAGGGCAATGTTGAAGAATCCGGCAATTCTGTTATTGGATGAAGCTACTAGTGCACTAGATTCTGAGTCCGAAAAGCTGGTGCAAGAGGCCCTTGATCGGTTTATGATTGGGAGGACTACTCTCGTAATTGCTCATCGGCTTTCAACTATTCGGAAGGCTGATCTTGTAGCTGTACTCCAGGAGGGAAGTGTTTCGGAAATCGGTACGCATGATGAACTTATGGCCAAAGGAGAAAACGGTGCCTATGCTAAACTCATTCGGATGCAAGAGGCAGCACATGAAACTGCCCTTAATAATGCTAGAAAAAGTAGTGCAAGGTAGCTTCCGGTCTCATATGTTAATGTAGTCTTGCTTGTTTTAGAATGTTATCGGTTATTATGATTCTTTTGCAGGCCATCTAGTGCTCGGAACTCAGTAAGCTCACCAATCATTGCCCGGAATTCATCATATGGCCGCTCACCATATTCACGCAGGCTGTCTGACTTCTCTACTTCGGATTTTAGCCTTTCCCTTGAGGGATACCACCCTAATTACCGAATGGAAAAGCTTGATTTCAAGGAGCAAGCGGGTTCCTTCTGGCGTCTTGTGAAAATGAATTCACCCGAATGGATTTATGCTTTAGTTGGTTCTATAGGATCCGTTGTTTGCGGCTCCCTTAGCGCTTTCTTTGCTTATGTGCTGAGTGCTGTTCTCAGTGTCTACTACAACCCAGACCATGCTTACATGATTCGAGAAATCGGGAAATACTGCTATCTATTAATTGGACTTTCATCGGCTGCACTTCTCTTCAACACACTGCAGCATTCTTTTTGGGATATTGTGGGAGAAAATCTCACGAAACGAGTGCGAGAGAAGATGCTGACTGCAGTGCTGAAAAATGAAATGGCCTGGTTCGATCAGGAGGAAAACGAGAGTGCTAGGATTGCTGCAAGGTTAGCTCTTGATGCGAACAATGTACGATCAGCTATTGGAGACCGGATTTCAGTTATCGTGCAGAACACGGCACTCATGCTTGTTGCTTGCACTGCTGGTTTTGTTTTGCAGTGGCGCCTTGCCCTTGTCCTCGTTGCAGTCTTCCCTGTGGTTGTAGCAGCCACCGTTTTGCAGGTTTGTTTCTAAATCCAACTAAAAACTGATTAAAAGCCGATCAATTACCTCACAATCGACTGTATTTCTTGAAATTTTCGACAGAAAATGTTTATGAAAGGTTTCTCAGGAGATTTAGAAGCTGCTCATGCCAAGGCCACTCAACTAGCCGGAGAGGCCATTGCCAATGTAAGAACTGTTGCTGCATTCAATTCCGAGAACAAAATCGTTCGCCTTTTCTCCTCAAACCTTCAAACTCCATTGAAACACTGCTTTTGGAAAGGACAAATTGCAGGAAGCGGGTTCGGGGTAGCTCAGTTTGCACTATATGCTTCTTATGCACTTGGTCTTTGGTATGCTTCATGGCTTGTGAAGCATGGGATCTCTGATTTTTCCAAAACAATCCGAGTCTTTATGGTTCTTATGGTCTCTGCCAATGGTGCAGCCGAAACATTGACCCTGGCTCCAGACTTCATCAAAGGAGGTCGAGCCATGCAATCAGTCTTTGAACTTCTTGACCGTAAAACTGAGATTGAGCCTGATGACCCGGATGCCACACAAGTTCCAGACCGGCTACGTGGAGAAGTTGAACTAAAGCATGTAGACTTCTCTTACCCTTCACGTCCTGACATCCCAATTTTCCGGGACCTTAATCTCCGCGCCCGAGCCGGAAAAACCCTTGCCCTCGTTGGTCCAAGTGGATGTGGTAAAAGCTCAGTTATTGCACTTATACAAAGATTTTACGACCCCTCATCCGGACGTGTTATGATAGATGGAAAAGACATAAGGAAATACCACCTCAAATCGCTGAGAAAACACATTTCAATCGTTCCACAAGAGCCTTGCCTCTTTGCTACCACTATTTACGAAAACATCGCCTACGGACATGAATCTGCAAGCGAGGCTGAGATCATTGAGGCAGCTACACTAGCCAATGCCCACAAGTTCATATCCTCAATGCCCGATGGGTACAAAACGTTTGTCGGGGAGAGAGGGGTTCAACTTTCAGGAGGCCAAAAACAGAGAATCGCCATCGCAAGGGCTCTAGTGAGGAAAGCAGAGCTTATGCTGCTCGATGAAGCAACCAGCGCCCTCGATGCTGAATCTGAGAGATCAGTCCAAGAGGCTCTACACCGCGCTTGCTCAGGTAAAACTACAATTGTGGTGGCTCATCGGCTATCAACAATCAGAAATGCTCATGTCATTGCAGTAATTGATGATGGGAAAGTTGCAGAGCAAGGATCCCATTCACATTTACTCAAAAACTATCCTGATGGATGTTATGCACGGATGATACAATTACAAAGGTTCACAAATAGCCAAGTTTTTGAAATGACCTCAGGCTCAAGCTCATCAAAACAAAAGGAAGTCAATGAAAGAGAAGGTTAATGAAGAGAACAGTAGGGGGAAAAGGGGGCATATCCTATACCCTCTTCAAGATATTTTTTGGGTGTTTACTTTTGGATTTAATGTTTGAATATAGTATATGATATATGTTCATTATCTTCATGGATCTTTTTTAAAGAAATGATAATGACAAATGAAGTTCCTTTGAGATTGATTGAAATGGATTGGTTTTAGGGGAAGTCAAGGCTCAAACCAATGGTTGTCTAAAAGCAGACCAGACATTGACTTAGCTGTCACACCTTGTATGGAATTCAATCACTTTCACAAGTTTGATCACATGGATATAATTCAAGGGTGATTGTGGATGAGGACCTTAAGAGGAATGACACACTTGGTACTTTAATCCAAGCTTTGAATGAATGGATTCATGGCAATTAGGGCATTTATCCCATGGGTTAAAGATGATAAGCTGCCATAAATGCCAAGATTCTTAACCCTCCCACAAAAATATGCTAATTTTTGTTATCTTTCATTAACTTGACAACTAAGTTATGTTTAGATTAAAAGACACTTTTCTACACAAATCATGATTTTAAATAATAAAAATTAATAAACAAGCAATTTTTTCAACCGAACATTGATTTTAAATTGGGATTTTAAGTTAAAAGGCCAAAAAATTTAAATTTTGAAAAAATGCTTTTCAATAAAATTACTTTTTTATCCACTCATTAAATGGTGAACATTATCAAATTTTTCAAAAACATTTTTTCATAGCATTTTTCAACCTCAATGGTAAACTGGCCCTAAGTCTATTTTTGCACCTAAACTTAGCAACAAAGTTCATTTTGATCCTTGAACTTATAAAAATGTAAAAGTTCGATGACATGACACTTTAAGATTATATTACACCTCACTTGAAAAAAGTGGACTTAATGATGTGACATAATCTCAAAGTGCCACATCATTGAACTTTTACAATTTTTCAAGTTCAAAGATCACAATGAACTTATTTGACAAGTTCAAGTATCAAAGTAGACATAGTTGCTAAGTTCGAGGGCCAAAATTTGCATTAACCCTATCCTCTAAAAGGAAAGAAATGGACCATGTTGTTGCATTTTCTAACTTGGATATGCATCATAATTCACTACTACCCTCTTCCCTATTACAGCTTTACTGTCTAACAATGAAGAAAGAACAAATGCAGTATAAGAACTTCTAAACTTGCTTAAATCCTAATAAGCTACACTTTCTAGTATATCCTTCTATTTAAGGTTCATAAGCATTCTTCAAGCAACAAAGAAATGGTAACCAAGTAAGACATACTGCTAATGTCAAGCAGTTTTCATTGGATATTTTACAAGCTGGCTCATTAACCTGATAAGGAAGAAACAAATAATACTCAATAAGACAGTTGGAGACAATAAGTGATCTATCATCATCTTCATCATATGATCCACCACATCGACCCCAACTGAAGACTTTAAGATATGATAACACAAAAGAAAAACAAATGAACTAAACCAATTACGCGGACAAGCATTAGTATACGGAAGCAAAATTGATTTAAAAGCAGTAACGCAACCAGTCTTCATGGAATGGAAGACCTCTCATGGCATCAGCCACCATGGATGGGAGCCAAAACATAAAAGTGGCTCACATTGACATTAATGCCGGTCCATTATCCGGCATACCCATCCCAGCAGCCAACTCAGCATCGAGTTGAGTATGTGGTGCAGGCCCCGACATTTGCTTCAAACTGCACCAAACAAAGATCATCTCAAACAAACATTCTTTCATCTATGAAAAATAAGCTAAGTGATAACTGCAAGCGTTAGTATCATGTAAGTCATTTATGCTAATTCCGTTAAATATGTAACTCCGCACGAAATCTCAAAGTTGACTTCGTTTAGAATTAGAACATAAGTAGCATATGCATGCCAAGTCATAATGTAATTTGATACCAAATTCAATGACTCATAATGTAAATAATTCAGAATTGCTCACCGTTTCTTGTGACGTTTCGTCTTGAAATGTTCATCCCTCACAGTCGAATTCGCAAAATATCGGCTGAAATTAATAGAAAATAACAATATATGTTTAAATTAACAAAACGAATTCTACCATATTACAATTTCAATTTTCTTTTGCATTTTTGTAGTAACAAAAACAATAACTTAATCGAATTAATAAAAATTAAATTCATAAACAATTATATACTTACTCGCAGTGTAAGCAGTAATATTGTCCCATTCCAGGCAAATCCTCATCACGAGGTAACGGCTTCTTCTCGGTATCACTCTTTTGCAGCTCATCATAAACGAGGTCGTCACGTGATTCAAGAAAACTCGTCGTCAAGGAAAAGAAAATAGATTTAAGTGGAAAAACTTTGATCATAAAATAATGAAAAATTTAATTCAATGAAACTGAAAATTAAAAAAAAAAAAAGGATATCTTTGAGGAGGAATTTGTCACGGCGAGCTGTTTTGTGGGAAAATCTTCGCTTCTTTACTTTCCTGCTTGGACATTTTCCTCCCATTGTTTCCTTTCGATTGGGATTTGGGAACTTAGGGTTTTGCAGTAGGACTCCTTGAGAAAACCCTAATCGAAAAAGGAGGGTAAAAGAGGAGAGAGGGCCGCGAGGCGGTGCTTGTCTTTGACTTTTATTTGACTTGGTTGATTAATGAACGATGTCGTTTCGGCGTCACATCCTCTTATTTTGGGCCTTCAACCTCCTATTAATAAGAATACGTTTTCCTTGCTGAAATTTTTACAATTTAATTTTTTTTAATGAAATAACTTTGAATGTCACAAAATTATGAATCAAAATTCAAACAATTTTCTTCCCTAAACTACACTAACCATTTACCCATCGATTGATTCTAATCTACCATACCAATTTAAATCATCACTTGAAACTCACTAGCAAATTTAAAAAAAAAAACCCGTGACAACCTAATGATTTAAATAAAATTTTTTAAATATTCATAAAAACTTTCAAATAGTTAAATTTATCCAAAACTTTAAACCTCCAAACTTAATCACTATCCATTTTAAAATTGTATTTAATATATTTAATTAAAATATATATAATCTGAGTTTAAAACACCCTTATAATAAATTCTACTATTTTCAAAAACTTTTCTTTTGGTTTTGATTTTTTTGGATTTACTCCCAACAGCAATTCAATGAAGAAAAAAAAAATACCATTTACTTTAAAAAATATTTATGCTAACACAATGTTTCAATGTGTATGACAGTAAGTATTATGGAAGTAGAGATTGTCTTTGTGCCATTATAATATAAGTTCATTGACTAGTTCATTCTATGATTCTGTATTCTAATACAAATAAGGTAATTTTCTACTACAGTGAGGTCAACATAACAAGGCAATATAGGACAGAAACAATTACAAGAGCAAGATCATAAAGATGTAAAAAAGCTGAAGGACTTGCTGGAACCGATACCCTACAAAAACCCTTCGAGAAAATGGAGTAATCCCGGCTTATCGTGGTGGTAAATATTGTGAGGTGAGGATCATCTTACAGGGGAACCTTCTGGCATATTACTTTACACAATGTACAAATTGGATTGTTTGTGCATGGAACTCGACTATCAATGTTCATGCTTCACACGTGCTTTTAGAATTCCGGGGAGAGGTGGTGACGTAGGAGGTCTGCCCGGTGTGTTTGTCATTGGGGGTGGAACAATCTGTTGTTGGTACATCGCGGACATGCTAGAGCCTTCACCATCTGCAGAAAAATTGTGCGCCATTTCGTCACTCCCTGGTCTCTTGCAGAATTTCATTGCCTTTAAAACATAGTTGTCGTCGTGGAGCTCGAATGGAGTGCTGTAAATAGAACGCCAATAAGATGAAAAGAAAAGGTAACAAATAAATCTAACTAGTAGCTACCCCTCTCCCCTGATGGGCCGTTCTTTCTATCTCTTTAGCATTGTACGGTTTTACCATAACGAATGTGCTAGGCTGTTCTTACCTATTGAAGTCAAAATGCACCAACTGCATATCTTCCGATATTTCTACCTCGACAGTTGCATGAGGGCGTGTCTACAATTTCCAGATGACAAGAGAAACAAGAGATGAGAAATTAAAACACTTTGTATCAGTTCAGTAAGTGCATACTTCATTGATAGCCCACTAGCCTTAATAAAGAAACCTCATTGTGCTCCTTTTTCCTTCAAGTTTTTTGCAGTTAAGAGTTATGGAAAGTGATATAGGTTTGATAATGCCACAGGACTGTTAATACAGACATTTCGAAACTCTTGTTCAAGAAGGAGAAATAAGCATATAAATCCATCATTATATTCCACTTGTCCAGTGGAAAAAGACATGGTAGAGTTTCTGGTTTTAAGTCATCAAGTAGGCGAACTCAAGCTGTTTTACAGGCAATAAATTTTAAAGCCCAAACAGAGTTAACCAAAGAACCAAACACTGGTTATAGAAAAGGAAAAATTGAAGTAAAACAAGCATATATATGCAAATCCTAACAAAACCAGCGCTCACTCGAAAACCTTAATGAAATGATAATTGAATTGAGTAACAGATGACATGAAAAGGTGGCTGATCATACATTTTTAATTAAACAGAAATATCGAGAATCATTAAATTTAAGATCGGTTCATAAACCCTAAACCCTAATAAACAAAGAATTGTGGCAAAACTTCAATGATTGGAGTCTCTAATTTCGTACAAGAATGAAAGACTTGAGAAGACAACAAACCTGCACCAGGATAAAAGGTAAAGCCACACCCCCATTGGGAGGATTTCCTGAGCTGTACAATTGCTCATTTCGCTGTATCAAATTCTGAAGACCTACAAACTAAGAAACAAGACAACTATTTTAACAACAGATGGCATGCAAAACGACCAAGTGAAACTTGATGTCCTAAAGCATCTTTCTCTCTCTCTAAATGCAAGTTGATGATAGCAAAAATATAGAACTCTTAAGATAAGGGCATGTGAAAGTAATTTTTATTTACAAACATGTGAAAATTAAGTATGCTATTCTTACCTGTTCCTCCAATTCATGAAGATAGGCAGCTTTTTTTTCAATCCTATTTCTCAGTCCAAGCCGTTCAGTCTGTATTAATTAATTTGAGGAGCTTGTTAAGCTCAAAATTACATTCTTGGCAGATTAAACCTACTTAACATAAGAAACTTAAAAATGGAGCCGTATTGTCACCTTTAGATCTTCTATATCACTCAAGCTAGTACGTGGAAGTCCCTTCCACTGTATTTCTTTTTTATCCTTAGATATAATATCCATCGCCATTAATACATTCAGGGCATCATAAACCCTTCGCCGAATGTTTTTCTCATCATACTGCTGCTGTTGGATATAAAAATAAAATGAAATATATATAAAACAAACAAACAGACAGACAGACAGACAAAGGAGATTCAATGGTGTTAGTTTCACTCTCTTAGGGTAAAGGACAGAAGTTTAGGCTGTCGAGATCAAGGAATCCAATACTGACATGTCGAAAGAATTGCAAACCTGATCTGGTGATGCTATGTTATTGCCTGGATCAGTAAACTCAGCAACAAGTTCATCTGCTACCTGGGAAAAGCTTTCACTCTCAGATATAGACATAGGCATAGAGCTAAGTTGTTATAAGCAGACAAAGTAGTAACGGTCCAACACTTTGAAACTTTAGGAAATGAATGCATAAGTCCAACTGCAGGAAAGTGTGTGTTTGCTAACACGAGAAGAAAATACTAGCATTTAAGAATCACATTTTGATATGATGTCAATTTGAAAGATAAACAGTATCATTCTGCTTGAAAGTTTGAAAGGTACATGAATCGTAAGCATCAATAATGGAACTCGGTTGATGCTCAAAATAACAAAATCACTTTATACATGCCATTAGTGATTAGTAAGAAATCAGTGTAAAACAAAGAAGTTGACAAGAAAGGAATCACTGGAATATCAATTTGTCGAGTCTACTCTTCATTTATAGCTCATTTGCACATTAGAAGCTTCTACGAGGCAATTTTGGAGTTATACATAAAAAATTCTATATCTTACTAGTATCATAGTCTCGCAATTAAGAGTTATGGCATGCAAATCCTGACCCACAAGGAAGAATCAAATGCATAACTAGTTCAGACCCTGGTTAGACAACAATCTCTATATCTACTCCATAAACACAATATCAAAGAAAATGAAATTTAGCTTCTGAATATAGCACATAACAAAGAAAGAATAAATTCAGGAAAAAAATTGAACATTTTGGCAAAATGGCTTGAGCATATATATACAACCACAAGCACTGATGCAATGACCATTAATAAGTTTACCAAAACCAACAAACATGAATGAAAGAGCGACTTTCAGAAACCAACGGACCTCATTGTAAGTGGTTCTTCCCTTGCTTTCCACTTTTTCACAAACTGAATGAAACCAAAGACAGTTCAAACAAGAAATTAGGTAGCTAAGCCACAACTGCTAACTCAACTACAATATGCATGGCAGAATAAGGAGCACAATATGTGATTTAACTTTTAATGCAATCTTTTACGACCCAAAAATTACACCTTTCATGCTAAATTGACGGAGTCCTCTGCCACTCTTATCACCACCAACCGCACGTTGACCTCTCTTTTTCTTTTTACTACTGAAATTAAAATTGGCAATCAGTTAAATCATGGAATACTCTGATCATCATAACAACATAGTATGATCAGTCCAGTGCTAAGCAGTATGAACAAACCAAATGCGGTAACCAAAAAGTTCAAAAGTTTCACTGATATAAATTCTTTGGTATTATAGCCCATAAACAATGTCCATTTCAAGCATAATGCAATAACGTTTACCAACTTCAACCATAAACAAACACAAATTTACATTATGAAAGCACAATTGAAGACTTCTTCTTCCATCTACCCCAGACCCTCCTCCCCTCCCCCTCCCCCTTCAAAAACCCACAATTAAATAAAACCATTAAACATAATTATCATAATCTCAAGCTAAAAGGGCACCTAGAAAAAAAGGAAACACTCACCCAACAGCACCTTGAGATCCAGCATCATCTCCGTGAATATCGAGATGGTTCAACCTTAAAAAAGTGTTCTCACTAGCAGGCGTCGCCATAGCTAGCTCACTCCGGCTCGAAGGAGAGCCGACACTACCACTAGTCGAAACGGATTGACCCGAAACAGTGGTGCCCCACGACCTAGAAGCACCTCTCTTAGTTCGGTTTTGATCCCCATCTTCTTGGTGGTTATGGTTTTGAACACTGTTACTACCAGTTACCATACCTAAAGAAACCAAACCCAGAGGTCAAAATTAAAAATCAAGTGAAGTTTTAGGGGTTTTGAGACCTTAAGAAAAGTGGGTACTTGAGTTGAAGGGACGTCAATGAGCATAATCAGTAATAGCTTGGCACCAAAAATTGTTGATCGTTATCTGTTTGATTAAATTCCTGAAAGAAAAGAAAAAGGAGTATGAAAGTGAGGAAGGAGGGATTCTAATAAGGGAATGCAGGAAAAGCCTAAAGGGGGGTTTCAGCTTTCAACTTTTCAAAGGCTTTGAAGAGCTGTGAACGAAGGTACTGGAAAAGAGGGAAATTTTATTTCTGAGGGTTTGGTTTTTTTGGTTGAAGAATTAAAGTGGGGTTGAATAGATTGGTCCAAAGGGCCCAAATTGAGTTCAAGGATTGATATGGGTTCTAATAGATAAGGGTTAATATACTATTTGGTATCTAAGTTTAGACTCAATGTTTAATTTAATACTCAAGTTTGGCTTTAACGTTCAATTTGGTACCTGAGTTTTTTTCTTTGTCCTAATTAAGTGTGTGTATATATATATTAATAGAGCATACTTGTCAAAAATTCATTGGGCCACATGATTTCCCTTGGCCTAAGTGCCAAATTGAACTTTGAAACTAAACTCTAGTATCAAATTGAGACAAAAAAAAATAGGTATTAAATTGGACTTTGTAGCCAAATTCATGCACAGACTTAAGTCAATTAAAATTTAATAAAATTTAATAGAATAAGATTTAGTGAAATCGTACAGAGCGATTCGAGTTGATTTTTGATTTTTTTCTTTGCTTAGTTTATCTTATACTAACCCAAAATCAAAGTTATTTTTGCTTAAACTCAGATTTAGTTCAATTCATATGTGTGTGTTTTTTTTTTGTCTAAGACCTTATGTCCAATAGTCACGCTGGGTTCGAACTAAATTTAAAATCGAGTTGAATTAGAATACTAAATGAGAAGCAAAGTCTTCCAAAGTTACAAGAATCAAATTGGATACCTTAAGAGGTATCAAACTCCCTACTATTTAACTCGTAATTCAACCGTAATTGTTTTTTAGATTAAAATATGTTATAAGTTTTTATACTTTTCAAAATTTTAAAATTTAATCTTTGTACTTTTATTAGAAATAGTCTCTCTACTTTTTAAATTTCAAAATTCATGTTCATCTATTAACACTATTAATTTTTTTGTTAAATTATTTGTGTGACATTTTGAAACCAAAAAAAAAAAAAAATACTTGGTAACTATATAATTTAAAAAATGACATTATAATGAATTTTAATTTTAAAAAAAATTAACAGTGTTAATAGTTACATCTGAATGTTAAAATCTAAAAAGTATAATGACTAAATTCTAAATGTTTAAAAATTACAATAACTTATATCATATTTTAACTTTTATCATTAGTGAAAATTTATGAAATTATCAAAATAGGAAAAAAGAAGAAGAAAAAAAATGGTAGAAATGAAAGAAGAAGGTTATTGAATGGATTCAAATAAGAATTTGGGATGCTTCATAAATCATAAATAAATAAACTAATGTCATTGGATTCATAAAGTGGGGGATGCATTTGATTAAAGCTTTTAACTTACCTAAATCTCATTTAATATTCTCATCAAAAGTTTACCTAATCACAACATTTTCTTCATGTGCTCCAGGGGTGTATTAGGGGTGTTAGAAGTGTCTCAGCTCTTTAAAATGAAAGATTTTAAATTAGTAAACATAAAATTATGTTTTCATTCTTTTAAGAATGATAAAAGTTTGATTTAATTTTTTAAAAATTATAAAAATATAGGCTATTAAAATGGTGAAATTACATTTTTACTATCCTAAAAATTACAATTTAATTTTGCTCTTTAAAAAAATTTCTGACTTCACCCCTGATGTGTGCTAAAAGTGTTTTAATTAGATCCTAGACTCAATAGATTAAACTTGTTTAGTGGAGTTTTATCGTTCATGTTATATAAGTCATTCTAAAAAAAACCTATAAAAAGGGATCATTTTAAGTCATTCAATATAACTTCAAAAGTGCATAAGTACAAATATCGAAGTCCGAAAAGAAGATTTTGATGACTTGAAGTTCTTTCTTAAAATCCTAAAAAATTGAAAAACTTAAATAAATTCTAAAGAATGCCACATCTTTTTGACACAATGACTAAGACTCACTTAAATAGAAAGATAATAAGCTTTAGTACACTTGAATTCAAATTCTCCTGCACTAGCAAAAATACTTATGTCAATTGAACTAAGGCTCAATTGACAATAAACCAATTGTTTTAAACATTAAAAAAATAGTTTTATAATTATACCCAAGTAACCCAACCCAATAAAAACTAAAATCTAGCCCAAGTATCCATAAAAAAACATTAACATAAACTAAAAACCCAACCCAAATATAAAAAATATAACCCAAACCCAAACCCAAATTATTATTTATAAATTTATTGTCAATTTTAATGTATACATAATGCATAAATAATTTAATTAAAAACCTAAATCCTGCTTCATTTACCAATTCCCAAATCTGAAATTCCTATCCCAAAGCCTAGCACCATTTGCACCTACTACTGCAGGCCACAAGACCACACCCGTCCAGCGTCCACCACCAGCAAGCAATTGAAAGCAAAGTAGCAAGGATAATGCGGCCATGGAAGGCAAGAATTGAAGACAAAGAAGAAAAGGACACGTAATAGAAGGTTTGAATGTTTAAAATGCAAGTTGGTTGGATTAATTAGGTTAATCTCTAATTTTTGGTTTATTTGATTAACTTTTGTTGAAGTTTGAATAGTCAAATTAATTTAATTTTTCGGAAATGTTTTAAAATAATACAATTATTGCGAACACAATCTTATAGCAGATCTTTTAAAATAATAAAAAAATGCATAGGACAGCACTAACTATATTTATTTATTAATTTAGTCCCTATATAATTCAAGAAATTACGAGGAGTATTTAATTAAAAAAAGCAAATAATTCTCGACACTAAGATCACATGGTTGAATTAAAAAAAGTTGATTGCGTAATTGTGAAAGAAATTACCTTTTCACTAAAGCTATTTATAGACCCAATTATTGTGAAAAATATTTGCACTCATTTCTCCTTTTGTTTTTCCTTTATCAAAATGGCCTCCTTCAAAGAGATCATATCAACACTCCCAAGAAGAAAAGGCTGGACTGACTATGATATTTTTTTGTATCAAGGCTTTTGGTGTGACACATTTTTTATTGAAGGAGTAATGAGAGCTCAACAAAGTTTTCGATCTCAACCTTCTGATATCGTCATATGCAGTGCGTCGAAAACCGGAACAACATGGTTAAAGTCCCTCACTTTCGCCATTGTAGCAAGATCCACCTTCGATGATTCCACTAACCCTTTACTTAGCAATCTACCACATGATTGTGTACCCTTTTTAGAGGTTGATTTAGCCCAATCTTTCACCAATCGAGACCATAAAAATCCTTTGTTAGCCACACATGTCCCTTACTCTTCTTTACCAAGACCAATAATTGATTCCAGTTGTAAAATTGTTTACATTTGTAGGGACCCTAAGGATTCATTTGTTTCGAATTATCTCTTCTTTGTTAGGATCTTGGCATCCAAAGACATGAAGCCCCTTGCTTTAGAAGAGGCCTTTGAGCTTTATTGCCAAGGTGTAAGCTCTTACGGACCTTATTGGGACCATGTTCTAGGGTTTTGGAAAGCAAGTTTGGACCGACCTGATAAGATTCTTTTCTTGAAATACGAAGAAATGATAGAAGATACAATTTTATACGTTAAGAAAATAGCTGATTTTATCGGTTATCCTTTCTCTTTTGAAGAAATTGAAAAATGATCAGTCGAAAAAATTGTAAACATGTGTAGTTTCGAGAATTTAAGCAATTTGGAAGTGAATAAAAGCGGAAAACACCGTGAGGGAACTCCAGGGGTAATTGAAAACAAGATCTATTTCCGAAAAGGTAAGGTTGGGGATTAGGAGAATTATTTGACACCTAAAATGGCTGCTCGATTGGACTCGATAACGTCGCAGAAGCTAAATGGTTCAGGCTTAACTCTGTGATTGAATCATAAAGCAGCCATGGGGTACATTGTCCCTTCTTTGCAATTTTGACATATTATGTTTCTAAAAATAATTTGTGTATGCTTTTTGCAAGTAGCAACACTTCTCGTGTTGTTCATGTTAACATCAATAAAAAGCATAGTTGATTCAATATGTGAAATGTGATTAAAAACAACATGTAAAAGACCATGCGAATTGAATTATATGAGTCCGGAGGATCGATATAAAAAAAAATAGATTCGATATAGAAATGATATGATTAAATGATATGAATTGAAATGGAAATGATTATGTTTTTTTATATGTTATAGTGATTTGCCGATTTTCATAATGTATGAATCGAGATATATGACATGAAGAAATGAAATTCAAATGTTTGAATCTTGAATATGTTTTGATTACATTCTTATCGAATTAATGTTTATGTTGGTATGACTTGATCATAAAGGTATCGCTGATCTTTATTGCTTAGTGTACAATTTGTTTATTCCATATGAGATATTAGTTAATCTCGAAGACTCGAGGAGTGATCCAACATCCGATCTGTAACTCTCGACTCAACAATGTTTGTATAGTTCTTTTACGTTTTGATATATGACATATATCTAAGTTTTGAGTTGGTTTTATATCTTGGATGGTCATTTGGAAAATTGGATAGTTGATGTCAATTTGAATTTATGAATATGAAATGTTTAAGTTATCATGAACATTATGTGATGTTTAAATGGTTAAGTGGAGTAAATGGTCATATGTATTAAGTTAGGTTTGAGTTATGAATGGTTAAATTGATAAACATGAATGGTAATGATATAGCAAAGGTAGTATATGAAGTGTTGATGTAGGTATTATGCTTGAATGGATAGGTTTCGCATTGCTTATTTTGGTTAGGTTAGTATGGATTGGTACCATATAAACATTTCAAAACAGTATGTCACATTGTAACAAGAAATCGATAGTGAATGACATCGCGACCTGGAATCTCCCAAGTAGTGACGGCAACTTGATAGTTTTAACATTTTACATTTTAGTTCTTAAACGAGTTTAGGTTATCGAAAGAGTTTTCGTATGCTCGTATAAATCCTGGGTATGTTTGTATAATATGATATAATGATGTACTGATCATAATTACATGTATAAACTGTTGAATTGATAAAATTTAGATCGTAGTTGCTCCAACAACAAATGTAACATCCCATAGCTTGGACCTACAATCAAGTTGGGTATGAGGTGTTACAAGAAATGTGGGTTTGGAGAAGAAGATAGCACTTTGTACTATAAATTTAAAAACAAAATCTCAATCAGTTTAGTAAATGGAGTTAGAGAAGAAATAATGGGTTTAGAAAAGAAGTAGAGTACTTTGTATTATAAATTAAAAGAAAAAAAAAATCTAAATTTACCAAAGAATCCAAATAAATATAATATTCTTCGCTCTTGCTCGATAGGCCATTGATGGTAGAAGTTTTTATGATTCTCAAGAATAAAAGCACTGTTACCCAAGCCCTAATTTTGTTTCCTGGAAATTCGAGCAACAACAATCGATCTAATAATTATAATTAGTTAGACTTTTCTAGATAATAAAATACTATTACCTACCAATTTTATAAACTACTAACAATATATATTTAACAATTAAAAGTTTTTTTTTTACATAAAACGAATATTTAGAAAATTTTAATTTATGCCAAACTTTTTTTGCTTCAGTCAAACTATTCTATTTAAAAGCAATAGAAGAGTAGTTCCAGTTAAACAATACAATTGTCACCAAAGCTAATATAACATTCCAATCACCAATATAACATTCACCACCACGCCTTGATCATAACCCTACGATTATACTTGCTGATGCTAATGTTTCTGCCATTTCATTACCATGCTGCTTTGCTTTTGAAAATGCTACCTCACCCACACAGGCTAGTCTCCTTTCCATATATGCGAATGTAGTTTGTTGCGACCAATGTCTCCTGTCTTTGTTTAATAGCCAATTATATGCCACCAGTGACCCAATTTCAACAATAATCAAACCAATTCCCCTCCACCCTATCTCAATTATTACATCCAACGCAGTAATTATTGCTCTTAATCCAGCTGAATATGCATCAATGGCATCACATGGTCCCGAGAATAAAGCTCTTACATTTCCTTCCTCGTTTCTAAGAACACCTCCATAGCCTATAGCTTCCTCAGTTGCCATTCCGCTTACGTTAAACTTCAGCCACCCATGAGGAGGATAACGCCAACCCAATGTGACAGGTTTGGAATCGAACCTGCACTTAGACGGACTTAACCACCATAATCTCTCTTGTAACAAGCAGCTCTTACCCACAACAAAGCTCTCATCTTGGAATGAAATATCAGCGTGTCTATAGACAACACCTTTGTAACACCCCCTTACCCGAGACCGTCGCCGGAGTCGAGCACGAGGCGTTAATAGACTTAAATTATCACTTAAACAATTTCAAACAATTTATTTTACCTTTCGTAATAAACTACCCATTAGCGTCACAGTCGCTAAAAAAATCATATCTTCAGTTACGAAACTAGAAATTCAAATCCGAAAATTTTCCCTGAAACTAGACTCATATATCTATTTACTAATTTTTTTCCAGAATTTTTGGTCAGACCAATTAGTACAGTTTATTAGTTAAAGTTTCCCCTGTTTCAGTATTTGACTGCTCTGATCTCTGTTCACTTCGAATCACTTTTCTCTCTATACAGAATTCATATGACTATGAAGTTTGTTTCTATTAAAAGTAGACTCAATAAGGAATCTTCACATATAAAGTATTACTCCTAATTATTTTTGTACAATTTTTAATGAATTTCTAAATTCAGAACAGGGGATTCAGAAATCACTCTGACCCTGTTCCACCAAAACTCAAATATCTCATGAAATACAACTCATTTACCTGTTTTTCTTCTTCCATATGAAAATAGACTTAATAAGCTTCAACTTCATATTTTACTCACCATCTAATTTTATCTCTACTATTTTTAGTAATTTTTCAAACTCACGTCATTGCTGTTGTATGATACTATTTTATAACAAATTTCACCTTTTTATGAATTTCCATGGATTAGATAGCACATTAAGCATACATAACACCAAATATGATTTTTGATTAGTCATTCCAATGGCTAATCATTACCAAACATTTCCTTACCACTCAATAGCCATATCATAAGGTTATATACACAAAATGATTATAATGTTATACATGCCATACTCAAAATATACAAGCCACTATACCAAAATGACCCACGGATAGTGTGAACGAGACTCCGACCGTTCCCGATTTCCGAGCTGACTTGTCAAAACTACAAAGAATGGAAAGAAGGGAGTAAGCATAAATGCTTAGTAAGTTCACATGCAAATAGCAAGTAACATAATCATGCAATCCAACACAAAACATCATTTGCATAAATATCACCAAGACATTCAAGTTACATTTGCATTTACTATCTTATCACGATTTCATCATACCAAGTTCTCAACCCGAGGGTTTAAGCACATACTTGTCAAATTTTCTCATTCACCACACTTACCAACATGTCACCTTCGTTTTAGGTATTCTCCTTATTCACTTAAGATTTACCCGTTGAACACATCGGAATATCATTCTAATACACGGATTGAATGCACATAAGTGCCATAGCCGCAGCTAGACAAACACAATAGCCTGTGGAAATTATGTAGCCAAACTACCATGTAACCCGCCCATAAGCGAACTCGGACTCAACTCAACGAGCTCGGGCGTTCGCATCCATAAGTGAACTCGGATTCAACTCAACGAGCTCGGAACTCAAACATCCTAGTGACATGTCACTTGCATTCTAATCTATTCCCAAGGTTCAAACGGGATGTTCCTCGATCACACATCTTTGCCGTCTTCCACGGAATGTCGGAACCGATACTTGGTAGCATTTCATATTTATCAAGTAGCTCACATAATTTGCATATTACTCAATAATAACCACAAAGCATAATATTTCATGATAATAATCATCATATCATATAAATATCATTAAATTACTTAAAATGACAATTATGTTACCATATTTACACATGAACTTACCTCGGTACAAAATGTTAGAAATCGAGCCTATTCCTCGCAAACTTTATTTTTCCATCGATCACGACTCGAATCTCATTTCTCTTGATCTAAAATACCAAATTAATTTATTCAATATACACATTCATCAAAATAGTCCCTAATACGGGCTTAGATAAAAATTACCATTTTACCCCTAGCTTTTCAATTATTTACAATTGAGTCCTTAAGTTTGTACAATGAGTTACATGCATTACCCATGACATCTAGGCATAGCCGAATTTCCTAGTGTCCATAACAGCCCATATTTTACACCAAAAATCAAAATTTTACCATCAATTTTACCCCTTTTTACAATTAAGTCCCTTTTAGGTATTTTCACATAAAACTACTAAGTAAAAGTTGTTAAACACACATCAAACCATCATATTCCTTCATTATTCATCAAAATACAATTATGTCACACATGGGTAAATTTTCATACATGCATCTTAGCTCAAAATATTGCTAGAAAATGATAGAACATGCTTTCTAGATTTTAAAATCGGAAAGATCATTAAAAACGGGCATGAAAATCACTTACAATCAAGGCTTTAAAATGTTGGAAACCCTAGCTATGGTGACAAGCAAAATTCGGCAGCCCTTATGGAGAAGATGAGTCCATTTTTGTGTTATTTTTCCCTTTTTAATGACTATATTTACCAAATGACAAAAATGCCCTTAATGCATTTCTTTGCAATTTTTCATGTACAAGCCCATTTTTGTCCAAAATTTTAGAAATTGGTTAAATTGCTATTTAAGACCTCCTAATTAATATTCCAAACTAATTTCATACTAAAAGCTTCTAGAATGCAAGTTTTGCAACTTATTCAATTTAGTCCCTAATTTCAAATTAAGCGCTTTATGCATAGAATTTCTTCACGAAATTTTCACACAATCATGCAATCATATCATGGATCTAAAAATAATTATAAAATAATTATTTCTATCTCGGATTTGTGGTCCCAAAACTACTATTCTGATTAGACCCTAATTCGAGATATCACAACCTTTCTTTCAAACACCATCTCGTTCCTTGCGAGCCAAACAGACCAACATGATGCCGCTATTGCTATCAACCAAAGACTTTTGCTAGTACCATGTAACTTCGCATTAAAACATAAAGAGTAAAATTCTTCAAAACCAATCACCATTTTCCAACCAACTTCCCACCAATTAAATATCCTTCTCCAAAACCCCACAATAAAATTGCATGTAAAAAACAAATGGTCCGCTCTATCCTGTTCACATTCACACCATGGGCATACATTCATTATGTTTTGCAGATGCACCCCTCTCTTCACTAAGAAATCCTTTGTGGGAACTCTGTCGATTGCAAACATCCATAGTAAGTTTCGCACCCTAGGAGGGACTTTTAATTTCCAGATTTTATCAAAAGCAAAAACGATGTCATCCCCTTCTCCCTCGATCAGCAAATTTATGTCAAACTTGACATACATGATCTATATGAATTCGAAGTATGAAATATGATGGCGGGATTGTTAAAATATTAATTGTATAAAAAGTTACTAAATTATGCAAAACCACTTTAATTTTACACCCGTGTAAGTGAATCTCTCCTCTTATTTTATTTTTTAAGTATTATTCTTTACAC
The DNA here is from genome assembly GCA_025698465.1 of Gossypium longicalyx. Classification (NCBI taxonomy): domain Eukaryota; kingdom Viridiplantae; phylum Streptophyta; class Magnoliopsida; order Malvales; family Malvaceae; genus Gossypium; species Gossypium longicalyx. The sequence goes on along the minus strand of CM046995.1, from coordinate 1,620,315 downwards.
AATAATAATTCATTTTACATAATTATAAAAAATCATTAATTTTACATAACTTTTGATATATTATTATATTTTGGTTTATGTTTATTTCTATGTGACATGATAATTTTAATTATTTGAATTTTTTTGTCTTCGAATAATTTTGTCAAATAATTTAATAAATTAATAAAAAAATTAATCTAACTTTACGAAGCATAATGAGCAGGTATATTCTAGTGAGATATTAAATATATGATATAACTCTTGTACATACTTTTTTTTACATCATTTTTGTCCTATTTTATTTTTTTTACCATTTTAGTTTTGAATCATCAAATTTCAATTAAATTACTTTTTTTTTTTTGGACGTAAAAGTTGACCTAACAAGTAAAACTTTAACGTCATTGACGTGGTAGCCTGTATAGTAGTGCACGTGTATTTTATTGTTGACGTGGATGATTATTTTCAAAATTTTTATGAACTTTTTGAATTTTTATTTTTATTTAATTTTATGAAGTACGCTCAGACTTTCATGTGTGTCACCACGTCACTTCCGTTAAAATTTTAAAAGTCCAATTAATTTTTCCGTTCAAAGAAAAACAATTTAACAAAAATTTGAAAATTTAAAACAAACCGATCCAAAAAAGTACTAAAACAAATGCATTTAAGAAAAGGGAAATTATTTGGGACACTGCCGGTAAAGCTTTTATACTCCACAAGTAGAATCAAGGATTAATAAGTATCCTATAAAGATATAGTAAAATATTAATTTTTTAAGATTACTTATGAAATAAAAAAAATACACTTCACCTCAATTATTGTTAACAAAACCTGATTCTAAATCTTTTAAAATAATACAAAAAAATCAATCAACTAGATTGTCTAGTGACAAAATCATGAATAAAGATACAAATATTTCCATTAAAATAAATTTAAGACAAATGCATTTAAGAAAAAAAGAAATTGTTTGATTCACTGCCAGTAGAGTTTGTATACTTCACAAGCAGAATCAGAAGTTGATAAGTATCTTATAGAGATATCGTAAAATATTTAAAAAAAATTAAAAAGAAATATATGTCAATTTTTTAAGATTACTTATGAAATTAAATTTTTTAACAAATATTGCCAACAAAACCTGATTCCAAATCTTTTAAAGTAATGCAAAAAAATCTATCAAGTAGATTTTTTAGTGACAAAATCATGCATGGGACAGACCTTGGCAATTGCTAAATAAGCACTAGCTACATTTTTTATTTATTTAGTCCCTATAATTCTATTCCAATTCAAGAATTAGGTGGTGGATATACTAAAAAGTGTTATTAAAAGCAAATAATTCTCGTCACTAAAATCACATGGTTGAATTACAAAAAAATTATTGTGTAATTGTGAAAGATATTACCTTTTCTCTAAAGCTATTTATAGACCCAATTTTTGTCAAAATATTTGCACTCATTTCCCCTTTCTTTTTCCTTTATGAAAATGGCCTCCTTCAAAGAGATTATATCAACACTCCCAAGAAGAAAAAGTTGGAATGACTCAAACAACGACCTTTTTTTGTATCAAGGCTTTTGGTGTTACTCGTTTTTCATTGAAGGAGTGATGTCGGCTCAACAAAATTTTCAATCTCAACCTTCTGATATCATCATATGCAGTGCACCGAAAACTGGAACAACATGGTTAAAGTCCCTCACTTTCGCCATTGTCACAAGAACCACCTTCGATGATTCCACTAACCCTTTACTTGCTAATCTATCACATGATTGTGTACCCTTTTTAGAGGTTGATTTAGCCCAATCTTCCACCAATCGAGACCCTAAAAATCCTTTGTTAGCCACACATGTCCCTTACTCATCTTTACCAAGATCAATAATTGATTCCAGTTGTAAAATTGTTTACATTTGTAGGAACCCTAAGGATTCATTCGTTTCGTTTTATCACTTCATTGCTAGGCGCTTGGCATCCAAAGACATGAAGCCCCTTGCTTTAGAAGAGGCCTTTGAGCTTTATTGCCAAGGTGTAAGCAATTATGGGCCTTATTGGGACCATGTTCTAGGGTTTTGGAAAGCAAGTTTGGACCGACCTGATAAGATTCTTTTCTTGAAATACGAAGAAATGATAGAAGATACTGTTTTATACGTTAAGAAATTAGCTGATTTCATCGGTTATCCTTTCTCTTTTGAAGAAATTGAAAAAGGATCAGTCGAAAAAATTGTAAACATGTGTAGTTTCGAGAATTTAAGCAATTTGGAAGTGAATAAAAGCGGAAAACACCGTGAGGGAACTCCAGGGGTAATTGAAAACAAGATCTATTTCCGAAAAGGTAAGGTTGGGGATTGGGAGAATTATTTGACACCTGAAATGGTTGCTCGGTTGGACTCGATAACGTTGCAGAAGCTAAATGGTTCAGGCTTAACTCTATGATTGAATCATAAAGCAGCCATGGGGTACATTGTCCCTTCCCTGCAATTTCGACATATTATGTTTCTAAAAATAATTTGTGTATGCTTTTTGCAAGTAGCAACACTTCTCGTGTTGTTCATGTTAAGATCAATAAAAAGTATAGTTGGTTCAATTGAAATCGATTCAATCAATATAATTTAATATAAGTGATTTGATTTTGTTAGTTTAATTTTTATAGATAAACTACACCAACTCTCCTAAGCTTTGTATAAAATTACATTTCGGTTACTCAACTTTCAAAATTTATATCATAGTCACTAATATTATCAAATTGTTACATTTTTGTCACTCGACTGTTAACTTCTGTTAAAGAAGTAACGTTGCACCTTAATTCAAAACATTAATAGCTAAATTTGGTCTTGAACTATTGTTAAAAAATTATTTTCACATTTAAATTTTTTTTACAATAATTGTAAAAAAGTAAAAAAAAAAGTCTTAAAAATAAAATTCATATAAAAAACCAGTTGCAGCAAGAAACAACCAAGAATTTTGCTGCTTTCTTTGCTCTTTTTTTTTTTTTTTTTCTCTTTTTTCATGCAAATCGATGTTGGCTCTGCTCTTCTCAAATCTTTAAAAATAATATATATAGGTTTTATTTATAGCGAAAAGTAAAATATTAACTTAAAATTTGAGAGAAGAAAGGTGGGTTTGGAGAAGAAGAATAGCACTTTGTATTATAAATTTAAAAACAAAAACTCAATCAGTGTAACACCCCAAACCCAACCTAGACGTTATGACCGAATCTTGAAGGTTACATTAACTTCTTAAGAATTTAGATTGTTATTTTCTGAAATTTCGACTTGTTTTTCTGTAAAAGTAAATTCTTAGAAAAAACTAGTTTTCACTTATTAGTTGCAAAAAAAAAAAAAAAGAACATTATACAATAAGGGTTTCTTTAAAATATTTGTTCTTTACTACTAAATTGAAATAATAGACATACTGTGAACTCGCTTATTTTTTAGAAAATTAGATTTTTCATTTTGTTTTGCAGCGGAAAAACTTTAACTTATTTAATTTCGAAACTCGAACTTTTTTTTAATTAACAGAAATCATGTAGAAAATTTAAACTAATTAACTAAAAACTCAACAAAATTCAAATTCAAAATAAAAGTTTGAAAATTAGTCCGACAGTTCAAAAGTCCATAAATTTTAATTAATAATCATTTAAATGATCTTATGTGAGAAAACCAATGTGAGCTCCCGAGCCGGTCAATCCTAAGCTCGTGGGTGAGTTAAAAAGCTCAGTGTGTGCCTTGGCCCACACATAGAAATCATATAAAAAAACACGCACATATGCAAATAACAGAACATACAGATCAAATGTTATAACATGCTTAGCATAGCAAAGTTATACATATTAATCCTATCCCTATCCGCTACACACCAGCTCTATCCATCCAATTACACCAATTAGGGCTATTAGAACCCATCCACCCATCAAACCAAAATGTAGTCATATGCCACTCAAATGATATGCAATTGTGCTGCCATATGTATATTGAGGAAATACCACCAAAGTTATTTAGTGCAATTAAACTGCCAAAATCATACTGCCTCCATCACATTACCATATCCCACCCCCAATGTGTAACACCCCCTAACCCCAAACCGTTGCCGGAACGAGGTTATGAGGCATTACCGAACATATCAGACAACTTACGAATAATTTACAATTAATATAAGTTTTATAGTATAATATAATAATTAAGTCCCTATCTTGGACTCTCGAAGTTCAACACGTATTAAAAGAAGAACGGAATTTGTTCGCGTATTCCAAATATATATATATATATATTTATAAAAATTTCGGCAGCATTTCTGCTTATTTTTACTTAACCCTCCTGCAGATTCAAACCAAAACAACCAACACCAATATTTCACATTCATATAACTAATATTTATATCATTAACATAATTTTAACTTAATAACTATCATAGCATCATTCAAAATTGGTTATAAACTTCATTCATTTAACAACTTAATGTTCATGTATCAAAATATCATGTACTTTCCTTTCCATTTCATTTAACCATCTAAATTTTATAATTCGTCCTTCACTACCCTAAGTAATATACATATTTAAGTGACTAAACAACACTTATGTACATGCCACCTTTACCCAAAAGAAAAATACACATCACCAAGTTTGTGTTGGAGTCGGGATTGTTCTGGATGCTGAGCCGGAATACTTGACTTCTACTAACCTGCGCACGGAGACAACCGTACGCTGAGTATGAATATACTCAGTGGTATTACTATAAATCAAGACTATTTAATATTAATAAATTACAAACATCAACCATAAATTTTATAATTATTTAAACTACTTTTATATATATATATTTATTTTACTTCATAAAATCTTAAATTCATAATTTATTTTTCTCATACTAACTCAATTCATAATTTAGTTCATACATTTTTTTTTCATACTTTTCAATAGTACTAAACAAATAATCTCATTTTCAAAATTTCCTTTCAATTATTTACCCTATTAACAAAGCTCGGACTATGATAGATACGCGGATTTCCACCCAAATACACCAAAATATCCAACCCAAATACACCCGGAATATTGTAAATCCTCCATAACACACCGGTATAATATTTCCTCCCAAACACACCAATAAGGCATTAAATGCCTAGTCGGATAAACCGAAGTATGTAATAACAGAAACATCTTCTCGGCCGAACTACAATCTCTTCATCACATCACAAATCCAATGGCATGCCATTTGTATCGAATCTAGTCCGACAAGTTAATAGGGTATTATTTTACTTTTTCTAATTTCAATTTCACATACTTACCTCAAGTCTTATTTACCATACATAACAATTAAAAATTTCAGCAATCAATAATAATTAAAATTTGAATTATAGCAATACACACCGTAATTCTCCCGTTTTAGTCCTCGATGACTTTCTCCTTTCCTTTCGATGCTGATGCTTCAGGTTCTTTGTTAGCTACGAAAATAATAATTTATAATCATCAATACAACATGATTCAATTTAATTCATGAGCCTAAACATGCAAATTTAACCATTTTTAATGTATGTATATATAATTTCACCATTAAGCTGTCTACTTGAGTCATTGTTACTAAATTATTTATATCTTGAGCTACGAAACTCCAAATTAATATCCGTAAATTTTCCTTAAAACTAGACTCATATATCTTCTAACCATAAAATTTCCAGAATTTTTGGTCTAGCCATTTAATACAGTTTATTCATCAAATACTCCCCTGTTATTTCATTTGACAGTTCTGACCTCTCTCTACTAAAAATAAATTATCTCATTGTACAGAACTCGAATAAGGTTCTTGTTTATTTATTTTGAAACTAGATTCATTAAGGAGTTCACATATATAAATTACACTCCATAATAATTTTTGTTTTTCAAAGTTAAAACAGGGCATCTCGAAATCACCCCGAACTAGTATTACAAAACTTCAAATATCTCTTGATTCATCAATTAATTGCTTACACTGTTTCTACTATAAGAAACTAGACTCAATAAGCTTTAATTCCGTATTTTGTTCATCCTCTAGTTCAATTTATAAAGTTTTTAGTGAATTTTCAAAGTCAGACCATTGCTACTTCCCAAAACTGTTTTGATGTAAAATGTTAATAACCAAATTTATAACACCAATTCACACCTTATTCCTATTCAAATTTCATTTAAACTCAAATTTAACTATTACATTTTCAACATATTTTCTTAATTCCGAATTTTCCTCAATTTAGTCCCTAAAACACAAAACTTATAGCTTACTTTGCAATTCAATCCTTATTTCATTTCTAACTTGAATTCCTATCAATTTAACCCCTAATTCATCTTTTTATTCAACATGAACAATATTTAGAAATCTAATAACTTTCAAAATATCAACTTAATTTCATCAAAACTTTGTTCTAAAGCTTTTAAAACATCAAAATTAAGTAAAAAGGGCTAAATTGACTTACCTATTAAACTTCCAAGCTTTAAAATCTCTATTTCTCCTATTTCCTTTCTTTCCTTTCTTTCTCTCCTTCTTTCTCCCCTGTTTCGTTTCTTCTCTGTTTCTTTTTTTGTTATGTTTCTTTAATTCTTTTATGTTATATTTTATATTTAATTAATTTAATAAATATCTATTCTAACAACAAATACTAATATTACAATTGGATACATATTTAAATTTTACATTTGTACCAATAATTTTATTACAATTGTCATTATTTAATTTGTTTCTTAAACAAAAAATCTCATAATTTAATTATTTAATTATTTAATTAACAAATATCTTTTTACTTAAATTATAAGTAATTTAGTATTTAAATTACAAATGTACCAATACAATTCTTACACATGTATATTTTATTACCATACAATTGTCTTCTATTTAATTTATTTATAATATATTATTAATTAAATAATCATAATAATTTAATATAAAACTATAATAATAATCATTATAATATATATATATAATTTAATATATAAAACCTAAATAAAATCTTTGATTTTATTTCAATATGCCGCCTCAATTTATGTAAATGGCTTAATTGCCATTTTGATCCTTTTTATTTTCTATTACTTTAGAATTAAACTTTTACCCCTTTTTCAATTTAGTTCTTTTTGCTAAATATTCTAAATTAAGCTAATTTCACCTAATTAATTCCTAATTAGACACACCACTAGGCTCATAAATATTTTTAATAATTATTTTCGAACTTATTTCACTAAGACGGAGGCCCTATAACTCACTTTTCCGGTGCCCGGGAATTTCGGGTCATTACACAATGCATATGCAAAGGCATACCTCATGTTCATATATAACCATAACAAATCAAATTTATGCCATACACAAGTAAGAGATAACTAAACAAAAGCACACTAATTAGCTTACTCAGAGCTTTCCTGATCAGAATCATACTTAGGCTAATATACATACACATAGGTTTACAGATTACATGACCTAGCATGCTTATAGAATATTTGTACATAATGTTATTGATTAAATTATGCTAATATCTCTTTCGAGAGTAAGAGTAATTGACTTTAGGTTGATTAATTGAAATTTCTTTCTAATTAAAACCACTATTATCCCATTAACTCGATTTATGGATTCTCCTATTAGATTTGACTCTAATCCGGTAGATTTCTGTCATCCTACTCTTAAACCTGGTCTATTCCTCCTCTAATTTAAGCACATCAAATATGGATCAATTATCTAGAAATATCAAATTAAGAATTAAGCACACATAATTGAGAACAATAAACTAAGTATTTGTTGCATAAAATAAAAATCAGACGACAGAATCCATCATAGGGTTCATCTCCCTAAGTATTTAGAAAATTAGTTCATGTTTGAAAATAAAAACATCCAAGATAACAGAACAAAAAAGTGAAGTTAGAGAAAAAAGTGATGAATTTAGAAAAGAAGTAGGTTACTTTGTATTATAAATTAAAAGAAAAAATCTCAAATTTCAAAAAATTGAAACTTGCAAAAAAAAACCTATACAAATACAATATAATAGAACATTTTGCTCTTCTCTCTTACCGAATAGGCTGTTGACGGTAGAAGTTTTTATGATTCCCAAGAATGAAAGCACCATTACAAGCCTAAATTTTGTTTCTAGAAAATTCGAGCACCAACAATCAATCTAATAATTATAATTAGTTAGACATTTCTAGATAATAAAAAACTATTACGTACCAACATTATAAACTACTAACAATATATATTTAACGATTAAATTTTTTATACATAAAACGAATGTTTAGAAAATTTTAATTTATGTCAAACTTGACATGCATTATCTATGTAACTCCCATTATTTTATTTTATAAGTATTATATTAATAATTTTTATCTTACATATTTTATTTATGTTTTTTGGGTACATGCATATTTTATTGCCAAAAATAAAATCATTATGTTAAAAATAAAATTAAGGATTCAAGACCAACTATATTGGCAAATTAAAATTATATTTGGTAAACAAATGCATTTAATTTTTATTTTTATTCTTTTGCAATTATCAACAAAATCTAATACCAAATCTTTTAAAATAATATGAATTCATGCATGGGACAAAACCATTACCGTCATTAAGCACTAGCTATGTTTTTAGAAAAAAAATTATTTATTCACTATAAGTTTACTCCCAATTCACGAAATTAGGTGGTGGATATGATAAAATCTAACATGCATACATATATGTTTAAATCAAACAATAGCCTCACTTCAAATGACAAAATAAATTCTATTAACCTGTATTCACAATAAATTAGGTTGACAAATTTATATTATATATAAGTTTCGTTTGAAATGTGATCGGTGCTCCATCATCCCTCAATAAAATGTGTTTTAGTGAAATCTTATAATGCAATCTATCAGGGAAGTTGTTGTTTCTCGTTCCATGTATCGTTATAACAAACTGTTTCTTTATGGCATGCTTGACAAAACAATAACATGGGTTGGCTAGAGATTTCAGTCACCCAATCGACTTCCTTAAGGTGGTTTAATAAATATGGAAGTCTTATTATATCTTGATGATTAAAGTGTTATTTTTTAGAGATAATTATTAGCCTTATTCAAGGAGTTTCTCAAGGACTTATTAGCTGTTTTAAAGGAGAATATTTTGTTGCTTTCTAAGCCTATGAATAGGCAACGTATTCCCTTGGGAATGGTAAAATTTTAAGATTTGGTTTCTTCAGAAAGTGTGTGCAACTTGTGTTTCGATAAGCTTGTGTTTTTCTTTCTTCATTTGACTACCTGCTTAGTTGATTAAGGTGTTAGTTACACTTAGTCGAATCACTGTTGAGTGACCATTGCGAGTTGTGGGATTATTAGTTCTTTATCGAGGTTGTGATAGGTGCTAAAAGTAATATGTTTTAGTTTTATTCTTAATGTGTTTTTTGGTGATTATTTGATGTTAATGGTGAATTTTATGCTCTTGATCCTTTAAATTCATGTTTTATACTTAGGAAAACATTTAAGAGCAAAAGGAGCGAAAAACAAGCAAAAATCAGAAAATAGGAGCAAGTTACAAGAGCCAGTTGCATTCTAAAATTGAGGAAAAACGCGAGTTTTAGGTTTTTCAAGCATTCTAATATATATATATATATGACAAAAATAAGAAGGTAAGAGGAGCTGTCATAGAATACTCAAGAAAACAACTCGAAAAACACCATTGAAGCGGATTCTGAAGCAAATTTCTATCAAGATTGAAGATTACCTTTTGATTTCTTTGGAGATTATTATAAGTTTCTTTGTTTCTTGTGGTTATACTGTGTTTTGGATGTTTTTATTTTCAAGCATGAACTAATTTTCTAAATACCTAGGGAGATGAACCCTATGATGGATTCTGGTGTTTAATTTTTATTTTTACGCAATAAAGACTTAGATCTTGTTCTTAATTATGTGTGCTTAATTCGCGATTTAATATTTTTAGACTATTGGTTCATGTTTGATGTGCTTAAATCAGAGGAAAAATAGACCCTGTTTAAGAGTAGATCTAGTGTAACTGAGTGGAGTTGCATGCAATCCTAGAAATAAGATGACATAAATCTTTAGATTCAAATCTAATGTATAGGGGAATCCATAGATTGAGTTAATGCGATAATAAGAGCTTTAATTAGAAAGAAATTTCAATTAATCAACCTAGAGTCAGTTGCTCTTATTCTTGAAGAGAGATATTAGCATAATTTAGAGATTTCTACGGATCAAGATACTAAGTGAAGAAATTGTGTAATTTAGATTGATAATGATAGATGAAATCTAGGTGAATTTCTTTCTTGGGTATTGTTTCACTGCTTGGTTGTTTACTCCATTATTTTCCTGACTTGTTCTTTGTTGCATTCGTAGTTAATTAATTTAGTTAATTTTAGTTTTCAATCAATCATTCGTATTTATCGTTTAAATAATAGCAAACACCATGAAAGAATGTCGAGGGTGATGGAAAACAAGATCTATTTCCTAAAAGGTAAGTTGGGGATTGGGAGAATTATTTAACACTTGAAATGACTGCTCAGTTGGACTCGATAACGTTGTAGAAACTAAAGGGTTCAGGCTTACTCTGTGATTGAATCATAACAACCATGGCGTACGTCGTCCCCACTCTACTATCTGTTTGTGTGTGTTTCTTCTTCATTGTTTGTTGCGGTTTTGACATATTATGTTTCTGAAAATAATTGATGTATGTTTTTAACACCACTTCTCATGTTTCTGAAAATAAATTATAATTTATAATCTATAATTTATGTAACATCTAATACTTATATTTAAGTACTTTATTAAGTTGGTCGCTCCTTAACCAATCATCAACTTAATTATAAAAACAAATCCATTTAAAAACAAAAGAAATTTTGGCAATTATTGCCGATAAAATCTAACACCAAATCGTGCTATGAAAATTATCAACTAGATTTTCTAGTGACAAATTTCATGCATGGGACTGTGATCGTCACTAAATAAGGACTACCTACATTTTTATTTTTTTATTTAGTCACTATTATTTTACTCTCAAATATCATAAAAAATATTATTTAAAAGCAAATATTTCCCATCACTAAAATAAAGTACCTTTTTTCTAAACTTATTTACTGTGTAGTTGTGAAATAAACTATTTTTTTTACAGGTATTTATAGACAATTTTTATCAAAATATTTGTATTCACAACCCCTTTTGTTTTTTTTCTATATGAAAATTGCCTCGTTCAAAGAGATAATATGGGCACTCCTAGAAAGAAAAAGACAAGATGTTTAATGATAGAGATGCGCGGAACAAGATTATAAATTTGTATAAATTGTAAATTTGACTTAGGACTCTAAACAAATGGAAGGAAACTTTGAATTCAACTCAACTTAAAACGCAAACAATCTAAATCATAATTGAAAGAATAGCAACAAAATCAAGTAATTAAAAAATAAAGAGACCGAATTAAGAACTAGGGTTTTTGAAAGAATCCAAGTCGGTTAAAGAAACCCTTGTCCTTGATGAATTCCAAACAAAACTAGATTGCCAATTTAGTGAAAGCAAATGGTTAGAAGAAATTTGAAGAATAAAGACTAAAATCGAATGAAATCAAAAGAATAGATAAAAACAAGGTTCGACTAGCCAAGATCAATGAAGAACCCAATATTTGAAGTGATTTGGGTTGTCCTTGATGAAGAAGAAATTGTCTAATTGAGATCTAAACAAAGGAAACAAAACATATTAGAAATTGAATGAAAACGAACAAAAAAGAAAGAAAAGAGACCCAACAACAAATTAAGAAAGGGAGGGGCACCCAAAAAGGAGTCTAAGAATGAGTAGAATAAGGTTTCTTGGGAAGAGAATAAACTATTCTTGGACTCTAAAAAGTCTCCAATCAGATCAACAGTTTAGTAGAATGATTAAGCAAAAGCAAATTGCTTTGTAGCAAAAGAATTCAAACAGCAAGATAACTTTAAGGACTTTTATTTTTGGGAGGTTTCTTGATGAGAGAAGATAGAAGATTGCCCCTCTTAGTTGAAACAAAACTTGGAATTAGGCGAATTCAAAGATTAGATTCAAAATATCAAGAACAGAATAGAAAAAAAAGAAAAAAAAAAGATATGAAAAAGATAAAAGTGGTGTGTATAAGTCTTAAGAAATCTTGAAAAAAAAATCTTGAACATGATTCTTATAATTTGAAAAGATTGTTAAAATTCTTCTAAAAGAAAATTCAATAAAAATTCTTTAAAAGAAAATTCAATAAAAATTCTTTAAAAGAAAATTAAAGAGAAATTCTTTAAAAGAAAATTCAAGTAACTAACTTAACTAACTATTAACCTGTGAAAATAAATCTAAGTGTGGAATTGAAGGAGAAAATTGTCGAATGGTCTAAATGAGCTTCTTGGGCTGAATTTTTACATGTTGATCCACTAATTAATTGAAAAGAGATAGAAATTTTAAAATGCTTACAAATTGGGCACTTAGACAATTTCACCTGATATTCGACAAAGTCATTCACCAAACTTCATGGTTGATTTTCAAGAACTTAGACTTGCGTTTGCTTTCGAAATTGGCTTGTTTAAGCTTGTACATGTAATCCATCACACATCGGCTTCAAGATTCGACTTCTTGGATCAAGAATTCCAAGATTTGAAATCTTAATTTTCTTGATTATTAAAATCACCTAAAATAGCAAAATTAGACCAATATTCGATTTCTTAATTTTATTGAAAACAATAGAGTGAATCTTGATTTTCTTTTCTCCTCATATACCCTTTTAAGGCACTTGTAAGAAAGCCTTGGATAGTCCTGTTCAATCTTTTCTTGGTCTGTTTTGCTTTGTCCTTGCTATTGGGTCTTGAGCCTTACATCATTCAGGTAGAGATTTTTTCAATACCAAGGCCTTTGGTACTACACATTTTTCCTTGAAGGAGTGATGCCGGCTCAACAACAATTCTATTCTCAACCTTCTGACATCGTGATATTCAGTGCACCAAAAACCAGGACAACACGATTAAAGTCCCTCACTTTTTCCATTATAACAAGAATCACCTTCGATGATTCTACCTAACCCTTTAGTTACCAAGCTACCACATGATCGTGTAGCCTTTTTAAAGGCTGGTTTAGCCCAATCTTCCACTAGTCGAGTCCTTAAGAACTCTTTATTAGCCACACATATCCCTTACACTTCTTTATTACCAAGATCAATAATTGATTTTGATTGTAAAATCAAAATCAGCGCTCCTCTAGAAAATGCATTCTTTACCATATAAGGTCATACCCAATTTGGCATCCACTTTCCTCTAAAGTCTTTTTGTATAGGAAAGATCTTTTTCAATACTAGATCATCCTCATGGAATTATCTAGGGCGAACCTTTTTGTCATAACCTTGCATCATTCGTTTTTGGTACATCTGACCATGACGAATAGCTTTTAACCTCCTCTTCAATCAAGTTCAGCTGAACATATCTAGATTGGATCCATTCTACTTTATCTGACTTCAACTCTGACAAAACTCAGAGTGAAGGGATCTCAACTTCAATAGGCAAAATCGTCTCTATTTCATAAACCAATGAGAAAGGTGTTGCCCTGGTGGAGGTCCTGACAGATGTTTGATAAGCATAGAAGGCAAATGGTAACTTCTCATGCCAATATTTATAAGTCTCAGTAATTTTCCCCACGATCTTCTTAATGTTCTTATTGGCTGCTTCCACCGCACCATTCATTTTTGGGTGATATGGGATGAGTTGTGGTGCTTGATCTTGAATTTACTACAGACCTCTGATATCATGATGTTGTTCAAGTTCAATGCATTGTCAGATATAATCCTTTCTGGCATCCCTTACCGACATATGATCTCTTTCTTCAAGAATTTACTGACTGCCGATTTCGTGACATTGGCGTAAGAAGTGGCCTCTACCCATTTGGTGAAGTAACCAATTACTACGAAGATGAATCGATGCCCATTGAAAGCTTTTGGCGAGATAAGCCCAATGACATCCATTCCCCACATAGAGAAAGGCCATGAAGAAGTCATAACATGAAGAGATGAAGGAGGCACATGAATTTTGTCTTTGTCAATTTGGCACTTATGACATCTCTTGGCATAACTGATACAATCTCCTTCCATGGTGGAGCAATAATACCTGAATCTCATGATTTGCTTGGCCATTGTAAAACTAATAGCGTGTGTTTTGCAAATACCCTTATGGAATTCTTCCAAGATTTTCTTGGCTTTAATAGCGTCTACACATCTTAGTACCACTTGATTCTTTCTTCTTTTATATAGGATCTCCCCATCTAAGGCATAGTCATTGGCCAATCTCCGTAATGTCCTTTTATCATTCTCGGTTGCCTATTCTAGGTATTCACGGTTTTTTATATATCGCAGTATATCGTGGTACCAAGGGTGATCATCATTTTCTTCTTTCTTGATGTTGTTACAATGGGCCGAAGCCTCATAAATACTCATCTGGATAGGTCTTATTTGTTCACTTTGACCATGAGCTAAGGTAGCCAAAGCGTCAGCCATTTGATTTTCATCTCACGGGAGGTGGTAGAAGGTGATGTCATCAAATTCTTTAATTAAATCTAGGATCAGCCTTCTATACTCGGTTAACTTGGGATCTCTTGTCTCTAATTCACCTTTGAGTTGATAGATTACTAATGCAGAATCCCCATATACTTCCAGTACTTTGATCTTGCGTTCTATGACTGCATGGATACCCATAATGCATGCTTCGTATTCTGTCATATTATTCTTGCAATCAAAATCCAATTTACTAGTAAAGGGATAATTGTCTCCGTTTGGGGATACCAATACTGCCCCAATTCCGTTACCCATAGCGTTGGAGGCCCCATCAAAATTTAGATTCCATGGATGTTCTTCTTGAGCACCTTCTTCAGTAGTCGCAACATACATCAGATTTTCATTTAGGAAATCAAAATTTAAAAGCTCGTAATCTTCTAGAGTTCTACTAGCTAGAAAATCTGCTATTGCACTCCCTTTTACTGCCTTCTGGTTCATATAGACTATATCAAATTCGGAGAGCAAAATTTTCCATCGGGCCATTCTTCCATTCAGAGCAGTCGACTTCATCATGTACTTTAGAGGGTCCATTTTTTAGATGAGCTAAGTTGTGTGGTACAATATGTACTGTCTCAGTCTTCGGGTTGTCCAGATTAAAGCGCAACACAACTTTTCAATTGGCGAATATCTTATCTCGCATTCAGTGAATTTCTTACTGAGGTAGTATATCACTCTTTCTTTTCTCTCTGACTCATCATGTTGGCCAAGCACGCATCCCATGGAATTCCCAAATACTATCAAGTACAGTATTAGTGGCTTATCTGGGCTAAGTGGCATCAACACTGGGGCATTAGACAAGAAATGTTTAACCTTATCAAAAGTTTTCTAGCATTCTTCGTCCCATACACTTGGATTGTGTTTCTTAAGGAGATGGAATATGGGGTCGCATTTCTCAGTTAGTTGTGAAATGAACCGGGTGATGTAATTTAATCTCCCTAAGAAACCCCAGACCTCCTTTTGAGTGCACAATGGAGGCAACTCATGTATAGCCTTGACTTTATCCGGGTCGATCTCGATCCCCTTTTCACTAACTACAAATCCTAGCAATTTCCCTAACCTAGCCCCGAAGGTACATTTTGCTAGATTGAGCTTTTGTGTTATTATTTTGATATTTTTATGCATTTCAATTTTGTATTTGATTGAGTTGGTATCACAAGTTAACTTGATACGGACTCAAGATTGATAACAACACCATAAAAAATAATTTTAATTTTTTTTCATTTTAACATCGTACATATTTTGTATTATTATTAATTAGTTTCAAACCATACACTTCATTATTTATTGTATGTTATTTTCAAACACACATTTGTATTCTAAATTTGTGGTTTCCACACGCATACGTATGTGATAGGATTTCTAGTATTAGTTATGTATTTGATTGAATTGGTGTTACAAGTTAACTCGACACAGACTCAAGATTGATGACAACACCATGTTAAACAATTTAATCTAACTTTTCATTCTAATAATGTACATATTTCACGTGTTATTATTAATTAGTTTCAAATCATAAGTTTCATTATTTACTGTATGTTATTTTTAAACGCATATTTATATTCTATATTTGTGATTTCCATACGCATATGCGTATGAAAAGATTTGTAGTATTAATAATATATTAGATGACCATAATAGGCACATATGAAACCCATTAATAATATAATAATAACAAATTAATCCTTTATATATTAGATTAAAGAGTAAACTAATCATTATATTAAAAATTTCATCCATTTCTACTCTCAAAAATTAGTTCATGTACGTCAATATCAGATGCATGTGGCACGTTATTTGTAACTGTCTAATTATTTTATGGGTAATCTACAAAAATAGTCACTTTTGTTTGCCTCAAGTTACATTTTAGTCACTTATGTTTGAAATGTTACGTTTTAGTCACTTATGTTATTATTTTGTTATGAAATGATTACTCTACCGTTAAGTTCTGTTATCTCTCTAATGGTAATCCTACGTGGCAGTCCAACTAGATTTTAAGTACCAACTTGGATTTCTAAATGGGATGAAAATAGATTTTTAATTAAAAAATTTAATTAATTAAAATTTTTAAACCTCAACCTTAACTAAAAAAACTGTTCATATTCTCTTTTTAATTTTTCTTCCATCTCTTCCTTTTTTCAATGGGTTTTTTTTTCTCATTTGATTGGAAAAATTATTATTAAGATCAAAATAGTTGAAATCAAATTAACCGCTTCATAAAGATGGATTCAATGGAGGGTTCAGGTATGTCTTCTTTGTATTCCTCTATCTCTTTTATTAAATACTGAAAAACAAAATATTAGATTTTTTATTGTCTAATGAAAACCCTAAATTAAAATTCTTGATATTTTCTTCTACTTTTTGAAATTATTTGTAAACATGTATTTTATTTTACATCAGTAGACATCCCATAAAATGCAACTAGAAACATGTTTTCATGAACATGTTTCATTCAATTTAATTTTAAAATTTCCAGAAAAGGGTTGTTACTTTCACTGTTCTTGTTCCTAAATATTATATTTTTTAGTTCTTTCACAGTTCTTGAATAATTGGTTTCTCAATCAATTTTTTCTGATCTGAATCAACTTGTATGTTCACAATCTCTTTGTGGGTATTCCAGATTATTCTTTCTTATTGCTGATTTCAACTATTTTGGTCTTAATAATAGTTTTTCAGTCAAATAAAAAAAAACTTATTGAAAAAAATAAGAGACAGAAGAAAAATTAAAAAGAGGAGATGAACAGTTTTTTTAGTTAAGGTTTAGGTTTGAAAATTTTAATTAATTAAAAATTTTTAATTAATTTTTTTTCATCCAATTTAGAAATCTAAGTTGGCACCTAAAATCTAGTTGGACTGCCACCTAAGATTACCGTTAGAGAAATAACGGAACTTAACGGTAGAGTGATCACTTCGTAACAAAATAATAACATAAGTGAATAAAACATAACATTTTAAACATAAGTGACTAAAATGTAACATGAGGTAAAAAAAGTGACTATTTTTATAGATTGCCCTTATTTTATTAATCATCTTAATTTTTAACAATAAAAATATGAAAATTTTAAAGAAAAGATTAATTTTCTCTTTTATTTAAATTAAAGGAGAGAAAAACACTATAATTACGCCATCAATCACCATCGTTTTTATCAATCCAAGCACAAATGAACTCATTTATCAGAGCATCCCCTGTGTCAGCAGCTACCAACTGTGCCCGAATCTCCTCTCTGGCTTCGACGATTCTCCGGTGACAATTATCCGCCATGTTCACGAGTTGGGTCATCTCTTCTCTCAACTTTACCATCGTAGCTTTAATCAGCTTGAACTTCCTCACTTTCTTCTTCCCCACCGCCGGCTTCTGAAATTAGGGTTTTTAGGGTTAAAAGATTAATAATGAAGAAGGAGAAGGAGAAGGAAAGCGAAGCATACCTTGAGTCTTTTTTGAAGTACTTGCAAGTAGTCTTGTCTGCTAGACATAATGAAGCTATGTTGGGGAAAACCGAGTGGGTTATTTATAGTACGAGGAAGAAAAAAACGTTAGGACATTGCGATGGTCGGTCGGCCAACTACAAGGGTCGTGCGATTGTTAGAACCAGATGGATATACGAGTGCTTGTTTTGTGAAAGAATGGCAACCATTAATATCTTCCAGAAGAAATAATAAACAGACACTGCAAGGGTCAAATATTGAGGCTTCCCTTTTTATTCCCTTTTTACCGGTTAGCCAATTTATTCTTCTCTTCTGTTTTCCACTCTTTATACTTTTTTTTTTTTTTGCTTAATATCGGTCCAAAAGGTTTACAAATAAATATAAATAAATTCATTTTAAAAATAAATATTAATTATATTTTTTTATAATATAACTATCCTTGTCCGTTTTACGGCCTGACAGTAATTTTGTTCGGGTTAGGGTGATATTCAAGTAAGCCCTCAGACCAATTACAACTCTATGATTTAGACTTAGTTCAAATGTTTAGGAAAGAAATCTATTGTCACTTGAAATCTAAAATTCGAAATCTAAAATAAAAAATTTAAACATGAAATTTAAAACTCGAAACCCATAACCAGAAAGAGAAACAAAAAATAATAATTTATTTTGTTGATTTTTTTTATTCTCCATATCCGTTTTACGATTTGTATTCAAAATTCGTAATTACTCCTCTCAATAATATTATCTCCAAACCTACGTTTTCAAATGCGACTTACCATACCACAATTTATTTTGTTAATAGTACTATTATTAATCTATAGAAATTTTAGGGATTGACTGCACACAATTGGAGTGTATCTTTAATTTGGGCGTATCTTTGACTCTTTTTTTTTTTGTATTTTTTTATTTTATTTTTAAGGCTTTCATATTTTCTGTGGTCACAATATATGTATTTTATTAATGTTAGTCTTTTATTTATCGTTTTTATTTCCTTACTTTAAAATAATATAAATATCTAATCCAAACCTTATGGTAATTTTAGATGAAGTTGAAGTTTATGATGATTAGATCATCTAAATAATGAAGTTACATTATGAAGGTAATTTAGGTTGGAATCTTAAAAGTTCATGTACATTTACGTCTTAAATTTAGTAATTGTTCTCATATTAGGGTTTAAACTTTAAAAAAGTTAGAAAATAAAAATGAGAACAACTGAAACTATATTACGCAAGTATATATAATAATATAATTATGAACGTGTTTTTATTAAATAGATTACTACCATTTAAATATATTCTTCAATATTAAATCTTTTTATATAATGCCTAGAGTTACTTATGACTCCTGCTAAACTCTTATATAAAAAAGTGTGCTCAACCTCATTGGCAATAATGTTAATTCCAATTGAGCTAAGACTTAGGTAGTAGATTATTCAATATTAATTATAACTATGTTTTTATGATGTTCTTAAATATTATAATTACTTTTATATAACATCAAAATATCTTTTATACAATGCATACTCTTATTTATGTGGAGTGTGCCTTGCATTTCGACCAAACAGATGGTGATGTCACGACGAGGAAGAGTTGACGTCACGACGACACGACAACGCGAAGAATGACGTCTTGACATGGCGATGTGTACTCAACTTAATCAGACTTCTCCTCCTCATTAAACACTACTATCTTTTCCCAATCAAACTCTAATCACTCTAGGATATTTCTAATCCAATTAATCACGAATTTTAGCCTATAAATATGACTTTTAGCAATCCTAAAGAAAGAGATTGAATAACACAATTAAGAGAGAATTTGTGAGAATTTCGAGAAAACTTTGTAATTTAGATTTCAGTATTATTATTTCTCAACAAAACCAACCGAATAATTACTACTTTACAAAATCTATTTATTCTTTATTCCATCGCCTTATTTGAATCAAACATAATGTGAACCATTAATAATTTAAGGTTGAAATTTATGATTATCAGATCATACAAATAATGCACAAAAAGCCAAAAAAAAATAAAATCATTTGACTTATAAAAGCAAAAGAGAGGTGGTGGGGACCAAAACACTCTCAATTTGCAGCTATATTTATATATAATAACAATTAACTGCATTAGATTACTTTATCATATAGTATAGATTAATGCAAATAAATTGGTAAGTGTTTTTCTTTTCAATAGTATTTTTTATGTTGGTTTTATTATTTATGTAGTTTTTAATTAGTGTTATTTCTAAATTCAAACTTAAGTTCGCCTTTAAAAATATAATGTACCTTATTATTGTATTCTATTAATAATTGTACATGTTCTTTTACTTAATTTTTGTCGAAACTTGATATTATTAATGTCTGTAAGGTTAGTCGACTATAAAAAAAAAAAAAAAAAAACATGAAGGATACGTTAGTTATATATATAAATCTACAATTTGATTGAATTGAAAAATAATCTTAAATTTTTAAAATGTTATGTTATTTAAATTTTTAAATAATTTTTTAGAATTTTTTTTTTAATTTTAAAACTTTACCAACCATGAATGAATATTTATATTTTATCATGACTGCCTAAGAAGAATTTTAATTGCTGCTTTACACAAGTTAAAACTATTACTTAAATAATGTAAATTAAGAAAAAGAAAGTAGACATAATAAGGCTTTTTTTTCCTTAAAAAGGGAAAAAGAACACGATTATTTATACAAGAAATAGACGGTCTGGTAAACGAGTGGTTTTGCTAAAAGTCGTACGATTTCATCCAGAGACAGAGACAGAACAAGCAGGTTCAGGGTCTGGAATTGGTGGCTCCTCTTTTCTTTTGTTATGGCGGCCAACATGCTTGTATTTCAGTATTCAAGAAAGTAGCTATCAAGAATCTTGACATTTTGAGTGGTCATTTCAGGCATATTAGTCTTTTGCTTTGCTATTTTCCAGGTTGCTATGGGACCAAAAAAGCCGTTCGTCTGCACCTACGAAAGTAGCAAGTGTGCAATCGATTTTGGTTTAAGGGGGATAAGTCATATAGTGTGGGCGGACCGTAATGGCGGGAAATGCGGCCTTGACCCCCCAAAAAAAAAATTTGAAATTTTATTCTTTTAGAAAATTTAAACCTTAAAAGAGAAAACTTGTAAAATTTAAATACCCAAGTTCAACCTGTTCAACTATTGATTTTTGTATTAGTTTTCAATTTTTATCGGTTTAATCCGCTTGTTTGGACCAGTATACCAATTTGTTTTTAGTCCAGTCGGTCCAACAGACCTGTAGCGACGTAAAAATTTACTTTCGGTCGCTAATTGTAGCGATTTAGTGAAAACTTAAAAATCGAAGTTTTGATTTTAAAAGGGGAGTCGCCACCGATCTTTTTTCTAAGTGTGATCGGACACCTAACAAGTTTATTTTTTAAAATAAAGAGAAGGCCGAGTTTAGGTCTACGTTAAAATCCAGAGAAAAATTAGGGTTCGGAGAGTCGGCACACGCTGCGAGGAAGGTATTAGCACCCTCGCGACGCCCAAAATTGGTATCTCATAAACACGTGTTGTCTTGATTTTCAAAAATACGAGTTCAAAATAATATTTAATCGTGATCCAAATGAAAAGACAAGAAATATTGGTTTTTCGATTTTTCAAAAGGGTGTTCCGCCTTTAACACGAGCCGACGAATTCCATCCAACATAGCGATGAAATCTACGACTTAATGTTAAATCGATACATTGCCTTACTTATTTTTTTTAAAAATAAACGAGAATAGGATTTTCGTTATAATGTAAAGCAAGTTAATAAATGAAAACAAATAAAAGACAAATTCAGAAATACATTGAAACAAATATATGTGTGACAATAATAAAAATACATGCAAGATTAAATGTAATAATAATATCAAGTACGAGAAAACAATGAATATACATATATATATAAAAACGGTATTAAGAGTATGTATATAATATATTCTTGTGCACATATACATATATGAATAGTGATAATGTCAGAAATGTATTATATTTATTATTTGAACTATACATGAAATGATGAAAATATATAAATAGTAATATTAAAGTATATGCATAATATATACATACATAGAAAATGTATGTATATGACATATACGAAAAATGTATACAATATAATATTAAGATAAAATAATAAGTGATAATAGTAAAAATAATGGGTACAAATATAATGATGTATGAAAAATAATATTATATATAAAGGTATATATATATATATACTCATATAATAAAATGTATGTACTAGAATTAACAATAAATATAATAGAGATAAAAAATAGATGAAATAATAATACATACATAATATGGTATTTAAAATATTTACATTATATATATATAACATAGTATTTGTATACATACGTAAGATGATATATATAAAAAATACATACATGAAGTGGTACAGGAAATATATGTAAATAACATTGAAAATACATATACGATATGTACAATATACATTTTAGAGTTGATAACAATATGTAAAAACTATTCATACGTTATATAAATACATACCTATATACAAATAAGAGTGATGTTAGAAATATACATGAAAATTGTATAAAAGATAAAAAAACTAATAATATTAAAATATATATATACGGGGCAATATGCAAATTATATACATAACATAGTTATAAAAAGTATAGTATTAATCATGCGTATAACGTATGCATATATAATAACATATACACTAATATTATATATCATTAATACAAAAAATGATGATATAGCATAAAATAAAACAAGATAATGATAATATTAAAATGAACTAAATAAAAAACTATATAAAGGCTATATGTACATAAAAACACGTATGTATATATATAAGTAAAGATAAGCAATAGTAATAATATAAAAATAATAAAATATAAAAAGTGAATAAAATATAATGATGTTAAAAATAAAATAAGAATAAAGTAATGGGTAATAATAATTATAATAGTAGAAATATAATATTAGAGATAATACTAAGTATAATATAATAATAATAATGATAACATTGGAATATATAAAAAAAACAAACATAACATTAATAAAATATTAAAATAAAGTGTAATAAAAGTATTAAATATGAAAATATATATATGTATACACGTACATAATAAAAATATATACTAATACATAATAATAATAATAATAATAATAATAATAATAATAATAATAATAATAATAATGCTAATAATACTAATAATATGAAAATAACAAGGATATTTAATAAGAAAATAAAAATAAACGAAAAAGGACTAAAATCAAATAAAAACAGAGTTGTGGGGCCAATTTAAAATAAAAAACAAAAAAAAGGACCTAATCATAACACGCGCATAACTTGGAGGGGTCGAAAGCGCAATAAATCTGAGCCTCCAAAATGCAGCGCATGGGGGAGGACTAGATCACAAAGCGCGACAAATTTCGGGGCTTAATTAGGAAATATTAAAAACTCAATTGCGAAAACACGAAAAGGCGGAGGGGCCAATCGTGAAATTAGACCATCAAACAAAAAACACGCGGATCCTAGGGTAAGATGGGTCGGGTCGGATCAGGTTAGACCAAAACGACGTCGTTTTGGGGTTAAAGGACAGCCCCCAAAACGACGTCGTTCTGGAGGGCTATATAAGGCCAATTTTTGACAAAAAAATCATTTTGAGGAGAGAAAGAAAAAAAAAAGAAGGGAGAAAGAAGAGAGAAGGGAGGGGGGAAGGAAATTGGCCGGGGGCTTGGCCACCGCCTGACCAGTCGATCGCTAAATCGTTCTTGGCGCGTGGCACACTACGTGTAAGGTAATTTTTTGTTTTTTTATTTTAATAATATATATTTGTATATCTATATAAAAAGAAAGAAAAAAACAAAAAAAAAGAAAGAAAAAAAATTCGAAAGAAGAGAAAAAAGAAAAAAAATACAAATCACCTTCTGTCGTTTCTTTCTTCTTGCTTTTGATTACCCTCTGTTTTTACTGTTATTCTCTGCTTTTGTGATTTAGAGCCGATTGTTTTTTGTTTAAAACTATAGTTTTTATATTTATGAATTGCCGAAAATAGAAAAAAAAAAAAGAAGAGAAGAAGCCCCATTTACATTTCATTTCCTGGCTTTATAGCCGATTTTGCTTCTGTTTATACACTGTTTTTGGTTCTGCTGTTACGTGTTCTGTGTTCTTTTTGCAGGTGATGGAATGGAGCAGGTAGTAGCAGGTGGGGGAGAGGTATAATGGCTGACATGGTGAGGCAGAAGGGTGATTGCGGCGCCACTTTAGGAGCTAGGGTTAGGGTTAGTTTTGGGCTTCTGTTGATTTGGGCTTAGGGTTTGGTTTGTAATGGGTTGTGGGTATTTGGGTTGAATGGGTTAATAGTTTAATTTGTATTAGGTTAGTGGGTATTTGGGCTGATGTAATTGGGGTTTGGATAGGTTTAGGTTTTAAATGGGCCCATCGGGTTTGGGTTTAAAAATGGGTTAAGGGATTTGGTGGGTCAAAATTGGCCTGTAACAGCTGCCCCTCTTTGCTCGTTGTCGTGTAACGAGAATAGAGCAAAGACACAAAGAAAGGCCAATTTTGCCTGGTCTTGCTGAGTCTTGACTTCCTTTGGAGCTCCCCCTTTCCAATAGTCTCGTTCTAACCCACCACATCTCGTAGCTTTGGTTCAATCCACTGCATCTTCTGATGTATGCCTTGTAGCTTTAATCTACTCCAATGTAACTTCAAGGATCTGAGATTTGTAGCTTCGATCTGCTTCACTGTAACTTCAGAAAGATAAGATTTACAGCTTCAATCTGCTCTTCTATCGTTTTAGTGAGATGAGGTTTGTGCTCTTCTCTTCTGTAACTTTAGAAAAGCAAGATCTGATATTTCCGATCAGCTCCACTACAACTTCAGGGAGACAAGACTTGCAACTTTGACCTGCTCCACTGCAACTTCAGGGAGACCAAATCTGGTGTCTTCAATCAACTTCAATCTTTATTCTTTACTCGGCGTGCGATCCTGAGCTCAACTCATTTCTTGCAATATGAATTGACTCTTTAAAAACAGTCATTAAGAAACAGAAATTGATTGATTTTGATTGATTTTTTTTTATTTTGAAGTGTACAAATTGAAAAGAAGAAATTGAAAATGGCTCAGCCCGTGAACCAAGGCTCAACTCACTTCTCGCAATATGAGTTGACTCTTTAAAAACAAACATTAAAAACAGAAATTGAAAATAGCTCAGCACGTGAGCCAAGGCTCAACTCACTTCTCGCAATATGAGTTGAGTTTTTGAAAAACAGAAATTAAAAGGCTCAACTCATTTCTCGCAATACGAGTTGATTTTAAAAGCAGAATTTGTAAAGTAGAAATTGACAATACCTCAGCGTGCCCCGAGGCTCAACTCATCTCTCGCAATATGAGTTGATTTTTTTGACAAGCAAAAATTGAAAATACCTCAGCGTGCCCCGAGGCCCAACTCATTTCTCGCAATATGAGTTGATTTTTTTTTACAAGCAAAAATTGAAAATACCTCAGCGTGCCCCGAGGCTCAACTCACTTCTCGCAATATGAGTTGATTTTTTTTGAAAAGCAGGAATTGAAAATAACTCGGCATGTGACCCGAGGCTCAGCTCACTTCTTGCAATATGAGTTGATATTTTGAAACTACAAATTGAAAATACCTCAGCGTGTGCTGAGGCTCAACTCACCTCTCACAATATGAGTTGATTTTTGAAAATAAAAACATCAAAATGCCAAATCCTGTCATCTAGTGGAACTCAGGTATCTTTTTTGATTTAGTACAGCCCTCATTCAAAATTTCTTGCTCTGCTGGAGTACCTGTATATGTCATGCATGATGTCATCATGATATGCACATGTTGGTCTTAAATGCATTTATGCCTACATGATTATGCTATGCGCCTTGGGCTTGTTTATCATATGCCCCTTTTTCCGTCATGATTTTTGATGATCTGCGTTCATTGTTTTGACTCTTGACTTTCTCTTCAAGCCCCGTACCCGTCCTCTAGCTTCACGAGTAATCTACATTTCTCAGGTATCGCTCTTTTGCCCCGGTTGAACTTTGTCCTTGCTTTGAAACCCTTGTACTTATCAACTTCTTATCCGGGTAATGCTTAACATTTCTTTTGTTTAGAGTATGTCATTTCACTATTTATCATGGAAATGAACCACATAATGAGATGCATGAAAATGGTCAGGTAGGGACAAAAAGATACCTCACATTTATTCATTTCAAATGTAACAAACAAAGAAAGTTAATCGA
This sequence comes from Gossypium longicalyx, assembly GCA_025698465.1. Lineage (NCBI taxonomy): Eukaryota > Viridiplantae > Streptophyta > Magnoliopsida > Malvales > Malvaceae > Gossypium > Gossypium longicalyx. The sequence continues at coordinate 1,594,170 of CM046995.1, read as the reverse complement.
ATGATAGTAAAAATGTCACAAAGAGAAAAGGGATGGCATTTCAAAAAATACAAATGCTCTAGATATTCAACGCATGAACTCTTCCACGTTCCTCAGTCGAGAATCTTTTCGAGCATGGCTTCTTGCTTGGAAGATTTCGAGTTTCAGAAATGCTTCAAATACGGTAGTCTCACTATTTGACCCCCCGTTCAAACGCCTTACTTTTTAAGCCAGTGTTTGCTTAATTAGAACGCCCTTTCGGGTTTTCATCCTAATTTTTGTGTTAACCAAGACGCCCTTTTCGGGTTTTCACCTTGATCCCCTTTTTTTTTAGGCATAATATTTCTTCACAGCATCTGAATTCACCGGATTAGGTAACTCCTTCCCATCCATCTCAGTGAGAATCAAAGCTCCGCCTGAGAAAGCCTTCTTCACAACGTATGGTCCTTCCCAATTTGGTGCCCATTTTCCTCGCAGGTCTTTTTGTATTAGGAGAATCTTTCTCAGCACGAGTTCTCCCTCATGGAATTCTTTTGGCCGTACTTTCTTGTCATGGGCCGCGATCATTCTCTTCTGGTACATCTATCCATGGCAAATTGCCTTTAGACGTTCTTCCTCGATGAGGTTTAACTGGTCATATCGAGCTTGAACCCACTCTGCTTCCTCTAATTTTGACTCCATTAAGACTCGTAGAGAAGGGATCTCAACTTCAATAGGTAGTACAGCTTCCATTCCATAGACCAAAGAGAAAGGAGTTGCCCCAGTTGATGTCCGTACAGATGTACGATATGCATACAAAGCAAATGGTAGCTTTTCGTGCCAGTCTTTATATGTCTCGGTCATTTTCCCAATGATCTTCTTGATGTTTTTGTTCGCTGCTTCAACGGCCCCATTCATCTTTGGGTGATAGGGCAAGGAGTTATGATGCTTTATTTAGAATTGCTCACACACTTCTTTCATCATCTTGTTGTTCAGATTCAAGGCGTTATCTGAAATGATTCTTTCAGGCAAACCGTATCGACAAATGATTTTCTTTTTCAAAAATCTACAAACTGCAGTCTTCGTCACATTGGCAAATGATGCGGCTTCTATCCATTTTGTGAAGTAATCAATAACTACAAAAATGAATCGGTGTCCATTAGAAGCCTTTGGGAAAATTGGCCCTATAACATCCATGCCCCACATAGAAAAAGGCCACGGAGAAGTCATGACATGAAGGGGCGAAGGGTTGCATGGATTTTATCCGCCGTAAATTTGGCATTTGTGGCATTTTCTTGCAAAGCTAATGCAGTCGCTTTCCATCGTCAGCCAGTAGTAGCCGAGTCTCATAATCTTCCTGGCCATAGTGAAGCCATTGACATGTGTCCCACAAATTCCCTCATGGACATCTTCAAGTATTTTTCTGGCTTCGGCGGTATCTACACATCTCAAGAGCATCTGATCTTTTCCTCTTTTGTACAGGATGTCCCCATCAAGAACAAATCCCGCTGCCATTCTTCTGATTGTTCTTTTGTCGTTTTCATTTGCTTGTTCGGGATACCTTTGATTCTTGATATATTCTAAGACATCATGGAACCACGGCCGTCCATCTGGCTCTTTTTCAATGCTGAAACAATGTGCAGGGACTTCATATGCTCATTTGAAGAGGCATTATTTACGTTTCTCTGTTTACTTTGAACATTAAAGCCAAAGTGGCTAGGGCATCAGCCAATTGGTTTTCTTCTCGGGGGAAGTAATTGAAAGTTATTTCTTTGAATTCTTTAATCAGTCCTGCCACTAGATCGCTGTATCTAATTAATTTCGAATCTCTCACTTCCCAATCTCCACGGATTTGGTATATCACCAATGCTGAGTCTCCATATACCTCTAAAGTTTTGATGTTTCGTTCGATAGCTGCACGAAGTCCCATGATACAGGCCTCATACTCTGCTATGTTGTTGGTACAGAAAAAATTCAGCCTGGCAGTGAACGGGTAATGGTTCCCTTCTGGCGATACCAAGACTGCTCCGATCCCATGCCCCAATGCATTTGATGCACCATCAAAGCTCATCTTCCATGGCTTCTCATTTGATGACTCGGATTCCTTTTCTGTGATGCATATTAAGTCTTCATCTGGGAAATCGAATCTCAAGGGCTCATACTCCTCTGTCGTTCGAGCCGCTAAGAAATCCGCTATTGCACTTCCTTTTATCGACTTTTGACTCACATAGACGATATCATACTCCGATAATAAGATTTGCCATCGTGCCATTCTTCCTGAGAGTGCAGGCGATTCCATCATATATTTTATTGGATCCAGCTTCGAGATTAACCACGTCGTATGATACAACATATATTGCCTGAGTCTCCGAGCTACCCAAACCAGAGCGCAACAGTATTTTTCAATGGACGAATACTTTGCCTCATATTCAGTGAACTTTTTGCTGAGGTAGTAGATCGCCTTTTCTTTCTTTCCTGACTCATTGTGTTGCCCCAGTACGCAACCCATTGAATTCTCGAACACAGTCAAATACAATATCAGTGGTCTTCCCGAAATTGGTGGTACTAGCACTGGAGGACTAGACAAATATTGTTTTATCTTATCAAAGGCCACCTGGCATTCCTCGTTCCATTCTCCCGGATTATGTTTTCGAAGAAGCCGAAAGATTGGGTCGCATTGGTTGGTAAGTTGAGCAATGAACCGAGCGATGTTGTAACACCCCTAACCCGTATCCGTTGCCAGAACAGGGTTTCGGAGCATTACTACCATTTGCAGATTACTTAAAAAAAATTTTAAATGCTTACCGATTCAATGCATCATGTAAATAAATATATTACCATTCAATCAACAGATTAGTACTTGTATAAGCATCAAACAGTAATATTGTTAGTGTACTTGCACATATCTCATATAAATTCAACATTGATATAACTATTTTCTCGACATATCGTACTTGAGTTCAATAATAGTCTCAACTTACATAATTTTCTTGTCTCAACATATCAAAGATAATCATATATGTACATGTCATGAAACATATCATGCTCTTACCGTTTCTTCATAAGCATATATGATTCATTTCATTATATTAATATTTCATACTCCATCATTTCCATATATTTTATGTATATTTATTCCGATAATAGCTTATATCAAACCTAACATAATTTATATTCCACGTACTCATACTTATTTCGTTTATCTATCTTCATAATTATTTCATACAACTATTTTGTACATATATATTTCCATATGACCAGTTCTTGTAAACATTACACACAACCATTTCATATAACCATTCGTCATCGATACATATTACGGATATCAATTGTTCAACAGATGTCATAGCATCTCCCATCCACGGTCTTATTCATCTTTGACATGATGCCATAGTATCTTTCAACTATGGTCTTACTCATTTTCTGTCATGTTGCCATGATATCTTTCAACCATGGTCTTGTTCATTTCATATCACGTTGCCATGGTATCTTTCAACCATGGTCTTACACATTTCATATCAGTTGCCATGGTATCTTTCAACCATGGTCTTACACATTTCATATCAGGTTGCCATGGTATCTTTCAACCATGGTCTTTCACGTTTCATATCAAGTTGCCATGGTATCTTCAACCATGGTCTTACACGTTTCATATCGAGAGCACACTCCGCGAACCTCATCCTTACGGTGGGATTACCACCCAGGCTAAATCCTCGTAATATAAACTCATAGAGTATTGTCGGGATTACCGGTCTAGGCTAAATCCCCTCGCAACGACAATTACTCTAATGAGCTTGGATCACGAATTACGATTCAAAGCTAAATTCAGACACGATTCGGATTACCCGTCGGGCTAAATCCATTTTACACATATTCTTCGGGAGGGCTATATCAGGATAGGATCACCCGTCCGGGCTAGATCCTTTTTACCGTCAATTCCTTTCTCCTTTTAAAATTTTACCATTAGATTTTATTCTGTTTTCATTTTGATCCTCCATTTTTTTTGAGCCTTTCTCGGCGCTGCGTTTAAGGGTGCAGGAATAATTACAGAATAACACCCTAACCCGTATCCGTTGCGAGCAGGTTTTGAGCATTACTACCATTTGCGAGATCACTAAAAAAATTTTAAATGCTTACCGATTCAATGCATCATATAAATAAATATATTACCATTCAATCAACGATTTTAGTACTTGTATAAGCATCAAACAGTAACATTATTAGCGTACTTGCACATATCTCATATAAATTCAACATTGATATAACTATTTTCTCGACATATCGTACTTGAGTTCAATAATAGTCTCAACTTACATAATTTTCTTGTATCAACATATCAAAGATAATCATATATGTACATGTCATGAAACATATCATGCTCTTACCGTTTCTTCATAAGCATATATATGATTCATTTCATTATATTAATATTCATGCTCCATCATTTCCATATATTTTATATATATTTATTCCGATAATAGCTTATATCAAACTTAATATAAATTATATTCCATGTACTCATACTTATTTCGTTTATCTATCTTCATAATTATTTCATACAACTATTTTGTACATATATTCCCATATGACCAGTTCTTGTGAACATTACACACAACCATTTCATATAACCATTCGTCATCTGATACATATTACCTGAATATCAATTGTTCAACAGATGTCATAGCATCTCCCATTCACGGTCTTATTGATCTTTGGCATGATGCCATAGTATCTTTCAACTATGGTCTTACTCATTTTCTGTCATGTTGCCATGATATCTTTCAATCATGGTCTTGTTCATTTCATATCACGTTGCCATAGTATCTTTCAACCCATGGTCTTACACATTTCATATCAAAGTTGCCATGGTATCTTTCAACCATGGTCTTACACATTTCATATCGAGTTGCCATGGTATCTTTCAACCATGGTCTTACACATTTCATATCGAGAGCACACTCGCGAACCTCATCCTTAAAGTGGGATTACCAGTCCAAAGCTAAATCTGTGATATAAACTCATAGAGTATTGTCGGGATTACCACCCAAAGCTAAATCCCCCGCAACGACAATTACTCTAATGAGCTTGGATCTGAATTACAGTCCAAGCTAAATTGGACCACGATTTGGATTACCCGTCGGGCTAAATCCATTTTCCACATATTCTTCGGGAGGGCTATATCGGGATAGGATCACCCGTCCGGGCTAGATCCTTTTACCGTCAATTCCTTTCGAGAGATCCATCGAATTTTCCTTTTCATTCAACCGGGATTTATTTTCAATTTATTTGAGTATTATCAATATTTCATCAAATATCATGAATTGAACTTTCATATCATATTTTCATCACATAACCACATATTTCAAGTATTTAAAATACAATTCAAAGTTACACAAACTTACCTCATTGCTTGTTTGTGTTTATAATTTCATTAATCCGATATCTTTTCTTTTTCACGATCGAGTCTCATATTTGAGTCGTTTGGATCTTTATAAATAAATTTGATCATCATTTTCATTCATTTCATATTCTAATGCATTTAATTAATGCTTTAGGCAAAATTTACCATTTTGCCCTGAACTTTTAATTAATGACGATTTCATCCTTAGTGGTCGGGAAAATAAAATTCTTGCAATTTAATCCTTATTTCCAGCTATTATTCTCATATATATTGATAACAGTTCATGAATTCTATAAAATATCAGAATTTTCCATAATTTCAACACTTTTCAATTTAATCTTTCAACACTTTTCAATTTAATCTCTAAAACATGTTTTCCCCCGATCTTGAACTAAATTAATAATTTCATTCAATTTTGTAATTTAAATAATAAAATAATCCATTTCATGCAATTTGGTCATTTCTGACATTTTTACAAAATTTCCCATAAAGTTTTACTTTTATTCAATTTAGTCCCTGAGCCTAAAATATGCAAATTAGCCATGCTAGATGAATATTCATACATATTTTTCCTCCTCCTCCTCTCCATTCCACATCCTTAATGTAGATAATACACTTGTAAGTAACATTATCCATAATTTTTATTATTTACTTTTATGAATATTCAAGCTGTCTATCTGCATCATGGTCACTAAATTATTTATATCTGGAGCTATAGAACTCAAAATTAAGATCCGCTAATTTTCCCTGAAACTAGACTCATATTCTTCTTACCATAAAATTTTCATAATTTTTAGTTTATCCAATAAGTACAGTTTATTCTTTAAAATTACCCATGTTCTGCTGTCTAACAGTTCTGACCCTTCTTCACTAAAAATTAATTATCTCCTTGTACAGAATTCAAATGATGTTCCTGTTTGTTTATATTGAAAATAAACTCATTCAGGATTCTAAAAATATAAATTTAAACCCCTAATTATTTTTATCCAAATTTTTATGATTTTACAAAGTCAGAACAGGGGAACCCGAAATCATTCTGACCTTGTCTCACAAAATTCATCATATCTCATGATTTACAATTCCATTGCTTGCATAATTTCTTCTATAAGAAACTAGACTTAATAAGCTTTAATTTCATATTTTATTCATCCTATAATTAGATTTCTACAATTTTTGATGATTTTTCAAAGTTAGACTACTGCTGCTGTCCAAAACTGTTTTAGTACAAAATATTAATTACCATGTTATAACACCCTTATTTTCTTTTTCTACACCATTTCTCATCACTTTCTCTTATTTTCTCTTCACTAACATATCATGAACATAGGACCTTATGTAAGAAAACTCTACTATAACATAATTTTCATGCTTTGTCAATAATAACAAACTTAAAAACATATTGAAATCTTGATATACTTACCTTGTTCTATTGATACTAATCTTTAACTTGATTTTCTCTCTCCTCCAGCTTCTATTTCTTGAATCCAACTTGATATTCTAACTCCCCATGGTCTCCTTAACATTTTCTCTCTTGGTAGCTATGGAAATTCATTTGATTTTTGGGTGAAAATGGTGAATTTTTGGTAAAAAGGACCAAATTGTAAAGAAAGCAAAACTTTCTTTCTTCCTCTCTTTCTCTCACGTTAGTGCATGAGAAATATGGATGAGAATTTCTCATCTTTCTTTCTTTATATACTAATAAAATAATAATAAAATATCTTATTAAAATATTAATAAAATAATATTTATCTAATTAAATAATTATAAAATATCAAAATATCTCTAGCATCATTATTACTTTCTAGATTTCTCTCTCTTCCAATTGATCATTTTGCCCTTCATTATCTTTTAAAATTCCATCCTTAAGTCATCATTTAATTTGGTAAAATTGCAATTTAGTCCCTCATAATTTCTTCATCTATTCAATTTGGTCCTAATTCATCCATTTTCCTTAGTTTCTAGATTATTCCACTCTTAAAATATTTACACTATTGGTCCTTCAAATTTTTCATATTTACACTTTAACCCCTCAAATTTTGTGTATTTACTCTTGTGCAACAAAACTTTTCTCACTTTTACAATTTAGTCCTTTCTTGAATTAATATATCATAATATACTTCTCAATATTGACATATCTCAAAATTTCCTTTTTTTTTTCACTTTATTTCCTTATTTTACTATATCAAGGATAATATCTTACTGTAAATATTTTCAGGGTATTACAGATGTAGTTCAACCTCCCTAAAAATCCTCTAACTTCTTTTTGCGTGCGCGGAGGTGGTAGTTCTTGAATAGCTTTTATTTTATTTGGATCAACTTCAATGCCTCTTTCGCTGACGATGAAGCCTAGCAATTTTCCCGAGGTAGCCCCAAACGTACATTTGGCCGGATTGAGCTTTAGCTGGAACTTTCTCAGTCTGTCGAACAACTTCTTCAAGTTCACTACATGCTCTTCTTCCCCTTGGGATTTAGCAATCATATCGTCGACGTAGACCTCTATTTCTTTATGCATCATATCATGGAAAAATGTCACCATAGCTCTCTGACATGTTGCCCCGGCATTCTTCAATCCGAACGACATTACCTTATAGCAGAATGTTCCCCACATCGTTATGAAGGTAGTTTTCTCCATATCTTCCGAAGCCATCTTTATCTGATTATAACCTGAGAATCCATCCATGAATGAAAACAATGAATGCTTGGCTGTGTTATCCACCAATGTATCGATGTGTGGCAAAGGAAAATTATCTTTTGGACTTACTCGATTCAAGTCACGATAATCCACGCACATTCGTACTTTGCCGTCTTTCTTTGGTACCGGGACTATGTTAGCCACCCACTCAGGATATTTGAAGGCTTGTAGGAAACCAGCGTCAAATTGCTTCTTGACTTCCTCTTTTATTTTCAACAACATCTCAGGTCTCATCCGTCTTAGCTTTTGTTGAATGGGTTTGCATTCTGGCTTTAATGGGAGTTTATGGACCACCACATCTTCATCCAATCCTGGCATGTCCTGATATGACCATGCGAATACATCCTTGTACTCACGGAGCAAAGCAATCAAATTATGCCTGGTGTCCCCCGAAATAGAGGTCCCAATCTTCACTTCTTGCTTCCTTTCTTCAGCTCCCAGATTTATTGTTTCAACAGATTCCTGATGAGGCAAGATTTGTTTATCCTCTTGTTCCACCATTCTTAATTACGTAGAAATCTGCAGGGAAAATAAGTTCATTAACTTTTACCAAGACATCCTCGAGGACTCCTTCGGGACGCACAGTAGACTTGTCTGCCAATTGAATAATAACACCTGTCTTTGTCAAAAAACCTGCGTTAAGTGATTCATAAATAGAATAAGGCATTACATTTATGGAGGGCCCTAGATCACACATAGCCTTCTTAATTCCCAAATGGCCAATTTTGCATGGAATAGCGAACATACCCCTATCTTTGCATTTAACCGGCATTTTCCGCTGTAGAATTGCGGAAACATTCTCACCAACACTTACCTTTTCATTACTTGTTAGTTTTCGTTTGTTGGTGCAAAGTTCTTTGAGAAACTTGGCATACCGCGGAATCTGTCTAATGGCATCTAATAGTGGTAAGTTGATCTCAACATTCCTGAATGTTTCGAGGATCTCCTTGTCTTCCTTACTTTTTCGACACTGATTTAATCGTCCTAGGAATGGAGGTTGGATTTTCGGCAGTGGGGGTTTCGCTCGAATCTGTTCGTCATTTTCTGGAGTTTTCTCGGTGATTTCTTGACCAAGATTCTTGCCAGAAATTGGTTCTAGCACCTTTCCACTTCGCAACGCATCGCATTTGCATTCTGTCTCGGGTTTGGTTCTGTTTGCGACGGCAGCTTCCCTTGAGAACTCAATTTCTCAATTGACGTGGTCAATTCTCTTATAGATTCCTTCGTTTCTTTTTGGAAATTAAGAGTTTGCTGTTGAAAATCAAGAACATTAGCTGCTAATTTATTGACCAAAGTTTCTAGAGAATTACCTGAATCTTGTGGCTGTTGTAGGACCCGATTTTGGTATGGCTGGTTATATCGTGGATTAGCCCCATAACTAAAATTAGGATGGTCCCTCCATCCTGGGTTGTAGGTATTGGCGTAAGGGTCGTATCGTCTTTGTGGTGGCCCAGGAAAATTTCCCACAGCATCTAAATGGGCCATAGAATCGTCATACAGACTAGGGCACGCATCAGTCGTATGTTCAGGTGTAGCACATATTCCACATACTCGGGCTGGTTTCGATTTTTCTGTAACAAGAGAATTCACAATATTAGCAAGTCTATCAAGTCTATCTTCAATGGTAGAATTACTTAGCTGGTGAACCCTTCTAGGGGGTTCAGGATTGGCTCGAAATTGTTGGGAATTCACAGCCATTGTGGAGATTAAGTCTCTTGCTTGTTGTGGAGTCATGTTGACTAACGCTCCTCCACTCGCGGCATCTACCATATTCATCTCCATGGGTTTCAAGCCTTCATAAAAGTACTGGAGCAAAGACTGTTCCGTTATACCATGTTGTGGGCAACTTGCACACAACTTCTTAAATCGCTCCCAATAGTCGTATAGTCTCTGCGTCTTTTTACCTTATGCCCACGATTTCTCTTCTTAACTCACCATTTCGTGATGCGGGGGAAAACTCGTTAAGAAATAAACGAGATAAATCAGCCCAAGTTGTAATGGATCCAGGAGGTAAATAAAATAACCATTCCCTGGCTGAATCTGCTAGAGAAAAAGGGAAAGCGCGCAATTTAATTTGATCCTCAGTTACCCCCTGAGGTTTCATACTCAAACAAACCATATGAAATTCTTTTAAATGCTTGTGGGGGTTTTCATTTTGTAACCCACGAAAAGTTGGCAGTAGCTGAATCAAGCCTGACTTTAATTCAAAATCAGTATCCATAGTAGGATACGCGATGCATAGTGGCAGTTGTTCTGCCGGCGCTTCGGCCAGTTGCCAAATTTTCTGAGCCATAGGTTGAGGTGCTAAATTAGGGTTTTCGTCAACCCTAGTGTTCAGCACTTCTTCAGGGGAATCGACTTCTTCTTCTTTACTTTCTAACGTTTGAGTAGGGTTTCGTTAACCCTAGACTCTACTTCGTCGTCGATTCTAATTTCTGGGGGTGGATTGCTTTGAGTTCCAACCACCACTGACTGTTTTTTCCTTAGTTTTGTTTCCTTTCGATTAGCTTTCGCAGTCTTTTCGATTTCTGAATCGAACGCAAGAGTACCTGGAGCAGATCTGGTCATAGAAAACAAAGAAAACAAGATTAGTATGTTGCCGATCCCCGGCAACGGCGCTAAAATTTGATGCGGTCGTTGAGAGCATCAAAAATATCTTATTCCCTGTAAAATAATGAAAAAGGAATAGTAAAGGGGAAGTAGGGTCGAATCCTCAGGGACCGGATTATACGAATGCTTGTCTCTCAAAATCCTGGGCAGAATCGTGCCCAAGAAAACCTGCATTCCTGAAAAAAATAAAAAACAGAATTTAAGAATTGATTTTGGAAGCGAAAATAAAATAAAAACAGAATTTAAAGTTTACTGAAATTATGATTACGAAAATAATAAAAATAATAAAGAGAGTTTTAAGAGAAAAGAAATTCTATTGGGAAAATTCCAGCCTCCGGTTGTCTCATTCCTCCTTGGGCTCAATCCTTGGCTTTTGGATGATCCTTCTCGACTCAAGTAAGCCAGTTATAGTGGAAGAGGACGCCTATGACCACCAGCTCCAAAGATTAGATTTACGATTTTTAGGGAACCTGACTCTAGCCAGTAACCTATGCTAGATCAACACTTCTCAATGGCGAATCCCATGCCATTTTGTCTCTTTGGCTCGCCAACCTCTGACGTAGTAAGTTAACGAACCGACTATCCAGTCCTTTCAAAACATACAAAGCGGCCGCCTTTGCATATGCTGAAAAGCTTACTTCTTAAGGGCCATGGACGGAAGCGTCAGCCCGTAGTGCAGAGAAACGATGAATACTTGGCGAGAAGGCTAAGTACGGATTCTAGGCCTCAAGAACCCTTTTTGGGGAAATATTGACAACTTTTGGCTAGAAGGGTTTTAGTGGCTCATGATAATGGTGGGAAAGTAAATAAAATTATGGAAAAAGAAATTTTATTGAAAGAAAAAAAATATGGAAAGAACAAAAGACTTTTGGGTGGAGAGTGTTTACAGAAAAGATGTTCCCCAATAGAGTCACTTCACCCCCTATTTATAGTGCTAGGGAGATAGTCTAATTGAACTTAAATTCTAAAAAGATAAATACATTTAATTAAAGATAAACAAAGATAATTAAAATAAATTCCTAAATTTGAATAATCCTAATAATAATCTTAATATTAATTATCCTAATAGAATAAAATAAAATAGAGTCTTACAAAATAAAATCTCTTCTATTTGCTTTTAAGTCTTTGTGCCTTCCATGTTCGCACTTTTGGCACCATATTTGTCCCACGTTGCATATTGGCCCATTTAATCTCCAAATTGACGCTTTTTCCCTTGAATTTACTTTTCTCCTCCAATTTAGTCCCTAAAAGATAAAAAGACATAAATAGCTCAAATTAGTAGGTTCAAGCTCAAAATAAACACATGATTAATATATAAAAACACGTCATTTTAGAGTATTATCAATAAGAAAACAGTATGAGAATGATATATATCATGACATGTATATATATGACTAGTTTCAATATGATGCTTGTTGGGTATGAAGTTGGATTGAAATGTTTAAAGCAAGTATTTTATTCTGCGGGCCTGAAATGTGGTATTTATAAAGATATGATCTAGCTTTAAATATGAATGCTTGATGATTAAGCTGAAAATATTTGGTAAGATGGTAATCATGGTATAAAAATATAAGTGGTACCATAATAGACAAGGTAAAATGAGTATGAGAGACACATGTATGATGACATACAAATTTTATGTTTGTAGTTTAATTTAGAATGTTTAATCATTAAATGAATACTATGTTATGTGCTTTTGATTTTGTATAAGTGTGTAAGAGATTAAGGTTGACCAAGGCTTGGAAAATAGCTTAGATATTGACCACACAGGCAGAGACACGGCCGTGTGTCTCAGCCGTATATGGAACACAACTTTAGGACACGGGCGTGCGATGTGGCCGTGTGCCCCTAAATTGATAATGATGTCATAAACAGAAAGCTCCACGGACAAGGGACACGAGCATGTCCCAAGCCACAAGGGTGTGTGGAATCCATACGGCTTAATCACACAAGCGTGTGGGTACTGTTCACAAGTAAAATTAAAAATTAAAAATAAAATTAAGCGAAAAATTTTATAAGAAATCAGTTGAGTTCTGGCTTGATTTTAATGTTCATGTTGGGCTTCGAGGGCCCAAATAAAGGTCGTTATATATATATGATCTCAGAAAGTGAATAGTAATGTTTTGATTAATTTATAAATGTTCTGTATGTACTGGTAACACTTTGTAACCCTGTTTCGACGACGGATACGGGTTAAGGGTGTTACAGCATACTGGAGTGATGTAGTTGTAGATTGAACAATCTGGAGTTACGTAGTGGAGACAAGTTATATATATATATATATATATATATATTGTAGTAGGTCGAATTTGCCCGGGCACTAAATAAAAATAAAAACAAAAACAAAAATAAATCCCCAGTCCAATTACAAGCAGCCCAAAATAAATAAATAAATAATCCTAATGGCCCAGTGGCCTACAACCTAAACTAAGTTTTCAGTAAAACTGAAAACCCTTGTAATGGCCTAAATTCAAAATTATCGGAACAGTGGTTTCGTAACCACAAATCCGATTTAAAGAGAAATTTATTTCAATATTTTTGCATGAAAATTGATATGATAGGAAAATCGTATGAAAATATTGATAGAAAAATTTTACCGATTTAGTGGTTAGTTAGAAAAAGAAATTATTGAAGAAATTAGGTAAAAACAAGGTATCGAGACCTTTATCTCGTAAAACCGAGTCAAAAATAATTTTATAAATATTTATGAAATGTTAGTAATGTGCTATTAAAATTTCGTTAGGAAATTTTAATGTTTGGGTAGTCAATTAAATGAAAAGAACTCAATTGTAATAGGTGTAAAAGTTGCTAGAATGATTAAATAGCTTAAGAGTCTAATGAGAAAGGATTTAAAAGGCAATTAGACCCAAAATTTATTTGGGCTGGACGGCAAGGGCATGAAATCAGCAGGGAATTTGATAAATTAAGGGTAAAATTGGAATATTGCAAAATTAACTAAATAAAGCTAGGACTAAATAGGAAATATCTAGATTTCTCTTCATTTCTCTTCAATTCCAGCAGCTAAAAACGCCATAGGAGGGTTCTCTAAGCTGGTATTTCATAATTTTTGCACCAAGTGAGTTAATCCTTGCCTTTTTCTTGTAATTTTTGTGTTTCTAAGACTTTTACAACTAGGTCCTACTATTAAATTCATTAGTTTTTGATTTCATGGATGAAATTTAAATTCACCATGATTGAGTTCTGTAATTTTATGATGAAATAGAATGAAATTAAAGTTTTAATTTATTTATGAGATGATTTTATTAGGTAATTTCAATGGAAAATTGATTTTTAGGACCTAATCGTGAAAATGTTTGGAATTAAAGTATATTTCTGAAAATATGATTCCTAAAGGTTGTAAACTAGTTGAAGGTGATATAATAAAGTGTTAATTGAGAAAAATAAGCTTAATTGAGAGACTAATTGAGTAGGGACGAAATTCTCATTTATTAAAAGCTTAGGGGAAAAATGGTAATAAACAGTTTGCACTAAAACAATTTGGACAGCAGCAGTACACTAACTTTGAAAAATCACCATAAATTGTATAAATCGAATTGGAAGATGAAAAATATATGGAATTAAAGCTTATTGAGTCTAGTTTCTCATAGAAGAAATAGTGTAAGCAATGGATTTGTAAATTTTGAGATATAGTGAATTTTGTGAGACAAGGTCAGAATGAATTCGGGTTCCCCTGTTCTGACTTTGAAAAATCATAAAAAATTAAATAAAAATAATTAGGAGCTTAAATTTATATGTATAGAATCTTTAATGAGTCTATTTTTAATATAAATAAACTACAATATCATTTGAATCCTGTATGAAGAGATAATTAATTTTTAGTGAAGAAGGGTCAGAACTATTAGATAGCAGAACAGGGGTGACTTTAAAGAATAAACTGTACTGATTGGCTAAACCAAAAATTCTGAAAATTTTATGGTAAGAATATATATGAGTCTAGTTTCAGGAAAATTTAACGGAACTTAATTTGGAGTTCCATAGCTCGAGTTATAAATAATTTAGTGGCTATGACTTAAGTAGACAGCTTTGAATGAACTATAAATAATAGTTGAATTATAGAGAATGTTGTATATGAACATGAAATGTATTAAATTGATAATTAAATTTATTTATTTAGATCCAGAAGATTCAAATACGAAGCTAGATCGAGAAAAGGAAAAAGTTCAGGATTAGTAGATTTTTGTGCACAAACAAGTATCAAGGTAAGTTCATGTAACTTGAGTTATATTCTTAAATGCTTGAAATGTATGTTTTTGATATGAATATGATTTGAATGTTCATTGTATGAAAATTGATAAAACATTGATATATTTGATAATAAAAAAAAAAGAAGAAATCCCGGTTGAATGAAAGGAAAATTCGATGGATCTCTGAAAAGGAATTGACGGTAAAAAGGATCTAGCCCGGACGGGTGATCCTATCCTGATATAGCCCTCCCGAAGAATATGTGGAAAATGGATTTAGGCCGGACGGGTAATCCGAATTAGAGTCTGAATTTAACCTGGACTGGTAATTCAGATCCAAGCTCATTAGAGTAATTGTCGTTACAGGGGATTTAGCCTGGACTGGTAATCCCGACAATACTCTATGAGTTTATATTACAGGGGATTTAGCCTGGACTGGTAATCCCGCTGTAAGGATGAGGTTCGCGGGAGTGTGCTCTCTGAAATGGAAATGTGTGCACATGAATATAAATTGATGGACCCGAAATTGTACACTAAAAGTGTACCTCTGAAAATCCATCGAAATTCCGAGAAATTCAACGAGATAAATATGGAAAAATAACAAGGAAATAGAAATCATGGTATATATTATTGGTACATGCAAATTATTGTACTAACTTGAATGTTGAGTTTGTGCATATTAGGGTAATAATGCATTGAATGGATATATAAATGTTTATTGTATTGTATTGAAAATATTAGGTAAGTATAATTCTTGTCACATGAGCTTACTAAGCACAAAGTGCTTACCCTGTTTCATTTTCCCCTGTATTGCAGTGTTAAAAGCTCGGAGATCGGATTTGGTCGGAGATACATCACACTATCAACCTCAGGATTTCGGTATATAAAGAAACTTTATTTTGGAAATCAATGGCATGTATAAGCTAATAAAGTAAATGATTTTGTGAAATGAATGTAGAGTTAGTCATTGGTATGGTTAACAAACCTGGTTTTGGGTATGTGATGATGTTATCTTATAAATATGCATGAATTTATTTTGAAAATATGTTGAATTGGTTTGGTTGATGTGGATTGGTCTCGGTTTAAAATTTACAGGGAATGTTAGATATCTATAAAAGGGGGATATATTGAGTTAAAAAAAAATTTAATTTGTAAACTCTGGTAATACTTCTTACCCTATTCCAGCAATGAATACGGGTAGAGGTATTACAACCCTAGCCGCCGCTCCTTTTGCACCGCCCAAGACACCTCGTCCTGAGGCCTAACGCACGTCTGCCGCCCCAAAACGTCAAAGAGCGCCTCTTCTCTCCCCTCCATTGACCAAGAGCCAAACCTGCAAAAAAAAGAGAAAATACCAGCAGAGACAGCAGAGAATACAGAAGCAAAAACAAATAATAGATTGTAACACATTCGGCTATAAAACGCCAGAATATCAATGTAATTTTCTACCAAGAAAATACAAAAAAAAAAGCAATCATAAAAGAAAAAAAATTGCAAAAGGCGATTTGCTTATTTTTATTTGTTATTTTTTCTTTTTTTTTTTTAAAAAAAGGCATTAAACATAAAATAAAAATCAAAACTTATTGAATCGTTTCGAATCCCACTGCCGCAAGTGGAGGAGGACACTGTCCCTAATGTTGGTCGATTTTCTTCGGTGAGACTACAGAGAAGCCGAAGGGATTCCCTCGAATTTTACTATTTTTGGTTGAGTTTTGAGGAACATCGACCCCAAATTCGGAATCTAGAAGCCGAAACACTCGAGAAAGGGGTTGTTTTGGGAATTTTGGCCCCCGAGAACGATAGAGCCTGTCATCAGCGACCGATGGCCATCGTTTGTGGGCTCGTCGGACATTGAGGGTCGAGAAAAAAGAAAGAAAGAGAGAGCTTTCTTTTTTTTTTTTTAGAAATAGATACAAATGAATTTTTAAGCCTTATTTTTTTTTTGTCTTATATAGCATAGTAATACGATGCCGTTTTAGGCTTATTGCCCAGACGCCAAAACGACGTCGTTTAGGCCAGACCCGCGTCCGATCTGATCCTACGATTTGCATGTTTTTGCGGCAATGGGATATTTACCATTTCAGTCCTTTCGCTTTTATGGCCTACTTCAATTTAGTACGGTTCTATTTTTTAATTTTGTCACTTAATTTTACTTTATTTTCATTTTGGTCCTTCTAGAATGGTGCGCATAAGGGCAGGGGATATTTTCCTTTTCAATCCCTATTTTTTTTCACGCGTTTCATTTTAATCATTTGTTCTGTTTTACTAATTATTTTTTATTTATTTACAATTCATCCCCTTAATTTCATCCTGATTTCGATTTAATCCTTAGCCTATTTTATTTCAACCTTTCCATAAACTTTTATTTTATTTTATTTTATTTATTATTATTTCTTTATCCTTTTATACTTAAAAAATAGATTATTCATACTCTTTTAATTGTGCAATTTTATCATTATCATTATTATTTTATTTTTAATGTTTTATTATTCTCGTTTTTTTTCTTTTATTATTTTAATATCTTCATGTTATGTTTATTTATTTTTCTTTAAATTGTGCATTTTCCATTTTTGTTTTCTATTTTAAGTTACCTTATTTATTTTATTATTGCGATCTGATTATTAATATTTTTATCATTATTATAATTACATCATTATTATTATAGTATTCTATTATTTATTATCTATCATATGGATATTCTACCCATATATCTATTTTACATTATTTCATTGTCATTGTACTATACATTACGTTTAAAATGTTTGTTCGTTTTTCATACGATACCCTAATGAATTAAATATATATACCATTTTAAGTGCTACATTAATTTTTATTCAATGCATAAAAAGGAAAGTTTTTAAAAATAGGCAATGTTTCGTTTTTAGAGATTCGAGAAGTTGTATCCTAACTTACGGGGTTTCGATTTTCTCGTTGAACCCAAATGACCGAATATCCTTTTAAAATTAAAATACATGAGATTTAACTAAATAAAAAAAACGAACTTATTTTTCGAGATTTCAAGGTGTTGTGTCCTAACTTACGGGATATGATCTTTTGTTGCCTCGAGATAAGAAGACCTTTAGCATACATTTCGATTTATTCAAGCGATTTTTAAGTAAAAATAATATTAATAAAGAGGGATTGTATTTTAAACTCTTTTCAAGTTTTCAACTTTCGACACTAAAACATTAATTAATCAACTAGGTACCAATTTTGGGAGTTACGAGGGTACTAATCATTCCTTGTGCGTAACCGACTCTCGAATTCATTTCTCGAAGTTTATAGACCAAAAATTGTTGTTTCACTAAATCAACCCGTTTATTAAAACTATCAAATTACGAGATGATCCAATAGCACCTCATAATAAAAATGATTGGTGGCGACTCCCATTTGTATTTTTATTTTTTTTAAAAAGTCGATTTTAAAAAAATGATTTCGACATATATCATTGATACGACTATTGGAAATGTAAAATAGAGGAGATTTAAGCCATCTATTGACAACATAAAATGCAAGAGGTATGCAAATTGTTTATTATCGATATGAAATGTAAAATGTACGAACTATTCATTGGCGATATAAAATGTAAAATGTACTATCGTTGGCGATGTAAAATGTGTGATCATTGGTGATGTAAAATGTAGAAAGGTGCAAACTATCCGTTGAAATATGAGCAAGAGGACTATCTGTTATTATAAATAATTGTAGCGAATATAACTTTTGGTCTGAGCTTTTGACTAGTAAAAATTGAATAAGTGTTGAGTGTGTATGCTTATTGTTATAAAATTTATTTGATAACCTAAATTTGGTTTTTATGGAGATTGTTAATGTCGGCCCGAATGCTGAATATATACCTCACTTTCGCGGAGAGCCACAAATAGGTCACGGAGGAGCCCGAATATTGAATATATATTTCACCTCCACGGAGAGACACAAAAGGTTCACAGAGGGGCCTGAATACTAAAGATACATCTCACCTTCACGGAGAGCCACAAAGGGTTCATGGAAGGACCCAAATACTGATCATAGGTCAATCATACTACCGTCAGCTCTTACAGACCGAAATTATTGATTTGTCGTAATTCGTTGTAGCAGATTAAACTAGTTTTCATACTTAAGGAGTTCGAATACAAGCAATTTTACTATGTTTTAGTTATTTTTTCTATTTTAGTTTCAATTCGATAAAAAGTGTAACTTGAGTCGTTTTATGACCTTAGGGGCCGAAAAAGGCCTAAGGGAGGACTAACGTAGTTAGTGATTGTGCAAGACACCATTCAAAGGCATAAGGGCTTGAGGTTGGTCGCAATGTTGCAACATGGGAGTCCAATGTCACAACATAGTGGATAAAGTGCCAAAATTCCAAGACTGCCTTTGGTGTTACAACATAGCTAGTGGATGCCATGACACACCCCTAAAGCTGAACCTGAAGCCAAGCAAACTGCCTTCGATGTCACGACACAGGCATTAGATGTCGCGATATCAGCCCTGTACGTGAAAGCATTACCAAGCTGAGGGCGTTTTGGTCCGCACAATAAAAATTAACATAAAAACGTTAGCCGACCTAGGGCTAAGGATGACGGTCAACCTTAACACTATAAATAGACTCATAAGACACTTAAGAAAAGACGACTTTTTAACTTAGAATTTTCTTTGTAATTTAGTTTTAAGTTCTTTTTAGGCTTAGGATTTATTTTCAATTGCTTCGTTCGTGTTCATTGAAAGATCTGATTTGTAGATCCAACACAAACTTTGTAGATTTTTGCGTATCAATTATTAAATACAATTTAAGATTCTTCTTAAACCTTTACTCTTGATTCGTTCTTTATTTCTATCTTATTTATCAAGTTTACTGTGTTTATAAAATCCATGAGGAACTAATCCTCTTTTAGGGGATTAGTGAGTGGAAGTGTGATTAATTAATTTCTATGTAGGATTTTCTTAGCAGATCAACTGTTTGGAATGGGAAAAACTTAAACCCTAGGCCTGACAACCCTAGAAAGTCATCTAGGTGCGAATTAATATCAAAATTGGCATTGTCTATCTGTGAACGTCTTACCCCAATTTGGTTTGAATTGTAAGGTCGAGAGATAAGTAATTCTTGTCGACTCGTTAGTTTAGTGGAAAATCGAGAGATCCTGCTAGGGTAACGATTAGTTGATTGAGTAGAAACCTGAAATAGGAATTAGTTATGACTACTGAAGCGAGCTAATCACTCATGCCTTAGATTTAGTTGATTTACATCTTAGTTTTTCGTGTTCATTTTATTTTGCATAGTTATTTCTTTTCTTATAAAACTCAAATTCTTTTATTTATGTTTAACCATAATATAATTTATTTAAAGTGCTAATTAGATATATTTTCGTTTAGGTTAATATTAATTTAGTACTTACCTCTCTTGGATATGATCCTCGGAGTACTTACTGACTCCGTTGTAAACTATATTACAACCCAACCTGTATACTTGCGAACACCAATTCAAATTTCATATTTTTAGTTGCAATATTCATACTCTAAAAGTTAGTACGTCTGGAGGCGATCAATCAATTACATGGAGAGTAACAAATATCCTAGTCCCACATATGGGAGAGGCTAACAGGAGGACCTACTCTCACACATAGATAGTAGCAAATGTCATGCTCTTGCACATGGGGAGGCTTATAGGAGTATCATATGTCGATCGCACTACCACCGACTCTCGCAAATCAAAATTATATGAAGAGTAACGAATGCCCTGCTCCTGCAAATGGGGAAGCTTACGGGGGTCCTACTCCCACACATAGGGGAGGCTTAAGAGAGGTCTTGCTCCTACACATGTGGAAAGGCTTGCTGGAGGTATCACATGTTGATTGCACTATTGCTAACTCTCACAGTTCGAAATTACGTGGAGAGTAATGAATGTCTTGCTCCCCCAAATAGAAGAAGGCTTACGGAGGTCTTGGTCCCAAACATGGCAAAGCTTACGGGAGGTCCTGCTCCCACACATAGGGAAGGCTTACGGGAGGTATCATATGTCGATTGCACTACCGTTGACTCTCGTAAACTAGAATGAAGTGGAGAGTAACGAATGTCCTACTCCAGCATATGGGAAGACTTATGAGGGTCTTGCTTCCACACGTGAGAGAGACTTACGGAAGGTTCTACTTCCACACATGAGAGGAGACTTACAATATAACATGAAGAATCATAGATATGATATAAATGTAGATGATGAATGTAACCATTTGTGAGAGTCTCTCACCATTATACATTTTATGAATATACATATATGTAAGAGGGTATAACCACCCATTGATATCTCTTGCGGGTTCTTTTCCTCAAATATAAAGATACATACATAGGCAAGTACAAATAATGAAACCCCTGAATATAGAAAACAAAAATAAACGAGACAAACTAAAACATTTTGTTTAATAGTATTTCCCTATCAAATTGACGTAGTCCAAGTGCTGATTGAGTACCGATTCCTAGCCTAACATTTCGTCAGATCAAATATGTTCATAATATTATTTTCATCGAAAGAGAGAGTAGGGAACATGAGTAGATCATTAACAGACTTTTGGCCAGCTACACACAATATATTTTGCTTATAATACACCTTAACTAACATGGCTCAACAGTTTGGAAAACACAATAAAATATTAAATTTCAAGTATTAATCGTGAAAATCTGGATTGTATGCTGATAATGAGACACTAAAGAAATCCCCCAACTTCATTTAATCAGACACTTCACGTGTAATTCGATTCAGGATTACACTATATGCTTAACAGGTGATAACCATATACCGCGCTCAACTTGGATAGAAAAGCAGAGTTATTACATCAAGTCAATAGGGAGGACGTTTACGAATCTGATTCCAAAAACCTATCTCATAAATATAATTTGAAACAAATCTATCTCACAATTACAACCTCTTGTTTTTGTTGAGTGTTTATAAAAATTATAGTCCATAATTGAAAGATTCTTGAAATTATTTAGCAAAAATGGAAAAAAGAAAGAAAGAGAGAAATGAACCGGGAGAGTTTGAACGTGTCCGAACATGGCCTCTCCACATTAGAAATTGAAACGCTTTTAATGCACCAATCCAACAGCCAAGGAAACATTTTCTTGCCAAACATCAAAAGAACAATTAAACTCCAAGATTCCTTGCAGAGCAGTGGAGAATAATCTTTTCGTGGGTTCTTTTAACCCAATATTTATAATGATAACAATCTTGCAGATTGATACTAAAGTTCAGTTAAACTTGGAGATAATTTTTGTTGGGAACAGAGGGCAAGGGTGAACTGGTTGAGATTGGGGGATAAGAATAAGGCTTTCTTTCAAAACTTTGCTTCCCAAAGGAGAAGAACGAATAGAATAAGTGGGCTGCAAGGAGGGGACGGGCGGTTTGCGAGAAATTATTTTGAATCGATGGCGGACTGAACGGTGGCGAAGATGCTTTTGAATAGATAGAGGAAAGCAGAAATGGTGAACACTCGAGGGGACGTCTACTCCAAAGTTTCCTTCTGCTATTGTCTTAGATATTTTGTTGCTATTGGGCCTCCCTGGTCTTGGGCCGCTGAGATGGGTAAGGCTTGTTATTTTTTGTTTTTTCATAATAAAAGCCAGTCCAATTTTATCCCTAAAAAACAAAATACCAACCCATAGAAGAGATGGACAAATCCGTAATTTTCATTTTCTTTCCCTTTTGCTTTCATTTAATAAAAGCAAAATATCTTTTTCTTTCATTTTCACATTTTAAAAAATAAGGTATAAATATACTTTCAATATATATATTTATCTCATATTTAATATTTAATTATTTACTTTTAATTATTTAATATTTAATTATTTACTTTTAATTTTAAAAATTTAATCACTTTATTCCTTTAATTTTAATAATTAAACTTCAATTAATAATATTATAAAATAAAATTAACTTGAATTATGTGGCATTTTAAAAATTAAAAAAAATTATTCAAAAAAAATTGACATTTTTATTTATTGATTTAAGTTTTCACGCATATCACATTTCACATTTCTTTATTTTAAAATTTCATACATTCCAATCTAACTAAATTCCTTTGACATCAAAAGTGGATTAAATTTTAAATTTGCAAATAAGATAGGGACTGAAAGCAAATTAGACCGAAAATAAACAATCCAATTTTCTTCATGTGTCCTAAGTTTGCGATATACGGTGATTAAGATTTTCAATAAAAAAAAATTTCCACTCCTTTATTAACAAATTATATATTATCTAAATAACAATTTTTATTTTATTTTATTTTTTAGCTTTTTGCATTATTCAATATATATTGTTTAAAGTTACCAAGTTAAAATTTGCTTTTTTATTTTATAAATCCAATTCTCAAATTTATTAAATTACTTTAACTCTTTTTATCATTCAAATTACCAAAGCCCTTTTCTTTTCTTTTTTTTCAATTTTCTTCAAAGTAAAAATTAAAAAAATTAAAGAAAAATTCATTATAATTTTTATTTTTTTCATATCTTCCTAACAGTAGACGTCCGTCGGAAGATTCTTCTTCCGGTCTCAATAGTTTTGATTCTTTGTTCAAATCAAAGTTCCTTCGATTCCTTCAATTTTGTTTTTTTTTCAGGTATTTTTTTTCAATCTAACTTCAATTTCTTCTTAATTTTCTGTTTTTTTTTAGAAAAATTTTGGTATGTTATTAAGCTTTTGCCGATCAAGTTTTACTGTAGTTCGAAACCCTAGCTTTTGTTTGGTTATCGAGAAAAATTAGATTATTGTATGATCTTATGTGTTTTTTTTTTCTTTTCTGTTCAAATTATTTTGATACGGAAAAATGGATTTCAATTTGGTCAAATAGTCGTACAGTTGACTTTACCTTTTTTGTTGTTGTTGTTTGAGATCTCATTAACTTGAAACAAGTTGAGCTCGAGATTTGATGCTTTTAGCTTTCTGGCATTTCCTAGCAACTAGGAAGGGTTATATATATATATATATATACATGTATTTTTGTTAATTTATTCTTGTTTTTCTTTTGTTTGAAATCTGTATATTAGTAAAGTTGTATTGCTTGCTTTTTTTCGTTGAATTTGAATGTTGGCGGACGGATTTGGATATAGAGTTTGTTGATTTTAGGGTTTGTTTCTATAAGGAAATTCAAATGTTATCAGGATATGTAATGTACGGTTAAGAAGATTGCTTTGTTGATATATCATTCTCAATTTTTTTTCCTTCGATATGAAGATTGATTGTTTGATGAATTCAAATGCATTGTTCAGTTTTGTTGTTGTTGAATGCAGATTTATTGTTTTGCATTTGGTTGTTTATTGAAGTGAAATTGAAAAAAGAAGAAGAAATAGATGAACTATTAAAGGTGAATAATCATTCGTTTTATAGATTAAACCAAGTGACTATGATAGTTACATTGGGGAATACTAAGGGTGCGTGGCGTTCACTTAGTTACATGCTTGGGTTCTTTTTCTAATCCTAAGAGGAAACATATGTAGGTTCTAAAATATGATTACTAGATTGTGCCTTTGCTCTTGTAGCATATGAAGTTGTTTTTACCATTCTCCAATATGAAATCATTGTTTAATGTCTCAACTGATGTAAAGATTTGCAGAATAATAGGAGATAGTAGTAAACCGATCTTGTGAAAACTGTGAGCTATATTGTAGTTGATAAGCTCTATGCAGTTTGGCCATAAAATACATGATTGTTTTTTTCAATAAAATCTCTTGTATTTGTTGAGAGTCAAAGAGGAGAAAATATTATTTTCACTATTTTCTTAAGGGATGTGCACATGTGCTTTCAGTTGTTATATATTGGCTTGTGCTGCTTTGGTTGTTGCATTTCCCGATTTTCAATTTGATATTAAACTTATTTTTCTTTTGGTAAATAGGTTTACTTGATTGTATACGAATTTGAGGGGGATGAGGCATTAGTTTTCATGTGATGCCATCAACATGCGGACAGAGTCACAGGTCTCCATAGCCTCTGAGGCACAAAATAATCAAGAAAATATTCCTATTCAGGTTGGAGATCCCAATGTAGTACCATCCACCTCGAATAATTCTGTGCTGGAGCAACCTGGTATGTCAATGCACTTATAATAATTTTCATCGTTTCAGTCCATACCATTTCCATCTATGGAAAATACTGATCATGCATTTAATTGTTGTATGAATGTGTGAATTGAATGCCTAATGCTAGCTAAAAAGCCAACTCGGCAATGGGCTGCTTGGACACGTCAAGAGGAAGAGAGTTTCTTTACTGCATTACGACAAGTTGGGAAGGCAAGCCAATCTTATACATCCTTTGGCTTTTAACATTTTCCTATATGATATTTCCTGACACTAGCATTACTTGCAGAATTTTGAGAAGATCACATGTCGTGTGCAAAGTAAAAACAAGGATCAGGTTGCTACTAGATTTTATTCTGATTATTTCATAATCAATATAAGTCAGACTAAAGTCTCTTGTCAGTGTTTTATTTCTCTTCTTCTTTTTGAAATTTGTAGGTCAGACATTATTACTATCGTCTTGTCAGGCGGATGAATAAACTTCTGGGTCCTGGATTATGTTTGGATGCCAAAAACTCTAAAGATACTAATGCAGCAATGCTTCGCTGGTAATGCTTGGAACTATCTTTTTCTTGTAACATATTTAAATAAATTCAAATATATAATTTGGAGGATGCATTGTTACAGCATTGCTAACTGCAGTTTTAAGTCTATCACTAGGCATATTATATCTATTTATAGCAAATGTATTGAGCTGAGGTGCCCCATCAGAGGGCATATGGCAAAAATATTTCCTTTATATTCCCATTTTTAAGCATGACAGTTAGAATCTTAAATTTTTTATGCTATCATGCTGCAACAATGGTACATTAACAAAATACTTGACCTATATTTTTGGTTTCATTGAAAAATAGATGTCTTCTTTTACAGGTGGTCTCTATTAGAAAAGTATAGCTGCAAAGCCTCGAAACTTCATTTGAAACCTCGAAGATTTAAAATTTTTATTGAAGCTTTGGTTAGTCAGAATCTTTTATGCTGCTTGTTTGCTATTTTTTCCCCCATCTTTGTCATTTTATGCTTGTGCTGGACTGACTGATCTGTTGTTCCAATGAAGGAGCATCAACTCTTGAAAGACCGGAAGAAGAATGTACGAAAACGACCATCTCATGGTGAGAATATTTCACCTACATCTCCCAACACTACCACAAATCAGAGTAGGGCTTCTGGACATGATGCTCATACTGTCAAGCTGGTTCTTGTAGAGAGTCAAAACATTCAAAAATTAGGACCTGGAAAAGGTTCATTTAAGCGTAATAGCAATGTAGGTGTTAATCGTAGCAATAACAAAGCGGAGTCAAATACCATGAAAGTTGCTTCAAATACCATGAAACCTGCAAGGCAAAGATGGAAATCAGGTACTCTACCCCCCAAATAAATAGTTAAATACAATAAACTGTATCTTCAGATTCTTGTGGCACAATAGGTTTTCCAGTTTCTATTTACTTTTATGTTTTGCGGCCCTAATGTTATAGATGTTGTTTATTTAACTTTCTCGTTTCCACTTTCATATTTCTAAACATTGTTGTTGATGCCATGGCTAACTTCATTTTACAGTTTCTTATGGTTCTTGCTTTGTATTATTAGCACCTGAAGTTTTAAAGCTTAGTACGGGAATTCCCATAATTCAATTTTCTTGTTTTTCATTCAAAATTATGGTAAAGTTGTATGGCTATACGATGTTTGGCAGTTGCCTCATCAGCTGCATATAAAAAATGGGAAAAGGCTGCAATTGCTGGTGTTTCTTTGGTTGCCGATGCTGCTGAGCATTTGGAGAGAACTACTAGTGACAAAGAAGTTGAGCCTGAACAAGATACACCAGGTGAGATTGAACAAATCGATTTGTCGATTATTTCCTTGAAAGGAATTGAAATTACTATGAACACAAGAAAATTTCTCAAACTCCTTTTTTTCCGCTCTAGATCCAGAGCATAAGATCCTTGAACCAGTTGACAATAATCAACTTCCTTTGCCTGCTTTCTCTCAAAATCCTTTTGCTGAGAGCAATGTACATGCTACTGTTAAACTTAAGCTCCAGCTCTTTCCCATTGATGACAATACTAGAAGAGCCTTGGAAATGGTGAGTGCCAAAAGGAAATATTATTCTGATTGTTATAATGTATCACCAAGTACTACCGGTTGTGAAGTATTAAGGAAATAATTAGTCTTCATCTCTTGTTAGGATAAACACAATCCATACTTGGAACTCACTCTTAGTATTCGAAAGAAGATATCATCAGTACTGGAGCATCTGAATCGAAAATGGGGCAACTCAAGTGTAGCATCAGGAGTGCTTATGCTTTTCCCTTATGGTGTTCAAAGAGAAAACCTTAGGGCTTATCAGAGATGGACTCAAGCAGCCATTGTCAGTGCAGCAGACGTATATGCAATGATTGGAAGGCCCCAAGTATTTCGCCTAAGGTATTTTCCTAAATGATTTTGTCCTCGTAGCTATCTTCTTTGTTATAGATTTGTACGATTGCTGATATAAGCTCTCTTGAAGGTATGGTTGGGTTTCTGATGCTGAAGTTGAATCTTTGACACGGCAAGCACCTGTTTCTTCATCCTACCTTTCCAATGTGCAGAATATGAATGCTGAAAGTAGGAAGAGCTGTGTTATGGAAGAAGCACAAGTATCTGCCTCATCTAACAATGATATGTCTAAGAAACTTGATGATCCTTGCAAGAATCAGCCAATATTACAGAAAGAAAATAATGCCCTTGAACCTCCTCGAACTGGATTTCCCACCGTGACGGAAAAAACCCTTTCCACGGGTCTTAAAGATAATTTTGGGGATTCCCCTATTCCTGCAAGAAATGCATCATCAGATAGAAGTGAGACTTGCAATCTTGCTATTATGAGATGGTTGGAAGATGCAGTAAGTTCCCATCCCTTTGTTGAAGTTTTCGAATCTGTTTGAGAGTTTCAGCTGGCAGTTATGATTTAAAATCAAGATCTGTTAATCATCCATCGTCTTCATTTTGATCACCTCTATATTCCCGACATCTTACTTTCTTTTGTTTGCATAGGATGATCAGAGATTGAGAAATAGCACTGCTGCATTATCTGCTGGCGAATGGGCCGACAGTCTTACAAACATAAGTGTCGGAGATCTTCTTGCAGAAGTGCCTCATGACTTGGATGGTAACTGTGTTGATTGCGCTGTTACAGAGAACTCGCAATATCTTCAGCAGATTCCATTCAGCTGTGATTCATTTGACGCGGCCATTGCTGCTCATATTTCTATGCATCAAAACAAGATGGACATTCCATCAATACCATCCCATGCATCTTCTATCTGGGATGCAGAAGATACATGTGATGCCTTCTTATTTCGGAAGAATCCTATTCCTTGTACCGATGTTCCTAGATTCTCCGGTATTACTTCACAAGCGGCCTGCAAACAGATTGCAAGACAAAACTTTTCAGAATTGAGCACCCATTCTAAGGTATGTCTTACTTCCGGTTCAGGCAATTTGATTGTCTGATTGTTTGAATAATTATCTGAAATTAAGGTATAATATCATTCTGCTCTCACAGGAATCACCTGATCCAGAGGAGCCAATGGAAAATTCTGCTTGTGAAGACCTCACAGATGAGTGTCCATCTGATCCACTCATCATGGATACTACGGAAAACGATTTCAATGGGCTGACTGACATTTATTGGGTATGTTAGCTTTTCTATTACCAGCAAACCAAGTGTTTGCTAAGTCATAAATTATTTATACAGCTGACCATCTTTCTTGTTCCTTCGCATCACAGCCCGAGTCTCTTGGACCACTGGATCTCGATGTACCGACTTGTAAGTACCATACTGAAGAATTAATTTTCAGTGATAGCCTTGGAGGTTTGAGCCGTTTAATAGCCAGTAGTCTGGATGCTTTTCAAAATTGTTCGTTTTTCGGAACGGACAAGAAAGAACCAACGTCAACAGTAGGAGCTCACGATACTTTGTCCTCAGCTTTTAAAATTAGCAGTGACAACTGAAACCGTAATCAAGTTCAGTTTCCGGTGAAAAACACTAATTGCGAGTGAGAGGTATGTTCTTGGAAACTTTCAGTGGTGTGACTAACAAGTTTGTTTGACCTTAAAATGCTAAAAGAGAATAGGTTGATCAGAGCCAGGAGAATTCTGGCTTTATTAATGAACAAGCCTCTTCAACTATGTACAAAGCACTTTACTTCCCATACTTGTTTATATCTTCTTTCAGAAATTGAACTTTGACCCATTTTGCTAGTGGAAATGGTATCATATTGTTTCGGTGTACCGTTTTTAATTTATCAATATTTTTAAAAATATTTATTTTATTTATATAAAAAAAGTTATATTCAACAATAAAGATATAAAAATAAACGAGGAAAAATATCTGATGCTAGAAAAAGAGAGTTGGAGGTTTTTTTTTTTTTGGTCGTACTTATGGTAACTGCCATTAAGAGTAGTGATTAATCCCCTATTGTCGGTGTTTTTCGAAGTGAATAACTAGTTATGAAGTGTATTTTATTTCTATTAGCGAAGATCAAATTCTAATAACATGATTAAAGAACGGAGTAAGTAATTATCACATTACATCTCATTTAAAGGAGAATTGGTGTTGAGTGTATCAATTCATTACTAAAACAATGTTAACTAATTAGTACGATTAAAATCAATGTAGAATTGATTATCTTGATTAGCGATAGTAAAAAATTCGAACTCAAGATAAGTTTCAACTTGATTTGGTGTAATAAGGTTGAAATTTTTTTTTATGGTAAATTTTGATTTTGGGGTAAGTAAAGTTTTACATATGAGATTAGCTTGAATATATATAATAAATTTATATTAATATATGTTAATTAAAATTAAAATTAGAATTAAAATTATTATTCAAATATAATAAAATATTAAGAAAAAAAATTAAAAATGAAGTTATTTTAGAACAAGTTCGAAACGTATAAATCAATATTTTAATTTTGGTAGTCCTCCACTGAGTTGGGTCCCACAAAAACCTCGAAAAGCCAAGTCGAGCCGGTGAGTGGCCAAGTGGGTGGCTTACAGAACATCCAAACGTCAGCTTTGGGATCCGAAGATTAGCTATCCCCAAAAGGGTTTATTCCATGGGCTGAGCCGATCAACTTAAATCCAAAGCCGAAAGCCGAACACATCAAGTTGCCGCATTTACTCGCTTCCAAACACACCTTTTTTGCACATCTAACGCCTATTACATCACCGTCAAAAAATTTACTACGTACACACTACACAATGCAATAATATAAAGATAAAACCATACAGTACTTTGTTTTTTGTGGGTCACCGTCACAGACAAGGAATCCCCGGACATGACAGGCACTTTATATTACCCACTTAAACCAAAAATATGTTTAATTATAATTTAGTCCTCCTTTTATGTTATAATTTAAGTTTAATCTCTTTACTATAATTTCACATTGTTTAGTTCTCTATTTTTGAATTCAAATTGATAACATAGCTAGATGATGTGGATTTTTTTGAAAAAAAAAACTCAATTGTCTTGTAAATTTATCATGGGTAAATTATGGTAGAGGTAATCTAATTATGATTTTTTTTTCTTTTTTGTTCACTTGACTATGAAAAGTTATAAAATGATTGTCAAATTATTCAATTTTGTCTTTTTCTATCACCAATTGACTAACATAAAAATAAAAACGTCTAAAAATCCAAGATAGTTGGTTGACCAAAAATGGCAAAATTAACTAATTTAATGACCATTTTGTAACTTTTTATAGTTGAGTAATCAAAAAAAAAAGAGAAGGAAAACCATAATTAGGTGACTAAACATTGTGCGGCTTAAGAAAATTAATGGTTTGTTTTTCAGATTTAGAAATTCAAATTCGATTGTTACTCTTGTTAAACTTCTTATGTTAAATTCCAGTTCATTATAATATTTTTAATACACGAACACCAAATAAATATTTTTGTTATTTTAAAATATCACATCAATGAATTTAATAAAAGAATTTTCATAATGTAAACAAATTGGACCTAACTTTTGAAAATTCAAAAAATAGAGAATTAAATTCCGAAAAATAACAATATAGGGATTAAATTATAAATATACAAATATTAAAGAATTTAGAGCATATTTTAACCTATAAATTAAGTCAAATTAAAATAGAAGGAAGTAGAAGGACTAAAACTGAATTAAACCATAAAATTCCTCAATGTTCAGTAAAATAAAAATCCGTTTCGATTCCGTTATATAATATATATAATATATTATTTTTACTTTTTCATCATTTTTTTTTTAATTTCTTGGCGGTTTTAAGCTTTACTCTTTCGAACATTCGCTTATTTTATTTTATTTTTATTTTCACTGAACACTCTCTCTTTATCTTGATCTCAAAGGTCAGGTTTTTTTCCTTTGTTTTTTTTTTTAAATTGAGATTTTTTATTTGTTTTCATAGATTATATCAGATCTTGAATTTGTGTTCTTTTTTTCTTTTATACTTTTATTAAAGGCTTCTGTTTTGAGCTGGAAATTAAGTAGATCGGAGAGTGATAAGTGGTTGCCGTGTTGTTTACAGATGAAATGAGGTATGTTTAGTTTTTTTTTTCCCCTTAGTTTAACAGCTTGCGATTTTAGTGTTTGTTTGGTTACTGAGAAAACACCGGGAAAAGGAAAACGGAAAAGAAAATTTGTTTGGATTTTTTTTTTTTTTGCCTCGTCGGTTTTCATGTTTTAGTAAAGTGGATAAGCTTCTTCAAATTTTTTTTGTTCCTTTTTTTTTCGCGAGATTAGGAAATGAAAATTTTAAATTTAGCTGAGCTAAGCAGCTAGAGTGGGCTCTTTGTATGTATATGTATATATTATATTTATCTAAGGAATGTTAGGTATAGAAATTGCAAAATAATTTTTTATTTGAAATTCTACTTGCAGTTCATGAAATTTTTTTTTAATGTTAGATTACTAGTTGAAATTTATAGACTTGAAGTTTATCATTTTCATCTTTTAGTATTCTTGGATTGAGTTTGTTTATTGTAAATTTGTATCATGGCTAGAATCTTCATTGGCTTGTTGATATTTTGTTGTGCTAATTAGTCTCTTTAAAGGTTATAATTTCTGATGCAGGTGAGAATATAAGGTCTATAGCAACTTAGAACACTATACAATTACATTACATGGGGAAAAGAAATTAAAATACTAGAGGACACAAATTATAATACAAACATGACAGGAATACAGGAACGAGTCAAAATCTATATAGCATGAATTATTAACGCAGCAAAGTTTATATAAATATGTATTACCTTAAACAAAAGTATGACAAAGTGAAGGTACACAAGTACGATACGAGTACTATATTGATGATTAACTCAAAAGTGTTTGTTTATTTAAAATTCCTTCCTTGAAGTTAATTAGTGGAATTGTGAATGTTTGTTTGCCATATTGCCTGGGTTTGTTAAGTCAACTATTTTTTGATGTCCCAAGGACAATAATTTTATCAATTTCTTTCCATTTGATGTAGGGAAAAACTGGAAACATGAATGCAGGTCTTGAATTGTAGTACAAGTTAAGGTTATAAAATGAGAATGGAGAGGAAACCGCATTTGATAAAGAAGCCTGCTGATGCGAAACGTCAAAGGGTAAGAAACTGTTCTTTAACCTTTTTTATTTGTGGATTTACCATTAGCTTCAATATTTGAAAATCTTATGTGTTCCATGAGTCCATGACTCCCTTATCCTTAGGTTTTGCAACTTGCAGAGCAATGCAATGCATGTCTTTTATTTAATTATGAAATTTGATCCAATAATTTTTGGGAGTACCTGAGGTACCTTCGTAAAAGGAAAAATCAATTTTCAATTATTTAATCCTTATTTTAATGTTTCTTTGTTTTGCCTCCTTTTTTTTTTAATTGATGCTTAGTGACCTTTTACAGTCTTGGTCTTCCCTCCACATCTTTTTACTTATGACATTCTTCTTAAATAAGCATGAAATTTGATAAATTATACAATGCCCCCTCGCCCTCTTCTCCTGCTTGTGTTGTCTGGATATAGGTTGATGAATCCCTTGGTCCTGGCTTGAAAGATGAAGCAACTGAGGTTGAGCATTTACTCGTGGAACCTAAAAGTGAACATGTCTCGGTAGACAGAGTCTTTTGTTTCGGGAAGGAGAATATAGAAAAACACTTGAAAATGGAGGACTTCTCTTGTGCTTTTGATTATGGCTGGAAAATTGGTTCTGGTAATTCTCTAATAGCTTTTCACTGTTCTTTTTACTGATGCTGTTGTTTAGACAGAAAAGGAAGACGATCATTGAAGTGTTTCTAGGTTGTCAGTGGCATCATGTAGAAGCATTGACAGTGTTCAATAAGTACTCTTTGAGGGTTCAGTCTCATCCCTTTAAAAACAAAGTGTGGGGCTATTTTCCAGGGGCAGAAAAATGAAACCAGTGCATTCTAGATGCATGAACTTGCTAACATTCTTTTGTAGAATGATTTGAGCATAAAATTTCTGTGCCCTCTGTTCTGCACATGCACAAGCGACATATATTGTGCTTTGAACTGGTTAAAATAAATACTTCGGGGGTTATTGAGCTTTTTATCTCTAAATTGATTGAACTAATTAATCCTGCTCAGTATATGTTTTTATTAATTTTATCCAATTAGTTGGTCTGGATAACCCAAAAGTTAGCATTAATTGTTTAAAGTCCAGAAAGTTCTGAGTTGTGCCAGGACAGTCTTGGACTAGATGTTCTAAGACTTGATTTCAAGTAATGAATGGTCATAATCATCTCAGGACATGAAAGCTTATGAGTCACAGGCATGTGGGGATTATCCTTGAGTAGCATTCCAAGATTTGGTGCTTATTTGCTGTTAGACATATTTCTCAAATATTGCACTAAAGTATGTGAGAATGAACTAGTAGAAACTAGACACTAACTCTATATTCCTTTGTCAAACACAAGAAATGCTGTTGTTCAGCTTTTTATTTTCTGAGTTGTTCTTCTGATGCTGTTAAAACTTTTCTGCTTGATAAGGTGGGCTGGATTCTATCCACGGTCAAGGAGGAGATGATTTGAAGCTTGAAGTATGTATTACTTATTCCTGAGGCTGTCATGTCATATCCAATTCATGTTTGATGCATTACTTTCCTTATATTTTCTGTCTTATGCTTTATAAATGCTTGTTATTGCTTCCCCTTTTATTCCCTTTTATTTGTTTTCTTTTGAAGGTTGTGTTCTATACACAAACCTGCATATGTGGTATGCTTATATCTGATGAAATACTGCTTTAATAGGTTCTTGATGGATTGCTGGATGAAGTTGATGAAGTGGATGATATTCAAGCAGCATATGATCTCTCCAGTGCATGTGAAGATTTTCTTTTGGGTGAGTCTTCTTTTGTTAATTGTCTATCAGCTATGTTCTATAACACAGGATGCTCTTACTTGTGTTCCCTCTTTTTCTTTTTCTGGTTCAGATATAGAATTTCCAGAAAAGTTCTCTGAATTGGATTGTGGCCCTTACGAAGGATCTAATTTGCGTAACTCAAGTTCTGAAAGTCATTCACCTGGTGGAAGTAGTAATAGTGTTGGTGGCATGTCAGAATCATCGATTGTAACTGTTCAAGAATCTAACAGCAAGAATGGTGTGCTTCGGAAGATGGTCAATTGTGATATACATCATACCATTGGGAGCGAATGTGGGTGTCAGGCTTCAGTTATGGAAACCATTCATCCTAGTAAAGAACATGGGCAAGATTTTGTCGAGTCTGATGATGAAAAACCTTTAGTAAGTTTTATAGTGTCTAATAAGAAAGTAAAAAGCTCTGTTAAAGTAACAAAAGGTGGCACTCTTCTCCGACAGAAGAGACTTCGGAAACCTACTAAGAGGTATATTGAGGAATTTTCTAGAAATTCTACTACTTCTGGAAAGAACAAGTGCCTTAAAGTCAGATCACAAGAAGAATTTTCACAAGTCCCATCTGAATCCCAACCACGAAGAGGACGTCCCAAGAAAATTATGCCAAAAATGGTAGAACTGCCACTTTCTGCTCTTTTCTCTCTCTTATCTCTCACTTCAGTGGCTTGTTTATGTTTTTATTCATCATTTTCATTTATTTAGATATTGGCCTTGATTGCTGTGTGGTTGCGATGAAACCTAGAGAACCACAGAGTACCGACGAATAAAAACAAATATTGTAAATTCTAGTTGCAAATTGGTGATATTTCCCACAAATACATGTTAAAACCATGGTTTTCAGAACTAGACCAGATGGTTGGACTGAAACTGGTTTAATGAGTTTTTAATGATTTTTTATCGGAGCGGTGAACTGGTGCTCTGACCAGTTCGACCACTGGTCCAGTTCTGAAAACCTTGGTTAAAACATTAGATGTAAGGAAATGGTTTTTAAAAATCTTCACTGCCTTTGGTAACACATATTTGTTGACATCTTGGTAGGGTTATTTTGCTGTATTTTAATATAGAAATTTATTATGGTATCATATCTGCATTGATACATGCTGTATGAAACCTTTTGTAAATTGTATGGAGAACTTTATGATATTAGATTTTCTTCTATGCAAACTTTGAGCTAGAATAAAATAAGTGACTACTGAGGATGTGATACTGTTGTTCTCACTTGCACGAGGAGATGGCATTCTCGTTCCTTGATTTTCGTTTTATGTTTTGCAGCTTTGGAAGTAGTAAATCGTACTGCCTTCAGTGTGATTATTTTTCTCGTTTTCTTTGCAGGAGTTTGAATCTGATTGTGAGCTTTCAGCATTTGAATCTGAAGATGAGTGTAAGAGAACCAAAAGATCCAAAACGGCTTGTGATAGGAGGAAGCATCAAAGGATGTGGACTCTTGCGGAGGTGATTAAGTTAGTTGATGGAATTGCTCAGTATGGTGTTGGAAGATGGACCGATATTAAAAAGCTTCTATTCGCATCATCTGCTTACCGGACACCTGTTGATCTAAGGGTACCTCACTGCTTTATCCAACCATATAGTTTTCCCCATGTTTTCATACTCAAATTATTTTTAAATACGGATCTCCCTCTACAGGACAAATGGCGAAACCTTCTAAGATCCAGCTCTGCTCATAAACACAACAGGAAAGAGGTTAGCTTCCCGTTTTTCGTTTTTTCCTTCCTTATTTGCACTTTCATATGCAAATTATTGTTTCGAGTTACATTACTCCTTATTAGACTTATCACTTCTAGTCTGATTCCAAGAACCTGATTTGATTAACCCGACTCTACCTTGTTTGGCTATAAAAAGTCAACAATCTGAACCCTTTGAACTTGGAATGACTCAAAACAATTAACCCAAAAAGACCCAAGTGTACATGACCAAACCCATTCTGGAACGACAACAACCCAAAATGACCCGAACTCGAAAATGAACAAAATCGACATGACCTAACAATTTTGAAACTTAAATTGACTCTATCCAAATTGATTTCATCTGCCTAATTAAGTGGTCCACTCACTACAATGTCAGTAGGACAATTTTTCTTCATGATCATATTGTGTTTTACTAAGAACAGTTTATATATGGTGCAATTGCAATCATTGTTTTAAACGTTAGTTGCAGGGTGAGACTAACGTGAAGCATTATGTACGTCCGTTACCAAAGACAGTGGTATGCCGTATCCGTGAACTTGCAACCATTCATCCATACCCAAAGGCTCGCAGCCCAAATCTTTTATCCATCAATTCCGATCCTTCATCCAAACAACCGACAACAACTAAAGCCGCTCCAATCAACACTCACGGGAGAAACCTACGCGGAAAGAAGTGTAATTGAAGTAGTGCATTTTCAGTCGATTTGCAGTGAATCAAAGCTGCAATTCGAGTTTTAGTTGTAAAGAAGCCGTGTTTTTTCCCCTAACAGTCCCCCTTTTTTAACACCTATCGTAATCTGCACATATAAATATGTTCCCAGACCAGTAGGAAATATCTGGTAAATGTTGCAACAAGTTAAAAGAAACACAACTTTTAGCAATTTCAATAGCCAGGAATATGGCTAAACTGATGTTTAAACTATATGTTTTACTTACATATTTTGTGCACAAGCTTCAGTTCGAAAATTCCGGTGTCTGTAATTGCATTAGAAGCAGTTATGGTAATGGAATTTGTTTCCTTTTGCCTTCTCTTTTGCTGGAAATTTGTCTTCTTGTTTGATAGAAAATGCCTCTTGTCAGGCTTTGGACAGATCTAATCATCATTTTTCTCCTCGAGTCTTCGAAAGAAAGAAGTAAATTAGCTCAAAAGAAATATTATAGAGGCTATTTTACACAATTTGATTTCAAAGTTGAGTTCGAGTTAGTGGTTGAGTGTTTATGATGTTATAAGTCAATAATGTTAGTGATTATAAAGTAATTTTTCATATCAAAATGTAATTTTAAGTAAATATAAGGGAGTAGATTTACAATTTACCCATATTTTTATTTTAATAACTTTAGAATTTAAGTGAATAATGTCTTACATTTTAAATAAATAATTTTATTCTTGTTTTTGCAAATTGAGCCATGACATTATTATTTTTGCAGAAATTAAAAGATATGAATTTGAAGGTGTTTTCTTTAATTTCCAAAAGAAATGCTTTTTTAACCATTAAAATCAATGCTAATTCCATAAAAGAAAATACACCTTTTAATTGCCAAAAATAACCATAGAGAAAATACACCTTTTAGTTTTGAGATACATAGTGTAGACATCGAATTTTATTTGCTTGGATAGTGATGGATAAAAAAAGGCTTTGGGCTTTGACCCATTAGTAAGAGAATAGTTTACTGTTTTACAAAATTACAAAAAAAAAGTCCAAAACTTTGCAAAATTACAGAAAAAATGCCTGCAAGTTTTAAATGTCTTTACTTTTGTCACTAAAATGCATGTAACGGACAAATCAGTGGTGGCCTCTTGTTGGCTCGTTAGCTGCACAGGATAATTGCAAGGTCACAGGGTCGCTGGTCCTGGCAGCAGTACCTTCAGCTCATTGTAGCAGCTGGCAATCCCATGAGGAGCTCATGCTCCTTTTATATAGCCGAAACCTGAAATTCAACAGGTAGATTCTTTTACGGAAGAAAAAGCAAACTCCATATTCTCTTTCGCCCACTCAACATCTCCACCCTTCACAACCCTGTTCACCATATTTGTAACTTCCTACCACCTCAACCGAGCTTCACACAATAGCCCACCATTACCATCACCACCCACGACCCTTTTACTCAAAACTTGCCGACAAGGTAGGAGAGAGGTCAAAAGGAAGTAAAAGTGGGGAGCCTTTCGGTTTACCTAGAGTCATCATCCCAAACCTAAACGACGATGAACCATTAGTGTTGGAGAATCTGAAGTGGTGGTCGTATACCCTTCGGGTGGCCTACGCTCAAACACAATAGAAAAGAAGGGATTCTTGTTAGAAGTATTAAGATATGTGTTCAATACTCGATTGAGTCTTAGCTCGATTAACATGAACATTATTATTAATATAGACGTTAGGTTCTAGTGCTCCGAAGTGTATTATTCTCTTATTTTTGAATTAGAGAAAACTATGATAGTTTTAGACATTATGTCAAAAAGAACAAATATAATCCCAACCTATAATGAAATTATAATGCAACGAAGAAGG
This sequence comes from Gossypium longicalyx, assembly GCA_025698465.1. Classification (NCBI taxonomy): domain Eukaryota; kingdom Viridiplantae; phylum Streptophyta; class Magnoliopsida; order Malvales; family Malvaceae; genus Gossypium; species Gossypium longicalyx. The sequence goes on along the minus strand of CM046995.1, from coordinate 1,555,665 downwards.
TAAGATAAAATGGTTGAAAGCCCTTTTTCATTAACAAGCAATTATGTGTAAGCATGGACACATTTAATATGCTTCGGTTCAAATAAAATTACTTTATTATATACGAATGCTTTAAAAGATTATAATTAAATATTAGATTTCATATTTCTAAATTTCGAATTTTTTAATAACGTATAGTTATTAAAGTATTAATTTTGAACATCACGAGGGTACTATAACTTTCACTTTGCATAACTGATTCCTAAACTCAATTTTTCTATGGATTTCAACGCGATCCTTAAAATTATTATATTTTTAAGAAATTTAAAATTTTCTTATAAAATGTGATTTTACAGGTGACCGATTACACCTAACCAAAAAAACTGATAACGGTTCCGATTTTAATTTAAAATACTCGTGTTTTTTAAATAGAAAATTTCATATTTCAAAATAACGTGTCAACATATAGCACATAGCTCAATGATATTGATTTCTATTCATTTCCTTCATCACCAATGTTGGAAGAATTGTTGCCCCAATCATCATACCTTTGTCTCGGAATGTTGTGGTGATTGTCTATGTTCTTGTCCGAGCTATCCTCGACCATGTTCTTCCGTCGTTCAACCGCATTTTCTTTCCTGACAACATGGTATCGCTGTTGCTCTCGCCACCTGTATATTCCGCCGATCACGGCTCTCGTCGGCCTTGTTGTCATGCAACTAGAACTCACCATCATTGCCACCAGAAGCAGCACCAAAAGCTTCACGCTCCACATTCTTTAGTTAATGGAACCAAATAATAAGATGGGTTTATGTAAGAGTTTTGGTTAGCTTAGGTGCATTTTATAAAGTCATCCAAATAAATGACTATTTAAGTTTTGTTTGGATTAAAATTTCAAAATATTTTATTATTTTGATGTGTTTTGATTTTTGTTCAAGATTTTAATATTTTAAATTAATTTTAATTTTTTTCTTAACCATTTTAAAATTTATTTTTGTATATCAATATATCTATATTTGCTTAAACATATAATAATATAAATTTTATTAAAAAACTAAAAATTAAACTATAAATATCTATTTAAAAATTTTAAAAAATACATTAAAAAAATCTTCCTCCCTTACAAGAGATTTAGTGGCTTTGTTGCAAATTACTTTTGGAACCACTTTAGAATGGCAATTGAAACATGAAGCAACCTCAATGGGGGAGTTCCACTAAATGGAAACATAATGGCTATTATAGACAAATAGTCAATGAATCATAATTGCTTGCTTTCTTCTTTGATTTGCTTATATGAAAAAAATATCTTACACATTCCCATCCCTATCTTCTCTTACCAAAAAAAAAAAATTCATTTGAGTTCAAATTTGGAACATCGATCAATTTGTAATGTATTTTTAAATAGAATTCAGATATTTTTTAGTTAAGTTGTCTTCTTATGGATTGAAGATCTCTCTTAACTTCGCAATGCATTTTAAAATACTTCAATTCGAGTTCGGAAACTTAAGTTATAATTATTTTAGTGAAGACTACGTAAGTAAAATTTTTTAGATGAGTTGAATACGGAATTTTTTATTTGGAAAATTTTTTAGCCACTGATTATTTCTATTCTTTAAACTTAAATTTTAGAGTTTTATATTAAAATTTTAAATCCGAATCGACTCGACTCAAAACTACTCCAACCTAACAATTATCCTTCAACCATCTCCCCTTATATTTTAATGGGTAAGGATGTATTTGAATCACTTTCAATAGCATCCATAGACTCAAATCTCGTACAAAACAAAAGTCCAGAAATTCTAAAACCAAATTGAAGAGAACTAAGAGTAACTTTACTAAAACATGCTTCCACTACCGACTATCATGAAAGCAAGCTAAAACTATGCTTATAACTTTAATGGACAACCGTCAAATCCGACAAAGCTACTTTGATCATGTTAAAAGCAACTTCACTAAAAGAAGCTTCCATTATCAAATATCATAAAATTAATGGACAACAATCAGATTGTACAAAAGCTACTTTGATGTGGAAGAATCAAATTAAGAGCCACTCCATTGAAACAAGCTTCCACCATCATATTAAGATTATGCATAAAGGCGAAGCTAGAGGTGGCAAGCAAGGATCAGGCTCCCCAAAAATAAAATAAAAATAAAAATTACTCCTTTAATCCTTTGAGTATTTGTAAAATTTTAATTTAATTTAACGGGTAAAATTATATTCAAAATCTTCTTAAAATTTAAAATTTAAGCTCTCTCCAAAAATAAAAAGTATATAATTTAATTCCTTCGAAATTATAAAATTTTACATTAATAAAATGATGAAATTACATTTTTAACTCTCTTAAAAATATTTTTAACTTCACTATTATAATTTTAACGACCAATCAACGGACAACCATTAAAGTATGTCAAGTAATCAAATTTGGAGTTAAACTCACATCACATCCCACTAAAATGGCATTATTGAATTTCACCAAAAGAAAAAGCCAATCACTTTCAACTTTTCTAAGGCCCAACAATCATCTGTCAATAAAAATCTTGATTGCTCTCTCTTTACATATTTGGACCTAACTTAACCCAGTAATGCCCAATCCCAATAAACTCGAAAAGTATAAAATATTAAAATATACTGAATAAACTTATTGATTATATCAAAAGGCATACTATGTCGCATTTGGGACAAGTCAGAGACGAAACAAAATCAACGTTACCACGAGGATGGTCGGGAGAACGCGACAACTTTAAAATGGTGAAATAGAGACGAAGTCGCAACGAGATGATATGCATCGTCACGAAGTGGTAAAGTGTATTAAATTTAAATGGAATTTTTTTTTTCCCAGTTAAACTCTACTATCATTTCACAGTTGAACTCTGATTAATCTAGAAATATTTTAGTCATATTAGAACTTTAATATTAGTCTATTTAAAAGGTCTTTGTAACCCCGTTTTAGAGAGTTAATGAAATATCTCTTATGTGAGATTTGGTGAAGAGTTTTTGAGAGAGTTTTATATTCAGATTTTGGGTTTTACTCTTTTAAGTTTATTTTCTTCATCTTGTACTCTTCGTTGGTTTGCCGACTAGTGAAGCTTTTTTTACTTGTGCTTTTTATCTTCTTCAGAGGAGTTTTCCATGTAAATATTTGTATGTTCGATTTTCTTTACTTTTCTTACTTATTGTTAATACAGGTCGATCCCCCAACAAATGACAAAACAATTTATGGGTTTAACTTTTAAAAAGAAACAATTTCACATTGAAATAATAAACATTATACAATTCAATATCCAACAATATGCAATATACATTATATAAGTGTAGTCTAATCAATATGTTAAGTTATCAAATTTTAACGAAAAATTTATAATACATAAACACTAAATTTTTAATAATATATAATACTATAATATAAATATTAAACAAAATGTTAAATTGGTTATATATAAAATTTTAATAAATAAAAAATATACAATATTATTAAATATTAATTTAAAAATAATATAAATATACATTTTTAAAAAATATGAGTCAACGTTACGTGAGTCTGGGTCAACCCTTTATAAATATAAGTTTCCCTCCTAATTTAATAGCTTAACTTGACTTAGAGGTGTGCATGGGCTTGATCAGGTTTGGGTTAGGCCCAGCTAAAAATTCAGGCTTGTTTTGCTATGTCAAGGCCAGGCCCAACCCAATCCAAAAATGAGTCTAAAATTTTGCCCAAGTCCAACTAAGATAAAAATGCTAAAACCTAGGTCCGACCCTGCCCACCCATATTAATTTTTATATTAGTTTTATATAATTTTAAAATATATATAATACATCAAAAATACTAAAAACATCAAAATTAATATTTCTCAACAAATTGAAAACAAATTTTAAAAAATATGTACACTTAAATAATACTAAGATATGATGCAACTTAACAAGCAAATATCTCTAAAATAATAAAAAAATTAATAAATATCTTTAAAATAATAACAAAATTAACAATAAAATAAGTTTTATACAATATACAAATATTAACAACAAAATATTAGCAACATAATAGTAAAATGGTATCAAAATAGGGAGAAAACAACAAGAAAATAATATTTTAAAAAAAACAAATTTTTTTGTCCTTTAGTAAATTCGGGTTGGGCGGGACCCGGGCCAAAAATGTCTTACTCGAGGCCAGACTCGTTTTTAAAACGGACCTTATTTTTTTGTCCAAACCCATTTTTCGGGCCTTTAAATTTACCCAAACCCTCCCACATTTCGGACGGGCCTTCGGGCTGAGCTAGGTGGCCTGACCCATGATCAGGTCTAACTTGACTAGACTCTAAATATATATATATGGGTAAACTATATTAATAGTCATCTGATTATGAATTTTTTTTGTCATCCAATTATAAAAAGTTACAAAATGGTTACTCAACTATTAATAATTTTTTTTAGTCACTCAACTATCTTGGATTTTTTCATGTTTCTATTTTTACATTAATCAACCAGTGATAAAAAAGACAAAATTAAATAATTAAATTACTATTTTATAACTTTTAACTTTTATAATTGAATCACAAAAAAAAATCATAATTAAGTGATTTGTATTGTAATTTACCCTATATATAAAAAATAAGTTAATTGTTTAAAAAAAATAATCTCATTAAATATGCTTTGGTGGTGTAATTAATGAGTGGGGATGATACATAGTGTGGCAGAAATGTGTCCTTTCATTTGTCAATCTAAGTTTTGGATTTGTTGTAGGTATTTTGCACACACACTTGTCAGTTTCTGTCATTTTAGGAGTTGTTCTTAAATTATAGTTCTTTTTATCAAAGTAACCCTTTAATTTTAATTAAGTACTAAAATGATTCACTTTTTTAATTAAATATTAAAATGACTTGAAATTTACAATAAAAGTTGGTGGAGTTAAATTATTTGGCGCCACCAACTTACCACGTCAGTAGGGAGCATAATAAATTAATTTTTTGGTGGAGCCATGTAGAATGGCGTCACCTGTATAAATATCAGGAAAATACTAAAATTTTTAAAAACATAGAAGGACTTTAAAAAAATTAACCATTTTTTGTGGAGCCAAATTAAATGACCACACCAGATCTGCCATGTCAGTCACTTTTTCTTTTCTTTTTTTTTTTTTACTTTTTTACTTTTTTATTTTACTTTTGTCTTTTTCTTTTTCTTTTATTTTATTTATTTATTATTATTAACTTTAAAAATTTTGAAATATTTTATTAATATATATTTTGAATTTATTTTTTTAAATTTTAAATATTATTTTTTAATATTTAAATATTTTAAACTTTCAAATTTATTATTAGTTTTATAATAATTTAAATATTATTTATTTTATTTTATAATATTTTAAATTATAATTTTTAAATTATTTTTAAAGATATTCAAACTATTTTTTAAATTCTATTTAAAAGATAAAATAATATTTTATTTTAAAAAATGAAATTTGAATTAATAAAAAATTAAAAAAATATTTTTTATTTTCTAAAAATACTGTAAATTTTAGTTTTTTATTATCTTTTATCTTTTTCTTTAAATTTTAGTAAAACAGTAAAAAAGAAAGAAAGAAAGTGACTGACATGGCACATCTGGTGGAGCCATTTAATTTGGCTCCACCAGAAAAATGGTTAATTTTTTTGAAGTCTTTCCATGTTTTCAAAAATTTTAATATTTCCCTAGTATTTATACATGTAGCGCCATTCTACATGGCTGTACTAAAAAAATAATTTTTTATGCTCTCTGCTGACGTGGCAAGTTTGTGGCGCCAAATAATTTGGCTCCACCAACTTTTACTGTAGATTTTAGGTCATTTTAGTGTTTAATTAAAAAAGTGGGTCATTTTAATATTTAATTAAAATTAAAGAGTTATTTTGATAAAAAGGACTAAATTATATCATTTCTCTTTGGGTCCATGGTGGTTGCTTTAGTGAAAACCCCATGTGGCTCAGAGGTAGTGATATAATAAATATTAGGGAAATCAATAGGTAAAACTATGGGTTTTTTTTTTAAAGATAATTGATTCAACTTTTTTGTTGAAATTGAATTTTGGTCTGTCTTATTTTATCATATTTTAATAAAATTGATCACATTATTAAATTTAAACAGAGTTTATGTTCAAAGATTAAAATTGATAAAAAAAAATTATATGTATCAAAGTGGATTGAGCTATCAAGTTTAGGGGTTAAAATTATATTATCCCCTCGTTTTATTCATTTAAGCATCTTTTCATATCCCAAAGATTAAACTACGTGAATTAATTTTAATGTTTAATTTGATATTTAAATTTTTTGTCTTAATTTAATATGATTGTTTAAAACTAGTAAAAATTTAATTAAATCGATAATTTCCCAATTGGGAAAAGTAAAATCCCAAGCTTATTTTCTAAACCAAACCAGCCCAAATTAAAAAAAAAAAGCAAAAAAATCAATATTGAACCTAGCCTAAATCAAGAAAAGAAAATAAAGTGGATTGAGTTTTAGCTCAGTTGGCATTGGTATTCTTGTCAGTGCAAAAAGATATAGGTTCGAGTATGCTAAAACGCATAATTCTCTTATTTAAGAGTTGAGGATGGGTTATGTGTAATTCCGAGCATTGTATCAAAAAATAAAAATTAGGAATCGTGATGTTACACAAATATGAAAGAATATAGAGCCAATCATTAGTTCCCAACCGTGGGGCGAATGAAATCCTATACATAAATCTGTTAATAAAAGAATAGAAAAAGCTTTTATTGTGTCGCTTAAATTATATAGGAATTCTTGAACCCAAGAGTTAAGAAGAAGAAGTTCTTCATTCCCCAAAATAGAATAACCACTTAGAATAACGAAACAGATTAGATTGGTCGAGAAGCGCAAAATCGTATGGATATGATCCTCATTGTGCAGCTTGATCAATTGGATCGTTTCTTTTTGGATTCCTATACGAAGCTTTTGTAGATGTGTTTCCGGGTATTCTTTTATCATTTCGTCCAAAATTTTTTTCCAAGGACTATCCATAAAACAAACGAAACATTTATACTCATATAAAAAATTTGATTTTAATTTGGTAACCTTAACTTGAGTTTAAGCATATCAAGCTATCAATTGAATCGAGTTTTGAAATAATAAACATTATACAATTTAATATCCGACCAGGCATTCATATAAAAAAAAGTTAAAATATGCAACATTCCTTTTACATAATTCAGAATTTGAGATTTAATATTTGTATTTTAAAAGTTAAAAATTTTAATTTTCTTATGTTTTCATTTTAAAAATTCTAGTTCGAATATTATTGTTGCATGCAATTTCTATTAGAAATTTTCAACTTAACATGCTTATTTTTGTCAATCATATGCAATATACATTATATAAGTGTAGTCTAATCAATATGTTAAGTTATCAAATTTTAACGAAAAATTTATAATACATAAACACTAGATTTTTAATAATATACAATACTATAATATAAATATTAAACAAAATGTTAAAATGGTTATATATAAAATTTTAATAAATAAAAAATATATAATATTATTAAATGTTAAATGAAAAATAATATAAATATACTTTTTTTTAAAATGTGAGTGAACATTAATTGAGTCTGGGTCAACCCTTTATAAATATAAGTTTCCCTCCTAATTTAATAGCTTAACTTGACTTAGAGGTGTGCATGGGCTGGATCGGGTTTGGGTTAAGCCCAACAAAAAATTCAAGCCTGTTTGTTATGCCCGGGCCTAAAATTTTGCCCAAGCCCAACTCGGATAAAAAATGCTAAAACTTATGTCCGATCCGGCCCACCCATATTAATTTTTATATTAATTTTATATAATTTTAAAAAATATATAATACATCAAAAATACTAAAAAATCAAAATAAATGTCGAAACCATTTTTTTTGAAACGGCGTCGACTTTGGTTTTGAAAACGAAAATCGAAAATTGGGAGTCGCCACCAATCTCTTTTTTATTGAGGTGTGATCGGGTCACCTCGTAATTTGAATGTTTTAATAAAACATTTTGTTTTACTAAAAAAATTGACTTTGGTCTACGAAATTCGAGAAAACGGGTTTGGGAGTCGGTTACGTACGAGGAAGGATTAGCACCCTCGTAACGCCCAAAATTGGTACCAAATTGATTAATTAACGTCTTAATATCGAAAGTTAAAAAGATTTTAAAATGAATTTAAAAAATATGATCCTTTTTATACATGTTTAGACAACTTGAAGTGGATATTAAGATTCTCTTGTTTTGAAGAAATAAAATATCACATCCAGCACGTAGGACACGACATTTCAAACCTTTGATACCAAAACCATATTATAATTTTCAAAACTTATGTATTGAAAATTTAAAAAGGATATTCGGTCGTTCGGTCAAACGATGAATCGAAAACCAACACGTAGGGCACAATTTCTCGAAATTTCCAAACACGAAATATTGCCTTGCTTTTAAAATAAAAATGCAATAGTATGAAACGATTAAGATTCTCTTGTTTCAAAGAAATAAAATATCATATCCAGCACGTAGGACACGATATTTCAAACCTTCGATACCAAAATCATCTTATGATTTCCAAAACTTATACATCAAAATTTTAAAAAGAATATTTGGTTGTTCGGTCAAACGATATGTAATGGCCTAAATTCAAAATTATCGGAACAGTGGTTTCGTAACCACAAATCCGATTTAAAGAGAAATTTATTTCAATATTTTTTGCATGAAAATTGATATGATAGGAAAATCGTTTGAAAATATTGATGGAAAAATTTTACCGATTTAGTAGTTAGTTAGAAAAAGAAATTATTGAAGAAATTGGGTAAAAATAAGGTATCGAGACCTTTATCTCGTAAAACCGAGTCGAAAATAATTTTATAAATATTTATGAAATGTTAGTAATGTGGTATTAAAATTTCGTTAGGAAATTTTAATATTTGGGTGGTCAATTAAATGAAAAGGACTAAATTGTAATAGGTGTAAAAGTTGCTAGAATGATTAAATAGCTTAAGAGTCTAATAAGAAAGGATTTAAAAGGCAATTAGACCCAAAGTTTATTTGGGCCGGACGGGCATGAAATCAGCAGGGAATTTGATAAATTAAGGGCAAAATTGGAATATTGCAAAATTAACTAAATAAAGCTAGGACTAAATAGGAAATATCTAGATTTCTCTTCATTTCTCTTCAATTCCAGCAGCTAAAAACGCCATAGGAGGGTTCTCTAAGCTGGTATTTTATAATTTTTGCACCAAGTGAGTTAATCCTTACCTTTTTCTTGTAATTTTTGTGTTTCTAAGACTTTTACAACTAGGTCCTACTATTAAATTCATTAGTTTTTGATTTCATGGATGAAATTGAAAGTCACCATGATTGATTTATGTAAGTTTATGATTAAATAGAATGAAATTAAAGTTTTAATTTATTTATGAGATGATTTTATTAGGTAATTTCAATGGAAAATTGATTTTTAGGACCTAATTGTGAAAATGTTTGGAATTAAAGTCTATTTCTGAAACTCTGATTCCTAAAGGTTGTAAACTAGTTTAATGTGATATAATAAAGTGTTAATTGAGAAAAATAAGCTCAATTGAGAGACTAATTGAGTAGGGACGAAATTCTCATTTATTAAAAGCTTAGGGGAAAATTGGTAATAAACAGTTTGCACTTAAACAATTTGGACAGCAGCAGTACACTAACTTTGAAAAATCACCATAAATTGTATAAATCGAATTAGAAGATGAACAATATATGGAATTAAAGCTTATTGAGTCTAGTTTCTTGTAGAAGAAATAGTGTAAGCAATGAATTTGTAAATTTTGAGATATAATTAATTTTGTGAGACAAGGTCAGAATGAATTCGGGTTCCCCTGTTCTGACTTTGAAAAATAATAAAAAATTAAATAAAAATAATTAGGAGCTTAAATTTATATGTCTAGAATCCTTAATGAGTCTATTTTTAATATAAATAAACGATAACATCATTTGAATCTTGTATGAAGAGATAATTAATTTTTAGTGAAGAAGGGTCAGAACTGTTAGACAGCAGAACAGGGGTGACTTTAAAGAATAAACTGTACTGATTGGCTAAACAAAAAATTCTGAAAATTTTATGGTAAGAAGATATATGAGTCTAGTTTCAGGGAAAATTAACAGAACTTAATTTGGAGTTTTGTAGCTCGAGTTATAAATAATTTAGTGGCTGTGACTTAAGTAGAGAGCTTTGAATGAACTATAAATAATAGTTGAATTATAAAGAATGTTGTATATGAACATGAAATGTATTAAATTGATAATTAAATTTATTTATTTAGATCCAGAAGATTCAAATACGAAGCTAGATCGAGGAAAGGAAAAAGTTCAGGATTAGTAGATTTTTGTGCACAAACAAGTATCAAGGTAAGTTCATGTAACTTGAATTATATTCTTAAATACTTGAAATGTATGTTATTGATGTGAATATGATTGGAATAAAGGAATGTTCATTGTATGAAAATTGATAAAACATTGATATATTTGATAAAAATGGGAAGAAATCTCGGTTGAATGAAAGGAAAATTCGATGGATCTCTGAAAAAGGAATTGACGGTAAAAGGATCTAGCCGGACGGGTGATCCTATCCCGATATAGCCCTCAGAAGAATATGTGGAAAATGGATTTAGCTTGGACGGGTAATCAAAATTAGGGTGCGAATTTAGCTCGACTGGTAATTCGGATCCAAGCTCATTAGAGTAATTGTCGTTGCGAGGATTTAGCTTTGGACTGGTAATCCCGACAATACTCTATGAGTTTATATTACAGTGATTTAGCTCGACTGGTAATCCATTTGTAAGGATGAGGTTCGCGGGAGTGTGCTCTCTGAAATGGAAATATGTGCACATGAATATGAATTGACGGACCCGGAATTGTACACTAAAAGTGTACCTCTGAAAATCCATCGAAAATTCTAAGAAATTCAACGGGATAAATATGGAAAAATAACAAGGAAATAGAAATTATGGTATTGATGAGCTCATCAATCATGGTATATATTATTGGTACATGCAAATTATTGTACTAACTTGAATGTTGAGTTTGTGCATATTAGGGTAATAATGCATTGAATGGATATATAAATGTTTATTGTATTGTATTGAAAATATTAGGTAAGTATAATTCTTGTTACATGAGCTTACTAAGCACAAAGTGCTTACCACATTTCATTTTCCCTATTTTGTAGTGTTAAGAGCTCGGAGATCGGATTTGGTGGAGACACATCACACTATCAACCTCGGGATTTCGGTATATAAAGAAACTTTATTTTGGAAATCAATGGCATGTATAAGCTAATAAAGTAAATGATTTTGTGAAATGAATGTAGAGTTAGCCATTGGTATGGTTAACAAACCTGGTTTTGGGTATGTGATGATGTTATCTTATAAATATGCATGAATATATTTGGAAAATATGTTGAATTGGTTTGGTTGATGTGGATTGGTCTCGATTTAAAATTTACAGGGAAGGTTAGATATCTATAAAAGGGGATATATTGAGTAAAAAAAAATAATTTTAATTTGCAAACTCTGATAATACTTCTTACCCTATTCCAGCAATGAATACGGGTAGGGGTATTACACGATAAATCGAAACCCAGCACGTAAGGCACAATTTTCTCGAAATTTCCAAACACTAAATATTGCCTTACTTTAAAATTCTCTTTTTTTTTTAAAAAAAATAGTTATCAAACGTAAATTTAAAGCGACATAGGCTTATTTGAAATATAATACAAAGACAACTGATTATACTTAAACATAGTGCATATGGTAATAATAATACAATAATATAAAATAATTATACGAGTCAAATATATATGATAAATAAATGAATGTTATGATAGTATTAATGTAGTATAATAGTGATAGTAACATTGGCAGACAAATTCCGACAATAAAACACACAAAATGAATGAATAATAGTGAAGACAATATTGACAAAATAATAGATAAATATAAATATAGATATAATGTCAGCAAGTCTTCAGGATTTCCTACAAAATGTTGGTGTATGATCCTGATTGGTTGAGCCAGATCTTGAAGAACTAGAAACTGCATTTGATTATGTTGATCAATGGAGTTCCATCAATCTCTTAACATTCCCGTAAATCTGGAAACAAATTCCATGAGAATGTTGTAATTACTTTCTTTAGTGAGCTTTTGAGTTTCTAGCCAAGAATGAAATTCTTGGATTCTGTCTGGCCATTTTGCCGGTGGCAAATCATCTAGAGTGAAAGTGGTTCTTCCTATGGAAGATTTTGGCCCCCTGTCTGTGATGTGCGGAAGATGATTCTAGCATATCTTGCATTTCATCATCTCTTGGTTCTTCAACTTTGGTTGTTTGAAATGCTTTTTGTAAGCCTTCATCTAGGCTTTCATCTTCTTCTTCTGCCTGCTCATCTGGAGATGAGAGTTCAGAGAATTCAGATTCTTCTGATGATCTTGAATTTTCTTACAATCACTCAGGTGCTTGATTCTGGATTTTGTACAGTTGAGATTCTAGGAATTGAAGATTCTATATAATCCTTTAAAAATTTATTTAAAGGATTTTGATCTTCTTTCTTAATCATCAGAGATTTTGAGACTTGTTTTGGAGGAGGTAATTTTGGTGGAGATTCCTCTGAAACTGGTCTTTTTCCCAGTTTCTTTTCCATTTGATAAACCTCACTTTCACTTTCTGCTTTGGTTTCTCCAGCGGATTTCTTCTTCTTCTTCTTCGCTTCTTATTTTTTGATTTCTAGAAAAATCTCATACGTACTTGGTTTAGTACGTTTTGGAGGTTTTGGAAAAGTTATCTGGACTCCTTCTACTGGGAGCAGATTCTTCTGTCTAATGGAGGGAAACAATTCAATTGTTTCTGTTCTTGGAATAGGCTCGGGGATTTTTCCTGTTTCTTGGAGAGTTTTTATTTGATCTGTGAAATAACCCATATGGATGAAGGGTTTAAGTTTGGCATAGCATACCTGCTACAATTCCTTCTTTCTTGCAATTCCTGTATATATCCACACCCGTATTGGTATCAGAGCCTGTAGGTTCATAATAGCTCATCTTTAGCAATCTAGAAGATAGCTTGATTTAGGAAAAATCTCTCATTCATGATAGAAAACATGTTAACTAGACCTTTAACTTCTTCTACCCCTATCTCTTTACCTGATTTTCCTATGAAATCTCATTATGCAAAAAAGATCTCTTCTTTGTATGAGATAGAATATTTAAGTGAGGAAAATAAAGTACAACCTACAGATCTTCCCACTGTAAATCCTTATACTGCATACAGAAAAATCGCCTTTTCTCCTGTAAAATCTATCAGGACGTTGATCAAAGGTTCTACTAAACAAGTAAGGGAATATATTCAAGCCTCACGGTTTGATAGTTTTCCCATATATGCAGCCTCTCCAGAACAATTTGTTACTCTCGAAATTCCAGCAGAATTTTCAGCAGAATGGAAATGCGCAGGTTATATGCACATCTATTTTAGAGTCATACGACTCGCCTTAAACTATCATGGTACAGCTGGCAAACCTGTAGTCGCAAGAATTGCACTTTTGGATTCCAGATACTTAGAATACCAAAATGCATGCATTGCTACTATTGAAGCAACGTTGAATTCTGGCCTTGTTATGGTCACTCTTTTCCCGAATTTTACAATGACGTTGGCATATCCCAATCTCAGCAATGCTTTGAAAGTTTAAATTTAAATAGCAGTAGCACCACAGGTAGCTTCAGCCATTACTGCCACCCTCCATTATCAGATTGTCTACAGAATCCAAGATCATGCCTTTAATCTCTCAAGGCATGGAACAGATGACTCTTTACTTATCTCAGTCAACACAAATGATCAACCTCATTGTGTTCATGTTCCAAGACAAATCCCAAAAAAAGGAACTTATTAAACTTCTCCTAGAAAAATGGGTCACTAGCTATGAAAAACTTCATGAGCATAGCAAGCCGATTCAGTCAACTTCAAGTCAGATCACATCAAAGGGAGATGAAACTACTGAGGTCAAGTTTGATCATAGTCATCTTCATAATCCACAAAATCCCAACATTTTCCCGACTCAATTAATGATGCAACCAATCGAAAGACCGGCACAACTTCATGACAAAGAAGATCCAAACTGTTGCTGCCCGTTGTGTGAATCAGGTCCTGAAAGAAGCCTGATAGAAAGTTTTTCTGCAAATGGCAAACCTCATTATATGTTTAAAGACCCTGTTACTGGACATTGTCCTTGGGCTTTAAATTGTTCATGTGAATTATGCGCAGATGATAGAATGGCTGCCTAGGTCGACGCCATGGATATGTCTGCGTCAAAACCAAGAAAAAAGAAGAAGAAGAAAAATTCTTCTCAGGATAAATTCTACAAAAGATGGATGGAAGGAGATCCAGATATTGGACCGCTAGGAGAAGACAATGGTAAATATGTTTACCTTGTTGATTATTCCTCTCACAAATCTGTACCAAATATACAGGGTCCATCTGAATCCTATAAGCCTCCCTCTCCTCCCCCTCCAAAACCATATGTTCAATCTCCTGAGGTCATTCCTATTTCCAGAAAACCAAAACCTTTCTCCCAGCCACGTTACAAGAAAATAAACAAATGGGTTAAAAAGAACCCAGATTTTCTTGCTCCACAAAAATCAATTCCTGCTGTGTGTATGATGAAATCCAAAACATCATATGACAAAAATTTTCCACCCCTTGAAGAGTACTCAGAGAAAAATTTTACACATGCACCAAAAATCCCTTCAAAAATCCAAGCGATATTTCGGTGCACCTCCAAGATAAGTCTTTGCAGAAGCCACCCTAAATTGGCAAACAGAGAATGCTATTGCTCAGAATCATGCCCTCAAAAGAATTGATTCAAAGGTCTCAACTATTGAAGCCAAAATAGATGACAATACAAAGATGGTCAGATATCTAATCCAGCTTTTACAAAAAAGACTGGATGAAGTAGCAAAACAACCAGCAGCACCAGGACAAGATTTCTTTTCTCATCTTGCACAAAGAGAAAAAGAAATCCAAAAATTGAAAGATCAAATAAAAACTCTCCAAGAAACAGGAAAAATCCCCGAGCCTACTCCAAGAACAAAAACAATTGAATTGTTTCCCTCCATTAGACAGAAGAATCTGCTCCCAGTAGAAGGAGTCCAGATAACTTTTCCAGAACCTCCAAAACGTACTAAACCAAGTACGTATGAGATTTTTCTGGAAATCAAAAAATAAGAAGCGGAGAAGAAGAAGAAGAAATCCGCTAGAGAAACCAAAGCAGAAAGTGAAAGTGAGGCTTATCAAATGGAAAAGAAACTGGGAAAAAGACCAGTTTCAGAGGAATCTCCACTAAAATCACCTCCTCCAAAACAAGTCTCAAAATCTCTGATGATTAAGAAAGAAGATCAAAATCCTTTAAATAAATTTTTAAAGAATTATATAGAATCTTCGATTCCTAGAATCTCAACTGTACAAAATTCAGAATCAAGCACTGAAGCTGATTCAGAAGAAAATTCAAGATCATCAGCTTCAGATGAACAGGTAGAAGAAGAAGATGAAATCCTAGATGAAGGCTTACAAAAAGCATTTCAAACAACCAAAGTTGAAGAACCAAGTGATGATGAAATACAAGATATGCCAGAATCATCTTCCGCATATCACAGACAGGGGCCAAAATCTTCCATAGGAAGAACCACTTTCACTCTAGATGATTTGCCACCGGCAAAATGGCCAGACAGAATCCAAGAATTTCATTCTTGGCTAGAAACTCGAAAGTTCACTGAAGAAAGCAATTACAACATTCTCATGGAATTTGTTTCCAGATTTACGGGAATGTTAAGAGATTGGTGGAACTCCATTGATCAACATAATCAAATGTAGTTTCTAGTTCTTCAAGATCTGGCTCAACCAATCAGGATCATACACCAACATTTTGTAGGAAATCCTGAAGACTTGCTGACATTAAAAAGAAGGGAATTCTACAAAAGAAAGTGTTGCTCGTATGTCAAGAAAGATTTGGAAAAGCACTTCAAAGTAATGACCAAGTTATTTTGTGCTTTAGGCCTCAATCCAAATCTCAAGCCTGTTATTCTTTCGTCTCTCTCAAATTCAATTCAAGTTGTAGTAAATCAAGCCCTCCAGACACAAAACAAAGACATTTTCCAAATCACAGTCGGAGAACTTCAACAAGAAGTCTTTGTTGCTCTTGAAGACATTTGTAACAGAAGAATGATATTCAAAGGCTATCTCCATCGTGACAAAAGAATGGACAAAGCCTGTGATGATTCTTATTTGAAGTACAAATGCCCAAAAGATCACTTGTGTGATTGTCGCACAAAAAAGAAGAAACATTTTAGAAAACATTCTTCTTTTCCAACTTCAAGAAGAAAGAAAAAGATCAGGCCACGATGGAGATATCTTAAGAAAAAAATAAAATCAACAAAATCTGACCATTGTTATATCTGTAACCAGAAGGGACATTTTTCAAAGAATTGTCCAAAAAACAAAAAACAAGCCAAGAAGATCACGCAGATAGTAAGACAATCAGGAGTCAAGATCCAAGAAGAAGATAATATTGAATTTGTTTGCTCTATTGAAGATGAGCCATCAGGAAGAACGATCTGTGCAATTCCTGCCTGTGATTCGTCTGATCCAGAATCAGATTATTCTGATATACAAATAATACAAGCCAAAGCTCAGACGGTTGACAGAACTGTTGATACAGTCCCAGTTCCTCATATACCAGTAAAAATCTATTTAGACAAGTATAGTAAACCCATTACTATAATTGCCTTCATAGATACTGGAGCAGCAGAAACTATCATGAACCCAGATGTATTACCTTCAGAATGGTGGAAACCTCATATAAGGTATTTTGATTCAGTTGCCAATGTTCCTTTTGCTACTCATCTGATTAGTAAACCAATTACTATTCGATTCTTCCTGTGTTGTTGTGTAAAAACTACAGTATTGGGATCAAAACTTCCTGGAAAAGATATTGTAGTAGGTTTTGACCTCTACAAAAAAGCCCAGCATCTCAGGATACTCCCTGAAGGAGTAAGATACAAAAATCTTTTTCAACCCTTTGTCAAAATCCCAAAACTTTTCATAATCCAATTCGAAAAAATCCATCACATAGTTCAGGAATTAAAAGACCGATCATGTGCAGAATCTCATTCTGAATTCCTGAATAAAAGCTCAAACCCTTTGTGAAAAAACCCAGATTTCTTCATTAATCTACCTTTCAAGAAAAATGAAGATATCAACCCAACAAAAGCCAGCTATCAAGGAATGAATCCAGATCATTTGCTGCTAGCACAAAAAGAATGTAAAGATCTACAGCAACAAGATCTGATTGAACCCTCGGATTCTCAATGGGCGTGTGAAGCGTTTTATATAAATAAAAGATCTGAACAGATCAGAGGAAAGTTAAGATTGGTAATTAATTACCAACCTCTTAATCATTTCCTTCAAGACGACAAATTCCCTCTTCCAAACAAAGATTTGCTTTTTTCCAGCTTAGCCAAAGCAAAAGTCTTCTCCAAATTTGATCTTAAAGCAGGTTTTTGGCAATTGGGGATTCATGCTGATGACAGACCAAAGACAGGATTTTGCATTCCTAATGGACATTTCCAATGGAAAGTCATGCCATTTGGATTAAAAACTGCTCCCTCTCTGTTCTAGAAAGCAATGATAAAGATTTTTCATCCTTTAATGGAAAATGTCTTAGTCTACATTGATGATATCCTGCTTTACAGTCAAGATGAAGAATCTCATGCTCAACTTCTTAATGATTTCAAATCCCTTATTTTCAAATATGGGATAATGTTGTCAGAAAGAAAGATGCAGATTAACAAATCAGAAATCCTATTATTAGGAATGGATATCAAAGAAGGGAGATACTCTCCAGGACCACACATTGCTCAAGAACTTCTCAAGTTCCCATCAAAAGGTTTGTCCTTCAAACAAGTCCAGCAATTTATTGGGATTGTTAATTATCTTAGAGATTTTATTCCTAAAGTTTCTAAGTACATTAACCCCTTGAAAAAGTTACTCAAAAAAGACCCTCCTCCATGGTCTTCTTCCCAGACCAAAGCTCTTCAAAAACTGAAAGAAATTACCCAAGATTTGCCTCCACTCCAGATCCCCTCAGATGGAAAAAGAATTTTACAGACAGATGCCAGTGACAAATATTGGGGAGCAATTCTCTTTGAAGAAAAGAATGGCAGAAAACAGCTCTGTGGATATAAAAGTGGAAGAATCTCAGAAGCAGAAATCCATTATCACTCCACATTTAAAGAAATCCTTGCAGTCAAGAAAGGTATGGTAAAATTCAAATTCCATCTTCAAGGATATTATTTTCTGATAGAAATGGATATGTCTTCATTCCCACAAATGCTCAAGTTTAAACAGAAAACAATTCCTCATCCTCAACTCTTGAGATGAGCAGAATGGTTTTCTCAGTTTTCATTTGATGTCAGACATATACCAGGAAAGCAAAATGTTCTTGCTGATTTACTTTCCAGGCCCAAAGAAAATCCAAAAAATTTTGCCTACAAGTGAGTTTTTTGGCCTAGACCAATTATGATGTATCGGCCCTATTCCTCAACATCCACATCTCCTACACCTTACACTGTTACTCCCAACCTTCGTCCTGAATTTCCACCAGAAGTATATACTCTTGTGGAAAAGAATTGCTTTCACCAAAAAGCAAGGGACATGATGTTTGAATACCAGCTTCAAGTTTTCAAGAATTTCGGAGGACTTATTCTTAAACCTTGGGGTATCCATCCAGATTATCCTTTCATCCACCCAATAAGGTTTGAGTTTGTTGAACAAACAAATGAATTAAAATGGTTTTTATGGTACTTTACTCATCTTTACCATATTGCCATCCAGTTCAACACCCTTGACCTCCTTTATTACTTGAAAAAAGCCATCACAGGAAATATTAAACCTGAACAACAGAACTTCTTTACTTTTCTTAGTTGGTTTCATCCTCTCCCACAATGGCTTCAGATAATTGAGCAATATTGCAATCAAGCGAGAGGTAATTATGAAAGTTATATGATTATAATTTTCTATAAGCCTCAATATTTTGTTAAATATGGAAAAGCAACTCAGCTCAATTCCTTTCCCACCACCTGGATTCACAAAACTCTTGGAAATGAAATCTTCAAAAATGATGTCCAATATCGAGAATTACAAAAGTTTCTCTGCCAACTCAATAGGATCATTCCATTTGAGATATGGGCACCTCTAAATATTAATGCATCATGGGACACCTGGCCAAGGACATATACACCTTATCATGAAGAAATATTAAAAGCTCTCCGTGAATATCATGAAAGAATACCTGACCCCACAGAATGGTCACAAGATTACCCGTGGCAATATAGTCAAATCAGTCTTGCTAAGATAGAGCTGCATGATGAAAAAGAAAAAGATGAAGAAATGACCTGCTGCAGTGAAGATTCCATGGATAGTGCTCAGCTACCCCATTCAAATGCAAACAGCTGAAAGAAACCTTGCCTTTAATAATTAAAGTATTTCGCTTTATGTCAAATAATGTCTAATATCAACACTACTTTTACTTTTTGTACTGTTTTACTTTATGCTTTAATATCTGATGTCTATCCAGTACACTATTTACTATTTTGTTGTATTACATCTTCTTCAGCTATAAAAGGAAGATGGGTTGCTCTTTGTAAGATAAGAAAACCTCTAAATAAAATTCCAGTGTGTTTTATCTACCCATGGCTTTCTAAATTTACTCTGTTTCTCCAAATCTTTTTCTTCCTAGAAAACTTTAGATGAGTTATCCAAGAATTATAATAGAGTATGCTCTGTGCTTGCCATCTGATGGATCCTGCACATCAGAAATATTAAAATTCTGATCAATAATATCAATATTGTTGTGGATAGTATAAGTTTCTTGAATTAAGGCTTTGTAGCTAAAAGGCAGTGCCTGTGAAATAATAAAACTAAAGGCCCGATTTAGTAAAGCATATATAAATGGATAATAATGATAATAATAGTAGGAACAACATATATATAAGCTAATTTTAAAGACGTAAAAAAGTGTGGTAAACAAATAGATGAATAAATAAATAATAATATAATAATAGGTAAAATAATAATAATAAAGGCGTAAATAAGATAAATAACTAGTGAAAAATTATTGAAGATGGGAAGGGCGATAAATAAAAGAATGCAAGAATTAAAATAAAATGTAAATGAATAATATATATATATATAACAAATAAACCAACAAGCAAGTGAGTAAAAATAAAACAATAATGCACATATAACAAGGAAATAAATAAATGAATAAATAATAAAATAAAATCCTTAAATAGCTTAAATTAAATAAATAAAGGACTAAATCGAGATTGGAATGAAATTTCAAAGTCTAGATTATGATAAACAGATAATCTAAAAATAAAGACTAATTCTAAGCTAAAATGGAATTAAAGGGAGTAAACCGTGAAATGAAAAAATAAAGGACCAAATGTGGACGCGCAAGAAAGGGTAGGGATCAAAAGGGAAATTGTAATATCCTGAAAATATTTACATTAAGATATTATCCTTGATATAGTAAAATAAGGAAATAAAGTGAAAAAAAAAAAGAGGAAATTTTGAGATATGTCAATATTGAGAAGTATATTATGATATATTAATTCAAGAAAGGACTAAATTGTAAAAGTGAGAAAAGTTTTGTTGCACAAGAGTAAATACTCAAAATTTGAGGGGTTAAAGTGTAAATATGAAAAATTTGAAGGACCAATAGTGTAAATATTTTAAGAGTGGAATAATCTAGAAACTAAGGAAAATGGATGAATTAGGACCAAATTGAATAGATGAAGAAACTATGAGGGACTAAATTGCAATTTTACCAAATTAAATGATGACTTAAGGGTAGAATTTTAAAAGATAATGAAGGGAAAAATGGTCAATTGGAAGAGAGAGAAATCTAGAAAGTAATAATGATGCTAGAGATATTTTGATATTTTATAATTATTTAATTAGATAAATATTATTTTATTAATATTTTAATAAGATATTTTATTATTATTTTATTAGTATATAAAGAAAGAAAGATGAGAAATTCTCATCCATATTTTCCCATGCACTAACTAACGTGAGAGAAAGAGAGGAAGAAAGAAAGTTTTGCTTTCTTTACAATTTGGTCCTTTTACCAAAATTCACCATTTTCACCCAAAAATCAAATGAATTTCCATAGCTACCAAGAGAGAAAAATGTTAAGGAGACCATGGGGAGTTAGAATATCAAGTTGGATTCAAGAAATAGAAGCTGGAGGAGAGAGAAAATCAAGTTAAAGATTAGTATCAATAGAACAAGGTAAGTATATCAAGATTTTAATATGTTTTTAAGTTTGTTATTATTGACAAAGCATGGAAATAATGTTATAGTAGAGTTTTCTTATATAAGGTCCTATGTTCATGATATGTTAGTGAAGAGAAAATAAGAGAAAGTGATGAGAAATGGTGTAGAAAAAGAAAATAAGGGTGTTATAACATGGTAATTAATATCTTGTACTAAAACAGTTTTGGACAGCAGCAGTAGTCTAACTTTGAAAAATCATCAAAAATTGTATAAATCTAATTATAGGATGAATAAAATATGAAATTAAATATTATTAAGTCTAGTTTCTTATAGAATAAATTATGTAAGCAATGGAATTTTAAATCATGAGATATGATGAATTTTGTGAGACAAGGTCAGAATGATTTTGGGTTCCCCTGTTCTGACTTTGTAAAATCATAAAAAATTGGATAAAAATAATTATGGGTTTAAATTTATATTTTTATAATCCTGAATGAGTCTATTTTCAATATAAACAAACGGGAACATCATTTGAATTCTGTACAAGGAGATAATTAATTTTTAGTGAAGAAGGGTCAGAACTGTTAGACAGCAGAATAGGGGTAATTTTAAAGAATAAACTGTACTTATTGGATAAACTAAAAATTCTTAAAATTTTATAGTAAGAATATATATGAGTCTAGTTTCAGGGAAAATTAGCGGATCTTAATTTTGAGTTCTATAGCTCCAGATATAAATAATTTAGTGACCATGATGCAGATAGACAGCTTGAATATTCATAAAAGTAAATAATAAAAATTATGGATAATGTTACTTACAAGTGTATTATCTACATTAAGGATGTGGAATGGAGAGGAGGAGGAGGAAAAATATGTATGAATAGTCATCTAGCATGGCTAATTTGCATATTTTAGGCTTAGGGACTAAATTGAATAAAAGTAAAACTTTATGGGAAATTTTGTAAAAATGTCAGAAATGACCAAATTGCATGAAATGGATTATTTTATTATTTAAATTACAAAATTGAATGAAATTATTAATTTAGTTCAAGATCGGGGGAAAACATGTTTTAGAGATTAAATTGAAAAGTGTTGAAAGATTAAATTGAAAAGTGTTGAAATTATGGAAAATTCTGATATTTTATAGAATTCATGAACTGTTATCAATATATATGAGAATAATAGCTGGAAATAAGGATTAAATTGCAAGAATTTTATTTTCCCGACCTAAGGATGAAATCGTCATTAATTAAAAGTTCGAGGGCAAAATGGTAAATTTTGCCTAAAGCATTAATTAAATGCATTAGAATATGAAATGAATGAAAATGATGATCAAATTTATTTATAAAGATCCGAACGACTCAAATATGAGACTCGATCGTGAAAAGAAAAGATATCGGATTAATGAAATTATAAACACAAACAAGCAATGAGGTAAGTTTGTGTAACCTGAATTGTATTTTAAATACTTGAAATATGTGGTTATGTGATGAAAATATGATATGAAAGTTCAATTCATGATATTTGATGAAATATTGATAATACTCGAAATAAATTGAAAATAAATCCCGGTTGAATGAAAAGGAAAATTCGATGGATCTCTGAAAAGGAATTGACGGTAAAAAGGATCTAGCCCGGACGGGTGATCCTATCCGATATAGCCCTCCCGAAGAATATGTGGAAAATGGATTTAGCCGGACGGGTAATCCAAATCGAGTCCAATTTAGCCTGGGTGTAATTCAGATCCAAGCTCATTAGAGTAATTGTCGTTGCAGGATTTAGCTTCGGGTGGTAATCCCGACAATACTCTATGAGTTTATATCATGAGGATTTAGCTTCGACCGTAATCCCACCGTAAGGATGAGGTTCGCGGAGTGTACTCTACGATATGAAATGTGTAAGACCATGGTTGAAAGATACCATGGCAACTGATATGAAATGTGTAAGACCATGGTTGAAAGATACCATGGCAACTGATATGAAATGTGTAAGACCATGGTTGAAAGATACCATGGCAACGTGATATGAAATGAACAAGACCATGGTTGAAAGATATCATGGCAACATGATGAGAAAATGAGTAAGACCATAGTTGAAAGATACTATGGCATTATGTCAAAGATCAATAAGACCGTGAATGGGAGATGCTATGACATCTGTTGAACAATTGATATTCAGGTAATATGTATCAGATGACGAATGGTTATCTGAAATGGTTGTGTGTAATGTTCACAAGAACTGGTCATATGGGAATATATGTACAAAATAGTTGTATGAAATAATTATGAAGATAGATAAACGAAATAAGTATGAGTACATGGAATATAATTTATATTAAGTTTGATATAAGCTATTATCGGAATAAATATATATAAAATATATGGAAATGATGGAGCATGAATATTAATATAATGAAATGAATCATATATATGCTTATGAAGAAACGGTAAGAGCATGATATGTTTCATGACATGTACATATATGATTATCTTTGATATGTTGATACAAGAAAATTATGTAAGTTGAGACTATTATTGAACTCAAGTACGATATGTCGAGAAAATAGTTATATCAATGTTGAATTTATATGAGATATGTGCAAGTACGCTAATAATGTTACTGTTTGATGCTTATACAAGTACTAAACTGTTGATTGAATGGTAATATATTTATTTATATGATGCATTGAATCGGTAAGCATTTAAAATTTTTTTAGTGATCTGCAAATGGTAGTAATGCTCCGAAACCCTGTTCTGGCAACGGATACGGGTTAGGGGTGTTACAGAAATTATTCGCAGATCCCCCTTAAACGCAGCGTTCCAGAAAGGCTCAAAAAAAATGGAGGATCAAAATGAAAATAGAATAAAATCTAATGGTAAAATTTTAAAAGGAGAAAGGAACAAGTTTGTAGCATGCCGAAAAGAGGAAGGACCAAAAGGGAGAATATACCCTTAGTCCAAAACACGCGGACCCTCTGTAGGATCCGGGCTGGTTCGCTCGGGTTCCCCCTGAACGACGCCGTTTTGAGGCGTGTGGGGGAACAGCAAAACGTTGTTGTTTTGCACAGCTTATTAAAACCAATTTTTTTTTAAATTTTCATTTTTTTCTCTTTTCAGAAACAGAGAGCAGCCTCCCCCCCAAACTTATTCTCTACTAGGGTTTGAAGGCCTTCATGGCCGCCGTCGCTATGACTGTCGTTCCTCCGCTGTATACAGTGGTCGGAGTGGTGCCAAAAGGGATTTTTAACCCTTGCTTAAACACTTTTGAAGGCCACCTCCTCAACCCCAAAGAAAACATCGAGAGAAGAAGGCCCCTCCTCCCCTTTGGATTCGATTTCGACGACAGAGATGGGACTCCGACGGCGCGACCCCGAGGTTCAGGTAAGTCTTCTCTTCTCTTCCTTTTTATATTTTTTGTTTTAAAAAGAAATCTTGAAAGCAGAAAAATAAAAAAAAGGAAAAAAAAAACAAGGAGACGAGATTCAGAATCAACATTTTTTTTGCTTTTGATTGCTTAATTGTGTCTATGTATTACAATATTTCGTGTTTGAGGCTTTTTATAGCCGAATACAAAAATTTAATCTATTGTTTGCTACTGTTTGGCTCTGCTTTTTGCTGTTCTCCTTTCTTTGCCATGTTTGCAGGTCCATGGAGGGTCAACGGATCAGGGAGTTTCCACTTCCGTGCAAGGAGAGTCGACCCTCGGGCAGAGTGCGCGCTGAGGCACGTGGATGGTGGCTGCGGCGCGAAGGAGGCTCAGAAACCCTAGGGTTTTTGAGTTGGTTTAATGTTTTGGGCTTATTGGGCCAATAGAAATTGGGTTAGGGATTTTGGGTTGTGTTTGGGCCATTTGTAGATTGGGCCTGCTTGGTTGTAGTTGGGTAGTGTAATAGGTTTGGTGAAATTTGGGCTATTTTGGATTTTTGATGTTGTAAATGGACTTTAATAATTTTGGATTTCATTTTATATTTTTGTTTTTTATCGGTTTGGGCTCGGGCCGGGCAAAATAGGCCTCTTGCAATAAATATTTCTCAACAAATTGAAAATAAATTTTAAAAAATATGTATACTTAAGTAATACTAAGATAAGATGCAACTTAACAAGTAAATATCTCTAAAATAATAACAAAATTAATAAATATCTTTAAAATAATAACAAAATTAACAATAAAATAAGTTTTATACAATATCCAAACAATAACAACAAAATAGTAGCAACATAATAGTAAAATGTTAGCAAAATAGGGAGAAAACAATAAGAAAATAATATATAAAAACAATAGATTTCAGGCTGGGCCGAACTTGGGCCAAAAATGTCTTACTCGAGGCCTGACCTATTTTTAAAACGGGCCTTATTTTTTTGTCCAAGCCCATTTTTTGAGCCTATATTTTTGCTCAAACCCTCCTACAATTCGGGCGAGCCTTCGGGCCGAAGGCCGAGCCAGGTGGCCTGACCCATGATCAGGTCTAACTTGACTAGTCTCTAAATATATATATATAAATATATGGGTAAACTATATTAATAGTCATTATGGGTTTTTTTCTTTTTAAGTCATCCAATTATAAAAAGTTACAAAATGGTTACCTAATTATTAATAATTTTTTTAGTCACTCAACTATCTTGAATTTTTTCATGTTTCTATTTAATTAAATTAAATAATATGATATCCTTCAATTCACTTTTTTTTTTCAAAATTATGTATCTTATGGATAATTATATAAAGATGTCTATTATCATATATATGCAAATGCAAATTCAAAGTAAAATGATGAGATAAATTTAATGATGAAAAATATTTCTCTTAATATCTCATTGTGTTTTTCAATAAAAATATAAAACTATGTAGATTTCATTACCTTATGTTTGTATGATTAAGTTGTTGTGGTAATGTCTAAAAGTTGTCATAGTTAGGTTGATAATGATTGAATAAATAGCTGGTACAAATATTGGTTAACAACTTAAATAGGTTTGTGGTTGAAATTGCCATGATTATTTCGACTAAATAAATAGGTAAAAATTTATTATTAATTATAGTAATTCATACGTGTATTAAAATTTTGATGCACTTAATGAATAACTAAGTCATGAATTGGTCAAGAAGTTTATATGTATACATTGTGATAATTAATAAACATTGGTAAATATTAATGGTTACTTTTTGGAAATGCTATGAATTTTGCTAAATGGTAAGTTGAGTTAATAATGTGATATTAGGTAAGTCAGTAAATGGCATAGGTGTTGGTTTTTTCTTTCATAATTGAATCAAAAAAAAAAAAAAAAAAAAAAATCACCTGTATTGCAATTTACCCTATATCATTCAATGTGCTTTGGTGTGATTCAGTGTTTTACATTAGCTGGCTTTTCTAAAAAAAAAAAAAAAAAAAAAAAGAATATTAGGAATGTAATTAATGAGTGGGAATGATGCATAGTGTGGCAGAAATGTGTCCTTTCATTTGTCAATCTAAGTTTTGGATTTGTTGTAGGTATTATATACAGTTTCTGCCATTTTAGGAGTTGTTCTTAAATTATGTGATCTCTCTTTGGGCAATGGTGGTTACTTTAGTGAAAATCCCATGTGAAATCAATAAGTGAAGCTATGGGTTTTTTTAGATAATTGATTCAATTTCTTTGTTGAAACTGAATTTTGGTATGTTGTATTCCATCATGATCACATTATTAAATCTAAATAGATTTTAAGTTTAAATACTAAAATCGATAAAAAAATTATATGAAATAAAGTAAATTGAGTTATTAAATTCAGGGGCCAAAATTATATTATTCCCTTATTTTATTCATTTAAGCATCTTTTCATATTCCAAAGATGAAATTTAGTGAAGTGGTTTTAATTTTCAATTTGATATTTAAATTTTTTATCTTAATTTAATATAATTGTTTAAAATTAATAAAAATCTAATTAAATCGATATTTTTCTAATTGGGAAAAGTAAAAGCCCAAACTTATTTTCTAAACCAACCCAGCTCAAATTAAAATACAAAAAAAATCTATACTAAACCTAGCCTAAATTAAGAAAAGAAAAGAAAAGAAAAGAAAGTAGATCGAGTCTTAGTTCAGTTGGTATTAACATTCTTGTCAGTGCAAGAGAATATAAGTTCGAGTACACATAATCCTCTTATTTAAGAGTTGAAAAGAGGTTATGGGTAGTTTTGAGCAATGTATCAAAAAATAAAAATTAGAATCGTGATGTTACACAAATATGAAAGGAATCCAGCAATTTAATTTCTTAATTGAATTTTTTATTTATAATATATCTATAATAATTTTAATATTAACAAACTACTACTTTCCCCTTAATATATGCACTTAAAATCCAAACCCTAAGTTTTATCATTTAAATACAAACCTCAAATTTATATATGAAACAAATTCAAACTCGAGCTCAAAACTCCTGTCCAAGGAGGTAAATAATATAAACAAACTTAATTGGATCAAAAATTTTTTTATTTTAATTTTATCTAAAACTTTTGTTAAACTTCTATAATAAAACTCAGTCGAGCTCCAATCAAATTCAAACTTCTTGAATTCAACTTGGCTTTGATTACTATAAAGTAAAAACAAGAGAGAAAAAAAATGAGAAACCAACATACCACTCGTACATTCATATCATATTATCATTTACTATTTTTTTTTCACAATGAAATTGAAAGACAATTAAGCTGAAAAAACAAAGCAAAAAATGGTAGAAATAAACAATGAAAAAAGCACACTAACAAATTGGAAGTGGAGCACCATTCCAACCCTTTAAACATTCCATCATTGGATCGATAATCTTCCCTTCACACATAGCTATGAACACCTTATCAAATTCTTCACCAGGTGACTTACCTTGTTCACCACTCAACAACCCAGTTCCAAGCTCTTCCCTCACAAATTTATACAATGGATATGATCTACAACCCTTGATCTTATTAGGGATTGTTGCATTTCCATTTTCAAGTGAAGCCCTTGTACCTTCAACTTCTTTTGGCAATGCAGCTTTGAATTCATCTTCAAATGCTGTGATCTTTTGGAAAATGGAAGTGTTTGTATCCTTTTCATTGTCACCATTGGCGAATGCGTGTTCGACAAGGACTTGTCTTAGCTTTTGCATTAAGGGATAAGTAGCACTGCATGGATCATCTATGTAAGCAAACACGTACTCGCGGTCCACGGCTTTGAGCAAATCCTTTTCGCAGAATCTCGATGGGTGGAGTTCACCATTGTTACCGGTTGTGAGGGTTTTCTTGGCTACTTGACTCACAGTGTTCTTCACCGTGTTCCTCAAGTTTTCTTCTAAATGCCTTAAATCAATAGCTTGACATAGAGCTACCAAGTATGTAGAGGACATGAGTTTTAAGATATCGACTGCTTCGGCTGTTTTTCGTGATGATATTAGTCCTAATGAGTTCACATCTTGATTGTGTTGTTCGGCACTTTGAACATGGTTAGTGACCGGATTAGCTAAGTATTGGAGCTCGGAACAATAGGAGGCCATTGCAATTTCAGCACCTTTGAAACCATAATCAAGACTCGGGTTCCTACTAGCGGAGAGGTTTGATGGGAGACCGTTGTTGTAGAAATCATTAACGAGTTCCGAAAACTGAGCAAACATAAGTTTCCCGATAGCTGCGATAGCTAAACGAGTATTGTCCATTGAAACACCAATAGGTGTACCTTGGAAATTGCCACCATGTAATGCTTTGTTCCTCGAAACGTCGATCAAAGGGTTGTCATTGACAGAATTGATCTCTCTTTCGATCGATTTGGTTGCGAATCTGATCACTTCGATTTGTGGACCGAGCCATTGCGGAGACGTCCTCAATGCGTAACGATCTTGTTTCGGTTTTTGCAACGGGTCCATTTCATGCAATTTTTTAGCTGCTTTAACATAAGAGCTTCCATCAAGTATATGTTCCATTATAGCAGCTGCTTCAATTTGTCCTGGATGATGCTTCAATTTATGTGTTAAATGATCAGTAAATTCAGGTTTACCATTCATAACTTCAGCAAAAATTGCTGATAAAATTTCAGACAAAACGGCTAAAATGTTTGCTTCAAAAAGAACCATGGAAGCCAAACCCGAACCGACCGCGGTGCCGTTAACTAAAGCAAGTCCTTCTTTAGGCTGTAACACAAAAAAACCCGAATCGATCCCGGCAACACGAAAGGCTTCTTCAGCATCAAGGGATTCTCCATTAGGTCCAACAGCCTTGGAATTAGGCCTGCCAGTGAGTAATCCAGCAATGTAGGAAAGAGGAACGAGGTCACCGGACGCAGTAATCGTGCCGCGGAGCGGCAAACACGGCGTGATGTTGTTGTTAAGAAGCTTAGTGATTGCCTCAAGAATCTCAAATCTAATGCCAGAGTATCCTTGTAAAAGGGTATTGATCCTAACAAGCATAGCTGCTCTGGTTGCTGAGTGAGGCAATGTGTGACATGACTCAGTTCCATTGCCAAATATCCCAGCATTCAAGAACCTGCAACAAAAAATATTTTAACAGATTAATATCAATCACAGAAAATCTGATAAGTGATTACAGCCTTATGAATCTTGATACAAATTGTAGGACCACCTTTACAAATTGACAAACTAGTTTAATAACCAGGCCAGTCAACTCAACAATGTTCATTTTTAAAGGGTTAAATCAATATTTGGTGCCTAAATTTAGCAATTTTTCTCATCTTGGAATCTGAATTTTTTTTTATTCAAGTTAAGTACAGAACTTGACAATTAGGGACTGCAATTGGAGGCTGGCCAGCCCCCAGACCCCTAAAATTGGAATTTAAAATTTGACAAATGAAAATTTATAAAGTTTTAAATTGATAAATAATAAAATTAATTTTAATTCTCAAAATGATAAATTTTTTATTTAATATTTTAAAAAATTACAAAGATATAAAGTATTAAAATGAAGAAATTGCATTTTAGATCCTATAAAGATATACAATTTAATTTAACCCCCCAAAAAAATTCTAGCTTCGTTTTTTATCAGCAATTGTTCTTACATTGAAACCTGAATTAGACAATTATTCTCACATTTGGGCTTAAACTTTTTTTTGTTTGAATTAACCCTTGAACTTGATAATTGTTCTTATATAGAGGCTTAAACTTAAAGGTTTTCAAGGATTAACTCGGGAAATAATTTAAATAATTGTTAATTTTAAGGTCTAACTTGAACAAAAAAAAAATTGTTCAAAGCCTAACACGAGAACAATTGCAATGTTGGGGGCTTAACTTTTAACTTAGGAAAAAAAATTAAGGCCCAATGTAAAAAAGTTGCCAAGGTGAGGCTCTAAAAAGTGATTTCACACATTTTGGAAAGCTATGAACTTACCTAATGAGCTCTTTTTGAAGGGCAGCGCCTTGCTTGGTTCGTCGATGAGAAGTAGCACCAAAACCAGTGGTGACACCATAGCTATCAGTTCCTTTATTCATACCATCAAGGACCCAATCAGCACTAGCTTTAACACCAGCCCTTGCATCCTCTGAGAGTTCAACCTTGACACCCAAGTCACGTGTAGCAATGGCAGCAACTTGAGAAATGGTTAAGGTCTCACCACCGAGTTTCACCAATGGTTTCCTAAACTCAGCCACCATACGTTTCACTTCATCTAAATGACTCCCTTTAAGTGACTCAGCAGCAACACCCCAGTTCAAAGGGTCCACCACTACACCAACACCACCATTTGTGGTGCTGCAAAAGCTCTGCAAATGGCCATTTGAGGTACCATTTTGAGTGATGGACTCCATTGAAATGAGAAGCAAAGATTGACCCAGGAAAGAATATACAAGATGGGGAGGTGTTTAAGAGTGAAGAAATGAGAGAAATGAAAGGGGGGGTTAAATAAGGGAGGGGGAAGGAAGGGGGTAGGTAAGCATAAGGGGGTGTTGGTTGAGAAAGGTTAAAGAAGGACCGTTGGTTCGAGGATTAATCGAAAGGAGGGAAAGAAAAGAGCGTGGATTGGATTTGGATCACTGGCAATAATCAAAGGGGAAAATAAATATTTATATATATGTGTATGTGTGTGTGTGCATATATATATTGACTGGTGAACGTACTGGTGGATGGCTGGCGATGGCTATGAGGGTTGGTGGAAGCTGAGGACTATATTGTTGAATGCATGCACGTTTTAAAAAAGAAAAAGAGTTTTAGTGCTCACTGCCCCCATGGACGTAACCGAGGACCCGGAAGCCCGTCTGACATAGCTCCGGATTGGCAAAGAGAATTTTTCGTCGAGGAAACCGGATAACTCATTATTTTCGATTTCTTAAATTCGATTAAATAAATTATTAAAAATTTAGTAAAAAAATAAAATAAAAAATTTTAATCAATTATCAATTCAACCAATTTTTTATTTTATTGTAATTAATTTATATAAATATGAAGTTAATTGGTTCAATTCTTTTCTCTAAATTAGTATCTTAATTGATTTGATCTTGTTTTAAAAATAATACCCGAATCAGGTTAGCAAAATTTGAGTAGATATTTTTTTGAAAAGGGGATAAAAACGGGTTAGGGTCATTTTTTTGGATAAACTACATATTTAGTCACCCAATTTTCATAAGTTTTCATTTTGGACGCCAACAAATAAAAAATTTCATTTAGGGCACTACTATTAAGAATCATTTTCATTTTAATCACCCATTGTTAATTTAATGTTATTGTACACTCCTTTTAGTCATTCAAGTTTGGTAATTTTCATTTTGTTCACTTATTTTATCTTTTTTAATTTTATTTTTAGTTACCTAAAATAAAACTTACAAAAACTTATAGTGATCACTTTAAAATTATGTTATAAAAAAACTTATAAATTTTATGTTTAAATTTTTTTTAAAGAATTATGTTTAAATATTTACTTATATTTTAAAAAATTAAAATTATTAGAAATAACTAAACGTGTTTAAGGATTATGCCCGAAAAATGGGTTTGGGTAAAATTTGAGACTCATGTTCCAGGTCAGACCAAACTTAGGCAAGCATAAAGTGTATTAATATCATACATGACCTGTTCAAACCTGGCCCAGCCCAACCCACGAACACATCTAGAAATAACTAGCAAATATTAAATTGAAGCATGACAAGGATAGATGCATCTAACATTCATAATAAAACGAGACGAATGGAGGGGTAGAGCATGTTACTTGTGGAGCGATGATGAATTTGACAACATTTACTCTACCGAACTCCATTACCATCCTTAGGTCATGTAGCTCACTAAGCTTGGTAGGCTTGGCTCGGGATCAGTAAAAAAAATTGACCTTGGACCGTGTAGCCCACACATGGTTCAGTAAGCTTGGTTTAAGTAAGACTTTGGCAAATAAATTTTTACTTCATGCTAATCCAGAAGTGCCCATGAATTAAGTCGGTCCAATGTATAACACTAACAACATATATAATTGCTCCAAATCGGTCCAGTGTATAGCATTAACAACATATATAATTGTTCAAACTCGACCAACCAAGAAATTTATTTGTAAATGATTATTCCAAACGTATTTTTGCTCACTCATTTTTTATAAAAATAGATTCTATTTGTTTGTTTAATATTTATTAATATTATACATCATTTTCCTTTTATTAAAACTTTAAACATAAACAATCTAAATATTTTTAATGTTTGCATTATAATATAATATATTTATTCTTCATATGATGAGTTATATAACATATAAAAAAATAGATTATAAAATTGTAAAATAAATCAAGTCGAGCTCGTGTCTTGAAATGTTAGAATACAAGCCCAAATCATATTTCCAAACAAGCTTATTCTTTTTTAAACCCATTTCCGAGATTGATATTTTTATCCAAACCTTTCTAAAAATCGAACTGTCCTTCGAGTTTAGATAAGTAACCAGATCCTTGAATAGAATTAAATCAACCTAGTCTAAATTACTATTTATTAATTAAATTTTTATTTAAATTTAATTATACAAATGTATTATTTAAACAAGACCCAACCAACTTATGGATAACTCTATTGCCCACCACTTAAACTTCTTGTATGACCAATAGATTACTTCAAGGGTCGAGTCAAGTTAAATCCATAAATAATGCAAGTTAGTGTTTTATAAAGTAAAGATACGTTATAGGTATTTGTATTCTTTATAAATTTAAAATTTAGTCTTTTTATTTTTATTTTTAAAAATTTAGTCCCTTTACTTTTCAGATTTTAAAATTCAAGTCTAATTATTAATAGTGTTAAATTTGTTTCTGTAACATTTGAAAAAAAACATTCAGTTGGTAGCAATGTAACTAAAAAAATGACATTATAATAAACCTCAATTTAACAAAATAAATTTACTATTATTAATAGTTGGACTTGAATCTTGAAATTTAGAAAGTAGATGGACTGAATTCTTAGAAATAAAAATAAAAGGATTAAATTCTAAATTTATGAATAGTATAGGGACTTATGAGATATGTTAACCTTTTTATAATTATATATATGTATATATATACACACGACTATCTATGTAGTACTATGATTAAGATTGTATTGTTTTTCTTTTCTTTTTTTAGATACACTTGCTTAGCGATTGGGTCTTATTTGTTTGTTTTCTTTCAATTTAGTCCCTATTTGGAATGGAATTAAGTTTAGAATCTCCGGACCCTTAAACAATACATATTTAAATCTCAATTTTGATTAAATAAATAATTTTGAATTTAAAAAATGGCATATATATATGTTTTCCACATATTATTGCCATTTTTTCCTCCATTATTTAAGCTAAAGAGACATGTGAATTTTTTTTTAAAGCTTATAAAATCAAAAGACACCGATTAATTGCGGTTGAGTCGAGTCAAAGTCTTAATAGAGGAAAAAGAATTTGCATTGTTTTCTTTATTCACGTGACTCGAATTTAAGATCTTACTTACGAGATATTAAGTTTTTTACTTCTTGACATAAGCATTGATTTAAGTAACCGATCTTTATATGTATATATTGGCCTCAAATAACCATGCAAATTCAACATTAAAAGATGAGAAAACGGGTTTACACCTAGAGTTAGAACCCTATACATATCGCGAACAGATTTAATCACAAAAATTATTTATCCCTAAATGAATAACTTTTCTTAAAGTTAACTTACAACTATAGTAACAATTATCATCAAAATCAATAGTGACAAATAGGGGTAAAATTAAAAAATTATTTTAAGGATTTGAGATGAATCATGATTTAAGGAGGGGGCAAAGAACAAATTTACCATTATATTAATATATAATTTTTTAAAACTTTAAGGGACTAAGTCATAAATCTTGAAGGGTCAAGGGCATTGCTTCCCCCTTACCCTCTGGTTTTATATTTTTATATTATTGTATGTATTTATAGTTTAATTAAATTAAAATTTAGAAAAAAAAATAAAAAAGGTAGGTTTGGAAGTTGTGGATCATGTGATTTTGGAATAGCTACCAGCTTCTATAGTAGTTGCTGTCCATACTTCAAACTTCACCTAATGGTTGTTTGCTTTCAATTATAACCATTATTTGTCAAATTTAAAAGTAATGAATACAAATATATTTAATTATATAAATTTATTTTATATTTATATTTTATGTATCGAAAATATGGATTGAATCGTCTGATTATTCTTAATGCTATTCTCACTATAAAAAAGTCATTATATTGTTTGCATTTAATATTATCATTGTTTAACTGATTGAGTCTTAGCTCGATTAGCATGAGTATTGTTACTAATGCTGGAATATGTGAGTTCGAGTGCGCTGAAACACATTATTCTCTTATTTATGGGTTAGGAAAAGACTATGGGTAATTCTAGGCATAACGTATAATACAAGGATCAATAAGGTAATTTAACGTCGAAAATATAAGCCTAGAAAAATGCTCTCGTTTTGCATATTTTATTTCTATCTTCCATGCTTTTAAAATCTTAATTATTCATATAATACTAAGGAACAATCTTAATTATTCATATAATACTAAGGAACAATCTTTTAACGGATATATCTAGGAAGAAGGTTTTATGGATGCCCTCAATGGTTAATAAATTTTCATGCTAATTATCCCTATGCAAATATTAGATTTATTTAGGTTGTGGACTGGAGTCAAATCAATCGAGTTATTAGTTTATCAGTTTGATTGATTTGATTAAAATATTATTAAAATTTTTAAAAACCCACTTTTATTAGTTCATGTTGGTTCCTGATTTAATCGGCTCAAAGTCATTCTCCGAATCGGTATTTCAACCCAATTAGTCTGGTTGGCTAATTCAATCTAGTTTAAACAACATTAGACTTATTCATTTAGGTTTGAAAATTAGATTGAAATTTGAAAATAGTTGTATAAAACAAATTAGACTCATTTAAAATATAAGCCAAACTCAAATTTCAATACTCAAAACCTGATGTTAGGCCAACTTAACTTATTTTGAAATATGTATAATATGATATAATTTATATCATGTAAATATTAAATATATTATAATATAAATATTAAAAAATGCTAATTACTTTATTTTTGAAAATTTAATAAAAAACAAAAATATAATAAAATAATTTTTATATAATTACTACACATTAAATAAAATAATTATCTTTTTTTAAAAGAATATATATTGATTGGCCAAATAATTCTCGTGAATATCCATAGAAAAGAATGAATGGATGATACGGATCCTATTTGAGTGCACCTTCAGTTGCTTCACTTCAATTGATAAGCGTCGCAATAGTACATCTAATTTCTTACCTAGCTCACAACACTAGACCGAGATAAGAGCCAGGGACGAAGTTAAAAAATTGTTATTACAAATGTTTTTTTCCAACAAAAAATAGTAATACAGACCAGACATGATATCACCAGTATGATCAATCAAGTCCTTTAGCTCCTAAATGTTAGCCCCTTTGAGATACTCTTTTTTGCTTTCAAAATCCAAGTCAATGAGCACAATGGGAATTGCTGATCATGTTCCTTGTTGAGGGGGTCCGCTCTCTTTTTGGAGAACTTTTTGAAGTGTCGTCTGTTACGCAACCGGCCGAACTCTCAAACAGGGGAGGTGTTGTGCCTAGTCAAGCAACTGTGTTCTTATCCACTAATGCTATATAAGAGCATGGTTTCGAAGCCCACCAACGCCAAATACTAAGCATTTCCTTGGTGATGAGGCACTCTCCAAATTCCTTGAACTTGTTGGGTTCTCCTTGGAATTAGGAGACAAAACCCAGGGCTAAAACCGAGCATAGACATCAGCA
Source organism: Gossypium longicalyx (assembly GCA_025698465.1). NCBI lineage: Eukaryota > Viridiplantae > Streptophyta > Magnoliopsida > Malvales > Malvaceae > Gossypium > Gossypium longicalyx. The sequence goes on along the minus strand of CM046995.1, from coordinate 1,519,140 downwards.
GATTAAATCCTCCTCCTCCTCCTCCTCCTCCTCCAGGTAATTAGTATTAGATATATTTCCAGCCTTCCTCATTTTTGCATGAAGCTCATGCAGTATTGGGTAAATAAGATTAGAATGAGAATGAGATTTGGCACCAACCACAAACACATGAACATTATTCTCTAATTCTATCCAGCTGCAACCAGGTTGCTTCTTTAGTCCCTTATCCTTCATTTTCAACCTTACCTTAGCAGCATTTCTCCATTTTCCTTTTGAAGCATATATGTTAGACAACAACATGTAAGTGCCTGAATTTTCTGGTTCCGTGTCTAATATCTTTTTCGCAACTAATTTCCCTAAAATCACATCCCCATGAACATGACATCCGGCAAGCAGAGCTTCCCAAACGGATACAGATGGTTTAATCCCAAGCTGCACAATGAATTCAAAAGCCTCCTTGAGCTTCCCTGCTCGACTATAGAGATCAACCAAGCATGCATAGTGATCGTCTCTAACCTGAATGGACTTGTCTCTCACAAGCTCATCGAAGTACCTTAGTCCTTCCTCGAGCATACCGGCATGACTGCATGCAGAGAGCAAAGCCACATAGGTAGCATCATTAGGTTTAAAATGTAAATCGGACATTTTTTTGAACAAACTGATAGCATCTTCACCGCACCCGTGATGTGCATAAGCTGCAATCATACCATTCCATGAGACCACATCCCTGTGGCTTATTAATCCATCATCAAACATCCTCCTAGCTATATTTAATTCCCCACATTTGGAATACATGTTAATAAGTGCAGATACAACAATTTCGCTACGTCGATAAACTGTTTTCACAATTGTCTGATGAACTTGTTGTCCCTCAACAAGGCCAGCTAAATTACTACATGCACTCAAAACACTTACAAAAGTTCCCTCATTAGGCTTTACCCTGTCTTCTGCCAACATTTTCGCGAAAATCTTCAATGCTTCCTCACTTTGCTCACTTTGAACATATCCCGTGATCATCGTGGTCCAAGAAACCACGTTCTTACATGGCATCTCATTAAACAATCTCTCAGCTCTCCTTAATTCCCCATTCTGAATTAACCCTGTGATCATCCCATTCCAAGAAGACAAATCCCTCGTTGGCATCCTCTCAAACAAATCAAAAGCCTCATCCAATTTCATATTCTGTGCATAGCCAGTAATCATCGCGTTCCACGACACCACATTCCTCTCTGGCATCCTGTCGAAAACTTTCCTAGCCTCATCAACTCTCCCATTCTTTGCCAACCCCGTGACCATCGCAGTCCACGAAATGACATCCTTTTTAGGCATCTTATCAAATAATGCCCTTGCATCCTCAACTCTCCCGCATTGCACCAAAGCAGTCAACATCGTATTCCAGGAAACCACATTTCTTTCAGGCATTTCATCAAACACTTCAAAAGCCTTATCGACCATCCCATTTTGCATGTACCCATCAACCATAGTATTCCAAGATACAACATTTTTAACCGGCATTTCCGCAAACAACCTCTCGGCATCCACAATTCGATCTGATCTTATATACCCATTTAACATCGCAGTCCACGTTACTACATTCTTCCTGGAATCGACTCTATCGAACAGTTTCCTAGCTTCATCAATTAACCCAATCCTGATATACCCAGATATCAATGCAGTCCAAGTGATTACATCTTTATCTCTCTCACACAAATTATCGAACAGTTCCCGTGCTTGGCTTAATTTGCCTTCTTTACTTAGATTAGTGATCAGCCAATTGGATCGTGCCACACTTGAACTAACACTGTAATCTATACTGGTTATCGTAGTTTTGCATTTCACTGAAATAACTGGTCGGGGTAGGTTTAAGCTTCGAAGAACGGTGAATTTATTACAATATCTGAATGTGATTAATGCTCGAGAAATAATCAACATTTCTTTTCTCAGGCACTAAACAGATCCAATTGAAAAGATTAAAATACCAAGGATATAGTTTGGGTAAAATTAGAATGGAGTCCCTCTAAGGAGTCAAATCATATTTTGCTCCCTTTATTAAGAAAAAAGAGATAAATTAGTCCTGTATGTTAGAACAATAGTAAATTGATTCTTTCTGTTAAAATTTTTATCCATTTTTACTAATAAGAATCGGTGTGGTTGACGAAATAATTAAATAATTACAAGTAATGTGTCTCATGTATCTCATGCTAACGTACGGAGATCAATTTTCAACAGTAGAAATGAATAAAATTTTTAACAAAAAATTCAGTTTATTCTCTCATATAATATACAAGGACTAATTTATCAATTTTTTAAATACAAAAAATAAAATGTAATCTAACTATTAATATAATAACCTTCATAGCACTTCTACCTCAAAACTGAAAACATGATCCGAGAGTTGTTCATTTATTTTTATAAATATAATTTTTATTTATTTATTTTTACATGTAAATATGTAGTTTTTGGTATAATGTTAATTTTAGCCCTCAATATTTATTTCTTTTGTTAAGTTAGTCCCTTTTTTTAACAATCTCATTATAAGTTTTGATTATATGTGTTATTTTTAACACAATACTTAAAACTACCCATAGCCCCTCCTCAACCAATAAGAGGATAATACGTTTCAAGGCACTCAAACTCACGTCCTCCTATATTGGCAACAATACTAATGTCAATTTAGTCTTTATTTTTTTAAGCTAATTTTTCTTAACGAAAATACTAACTAAAACATTACTTTTAACAAATTTGGTATGGCAGCCCACGTGGTAGACCATATATACTTCACTTTGACATGTTACTATTTATCTCATATATTATTTTAAAAAATAATTTAAAAATTATAAAAATATTCAAAAAAATAGAAATTATAAAATGTTCATAAAAATTTAAAAAAATGAAGTACAAAGAAATTGCCATGCAAGATGTTATATTTAAAATTTTAAAATTTTAATCGATATTTTTTATTAAAAAATAATTCGACTCTTTGTGAAAAATTAATGATTAAATTTGAGTCTTTTTAAAGTGTTAAAAGATCAAATTTAACTCAAACAGAAAATAAAGACTAAATTGACAAAAATTATAAATATTAAAAACTAAATTTATTATGAATTTTTTAAGGATAAATTACCTAATTGGTGACGCAATTTTTTGAACACTTTTATTTAGATTATCCATATAAAAATACTTGACTGTAGACAGTACATATTTTTAACATTCTTTTTTTTCCTCCACTACTGTTCATCATCTTCTTCCCTTCCACCCAACCCCTACTACCACCATTCTTTCTTCCTTTGCTCCTTTCTACTTCCATCTTAAAGAAAAGGATAAATCTACAACATGGTGGAAGATAGGGGTTAAGACCTGAACTCTGGACCAAAGAAGAAGAAGCAAAACTTTCGCATTATTCTCCACGAAATCATTCGACCACAACTGATTTTTTACCATAAAAAAAAACAGGACAACTTTATGTTATGTTTTACACCAAGAATCTGATAATGAAGCAACAAAAATCGAATTGACTGATGATCATAACTTGCCAGGCCCAGCTAATTAAAAGCTTTAGAATTACCTCTGAAAGAACAGTAAGTGTGGGGTGGATTTAACTTCAACCAATGGCCTGAAACTCGAAAACAGGCTTGAATTTGTCATTTCAACTTGTACTATCTCAAACATTGGCATACACTCCAAAACCCCACTAGTTTAACCATACCCAAACTGCTTAATACATATAAAAATACTAGAAATTATCCTAACATATATAAAGCAAAATGGTTGTAACTATTAGGATCATTTTGATTCCAGAAAACAAGAAAGATTTATCGTTGCCAAACAGACTGCTTGAGAGACTAAAACATCGCTTTGAAAATGCAGTGAGGGGACAAAAACAAACAAACACATGACGCTTGATAAAGAGTATCCTTGGAACAAGGTTTAATGGTAGAGACAAGCCACATAAGCCATGAGTGATATGTTGGTGAAGCTATGGTGAGAAATGGGTGTTCGGTGGTGAGAATAGTGCGAAAATTTTGGTTCCTCTTCTTTTACCTCTATCTTCTTCCATGCTATACTCCATTTTCTTAATGATGAAAGAAGAAGGGAGCAAAGGAAGAAAGAACGGTGAAGAAGATGACCAACACTAGTGGAGGTCAAAAAAAAGGGTAAAAAATATGACATGTTGGGATGATTAATTTTTTAATAATAATAATAATAATAATAATAATAATAATAATAATAATAAACTTACCATAGTAATTATTTAGTACCTACCCCACTAATGACTTAAAAATTTATTTTTTAACTCACAATCTTTTCTTTTAAAGCGAATTATATGAATTTATCGATTTTTAAACAAAAGTATCTAATTAGACGCGTTTTCTTATTAAGCCAACAAATCACATTTTGTCAGAAATATTTTTCTACACCCCTAACTATTAAATTTCAATAACTCCCAAGTTTACTTTTTATTTATTTATTTAAACCCCAAATTTTCTACTTTTTCAATTTACTCTCAACTTTTCTTTTTAATTATTATTGTTAGGCAGCTCTTCAATATAATATCCTCCACTCTAAACATTTTATAAGATAAATACTCAATTTTGGCACTTTCCAAATCCCAAATTTATTAAACATAAAAAAATAATGCTCTCTTAGCTATACTTATTGAATAATATGACAAAAATACATCTTCTAAGAATTGAAAATTGTGTAAAAGGCCAAAAAATAAGTAATTAAAATTAATTAATATTTAAGCTTTTAATATACAAGTCAATGTTGAGCAAACTCATTGCCCCCTTTTTCTTCAATTTTATTCACTCCTTTGTTGCTATGCCAATGGATAAACAAATTAAACCAAAATTATGCTTTTCTTTAGCAGGTATTATTATTATTATTTTTTTTTTTATTATTAAAACATCTACTTATTTTGGATTATTTCGAATTTAGATGATTTGGGTTCTAATTAATTTTTAATTCAGATCGTTTACATGTTATGATTAAATCGAATTAGGTTATGTAAAATTTCAATATAAAAATATAAGGGTAAACTATACCGATAGTCATTTAACTATTAATATTTTTTTTACTGATCTAATTATGAAAAATTATAAAATTATCATCTAACTATTCGACTTTTTTTTTCTTTTTTGGTTACCAACCATCAAATAACAATGGAAAGATAACAACTTTTAAAATTAGCAGAATAGTAAGTTTAACCCTTAAAATTTATATATTGTGTAATTTAGTCTTGTTTGTAGTTTTGTTTTTCTTTATAGTATTAAGAATAATTTTTTTTTAAAAATGAGATAAAATAAAAATTATCTTGGATTTTGTTATGTTTCCAGTTTTAGTATGTTTTCAATTAAATTTAATTGATAATTTTTTTTTTTTTAGCTTTTTTTAATGAAGTGATCACGATGAGAAGAAAAAATGTAAATAATTCGGTGACTAAAAAAGAAATTTATCAATAGTTAAGTGACTACTAATGTAGTTTACCCGATATATAATTATTACAGTGTTGCTTTACCAGATAAACTCAAACCAGGAGTCTAAACTTTAAGAATATGAATCCCATTTCCCTTATGCCTTCCTTTGTTTTCTTCCATTTTCAATTCTCTAAGCATTTTTTTATTTATATTTTACACTCATTTCACACTTCCACCTTGATTTTCAGTGTTGGGTCAGAAATTTTCTGTCATCCAAAGGAAAATATATAATTGAAGATTCATGGTATGAATGGTAAGTTAAATCTTTTAGCATTTTGATGGTTTTTCATAGCATTTTTTTTGTGACAAGTTAATTGCATGACAGTTGTTTGATGAAATATTATGGCAGAGAAAATCCAGTGAGTGAACAAATTACAAACAATTGAATTGCTACTGCAATGGATGCTAGTTATTCAAAAACAGTAAGGTATGTAGTTTCAGCAGGAAATGTTTAATGTATTTGAAATACAGTTTATGCTCTTTGATATGATTCTTCAATGGGATTCTTCCAATACCTATTTCAGATTCCGATATGATCCTGAAAACAACACTTGCTCATCCACTGAGAAAGGCCATCTCTCAAAATTTATGACCAAGAAGAACTACAATCAAAAGACTGCAATTGGCCACAAGAAAGAACTGTCCAGGGTGTTTTCCGAAGACTACGAGGTCGTCGAGAAGACGATATTCGATCCTCGAGGACCCGATATTAGCCGATGGAACAAGTTTTTCTTAGTAGCTTGTTTGATTTCCTTGTTTGTAGACCCTTTATTCTTGTATCTTCCACAGGCAAAGAAAGGCTTATGCGTGACTGTTTCATTACCTCTCGAAATCGATCTCACTATTATTCGATCGGTAGTTGATGTGTTTTACGTTCTTCAGATTTTTATTCGGTTCCGAACAGCTTATGTTGCTCCGTCTTCTCGCGTGTTTGGGAGAGGAGAGTTAGTCATTGACCCTTCCAAGATCGCTTCAAGGTACCTTCATAAGGATTTTTGGCTCGATATCATCGCAGCTCAACCGTTACCGCAGGTATCGGATTCATTTTTTTTCAAGCAATATCGAACTTTTTCATCGAATTCAACACTTGTTTTATGCACATTGCAGGTATTGGTTTGGTCTGTAATTCCAAAATTAAATGGTTCATCGATGGTGCCTACGAAAAACATCCTACGATTAATCATCATATTCCAATATCTCATAAGGCTATACCTTATTTATCCACTTTCATCTCAAATCATCAAGACTACTGGTGTTGTGACCGCAACAGCATGGGCCGGTGCAGCTTATAACTTGATGCTCTACATGCTAGCAAGCCATGTACGTTAATCAATAAACCCGAACTGGAAAGTGTTCAAACACAAGCTCTTTCATGTATATATATATATATATCGAAGCTTACCGAGAATGCTCCTCTTTCAGGTTTTAGGAGCAACTTGGTATCTGTTATCACTCGAACGGCAAGAGGAATGTTGGAGAAAAGTTTGTAGTCTTCCCCTTTTGGACTGCCGGTACGAGTATTTCGACTGCCGATCGGTTGGTGACCCTGCTAGAGCTTCTTGGTTCAATGCAAGCAACATATCAAGTCTATGTGATCCAAGCAGTAACTTCTATCAGTTCGGTATATATGCCACCGCATTACGTATCGGAATAACATCCGAGGGGTTTTTCGAGAAGTACTTTTACTGTCTTTGGTGGGGGTTAAAAACTTTGAGGTAAAATACCTTAGAATGCTATATAACATATAATTGAAATTCACTTTGTAATGAATTTAATGCATTTTTTTAACCAAATTTTGCAGTTCATTGGGACAGGGTCTTTCTACAAGCACTTACGTTGGTGAAATATTTTTTGCAATCATCATTGCTATTCTTGGATTAGTGCTTTTTGCATTGCTGATTGGAAATATGCAGGTAAAATCCTCTAGTTTTGATTCTACCCCATTGTTATAGTTTTTTCGGTTAATATGAACCTTCGGTTTTTCAGACGTATCTCCAATCCACAACGGTTCGACTTGAAGAATGGCGGATTAGGAGGACCGATACAGAACAATGGATGCATCACAGGCAACTTCCACATGAACTGAGGCAGAATGTTCGAAGATACGATCAATACAAGTGGGTTGCGACTCGGGGTGTTGATGAGGAAATGATTCTAAAGAGTCTACCGGTTGATCTCCGCCGAGACATCAAGCGTCATCTCTGCCTCGATTTAGTTCGGCAAGTGCCCCTCTTTGATCTGATGGATGATAGGATGCTTGATGCAATATGTGAAAGGCTTAAACCTTGTCTTTGTACCCCATCGACGTGCATAGTTCGTGAAGGCGATCCTGTAAATGAGATGCTTTTCATCGTCCGAGGCTACCTAGATTCATGTACTACTAATGGAGGACGTACAGGGTTCTTCAACTCGAGCCGGATCGGTGCCGGTGACTTTTGTGGTGAGGAGTTATTAACATGGGCATTGGACCCTCGTCCAGGTGTCGTCCTTCCATCGTCTACACGCACCGTTAAAGCGATCACCGAAGTAGAAGCTTTCGCACTCGTTTCCGAGGACTTGAAATTCGTTGCATCCCAATTCCGAAAACTACATAGTAAACAACTTAAGCATACATTTAGATTTCATTCACATCAATGGAGGACATGGGCTGCATGCTTTATACAAGCAGCTTGGTTACGGTACAAGAGACGAAAAGATGCTGATGCGCTGAAGAAATGGGAGAGTATGGTGACAGGTTCACCGGAGAGAATGGCAGAACAAACGGCCGCTGCACCACTTTCAGCGGCAGCCACAGGTTTTGCCTCATATGCGGCGAAGCTGGCAGCTAGCACAAGGTCAAGAGGTGGGAGTAGTAGGTGTGGAAATGACTTCGACATATTAAGCACTTTGCAAAAGCCAAATGAACCTGATTTTACAGTTGAAAGATAATAACTATACATTAAAAAATCGCAATTTAAAGATGATGAAATAAAAATGTAAAATTATAACCATAAATTTATCCCTCAAATCATGAATTTTGTTCATGTAAATGATTTTAATGGTTAATACTAAATTAAAATGGAAAATTGGGTATGACCCATTGGATGCTCAAAGGCCTAAGCTACTAAAATGGGTCTTAGGATGACCCCATTTGGGGCAAAATTAAAACCCTAAAACCCATGTGCTTAGTTCCTTTCTTTTTGGGTTAATATGCCATTTGGTACCTATATTTAGTTTCAATGTTCAATTTGGTGTCTAAACTAAACAAAATCATCTGACCCAATAAACAGCCGACATGTGTGCTCTAGTAAAAAACCAGAGGTACTTAATTGGGACAAAAGAAAAACTCAAGTATCAATTTGAAAAAAAACTTATCTAGTAAACTAAACATTAAAATCAAACTCAAATATCAAATTAGACATTAAAACTAAATATAAGTACCAAATAACATATTAACTTTTTTTCTTATTTTGAGGTTAAAACCTCATTTTTTCAATCACCGTAAAAATGTAAAACTAAAATTTAAATTTTCTTCCCATTTTCTTATTTTTTTTCCTAATTATACTCAACCTAACTTTTACAATCATAGAAGACAAGATTAATTATAAAAAGAAATGGTAGTATGAATTTAAATTTTTACATTGGAATTTAAATTATTATTTGGAATTTAAATTTGTTTATTATTTTTTACATTGGGATTTTAAAAATTTTAGTCCTAGTTAAGTTCTGAATTTGACAATTATTCTTAAGCTTGAACTTTTTTTTTTGTCTAAATTAATCTCAAAACTTGGTAATTGTTCTAATATTGAGGCCTAAACTTGACAATTGTTTCTACATTGAGACTTGAACTTTAGGGTTTTCAAGGAAATATTAAGGACTAACTTAGATAATAATAAAAAAGTTCAAGTCCCAATGTGGAGACAATTGCCAAGTTCAAGGTCTAATTTGGACAAAAAAAAAATTTAGATCCCAATATGGGAATAGTTGCCAAGTTCAGGCCCCCAAAAATTATTTAACCCCTTTTATTTTATTTAACCATAGGCTAATCCTTGACTATTCAATAAGGGATTGTTCTTTGTCTCGACAATATATTATAACAATTAAGTTATACAAATTGTTTGATAGTATAATCGAAGTAGCTACCATGAGTTGAGCAAAGAACCGCAAAATTTGGTGGTTTGAAAGAGCTTGGGGTTGAGTTTTTACAAGGCATAAGTTATCCGGATAACCTCTCCTTTTACTCTAGTATCGAGGGGTACAGTATTTATAAAAAATGGAGTGGTTAGGTGTGCGTCTCAACCACTAAGTTCCTTATTCTATAGGTGTCGCACAAGAGCGAATTTAAAGAGACAAACAGGGCCTCGGCCTTCACCAAAAAATAAAAAATTAACCTTTTAATCTCCTTATAAATAATAAATTTATAAACTTATATTAACTTTGTTGACGTGGCATCCATGTGACAATCCACATGTATACCCATTAGCAATTAATTAATTTTTAAAAATTAAAATATTAAAAATAGTTTTTTTATAATTTTTATACCTTTTTATTAATTTTAATATTTCAGAAAAAAATTATTTAACTATTGACGTGATATCCACATAACAATCCACGTGTATGCTACATCAGTAAAATTAACATTAACTTTTTCATCCATCCTGGAAATGATTGACAAACAACAAAAATTTAAATGAAAAATTAAAATATAAGTTTTTTAAGGTTAAAGCAATAAATAAATTATTATGCCTATATATTCCATATGTATTTATTTATTAATTGTTGTTTATTGCAATGAATGGGTAGCAGCTTTTCTCCAAATTAATCAAAACAAAGATAGAAACCTAGTTTTTAAGCATTTGCTTATCCAGTCCTTTTAATTATTTTTAGGGTTTATATGTTTAAATATGCTTCCGATCCTCGTACTTTTCGAACATTTGAAATATAATCTCTCTATTTTTATAAATTTTATTCAACTTATTTGATTCGAAAATTAAAGTCTAATTGATAACATTATTAACAAATTTTTATATTGATAACACTATTAATATTTTTGTATTAAATTTGAATATGTGACATTTTAATATTTAAAGTTTTGATTTAAAAATTAAACTCCAATTGATGATACATATTCGACTTTAACAAAAGTCAGTTGACAATATTACCGATCAGACTTTAATTTTTAAATCAGATTAATAGTTAGACTAAAATCCTGAAATAAAAAATAGGGATTAAATTTCAAAAGTGGGTATAGGGACTAGGAACATAATTAGGCCCTTTTTATAATATCAAAGTTTAAGTGGAATGAGGTAGCTTTCCAACTAAGGCTTAAAAATAATTGTGGACATTACTTGAATTTTAAGAATATTTTATAATCTTAATTAATTTATGCATGCCTGTGATTCACATGGGACATCCTCAACTTGTCATTATGTTTTTTTTCTTAAGCTCAATTTTGAGGAATCCTAAGTTTCTTTTTTCCATAGGAAGAAAATTTTATTTTAGTTGAGATTCAATTGAAAGGAATGCAAAATAAATAAATAAATAAAATTAAAAGGAAAATTTTTGAAATTAATGGACTAAATAATTATATTATTTTTAAAAGATAATGCATTTATATTTTGTTAGAATAAAGTGACCCAAATTCTTATAGAATATGATGGAAAATAAAATAAAAGTAAAATCCATATAGAACTAGACTTCTTTTATTTTATTTTAGAATAAGGTTTTTTAAACCTTATTAAACTTCATCTATTTTATATTGATTAGGATAGGGTGTTTCAATCCTACTAGAATATGGCTTTACAAGCCTATAAATAGACATAGTCTATTCCTCTTGTATTGATACAAATTTTTCGACATAGTGAATTTTCTTCTCCTCTGCCCGTGGTTTTTTTCCCGAAAGGGTTTCCACGTAAAATTTGTGTGTTCTTTATTTTATTTTATTTATTATATTTTTTTTCACAAATTGGTATCCGAGCTTCCGGGTTATTCATCTCGATCACGGTAATGGCGTCTTTGAAATATGAAATTCCGTTGTTGGATCGCAACACTAGATTTGCGTTGTGGCAAATTAAGATGCAAGCAGTTCTTGCACAGATGGATCTGGAGGATGCCCTGCTAGGGATAGATAAGATGCCTTCGACATTAACAGATGAAGAGAAGAAGCGTAAGGATCGAAAGGCATTAACACAATTACATCTGCATTTGTCCAACGAAATTTTGCAGGATGTGATGAAAGAGAAAACTACCGCTGCATTATGGAAGAGGCTAGAACAAATATGTATGTCGAAAACTCTAACAAGCAAGTTGCATATGAAGCAACGTCTTTATGCTCATCGTTTGGAGGAAGGTGCGTCTGTACACGAACACTTAACAGTGTTTAAAGAAATTCTCTCAAACTTGGAGGCCATGGAGGTTCAGTATGATAAGGAAGATCTAGGGTTGATTCTACTTTGTTCGTTGCCCCCGTCTTATTCAACCTTTAGAGACACGATTTTATATAGCCGTGAGTCTCTCACAGTTGATGAGGTTTATGATTCTTTAACCTCGTATGATAAGATGAAGCATTTTGTGGTTAAACCCGACTCTCAGGGAGAGGGTCTCATTGTTCGTGGGAGACAAGATCGGAATGTCGATGATGATCGTGGTAGGACACAGAGCGGAATCCTCGTGGTAAATCTAAGGGTAGATCGAAGTCTTCAAGCAGAGGTAAAACTTGTAACTTCGCAAGAAGAAAGGGCACATTAAATCTGAGTGCTATAAGCTACAAAATAAGATTAAAAGGGAGGCTGCGAATCAAAAGGGAAAACAACCAGAAAATTCCGGTGAAGCTGATGTTGTAGAAGACTACAGCGATGGTGAACTTCTAGTCGCTTCTGGCAATGATTCTAAAGTAAGCGAGGAGTGGATACTTGATTGAGCTACACCTTCCATATGAGTCCCAATCGGGATTGGTTTACAACTTACGAAACGATTGTGCGAAGGTGTTGTTTTGATGGGAAATAATGCTTCGTGTAAAATCGCGGTGTTGGAACAATTAAAGTTAAGATGTTTGATGGAGTTGTCGAGAACACTTAGTGACGCACGGCATGTTCCGAATTGAAAAGAAATTTAATTTCGTTGAGTACTCTTGATTCAAAAGGGTACGGATATACAACACGGTGAAAGTGGGGTTTTAAAGATTTCCAAAGGGTCCCTTGTTGTGATGAAAGGACAGAGAAAGATTGCCAAGTTATATGTTTTGCTGTGGTTCTATCATATCTTGGTGATGCATTGTCGCTTCCTCGTCCTTGTCAGATGATGATATTACTAAACTTTGGCATATGAGCCTAGGGCATATGAGTGAGAATGGCATGGCAGAATTGAGCAAAAGAGGACTTCTTAATGGGCAAGGAATTTGCAAACTAAATTTCTGTGAGCACTGTGTTTTTAGAAAACAAAAGAGAGTTCGATTCACTAGAGGAATCCATAACACGAAGGGAACATTGGAGTATATTCATTCTGACTTGTGGGGGCCATCTAGAGTGCCTTCCAGAGGTGGAGCTAATTATATGCTAACCTTTAGTGATGATTTTTCCAGAAAAGTTTGGGCGTTCTTCTTGAAGCAGAAAAGTGATGTGTTTTTCGCATTTAAGTCTTGGAAAATTATGATTGAAAACAGACGGGAAAACAGATAAAATACCTCCGCATGCAGACAATGGCTTAGAGTTACGTTTCGATGAATTTAATAGATTGTGCAAGTCGAAGGAATCATGAGACACTTGACGATTCGTCATACTCCACAACAAAAGCGGCGTTGCGAGCGAATGAACGAGCGATCATGGAGAAGGTTCGATGTATGTTGTCAAATGCCAACTTACCGAAGTCATTTTGGGCAGAAGCAGCGTCTACTGCATGTTTTTTGATCAACCGATCTCCATCCGTTGCCATTGAGAAAAAGACTCCACAAGAGATATGGTCCGTAATCCTCGCTAATTATTACGATTTAAAGATCTTTGGGTGTCCTGCATATGCTCATGTTGATAATGGAAAATTGGAACCGAGATCCATTAAATGTGTTTTTCTTGGTTATAAAGCTGGTGTAAAAGGGTATAAGTTATGGTGTCTGAAAATAGAAAAGTTGTGATTAGTAGAGATATTGTTTTTGATGAAAGCGCTATGCTACCTAACTTATCTCTTAAAGACTCTTCCAATAAAGAAAATCAAAAACAAGTAGAGCATCAGTTAATACTGAGTCAACTCCTCAAGCCGAGTACAAAAATTGAGAATAGAGTTGCTTCTTCACCACAATACTCTATCGCCAAAAACAGAACTAGAAGAGAAATTAAACCTCCAAAGAAATATGCTGAGGCTGATCTAGTTGCTTATGCTTTGAATGTGGCTGAAGATATAGATACGAATCAAGAGCCATCTAATTATTCTGAGGCAGTTACCTGTGAAGGCTCAGAAAAGTGGATGTTTGCTATGCAAGAAGAGATGGAATCACTCCACAAAAACAAAACATGGGACCTTGTGAAACTTCCTAAAGGTAAAAAGGTTGTTCGTTGTAAATGGGTATTTAAAAAGAAAGAAGGGACTCTAGGAGTTGAAGAACCCAGATATAAAGCAAGGCTTGTTGCAAAGGGTTACTGATCAAATTCCAGGAGTGGACTTCATGAGATGTGTTCTCCCAGGTTGTTAAGCATAGTTCGATTCGAGCTTTGCTTGGTATTGTGGCCATGCATGATTTGGAGCTTGAGCAGTTAGATGTAAAAACTACATTTTTGCATGGAGAACTTGATGAGATATTTACATGCAACAACCAGAAGGTTTTACATTTGAAAAAGAGAACTATGTTTGCTTTCTTTGAAAAAGTCCCTTTACGGTTTGAAACAATCACCAAGACAAAGTGGTACAAGAGGTTTGATTCCTTTATGACTTCTCATGATTTCAAAAGAAGTACTTTTTGACAGTTGTGTTTACTTTAAGAAAAATAGTGATGATTCTTTTGTGTATCTACTTCTTTATGTTGATGACATGTTGATAGCAAAGAAAAGATAAAGAAGAGATAAGAAAGGTCAAAGCCCAACTAAGTAAAGAATTTGAGATGAAAGATTTAGGACCAGCAAAGAAGATACTTGGTATGGAGATTCTCAGAGATAGAAAATCAAGTAAATTGTACCTAAGTCAGAAGGGGTACATTGAGAAAGTTCTTTGCGAGTTCAATATGCAGAGTGCTAAGCTGTTAGTACTCCTTTAGCAGCCCATTTCAGACTTTCATCGGTTTTGTCTCCACAATCGAGATGATGAGATTGAGTACATGTCACATGTTCCATACTCTAGTGCGATGGGATCTCTCATGTATGCTATGGTTTGTTCACGTCCCAGATTTATCATATGCGATCGGTCGATTAGCGAGATACATGGCAAATCCCGGTAAAGAACATTAGAAAGCGATTCGATGGATTTTAAGATACTTACGAGGCACTACCGATGTTTGCTTACAATTTGGAAGAACTAAAGATGGAGTCATAGGGTATGTTGATGCTGATTTTGCTTTGGAGACCTTGATAGAAGAAGATCTCTCACTGAGTTACGTCTTTACAATCGGAGGTTGTGCAATTAGTTGGAAAGCCACTTTGCAAACTACGATCGCTTTGTCTACCATCAAGCCGAGTACATGGCGATTCATCGAGGCTTGCAAAGAAGCTATTTGGTTGAAGGGACTATTTAGTGAACTCAATGAAGACCTTCAAATCAAGACAGATTTTGTGACGATCAGAGTGCTATATTTCTTACAAAAGATCAAATGTTTCATGAGAGAACAAAACACATTGATGTTCGGTATCATTTTGTTCGTGATATTATTGCTCGTGGTGATATTGTTGTGAGCAAAATTAGTACTCATGAAAATCCTGCAGATATGATGACTAAGTCACTTCCTATAACCAAGTTTGAGCATTGCTTAGACTTGGTTGGTGTTCATTGTTGAAGTTAAACCCTTAAGGGGTTTTATGGAAGAGGTGGAGAACTTGTTTATTGAAAGTTCGCGATGAAGAACTTGTTCATTGAGAATTTGTGTCAAGGTGGAGATTGTTAGAATTAAGTGACCCAAATTCTTATAGAATATGATGGAAAATAAAATAAAAGTAAAATCCATATAGAACTAGACTTCTTTTATTTTATTTTAGAATAAGGTTTTTTAAACCTTATTAAACTTCATCTATTTTATATTGATTAGGATAGGGTGTTTCAATCCTACTAGAATATGGCTTTACAAGCCTATAAATAGACATAGTCTATTCCTCTTGTATTGATACAAATTTTTCGACATAGTGAATTTTCTTCTCCTCTGCCTGTGGTTTTTTTCCCGAAAGGGTTTCCACGTAAAATTTGTGTGTTCTTTATTTTATTTTATTTATTATATTTTTTTCACATATTTAAATATATATATTAGTAAAAAAAATTCTAAGATTTTTTCTCCTTTTTCTCAAAGACTTTTGCTTCTTATATTTTGTTTTGCTCAGAGGCGGTGCCAAACTTCGGACTGGCTATCGCTTACCTTTTTCTTCCTCCCATCAACCCTTTCTTTCTTTCTTTTTCTCATTTACTCTACACGTCTTCTCTCTTTTTCAATTTACAGATTTATTTTGTGATGATATTTATTGTCTTCACAAGTTGTGATGGATAGATGACGGTGCCTGTCATTCGCTAAAATTACTCCACTGGCCACTAATAGTTTTTCTTGAAAATTAGGTGGCTCTTCGTTAGCTTCTTAATCTATTTCTGTTTTGAAAGTATTTCAAAATAAAAAATGATTTCACAAGTCTATTTGGACCTGTATTGTCTTAAGTTTTATATATATATATATATATATATATATATATATTTATTTGTTTTTCTATTTTTTAATAAGTCTTTAGTTTTAAAAGTTTTTGTCTACCCTTATAGCACGTATTTTAGTCTTTTTATGCATGTAATCTTAGTTTTACAAGTGATTTTAGGGATGGTTTTGTTGTTGTCCTTTCTAGTTTGGTGAATGTTCAATTCTTTTACCGATTTTTGCTTGCCATTTTGGACCATCCAGGACTGATATCCTTATCGAATTAACTGCTTGTAATCACTCCAAATATGTCGTGCTTGAGCTGTGACAAAGTCAATTATTAACGTGTTATAATGATCTATTGATACTGAGGCTAAAACCTTTGTTATGTTGATAAAGTTTGTCATTCATTATCTACAACGAGTGTTTGTTATTTTTTTCCTGAATTATATAATTTCATTCTTTAAATAAATTAGTCAATTTACCTTTAAAATTATATTTAAAAATATATATATATAATTTAAATATACATATATTTAAAGGAAGAATAAACAACCTACTCAGAAAGCAAATCCATTGTTCTCTTCTATGCTCTTGCAATATATATATATATATATATATATATATATATATATATATTATTTCAGAGAAAAAAAAGAAATTATGACAGCTTAATTACGTGGCATGACGATTGTCTTTTAGGCATGATTCACGATGGGGTTTTTTACTTTGGTGAATGTACCCAAGAAGTCCCTCTACCATAGAAGCTTAATCAAATTAGTCTTTTTACTATTTAATGGATCAATTTAGTCCTTATACTATTAAAAAAAATTAAATAAAACCAAATTGGAATAGAATTAGTATTTATTGTTAAAAAATATCATTTATAAATAATTTTATTTTTCTAAAATAATTTTTAATTTTATATATTTTTAATTTCAAAATAATAATATAAAATATGATATTTTATGAAAAATTAAAAACATATAAAATTATTTAAAAAATTGTAAAGAATGAATCTAGACAAACGTGAAGAAACATTTATTTATTTTTTAAAAAAATTTATTTTGTGTGGGTTTTAGTTGGCTTTGAATTTAAATAAAAATATAAAAGAATTCCGTACCTGACTCAATGTATAAATAAACTAAAGCCAGTATTGAGCATTTTTCAATTTCAAGGTATTCAATGGCAGGTGTGGGGAGCAATTAGTGTTGGATAAAGCAAATGAGCAATTACAAAAGAGTTTAACATAATAATTAATGCATTTAAAATTTGGGATCCCAATGGCAACTAAATTATGTATGTCTTTGACCAAATGTTTTGATGACATTGGATTGGACCAACCCTCATTTTGGAATTTGGAATATAAAATTGAAAATACCTACAATAAAAATATGGCCTAGGCCTTATACTATGTAATTTACTTTAATTTCATTTAATTAACTTGTTAAATGTGTGTTATGTTGATTGAGGCTTTAGCTTAATTGGTATGCACATTATTGCCAGTGTAGAAGGATGTGAGTTCAAGTATGCTGAAGTGCATTATTTTTCTATTTATGGTTTTGAAATGAGCTTTCGGGAGTTCTAAGTATTGTGTCAAAAATAACATATATAGGAGGCTAATTTTTTAAATACTTTCGTCAAAAAAGACGATAATAGTATTTCAACTCTCTTAAAAATCATTAAATTATAAACTTCGGCCTCTCTTTAAAAAATTTCTAGATTCATCCTTGAGTGAAATGTGAAATTTAAAAACTCGATAGAAGAGGTGAGTTTAAAGAAGAGGAGAGAGAATGGAAAGAAAAAGATAATATAAGAAAAGGTAAGAAAGAAAAAAAAAAAAAAAAAGGAGATGACAACATTTTCTTACATTTAAATGCAAAGTAATCGATTTAATTGTTTCTTTAATGACGATGACCAAATTAGTAAAAACAAAAAATTGGGTGACCAATATTTCATTACGTTTAATGTTAGAGTAATTAATTTGATCAATTCTTTTAATAATGGTGACCAAATTAACAAAAAAAAAATTAAGGTGACTAAAATAAGAATCACTTCTATTTAGAATGACTAATAAGATAATTTACCAAAAAAATGTTTCAATAGAAGAATGCACATGATAAAAAGATGGAGGGATGATAAGATGGATGATAAGATGTTGAATGATTATGATAAATTAGGGTGATGGAGATAAAGAAAAAAAAGGGTTAAATTACAAACTTTGGGGTAAAAATAAAAATTTTATTTTTTTAAATATAAAAATTTCCCAAGAAAATAAGGAATGGAGTAGACTTGGCCTAATCTGTCCTTTCCCAAGTCTCTCTGATTTATTATTTCGTACATTATCAGTGAAGTGAAAAAAAAAATCGTAAGTAAATTTATATATATATGAAAGATTTATTTATGTTTAGTGTAAAATTTTTTTTTTGTATAATTAATATTTTAACAATATGATCATTGTATTTTATATTATATGTAAAATATGCATGTTAAATTTTGAGTAAATTAAAAATGTTTAACCATGCAATTTAGTCCCTTTACGAATAATGAGAATTCAAGTTAATACATTGTAAAATTACACTTTGACCCCTAAAATAAAAAAAAAATTTAGTCCATTCAACAATGATGAAATAAAAAATTAATAAATAATAAAATTATATTTTGACCTCTTAAAAATTTATAATTCAATTTCGATCTCCACTAAAAAAAAATACTCTTTTGATAACAATGCAACTAAATAATGTGGCCAACAACCTCTTGGCCTAGTGGACAATAGTATTATGTTGTAGGTATGAGAGCTCGAGTTCAATTCCAAACAACTATTCCCCACTCCCGATCATAAAAATAGAGCAACAAAAAAGATGTTGTAATGAGCTTAAATTTAATAAAATAATTTTAATTAACTATTGAATCTGAATTTTGAAATTTAAAAAGTAAAGAGACTAAATTTCTAAAAATAAAAGTATAAAGACTAAATTTTAAATTTACGAAGAGTATAAGGACTTATTGCATATTTTAACCTATATACATAATGAAGAACCGTAAAATATGTTTTAGAAACAGGAGACATTGATCTTTAATGAAAATCTTATCGGTTTCTTTTCATGTCTCTGCCAACTTTTTCTTTTAGCGAAATGGTAGGCATCTTTCACTCCTTTTGTTTCACAAAAATCAGCCCAAAAAATGGATAATTGCAATTTTGTCCCTTATAAAAAATTATACTTTGGTTCTGACAAGAAAATTTAAAAAAAAATCATTTTAATCTTTTTTCAAAAATGATAAAATCATAAACTAATATATGATAAAATTATATTTTGATCTCTTAAAAATTTATAATTCAATTCCGACCTCTCCTAAAATTTGTTTCTAGATTCACCCCTGACAAAAAGTCAAAATATTATTAATTAAACTCGTAATTTTAATTGAGATTTAATTTTAGGATATATATATATATTCTTGTATTCTTAATTAGTATTTCGAATTTCACATTCGAGACATAATCAAAGCATGATGCCTAACCTAATCAAGCTTGAGTAGTTCAATCTTTATTTCAAATCAAACTCAATATTTAGAAGTAAAACTCGGTTGAACTCTATTAGATAAATGAATTGAATCGAGTACATTTGAGTAGCTCGATCTTTATCTCAAATTGAGATTGATTTTTAAAAGTGAAACTATATTGAACTTAGATTGAACCTCAAATCTCAAATTTCAAACTTAAGCTTCTTAGGATTTGAACTCAATGGAATTTTACTGGTAAAAGTATCATCGAGGTCTTTGTATTAAGAGCCAGATTGCATATTGCCCCTCTACTAAAAAAATGGCAAATTAGTTCATGCACGTTAGATCAAATAGCAAACTTGTCTTTCTATTAAAAAAATCATCCATTTTTATAGTTAAAAAAACTAGTGTTGTACATCAGCATGAGGTACATGTGACACGTCACGTGTCATTGTCTAATTATTCCATCAACCACGCCAATTTTTAACATTAGAAATGGATCAATTTTTTAATAGAAAAGACCGATTTGGTCTTTAATTTAACATATATGGACTAATTTATCTCTTTTTAAATAAAAAATAAATAAAATACACTTTGACTCGTAGTATAGTACCTCACCATATTTTAACTAAATTTTACCTTAACCATAGTCAACTTAAAGGTTTGACTAAAAGTGTAAAACCAACTGCAAATAACTGTCGTTGCCAAACAAACTTTATTTTCGGTTTATATAGGATTGTCGGAAAAGTAGGGTCCATAGAATAATTATCCACTTCTTTCCTACAATAATCATGCATTTGTTCATAAACCTACACTTTTCAACTTAATTATTATGCAAATATCCCAAAAATTCCCTAAACCTACATTTCCGTCAAATCATTCACAAAATTCCCAAAAATTAAAGCTAAAAATTTAATTATAAATTAAACTTCTTTTCAAAGTTTAAGTTCGTATGCATGAATGTTGCATGATCATGGTTTTTCTATTAAATTTTTTTAATAAAAAATAATTTTATAATTTTATTTCGACCCCAATATCAAAAGTGAATCCAGAAAATTTTTTAGGAAGACGAAATTGAAATATATATTTTTAAAAAGTCAAAAAATAATTTTATTATGTATTAATTTATAATTTCATTATTTTCTGAATAGATTTAATAGAATTTTTTATTATTTCTGAAGGTTAAAATGTAATTTGATCATATATTAATTTATAATTTAAATATTTTTTTAAAGTGTCTGCATTATAATTTTTCTATTTTGACGCGCAATTCCTACTTAATACTAAATTTCTGACTTCACCTCTAAATACACAAATTAATAAATTTATTTATAAAAACCTATCTATCAAACAAAAAGGAAATAAAACTTTCGGTTGCATGCATGAAAGTCAAAGAGTCAATCCCCCGACATTTATTTTATTGTTTTGCTTTTTTTTTTTCTTTTTTTTTCAGATCAGTCCATTTCTAATTAAAGACACTGCCATGCACTTTGCCCTATTCGCTATCAAGGGGAACTTCAACTTAGAAAACTTCAAAAAGCACCTTAAAATCAGGCTTTTAAAAAAAAAAATTAGGGTTCGTATGTTTCATCTCATGTGCACTTGTCTATAGGTCAAACCGGATCACAGTTCAAATTTTTTATACTATTTGCTTAAGTCGATTTTTGGTTCAGACTAGTTCGATTCGTTATTCAATACTTTGTGAATGTAATTATTGATATCGGTATGTTTTAATTGTAACTTTTCATACATATGTACTTTGTAACTTCAAAATAGATATATCGATTTGGGTAAAAGTAACGTGGAAATTCTTATATTAAGAGTTGAATTGCATTTTGTCTGCTCTACTTAAAAAAATAAGCAAACTAATCCTTGTATGTTGGATCAAAGAACAAATTAGTCATTTCTTTTAAAAATTTCATCCCTTTATATTGTTAAAAACTAGTGTGGTTGATAGAATAACCAAATAGTGACATGTGATGTGCCACGTGTACCTCATGTTGGCGTACAATGACCAATTTTTAATAGTATAAATGGATGAAGTTTTTAACATAAATATCAATATGCTCTTTAATCTAGCATACAAAAGCTAATTTACCTAGTTTTTTAATAGATGGGTCAAAATGAAATCTGACTTCTACAACAGTACAGGGTCTTCATAATACTTTTACCATTAGATCTAAAAAGGATAAAAATAAAATCTGATTCGGAGTATTCGATTACAAGGAAATTACTTGTCTCAAAGTGAAAAAGTAATTTTAGTGGATATAGAAAAAGGATCTAAATGTTTACCCCACATGTACAATGGTGAGATTATGGACTTGAAATTCAAGCCAAATTAATATATTGCTTGCCTTGTTTTTTGCCCATTCTAGACGGCAGGCACCCAAAAATGGTTCAATTGCAGTTGAGTCCCTTCAAAAATTATAAAATGATCAATTAATATAATGGTAAAATTGCATTTTGATCCTCCAAAGTATTTATAATTCAGTTTTGCCTTACTTTTCTGCCCAATAAAAAATAATAATAAAGAAAAGAAAAGAGCATCCCTTTCTTCAGTGCTAGATGACAACAACTCTTTGCCAAATAACTTTGAAAGATCCTTTATCTTCCCCTTTTATATTTTGCACAATTTCATCAAATAGAGAGAGAGAGAGAGTTCAATTTTTGGTCAAATTATAACAAACATGCATTATTGTTCCTTTTGGTAATAATTTGTGTTTTTTTTTTCAATTTTATTAGGGTAAATTATCAAAATAGTCACTTTTGTTTGTCTTAGGATACATTTTAGTTACTTACGTTATCGCGTTGTAACATTTTAGTCACTAAGTCATTAATTGTCATCAATGGTGTAATGGTAAGCTGACGTGGCGCATTAAATCATCATTTCAAACGAAAATTTTAGGTTAAAATTTGTAATTGGTCCCTATATTTTTTCATTTTGAGCAATTTAATTTTTTTATTTTATGTTCTTTTAACTTTCCTTTTTTTTTTGTCATTCTCTTCTACTTCTCCCTCTGTTTTCCTCCTTCATTTCTTTTAATTTAGTTTTTCTATGTTTTCCATTTGTTAAAACTAGTCCACAAGATCGACTCACTCGAAAAAATTTAAATTATTCAAAAAATAAAAGTATAGGGACTAGTTTTAACAAATAAAAAATATAGAAAATTACGTTAAAAGAAATGGAGAAGGGAGAAAAACAGAGGGAGAAGCAAAAGAGAATGGAAAAAAAAAAGGAAAGTTAAAAGAATATAAAAGAAAAAATTAAATTGCTCAAAATGAAAAAATATAGGGACCGAATATATAAATTAACCTAATATTTTTTGTTTGAAATGATGATTTAACGTGTCACGTCAACTTACCGTTACACCATTAATGGTAATTAACGGCTTAGTAACTAAAATGTTACAACACGATAACGTAAGTGACTAAAACGTAACATTTCAAAAATAAGTGACTACAATAGAACTTGAGGTGACTATTTTGACAGTTTACCCATATTATTAATTTTATTAATGTAGCATTCGAGTACCAAATCCATAAATATTTGAATCTGAATATCCAATAAAGACTAAAATATTTGACGGTAAAATGCGACTCTTTTAAATAATTTATTACAAGGTAAAAAGAAAAACAAATATATTCCCTTAAACTTTTTTTCTTTTTAAATGACGTAAGTAAACTCTTAATTAATTAATACTTAAAATACAATTACGTCAGGGTAAGAAAGATGAATGACAAAAGTTAATTAAATCTTAGTTCGATTGGTATCGGCATTGCTGCCAATGTAGGAGGACCTGAGTTCGAATGCGCTGAAACGCATTTCCCTCTTATTTAAGGGCAGAGAAAGAGTTATGAGTAGTTTTAGGTATTACATCAAAAAGAGTAATATAATAAAAATCTATAATAAAATTAATATTCAAAAAAAGATGAATGACAAAAGATTCGAACATTGATTTATGATACTAACCAACAATAATTTTATAACTTTAACCGTGACTTTATCGATTATAAAAGTTGAATATTAATTTTACAAATATATGAAGAAAGTACATCCCTATATGAAATTAAAAAGCCTAAGCTACTAAGCTAGTTAGACATATTCACCTATGGGATGTTGTCTATATATAGAGACAAAGCCTTGTAACCTATTCTATGGCAATTTTATTGACAAATTGGGGAAAAAGTAAGGAATAAAAGAGTTTTGTAAATTTCCTAAGAAAATTTCTACAAGTCGATTTATGGTTTGTCATATCCAATCATTCACTATTCCTTTGCATGCTCCCCCACCCATCAAAAATAAATAAAATTTCAATTATTAATAAATAAGATATCATATTCAAAATATTAAAATAAGTTTCTCGAGTTCAAATCGTTTAAATTTAAAATCCGTGTTTTTGAAATAAATTATTACAAATTTATACCGTTTTAAATTCAAGCCATTTCAAATCGATTCATATTCAAATTAATAATTTTTATGATCAAACCGATTAAGTCAATTCCGATCAATTTTATACTACAATGTGGACATTACAAACATGGCATTCACGTTAGCTTGGTCTCACAATAATTGGTGTAACATGTACCACTTCAATGTTAATGTCGGGATAAAATAATTGACTGTATATAATAAATTTCATCACTCTATTTAATTTAATTTAATCTAAATAATTTTTTATTCTTATGCATGGTGCAAAAAAAAAATTATTGACATATTTTATAGAGATTTAAAAAAAAAACTTTAAATCCTATTGGGTATTTCCCTAGATTTATTATGGATTTAAATTTATTTTTATAAAATTTATATAAAAATATAAAAATGCAAAAACATGTCGTAATAATATTTGTTATTTTGTAGGAAGAATGATTTTTTTAGTTAACCTCGTGTTAGAGTCAATTAGTTAATATCATAATAATCCATTTTAGTATAATGAGTTGAAAGTCGAAATACATAAATACTTTAATTGAAAAAATTAGCTACTTAGACGCGTTATAAAAACATAGTAGAAAGGCTGACCAATTCAAATCTAATTATTATTAATTTTTTCTATAAAATTTTTGTCATGATCAAACCTATCTTATTGGACATGACCTATGTCGTGTCGTGTCGTGAAAGTATAATTTATGTATGTCTTATTTGACTACTTACGAATCCTTTAAAGTTTTGAATGAAATAACATTTATTTACAATGTTGAATATTGCGTATACGTTACGATATAGAGTTTAATATCATTTGAAAGTGGCAAAATCTTAAAGAAATTGTGAATACGAGAAAATAATAATTTTCAGTTATGCCCTCGTGACGTGTAGAGACGAAAGCAAAGAGGGACAAGCAATGGCAATTAATAGATTTGCCATTCAGTCTCTTATATTTTTATGAAATTACACGTTAGTATAATGATTCAATTATATTTATCTCTTAAAAATTTATGATATTTTTTAATTTTGTCCTTAACGACAAGACCTATAACCAGCAGTCTCAGTCGGATGGTGAAAACTTTGCAGGGAAATTATGAGTGGAGCAATGATGCATCGTCCACTTACCTAAAGCCACGTGGCATCTCAGGGTGATGAAGCAACTTATGTCAACGGACCAAAATTTTCGCAGGCTTTTTATTTTATTAATAAGAAAAGTCATTTGAGTGTAGTTTTAAGTGTTTGATGACAAAAACAAGTTGCCAAATTCCTGAGGGAAAATAAAGTTGAGAAAAAGCTTCAATCCTTTTTGAAATTGTGAACCAAAAATCTCATATTTAATTAGTATTTTATGAACTTTTTTCTTTTTCCCAATTCTGAAAGCTACTTCTCCAATTTTTGGATCTTTTAAAATATGGGTAATTTGTTGTTTTTTTTTTGTTTTTTTGTTTTGCTTTCTTTTCATTGATGAATTCTTTTGCTATTTAATTGGCTTGTATGGTAACATCAAGAAACATGTTTTTTGATATATTTTATTGAGGCCTTTTTCTGTTTTTTATAAGATACAGTTATTTGATATGACACGTTAGAGGTAATTAGATGTTATGCATAGCGATATATTATTTTTTTGGGCTCCTCACATATCCTTAGAGTTATTTCTGTTGAGATTTTGCGAGCTAATAGAGTGGAGAGCAGGTCGGATTCTAGGTCACCCGGATGGATCGGATTTTGTGATATATTTTGTAACAAGGGGCGAAATTAAAAGGACCAGCAGGGGCAACGACCCTCCTAAAATGAGAAATATTCTATTTGGCCCTTTAAAATTTTAAATTAGTAAAGGTAAAATTATATTTTGTCCCCCTAAAAATATAAAAATTTGACTTAATCCTTTAAAAATTATTTAATTTTTAAATAAAATATTCAATTTAAGTTTTATTTAAATAAAATGTATACATTCAACCCTCTAAAACTTTTAAAATTTTATCGAAAAATAAATATATTCATTAAAGACTTTAGAATAAAAAGAGATCATAGAATCTCACCATAAAACAAAAGCAATAAAAGACGATATGAATCTAATAGAACACGTAAAAACAAGTAAATAAATCAAAAAATTTCACGATCTCTAAACTCTACCGATCATGTTCAACCGATACTCAAAATCACCTCCCAACGAAAGAAAATCAAACCTTTTTATTTTACACCAAACTTTTTTTTAGACCAAAATTTGTAAGACATACATATCTTGATAGTTATGGGGGACTCTATAAACAAAGATGCAACGATTTTACACATTGGGAAATGGAGGGGAAACAAGGGTATGGGTGGCCACAAGCAATGATCCCTCTCCAAATATCTTAGTGCTTCATTTATTTAAAAAAATTGTTCTGTTTGGGGCTCTATATTTCCATTTTTTCCATTGCTTAAAGTTAATTTTTTTTTTATAATTTAGATAAAAAAAAGCTATAACAGATAAAAGAAATCAAATATCAAAGTTGTTAGGATAGTTACTGTTATCGGTCTAAAATCCATTTGGGTTTGGGCCGACAAGGTTGCAGACTGAACTTGCAGGCAGAGCTCGCTCGTCGAGCCTATTCTTCTGTGAAGTTATACATGCATGAGAACATGTACAGTATATGTCTATATGTATTGAGCCTACTTAGCATATCATTTCAATGAACAATACTCATAGTATATAAATAGATAAACATCATAATAATAATAAAAAAAGAAGACAAAAAAAACCTCAACAAAAGAAAAAAAACAACAACAAATATAATTCAAAAGTGAAATAGTGACATAAGAAATTAACATTTCATGAAAATGATATAAATATTTATAAAATAATTGGAATTTTAGAAAAAAAAATATAAATTTGATAGTACTGTGGAGAATATGTAAATTGCTTTGTCAGTTACCATAAATCTCAATCAAAAATATAGTTATTTCAGTTAATTGTGGAAATAATGTCGGCAAACTAACAATCTAGACACTGAATTATAGGTTTAATCGTTACCTGTCATTATCTATGTCTTACAGTTATTAGATATTAGTTGAGTCTGAGTGATAAATATATTATGTTTTTGATGTAATTAAAGATATTAATAAACTTATTTAGAATTGTTGGGTTAAGTGATAGTTTGGTAATGTTTTTTTTAAAAGTATTTTTGAAAAATATTGTAGAAAAGTACTTTTAAAAAATTTAGTTTAAAATTTGACTGTTTAGCATTGCTGTCAAAAAGTGCTTTTGAAAAGTGTTGTGAAAAAGTATTTTTGAAAAATTTGGTTTAATATTTTAGTGTTTAGCATTGCTGTCAAAAAATATTTTTGAAAAGTGCTGTGGAAAAGTACTTTTGAGAAGTACTTTTGAAAAATTTGGTTTAATATTTGAGTGTTTAGCATTGCTGTCAAAAAGTACTTTTAAGAAATAAAATGTCCATTTTAGACATGTTATTATCAACTAATAAAAATACATTTAAATAATATTTAAATTAGTTAATATTATTATATTTTAATAAGAATATAAAAAAATTATTATAACTTCTTGTTAATATTTTAATATATAAAATATAAATTTTAAATATTTTTAAGCAATAAATATTAATTATTTATAAAATTTAATTAGAATATATAAACTATATTTTAAATATTTAAATATAACTATTAAATATTTGTAATTAGTATTTTAAAAAATATTTTTTATTTTTAATTAATGATTTTAACACATTTGTAATTAAGTACCAAGAAAAAAAATGAGAAGTACTATGTTATTGGAGAGGTGAAAAAATAATTAAGCATTAAAAGTGCTTTTGGGAGAGGAAAAGCTAAAAATTTTAGCTTCTCCTTTTCAAAAGTGCTTTTCAGATTTCAAAAGCAATTCTGAAAAACTAAAAATTTCAGCCAAAAGCAGCTTGTTCTGCACAGCTTTTCTCCCAGAAGTGCTTTTGGAGCCAGAAGTGCTTTTGAAAAGCAATGCAGAATTGGCCCTAAATTGTGTTAGAATTTTTTTTTCCAAATTTTTTTTTTGTGGCGGTGTTAGTTTCGAGTGGGCTATCGCTCGCCTTTTTCTACCTTCCACCAACCCTTACTTTCTTTATTCTTCTCATTCACTCTACATATCTTCTCTTTTTTCAGTTTGCAGATCTATTTTGTGAGTATTTTTATTGTCTTCACAAGTTGTGATGGACAGATGACGACGCCTGCCGTTTGCTAAAACTTCATCGGCCGCTGGTAGTTTTTCAGAATAATAAATGATTTCACAAGTCAATTTGGAGCCGTGTTGTCTTAAGTTTTGCATTTTTTTCCATTGTTTAATAAGTTTTCAGCTTTAGAAGTTTTTGTTTGCTATTGTAGAATATTTTTTAGTATTGCTTATGCATGTCACATTAGTTTTACATGTGATTTTAGGGATTGTTTTGTTGTCGCCCTCTCTAGTTTGGTGTATGTTCAATTCTTTTGTCGATTTTTACTCATCGCTTTAGACCATTCGAGACTGATTTCCTTACCGTATCAAGAAAATAAAAAAGTCTAATCAAGTTTTAAGTCTTTATAAATTAATTTTTTTTATTTTTAATTTTAGAAATTTAGTCCCTTTAGTATTTTAAATTAACAATTGAAGTTCAATTGATAACACGTGAAATGAATTACAGTAAATTAACAATTGAAGTTCAACGAAAATCCCTTGACGGTGTTATTAAATGGACTTCAATTATTAATTCAAGATGAAAAAAATTAAACATAATTAAAGTAAATAGACTAAATTATAAATATGCAAAAATATAAGGATGAAGCAGAATTAGACCAAACGAAACAAGCACAAGTTTTTATTTTTAATTATTAATGAAATATTTATGCACTTAGTGCAATTACCTATACACGCGGTTTCACAAACACACAAAAACTTGAGTTAACTGCGCATGCAAGCATGCAGAAGCTTACACATAACAATTAATTAAATATATTTATTTATTTATTTATTTATATGCTGAATTATCCACTATTTTAGCAATAGTAATTATGAGTTTATAATATCTAAACATAGGTTGGGCAGGAATTAGGCAGACAGATTAAAAAAAATAACCTCAAAAAGAAGTGCTAAAAAAGGCCATTTTTGGGGATTGAGGATGTTAAATAATCAATACCCATATTACTTTAATTTGGTTTAAACAGCATAGGTTCAGTTCCAGTAATCCTGGCAATTGGATGTAATGAATAAAATATAACCCTAAGTTAAGGCAGCAATGAGGACCATAAAAGGTAATAAAGATATTAGCAAATGGGATTTGTTTAAAATAGGTGAGGGTGGAGATAAAAAATTATAATTTTTTGGAGGGTCGGATTTAAAAT
Source organism: Gossypium longicalyx (assembly GCA_025698465.1). NCBI lineage: Eukaryota > Viridiplantae > Streptophyta > Magnoliopsida > Malvales > Malvaceae > Gossypium > Gossypium longicalyx. The sequence goes on along the minus strand of CM046995.1, from coordinate 1,489,640 downwards.
GGATTAAAGTGTGTTATTAAATTTTTAGAGGGTCAATAATGAAAGTTTTCTATTCTATTAAGAACTAAAGAGTTTAAATAGAATGATTTAATGTTCGAGAGGGGCTCAAGGGCAATTTTTTTGTTTAATTAAGGAGGGTCAAGGCTCCTACCTACCCCTTTGGTTACGCCCCTGGTAAGCCCTCGTATATTCATGTGTTGAAGTTTGTTGATGCCTTTTTGTCGCGAGTTGGATTGAGGAATGGGTTGGAACTTGTACTTCAAGATGCTTTCTGACACTCGAGTTAGTGTTTTAACTACACGATAAAAGATTAGAGGTGAAAATATGGTAAAATTAAGCATGAATAAGAGGTAATACATGAAATAAAGTCAAGGTTTAGTATTTATAGTTAATTATTAGAGAACCTATTTGCTACCTAGATTTATCGATTGGACAATGATTACTTGATTGATGTCTCCTATTTATTAGGGACGTCAGTAGGTAGGCTCATAGGCCTTAAAAAAGCTTAAGCTCATATGAGTGTCACAGGTCGCTGTTCAAAACCCGTGATTATTGCACAAAGAGCATCCCATGGAGGATAATCTATTAAATGAGGCTCATTTGACTCACTTGTACTGGCCCAATTCGAAGAATAAGTGATGAACCCCATCTACTTGAAGCTTTAGTGGCCTAATGAAACACTTATGGTAAATTAGGACTACCTTGGTAAAAAATAGAAATTAATTTTAGAAGATTGTAGGAGATTATAATCTAATAAGATTTTATTGTGTAATCTTTAGGGATTATGTAAATCCCTTCATTGTAGATAGACTTCGATCTCATTCATTGATGTAAAACTAGTTATATGGTTGGATTTTGGAAAGCTAAACTGAAGGTTTCCCCCTCAATTGTAATCATCCATTGTATCCAATGTATTCTAAGGTGAATACTAATTGAGAACATTTACTCAAACACCTTGTGGGTGTTGCTTTTTTGTGGCTATTCTGTTCTTCCGAGCTTTCTTTTATTTTTGAGTTGTTTCTGCTATATTTTTGGTGCCTTAGAAAATTTTTGCAAGAATCCCCACTTTGCGAGAGTTAGGTTGACTTAAACCCAAGAAATTGCCTAAGGCCACACAGATTGCAAGACGAAAGTTCTAGCCTGTGACACGAGTACTATGCCTATTGAAGTCGGAACTCTCTTGGGCCTTTCGATGGTAAAAGTAAAATGGAGGTCTAGGGGTGGCGGGAGGGGGGCTGGTAGGAGTGCAACCTCTCCTAAAATGAGAAATTTAACCATTGGTCCTTTAACATTTATAAAATTTTAAGTTAGTACATGGTAAAATTACACTTTGACCCCTCAAAATGATAAAATTTTAATTTAGTCCTTTAAAAATTGTAAAAATATAAGGCATTACAATGGTTAAATTGCATTTTTAGCTCTCATAAAATTATACAATTTAATTTTGCCCCCCAGGGAAAAATTTTCTAGCTTCGCCCATGTGGAGGTCTCTATATTAAGTGTGAGATCGCATTTTGCCCGATTTACTCAAAAAAATGGCAAATTAGTCTCTATTTATTAGATCAAAAAGCAAAGCGGTTCATTCTACTAAAAATTTCATCCATTTTTGTTAAAAATTGCTATGGCCGACATAATAACCAAAAAGTGACACATGGTGTGCCACATACATCTCATGCTGATGTACGAGGACCACTTTTGAATAATAGCTTTGCATGAAAAAAGAAAAAGAAAAAAAGGAACCAATTTACTCTTTGATCTAATATATCAAGGCTAATTTACTCATTTTTTGAGTAAAAGGGACAAAATGCAATATGGCTTCTAGTACAAGGGCTTCCATGATACTTTTACCTCCTTTTAATTCATTTTATCCAAGTTTAACAAAGTTGTTATATACTCATTAGCAGAAGCGACACAAGGGGGACAAGCAACCCTCTAAAAATGAAAATTTTCAATTTAGTTCCTTTAAAAATAATAATTTTACAGGTTAAATCATGGTAAAATTACACTTTAACCCCCAAAATATAAAAAATTATATATTTAATCCCTTCAAAAATAATAAAATTATAAATTAATACATAATAAAATTATATTTCAATCTCTCAAAATACTAGGCTACTAAAAGAATTTCTTGGCTTCTGCTGATTAAGAAGTTTAATAATTAAGAATTTTGGAACATTTGTGTATATTATGTTTATATTAAAATATTGGCATTATATAATTGTATGGTATTCAACATTTTGAGATTTAGAAAGGCTTTGAGGGACAGCATGCCTGGTGGGGGAGAGTATATGAAATAAAAATCCAATGTTTCCTTTGTATTCAACAGGTTTGTCTAACAGTGGAGGGTGAATGAGGGTACAAAGGTATGCATAGGCCATATCCCACTAATGTTTTTATTCAATCATAAAAATTAAACAATTGCTCTATATATCACCACCATCTAAGCCTCTGAATTTTACCCATAACTTAGCTCAGAAAATTTATATATATATATATATATATATATATATTTGTGTTCCAAAATAAATATCCATAGTGAAAATCATTTTGGCCATTTCACTAAGACTAAAAGGAACAAAAAATTAGCCTTTTTCTTGGAGTGACAAAGCATGATCATATAGAAGATAAACTGGCTTATCAATCTTTCTTTTGATATATATATGTTTCATCCGTTTGTATTAAGAGTCAGATTGTATTTTACCCATTTTATTTAAAAAAGGGTAAATTAATCCTTATATATATATTAGATAAAAAAAATAAATAAATTGGTCTATGTATGTTAGATTGAGGTACACGTGACATGTTATGTGTAACTATGTGCTTATTTGGTCATATAGGAATCAGTTTATTCTTTGATGTAATGTACAATGTAAATGTCTAATTCACTATTTTTTTTAAATAAAGGGAGAAAAATGCAATCTAACTATTAGCACAAGGGCCTTCACAGTAGTTTCACCATAAACAACATCAACAGAAAAAACAAAGTGGCCCACGCGTGGGAAGACTAGTTGTGTATATGTGTGAAGAAGCGTGCTATGAGGCACTCACGTGTGGCTAGGTTTTTATATAATACCACCATGAAGAGAATGCACTACTCAATATAGTAGTGGTAGTAGTAATCAAAACAAAAGAAATTTTAAAGCTTTGGTACTTTTGCATTGTAGTTTTTTCATATTGATATGTGTATAGATTAAGAAGCAAAGATACAAGCTTTTAAAGCTTTTGATAGACCCAAAAGCATATACATAAAGAAGGAAAAAGAGAGTTAAAAATGGAGATGGAGAGTGAAACAAACCGATCAAAATTTAAGAGGATTTGTGTGTTTTGTGGAAGTAGTCAAGGCAAAAAGAGAAGTTACCAAGATGCTGCTATTGAGCTTGGAAGGGAATTGGTATTTATTTACCATAAAACTCTGTTTCTTTTTTCTCTGTTTTTTCTTTTTTGGGTCTTTTACACTAAATGAGACAGGTTTTGGTTATGGTTTTGCTTTTTTTACTTAAAATGGAGGAAATGGGTTCTGCAAGAAATCTTTTAAAAGTTGCATAAAGCCATGAACTTCTATTTCCATAAAGGTTGTATTGTTTATTTGTATTGTGTATATCTTCTTGTATAATACCATTTCTTTAATGTTTGAAAGCTGTTTGTGAATTTGTTTATATGGTATCTAGCATTTTTTAAAAAGCCCCCTCAAGCTTTTAGCTTTTTTGCTCGTCTTTTAGCATTTTTTAATGTGTGTTGAACTCAAATGAGTTTCAATGTTAGTGTATATATATATACATGCTTGAAACTTTGAACTATAGTTTCTCATTCCCTCTTTAACATACATTGATCTTTGAACCAGCGTCTTGTTCTTTTACAGGTCACAAGGAACATTGATTTGGTCTATGGAGGAGGTAGCATAGGATTGATGGGTTTAGTTTCACAAGCTGTTCATAATGGTGGTCGCCATGTCATTGGGTAAAAGAACCCTCATTTCTCAGTGAAACTGGCTTTTGTTTGTTGTTGTTATTGTTATGGTCTTTCCTTATTACAACACAACTGAAATTTTTGTCATGTTATTGTCTATTTGCAGCGTTATTCCCAAGACACTCATGCCTCGAGAGGTATAAAAAAAAAAAGGACCTTCATTTACCTGCATCACTATCTTTTTTGCTCTTACTTTTCACCCTTCATGGTGTTTTGTTTCTTTTTGAAATCATGGTTTTTCACATTTATACCATTTTAGATTAGCCAAACCTTTCTAAAGTGTTTTTCTTTACTGGTAATATAATTATTTAATATTTGATATAGCCTTATCCACAATATTCGGGGAGTATTGCAACTTCCCACTTTACCATTTTCTCTTATAATATTATATTTGGGATCAAAACATGGCCTATTCTGAAATTTGTTTTTTTTTTAATTTTAAATTGATTAAAAAAATAAACAAATGGACCTTCACCTACCTACAAGTTTATTATCATCATCATTTTGCTCTTTCTTTTCACCATTCATGGTGTTAGAATTATTTTTCTTAAACTCTGAAAATGATATTGTTAGAAGTAATAATTAGGAGTCTTTAAAATATTAACTTTTGCATATCATAAATATAAAAGATAAGTAATCTTTATCTACAAAATCAAAGGGACAACTGCAACTTTCTTTACCTTTTTCATATATGTATATATATATATTTGGGATCACAAAAATGGGTTTCTTTTGTTTTTTCCTTGATTGGCCTTTTCTAAAATTTGGATTTTTTACTCTTTTTTTTGCAAATTTATGTAGGTAAAAATATTTACTGGTCAGGGAAATTTCTCAGTGTTAAAAGTTCTTTAAAACAAGTCCATTATACCTGCAACACTCATCATTGCCTCACCGCACAACACTCAAGATGATCTTTCTCTTTTCATTATTTTTTTCTGTGCCATTTTGCAGTTAACTGGTGAAACAATAGGGGAAGTGAAAGCTGTTGCAGATATGCATCAAAGGAAGGCAGAGATGGCTAAGCATTCAGATGCTTTCATTGCCTTACCAGGTTTAGTACAATACAAGCCCTTATTTTTACACCAAAATAACGAAGCAAATCAAGTAAACTTATAGCTATCATCAAGTGTGCTTTGCTACCTTCCTCTGCTTTATTTGATATTAGAAAAGATGGAACCCTGAATGCAAAAACCTGTCCTTCACCTTTAGTTTGCTTATTTAATGTTAACTAATGGTTTCATCTTAGGTTAAAGGATAGTTCTAAAAAAGGTGCTATGTTATGGGGATAAGGTAAGTCAAAGTATTAATACATGTACCCATAATAGTTTAAGGCTTTACCCTTTGTCCACAGGCACTAATTGATTGTTTCAAAAAACAAAAAAATCATTAATTTCATGTTTTCTACTTTAACCTCACTTTAACTGTAGTTTTATACTGTTAACTATTTTGGTATTTCCTATCACATTACAATCAAACGCGTTTTGATTAGAGAGCACAGACCCTAAAGCCTATGATTAGAAAGCAAGCCTTTAGACCCTAGTTCATTGACCTATCAATGTCTTTACAGTTTACACTGAAAATTAGACCTTGTGAGGAACTCTCTTTCCTTGGTTAATTTGAAGTATCCCCAATATCTGTGGTGTTTTACACAGTGCCACCTACCATATCAAGACTGACCTAAAGTACAAAATCCTTAAAACTTTCACTAAAAAGATTGTTTGCCAACTAGCTGCTGCATCTAATAGGGAATCCTTTTTTGCCACTTTGAAAAGGCTACTCTCACTTTTTTAGTTCTTTTTCAGCTAAATGTATTGAAAACTTATTGTGAGGATATGCAAATAATTCATTGACAAGTCTCTTTGATTCTATTTTTAGATAGAAATGTGTCGGTAAAAGTACCTTTACAGGTTCTTATATTATAATATAGAGTGGATTTTGATACTTTTACAGTGAACAAAAAAAATCCACTTACATGATATATTCACTTCATTCGTTATAACTTAAAAATACACATGCAGGTGGTTATGGAACACTTGAAGAACTACTAGAAGTCATTACTTGGGCTCAGCTCGGAATTCACGATAAATCAGTATGTCCTCGCCATTTTTCCTTTTATACATGATAAACTTATGTTGCTTTTTGTAACTCGAGCGTGTGTCAGACATGATTATGTGTCCTTGGAAAATCAATACCAAGGAAGAAGCCAGCAGCCTTCACCCTCTAAAAATGATAGATTTATCATTTAGTCCTTTAAAATGAAATCACATATTAGTATAATGGTAAGATTGTAGTTTAGCCCCCTATAATTTATGATTTATTTTTGATCCCTCCCTGAAGCAATTTTCTAGTTTCATCCCTCATCAATACCATACCCCGGAGCAACATAATACGAAACAAGTAATCAATAATGCATAATATTCTACTTTCTTTTTCAGGTTGGCTTGTTGAATGTTGATGGATACTATAACTCATTGCTTTCCTTTATGGATAAAGCTGTGGAAGAAGGGTTTATTAGTCCAAGTGCACGCCAAATCATTGTATCTGCACCCACAGCAAAGGAGCTAGTAAAGAAATTGGAGGTATAAATCAAAGGAAACTTCTTCACTGATGCTATTCCTTCATTAATAACCTGCATATGGTAAAGGTATCATGGAGTTCCATGTACTAAGAGTTAAATTGTATTTTGCCTCTCTTTATTAAAAAAATGAGCAAATTAGTTATTTTGTTAAAAATTCCATCCATTTCTACCGGTTAAAACTAGTTTTTGTATGTCGGCATGAGGTACACGCAGCATGCCACGTGTAACTGTCTGGTTATTTTGTTAATTACACTAGTTTTTTAACAATAGAAAAGGATGAACTTTTAACAAAAAAGAATAGCTTGCCTTTTAATCTAACATATAAAATTAATTTGCTCGTTTTTTAAGTAAAGAGAATAAATGCAATATAACTCTTATAGCAGTACCTCTATAATACTTTTACCCTTGCATATATATTTGGTATGTAATGTGAAATTGTACATTATTGGTCCATAATAAAAGTGTTCCCGTAACTAATTGTTTTTTTCTTTTTCATGTTTGCTTATCGGTAAAAGGAATATGTCCCCTGCCATGAAAGAGTTGCTTCAAAGTTGAGTTGGGAGATGGAACAGCTTGGTTACTCTAAAACATATGATATATCTAGGTAATTGCTTTGGAAGAAAAGGATAGATGGAATTTGGAAGGATCTAATTGAAAAAAAAAAACCTTTAATGGGGTAATTAATTTTTGTAAATTACTGTTATTGACATCAATATATGAATCTCAGCCTTCTCTTTTAGTGGAAAAAATATGTTCTTTTACATTGTAAGTACTAAAATTATGACTGATTATGTTGTCGAACTCTTTAATTTTTCAAGTATTTATATGAATATAGAAGTGTGACTTTACAAGGATTATGCAATTATTGACAAGAATAGGGTAATTCCTTTCAATCTTATTAATATTTATACAACCCTAGTCACGTAGGAATAGGAAATATACCTAAATATAAGCCTAAAAGATATATAATAATATACAATATATTTAGATATTCCTAAAAGATAATATCTCATAATAATATCCTATAACACCCTCTCAAGTTGGAATATGCATATCATAAATGCCCTTGTTGAGAAGGTATTCAAATTGCACTTTACCAATAGCCTTTGTAAAAATGTCAGCCAACTGAACTAAGGTCAGTACATAAGAAGGTGCAATTAAACCATCCTATTGCATCTTTAACAAAGTGATAATCCACTTCAATATGTTTGGTGCTCTCGTGAAATACAAAATTCTATGCAATATGCAACACAGGTTGGCTATCACAAAATAAATGAATAGTTTTAGGATGATAAACACCTAAGCTCAATAGCAAGGCCTTCAACCACTTGAGCTCACAAGTGACGGAAGTCATAGCCCTATATTCAACCTCAGCAGAAGATCGAGACACAGTATGTTGTTTCGTAGTTTTCCAAGAAATAGGAAATTGTCCCAGAAAGACAAGTCAGCCAGTAAGCGAACGCCAAATTAACAAAAAAACAACCCAATCAAAATCACACCACCCCTTTAAGGACAAATCACTATCAGATCTCAATAGAATCCTTTGGTTAAGAAAGCCTTTCAAGTACCAGATGACACGCAGAGTTGCATCCCAATGCTCCAGCCTCGCTTCTTGAATAAACTAAGATAAAATAAGGACTGAGTATGCTAAATCAAGTCTGGTCACTGCCAAATAAATCAAACAACCCATTAACCGCTTGTATGACTCAGGATTAGTCAAAACTGCCCTTGTAGCATGCATCAACCTATGATTTTACTCTATTGGCGATCCTGCAGGCTTTGCTCCCAAAAGATCCATCTTACAAAAGAAATATACCCAATAAACTATGAGCTACCTCTATCCCCAAAAAATATTTCAAAATACCAAGAACTTTCATACGAAAGCAAGAATTGAGATACCCTTTAAAAGTTTTCAAAGTAGTGGATTCCAGTAATAAGAAAATCATCAACATAAACTAACACATTAATGTGTACATATCCCTTAGTGTATGTAAAAAGATAATAATCAGAATATGATTGAAGAAATCCATACCTTTTTAGTACAGCAACCAGCATAGCAAACCAATACCGAGGAGATTGCTTTAACCCATACAAAAACTTGTGCAAATGTCAAACTATTCCAGGATTATCAGGGGCAAAACTTGGAGGAAGCTTCATGTAAACCTCTTCATCAAGATCACTATGTAAAAAGGTATTATGTTCATCCATCTGATGTAACTCTCAATTTTTCAAAGCTGCAATAACTAATAAACCATAAACAATCACCATTTTCGCCATAAGTGCAAAAGTTTTATTATAGTCAATGCCTTCTACCTAGTGATTACCAAAAACAACAAGACAAGTTTTAAGTCTCTCAATACTTCAATCAGAGTTATATTTAATCTTGTACACCCACTTACTACCCAGAGCTTTCTTTCTGAGAGAAAGTGTCTCCATAGACCAAATGTCATTATCCTCCAGAGCACAAATCTAGCATCACGCCATCTTGCATCCTTTACAGCCTCTTAAAAAGACTATGGCTCGATCCCAACAATAATAAATGTAAAAAAATGTCGATGTTTTACAGTAAATTTGTTACAATCAACATAATACGCTATAGGAAACGGAGTACCTAAGGAAGGCTTTGAAACAAATGAAGCAAGAGATAGACTTTTCTTTACGGCTGTATGAGTGACAAAATCCCAAAGCTTCACTGAGAGAAATTTCTCTCTATGCCATCGTTTCAATTCAGGTGCACCATTACCTAAAGCTCCTTGTACCATCGTATTATTAAAGGAAGAAGAAGACACCACAGGTGGTGAACTCACAAGCTGCAGAGTAATAAGCAGAGGAACTACTGTGGGCTGCGACACGACTAACTCACCAAATTTTGTATCAAAAATTGTGTCTGTGCTCCCATATGGCAAAGCAATATGGTCGGGTTCAATGGTCGCAGCATTCCCATCCAAATACGAAAAAATATCCTAAAAAATTTCACATCACGGGACACAAAAGTGGTGAAGGAGTTTGATTGATAAGATGAGAAGTAGCAAAAACACACTCTTCAAAAAATATAGGTAAATTTCTTTGAAAACGCAAAGCACGAGCCACATTTAAAATATGTTTATGTTTCTTTTCCACTCTCCCATTTTGTCGAGGAGTACCAACATAAGATGTTTGAAAAATAATGTCAATTGTAAGAAAATAATCTGGAGACAATTAAATTTCGTCTCATCATCACTTCTAACAAACTTTATCTATTGAGAAAATTGATAATCAATCATAGCAATAAATGACATGAAAATTTTGAAAACCTCTTTCTTATTAACCAATAGATATACCCAAACAGTACGAGAGAAATCATCAACCAATGTCAAAAAATAATGGGATCCACAAGATAAAGGAGTATCATAAAAACCCTATAAATCACAATGAATTAACTCAAAAATTTCTCATAATAAAAGTGAAAAGTTATTTCTAGTTTGCTTAGCATGATGACAAATTTTGCATGTTTTATTCAAATGATATCTAGAGTTACTACCATAAGGAAGTAACTTCACTACTTTCTCAGAAGGATGACCTGATCTTCTATGCCAAAGTTCCAAAGAGGATGAAGCTTCAATCGAAACTGCTTTAACCGTTGATACTTGCCTGAAGTAGTAAAGTTCATCCCGTCTCTCACTCGCTCCAATCAGCTCCCTCGAATGAAGGTCCCGAATAGCACATATGTTAGTAAAAAATTGGACAAAATAGTTCATATCATCATTCAAATGTGAAATCAAAATTAAATTGCAATTTAATTTAGGAACGTTAAAAACATGTTTTAAGTAAATTTTGCTTGTCAATTTAACCATTCCTTCTTGGGTCGCCACCATTGTTTGGCCATCAGGGAGTCTTCTGGAACATGCTACAACTTCTCTAACATTCGTCAAACATGTAAGATCACCTATAACATGAATTAAACACCCCATATCAATAATCCAATTGTTTTTGAACTTACCATTCAATCGATTGATAGTAGATTGTGTATTACCAAACACCGCCAAAAGAGACTGCCATTGTTCAGCGGTAAAATCAAGAAGTAATGGAGAGTTAGGTTCAATTTTAGGTGGTGGTGGAGAAGAAGAAACACCGCCAACCATTGAAAATGATGAAAAAAAAAATGTGTTAAACACCAAGCTCAGATACCATGACAAGAATAGGGTAATCCCTTTCAATATTATTGATAGACCTCAAGAGTATACATAATATTTCTACAGCCGTAGTCACGTAAGAATAGGAAAAATATATAATATATTTAGATATTCCTAAAAGATAATATCTCATAATAATATCCTAACAATTACACTTAAGGGAAAAAACTGCTTTTGTTTGAAGGTGAAGCTAAAAAAAATTTTAGGGCGGAATTAAGTTATATATTTTGATGAGAGTAAAATGTATTTTTTTTAAATGATTAAATTAAAATTTTATCATTTTGGGATCAAAATATAAATTTATTATTATTAATGTATACTTTTATATTTTTAAAAAAATAAAAATACAAGTTTCCATTTAAAGGGGTCAAAGTTGTATCCTTCCTCCTTTGCTTCCGCTTCTTTTGAACATATACCTATTTTCAATACTTAACTCGAGTTTAATTTTTTTAAAAAAATTAATCTAAGAAATGCAAGAAACACAATTAGAAAAGACAGGAAACAAAGTTTGCTTAAGATTGTGATTGAAAGGCCTTTTTATCAACATCCATGCATGAATCTTGGAGGTTAACTGTGTTTTCTTCTTCCTTTTGAAACATTGTATGAAATTTTCACATGGAAAAGAGTTCCATCAATTTTGTAATATCTATTTCTACTATATTTAAAATTAAAAATAATTGCGAAAATGGTTATTTATCCCAACATAAATTTAAGAATAAGTATGAATTGAGTCGTAACATAGTATTATTATTTAACAAAAAACTAATGAGTTTGGGACATTTATTTCATCAAACTTCTCTTTGAGGCAAGATTTAAATTCTTATATTTTTTGTGTGAATCAGAATTTATCCGATAAAAAATTTCACTACTTTCGAATTGTTATATTTACGATTGACGTTCATTAGGGTTTTAGTTGATGACTCCTTTGTCATCAGGTCACCAACTTCCTTAACTTTTCAGCACTAGATAGGTGTTAGCCTCTGTATATGATCTTATAACTTCACGTAGATATCCGATTTAAGATATAGGAATGATTATGAGTACACGAGTAATAGGATAAAGGAAAAAAAAAAAATAACAACCATTTTCTCTTTTTTCTTTGAGTTCTTTGTTATAATAATTTGTTTTTCTTTTCTTTTTAAAAAACCACTAATTAAAATTTCATTTTTAATCTCTTCGTTAAAAACCTTTTTTTTTTTGTTTTTAAATTATTTTATTAAAAATATATATTAATGAAAATAAATAAATAAATAAATAATACCAAGTTACTAGCCGTTACTATCCTGTACAGTGAGCGCACATGATAAAATATCAGAAGCAGACAACCGACCAAAGTTTAATGACCAATCAAACAACAGCTATAATCATGACGGCTCTCCCTGAAAATACTGTATGTCTGACACGTGGCAAATCATACGCCAGGTAAATTTTGCTTAGAATGTAATACCAATTATATGTGGCGGCTGTGTGGGGACAAATACAACGTGGCATGACAAGAGTGGTTGAACCAATCACCGCCGGTGCTGGGTTGGTGGGACGGCCGTGGAAATGGACGGTGATGGGTGTTGAAATTAAACACTGACTTAGTCGGTTAACCTTTTTAGTCACCCGTACACCTTTCATTTTTCGAGGTTGGATTGAATTGTAACTCCATTCTAAAAAATAGAGTAAATTACATTCTAAGTTATTAAATAATTAGTAAGTTTATGATTTGATCACTAAACTTAAACAAGTTATAAAATAGTTATTAAATTATTCAAAAATTTGTATTTAAATTATTGAATTGTTAAGATTTTTTTTTAAATCCAGCTAACGAGTTCCGAGCGACAATTTAACAATCAGTACGATAGATCAGTACTCACTAATGAGTAGAAGAACACATTTTAAATTCAAATTGATCTGACAGTTGATGTTGGAGAACGAAGAAGAAAATTGTTTAAATTTTAATTTGCAGATTCACGATGTTTAAAACTATTTCATAAAAAAAAATAACGCAAAGGCTATAAAGAAGCTAGAGCTTTTGATTGATACAAATAGTATGAACAAAGAAGGTCCTACATAAGCAATTTTAATAGTTCAGTGATGATTTTATAATTTTTTGAAATTAAGTGACTAAAACATTAATTTCTAATAATTTAGTGACTTTAAAGTAATTTAGCCACATTATAAATATCTGACTCATTTTTATGAGTATACATATCCATTAGTCGGTTCACCTTTCTAGTCACGCCTTTTCTCTCCTAACGTTCACCTTAAAGACCCTATACACCATTTCATGTGATCCTACCTGTCCTTTTACAGCCATTGGCTGGCACAGGGTCCCATCAGATGAAATACACGTGGCGAATTACTAGCCACTTATCAGCTACGGCTATGATTTACCAGTTTTGTCTTCTTCTTCTTTTTCTCACTTTTCATCTAATCCAACGACCCGGAATTTTCCATATTTTTTATTTGGACTTTTTGGGAAGTTAGTGGATTTCCATCATCATTGCAAAGAAGGACAATAATATTTAATAATGATTATCTGCCCAAATAAAATGATTATTCTTTTAATTGAGAAATTAAATAAACCACCAATCTAATTAAAAATGCATTTACTTGAGAAATTAAATACATTATCCATGGTTCAATTATTATTAGAATAAAATTAAAAATAATTATTTGACTTTAAAAAATTAACTTAAATCATAAGTTTATAATTGTTGTCAATAACAATGTACCTTAATAAAATAATTTATTTATCTTTGATTTGTGGAGTTTCGCATAATGGACAAGCAGAGAGGTGAAAGTAGGGGTTAGTAGGCCCAGCCCCCAAAATAAAAAATATTTATTTATTTAAATTTTTTAAAATTTTAAATTAAAAAATAAAATTACATTTTGATCTCTCTAAAAATATTAAAATTTAATTTAATACTTTAAAAATTATAAAGATATAAACTATTAAAAATGATGAAATTAATTTTTAATATTATAAAAATTATAATTTAATTTCAACCCCTTAAAATTCTTTCTCATTCCCCCACTTTTCTTATCAACAACATTTATTTTTATTTAATTTTAAGTAAAGATCATAAGTTGAAACATGAAATAGCTTCCACTATCTATCTATATATATATATATATGTATATATACACATGCAAATGTTTTAATCTAATTTGCTTGAACAATTAGATTATATGAAAGTTGATATATAAACGTTCAAAAATAAAATTAATCATTATAAAATATGATGGAATTAGACAATTTTATATAATACGTGATGTATATCTCCAACGTATAAAGATAAATTTTTAATAATGAAAATGAATAAAATTTTAATAAAAATACTAATGCTTTTTGATGTTATTTGTTTTTTCCTTAATAGTTTTCGAGACACTTTTACAGAAACAAAGCCAAGAATATGTGGACTGGCATTATTTTCATCTTTCCAAATCAAAGGGGGAGCCAGGGAATCAAAGTTCATGAACAAACAGTCCATCCATGGTGGGGTCTAGACAATGAAACAAACCCTAGCTACTTTTTTTTCTTTTCTCTTCCTTTTTGTCATATGGGGCGGCAAAGCTATGTATTTGACACTCACTCATTTGAACCCCCATATATACCCCCACACCATTTCTCAATACTTCTCATCACCACAATATTCTTCACCTATCTCTTTCACAAAGGAGAGCACAGAAAAAGGGGTTCTTGTTCTTGCTCAAGTTATTGATCAATGCCTAAGGATGTTGAGGTTGGTGGTGAGTTCCAAGCCAAGGACTACCATGATCCTCCACCAGCTCCATTGGTAGATGCCCAAGAGTTAACTCAGTGGTCCTTTTACAGGGCTATAATAGCTGAGTTCATTGCCACCCTTTTGTTTTTATACATCACTGTGTTAACAGTGATCGGATACAAGAGCCAAGTTGATCCAGATAAGGGTGGTCAAGATTGTGATGGTGTTGGCATTCTTGGTATTGCTTGGGCCTTTGGTGGCATGATTTTCATCCTTGTTTACTGCACTGCTGGTATCTCAGGTAATAATATCTTATACACACTCCTTTTTGAACGATATGGTTAAAACTCAAAAGGGTGTTTTCTTAGCATGTTTGTTTGGTGATATGTAGGGGGACATATCAACCCAGCAGTGACCTTTGGGCTTTTCTTGGCTCGTAAGGTATCATTGGTTCGAGCCATACTTTATATGGCTGCTCAATGTTTAGGAGCCATTTGTGGGTGTGGGTTAGTCAAGGCATTCCAAAAGAGTTATTACAACAAGTATGGTGGAGGAGCTAATAGCTTGGCTGATGGATACAGCACTGGCACTGGTTTGGCTGCTGAAATTATAGGCACATTTGTGCTTGTTTACACTGTATTCTCTGCAACTGATCCCAAAAGAAACGCAAGAGATTCTCATGTTCCTGTATGTCTCTTAATTCAATCCAACACCACACACAAGTTCATTGACAAGTATGTTTTTAGGGACTAATTTTTTTCTACATTTTGAAGGTGTTGGCACCACTTCCCATTGGGTTTGCTGTGTTTATGGTTCATTTGGCAACCATTCCGATCACCGGAACCGGAATCAACCCTGCTCGTAGTTTCGGAGCTGCTGTTATGTTCAACCAGGACAAGCCATGGGATGACCATGTATGAACCTTCATTTATACAATTGATTTTCTATTTTTTTTCCCTTGTTTTATATGGCTCCTATTAAACATATTTTTATATCTGTTTGGAATATTGCAGTGGATATTCTGGGTTGGACCGTTCATTGGAGCTGCCATTGCTGCAATTTATCACCAGTATATCCTCAGAGCAGGAGCTGCTAAAGCTCTTGGATCCTTCAGAAGCAGCTCAGCCATGTAAAACAAGGGGGTTGCCATTGAAGAATGGATCAAGTTTTATCTATGATTGTGAAGAGAACTTTTCAGAGCATTGAATTTGTAAATCATAATGGAAATGTGACATGCTTCTTTATATTTGGCACTTCAATTTTTAAAGTGCCCCAAATGTAGTCATCATCCCTGTTTTTCTTTCTGTGTTTGGCTTCGTCTTGGTGTCTGTATGTTGAAATTTTAATATAATCTAAGCCTTTTACTTTGCTTTAAATGATTTGAGTGTTAATTCAGCTGATGTGAACTTTATTATTTTTTCTTTTGTACTTTTTACAAAAGAAGTAATAAAACAAAGATAAATCAGATAAAAGGCAAACCTTCTTCAACTTACTCATAGTGTAATATCTAAAGCACTCCCTCTAGTGGCTGTATGTAAATATGACTTCTCAAAAATATTGAGAATGCTAATTTTGTCAATTTTGCTAATTTATCTGCAATCTTGTTCTTTTCTTTGAACACATGTTTAAATCAAATCATCTATGAACATTTGAGAATGTCCTTGGTTGAAAAAAACTGTTCATTTTCATTTACTTGTATCACTTCGATAGTTTCAATGCTATCCATCTCAAGCATCACCTTTTTTAAACCTATACTAGTTAAAATCACATTAAAATTCCATTAAAAACACATAACAACGACCCGAACTCCCCAATGATCCCGTATTTAACCTCCTGCTAAAGCAATCCCAAACAATTGACAAGCTGATGTGAACTTTATTAATCAAGAAACTAGACAATAGTGGTTGCTTATTCAGTATAGTGATCAACCACAAAAGCTACATAACTTCTTCCGAACATTGCCGGATGCTGAAAACGATAACTAGTAGACGACCAGTGATATGCGGCGGCTGTGTGGGGGACTAAATACAGAGTGGCATTACAACTGTGGTTGAGCTAATCAGTGCTGGTGATGGTCGGTGTGACCGCAGCGGAAATTGACAGTGATGGGTGTTGAAATTTACACTGAGTAGTGGGTTCAAACTTTTTAGCCACGCCTACACCTCTCTATAGACCAGCTTGTTGAGCGGTCAATTCAACCGGATTTTTCATTTAACTCAATTCATTTATACAATGAATCAATTATTTTTTTCTAAATTATTATATTAATAAATTTTTGATTTAATTAACTTAATCAATTATTCTAATTTTATTCTGAAAAATTGGATTTGGTCTATTTATGAGTATGAATTTAAATATTGTTAAATTTTTTATTCGAATATTTTTGTTTTAAATAATTTTTAGATTTAAATATTTTAATTAATATCCATTTTACTATAATAGATTCTGGTTCTAATTTTGATATTTATTTTTTCAAATTTGTTTATTTTATTAGTAATGGATTTGAACGATATCAAAATCTATTATCCAATTTATTTTTTTACATTTTCTATTTTACAATTTTTTTTACTTAATAAATTCTTTATATTTAATAGATTTAGATACTCGACCAATAATTTAATTCATTATAATTGTAATTTGAATAATAATACTCATATTAAATATAAATATAAATAATAAGTAAATTTAAATTTTAAAATAAATTTACAAATATAAATTTAAAGTTTACAACAAAATATAAATATTCAACTCGATATAATCCATATACAAAGAATTAGATTATCGCATACTCATAATTTAGATGGAAAATTTATTTAATAAATTGGTAAAAATATTTTTCTAGTCTCTCTCGTATATTGAGTAAATTGGTTTTTTTCGAAAAATTAAAGTAATTTAATCCCTGTCACTTTTGAAAGTGAGTTACTAAAAACAATTAATCACATTAATATTTTTTTGTCAATTGTACATATTTTTATTGGCATAATAACAAATTTAGCCCACAATATTTACACATTCTATCAATTTGTTCCTAGTTTAACAAATTTAACCTGCAACATTTGCACATAATATATAAGTATTGAAGGCTAAATTTGTTACCATACCAATCAAAATTATGCACAAATTGACAGAAAATATTAACGTCGTAATTAATTATCCTTAGTTGCTCACTTTTGAAATTGATAGGGATTAAATTGCTTCAATTTTTTTAGAGTGACCAATTTAGTCAATATCGAATTTGAAAGGGATTAGAGAGGAAATTTTACCAAAAAATAAAACAAATGTTAAACTTTACAAATACTTTTTATCTTACTTCTACCCATAATTCTTCTCCACCCTTAAATCAAAGGAAAAAATGCATTTAAGCGCGCTTAAATCTACATCCGTCTAAATATTGCAATAACAATTATATCAACTAAATTAAAACTCAATTAATTAAACTTTGAAATAACAAAATGATAATAAATTAAGATTTCACCTTATATTTTACTCACTAATACTTCATGCCAACTATGTTCTTGTCCATATATATCCATAACCCATTTGTTGAAAGGGGGAGAAGCTAAGGGGCAACCAAGGGCCCCAAAAATGAAAATTATCATTTTAGTCCTTTGAATGTTTCTAAAGTTTTAAGTTAATTGAATGGTAAAATTATATTTCGATCTCTTTATAAATTTTAAATTAAATTTTGTTATCTTTAAAAATAAAAAATTTATAGTTTAATCCCTTAAAATTTGTAAATTTTACAATAATACAATGACGAAATTATATTTTTAGCTCGCTCAAAAATTTATAATTCAAATTCAACCCCTCCAAAAAAATTCTGGTTTTGCCCCTATTTGTTAGTTTTTCTCTCTAAACATTCACTCTAGTGCTAGCAAGAAAATTTGAGAAATCGAAATTTGACTCAAACCAAAGTCATGAATGGTTTATAAAATATAAGTTAAAAAGTTATAGTTAGTCGAATTGGATTTGAACCAAATATTAATTTTTATTTTTATGATGTAAAATTAAATATTTTATATCTAAAATTAAAAATAACTTAAAATTTTTATATGATTTTTTAAAATTAATTAATTATTTTTTAATTACTTGAAAATTTATTATTTAGAATAATTTATTAAAAAACTTACCAAACCAAACCAATACCACCCTCCCCAAATACTCATGACCTTAACACACTATTTCATGTGATCCTAGCTGTTCCATTTACAGCCATTGGTTGGCCCACGGTCCCACCAGGTGCTATACACGTGGCGAATTATTAGCCTCTTATCAGGTATGGTTATGAATTTTCCAGTTTTGGCCTTATTCAATTTTTTTTTTCTCACTTTTCGCCTAATCAACCGACCCTGGAATTTTCCATATTTTTTTAATTGGACATTTTGGGAAGTTTGTGGATTTCCATATCATTCCAAAGAAGGACAATAATAATGATTATGTCTTTTGTAACCACCCACCTAATTAAAAATTGAGAAATTAAATATATTATCATGGATGAATTATTATTAAATTTTAATTCGATTGGCATGAGTATTATTATTAATATAAAAAAAGTGAGTTAAAGTGTGTTGAAGCGCATTATGCTATTATTTAAGAAATGGGAAAAGACTAAAGTAATTCTAAGTATTGTATAAAAAAAACTGATGTAATAAAAATTTATAATAAAATTATTGAAATGTTTAATAAAAATAACAATTTCCCCACTTTTATTATGAATTTTTTTTTTAAGAACATGAAATAGCTTCCACTATGTATGTATATACACATGCAAATACATTTGGAGTTTTAATCTAACTTATGCTTGAACAATTACATCATAAGAAAGTTTATCATGATTCAAACTGCCATTATTATTATCGTTCCAAATCTAAGGGAGAGGCACGGAATCAAAGTCCAAACAGGCATCCATGGTGGGGTCTTAGACAATGAAACAAACCCTACTTTTGTCATATGGGGCGGCAAGGCTATGTATTGACACTCGCTCATTCATTTGAACCTCCATATATACCCCCACTCCACTTCTCAATACTTCCCATCACCACAATATTCTTCACCTATCTCTTTCACAAAGGAGAGCACAAAAAAAGGGGTTCTTGTTCTTGTTCAAGTTATTGATCAATGGCTAAGGATGTTGAGGTTGGTGGTGAGCTCCAAGCCAAGGACTACCATGATCCTCCACCAGCTCCATTGGTAGATGCCCAAGAGTTAACTCAGTGGTCCTTTTACAGGGCTATAATAGCTGAGTTCATCGCCACCCTTTTGTTTTTATACATCACTGTGTTAACAGTGATCGGATACAAGAGCCAAGTTGATCAAGATAAGGGTGGTCAAGATTGTGATGGTGTTGGCATTCTTGGTATTGCTTGGGCCTTTGGTGGCATGATTTTCATCCTTGTTTACTGCACTGCTGGTATCTCAGGTAATAATATCTTATACACACTCCTTTTTGAACGACATGGTTAAAACTCAAAAGGGTGTTGTCTTAGCATGTTTGTTTGGTGATATGTAGGGGGACATATCAACCCAGCAGTGACCTTTGGGCTTTTCTTGGCTCGTAAGGTATCATTGGTTCGAGCCATACTTTATATGGCTGCTCAATGTTTAGGAGCCATTTGTGGGTGTGGGTTAGTCAAGGCATTCCAAAAGAGTTATTACAACAAGTATGGTGGAGGAGCTAATAGCTTGGCTGATGGGTACAGCACTGGAACTGGTTTGGCTGCTGAAATTATTGGCACATTTGTGCTTGTTTACACTGTATTCTCTGCAACTGATCCCAAAAGAAACGCAAGAGATTCTCATGTTCCTGTATGTCTCTTACTTCAATCCAACACCATTCATTGACAAGTATGTTTTTGGGGACTAATTTTTTCTACATTTTGAAGGTGTTGGCACCACTTCCCATTGGGTTTGCTGTGTTTATGGTTCATTTGGCAACTATTCCAATCACCGGAACCGGAATCAACCCTGCTCGTAGTTTCGGAGCTGCTGTTATGTTCAACCAGGACAAGCCATGGGATGACCATGTATGAACCTTCATTTATACAATTGATTTTCTATTTTTTTTCCTTTGTTTTATATGGCTCCTATTAAACATATTTTTATATCTGTTTGGAATATTGCAGTGGATATTCTGGGTTGGACCATTCATTGGAGCTGCCATTGCTGCAATTTATCACCAGTATATCCTCAGAGCAGGAGCTGCTAAAGCTCTTGGATCCTTCAGAAGCAGCTCAGCCATGTAAAACAAAGGGGTTGCCATTGAAGAATGAATCAAGTTTTATCTATTATGACTGTGAATAGAATTTTTCAGAGCATTGAATTTGGCACTTCACTTTTTAAAGTGCTCCAAGCGTTGTCATCATCCCTGTTTACCTTTCAATTTTCTTTCTGTTTTTTTTCCTTTTTTGGCTTTGTCTCGGTGTCTGTATGTTGTTGAAAATTTTATAGAATCTATCTTTTATATTATTTAAATGAGTTCAATTCAATGTCTAACCCCTTTTTTCCCTTCTGTTTAGTTTAAAAAATTCTGGATAGAAAATGATTTGAGTGGCCTGTAAATATGTTAAATTGGCAAATTGATTCATTTAGATGAGGTAAGAAGTATAGGCTTGTGTTAAGTGAGGTAGCTAGCTTCCCTATTAGTGATGTTATTATTCCTCCGGTACTGATGATACTATTTTTACAAGTTCAAACTCCGGCACCCTTTAATCGTAGTCGTAGTTCCTACTTCCGACACCCTTTAATCTCTTGCTATATGCATATATGTTCAGGTTTCGTAGACATCAAAAGAAAGTACAATTAAGCCATAAGCACACAATAAGAAGTGAACTTTAAACAACAAACCAGAGACAATAGTGGTTGCTTATTTAGTATAGTGCTCAACCACAAAAGCAACATAAGTTCAAACAGACCACAACAACGACAACTAGCAGACGACAACAATGGCACCTGCAAGCAGGTCTAGTACATAGATGACACAAGACTCAAATAAAACAGAACCTAAAACAAGAGTCCCCGACTTTTGCAATGGGTGTCTAAGCTCCCCACCATTGATGCACATAAACACCAGCTCTTCTAAGGGACTTGAAAAGACTCATACAGTCTCCTCCTTTCACAGCTTGTCCGCTTTCAGTTCGGTCCGAGCAGTGAAGAAAAAGTTCATCGATGAAGCATATGATTCCACTTTCAAACAAATCTGATAGAAGTTTTAACTCCACATCACCTGCATTCATTTTCAGAACCACATAATCTGCATATTGGACTGTATCTTTAAACCAGAGTTGAAAGTCAAACCCTTCATCTCCAACAAATGGATCCGAATCCCTATTAGTTGAACTCGATGTAGCTCGGTTTTCAGCAAGGCCAGGGTAATAAACAAAGTTAATACCAGGTCTTTTGATATAAGATAGCATCACTGAAATATTATGATCAACGAAATAAACATCGAAAGCTTTATGATCCAAAGGATAAGATGGGAAGAACCAGCTTGAAACATTCGAGTTCATATGTTCACTGGCCCCGATATCAATATAAACCAACCGTTGCTTCGAAGATACATTAACAAACTCAGGCAAATAAGCAATGTTTTCCCCAAACTCCATTGGTTTCACTTCCATAAGAGGCTCAATATGATTCATTATAGCTTTGTTGTTTGTCATAGATGGACAATCAGCAGGGAGACGATATTGCTCAAAGTAAGTGATGTTTTCGAGTTTCTTCTCGAATACAACTAATGTAAGCTCATTCAAATGATCAACGTAAACAACAATAGAAGCTTTCAATAGAGAAGAAACCGGCGTAGCCGATCTAATCAAGCTAGTAGGGTCTGAACCAGTAGGACCAATAAGTATAGCACCAATTCCACCTGGTTTAAGAACACGTTCAATCTCAAGCACAAGAAGCGCGGGGACAGATACTTTATCTAAATCCCTTGACAACACAAAATCATAAGATTTGTCTTCATAATCAAGCTCATAAATGAATTTCTTATGCTTAAGAGAGAAAAAGGGGTGTCTATAAACCCCATGAACATCAAAGAATCCCAAGTCTTTCAATGCCATGACAGCTGACATTGAACCTTCACCAACACATAGAGCTTTTGCACTGTAATTCAACATGTTCTTTCCCATTAGCTCTTTAACCACACTGGTTGTCAAGTTCCCATTTCCTCCATATTGAACCATTTTAAATGAACCCCAAGCTTTAGAGAAGGCAAAAGTGCCTGGGAATATAAATGAACTTGAATAACCAGATTCAAGGTCAACCCCAGATATGATTTGCAGTAGAGGAACAATTGACAAAGCAGTAATCACCATTAGAGCACGTAAAAGTACACGTCTTGCTAAAGAACCATGAAAGATCATCAATTTCAAGGTCTTAAAATCCATGTTCTTGTAACAAAGATCCAATCTTTTGATATAAAATGAGAAAATTGAAAAGGAAATGTGCGCCAAAACTAAACAAGGAAACAAACTTAACGAGTACAAAACCTGGAGGAAGTGTGATTTCCACCCACGAGGAGACCCATTGCTCTTTGAGCAGTTAACCAAACCTTCATTGGAACCCTTTTACTTGGCTTCATTATTTCAAACATCAACAAAAAAAAAAAAATCAATCTTTGAAACTATTCTACATTACATCTTTTGATGAATTAGGCCAATCTAAAATCTGGGTTTTGAACCAATGATTGAAACAAAGGAAAAAAATCAAAAAAAAAAATGAAAATGAAAACTTTTTGTTGTTTTTCTTTAATGAGGTGCTTGATACTGGTGTGGCTGAAACTTAAAAAGTAAAGTGAAGTTAGCTTGAGGCTATATATGAAGCAATGAACAGCGGCACAAACCTAGTAGATCTGGATCTGTATTTTTGTCAAATTTTACTATTAGTCCTCTACTTTATTAAGTTGGGAATTTAGTCTTTATATTTTTTATTTATCAATTTTAGTCCCTATATTTTTAGGATTTTGAAATTTCAATACTTATTTAAACAGTAATAGTTAAATTTATTTTGTTAGATTTTACAATTAGTGCTGTACTATTTAAAAGTTGTAGATTTAGTTCTCTACTTGAATCATTCTTAGTCTTTATATTTTTTTTAAATTTAAAATTTTAATCTTTATGTAAAACGATAATTATTAAATTCATTAACTGGAATTTTTAGTAAATAATATATGAAAATATCAAGTTAATATAACATTACATGTATAATAATATTTTTTCCGCCTTAAATTTTAGAAATAATAAAATTTAATGAATTTAACAATGGATAATATAATTTTTGCCCCTAAACTTGGCAATTAGGTCTACTTTGGTACCTGGACTTAGCAACAAGATCCATTTTAGTCACTGAACTAGATATAGCCTTATTCCAGTCACATCATCAAATCCTAATGGAATCTAAGTTCAAAGATAAAAAAAGATTTTGTTGCAAAGTCCAAGTATCAACTGAACAAAAAAATAAAGTATAAGTACTAAAATAAATCTAGTTACCAAGTTTAAGCACCAAAAATTATATTATCCCTTTTAACAACAGTCATTTGATCAGGACATGAAATTCTAAAATTGAAATTTTACAAGCATTAAAAATTAACTAAATTAAAATATAAGGACTAAAACAATAATTTATGCATAGCAGAAGGACCACTAAGCAGAATTTAACTCTATCATTTAATTTGCAACCGCACCACCAAGGGAAATAAATGGTGTGGGAACCAAGATGGAGATGATTGTGTTACGTGGCAGCAAAAGAAAGCATCTGATCCGAAAAGATTGATCACCAACAAACCAAATACATCAAACAAAGACAGACCGTAGGTTCTGTCTTATGGGCCCCCCCGTGTTATGTTCCAACCTTTTCAGTACTATGGGCACTAACGTGAACATAATTTCATTGAAGTTTCCTTTAGAATATTTTATATTAGTATTAAATCACGTTTTGAAGCTTAAATTTGAAATTTATTCTCGTTTAATTTTTTTTATCGATTTGAATTTAGTAATTGTTCCTATGTTGATATTTAATTTTTTTTCAAATTAATCCCTGAACTTAGTAATTATTCTTACATTAAAACGTGAACTCATTTGTTGTCTAAGTTAGTTCTTAACATTTCATTAAAAACGTGGGAACAATTATCAAGTTCAAGCCTTGATATGAGAATAATTATTAAATTCAATAACTAAGGATCTAACGCGAAAATAACATTATCAAGTTCAGATAGTAACTTAAATAAAAAATTTAAACTCGAACTAAGAATTGTTAAGTTGAATTCTAAATAATAATTAAACCCAAGAAACTTATTTTTCAAAATAAACAATTTTTCGAATTATCTTAACTCTCACCGACTCTTGAGTTTTATGTGATGCTAAATCATCACACTAATTTGTGCCACACATCATAAGGGCAATAGTGGTAATTTAAGTTTTATTAAGCATTGAAGTACTTTTGAGACCATAAACAATGTTGGAAAATATTTTTCATAACAATTTTTAAAAGCAATATTAAACTATTAAATCTCCATCTCAATTTTTTTTAATTATGGCTTCAATTTTTATAAGATATTTAGATATTTAATATTATTCTTCTATAATATTTTTAATGGTGAGTAGATCGAACTCTTTATATAAGCCCCCAAACATATGAAAAGGTTTTGAACTACGTAATTAATTATTGTGTTCATCTCTATTTTTATTCTTTTAGTTACTTCTTATTACGTGTAATTAAATAACGATCTATTTGAATGGTAACAATAAATAATGTTCAATAATTGTTGTAGCTTAATTCGAACCATTAAATTTAACTCGATCCGGTTTCATACTTTATTCATTAATTTTATAAATAACATGATAATGTGTTAAAAGTGAATAATATCTCATAAATTATTTCACATACAATTTATTGAGTTCACTTTTGTTTGTCAAGTGATAAAAACACATTGTCATTAGATGTGTTTATGGACTAAGTCACCCGCCCAAGTCTGAAGGTCTGCTTGAAAAATGTGAAGGTCTGGATAAAATACAAGTCCCGAAAAATGAGCTTAGGTAAAATCTAATGCTTATTTTCTATATGAGTTGGGCCTTGGGCAATTTTTTTTACCCAAGCCCAACCCCACTTGAATATATTACGTTATAAAAAATATCATATTAATATATATATACTTATATTAAATCACTAATCCAATAACAATTAAACTCATTACCCAAAATCTAAAAAAAAAAAAAATACTTACCCAACTATATAACCCAACCCAAAACAAAAAAAAAATAAAAATTATATTTAATACAATAAAATATTTGTTATATTTATTTGTGTTTTTTAATATAATAAAATATTTATTACATCTATAGTAGTGCTTTTTAATATAAATACTTTTTAATGTGTTAGAAAAATTTTATTTTAACATTTTTAGTGCATTTAGTGTGTTATATTTTTTAAAAATTTTATTTTTAAATGAAAATTAATAAAAAATTAAATATGAGTGGGTCAAGTCGAGCCTGGTATACTTTTTTTAAAATGGGCCATACTTAAGTAAAAAAATAAACTCATTTTTCAAGTCGAGTCAAACTTAAACTTAAAAAATTAATCTAAATAATTTATATGGGTTTAACTTAAATCCGATCCCACCAGACATGACCCATCAGCAGCTCTAACTGGCACACTTACCCAGACATGATAGTCCACCTTGGCCTTGGCTTAGATGCCCAAATCAATCAATGCATTTCAAATTATTAAGAACTCCCTTCTTATTTGGGCTTTTATTAGGTTCAAAATAACTTTTTGGGCCCAACAGGAAAAAAGGTTTGGGTTTCTAATGTTTCAAAATGATAATTGTTTATTTTTATTATTTTTTATACCACATATATTTTTACTCATAATTTTTCCATAATTTCTAAATTAAAGAAAAAAATACTTAAGTACATTCGAGTTCACGTCTTTCACACAACTAATAATATCAATTTATTTATATTTGATACACTAATAATATTATTAAAAATATCACTTAAATCTATTTTTAATTTTTTTATGACATTAATTGAAATTATACAGAATTATATATTTTCCGTGTATCAAATATAAATCTTATTATATATTTATCTATACTTATTCAACTATAATAAAAAATTTGACTAAATATGATGTGACTTGACTTATTGACACTAATTTTAAAATAACCAAAAAAAATTAAAATTATATTATAGTAAATTTAGCAAATAAAGATTGTTTATTATAATAATAAAAACCCCACTAATTTCTCAAAAGCGAATTTAATAACTAATTATATGTATTTTGTATGTTCGTTAATGGGTAGATATTAGCCACAAGTTATAAAGTTGCTCTGTACCTAAAGCGAGGATCAAACATTCGACCACTGGTTAAGGTAGAAGAGATTCTTACTATCTCCTATACCTAACTCCTGTAATTAATTCTAAAATTTTTTAAATATATTTTAATATCTTTTATAATATCAAAATTTATAAAATTGAATAAAAATTATTATCACCAGAAAGTAGGTAAATTATGGAATTTATATAAAATTTCAAAGTCAACTTGAAAAAGTATAGCTTTCATATGATTGTAAAGTTGGTGGCTTAGTGAGTGCCCCTGGTTGATGGGAACCCAGAAATTTTAGTACACACATTGTGGCTACTCACTCCCCATTTTCCTATGTATGGGACCTAACCATACAATTTTGTTTTTTGTGGTTGTTGTGTGTTTTAATCCAAACCCAAAAACACACCAACTTTCATTTTTCTATCATGTTTTCTTGCCATTTCCTTTCCATATATTTACTCATAAATCTCTATTGAACTTTCTACGTCATCATTTGATTTATAGAATACGAAGATTAAATCTTAATTAATTAAAATAGAGGGATCAATTTCTCAATTTTCATAAAATAAAATGAATGAATTTCATCATTAGACGGGTTTTTTTTAAATTTTAGATCCAAAACAAGGGCAACGATAAGAGTAGGTAGGGGCTTGGTCTCCTAAAATAGGAAAATTATGCTTTAAACCCTAAAAAATTTATAAAAAAAAAAGATAATACATGATAAAGTTAAGGGCGAATTTAAGGCTCTTCCTTAAAAAATATCTAAATTATAAATAAATATATGATCAAGTTGCACTTTAGCTCTAAAAATAAAAAAAAAAATTATGTTACGTCCTTTCAGAAATAATGTAATAATAATTAATGCATGATAAAATAATATTTTGACCTCTTAAAATCTTATAATTCAATTCCGCCCCCCTTTTAATTTATGGTTTCGCCCTTAGATAAAGTTATAGTTTTTTCCTCCAGAAATGATAAAATTTTGATTCAGTCCTTCTAAAAACAATAAAGATATAAGCTAATACATGATTATATCCGAATTTAAAGATACTCCATATCATATCCGAATTTATATTTAACACCCAAAATGACGACTAAATTAATGAAATAACCTAATTTAATACATTTAAATATTTAATTAAAATATTTTAAAATTTAATCTATAATTTAAAGATATATGATGCAATTAACCTATGTTGGACATGTATACATGCATGTTCTCAATCTAGTAATTAGAACATTAAAAATATTTGTCGTATTAAGGTTTATGTCAATTCTAAAAATCAACCTCAAAGATTACGACTGGCTTTCGTATATATAAAATTGTCAATTCTGATATCTTCTAATATGTTCTATTTCAAGCCGATGATTAAGATTTCTCAGATAATCATTTAAAAATTTAGGGTCGTATTTAATCGAATCGAGCAAAAAAAATTTCGAGTTAATTAAGTTTATGAGTCTTATTTTATCATCTTAACTCGATTTGAATTTTTTTTGAATTGAGTCTAGTGAAATGAAATTTGAGTTGAGTCAAATCGAATCGAGTTGAATTCATAAAATTAAAATGTCAAATTAACATATTGTTATGTTATAACTAATTCTATTTTAGAGCATCTATATATAGTTGGAAAAAGATATTTTAATATAAGAAACTTGAATAGTTAATTTATTTATTTAGGTCCCCGAAATTATTGTTTTAGAAAAAAAATTTAAACATTTTTATATATTCTTTAAGATTTTTTAAAAATATAAATATTTGGATTTTTAAAAATTATTTTGAATTTTTTTTGGAACTTTTTAAATTTTTTTTCGAGAGAGATCAATTTGTTCATTTTCAAAATTAAACAGGGACCAAATGGTATTTACGCCAATCTATTATTCGAGTTATTCGAATTGTAAAGTTCAACTCAACTCAAACCCGAAACTTAAATTACCTCTTTGAGTTGACTCAATTAACTCGATTTTTTTTAAATTTTTTCGAGTCGAATTGAGTTTTGCTCACCCGTTAACGGAATAACATGATAGTGAAATATAGCGTGCCACGTATACCTCATGCTGATGTATAATAACTAATTTTTAACGAAATAATCAATTTACTCTTTAATCTAATATATAATGACTAATTTATCTATTTTTCAAAATAAAAATACAAATCCCGCTTCTAATACAGAAACTTCTACGATACTTTCACTACCTATTATTGTGTTTCACCGCATATAAACATAAACTATGAATAAAATATCGAATATATATCTTTTTCACATTGCATAACAAATAAAAAAATTAAATAAAAAGATATTAAGAGATGAGATGTGGATTATGGACCCTTTTTCATGGACTTTGCTTTACAATTTGGACCGATGGTTTTGATTAGAATCTGATTCGGCTATGGTAGTTACCACTTCATAGAGTCCGCTTTACAACATGTGCCATTGCCAAAAAAGCATATAGTATAATTTATAATCCTTCGATATTTAATAATCACGATCATCTTAGTTGAATCAAATAAAATTTTATTTTAATGGTAAATTCATTTAATGCTATTTTTTTTTCATAAAATTCGAATTAAATTTTTTTTTTATAATTTAACTTAATAAATATTGATATATATATCATTTAACATAAAATAAACGATATAACTAAATTCAGAGTAAAATCGGGATCAATTCTTACCATAAATAGGCTATTTTTCATTTAAAATAAAAGATTTATTTATATCCAAATACAATAAAATCATTTAAAAATGACTTAAAAAAGCAAAGCAGTTCCATGGGTTTTCTCAGTATTTTAGTATTAATTAATTATTAACAAAAAATATATTTTTTTTATTTTATTAAAAAAAATTTGAATCCTATAAACAAAGAACTTGCTTCCATATCAAACTCTTGAGTCATATAATTTGTGCTTAATCATAAGAAACCAAATTCTTACTTCTATGTTAGGCAAAAGATATAAAAATAATTTTTAAATACCTAAAATATTAATAAATAATTCAAAGTACACCACTTGGTGTGCTTCATGCAAAACAAATAAATAATAAATAAATTTAGATCAAAATCTATAAAATTAATGTTTCTTACAATAGTTGACATTCATTTATTTTTATTATAACACACCACCTACATTAACCCTAAAAAATAATTTGGGTTTATTGATCTATTTATTTTTTAATTATTTTATATAAAAAAAATTTATCTTTATAATTTAATTTATTGTCATTTGGTCAACTTGGCTTGTGCTGGCATTACCAAGCTATTCATTATATTTTTGGGGTATTAATTTAAAATTCATAGAGGTCGGTATTGGAAAGTTCAACGAATTAAAACTATTTTGTATTTTTTATTATAAAAAATTAGAGAAAATAAATTAATTGGAAATGAATCAGCGGCAACCGAAAATATCTCTTTTATAAAATTGTAAAAGAAAAATTCACATGAGCAAAGCAATGTATATTAAGGTCCGATGTTGATGAGCACATTAAATTATTTGTGCGGGTTTTTCGCTGGGGTCGGCTATGCTAAAAGTGAGAGAAACTCTATCTTTCTCTTTCCTTTTTATGCCCCCATGTTGCCACATGGGAGAGACCTGTAGGCGTTAAAGGAGATCCTATCAACTTATGTCAACTTGTTTCATTGTTGAGAAATGAAAAAAAAACTTTCATCTCCAGACTTAATTCAGACGTAACTAACTTCTTTTTTAGTGTGAAGTAGTATCAAATCAAAATACTCAACAAGCATTAGCTCTCTCTGAAAAGGAGATGATCTAGTCGCATACGACTTCACTCCCGTCATTCGTCTTACCTTCAATATCCCCTTCTTACGATTTAACTGGATACCAACTTAATTAAATAATGACGAAAATACTCTTATTTTATAAAACAAATTATGGTATTTTAAATCAAACCCTGATTTATTATTTATATTAGATTTATCTTATTATAATTCCTAATCTCCTTGGCCTTGCAGATAAGTTGTCTGCAGGAAAAAGAATGGTGTCCTTTTAATTCCTAATTATTAAATTTAATCACCTGTCAATCAATGATCTCTTTGGACTCCATTAGCATTTTAAAATTTATAAATATCTTATTTAGGGCATTATAAAAAATAAAAAAATAAAACATATAAAAATATTTTAATATTTCTTATGGAATTAAAATATTATTTGGAAAGGCCAGAAATGTTACATGCTGAGGGCATCAACCCTCTCTTTATTCATTTATTTATAATTTTTTATGATCATCACTTGAACTTTGTTTATTTTTAATTAATGGATGTTGAATATTATAAATAGAGAGGATAAGTACCTCAAATTATAATTTATATTTTTTTTCTATAAAAAAGGGGGGGCAAATTTGCAATAACAATAATCTTTTATCACCTTTTTTGTAGTTTTTTTTGACCCGCCAAGTATTCAAGGATGTATTGTAAAATCAATAGTAGTCTAAAAAGGCTGCACTACTTGAATGTGTGTATATCTAATATAAAAGGCTAAATTAGCCAAAAAAGGTGGGGTTTTAAAAAAAATTTTAATGGAATAAGCTAATTTCTGCAATATTTATTAAAATAAGCCGGACACATTTTCACTCTAATCGTACAGAAAAGTATGTCTCGTTGGATGCGTTTTTCCCAACGGCCATAAAAACAACTAGTTTTATTTCTATATAAGCCTAAGCCTTTTCCTCATTTTTTCATTCAAATCTATTTCTATCAATTCTTTCGAGATTTTAGTTCTAAAATTTTAATTAAAGTTTTCTTAAATTTGTCTTGATTTAATTCTATATTTCGATTTTTATTCGTTTTAATTGAATTTTATAATGACAAATACTCTTATTCGTTTGAATGACAACCACATTTCCGCAGTAGAATTGCAAATGGTAAGAAAAAATTTCTAGTTTTTATAATTTTATTTAAGTTCATTATTAAGGTGTTAAAAAGATTAATTTTTTTTTATAATTAGGCCAAAGATCAGATTATCTATCTTCGAGGCTATCACTTATTATTGAACCCTGTTTGGAAGATACGGGATTCTTGCACGTGTCTCTTATGCTCGGGGGTGTAAATTGGACCCCACACTTATCAGCGCGTTAGTCGAAATATGAAGACCCGAGACACATATTCCATCTTTCATGCAGTGAGTGTACAATCACTCGAAGACATTCAATTACAGCTTGGTTTACTAGTGGATGGACCAATCGTTACATAATCAATGGTCGTTGATGATTGGAGCCATATTTGCGAGCAACTGTTAGGCAATGTGCTAGATAAACTTTTCGGTAGCAGTATAAATATGAAATGGTTGCAAAAAAATTTCTGATATCCCTATGAGAGTTCGAGTCCCCTTGAAAGAGAACGACACGTCTGAGCGTACAGCTTAGGATTAATTGGAGGTGTTCTAATGCCCAATAAATCTCAAACTCTTGTACATTTAAGGTAGCTGCTACAACTCGTCGACTTGAAAGAAGCGGGACGACTCAGTTAGGATCAGCCGTATTACCAATGTTGTA
The DNA here is from genome assembly GCA_025698465.1 of Gossypium longicalyx. Classification (NCBI taxonomy): domain Eukaryota; kingdom Viridiplantae; phylum Streptophyta; class Magnoliopsida; order Malvales; family Malvaceae; genus Gossypium; species Gossypium longicalyx. The sequence goes on along the minus strand of CM046995.1, from coordinate 1,457,381 downwards.
CCGAGATGTGTTGGGCAACGCAACTACAAAAAATTAAAATTGGTGATTGTGTACTCCTTCTGCAATTATGGGCATGGTTCCAGCTACTATTTTTACGTCCTCTAGCTGGCTACCCTTATACTTTCCTACTCGTAATAAGGTAAAATTAATTTGATAATATAGTTATCGTAATATTATTTCATTATTATATTTTTGAAAAACATATTATTTGAATAGGTGGAACCATAACCCGAGTTATGTGGGGATATCTGAGGAGCTCGAAGATATTTGGCTACTGTTAGATCAACGATCGAAAACCGACACTAGTTTTTAAAATTTTTTAATTATATAATATTTATGTAAGGATTTCAAAACTAATATTAAATAGATAATAAACTTTATTATTTCGTACTATAGTTTGAACGGATGCCATACTTCAATCCGAGAATTCAATAATGCATACTGCCTGAATTTTTGGTTAATCTCAATATCTGACACGTGAATGTGTCATTGATAGTTTATGCTAAATCAAGTGATGTGAAAGTTCAGTTTTAGACAAACTAGACAAACTATTCCATCGCCACTCCAAGACATAAGAGCACTGCACAAAATCGACTTGCGAGGGAGAAACGACGAAAATTGACCTAAATTCCACAAGGAATATGTCAACATTTGGGAGCATGGTACGATTTCTTACCTATTCATGAACCAATTATCGTTTAGGAATTGGGAGGGGGAAAACGCCCCATTGGGCGCGCACTTTCAGTGTATCTTTCTACCACATCACTGAAAGTGCACACCTTGCGCAGAGTGTTTTTCCTTTCCCATTTTCAACCCCTGAAAAGTTTCTAGAACTTGAGAATCTTGATATTCATTTTTCAGATATCTCGAGAATCCTAAGATATTTTCATATTAACCAAGGTACATTTTTGTTTTGTTTTTCATTCGTTGCCCACCCAATTGCCTATACAAATGGGGGTTTTACTCCCCCTACTCTATCAACTATCTCGGCCACCTCCCTCACCCCTAAAAACTTCTCTACACCATTGTTTATAGTTTACTTTCAAGAGTTTAACTTTTTTGACGAACATGTTTAATTTTGTTTTAGGGAGACAGTGTGTTAGTTTTAAGGTGCGTTTGAGTTTACGATGATGCGGTGGCGCTCTGAGACCCACATATTTCATTTGTCGTGTCAAGATGGGACCATTCCATTAGAAGCCCATCGTATTGTAACTCAAGCTTCGAGTTCGCAGTGCTTATATGATCACGGGTTGTAGTCTAATTATGGGTCTTAGTTGCCGGACGTTAATATACAATCATAGGTTAGAGTATGACTCGGGAGCCCTTTGACGATGGGTATGAGACCATAAGTTTAAGTTTCGCCTCACTAGAAATAAATGCTTTGTTGAATCGATACATAAGTTTGAGATTATAATCGTAGGGATAAACTCAGGGGTTTTTCAGTATAATCCACTTTTTTTTCTCCACCACCACCAAAGGCAATATCATCAACCTCCTTTTTGTCCAAAATTGGTGACGAAGTTGGGGGCAAGTGCATTGTCAAGTGGCGAGTGATTGTTGTGTTGGACAAAAGCTGGAGATCATTTAGAGTCAACAATAGTTGCTATGATTAAATCACTCATTATTAACTACAACTATTGTCACCCTGACTCGACCTTCAGCAACCGCTATCCCCCAACTTGACCTTCAACTTCTCTCCACCACCACTGTTGCTCACCCATTGATAGGGCTTTTGTATCCAACTTTGTCATTTTTTCAAATAAGTGAGAGGCCATGGATCTTGCTTTTGGTGGTGAGGGAGAAAAATTATAACTTGGTTATATTGGAAAGTCATTAAGTTTTTCCCTACGATTATCATCTCAAACTTCTGTATCATCCTCTTTCGGTTAGGTGAAACTGAATCCGTGACCTCATAATTACTGCCAAGTGGCCTCCAAAGTTATACTCCAAACCGTGACCCCACATTAATTGTTAGATCTGGTGCCTTAAGTGTAGTATTTTCATCTAAGTACACTTGTAATTTTTTCGAACAAATAGGTTAATAAAATTATTTATAAATTACATTAATAATTTGTATATTTTTCTCACATTGTTTTTGCACGCAAAGTAAAATGGAAGAAAATATTTCTCATTGATTTTCTAATGTTTAACTAGCATTAAGCTGTATTATGTGATTGGATTGTAATATAGAAAGACAACTTATATTAGTAGACAAACCTAAACATGTCATTAGTCTAATCGGAAATGAAAAAATCAATTAAAAGAATAATATGTCGTCTATCAAGTCCAATTAGAGAGATGCCTTGTCTTAGGCATCAGAACAGATGACTCTCAGAAGATAGAGACATAAATGTGACTGACTGGACTGACAGTACATCAGACTAGACCCAAACAAAATAGATCATGAATCTGTTTATGGATTTATTCACTTGTGACATTCATAGTGTAGCATACCAAAATCTTGACTGGATGGTGAACTATGTATGCGTGACTCGTGCACTTTAATGTAAGTAAAAGTTTGAGTTCAAATAGATAAGGAATCGAAAGTTGGTGTATAGGGTGTACGACTTCTGTAATATGTAGTGTAATTCACAACAGTGAAATTTATAGCCTAAAACACGAGTAAATGATATCCTCTCATTGGCATTACATGGTTGACGAAAAGTAAACCTAGCCACGGGTTATTCGTCTTTGTAATGGATGACTTGATCACTATTTAATTGCGATTGACTTTTCATAAAGGAAGATATAATGAATATCATGAGATAAAATAGGATAATATTAGGAGAACGGATATTATTACAAAGAGATTAAGGATATCCTATCAGGGTCACACACTTACGACAACAAGGTAATTGGACGAGCACTAAGTAGTTGCTTTCGTAACGATATGTCACTAGGGAGAGCTCAGTCATGATACTGTAGTGGAATGACTTCGTGACTAAATGAGTTTATAATTAATAAATGAAAAACCAGAATTTTATTATAAATTATTTGAGGCTCAACTACATATGTCCAATCGATCCATTCACTAGCTCGTTGAAACAAAAAATGAACTACGTGTTTGAATAAAAATGAACGAAATGAATAGGTAAAGAGAAATGGAAAACATTCAGTAATGATTATGATTTTCTCTTAAATGGCGAAATGGATTCATTTGGAAATGAATGTAGTTTTCAAAAAATAAAAATGATATGGAAATGATCCATTCCTATATGAATTACTTAAAAAATGATCAGAAGAATGCATTTATGTTTTTGGACTGTTTTGAAGTCCGAAAATGAAAATAAACCATTCGGCCATAGTGAACATGTTGAGTTGTGAAATATTGAACATATTTTCTCAAAATTTTATCAATGTCAAAATCGTCAAAATTTTATTAGGGATAAAATCATCAAAATTTTACTATGGGTAAAATAGGAAAGGGAAAATTGTTTTATCTATAAATATTAAAATTTATTTTGTGAAATAGAAAAACTAAATCGGGTTAGATCACATTAAAGAGTATTATGTTAAAAAGGAATAGGAAGTACTCGTAATTGGACTTGATGTGAGAGAGACCCAAAAACCCTTCATTAACATGAAAGGGGTGACAATCCTAGTCCTATTCTAAGTAAGATGTTTTTCTATTTGAAATAAACCACTAAAACTAAACAAAGGTTCTACATTCTCTTCTTATAAATAGATGACACCGGTAGAGCTATTAACACAACTTTGAGAGATTGTTATTGTGCAGAAAAATAGAGAGAATTTATTCTAAACCATTACATATATATTTTCAGAATAAAAATTCTACCGGCTTCTTTTAAGAAGAGAGAATTTTCTTTTTCATCCCAAAATGAGAGAACTTTTCCTAGTTATGTGTTTAGATTCAATTGGTTTGAACCCACACTCAAAGCAGTTCGTCATACAAGAATAACAGAGAAGATCATTTGGTTGAAAGTCGAGAACACTAAAAGTCCGCTAAGTGAAAACACATGTACGAATTCAATTAAGGTTTATTTCTATAAATATCACAAATCGGGTTGGATTTCAAAATTTTAATTGTTTGATGTGCAAGAAATTATTTTCAAACCAGGATTTTTCCAACATTAACATTCATCAACTAGGAGCCTTTGTTATACTACAACCGTGACCGTATAAGCACTGCAAACTTGGAGCTTGATTTGCAATGCGATGAGCTTTTAAGACAATGGTTCCATCCTCATACGACAATAGAAATGTATAGGTCTCCCAACGCTATCACACCACCGTCAACTGAAATATACCTTTAAGCTTTCACAATGTCCACTTCAAACACGAACACAATTAAATCGGCCTCCCCACATTTTCGACCTTAAAAAAACCCTAAACCCGACCAATGATAGAGAAGCTCAAAACGCGTCTAACTAGGCCTATTTTCCTACACAGTCAACAAAACGTGTTAGGACGTGGTTTCACCTTTTCTCTCCAAAATTTGTGTATTCTAGTAAATATCGTAGAAATTGGCCTATTTCGTTATATTTTTCAAAAAATTATTATTATTTTGACTAATTTAGCCAATATAAAAGAGTTGCATTAATTAATTAACAAAGAATTTTACAACAAAAAAGCATAATGATAAATTTAATTTTTAATATTATTTTTTATTTTGATCTTAATTTTTTATTATTTTGATCTTTATTTTTAAAATTTTAATTAAAATACTTTTTTTGATGAAAAGTTGAATTTAAAATTTTAATAATATTAACGTAGCAACTTGTATTGTAGTCCAGATGTACTTTTTTTAACATTTTAATTATTTTTTTAAAGTACATATAAATTATCACATAGGCTACTACATTACAAACGTTAAAATTTTAACAGTCCATTCAAAATTTCAAAAAAAAAATAATTTAACTAAAATTTAAGGATTGAAAATCAAAATAATCTAAAAATAAAAATTAAGGCTAAAGTAATAAAAAAATTTTAAAGCTAAATTTATATTTATCCATTATAAAAATTATAGTTTTTAATATAATTATTACACATAACAAGAAATTTATTCAATGCATCTTAAATAATAAATAAAACTGTTAATTATTACATTTAGTTAGAGGTGATCATGAGTTGAGTTGAACTATAACAAAATTTCAAGCTCATTTGATAGGGCCTAGTGGACTTAAAATTTTGCTCAGGTCCGGTCCGAATAAAAAAGTTAAAACCTGAGTCTGGTCTGGCTCGCTTGTATTAATTTTTTCATATTATTTTTTATATAAAAATAAATTTTAAAAATATAATACATCAAATGCACTAAAAATGTTAAAATAATTATTTCCCAATAAATTGAAAATAAATTTAAAAAAAATTTATACTTAAATAACACTAAGATAGGTACAACTTAACAAACAAATGCCTCTAAAATAGTAACGAAATTAACAATAAAACAAAAGTTATACAACGAGGTAGAGGTGTTCATGGGCGGGCCGGGCCGGGTTCGGGTCGGGCTCAACTAAAAAATCATGCCCATTTATTGGGCTCGGGCTGGGCCGGACCCAAAAAATGGGCTTAAAATTTTGCCCAAGCCCGACCCGGATAAAAATACTAAAACCCGGGCCCGGCCCGACTTGTCTGTATTAATTTTTTATATTATATTATTATTATTTTTAAATATATATAATACATCAAAAATACTAAAATTATCAAAATAAATATTTCCCAACAAATTGAAAATAAATTTTGAAAAATATGTAGACTTAAATAACACTAAGATAAATGCAACTTAACAAGCAATTGCTTCTAAAATAATAAAAAATTAACAATTGCCTTTAAAATAATAAGAAAATTAACAATAAAATAAATTTTATACAATATCCAAACAATAACAACAAAATAATAGCAATATAATAGTAAAATTGTAGCAAAATATGGAGAAAACAACAAGAAAATAACATTTAAAAATAAAAAAAATATGCAGATTTTTTTTGTCCTTTAGTGAACTCAGGCCGGGCTTGGGCTAAAAATATCTTACCCGAGGCCCAGCCTATTTTTTAAACGGGCCTTATTTTTTATCCAAGCCCATTTTTCGGGCCTATATTTTTGCCTAAACCCTCTCACATTTCGGGCGGGCCTTCAGAACGGGCCAGGTAGCTCGGCCCATGCACACCTCTACAACGAGGGTGTTTGATAAACAGGGTTTTGAGCCTCTTTTAGTTGATTTGAGCATAAATGAAGTATTGAGTAGTCAAACACCCTAATTGCGTGTTTGGTGAATGGAGGTTTGCAAAAGCATATTGAACTAAAACCTCTAAAAAAAAAAAGTTGAGATGCCCAACTTTTTCACAGTTGATTGGGAATATGTGGACTGACATATTTGATCATACTTGCTTAAAATTTACTTGACAAATTTATATTAAATGAAATATGCTACTTGACAAATTTATTCAAAGTGTGACATAATTATCACTAATTTACATACTAAGAACATGACATAATTATCACTAAGACTATAATTTACATTTATATTGGTACACTATTAATATTTATCAATTTCCACAAGGTTAATATTTACAAATAAGGAACTTTAAGAAATTTGTTTATTTAAATTTTAAAAAATATTCACTAATTAATTTCCATAATGGATGGTTTAATCCATTGGTAATACTGTTCTATTTCAATAATTTCACCCAATAAAGACTAAAGTATTATAAACAAATAAATACTTAATAATAAATTGTGTCATGCCCTTATTTGTCATTTTACACATATCAGCTTTCAGCTATAAGCTAAGTTTTACCAAACACTTCTAAATAAAATAATTAATAGAACCAGTTGATCAAACTAATCACTGTAATTAGTTATCAATCAATTGCCAAACAGGACCAATATCCAAATAATAACAACAAAGTAGTAGCAATATAATAGTGAAATAGCAGCAAAACAGTGGAAAAACAACAATAGTTTTTTTTTTTTTTTTTTGCAAATTCGGTCCGGGTAAAAAATGATTTACCCGAGACTCGACCCATTTTTCAAGCAGGCCTTTTTTTTTGCCCAAGCCCATTTTTGGGCCTATTTTTTTTACCCAAACACTTCCACTTTTTAGGTGAACTCGGTCCGACCCATAATCGAGTTTAATAATTTAGTATAATTTTATTATTAATTGTATAAACAAATATATTAGGTTTTGTTTTAAATATCACCTTAATCAATATTCAATGAATTAACATTTCTTTCTTTCAAAAGGAAAAAATTACAATTTTTGAAGGGCAATATTAACTTTTTACCATTAATTTATATATTATGCAGGTTACAATTTTGAGGCAAATTCAACATTGGAAAACTTGTTAAATAATTATGAATGCTAATTTTTAAAGTCAAGTTCATAAATAGTAATTAAAAAGAAACCAAAATAAAATTACTATAAAACAATCAATTTTCTGCTCATAACTTTTATTTTTCCTTTTTCATCCTTCTATGATCAAAATTAACAATATATTAAGATTTACATAATGTAAATTATGTAATAGGAATATAATTCTCCTTTTTAAGAAATTTGGAAGACTCAATTGGCATGAGTATTATTATCAATACACGAAGATATGAGTTCGAGTGTGCTGAAACGCATTATCCTTCTATTTATGGGTTGGGAAGAACTATAATGAAATTATTAAAAAAAAAACCCTCATTTTTAGAAATTTTCAATTTATCTATTAAAGATATTATATATGCAAAATATTTATTTTTAAAGTATACAAAATACATTTATAAAATAAAAATATTTCACAAGCAGGATTAAGGGTTGATGATTATCCAGGGATATATTAAAATATTAAAAAATAAATTTAAAAAAGACACATGTCAATTTTAATACTGCTTGTGGAATAAAAAATATTGATAAAAACACAGATATAATAAAAATAAAATAATTAAAATATGATACAATGTATTGTAAAAAAATACAAACACTATAAAAAATCTCAAATTTATATATCTATACTAATAATAATAAAACCCCTAATTGAGTTGGTGTTACGAGTTAACCAAATATTAACTCGGTTAGAAAATGACTAATATATATATTTTATTAAATGACTACTACTATTATTTTGGTTGTCTTTTTTATTATTATCTTTTTCGTACTTTTATATAGTTTTTAAATAGAAGAACTAAAATTTACATATCTAGAGATTAAACTCGTATCCATTGGATTTATAAACAAATTCTTTCATTACACCAATAATATTTATCGAGTAAACTTTAAAAAAAATAAACTTTTAACATAAAATGTTTTATCTTACCAAATTTGTGTATATAGATAATGTCATCGATTGAGTTGGTGTCATGAGTTAACTCGACACCAACTCGTAATTAATGTAGTTATTTATGAGTTTAAATTTTGTTTTACTCATAATTTAATCTAATTTTTATTTTAATATCGTACATATTTCATGTGTTATTATGATTAATTCGTCTCAAACATTAAGTTTCATTATTTATTGTATATTATTTTTAAACACAAATTTATATTCTAAATACGTGATTTGTACATTTTTAATATAAATAATTAAAGTATGAAAATTTATATAAATTACATACAATTATCATAAAAATAAAAATAATCCAAATATAAGAATTTTAGTAAATTAATATTATAAATTCCCCTGTTGAACCAAAACCATGTGACAAACCCACCTTGCCAAATAATATTGTAACTAAATTTGTTACTTCGGCTCCATTTCATCATCAAACAAATACACTAACATCAGCAAAATTTTGTTTTCGATTTTATTTTAAATTAAAAAATACTTTTTTATTTATTTATTTAATTTTAAAAAAAAAAATTCATTGAACTCTTCTCTCTTTCTCTCTCTTTGCCCTTAAGATGGCCACCTCAGTTGGCTCATATAATCTCTCTGTCAGTTTCCCTTACCTGTTTTTTATTAACCAGTGTAAAAAGATTTTCAGACAAAGTTCAAAGAAACAGTTTTTTTCTTGTCAGAAAAACATAATTGAAGTTAACTATAAAACACCCCCCATCATCATCTGTCTCTTCTGAAAAAAGTTTGAATCTTTTCTCTTCTTTTTTTTTTCTCAGAAAATTGTTATGAAACATGGAAAATGAAGGAGACCATGTACTGAAGAATGGTGAAGGAACAAGCAGCTGCAATAGCAACAACACTCTTAATCCTCCACTTCAAAGGGTACTTTTATTTTTTATTTTCTTTTGTCTTGCTTGATAAAAATCATAGCTTTTATTTTTGTCCATTTTGAACCTTTTAGCTGTTTTTATTGCTTAAAGATCATGAATTTCTTGTCCTGTTTTTGATCTGTTTTCATTTTTTTTTTAAAAATCAAAGAGAAAATTTGAAGAATTAGAGTTTCAACTAAAAAGTGAAAAGCCTTTGTTGCGGTCTGCAAATTTTTGGGCAAAAATATTGTGTTAGATTGTAAGGTATATATAGGTTTATGTGGAATTTTATCAAACACTAAGCAATCATAAAGATTAAAACTAAGCCATGTTAAACAATTCTTCATAATTGTTGAGGGTTGATGGACTCATTCAAGAGAAGTTTTTGAAGCGTGGTCCAATTGACGGGACAGCTGACCGGACCCCAATAACCGAAGGTACAATCTTCCACGAGTGACGCATATGCCATAGGTCAGGGGTTCGAACCCCTTGGTGGATGGCTGTATGTTCATGTACGGTTGAGGGGCTCCCAGCTCTGCCGTATGTGGCATGCTGGCTCTCGGTAGAGCACGGGAGACAAAACCTTCCCAAGGGACAATACTTTCGGTTGTTGGGGTCCGATCGGTTGCCTGACAGACACACTTTGAAGATTTCTCCCCAACCGCCTCTCACCAATAATAAATGAGGATGGATAATTAAGGTAACAGTTTCAGCTTCCCTTCATCCTTTTGATTCCATGAATATCTATTGATTGAAGCTGTTCTTTTCATTTGAGATTGTAAGTTGATTGAATTGGTAATCTATTGAAGCTAAGGATCCTAATATATCTGCCATATGAATATTGATTGAATGATTTAAAATATTGATTGAATGATTTAAAAGTTGCAACTTCTCTTCACAGTTTGCAGATTCAACTGAGATAATCGAAGAGACGCCACACGATCAGCACCGAAGACAAGATGATCTCGTCTTAGAGATACCAAATCGAAGTGTCGAGGATGTGAGGGAGGAGTTTGTAAGAATAGACATGACCTTGACACCAACAGCTACTCCTAGAAGAGTCAATTTTTCACCTATGCCTAGTCCTATTTTTAACAGATTCGACGAGTCCCCTGTCTATTCATCACCGAAGAGTAAACCGTCCTTAAAAAGCCTCCTTCCGAAGTTGAGTTTCAAATATCGAAACACTAATTTGGAGATCGAGAAGGCTGCTATCCTAGCACTAGGAGGTTCGTCAGCAGATATACAAGGAAAGCCTCGTATCCCAAGAACGTTTTCTCTCTCGAAGATTTTCACACCGAGAGCTAAAAATACTTCATCATTACCTGGTACTCCGATTGCACATTCGAACCCCGAGTCCACACACGGCGGGCAGGTAAATTAGCCTTCAACAACCCAATTTTGAACTACAAACACATGAACCAGGATTTATGTTGTACTTTTCCAAAGTTGTCAATTCATCATGCTCGTTACATTCATTGGCACTTATATACATAACCGATGCTTATATACTCCGATACTCCCACTGTGTGTTGTACTATTTTCTACTTGATTCTTACAGAATTGCTCACTTTACAGAAAGGAGGGATCACCGGACCACCCATTCATCGTTCGCATTCAGTGCCGACGCTTAACAAAGATGGAAGCATAACGCAATTGGATTCTTTTGGCGGTGTATTTCGTGTAATTCCTACAACTCCACGAGTAGTCAAAGGAACAGTTGTAACAACATCAAACCTAGTTATCAAAAGTGATATGGGTAATTTTTCGATTAACTCTACATTCTTATGATTACGTATGGTATTTTCATATGCTGGCAAAATTTTCGATTTTAGCTTTTCTATGCTTGTGATAACCAACCTATGTCATATGTTAGTCTTATTGTTCAGATGGAAACGATGATGATGGTGAAGATATTCCTGAAGAAGAAGCTGTTTGTCGAATTTGCTTGATCGAACTCGGAGAAGGAGCCGAGACCCTTAAGATGGAATGTAGCTGCAAAGGTGAACTTGCCCTTGCGCACCAAGAATGTGCCATAAAATGGTTTAGCATCAAAGGTAACAAAATGTGTGACGTGTGCAAGAAAGAAGTTCAAAACTTACCCGTCACTCTTTTACGGATTCAAAACGCTCAAGCTCATAACATGAGAGGACCTGGGGCACGAATCGAGTCTGCTAGATACAGGCAAGTATTTCGGTTCAAGATTATCTTCAACGATTGCATATTTTAACATGAAAGTACTTTTTTCGCAGGGTTTGGCAGGATGTCCCTATTCTTGTCATTGTCAGCATGCTTGCTTACTTTTGTTTTCTCGAGCAGCTGTTGGTAAGTTTAGCAATTTCCAAAAATTTCCCTTCATTACGAACTTTTTAGCTGTTTCTAAACTTGCTACGTGCTCAGGTTTCGAAAATGAAGTCCGGTGCTATCGCTATCTCTCTTCCGTTTTCATGTATATTGGGCCTCCTTGCATCCATGACGTCGACGACAATGGGTAACTTTCTTTCGATAGTCTCATTTTTGCAAATTTCATTATCCGTCTTACGGTACCTTGTTTTTCTTTTCAGTAAGGAGAAAATATGTCTGGCTTTACGCTACAATTCAATTTGCGCTTGTGGTTCTTTCCGCTCATCTTTTCTACTCATTGGTAAAACTTAGAATTTAGAAGTCTCAGGTTATAACTTGCATTATTCGGATATAGAACCTTATATTGTGTTTCTTGTGATCGACAGCTCCATGTACAGGCTGTTCTTTCGGTTCTTCTCTCGGCATTTGTTGGGTTTGGGTCCACAATGTGTGGAACCTCTATTATTTATGAGGTTTCGGGAGCGTGGGAAAGGCGGCACATAGAGTCAAACCAACCGCTTAGTTCTCAAGAGGTACCACGGCCCAATCAAGCACCGGTAACGGCACCATTACAAACACAAACGGATACGAACGCCCATGGTAATGAACCCGAAAGGAGAGTTTTAGAAAGTGGGAATGCCAATTAAGTTTAAAACATCTATAAGGTGTAAAAAATGGTGTTCAATGAAAGTTTTCTGTTGTACATATACCATCTCATTGTGTAGAGATGCTTTACATGCTTGTCTATTGTTGATTTTATTAAACGTTACTTGGGGAAAAAGCTTTTTTACTTTTTTGTTCTTTCGGTTCAATTTCAGTTCCAATAATATGCTATAATAATCCTTCAATTCCCATAAATTATTGGTTAAATTCTGGTATAGTCCCTATACTTTCCAAAAGTTGTGAATTTAATCATTGTACTTTTCAAATTAATTAATTTTAATCTTTATATTTTTCAAATTTTAAAATTTTAATCGTGATTCAAACAGTAACAATGAAACCCGTTTAGTTAAATTCAATTACTAATCATATACTATACGTATAGTTGTTTACTGCATTTAGATTTTGAAAATAGTAAAATTTAACAAATTAAATAGTTATCATTTAGTAAGGTCATGAATTTTAAATTTGAAAAGTATAAAATTAAAAATGATCAAATTAAATACAAAGACTAAATCTCACAATTTTCACTTTCGCAAAATATAGGGGTCAATAGCAGAATTTAGCCTAAATTATTTCCACAAATCAAATAAGAGATGGATCAAACAATCAATTTTATAGCTACTAACAATAAAGATTATGGAGTGAATGCTCAAAAGAAGAACTCAACATATAACTAAATGAAGGCATTTCAATTTCCTATCATCAACTTATACAAGCTTTAAAATCAAATGAAATGAAATGGAGCAAAACTTTGTGAAAGGGCATAAATTGTTCATCTAAGAAACCAATTGCAGTGGTATAAAGTTACATACTTGCTGAAAGATTGTCAGTCTTCTAGTCATATTGATGTTTACAGCTCAAGAACGAACGAAAAATGTGCTCTTATAACCGATTCCCGAAGGTATCAAAAGTTGAAACCGAAACCACCACCACCACCACCACCACCTGGAAATCCTCCTCCAAAGCCACCGGGAAACCCGCCATCAAACGTAAATGTGAAATGCTGTCCTCCACCACCACCGCCAAACGGATTGAAACCACCACCGCCCATACCTATGTCTTCAATATCTTCTCCTCTATCATACCTTGTTCTTTTTTCCTCGTCTCCAAGAACCTGTAAGCAACAATTCATTCATGTAAAGAACAAATGGGATTGATAAAGAAAGTTAAATATTAATGAATCATATACCTCGTACGCAGCAGCGATTTCTCGGAATTGTGCCTCAGCTTCTTCTCTATTATCAACATTCTTATCAGGGTGCCATTGTAAAGCGAGTTTCTTGTATGCACGTTTTATTTCAGCTACCGAAGCAGTCTTTGAAACACCGAGAATTTTGTACCAGTCTTTGCGTTTGCTCATCTTTAAAGATTTCTCAGCCCTCATAAGTGCCTCACGGATATTCATATCCTGCAAATCAATTTTTAGCCCTCATGAATTATAGGTACAAGTGATTAGGACAATAGCCAAATATAACTCTCAAAGTTGAACCGGAGGTTATTGCTTAGTGTGTTTTGGTAGGTACCATGGGTCGTGGACTCGGGATACCTATCTTATGCATGGTATCCTCTAATTTGTAACCTGGGTTTCTCACTTAGCAACGATTCTAACAAAGAGTAAGAAACCATGAAAATGAACTTTGGTAGAATTCAAAAGATCTTCAAGATGCACAAATCGAAACGACTACAAAACCAGTCTTAGATTCAAAAAATTGTTATTACGAGGAACCACAAAAGCAAACTGTGTATCTTTAGGTGTAGAAACAAATATGTGCATAGCATGTTACTGATCTAAATACCATAGAGAAGCCTAAAACCATACTCTGGAAGAAGAAAATTTTAATCGAGATAATTGTCATCCAAATTTGATATTATGACTAACCTGAGGTGATTTCTCAGCTGCCGATTTTAGGTCTTCAACGGCACCTTCCCAGTCCTCTGTTAAAAGTTTAGCTTCACCCCTCTGACACATGCACACATAGTTAAAGAGCGAGAATTACGGCATAATGTACTTCAACCAATTGCAGTATAAAGTTCGACAAAGTGAATCATTATCATTTGACTATACAACAAACCTGTACTAAAGCTTCGAGAAGTTCCTCATCAATGTTAAGCGCCTCAGAGCAACTACTTAAAGCATCCTTCCCTCTTCCGAGCCTAACCAAGACCTTACATAATCCAAGATGAAGATGCACGTTATGAGCGAGATGATTTGGGTCCAATGCAAGTGCTCCTTTGTAGTCCTCAACGGCAACGCGCAGCTTACCCTTGTTTGCATTATCTTCCGCCTATACATTCCAAGAATCGAAGTATCTTGATAAAATAAGGCCAATACCCCATGTATCTAAACCCTATAGGCCTACACTAATCTCAAACAAACAAAAAAAACAGGTAAAAGTACTATGGAGGCCCTTATATTGGGGTAGAATTGCATTTTGCCCCTTTTACCAAAAAAAGAGCAAATTAGTCCATACATGTTAAATCAAATAGCAATCTGGTCCTTTTATTAAAAATTCCATCCATTTTTACAATTAAAAATTAGTCCTTGTATGTTAGCATAAGGTACACGTGACACGCTACATATAACTATCTGATTATGTTAATAACCACACCAGTTTTTAACAGTAGAAATAAATTAAATTTTTAACAGAAAACATCAGTTTGCTCTATGATAATGTAAAAGGACTAATTTGCCTATTTTTTGAATAAAGAGGACAAAATGCAATCTGACTCTTAATACAGGTGCATCCAAGGTACTTTTACCAACAAACCAAAAAGGAGAATTTGGAAACATGATTGGTGGGCATACACTTTTGGTCTTCTTCAATAAATTTTTCAATCTAAAATATGCTTTCTTCAGTTCACCGTGCTCTGGATCAAGGCGAAGACCTTTCTGGTAATGCCTGAAAAGATCATGTATTATAACTATAAATCCCAATTATGTATGTGATTTCAATAGCTCATAAACGAGAAAAATTTAAACAAACCTTTGGGCAACATCATGATCTGCTAAATAGTAATAAGCATGACCACGGAGGAGTAAGGCCTCAAGATTGTTCTCATCTTCCTTGAGAATAAACCCGGATTCGGAAATAACACTAGAATAGTCTTTAGCCGCTAAAAGCAGTTTCAACTTTAGCATCTTAGCCTGCAGCAAATGAAGCATATTAGAGTTTATGAATATTGCTATAAAAAATAAAACAGAAATGGAATGTATGTGCTACCTTCGAGCATGCTGGAGAAAAAACAAGTACAACTTTATCCACATAATCCAAAGCTTTTGTATAATCCTTGGACTCAAATAAACTGAAAGCTGTTTCCAAAGCACTTTGAGCCTGATGTAACTGAGATAGTTCCTTTTCAGCAACAGAATTTCTCGGTTTTAGTTCTAGAAACTTTTTGTAGCTTTTCTCCGATTCCTCGTATCTGCAATGAAAAAGCATTTTTAGTACAGACAAATGTCATCAAAGACTTCAGGATAGCTCAACAAAATCATAGTTTCATAATAGTTTGCATCATTTTTTAACCAAAAATGTGAAAGGAAAAGAGAGTACTGTGAATGATAGATTACAAGTGTATATATATATCCAAACTTCCTATGATTCAACAATACCGGCATAGCTGACGTAAAAGAGATGCACGGCGCATATATGCTTCTGAAAGTGCTGGATCTGCCTCAATAGCAGCATTGAGATCATTGAGTGCCTCACTATAACGCTTCACTTTTATACTCTGTGAAACTCTCTCGAACAACTCAGCAGCATTTCCTAGATTTCCATCTACACATCCAAGTTGAAATGTTAAGCAAAGACATATTGAAAGTATATGCAATGGTTGCAAACTCCAAGAACATTAATTCCGATATTCAAAAAACAAGCACTGGCTATTTGGCTCCTCAGACTTAAAACATCATACAACAATGAAACAGACGATGCATTTATATGAAGACATTGTTGGGCGGCTAGTCTAGCCAAGTGGTAGTGTTCTTACCCACTAATGCCATATAAGGGCATGGATTTCAACCCCACCAAGGAGGCCAAAATGCTAAACATTTCCTTGGTGGCGAGGCGCTCCCCAAACTCCATGAACCCGTTGGGCTCTCCTTGGAGTCGGGAGACAAAACCCGAGGCTATAACTGAGCAAAGATACCCCAAGCACAATACCTCCACTGTTTGAGGGCCCAATCTGCTGCTCAATGGACAACACCTGAAAGACTTCTCCCGAAAGAGAGCTGATTCCCCTCAACACTTCTCAATTCATTTCATATAGTACATTTTGAAGAAAGTTCGAACACAAAAACGGGTATTTTCAACCCGAATTATCCAATAGACAAATTCTAATTCATCAATGTTCACAGTAGAAGGCTAATGACTAATTACCAAATATGATGATAAACCATAAAATATGATAAAACTATCCATCCTAACCCAATTAAGATCCAATATATTTGATAATCATTTTACAAGATAATGGCGATTTTTGCATATCATAAAATTCAAAACTTTTTCCCATTTGCAATTTTAAAATTTTCATTTTATTTTTCTCACAATTCTACTCAAGTTGGATGAATTAATATAGCAATGCATAAGCAATTAATAAAAGCATAAAATGACTAAATGACTATATAAAAAAAAACTGATTAAAATTTCCCTTTTTCCCTTCGAAGACTTCCGACTTTCTCACAATCTTTAACCCAAAAACATCATTTAACCACACTCAAACAAAACCCCAGATAAGGTTAAAGCTAAAGCACACTAATTTTATTAAAAAAAAAAAAACACAGATCAAATTATCAAATCAGCAACAAATTAATGGGAATACTTCAAAAAAACACAACAAAGTTAAAAAAGAAAACTAACCCAAAGCAGAAACGAGAGGCTGAAGAAGCAAATGCTGACAAATCAATACAAAATTCAGTATAAAAGCTGTGTAGACAAGTCCATTCCAAGCCATTGAATTGAAGGCCCAGTTCAAACTCAAACTCTTTAACATTGTTCTTCCTTCAGTTCTCTATAAATCAATAGATTTACATAGGAATACTTTTTTGATGTTTAATTGGCAAATTTTTTTGGATTTGGGTATTTTGAGAAAACCAAATATTTGTCAGTAAATGAAAATAAAAAATTAATGGAATTTGAATTTATAAAAAATTTGTTCGAATTTTTTTTAGAAGAAATGATCGACGATCCGAGGATTTGCATGTCATTCCACGTTATTTCAACCAATTGATGGAATCCACGTAGAATTTAATGGGACCAAAGTGTACGTGGAATTTTTAGCAGTAGAATATTGACACGTCATAGAATAAATTTTCTGTCGACTTGAGACTGGCCCAATTCAAATAATTTCCTGGATTTCCTTACTGTTGGGCCATAAAAAAGCCCAAAGAACTAGACCTATCCATAATTTTGATTCTTTTTAAATCATTAAAAAATTTAAAATGAAAACAAAATTAAAATCTATAGAAAGTAGTAAAAAATATTTAAAATTCAAAATTGTCCAAAAAAAGTTTTAAAAAATTCAGTACATTTATAAAAAAATATTTCTAATTTTTTTTAAATGACTATCAATTTCAAAACTTAAATAATCGGAAAAAAATCTAAACATTTAAATTTTATAAAAATTCAAAAATCTTTTCAAAAATATTACCAATATGGAATATCTTTCTATATTCTTTGTAATTGATTTTTAGTTTGATATACTACTTTTTTGACGAAATTTTTATTAAAATTTACAAGTGATATGGTACTGTTTATTAAAAAATTTATCAAAATAAAAAATCTTTTCTTTTATGGAATTTTTTTTCAGTTGGATGAATATTTTATAAAAAAAACCAATTTTACACAAATGCCATTTCAATTTTTTCCTCTCAACTCTCAACTAATCAACTAAGCACCCTAAGAGTGAATTTAGATAGGCGGTGAAGTTAGATAGGCGGTGAAGTGTAAAGCGATGCGTTTAGCTTACTTTTTATTTCAGTCTATAGTATTATTACAATATCTAATCTCATCGTCACTGTTATTTTTACACTAACTACAGGTAAACGCATCGCCCATCCAAACCAATCCTAAGCTTCTCAAGTTTGTTATTCTAATAACCAACTTGGCAACATTAGTAAGCGTAGTTTAGCTAAAATATTCGATAAATCTTTATATTCTTTACAAATTTAAAATTTAACCCATCTATTTTTGAGACTTCAAAATTAAAATCCAATTATTAATACTATTAAAAACTTTTCTTTGTTGAATTTGTTGATATGACACTTTTAAATAATAAAAAAAAGTCACTTAATAATCGTGTAACTAAAAAACGACATTATAATAAACATGAATTTAACAAAATAATTTTAACAATGTTAAAAATTGAACCCAAAGTTTGAAATCTGACTAAATTTTTAAAAATAAAAAATACAAAAATTAAATTTCATAGTTTACGAAACCACGATATAATGATTGATTCTTAATTAAGTGATTGGGATTTAGCTCTTAATAGCTTTACTTACCAAAATACAACACTATATATAAGCCAATTTAAAAAACGTTAACAATGCCCCATATCTGGATGAAGAAATACACAAAACAATGCACTATATAATCTTTCCAGAGTATGATAACAATGTCCATATCTGGATGAAGAGCAATGAAAGCAGAAGTATCATTTTAAAATAATGTGATAATCCATCTCTGTAAATCACATAATATATAGACATTTTACGGTTGTCTCGAATTTATATAGAAAGATAAACTCACATTATGCCAGTGTGACCAATGATTCCCACCAAAGAAACAAATCAAATACGAGATCCACCACCTTAGCAGTCCCTCAAGATGGAAGACAATGCAAGAAAAGATGACAGCACATAAGGGAAAGGATCGACTTATCCTTTTATCGCTTCATTTCTTCAAAACACTGTAAATGAGGGACATTTTAAGGTTAAGGGTGACCGCTTCTCAACGATAAAAACAAAAGAAATGTGAGAACAAATGAGTTATTCGGCCTAAATCATTACTTGAAAAAACCAAAATCCAAAATGTATCCCCAAATAAAACTGAAGCACACCATATGAGTTCAATTAAAATGATATTCTATGACATAGAATATGATTATGTCGCTTCGATTATTCATTTTATTCTTTAAGTACCCATGTCTGAGACATTGTTTGGACATGAGTATGAAGGATATGACCCTCCACTTCAAGGTATAATGAAGAACTTCAAAAAAACAAACCTTTGTCCAGGGGTGAAGCCAAAAATCATTTTGGGGGGGCCAAGATTAAGTTACACATTTTCATGAGAGCTAAAATGTATTTCACCCTTGTATTGGCTTATATCTATATGGTTTTCGAAAGGAATAAACTAAAATTCTAGCATTTTGGGGGGCCAAACTATAATTTTACCATATATTAGCTTAAGATTTAACAAATTTTGAGGGGTCTAAAGCAGCAATTTCCCTTTCTTTTTTCTTTTTTCTTTTTTTTTGGGGGCCCTATCCTTGTCAAACACATACAAATATCCTTGCACGTTTTTGATTCGCTAGAGCGTTAGAAAAAAGCTTATGATGCAGGGTTTTTCTTTTATTCATTTTTTTAATAGAAGGCATGAGTTTGAAGCTTACTTGTATAAATAGGCAGCAATTCCCAAAACTATGCATAATAAGACAATATCGATGCAGAAATTTCGGCTGGATCTCAGCTGGATAAAATCAGAAACTTAAGTCAGATCCAATAAAGAAAAATGAAAAAGGATGCAAATCTACAATTAATGAAGCTATAATGAATCACCTGAGTGACAGTGTGTTTAAGTCTGACATTGGTATTCTTAAGGTCACCAGCTGCCTTATCCACCTGTAAAATGTGTAAGGAACAGAATACATAGTGTAAATTGGTAATCTAAGCAGTTACTAAGGTAGTAAGATGTATAATAACATGATGGTCATGATGTTAACCTTGGTTTCAATTTCATCCATCAAAGGAACTTGCCTATCCAATTCCTGCACGTATCACAGGTAACACTTAAGTAGCAAGCATAAATGTTACAATACATCATATTGAATAGTTTCAAATGACAATCAAGGCAACCTTACCTCATTCATATCATGAGCCATGTTCTTTAAATTATCCAAACCTTCTGAAATCATATCTAAACCTTGGTCCTACATGGATATCAAAAGAAATAAAAAGTTAATCATAGCTCCATCAATGTCGTGCATGCAAGCAAAACACAAGCAAGCTTTCCTTCCAAAGGAAGAAGGATCAAAAACAATAGCATCAGCAAAAGTTCGACTTGCCTGCTTCATTCTTCGCATTTCATACTCCTGCCTGAATTGACTTGACTGCTCAGATTCTTGAAAGTATTCATTATCAAATCGCCCATCTATGAACATTATGAATATGTAAGTACAACAAATCATAAGATCTTCCAGGCAAAAATTTCAGAGGTTAAGAAAGAGTAATTGATAAATTCTGCATGATAAACTATGACAGAAAATTTTCCCATCACAAACAGTCAGATATTAATAAGAGAATGAGTGGTTTTATACTTGGCATAAGTAAGCACCCTCCTTGCTTTATTATTGAAGCAATAAATGGTCGAGTATAAAACTTTTAATATATTTGATATAGCATTCATATGTTTATCTCTCTCTCCCCAACATTTTCTGGGGTTCCCACTATTACTTCTATTTCTCCATCTTTACCTCCTGATTTCTTCTATTTTATCTCAGTCAAGCTATTGTTCTTTATCCATTTTTTCCCAACTTTTCATCTTAAGGTTGAAGCAGCTCTCATAAAACAAAATAACACTCCTCGTATCATTATGTACACCACCACCAAATAAAATGAACCATTAGACCACATCTACCCTTCCCAAAACAAACAAAAACGAAAGTAGGGAAGTATAACATGAAACAAAACCAACAATTTGGTTTTAGAAAGATAATCAAAGACAGTATATCATTGTCTAAAACCATATCATTTGAACGGAACAAGAAAATTAAAGACAGTAGTCTCATTTTTTATTTTGTTATTGATCAGTGAGTCAAACCATTTGTCTTCAAAGATCAGGTTATCCTTATTTCATTCCGCAAAGGTCGTATAAACTAGATTATTTACACAAAAATTTGTACTACGTGTATACAATCTCAATAAATTTCAATGAAGTTAAGAATCACCTGAGTCAAACTTAATTTCAGTACGAGATGCTGAAGGTGCTGAAGACATCCAGCCTCCAGTTTTAGGAGCAGCAGTTCCATCAGGTATAGCTTGAATCCTATCCGGCAATGCGAGGACCAGATCACTACGAGCAGTCATCTCTTCGGTTGAAATCCCTTTAACCTGAAAGCAAATTCCAAAATTTATCCCACTAGAAGTCTGAACTAATTGATTTCTCAAGTCCACAAATACACAATACCCTTAAACATGTAAAATAAAATGCATTATCACAAAAATATAGCCTATGCTTGTGTTACATAACAACACAACCAATCAATTACTAGTAAACGAGCTCACATTTACAATAAACTGTTAAAATTTATTTTTTGGAAATTTTAAAGATAAGATAAGAAGGTAACCTTCTTAACAGCCAACCTCTGCAGTTTAGGGACCTCCTCAAGCAATCGAGCCTTGGTTCGACGAATCTCAGCATTCACCGCAACAGCAGATGCCTTACTTTTCTCCTTGGAAACAAGCTCCGCTTTCTAAATCAAATCGAATTAAACATAATTCAAATTGAAGACATAAAAACCCTAATTCTTGCTGAAAAACTCTCAATTAAACAAAAAGCAGAGAAGACTGACACTCTAAATCGCAAGCTTAAACCTAACAAATCTCAACAAAAATAAGCTTAAACCAAATAGATTAGATCAGGAGTTTACTTGAAGAGCGGATTCAATGTCGGCTTCAATAGCAGCGTATTGGCGAGCAAAGGCATCGTCGCCGGAGATATTTTGGTCTCGCTGCTTTTCGACGTCGTATTTGTCGTACTTCTTACAGATCACATCTACTCTGGTCAATATATCAATGACAGTCATTTTCTTCTTCTTCTTCTTCTTCTTCTTCTTCTTCTTCTTTTGTCTAATTAGCTTCGATGAGTCTACCGATAAATGTAGCTGTTTGGATGAAAAGAAAAGAAAAGAAAAGAAAAGAATTTGATTTCTTTTTTTTCGCCGTTAATATTGGTAACGGATCCAACCTCCAGACTCCAGAGATTCAAAAATTAAAACAGTTTCATGAAAATAAAAAGACAATGAAAATGAACTACAGCCTGCAACACTGTAACTGTAGGGTAAGTTTTCTTTAAAGGGTTAATATACCATCTAGTACCTGAGTTTGGCTTCAAGTTGCAATTTGGCACCTGAGTATTTTTTATTCCAATTTGGTACTTAAGTTTAGCTTCAGCGTTCCATTTGGCAACCAGACCAAACAATTTCACGTGGCTTAATAAATATTTGACATGTGTACTTTAGTAAAAAACTAAGTACTTAAATGAGACAAAGAAAAAAATTTGAGTACTAAATTGAATATTGAAGTCAAATTTAAGTACTAAATTAAGATAAAAAACCTCAAGTATCAAATTTAAAAATTCAATTACTAAAATAAACATTGAAACTAAACTCAGGTATTAAATTGAGACAAAAAAACTAAAGTATTGAATTGAATATTAAAACTAAATTTTCGTATCAAATAATATATTAACCCTTTTTTCTTTGCTATTAGGGCCGTCTAGCCTAATTTGATCAATATAGCAAATCTTTTGGGGTTAAATCCAAAATTAGGCCTCATACTATATTGGTTTTTTTCCCTTACGTACTTTTAAGTGGTAATCAATAAAACCATGAGATGTGACATATTTTTATTAAACACCATATATTTTTGGTAAAATAAATTAACTTTTAATAATTTAATTGGCATTTTTTATCAAAAATTTATATATTTAAGTGAAAAACAATATAGTTTATGGCCATTTTTTTTTTAGTTAAACCCATTTTCAAGTGCAACACTTATATTTCTAAAATGCTTAACTCGCTTTTTAATTTACTCCTTTAAAGTATGCGTTCATTATATTTTTTAGTTAATTTTTTAATGGACACTAAAAAAGCTAATGACCAATCACATAACACCAAATGAGGTCATTTTGTAAAAAAATATATTTTCTTTTATCAAATGTATATAAAAATTAAAAATATATATAAAATATGGAAATAAATATATAAAAATTCAAAATATATATAATTAAGAAAAAAATATAACTCATAAAAATTATTTTAAAAATACGATAAATGAAAAGAAATTAATTGAAATTAATAATATTATTGTAAAATATGAAGAAGAAAAAACTTGTAACTATTATAAAAATTTGTAAATATTATTTTAATTTTTTTAAATTTTATTAAAAATTATAAAAATAAAAAGCTAAAAGATATTATAAAAAATTATATATAAACACTTAATATATATGAAATAATTAAACATATAAAATCTAAAATGTTTTCTTCCTCCTTACTGACTCTAAATGTCTTCTTGGATCAAGCTATGATTATTTTATTAATCAGTCAATAATTTATATTTTCATTAAAATTTGTTATTTTTTTGTTAAAAACATGTTATTAATAATATATTTTCTTAATTAATTGTGTGATTATTTGTCCTTTTCTTTAATTAGTTTTTCATTGATCATTTTAGGCATATACAATACTGAAATACAATTTCTTTGAGCTGATATTTATTTGTAAGCAAGTATAATCTATTATTATTATTATGTGACTTGAAATGGAATAATCATTTTGAAAGAAAGAATTCTAGCTCGTGGTTGATTAAGTTGTTTATGAAATTTATTTTAACATCCTTGTCAAGAGGTAAATTTAGGGGCTGGTAGGGGCTCCAACTCCCTAAAATGAAAATTTAACATTTTTATCTTTTAAAAAATTTTAAAATTTTAAATTAGTAAAGATAAAATTATATTTTAACTCTCCTTAAAATTATAAAAATTTAATTTAATATTTTAAAATTATAAATATATAAACTATTAAAAGTTAAAAATTCATTTCGACCCCTCCTTAAAATAATTTTTGACTTCGCCCGTGATGGTTGTTAATCTTTTCTCTTATCATACCATCAGAATAGAACATCAAATCTATTTTATAGGCTGTCTGGGTATAATAATTTGATAATTTCTTTCTAATTTAGCTTCTTCTTCTTCTTTTTTAAGAAAAATTGCAAAATTTCTTATTTTTGAAAAATAAAAAATATGGATCAAAATTGTTACGAGAATGACATCTTGAGAAACAGTGAAAGTCAACCAACGGCAACTATGGTGGCAGGCAACGAAAGATATGCTGGCTGATTGTCGAACTTCGGAAAGAAATTTCTGGGGGTTTTTTTTATGAACTTTGATGTTCATTCTTTACTAAAGAGAAAATAAGAGATTTTAAAATAATACTAATTTGTGTGAAATCTAGCGTTTAATTTTTAAATAGTTTTTAAATAAAGAATTTTTAATTATTGTAATTAAATTTTTAATTTGTTATTTGAATTGCTAAATATAATTAAAATATATTAATCTATTTAACAAATCAAATATAATAAAAAAGAATTTTCAAATATCATATCAAAAGATTGATATTTTGTAGATAAATAATTTTTTGATAATATTAAAAAAAATTCAAATTATAATTAAAACATTAGTAATATTTTCAACATATAATGTAATTTTATTTCATGTAATCATTATTTAAAATAATAACTACTAAAGGCTATTAAAATATATTGATTATTTTGATTATTCAAATATGCTACTAACTAAAAAAAAATATTATTAAAATATTTCTACAAACAACAAAAAATATTATATTGTAAAATAAACTCTTTACCATTCAATTTTTATTTTCTTAATAGCAAATAAATTGATATATAATAATTTGTAAATAATATATATTGAGATAAAAAGTGTTCATGAGCCGAACCTACATAAAGTATCTAGACTAATTTTTTTAAGCCCAAGCTAACCTGACCTAAAAATAGATTTACTTTTTGCCCAAGCCCAACCCTATTTAAAAAATAAAAATCAAAGCTCGACCCCACTCATATCTGATTTTTTTAAATTAATTTTTATTTAAAAATAATTTATCTGATTTTTTAAAATTAATTTTTATTTAAAAATAATTTTTAAGAAAATATAATACACCAAATGCACTAAAACCACTAAAATAAAAGTTTATTAACACATTAAAAATACATTAAAAAGTGTTTATATTAGAAAAAACACTACTATAAATATAATAAATGTTTCATTATATTAAAAAATACAAATAAATATAACAAATATTTTATTGTATTAAATATAATTTTTAAAATTTTATATTTTGAGTTGGGTTATTTAGTTGAGTAAATTTTTTGAAGTTTTCAATAATGAATTTAATTATTATTGAGTTAATGATTTAATATAAATATATAATTATTATTTAACATATATATAATTAATACAATTAATTTTTATAACTTAATTAATATAAATATATATAGATTACAGACAGAGGTAAATGTGTATTGTGAAGTTAAATGCAAAAAAAATGTTTCATATTATGAATTGAATGGTTGCTTTGCCATATATATGATCTAGAAATTATCTTGAAAAAAAATGCAGAAGTCACATTACCACACATTTCAAATGCACCAATGGTAATTAGCATCTTGATCTTGATGGTTGGCTTCTTGAATATGATGATGATAACACCTGCATGAAAAAGCACGACTGATCAGTCAAAGGGCCATACATGCATCTATCCTTGACCCTTTAGTTATACTAAGAAACCTACCTAAATAGTGTCATATCAGCATATTACATAAAAGATATATAATTTATCTGTTAAACACTAATGGTTGATGATAATAATGGATTCTATCTTCCTTTTAAGTTAGTTTGCATATACTTCCCTACCATTGAGATAAGAAACTGAAAACCTACCAGATGATATTTGGTTCTTTTAATGTAATGATAACAAAAAAAAAAAAAAACCTGTTTAATTCATTTCATTAAATAACTAAATACATACAATTAAACTAATCCCATAATCATTTTAAAATAAAATAAAATTATTTAAAATATTTTTAATTTAATTACTCTAATTAAGATAATTATTTAAATTAATCATTATAATTAAAAAATTTATTAATCCACTTAAAAATTACTAACATATTAACGACTGACATGTTTAAGCTCGAGTTCTTCCTTTTTCTTGTTGCATCTTCCCACCCTTCATTCTTAACTTTGTTTCTCTCAGCCATTATGGAACTCTCTTTTGTAAGCTTTAAAGGAATTGGGTTACCGGGACTTGAATTATGAGACAGGATGAGAGAAATAAGATTGAAGACATGAAACAGAGACTGAAGAAGCAGGGTTTGGATCATGGGTTTGTCGCAGAGATTCACTTGTCTCTGCCATTTTTTAATGGAACTTGAAGATCCACTCTCTTTTTTTTTTTTTTTTTGCAAAAAAAGAGATTCGACTATACAAAACTATTATCCACCATGCTCAAGGTCTGATTTTGTTCTTGGTATTAGCCCTCACCCTGACTCAGATATAGTAAGATCACTTTGGCAAGATGATGAGGTTCCTGGACTCCAAATCCGGCATAAGGATGAATAGATTCTAGTCAAGCTGATTCGGAAACTATCGTGGTGAACGTTGGTAATGTTATGGAGGTACTCACAATGCAAATATATTGATGTCATCTCAGAAAACAAAAACAAAAAAAGGACACAAGAGAAGAGAGACAACGAAAAAAAAAAGCAACAATGGAGGACATCAACAATGTTGAAATAAATATGCGAAACTGGCTTCACAACGGGCTCAGCTATATTTCGATCGAGAATCGATATAAAGATGAAGAAGCAACAACACTGACTTCACACTTAGGATAAGCACAGTGTATTACTAAAAATTTTCAGAATTACAGAACACCCACAGATAAAAATTTATAAATAATGATGATTAAGAAGTTGACATTGAAATAAAAAGTGTTTTGGGATAACTAAAATGGGACCTAGCTTTTGACTAATTCGGACAATTATTTTAATTAGAGTGACTAAATTAAGAAAAAAATTAAAATGATCAAAATAAAACAAACCCTATTTAGAGTGACCATGGCTATAGTATACCCGATATATATACATACATGATAGATTTTAAAACTAATATACTTTTTTTCATTTTCAAGTTTATTGAAGCATCGTATCAATTTGAGTTAAATCATTATTTGACTTTTTTTATATTGGAGCCTAAACTTTTTTTGGTTCAAGTAAAGCCCTCTAAATTTAGCAACTGTTCTCATATTGTTGTCTAAACTAGACAACTATTCTCACATTGAGGCTTGAACTTTTTTTTCAAGTTAGTCCCTAAACTTGACAATTATTTCCATGTTAAAGCCTACACTTTGGGTTTTTAAGGGCTAATTTGGAAATAAAAGTTCAGGCCCCAATATGAGACTAATTACTAGATTCAAAAGCTTAACTTGAACCCAAAAAAAAAATTAAACTGAAGAAAAATTGAAAAGTTCAAGACCAAAATGATTTAGCGTTATCAATTTAAAAATTTAGTGATTGATTTGTTAAAAATATATGAAAAGTTAAAAACTAGCGGATATCTAAATATAGTACGCATATTTACACATTTATGTCAAGAGTTCATACCTGGTATGTCTTTGGCCCTTTCTTAAGAAGATAACCTACACTGTTTAAGTTATCCACAAATGTGTCAATATCAGGAACTCTTAACCCAATTCTATCTGCCAAACTGTAGATTTCCTGAAATAAAGTAATTGGATACCAATGATTTTCCTTTAATGAGAATAAAATTATTTGGTAGACCAACTATAAAAAGCTAAAGTTCATACAGATATGGAGAAGCAATCTTTTTGTTGCAGCTCTGATTGCTTGTTTAAAGCACTTAAAAAGCGCTTTGCTTCTTTTTGTTGACTCATTCCCCCACTTC
This sequence comes from Gossypium longicalyx, assembly GCA_025698465.1. Lineage (NCBI taxonomy): Eukaryota > Viridiplantae > Streptophyta > Magnoliopsida > Malvales > Malvaceae > Gossypium > Gossypium longicalyx. The sequence goes on along the minus strand of CM046995.1, from coordinate 1,429,250 downwards.
GACCAAAATCCACAAATCCATGCTCATCAACATACTTATCGTACAGGGATTCTTTCATTATTTCAACTGCATCCTGCAAAATAAAATAATCCAAAATTTCGAAAGATAATTAAGACAAAAAGGCCTTAGTTCAAAGATTAGTTGTTCTGAAACAGTGGAAGCAGTTTATTTTATCTTCGGTGCCTTGTATAGAATTATATTTTAGAAAGTTTTTATGTAAAAAAGAAATCTAAGACAAAAACTATGCCACTTCAATTTTTTTTCAAGTATTCATGTCGGATTTTAGATATAGGTATGGGTCAAATTATGGTTTTTGTCCCTGTACTGTATTCAACTAGGAGATTTAGTCCATATATTTTAGTTTCGCACAATTTGATCCTTCTACTATTATTAATGTATGCCTTAGTTCAAATTACTAATACTGTTAAAAATTTCGTTCAAATTACTACTATTATTGTAATGGCGTTAGTAATTGGACAAAGACATGATGTTAATAAGAAGAAGAAGATCAAATTATACCAAATTAAAGCATAGACTCAATCCCAAGTTAAGTATAGTATACGATTGAAAACCATAATTTGACCAGTAAGAGGATATGGCCATCCAAATACATTGAAAAACTAGAAAAAAATAAACATGTCCATATTTACTTATATCCAACGCTTATATCCGAATACGAGTAACAACATAAGAGGAAAGATAACTAAATTAATGACTTATCATTTAGCTTCAATCAGACACTATGAACTAACGGACCATTATCAGGTTCCCCCTACCTGCCCAACCTAGAAACCAAGGAAAACTAACCCTCATACCTTAGCATCTTGGACTGTTATTTCTTCTCTCAAATCCACTCGTGCTCGAGCTTGTGTTAGTCTAACCAGACTCTCCAATTGTCTCGCTGTTATAGGCGTGCCATCACCAGATGTATTACGGTCTCTTAGTTGTAAGTAGAATTTTTGCAGGATTTCCGCTGCTGGTTTGGACATCCTAATTGGCAGAAAAGTAAAGAGACAATGATAAAACAACAAAAAATTGCTGTGGCACGCAAATGCAAGTATTCAAAGGTGGAGATCGCCTTTAATTACCTGGGGAAGACATATGTTCTTGCATAAGAAATATATTTGCGAAGAAGTGCACCAGGCAATGGGACAAAATCAGCATCCTTTTTGGGGTCAAGTCTCAGCCTAGAAACTAAAGAACCTCCTTTCACTCTCATAGTTATTGCTTCAACGTTTTGTGATGCTACATTTATAAATCAGAAGTTTTTCTTGTTAGATTCTCTTTCTAAGCTTGATCACTTGCTTGCATAATAAAAACATTTTTTGTTATAAGGCAGATTGGAAAATATAAAAAATGAAACCTTTAGCTATACGTGGCTTTTTCAGTGCTGGTGAACTTTCTCCATATCCTGCATGAAGCTACAACATAGACACAAGGGTAGTTGACATTTTGATTTATAAAACCTTGGCTCAAGCATATAAGCTTATATAAAATGTTGTCAATAAGCTATTTTGTTTTTTTTGTAAGGTACAAAAGTTGAAGGAAACACTCCAATATATAATTTTATTCACTCACTGGAGATGAACAATATGAAAGGGCCAGGGAAGACTACTTAGTACTTACCGACATTATGTGCTCCGAAAGTTGCTTGTCCAGCTGCTCATCAGGTTTATCAAGCAATATGAAAACCAAATCAAATCTTGAGAGCAAAGCTGGACTCATTTTCAAATTTTCATTGACTGTTTTCGCACGGCTGCAGTTGGATATTGGTTTTGTTAATTATCAACAGATAATACCAATATCAATAGAACAAAGTAAAACCAACATAAAATTTATGTATCAGTATGTAAAAGGAAAAAGAAAACACAATAATAGAATTCATAAAGTATTACTTATAATGACCACCAACAGGATTTGCTGCTGCTAAGACAGAAGTTCGAGCAGATAAACTTGCTACCAGTCCAGCTTTTGCAACAGAAACACACTGTTGTTCCATTGCTTCCAGTAAAGCCTGGAGCAATCCTGATGTAAGCAATGCCCGGATGCTTAGAGGTCAAATGATAAATAAAGCAATCAGGAGAAACCTGATGTTCAGCAGACATTTTATCAAACTCATCTATACAGCATAGTCCACCATCTGCCAGTACCATGGCTCCTGCAGCAAATGTATTTGTTACAAGAATGAATATTATCTTATGTTTCCACTATAAAATGACATGTAAATCTTATGTAGATCAGTCCAACAGTTGTCTTGTTCGTGGATGGCAAATACATTTCAAATGAGCTAGCTCATGCCCATCGAACAACAAGGTTGATACAATGAATAATCCAAAATACTATATATAAGCTTTCAAAGAACGGAGAGAAAGAGTCAACTACCAGCCTCAAAAGCATAGTCACTTGTCATAGTGTCCTTCACTACAGCTACAGTTAAACCAGCATTGGTGGTGGCATTGCCACAAACATATATACCACGTGGGGAAACAGCAGCCGCTGCTTGCAGCAGTTGGCTCTTCCCCAGACCTGGATCACCTGGTAAAATAGTAGTAATTGTTAAGAATCAACCTATTGAGTTTATATGCGGACAATATGAAGTGTGAACAGACTGGTCAGTTTACTGGATGCGGATGGTAAGGTGATACAAAGTTTTTTGTAAACATTAAAAGGTAGCTAGAAAGGCTACTTATTATAAAAGGAGCAGATGAAAATAAGCATATACCAACAACAATGACATGGATGTCTCCTCTGACTGGGACCTTATTCCGATCCATTGAATGTTTTCGTACTCCACCAAACAATGCCAAAGTTATCCCAGCTGTTGATTAAGCCAAAAATATTCATTTAAATACAATGTCATAGTACTAAATTGCAACCCCGTAAATATTTGACCATGTCCGTTTGTGACACTAATTGTATTACTCGGCATGGGGTTTATATCAAGCAAATTTACAGATTACAACCATGTATAATGGGTTGGTGGCATGGTAGTAGTTTGGTGGGTGAAGCAGATGCCCCAAAATGACAACATTACGTAATGGAATGGCCAACATTATAATCATTTTAGATGACAAATTAAGTTTCAGTCAAGTGCAAATTAATTACCTTTAACAAGCTCATGTCCATAGATGGATGGACATATGGATTGAAGTATTTGGCGAAAGACATCTGAACCATGCTCTTTTGAAAACTTCACAATAAATTCCAAATCCCTTGGAGAGAAAGAGAACAAATCAACTAGCTCTTTTGGTCTAGCATCACTATTGGAATCTTCCAAATCCTCAGTCACCCAGAGCGACTTAGAATTTTTTATAGAAACTGCTTCTATGTACAGATAGTAAAATCCTTGATTTCTGCCTTTTGATTTTCCTGAAAAAGAATCAAAGTTTTTGTAGGTGTAAGCAAGTGTTTTATTCATTCCAACCAACGATGACCCTTCATGTTCCCAATCACAATCTCTGAATTCATGAAAATTCTTGTTTATATGTTTCATGTATGTAATGGCAATAACTAGAAGGTACTGCATTAACATTGCATCTGCCCTTACTGAATATGAGATATTGTTTGTAAAGCTATTTCAAATTCCGTGATAAATTGGCTATGAAGGGATTTCTTTATATACCTCCTCCAATATCCATGTAATTGTTGATAACTCTTATAATTCCAGTGACTGTTGCTACATCTCCAGGGATGCACAGATCAACAAGATCTTCAGTCAATTCACATTCTACTGTTCGAGGGACACGACCTTCTTCATGATCCTCAGACTTCAGCAGCTCCTGTAACCTGGAATTTGTGTAAACAAGAAAAGTGAGTAGCCAATTTTTTTTTATTATGGAATGTTATTAAGATGTGTAGATATAGAGTGTGCATGGAGTTGCTAAGAAATACTGTAACATTAGGGCATCAAGTTTTTTACCTTATCTTCTGAAAATCTATTGCTTGAGCCGAGGATCGAATTGGTTTGAATGTTCTGCTCTTGCAGCCATGTATAGTACAAGCCGATGGTGGCGAAAACTTTCCATCAGGAAATGAACGAGGAATCTCGGTTGCACATTTTTCACAGGCAAAATTCATTTTAATCACAAGAGGCTTGACATTGCTAGCTTTTACCACTGTACCCCGCACAGATACAAGCTTGTCTGTATATATGATCAAGCAAACATCTTTACATAAATCATGGTAGCTGGATAAGTGCAACTATAAGTTGAAAATCGGAGGGTACCGATATATGCTGCCTTTAAGTTCTTCAAGACAATCATGGATTCAGGGTAGTTGTGCAGACGAATATTTATCTTCTTTCCTTCCTCCAAGTAGAAATCCTGGTTGTTTAATAAAACCTGCTCGCAACATATCTCCGCGGTTAAATTAAATTTAATTAAACTTAAAAATCACTTCTTTCCATCATTTGCTCATTCATACCTGGTGAATAGCGGCACTCATGCATGAGAGAGCTATTTTAGGTTTATCTTCCATTTTGGCATAGAATTCTTCGATATCACATAATCTTCGAAATCGTTGGTAATCAAGAGACAAATAAACGGCACCACAGTCATCCTTTACCTGTTCATGATGAAATTGCAAAGAGTTGAAAATTGGCGTCGCAGTTGCTCGTTAATTGATTCAAATTTTAAAATATCAACAAAAGTTACAGTAATAAAACCGAAATTTTAGCAACAACTAAAGCAAATCCCTAACTAAATTGTTCATTTATATGCCTAATTCACCTAATTAAGCACATCGAAGAAAATATTAGATCACTCTCAATCACTTGACCACCGAAATGAAGTCAAACAGAAAATTAAAGATAAATAAATAAAATGTCCAAAAATTTGAAATATATCACATAATTTTCGAGATCGTTGATAATCGAGAGACAAAGAAACGGCACCACAATCATCCTTTACCTGTTCATGATGAAATCGCACAGCTTATTGCTAATAAATTGGCGTTGCAGCTGCTCGTTAATCGATTTAAAATTTAAAATATCAACAGAAGAACTTTGTTACTGTAAATTTGCTAACACAAGGTAATAAAAAAAATAGTACCAAAAAATAAAATCCCTAACTAAATCGTACTTTTATATGCCAAATTCACCTGATCGAGAACTAAAATGAAGTCAACCAGAAAAAAAAAAATGAATAAACAAAACGTCCACGAAATCGAGACTAAAATTTAAAAAACAAAAGAAAGAGAGGAAGCCACACCTGATAAGCAAGATCTTTCCCTGGAGAAGCGGAGAAGAAGCGAATGAGGTCAAAAATAAGCTTTTCTTCGTCCTTGGAGTACTCGTTTTCGGTGAAATAAACGGGAACGATAGAGCCAACGTTGCTTGCATTAATCGAACCGTATTTTTCAATTGATCTCTCTCCGTTAGATCCAAACATCTCGACGGTGGTAATCTTGATTTTGGCTACCGAGTGTTCGTCAAATTTTGGCTTAAATTCTTTTCTGGTAATCTGCGGCTTTTTGGCGGGAAAAATGACGCGAGAGGGAAAAATGGAAAATCCAAAGCGTAAATGTGATGATTTATGTATTGTTTAAAAGGATAATATAACTTAGCCCAAAAACTTGGCAATTAGGTTAATATTGGTACATGTACTTTTTTTCACTTTAGTACTTGAATTTGATAACTAGTTTCATTTTAGTCCCTAAAATTGAAAAATATATGAATTAAAAAAAATTATATAAATTTTCAATGATGATATGATATAATCTCAAATGTTACATTCAATATTTTATTAATCGTGTCAATGGATGAATAGTTAAGATTACTTGTTTCTAATTCAAACAGCTCGAATCATTGGACCAATAACATTTAAATAAATAATTCAAATATTTAAAAAATAAAAAATTATTAAACCAATTCAACTATCGATCTTTGTTCTGATTTTCGAATTTTACCAATTTCAAGTAGTTTTCGAGTCAATTAATTCAACCTCTTTATTTGAACTGTTATATCGATCATTTCTCAATTAGTCCGATTTGATCCTGTTATAGTAACACTAATCACGTTATCAAATATTGACAAAATCAAAGTTTATATCAAATTATGTCGTGTCGACGCTTGTTCGTGAAAAATTTTCAAGGTTAATAATAACAATCTAAGTCATAAACTTGGTATTCCTACAATTGATGCTACTTATTTCAATGGAGTTTTGTATTGTATTTACGTCAATTTATTATTCGAATTGTGAAATTCAGCTCAATTTGAATTCGAAGTTCAAATTATTTATTTAAGTTGACTCGAATATTTTGAATAACTCGATTTGATTAATTCTTATTAATATTCAATTTAATCAATAAATCAACTTTTAATTGAAACAGTGACTTTCTTTCCTACAAAGTAATCGATATCATGCAACATTTAAAATTACATATGAATCAATATTCTGTTGTTCATCTTATTGATCTAGTGTTCTAACATTGAAATATTGGTTGTGTAAAAATTTTGGACTGCATCAACAGGCCGTGCAAATCATTTCTTGAAGGTGTTTGATTGTTAATGTTTTTCTGATCACACAATAGGCAAAAGTTGGATTTTTTATACTAAGCTTGCACTTTTATTGGCTATAATGCTCCTCATCATGGTTGTAACTGCCTGTGAAGTGTGAACTACGTATATTAATTGTTAACATAACGATGATAGTGCAGGTAGATTCGTACAGTGCAATGCAATGCGTTTAACTTACTTTTTGTCCCACGCTACGGTATCGATACAATATCTAATATCACCACCACCGCTATTTTTACACTAACCGCAGATAAACATATCACCCATCCAAACTCACCCGAAGACAATCTCACAATCTCAAACAGTAATTGAACGGGGAAAATAAAGTTTTTTCTTTTAATTTTCAATCTATTTTAATTAATTAGTATTAAAAGAAAAAGATAAATGTAAATTTATTTAATTGTAGAATTAATTAATTAATTATTTTAAAATTCATTTTTAATTAATAAAAAAATTGAAAATTAATTTAATTTAATTTAATACATATGGTACAATTTGATTAGTTAAAAATGATAAAATTAATAGTGTCAACCACGTATGAATAAAAATATCAATTTAATTAAAGATTTTTAAATTTAAATACTAATTAAATACAAAAAAATAACATAACAAAGGGTGATATATATATGGCTTTACTCAGATTCTTCCTTCTGTTTTTTCAAGGCATGTTCGTTTGCCTCTTTATTCTTAGCTTCACGGCGCTCTCTCTTCACACCTTTAGCTTTGTTTGGTAAAGCCATTTCTCCGACCTACAAAAAACAAGTACCGTTCAAATAACTTCAAACACACACACACACACACACACACACACACACAAAATCATTGTCGCCTTACCTTCTGATCAGGAATGTAAATCTTGCCTATAGTTCCATGTATTGCATCTGAGCTAACATTTTTAACCTACGAAGTGAAAAATTTTGGTTCGTTAATCGAAACCCGAAGTTCATTACAAAGTGTTAAAGAGTTAATATGCATATTCATCGTACCTTCTTCTTAGGTTGATCTTTTGCAGTTTTCATTGCTTCTTTCCTCAAGCCTTCGTTTGGTAGACGGTGACGTCGCACCACCAAATCCTTGGAAGGGCCTACTTCAACGAGTTCCATCCTCGGAACTACAGTGCCGGACTTTTTTAATCGAAGGGCACAATGCGTAAGGTATACCTTGCTTGAAGAAATTGCTGTACATACGTAAACACGGTCCAATCCAGCAAGATTTATATTCTCCACAACCTGAATTAATTACAGATATCTTCATCAAAGTCTTTTTGAAATAAAAACCCAAAGTGCTAAAAAGCTAAACACAAACCTCTCCTCGTAAAAGATCAAGCAAAACTTCCTTCAAATGCTTCAGCTCATCTACATTCTCGAATCCTTCTCCAATGAAAGCAATGAAAGGCTTAGATCCAACCCGAGGTGCTATCTTCTTGTCATAACTGAATGATTCAATAGATTTAAAATTCTCAACCCCAACCTCTATGAGATCGTATACATGGTGATCGTACATTCGCCCTATAACTAGATTGTTAGGTCGCTTCTTCGAATGTGAACCATACTGACAACACAAGAGCACGTAATCAGAATCTGCTAAGCAGAACATGTTTTAGAAATGGTTAAGCATTGATCGAACCGAGCACTATGCTAAAACAGTAAAACCGACAAAATCAAGGACAGTCGTAACATATATTCATCATTCATATACCTTCTTTACTAAGAACCAAATGTTAAATAACATAAGTCTATAATAATGCTAAATTAAGGTTAAAATATGCAATAGGTCTCTGTACTCTTCTCAAATTTGATATTTAGTCCTTATACTTTTATTTCCAAGAATTTAGCCCCTCTACTTTCTAGATTTCAAAATCTAGGTCTAACTCAATTAAATTTATTAAATTTTTTTAATTAAATTTGTTGGTATGACATTTCAAAATAAAAAAAATACTCAATTGACAAAATGTAACTAAAACAATCATGTCGTAATAACCAAAATTTAATAAAATAATCTTAACAATGTTAAGAGTTAGACATAAATTCTAGAATCTGAAAAATACAAGTACCTATGGCATATTTTAACCCCAAATTAAAACAACAAAAATAGTTGAAATCAATGAGAAAAAAAGAATGAAGCTTTAGGATTTTGATTCGATTACTTACAACAAAGATACTGCAATCAGTTTTGAGAGAAAAGAACTCTAAAGAAGTTTCACCCCCACTTTCAAATGGCCTTATATTATCATTCTTCCTTGTATACCTCACAGCTCCACCTTTTTTTAAATGGTAAATTTCACTCAAAACACTATTCAATGTGCCGCTTGTCTTTGTTCCTTGAAGTATCAGTGTTTTCTTCCCTGTTTCCACCTGTAAAACACAATTTCAATTAAACCCATTTTTTTTCAGAACTTAAATCATCATTGAACATCAAAATTTTGAAGAAATTTGTAGTGACTTACGAGCTTTGGGGCTCGTTTATCTAATTCCCTTTTAACTCTTCCTTTCATTGGGGTCTTAATTTTCATCATGGTTGACTGAAAAAATGATTAAAAATGAAAACTTTATTGTTAAAAAAATTGGATTAGAAATAAAATTGTAAATAAATAAGAGGGGAAGAGCTTGCAACTAGAGGTGATCATGGACCGGGCCTCAAGAAAATTTTAGGCCCATTTTCTAGGCATGAGCCCAGACCAAAAATGGGCTTAACAATTTGCCCAAGCTCAACCAGAATTAAAATAGCTAAGCCGAGCCCGACCCAGCCCGTATTAATTTTTTTTAGATTATTTTATTATATACAACAAATTTAAAAAATATAATATATCAAATATACTTAAAAACATTAAAACAGATATTAAAATAACAAACAAATTAAAAACCATATTAAAACAATTATTAAAACAACAAACAAATTGAATATACATTAAGAAGTCTTTATACTAAGATAGTTGCAACTAAAATAGTAGGAAAATTAATAATAAAACAAATGTTCTACAATATCCAAATAATATTAAAAACAGCAGCGAAAATAAACAGCACCGAAACAAACTGCAAAATGTAATCAACCAACCAAAACAACCACTGAAAAAAAGGGATGAATTTGCAAATAGAAAATGAGAAAATAATAAGACCACATGTGATTTAAAAGAACCAATTTATAGATATGAATGCATCTTCACTGAGTTTCACATGATGAGGTTCATGGAAACAAAAACCATCATTAAGTTTGAGAGAAAGGGATATTGTGTTATTTCAAAAACCATCATAATATCACTATGTTATAAACTCTTCCCTTATCAAGCTTTACACCAGACACCAACTCTCATGAGCAAAGACTACTGACTTGCACCAACGAGTATCCACCAGAAAGACAAGATTTCCTCCGATTCTATTTTGCTTAGGAGGTTAGCCAGCCAAATTAAGAAATATGATAAATATGAGATTTGGCACCAGCTCCAGTATATGTCTCTTATCAAAGATCAGTATAATGAATTCGCAGAAATTTCCAATTTTTAAACTGTCAAAAAAGTTTAGCAGTTGAACGTCAGGATTCGGGTTGAAGAAAAGTGAGGAATGGACCTCTAATTTTCCAATTCTAAAAGCGATAACTTCAAGCTGCTGATTGAAAAAGGGAGAACCATAATCTACTTTCTCATCTATTTAATCAGTGTCTGTTGATTATGAGTGTTCATGTTCAAATATTTCAACATTATAAAGTCATAATCATGAATAAAATCCTAGCAGGTTGAAGCAGTCTGAAGGCAGCCTTAGTCAACGATAAAAAATACGTTAAAAAAACAAGGTTGCGAAGTCACATTAACACAGGTTCAACAAAATAAGTAAAACAAAGAAAATATTGAAGTTTGAAATAAACAACCAAACAATGGAGCAATAATGACTAGAAATACTAACAATCAAGAAGCAGAAACCCTAATTAGCGAAAAGAGAAAAAGTTTGAAGGGGAGTAAAAAAGAATCTAAATGAGGGAAAAAAGGAGAAGAAAGAAGACGAGGACTCACCGATCAGAGGAAGAACAAGAAACTGGCGAAGAAAAGAGTTAACAACGAATAGAACCGAACGCAAATGAATCCACGAAGATGATGACGCTGACGATGATGACGATGAAGAGGGTGTGTGGCGGAAGAACGCCGGCGACAGAGGAAGCAGCAGACAAGTGGAGTAGAGGTGGTGAACGGCAAGCAGTAAGGGATTTATTAGGTATATGGGAGATGAGAATAAGGGCTAAGAGGAAGGGAGGGGAGGACGGGCTCAAGTCAGTAAATTAGTATAAAAATTTTAAAAAATTAAAAAATGGGGCTGAACTGACCTAAAGCTCCGCCTGTTTTGAAATATGAGATTTTTTTTTTTTCTAAATTCATTTTTCGAGCAAATTTTAGAATCTAGTTGAATGGCTCTATCTTTAATTAAAATTGAGTTTAGATAGACAGTGCATTTAGCTATAATTAGTGTAAAAATAACTGTAACAATAAGACTAAATACTATAATAATACTGTAGCGTAAGATAAAAAGTAAGCTAAACACACTGTACCGCACCGCACTGCCACCCCAAACCCAACCTAAATCTACTTGCAACTTACAGAAGGACAAAAAGCGAAACATATGGGAAAAGTTAGGATTTTTATTTTGGACTTGATTAATTTTTTTATTAAATTTATTGATCTAACATTTTGAAATAAAAAAAATTTAATTGATAGTAATGTAATTAAAACAATTACGTTGTTTTAATAAAATAATATTAACAATTTTAAGAGTTAGACATAAATTTTAAATTTTAAAAAATACAAAAACTTATGATATATTTTAACCCTAAATTAAAACAACATAAATAGTTGAAATCAATGAGAAAAAAATTGAACTTTAGGGTTTTGATTCAATTACTTACAACAAAGATACTGCAATCAGTTTCACCCCACTTTCAAATGTCCTTATATGGCTTTTCATTGTTGGAATTGAGCTTTATTTTGTATTTTAGATAAATTATAATCAAGGACACTAAATTATTATATTTCTATCTCATTTTATCAATTAAGTTGTATTGTTTAATATAATAACTAATATGTTTAAAATATTATATTTTAGTCATTTACGTTATCGTTTTATTACGAAGCGGTTACTCTACCGTTAAGTTTCGTTACGTCTCTAACAACAGTCCTACGTGAAAGATATGCTATGTGACAGTCCAAATTAAAATTATTTAAACATTTAAAACCTATTTGAACTGTCACGGAGCTTACCGGTAGAATAATTATTTCGTAACAAAATAATAACGTAAATAATTAAAATATAATATTTTAAACATAAATGACTAAAGACAATTACTTTAAAATATTTCTAATTCTAATCGAAGTTAGTGACAATCAAATATTTGTAATTTAGATAAAGCTTTAAAATAAATCAAATTTTATTAAAATAACAATTTTTTAAGTTTGTCAATCAAAATATGGACCAACTCTCGGGTGGTATCGTCTTTCGCGGCAGAAGCGTTAGCCTGCTTACAGGCAATCCAGTGGGGGATAAAGGGGGGGGGGGGGTTCGACGAATAGAGATAGAAGGAGACGCGCTTAGCATTATCAAAAAAACACAAAGCAAAGAGGAGGACCGATCAGTATTACGAGCATATATAATGGAAATAAAAGAGTTAGAGAAAGGCTTTAAAGAATGTCATTTCAAAAAAATCTCAAAATCTGGAAATGGAGCAGCACATGCATTAGCAAGGGAAGGATTAAAGAGACAACCTAAAACTTACCTGGATGATTGGTGGCGAGAAGCAACGCTGAGGGCAAGTGAATCAGATGGAAGAAGAATGGGTAGATTGGAGAGGGAAGAAGCTTCGGGAACCCTATCAGTATGAAAGGGTAATAGAAGTTTAAGTCTTCATAGTAGATGGAGAGACTCTCTTTTAGTGACTGGGCATAGAGATTATCGGAAGTGGGCTTGGGTTTTTAGGTTGATGTTTTTAGTTAACTTTTTGTTAGGCTTTAGGTGAATTATCGGAAGTGGGCATAGAGACTCTCTTTTTAACTTTTTTTTATAATACTGAGGGCATCCCCTTCATTCACTACTCGGCGGAACCCCTTTTCTATTCCCCACTGTACTGCCAGTAAACAAGCAAAATCCAAAAAGATTTTAAGTTATGATAAAATATTTCACCACCTCTAAAAAATGGCTCTTTCTCTTCCATTTTCACTCAAGATCTTCCACTTTCTCATCAACCAAGCACCCTTCGCCCCTTAGACTCCCCAAAACCCCACCATCCTTTTCTCCAAAACCCCTTTCCAACCCAATAATCCCCTCAACCAAGACCCATCTTTACGCCTCACTTTTCTGCACTCTTATCCACCTATATTTAAGCTGTGGAAGATATTCACATGCCAAGGAAACATTTTTCAAGATGAGGAAACATGGTGTTATTCCCGTTTTGACCCTATGGAATCGCCTTATTTATAGTTTCAATGCATCTGGTTTGGTTTCTGAGGTAATGCTACTTTACTCTGAGATGCTAGCTTGTGGGGTTTTGCCTAATATTTTCACCGTAAATGTTTTGGTTCATTCTGTTGTCAAAGATGGTAATTTGAGTTTTGGCTTGGAATTGCTTAGAAGTTTTGGCGCCAAGAACATTGTTGATACTGTTTCTTATAATACTTTGATTTGGGGATTTTGTGAGCAAGGTTTAGCTTATCAAGGTTTAGGGGTTTTGTCTGAAATGGTCAAAAAAGGTATAACTTTTGATGCTATTTCTTGTAATATAATTGTTAAGGGATTTTGTAGAATTGGATTTGTTAGATATGGAGAGTGGGTTATGGATAATTTGACTACACGTGGGATCTGTAAGGATGTTATAGGGTTTAACATATTGATTGATGGATATTGTAAGATTGGAGATGTGAATTATGCAGTCGAATTGATCCACAGGATGAGAAGTGAAGGTATAGTTCCTGATATCATTAGTTATAATACTTTGATAAATGGATTTTGCAAAAAAGGTGATTTCTTTATGGCCAAAAGTTTAATCAATGAGATTTTGGGGTCTCGTAGGAAGAAAGATTCTAAGATTTTGGCTGGTACTGATAACCGAAAGGAGGTAGATAATGGTGTGGTATTGGAGCCAGACATTATTACACACACTACACTTATAAGTGCCTATTGTAAGCAAGAAGCTCTTGAGGAGGCACTTTCCATATATGAAGAAATGGTTGTGAATGGTATTTTGCCCGATGTCGTTACTTATAGTTCAATCTTAAATGGCTTCTGCAAGCATGGGAAGTTAGCTGAGGCAAAAATGCTTATGATGGAGATGGAGAAGATGGGTGTGGATCCCAATCATGTCTCTTATGCTACTCTTATGGACTCAATCTTCAAAGCTGGGAATTCTGTGGATGCTTCTGCCCTTCAAAGTCTAATGATTGTTCGTGGGATTGTCTTTGACGTTGTTGTGTACACTACACTGATGGATGGACTTTTTAAGGCTGGGAAGTCCAAAGAGGCGGAGACCATTTTTGTTACTCTTTTAAAGAACAAAATGGTGCCTAATACGATCACCTATTCAGCATTGATTGATGGTCGTTGCAATTTGGGAGACATAAATGGTGCAGAATCTGCATTGGAAGAAATGAAAGAAAAAGATGTTGTCCCTAATGTTGTGACTTATTCTTCTATTGTAAACTGCTATATCAGGAAAGAAATGCTTGATGAAGCTGTTAACGTGATGCGGAAGATGGTAAGCGAAAATATCTTGCCAAACGAATATATTTATGCTGCACTAATTGATGGATATTTCAAGGCAGGTAAAGACATGGTTGCTTTTGATCTCTATAGTGAAATGAAATTAATAGGGTTGAAGGAAAACAATTTTATACTCGATTCTTTCTTGAACAACTTGAAAAGATCTGGAAGAATGTGGGAAGCGGAGGAATTAGTTAAAGATATGATGTCTAGGGGCTTGTCACTTGACCATGTAAATTATACATCTTTGATGGATGGCTATTTCAAAGAGGGAAAGGAGTCAGCTGCTCTTACCTTGGCCCAGGAAATGACAGAGAAGAATATTCCGTTTGATGTTGTTGCATACAATGTCTTAATTAATGGTCTTTTGAGGCTTGGTAAATACGATGCACAATCTGTTTATGCTAGAATGAGAGAGTTGGATCTGTATCCAGACATCATTACATGCAATACCATGATTAATGCATACTGTAAAGAGGGTAAGTTTGAACATGCGCTACACCTCTGGGATGACATGAAGAGTTGTGGGTTAATGCCAAATTCCATAACTTGTAACATTCTGATCAGAGGTCTTTGTAAAGCTGGTGAAATTCATAAAGCTCTAAATGTTTTGAATGAGATGCTGAGTTTAGGATTTTCACCTACCACAGCCATTCACAGATTTCTGCTTGATGCATCCTCAAGGAATGGAAGGGCTGATGCCATTTTGCAAATGCATGAACACCTTGTTTCCGTGGGGCTTGAACTTAACCAGGCAGTTTTCAATACTCTCATCACTGTCTTATGCAGACTAGGGATGACGCGGAAAGCTGTTTCAGTTTTAGAAGATATGACAGGAAGAGGCTTGTCAGCTGACAGAGTAACTTACAATGCGCTTATACATGGATATTGCACAGGCAGCCATGTAGATAAGGCTTTTGCTACATATTCTCTGATGATAGCAAAAGGAGTTACACCAAATATTATTACTTACAATCTTCTTCTGAAAGGTCTCTCGACTTCTGGTTTAATGAAAGAAGCAGATGAATTATTTGTCCTAATGAAAGAAAAAGGCTTGAACCCTAATGCATCAACATATGATACGTTGATATCTGGGCATGGTAAGATTGGAAGTAATAGGGAATCTGTAAAAGTTTATTGTGAAATGATTACCAAAGGATTTATTCCCAGAACTAGCACCTACAATGTGCTTATTGACAGCTTTTCTAGGGTAGGAAAAATGACCCAAGCTCAAGAGCTTCTTAAGGAGATGCAATTGAGGGGATCATTGCCTAATTCCTCAACTTATGACATACTAATCTCTGGTTGGTGTGACCTCTCTAATCAGTCAAAGCTGGACAGGGCCTCAAAAATGTCATGCCTAGTTGAGGTGAAAAATTTACTGTTGGAAATGAATGATAAACAGCTTGTACCTAGTGCAAGTACTGTTTTCAATATCAGTTCTACCTTTGCAAAACTAGGAAAGAAGTTTGATGCTCGGCAATTTTCGAAGGGACTATACAAGAGAAACACCGTATAAGTAATAAATGAAAAAGGGGTTCCTTCTACACGGATAGCCAACCTTTTAATGATCTTCATTAGCTCTTACTTCAGAAATCTGGCTTCAGCTCTTCTTGCACGGTATGTACTTCATTGCATTGGTACTAGCATATAGATATTTCGTATCTGATAAACAGTGATGTTGACAATGAAAATTATTTTCAATTTCTATCACTTTTAAACATTATCTCTTTTATCTTTTCAATTGGCATTTTATGGCAATTCGCAAGCACCATGATTGACCACTGACATGTGAGGGCTTTTCTAAATTCTTTTCAGTGTGCGCAGTGATAGTCACGGGTTCCATTTATGGACTTTTGCCTAGAATTCCTAGTCCCAACAGAGTTGGTATTTGATTCAGAATGTGAGAAGTGAAGGTAACCGATGATTTCCTTTTGAACAGATTGTGAAGAGAAGAGCAATATATTGGCAGTTGGTTTCAGCTTTAGCAATTAGGGTTCAGAAGCAAGATTCAGTGGTTCATATTTCTGATGCATTAGCAAAAATGCACACATCTCCCTGCTTAGTATTGCTGTTGCCCCAACTCGAGGTGAATAGTTGTATTTCACTACAAACGCAATGCTGACATAGCATCTCGGATGATAATTTGGAGAACAGCACCACACCTTATTAATCAATGTGCACGCATGTCATTTAGGCCTATATTGTTGCCGCAATTTGAGGTTAAAAGTTGTATTTTATTGTGAACGATAATGTTTATGCTATGTTTGTATTATAATGTTATTAATGGTGAATGATATTTGAATGAATATTTGAATGTTCTTATTTTCTAGACTCACACTAAGCTAGTTAGCTCACCCCATAGTTTCAACCATCTCAGTTAATCCTAAATACTAGGATCAGATATGACATGCAGACATAAGACTGACTTTTGACTTATAAATTATTTTGCTTACATTTTTTCTAAATTCATTTGGTTTTTGGACAATAAAGTTATTTGATCTGTGGTTTGGGCTACTATTTATAGGCCAAGTCCTCTCAATCTAACAACTAAAAACGATACAAGTATATGCTGAAATATTAATCTTTATAATTATCTACACAAGCCTAAGACTTGAAAATGTTCCTAGTTCTACAAGCTTCTAGTTTTTTCTTCCTGACTCATTCTAGATTTCTATGTTCTTTCAAAATATTCTAGAATTTCTTTTGTTGGGAAATTTCGTGAACTTTTTTGTTAGGTGGAGGCATTTGCATTTTGAGATTTGGGCCTTTTTCATTGTGTTCCTGTGAACTACTATTTGATTTTCACGAATTTAAAGGCTGGCAAAAGTCTAGGTTTTTCTAAAATATTTTTTTTTTATTTTATCATTTAAATTTTTAAAAAATTTAAATTAATAAAGATAAAATTATATTTTGACCCCTAAAAATAATAAAATTTTGATTCAACACTTTAAAATTTATATTATTACTATCATAAAAATTATAATTTAATTTCGGCCCTTAAAAAAATTTTGGCTTCGATCCTTGTGGATGTATTTACATTGTATGGTGCAGGGAGATGAAGACAATCTTCAACAGTTATTGAACGGGGAAAAAAATTGAAAATTAATTTAAATTAATTTTTTTATTTTCTAATACACGTAGCGTAATCTTAGTGGTATTTAATACACATGGTACAATTTGATTGGTTAAAACTGATAAAATTAATAGTGTTAGCCATGAATCAATAAAAATACTAATTTAATTAAAGTTTTTAAAATTTAAATACAAGTTAAATCCAAAAAAGAAATTAATCTTCGGTATCTTTTCTTAATTTTTTTTTTTTTTTTTTACTTTCGACACAGTCGTGTGAGCCGTCATTGATCACCGTATCTTCAATTCTGTATTCAAGAAAGAAAAAACATAACATAACCAACAATTATAATATTATAGAAAATATTTATAAATACCCAACTAACAGAATCAATATCATGGCATTAAAGTAGTGAAATCATGTCAATGGTTTGAGCTAACAATAACCTAAGGAATTGGACAGAACTATGGATGAGTCAAAATAAAATTTTAAATACTTGAGGGTAAAAATTAAAAAAAAATTTAAATAGAGTTTAAATTAAATATTTTGTAACTGAGAGGGATTAAAGTTGCTATTAATCCATTTAATCAAAGAGGCCAAACTCCTCATTGTCCCCTTATATATGCCTCTAGACAATTTATATTTAAAATAATGTAATAAATATGAAAAAAAATGAATTTAATATTTTTATTCTAAAATAATGTAATTTATATTTGCATTTATGTTTTATATGAATAATATATATAAAAAAAAGTCAGTATGCACATTTAAGTTGTTAAGTACAAGTTGAGTAACTTCTATTATTATTTTGTCCATTAATTTCTATTAAAGAAATAATAATTATTCACATGTCGATTTATTTTGCCTGAAAATAGTGAACGTTTATTCTTTATGAATTAAATCTATTTTTCGGAATAATAATTCTGTTGATATACATTGATAAGAGATTTTGCTTTTATACTAAAAGTAAAGAAGAATTATTTTTAATTTTATGTTTAATTTGAATCGTTCGAACTCACACTTGAAACAGTTTATGGTACGAGAATAACAGAAAATATTATTCAGTTAAAAACCAAGAACAATAACCATCCATTTATTCGAAAATACAGATATGATTTCAGTAAAGGGTTTATTTAGCCCTATCACAATCATGGTCGAATTAACGGTACCACTAACTTGCTGATATAGATGCCACATGAGAAGCTGGTTTTCAAATTGAGAAATGATGGTTTTCAATGTATTTGCAAGATTGTCTCCATCCTTAGTTTTGTCTTCATTTGACTTTTAGGTAAAGAGATAATTATTTTATTTTATGGTTCTAATTATATCCGGGTCGAAATGAAATTTTAATTTTTTAATAGTTTATATTTTTATAATTTTTAAAGAATTAAATTAAAATTTCATAATTTTAAAGGGTCAAAGTATAATTTTATCTTTACTAATTTAAATTTTTAAAATTTTTTAAAGGGCTAAAACAATAATTTTCCATTTTAGGGGATCGAGTCTCCCGCCAGGATTCGCCTCTGATTATATCTGTATTTTATTTTACACGATGCTAGAATTACTTATAACTTTTTTTTAATCCATAAATAGAATGATAATGTATTTCAGTGTACTTCAACTTATATCTTCTTAGATTAATAACAATACTCATGCAAATCGAAACAAAACTCGATTTGTTTTTCATGGGTTGTTTTTCATGTTTGTTTCATGCCCATTACGTTTGGTTCACATGTTTTAACATATTAAATCACGAGGGAAATGGGTAGCTTGCTGGATCTGACTTCTAAGTTTAGTCATACGATTGTTATGGTTATTATCAACACATATAAAAAAAACCAATTAATAATCATAATATAATCTATAATTAATCCATAAAAATATTCATAAAATTAGATATATGAGTTTTAATCATTACAAATTATGATGTCCTTTATAATAAATGTGAAGTTTAAAAATATCGAACTTATATCAACAATTTTTCTATAATCACTCATTTTTATGAGACAAAAATATCACAGGGGTCTATATATTAGAAATCAGATTATACTTTGTATTTTTACTCAAAAAAGGGTAAATTAGTCTATTTTTCTGTTAAAAATTTCACTTATTTTTACTCTTTAAAAATTATATGAATGACAGAATAACTAAAAAGTTACACATGGCACGTCACGTATACCTCATCCTGACGTACATGAGCCTATTTTTAACAGTAGAGATTGATGAAATTTTTAATAGAAAGACCAATTTGCTCTTTAATATAACGTACAGAGACTAATTTACCCATTTTTTTGGGTGAAAGAGATTAAGTGCAATCCGATACCTAATACAAAAACATTCATAGTACTTTTACCCCTTCATCAAAGAAGAAAGTGAAAAGAAGCTCTCTCAACTTATGGCTTAACTATCTGTTTTGTCTTGTCATGGAGCTGGGAGCCTCAGACACCGTAATATCATAAACTGTCCAGCAAGGTTCGTCAAAAATTTTCCATTCAACATTCTCATGGCTAGGTTGGTTATACATAAACCACTCGAAATTCCTCCCTCTATTAATTCTAATAAATCCTTCACTCTCTTTCCGAACAAGTTCTAGTTTCAAGTATGACCACTTAACAGATTAATTGTCTCTATACAATTCATCTCTAAGACAATGTTCCGAAAATATATAGCAAAAATTTATCCCTCTTTTTTATATATAGCAAAAAATTCAAAAAATTCAAAAAAAAAAAAAAAAGAGATTCTGAAAATATTCTCAATATCTAAATCAAGATAAAGTTTCCCTTCCTCTCTTTTTATGTTTGTCTTCTTTCGCTTTTCCCTTTTGATGTATGACTCTTCTTGCTTTTTTGAGTTCTAATCTTTGTTTCGTCTTTTTTGTTGCAAGTTTTCAGGTCAAGAGTCAAGAGCTTTGCACATTGAGATCTGGGCTTTTTTCATTGTGTTCCTGTGAACTATGTGTTTTCATTGTTAACATAACGATGATGGTGGTGCAGGAAGAAGAAGACAATCTTGAACGTTGATTGAACTGGGAAAATAAAGTTTGTTCTTTTAATTTTCAATCTATTTTAATTAATTAGTATTAAAAGAAAAAAGAGTTTTAATTAATTTTCAATGGTTTGAGCTAACAATAACCCAAGGAATTGGACAAAACAGTGGATGAGTAAAAATAAAAAAATTTACAAATTTGGGGGTTAAAAATAAAAAAATTTATTTAAATAGAGTTTAAATTAAATATTTTGTAACTGAGAAGGATTAAAGTTGCTATTAATCCATTTAATCAAAGAGGCCAAGCCCCTCACTGTCCCCTTATATTTATGCCTGTAGACAAAACCTAATTATAGATACAGCCCATAGAGTTATGGAACCATTCATTTATATTTAAATAATGTAATAAATATGAAAAAAAGATGTATTTAATATGTGTATTTTAAAATAATTTAATTTATATTTCCATTTATGTTTTATATGAAAAATATTAAAAAAAAAAAGAAAGAGACAGGATGCACATTTAAGTTGTTAAGTACAATTTAGGGTACCTTTCCATTATTATTTTGTCGATTAATTTCCAATATATAAATAATTATTATTCACATGTATATGACCCATTTATAATTTCTAAATATCTTTTTTTTTAATTTTTAATGAACCACCAAACAAAATTATTAAAATAAAACTCTATCCGGAAAAAGGAAAAACAACTTTTTCATTAGGGGTTAATTGCGACATTGGCCCGAAATTGAATTCGTCGTTGAATTTC
The DNA here is from genome assembly GCA_025698465.1 of Gossypium longicalyx. NCBI lineage: Eukaryota > Viridiplantae > Streptophyta > Magnoliopsida > Malvales > Malvaceae > Gossypium > Gossypium longicalyx. The sequence continues at coordinate 1,408,179 of CM046995.1, read as the reverse complement.
AAAACGATTTAACTGAGTTATTAAAGTATCAGTATTGTATGGCTCAAGTTTTTTGCTAGCATAATAATCAATTTAAGCGTTAAATGCGGTTTGAGTCACATGGATCAATTTGTAAACACTTTTGTCAATAAAATTTAGAATCCAAGTGTTGTAAATATACTCCATATTATATTTGAGATAGTGTTTAACACACCCAAGCTAATGGCTGAACTTATATGAGGACCTAATTTATATGAAATTAATATTTTGAGGACTTGATTAAAATATTTAAAGTTTGGGAACAGTTTAAAATTGGCAATTAAGTACTTTAATTTAATTTAATCTAATTGGAAATATCCTTTAAACAATGTTTTTCAATTTGGATTGATAGCTGAACTGATTAGACTATCGTTTCTCGATCTAATCTATTCAACTGATTAGACCGTTGTTTCAACTATTTAAAAATGTAACAAACAATAATTTCAAAAAATAATAATAAAAACTTATTTAATTAATAATTTATTTTTATCCCATCAACTGGATATCCAAGTTGGTATTTAAAACTCATTTAGACTGTCACATAGGACTGTCGTTAGGGAAGTAACAGAGTTTAAAGGTAGAGTGACCACTTCATAACAAAACGATAACGTAAGTAACTAAAACGTAATATTTCAAACATAAGTGATTAAAATATAACCTGAGACAAATAAATGTGACTATTTTTGAATTTACCCATAAAATAAAATAATTTAATTTAAGTTTTATTAAAATTTCATAAAATAAAGAAAAAAAAAAGAGGAAAAATGGGTCATTGGATAAATAAAAATCACGGGTGGAAAAGTCACCAACCAAAAAAGGATAAACGTCGAGAGAGAGAGAGTATAAGAGATTCCTCCATTCGCATGGCTCCATCTGGACCGTCCGATGAAATGACCTGACTATAAAATCAATGATTAGATGTCTCGAACTCGTGCATGTCCACCTAACGTAGGGCCCAGATCTATGGGTTGGTAAATGGGCCCATCACATGCAATATTTATTTATTTATTGTTAATAAATGTTTTTAAACCATATTATGGAAAAAATAATAAATAAAATAAAATAAATCAAACATTAGTATAAAATATAATTATCAAAATTATTATAAAATATAATTAACTAATATTTAAAAAATAAGTAAACTACAAAAATAATCACTTTTCTTTGCCTTGGATTACATTTTAGTCACTTACGTTACCGTTTTGTTACTAAGTGGTCACTCTACCATGAAGCTCCGTTACCTCATTAACGGCGGTTCTACGTAGTAGTCCAAACGGATTTTAAATGCCAACTTGAATGTCCTACGTGGATGTTCAAATTAAATTTATTGAATCAAAAACCTATTTTCATTCCAGCAATTAGACATCTAAGTTGGTATTTAAAACCCATGTAGACTGCCACATAAGAATTCAGTTCGGGAGATAACATAATTTAATGATATATTTTCGTAACAAAATGATAACGTAAGTGACTAAAATATAACATTTCAAACATAAGTAACTAAAATGTAATCTGAGTAAAACAAAAGTGACTATTTTTATAATTTACCCTTTAAAAAAAAGTTGGTTAGAAAAAAGAAGAAGGAAAAACTTTCTTTTTAGACAATGCAATCAAATCAAACTCTTTTAAGTTGAAAACCACAAACTTTTATTGGATAAGAAGAAAGGTAGAGAAAGAAATGACAAAGGAAAGTTTCTTTATTGTATATATTTTTTTGATAAATATGAATTTTAAATTTTAAATTTACACAAAAATATACATTTATTGAATATTAAAATAATTATTTTTTAATTATATTTAAATTTAAATTAAAAAAATATTTATATAATTATACCAATTCAAAGCTTAAATGTTATATTGCATCATTAATAGAAATAAATATATACTTTTGACTTTTTTTTTCCATTTTATAAAAAAAAATTATCTTAAATAATATATAAAATATAGGTTATGAATAATTCGAGTACGCTGAAGTGTATTATCTTCTTATTTAAAGATTAGTGAAGAGTTATGAATAATTTTAGGCATTATATCAAAAAGAGCGGATATGATAAGAATCTATAATACGACTAATGTTTTAAAAAAATCGAACTGGAGTCTAACCGACCTATGAATATGGATGAGTCAAGAGGTAAGCAAGGGATTTGCCTTTCACGATGACAAATTTTTGTTTTAATCCTTTTAAAAATTCTAAAATTATAAGTCAATTTAAGGGTAAAAGTACACTTTCACTCTCGATAAGATTAAATTTCAGTTTAATCCCTTTAATAATCCTAAAATAACAAATTAATACAATGATGAAATTTATAATTTAATTTATACCTTTAAAATAAAATTTTCAATTAGTCTCTAAACGATTTAGAGATAATGATGTGGCAAATATATTATCATATCTTAGTACTAATCTAACCAGTGCTTTTTTTATATAATTTTCATAATAAATATAATTATTCAACATACTAAAAACACATATTTTAATTTTGGTGATAAGTTTGGTACTAAAAGACATAAGTATGTTCATCACACTATAATTTGGTGATCTAATTGTTTAATAAAAATATTAATACATTAATATATCAAACATAATTTTAAATTGATATTAATATGGTTTCTAACTCGTATTACATGTCGGGTTAAGTTCTTGCAATTATTAATAATTTTTCTATTAAATTATTGGTGTGACATTTAAAAAAAAATCATTTAATAACTACGTGATAACAGGGGTGAAGCCAGAAATAATTTTTAGTGGGGTCAAATGAAATTTTAATTTTTAATAGTCTATATCTTTATAATTTTTAAAGGATTAAATCAAATTTTTATAATTTTAGGGGGAGCCAAAGTGCAATTTTATATTTACTAATTTAAAATTTTAAAAAATTTTAAAATACCTAAATAGTAATTTTCTATTTTAGGGAGGTCGGGCCCCTGCCAACCCCCTAGATTCGCCTCTGCGTGATAAAAAAATTACATTGTAATTTATTTAAATTTAATGGAAGTGTTGATAATTCTTAAAATCCATTTCAGGCTTTTAATCAAAATAATGTATTTAAGCTAACTAATGACATTATAAAATTTGAAGTACTAAATCAAGTCAAAATTTAAAGTACATATATTAAATCTAAAATTTGAACATAATACAAGGACCAAAACTAAAATTTGACCATTTTTTGCAATCTTCGAAAATTAAAAAAGTCAGGGTTTAAAATTAAAATTTAACTATTATCTTATAATGTAAAAAAATTGAAAGTAATAAACACATCGATATAGATTTTTATCGGTGAATGTACTTGACAGGTCATTTTATTATAGAGATCAGATTAAATTAGTCTCTCTATTCTTAAATAGATTAATTTAGTCATTATATTATTAAAAAAATAAAATAAGACCAAATTTCAAAAGGGTTAATATTTATTATTTAAGTTAATATTTTGAAGACTTTTTATAGTTTTTCAAGTAAAATATTATTTCAATTTTAAATATTAAATTTTATTATAGTTTAAAAATAGTAGATGGATTAAATTGATTTATTTAAAAATAGAGGGACTAATTTGATATAAATCCTATAATAAATAGACTTGGAAGTGACTTTCACCGATTTCATATTGTCCGTTGTGTTATCCAAGTTGCTTCTGCCCTCATCCACATTTGTCTAGCTTGGAGGTTAGTGAAAGCATGGCCCACGCCCCTCACATGCGCGTGACAACACTAACTCAAATAATTTTAGGATTTATTTATTTATTCTGTTTTTATGATCATTAATGAGAATAAATATAGGAAATAGTACCATGCAATATTTTTTTTTGTATTATAGTGTGGGTTTATTTTAGTAAAAAAATTAATTCTTCGTTTTTACTAAAAAAAATATTCGTTAGAAAATTTAAAAAAATTGCCTTTTTTGTAGAAGTTGAAAAAAATATTAATTTAATAAAATGGATTTAATTAAATAATATAATATTAATTTAAAATATAATATGATATGATATTTTTAACTAATGTGAAATGTTCACCCGATTTATTATATCTTAAATAATTCAAACTATATCGCTTAATTCAATCCGATTTTATAGTCTATTCATCGATTAAATACAGTTATTTGAGTTTTTAAACCTATGATGAATTGTATGAACATGTATTATCAAAACAATGATCGGATTTGTTGGCAACCACACCGGAAGAGTGGTGCAAGTTAAATGTGGATGGTGCCAAGCATTTTACGACAGGTAGAGAAGCAACTGGCAGACTGATTTGAGATAACAGAGACAAATGGATTACTAGTTACAATAGAAATATAGGCATATGTTCTATAATTGGTGCAGAACTATGGGGTATTATGGATGGTTTAGATATAGCATGGAAGAGAGGATTTAAACAAATGCTGGTGGAGAGTGACAGTTTGACTGCGGTTAATACTCTTAATGGGCAAGCAGAGGAAGTCAAGTCAAGTTTGGTGCAAATTATTAGACATCAGATAAATTGGAATATTAAGGTACTGTATGTTCCACGTTTAGCTAATATGGTTGCGGATAATATGACAGCTCTAGACAATCATAATCCAATTGAATTGCTCATTTACGATGATCCACCCAAACAAATTGCTGTAGAATTACTACAAGAAAGTGTTGGTACACGCTGCAAAGTTTACTATGGCTAATTGTATTTAACTTCTTCTTCTTGCCAAAATAATAATAATAATAATTCCACATAAATTTTATAAAAATTCACATCATTTAATTAAGTCCATCTCATATAATTAACATATTTTTTAAAATATTTTATTACTCCTTTTTCTAACATATAAGAGGGGATAAAGCCTCGGTAAGGAGGGTTTTGGCGCTCTAGCTAAATGGGATAATTGTAAGTATAGCCCCTAATAATATTTAATTAGCCAATTTAAGCTTTTTAACCCTTTAAATTTTTGTAAGTTCGATGTATTTCGTAGTTTTAAATGATATTTAGGGTTCTGGACCGATTTTGAAAAAAGAAATATATTTATTAATTTATATATATATAAATAAATGAATTATTATTCAAAAATATTTTTAACATAATAATATATATAATATATATTTTTATTATATAATTACATATTTATTATTTTATTTATATAAATAAAAGAGTTATTAATTAAAAAATAAATTAAAAATATATTTATTAATAATTAATTAATTTTAAAAAATAGTTTAAAACAAGATGAAATAAAAAAATACAAATGTAAGTAGGAGAGAAATTAAACCCAATACTCAAGAATAAAACCACTAATATATAATCATCTAACCAAATGAGCTAATGTGTTAAGTTAATAAAGAAAACGCATTTTATAGCACTCTTTTTCAGACAAGTCAACATAAAACGTTTTTTATAAGACAGTGTTTTTTGTTTTTCTTCTCAAAATCGACTTACTTTCCTAAATATTTTTAAAAAATGACCTAAACCTTAAATATTATTTAAAATTCACATATATCCTAAAATTCTACAATTTTCTCTCACCCCTTAAAAAATGATGACTTCATCCTTGGATAGAAGAATCTTTATATTCATTATAAAATTATACAGACCAAAATTCAATCCCCATTATGGTACAAGAACTTGTAACAGTGTAATAAGTGTATTATATTAATGTTTATGATTTTAAACCAATAAATAATTTTTCTTCCGACATTTGTGTTTTAAAATTTGAAACAACATGTGATTAGTTAGTGAGATATTCGAGATTTATTCAACATGGAAACTTAAAATAATATTATTTATTACTGAAATTTTAGACCTCAATTTTAGAGTTGGCTAATTCATCATTTTTTTTAGAATATAAAAATACTGTTATAAAATAAAAAGACGAAAAAAAATATGAGAGTAAAAAGAGAGTATATTTTATTGATCAATCGGAATATTTTATTGAGACTTTAGATAAGGTTTGTAAATATTCCGATTGATCAACAAAATACGCCCTCTCTTTTGCTCTCTTATTTTTTTTTTGTTCTTTACTCGCTGTCTATTTATTTTATAACAATTACTTAAAAGTTAAAATAATTGTATAAAATAATTAATTATTGAAATAAAAGATTTTATTAATTGGTGTTTATCAATACTATTATTTTTTAGTTGTTATTTACAATAATTCTTATATTGAAGTTACTTATTTTAGGTAAAATATAAATATAGTTATTTTTATTTGTCTCGGATTATATTTTAGTCATTTATATTTGAAATTTACGTTTTAGTCACTTATGTTATCATTTTATTACGAAGTAGTTACTCTGTCATTAAGCTTCGGCATCTCTCTAACCACAATCCTACGTGGTAATGCAGATGGATTTTAAATACCAACTTGAATGTCCATTTGGGATGAGAATTTTTTTTAGTCAAAATAGAAAAGAAAACTAAAAGAAAAAGGAGACGAACAATTTTTTCTTTTCCAGTTCAAGGTGTAATTAATTTAATTTTTTTAATTAATTAAATCTATTTAATTAAAAACCTATTCTCGTCCGAGTTGGGTATTTAAATTGGTATTTAAAACCTATTTAGACTGTCATGCAGGATTGTCATTAGGGAACTAACGGAGCTTAATGACAGAGTAACCACTTCATAACAAAACAATAATATAAGTGACTAAAATATAACCTGAAAAAAAAAATTATAAAGTTTAATAAAAACAACTATTTTTTCTTATATTTACTAAATGTAATGCTTTAAATTACCATTGTTTGACATTTATAGACACTCATTAATATATCCAAACTTTAATTGTATTTTTTAAATTAATTCACTTAATTGTGGAAATTAATAAAAATATTTATTTATCGCTTTTTAATGAAATTAGATAATTTATTCGTAGCTACTTCCAAACCCATGAATAAGAGAACAATACTCATACCAATTGAATTAAGACTTAATCGATTGCAATAAATAATAATACTTGAATTTAATACAAATAATAAACAACTTTAAATTTCAAAATAAAATTTACAAGAAAATTACATATATAGACTTACTATTTTACACATGAATAGAATTCTAAAATTACCGATAAATCTCCCTTAATTACCGATAAATCGAACGAATCAGTTAAATTGATTAGATCGATAAATCAATACCATTGTTAAATTTGTTTTGGTAAATTTTTTTAAATGATTAAATTGTTTACATTTTTTTTAATTGTCACACTTTTCAATCTTCATTTTTATAATCACTGAAACAGAAAAAATAACCGTTACAAATATCCACGTGTCGCGTTACCTATCCACCTGTCATCTTCATCTCATCACCCACCCACTCTCCGTAGATTCTCCAAAAATTCACCCTTCTCTCTTTCTCCTTCAGACTATTCTTTTCTTTCTTAAATTTGCTCTGCTTTTTTAGCAAAAAAAAAAAAAAAAAACTCTCCTTCAATTCCTCTCAAATCCCTTCCCCACCCAAACAAGCTTTATTTTTGTTGTTGTAAATGGGGTTTCTTTAAATAACCAGAAAGTGAAGAATAATGTTGCCAGTTTCTTACAACTTTGCTTCAATAATTTTCTCTGTTCGGTTCCTCTGTTTTGTCTTAAGCTTCAACAGTATCTTTTCAACCACAGAGTTTGATTTTGGAACCTTGTCTCTCACCAGTTTGAAACTGTTAGGGGACGCTCACTTAAGCAACGGGAGCGTCAGGCTCACTCGCGACGTTGAAGTACCGGATTCCGGTGCCGGTAGAGTTTTATATTCAAAACCGGTGAGATTCAGACAACCAGGAACTCATAAACTTTGTAGTTTCTCCACTTTCTTCTCATTTTCCATCAGTAACCTTAACCCATCTTCCATCGGCGGTGGTTTAGCCTTTGTCATTTCACCGGACAGTGATTTCGTCGGCGCCGGTGGGGGTTCATTGGGACTTCTTGATGATAAAGGTCAAGCATTGGGTTTCGTGGCGGTGGAATTCGATACTCTCATGGACGTTGAATACAAAGACATTAATGGTAACCATGTTGGGTTGGATCTGAACAGTGTAGTTTCATCACAAGCTGCCGATTTGGGTGGTTTAGACATCGATCTAAAGAGTGGAAATGTTATTAATTCATGGATCGAATACGATTCTTCATTTGGGGTTTTGAATATTTCGATTTCGTACTCAAATTTGAAGCCTAAAAACCCCATTTTATCAGTGAGTTTAAGCCTTGATCAGTATGTTAATGATTTCATGTACGTAGGATTTTCAGGCTCAACACAAGGAAGCACTGAGGTTCATAGCATAGAATGGTGGAGTTTCAGTTCAAGGTCAGGGTCAGGATCAGGGCCAACATCTCCGCCGCCGTCAACTGCGACTACTTTAACAAACCCAACCGCGGATTCCGTTAAATCACCGCCGCCTCTTCCGCCGTCTTCTTCTTCTCCTTCTCCTCCTTCTTCTTCATGCCATAACCAGCTTTGCAGAGAAGGTCCAGGAGCTGTAGCAGGGGTGGTAACCGCCGGAGCTTTCTTTTTAGCTCTATTTGCCTGTGCTTTAATCTGGGTTTACTCTAAAAAGTTCAAACATGAGAACAAATTAGGCCAATCTTTTGCATCGGAGATAATCAAATCGCCAAAAGAATTCACTTACAAAGAGCTTAAAGCCGCCACGAGATGCTTCGATGCCAATAGAATCATCGGCCATGGTGCTTTTGGGACTGTTTATAAAGGTATTTTGCCGGAAAATGGCGACATTGTAGCCGTCAAAAGATGTAGTCATAACAGTCAAGGGAAGAACGAGTTTTTAGCTGAGTTATTAATAATCGGAACTCTAAGGCATCGAAATCTTGTAAGATTACAAGGATGGTGCCATGAAAAAGGAGAGATTTTATTAGTTTATGATTTAATGCCTAAAGGGAGTCTTGATAAAGCTTTGTTTGAAGCCAAAACGCCATTGCCATGGCCTGAAAGGCAAAAAATTTTATTAGGGGTGGCCTCAGCATTAGCCTATTTACATCAAGAATGTGATCGGCAAGTTATTCATAGAGATGTTAAAACCAGCAACATAATGTTGGATGAAGCTTACAATGCCAAGCTCGGAGATTTCGGTTTAGCTCGGCAAGTTGAACACGATAAGTCCCCGGATGCAACGGTAGCCGCCGGCACGATGGGGTATTTAGCTCCCGAATACCTTCTAACAGGACGAGCGACGGATAAAACCGACGTGTTCAGCTACGGAGCGGTTGTCTTAGAGGTAGCTAGCGGAAGAAGACCGATCGAGACAGGGAAAGCTCCGGCTCGTGTGAGTGGCAATTTGGTGGAATGGGTTTGGGGTTTACATAAAGAAGGTAAATTGTTAACCGCTGCCGATGCTAAACTCGAAGGTCGTTTCGAGGAATCCGCGATGAGACGAGTACTTTTGGTCGGGTTAGCTTGTTCACACCCTGATCCATTGGCTAGACCCACTATGAGAAGTGTGGTCCAAATGTTGGTGGGTGAAGCCGAGGTCCCAATGGTTCCAAGAACCAAACCATCAACAAGTTTTAGCACTTCCAATCTATTGTTAACATTACAAGACAGTGTATCTGATTACAATGGCATTGTCACCATCTCTAGTTCTTCATCAGACAATAGCTACATTGGTCTTGATCTTGTGTAATAAAAGGAAAAAAATATCAAACTCATGTATATTGCTTATTTGATTATTTATGTATGACACAATAACATGTAATTTAAGCATACAAAAAAGGTTTATATACTAAGAGTCAGATTACATTTTATTTCATTTACTTAGAAGAAAAATAGATAAATTTATCTCCGTGAATTGAATTTGAAGATAAACAGTTTCACGTGACATATTATGTATGCCTGATTAGAGGGGAAATGATGAAAATTTTAGGGTTTCAATCAATTGTTAATGTTATCCATAGTACAAGGTAGTTGGAGACAAATGAAAATGGTGGGAGTCAATTTTCTTAATAGAATATGATGGGTATTTTATATTGTAGATGATGGTTAGATAGTTGCTTTCACAAGCAATCTCCATTGTTAAAAGGCATACCCATTAGTTTGAGTAGAGGCTTGGTAAAGTATACTTAAGGAAAGGTGCACATTTATTACATTTATTAATTATTATGACTTTTAAACCAATATTTTTTTAACAACTTAATTATAAATTTTACATTTTTTTATCTATTTGATCATTATTTTTAAATTTTTTTTTATAAAGAATCAAATTATTTTTTTAATGAAAATGTTGATCGAATCATTACATTTTTAACGATACCGATGCAATATTCTTTTCTTATTATCACCTTTTAAAAAACTTATAAGAAAGCATGAAGTTTACATAGATTGTAATGCGAGTTGTCATGTTTAAAATTTTAATATTTTAGTTGGTATTTACGATTCTTTTAAAAGGTTTAGGGTTAAATGTAGCTTTAAACAATAAAAACTGAATTAACAAGCGATACAGACATTAAGGACTAAATTTACCATTATATATATTTTTAAATAGAATGTTTTGAAAGATGGTCTTGATTAGGGTTCTAGATAAAATGGAAAAATTTTCTGTTAAGGCTCTTTATAATTTATAAAATTTTAAATTAATAACGGTAAAATTACTTTTTATAATTACATTTTTACTATCGTAAAAATATTAGTCTTTTCCACTACACTAAAATTTCAAAATCATCACTATCATGATTCAAATTTTCTTTTCTTTCAATTTTTTCTTTAAATTTAACGTAACGTTATGATCGTTATTTTTTTAATTTCGAAAGTTTACATCAAAGGGTGACAATTGAAAAAAAATTAACAAGTTCAACCTTGTTTGAGTTTCTATCATGTTTGGTAATAAAGGAAAAAATGATGAAGCAATTGCATGGGTGGGGGGTTGTTGAAGAGAAAGGTAGGAAATAAAGTTTCATTTAATCTTGTAGTATTGATCTTACCTTTTCTTAATAGACTTTATTTAGACGCTTTTCTTCCTCCTCTTTTGCATCTTTTAGAAGCATCTTTGGTTTTGCTTGAGAAAGTGGGATTTCAGCTTTCTTATTATAAGTTAATTACATGAAACGTCCTCAAATTATTAATCAATTTTTAATTTGGTCATCTATTTATACTTTTTTTTAATGGTTAAAATACACTTTAGGTCCTTATACCTTTTTGCGTATTTTGAGTTTAGTCTTTGTACTTCTATTTTGAAAAAATAAGTTTAGTCGTTGGCATAGTTAAAATAATTTTGTTAAATTTAGGTTCAATTGAATGTCTTTTTTTGTTATATAGTTAGTAAGTGAATATTTGTTTCATTTTAAATACCGAAGGGAGCTCTGGAGGGTCATCAACTTGCTTGGAGTCTAGGTCTTCAAAGGGTTGTACTTGAGATGTATAGTATGACTACAATTCAGTTAATTCAAGACGAATCAGTTGAGTTGCATCATTCAGTAGTGTTGCGAGCTATTAAAGAAATTATTCAATGTAACCCTCGGATGAAATCCTTCAAAAGCTACATGACGATTGCTACAAAATGACTTGGCCCCGCCTAGTCTAGTTATGGTTTTGTCCTTCTTAATGTACCCAAAAAAAAAAAGTTACACTAGTAAGTTTAGTAGTAGAATTTTAATTATGTTAACAATTGGGCATGAAATTTGAAATTTTAAAAGTAAAAGGATTAAATTTCAAATTTATTAAAAGTACATGGACTATAAGCATATTTTAACCTATTTAAAATAAAAAAATTATTATTATTTTTTGAATAATCTCATTATAAATTCTATTATATATGTTCTTTTTTACACAATGTTTAAAATTATCCGGGAGGATAATGTGCTTCAGCGTATTCAAACTAGAGGTGTGCATGGGCCGGGCCGGGTCCGGGCCGGGCCCATAAAAAATTTTGGCCCGTTTTCAAGGCCCGGGCCCGGGCTCAGCCCGAAATATGGGCATAGAATTTTGTCCAAGCCCGGCCCGAGGAAAAAATGATAGGCCCGAGCCCGGCCCGGCCCGACCATATTAAAAAAAATACTTTTTTTATTAAATAAAAATTTTTAAAATATAATAAATCAAATGCATTTAAAACATAAAAACAAATATTAAAACAAAAAAAAAATAAAAAAATGGGACTAAAATAATTCTTAAAATAATACATAAATTAAAAATATAATAAAAAGTAATTATATTAAAATTAAAAAATTGAAACAAATTAGAACTAAATTAAGAACTAAATTATATTAATAACAAAAATTTTACAATATCAAAATAACATTAAAAACAACAAAAAAAAACTAAAGTAAAAAAACTAAAGTTACTTAAAATTTAAAATAAAAAATAAAAAATAATTTAATATTAAAATCAGGCCGGGCCGGGGCCAAAAAAATTTTACCCGAGGCCCGGCCCATTTTCTAAATAGTCCTCGTTTTTTGCCCAAGCCCATTTTTCGGGCCTATATTTTTACCCAAATCCTCCCATTTTTCGGACGGGCCTTCGGGCCGGGCCACCCGGCCCATGCACACCTCTAAATTTCAAACCCATGTCCTCCTATATTAACAACAATGACTATACCAATCGAGATAAGACTCAATCGACAAAATTATATATTTTAAATGTAGTTAAAGACAACTTCATTCCATGTAATGTTTATAGGTTAAGAATCTTCCTAGGCAGATTTGCATTAAATAATTTAAAATCCGAATTTATTTATTCTTTTATAGTAAATTTAATTTTTATTATTTAAATTTGAATATTATTTAATAATATTATTGGGTGAATATCTAATAATGTTGTATAAATCGAATGGATGATTGAATTGATCGGATTATCGATTTTTATTTCGATAGATTTAACTATTAATTCAACCATTACAAAAATAAAAAATTTCAAAAATTCTAACAAAAATAATAAAAAAGAATAGAAAAACCATGAAATAAATAATAATTAAAATATAAATATTTAACTAACAAATTATATCAGCAAAATTAAATATCTAAACTAATTTAAATTTTGATCGATCGGGTTTTACCAGTTTGACCAATTTTTTTTTTGTTTCAGAATACTGATTGAATCGATTATCATTGATTCTCGGTTCAACCAATTAATCAGATTCAACTTAGTAGACATGTCATATAGTAGATTCGAGCATAAAATTTAAATATTTGAGTCCAATAAATATTTTAAAAAAGTTTTAAATAATTATATATATATATATACACATACATATGTGTGTGTGTGTGAAAATGTAAAGTTACAAATAAAGTAACATGTCTTTTGGCATTAGATATATTATTTTCACTAACACTTTTAAGCTAAAGTTATGCCACTACGTAATAAACATTTTCGACAAATGTTGTGTTGTTTCAACACAATTATTTAGATGCAATTTTTAGGGAAAAAATAAAAAAATAGAAAATTATAAAAAAAATTAAAAAATTCATTTGTAATGAACTTCACATTTAACCATCTAAATTATAAAAAAAAAACAGATATATTCAAAAAATTCATTTTTGGGTAAACTACATTTAAAGTTATTAAATTAATAGAAATTTATGTTTTGATCGTTCAGATTCGAAAAATTACAAAATAGTTTTTGAACTGTTCAAAAGTTTCCATTTAAGTTACCGAGTTGTTAAAATTGTTGTTGTATAACCTTTTCAGTTCGCACTACTTGCACAAATAAAAATCTCTCATTTCTCTTCTATTCTACAACTCATTTTTTTTCTTCATAAAACATATTTGAACATCATGAATTTACAAACCAAAATTTAAACAACTTTCTTTTTCGATTTTCGACACTTGCCTTCAAATAGACTTAGGTCTAAGATATATTATTCTACTTGTCAAGGGTACAGATCCATTACACCAATTATTAAATCGTCACTTGAAGCTTGCTAACCATTTAAAAAAAAAAAAAAACCTCAATAGCCTAATTATTTAAATAAAAAACCTCTGAAAAATTCAATAATAATTTTGTATCTTTTTGAAATTAAATAACTAAAACGTAAACTTATTAATAGTTTAATAACTTTAAGTGCAATTTACCCTTAAATAAAAGGGAGTTAAGAAACAAAAATCCCTAGTTGTTTTCACGAATTTATTGAGATTATCATCGCATGTGGGTAGAATTATAAATGTTTTGTCATTTAATCATAAATTTACCATGGGGAAAAGGTGAAAGATTCTTGTATTTTGTGTAGTTTTCATTGGGGCTCTCTTGGATTTTTTTGCCGACGTGCATTGCTCCTAAATTCAGATATTCAGACATTAAAAAAATAATAAAATAAAAAAGAAGTCACCACTGAGTCACTAGTTCTGACTGCCCTGATCAGCTCTAAATTTTATGTCTACTAAAACTGCTTCTTCATTGATGTTGATGGTGACTGTTTTGTATTCTACCACTAAAATTTTAATTTATTCAATTCTAGTGAATTTTGTAGTGAACAGGCACGTTTAACTGCTGTTAGTGTAATTATAATGGTGATGGTGAGATTAAATATTGTAGCATGACATTGGAGTTAAATACCTATCCAAATGGGCCCTAAGAAAAGAAAGTGAGGTTAGTGTTAAGGAGGAAGATGTATATGGATTGCTTGCCCTTTGCTTCGGCCTTCGGATCTTTATACTTGAGTTTATTTTAATGTATAATTTAGTATCGAGATCAAATGGTATTGTGTGGCCCATGAACATTTAACATTGAAACCAAACTTATTTACTTAATTGAGACAAAAGAAAGCTTAAGTATTAGATTGAAAAAATTCAGGTATCAAAATGAACATTAAAATTAAATTTAGATACCAAATTGAATATTGAATCTAAGCCCGGGTATCAAATAACGCGTTAATAATTTCTTTTAATATTTAAATGGGCTATCTTTAATGCATACCTTTTAGAGTAAAAAGCTCAATTCCTCAATTGGATCCATTACAAAAATGGGCTTCAAATTTCAACTGGAGCATAAAAATGGCAGAAAAATGCCCATATATCGAAATAATCCATTTATAAATACAATCAGCTGCTTCACCTAAAAGTCGTGTTCATTTGATTTTTTTTTTACTTTTTTTTCCAAATTTCTGAAACTTTATTTGGTCCAAGTTCGTGTTCACAGTTGAGTTCGCAGCGATGTCGAACGAGTTCGCCGATAAGGTACATCCCTCTTTTGATCGCTTGTTATTTGTTTTTTTTTTAATTTCAAGATTTTTTTGTTTGAATGTCATTTTGACTGGCTATTCAACGAGATCCGTGCTAAATTAATTTGAAAATTTGCTTCTAACCTATCGATCTGGTTTTGTTTCTTTGTCTCTTTGCATGTTATCGTGCCGATCTATTGTTTTTACAAGTTTAATTTCGCTTCTTTTTATTTATTATGAGAATTTCGCATTCTGATTCTCTCAATTTAGATTTCCCCCTTTAAATAAGATCTTTGGAGATTATTGCATATAAATTATCGAACTTATTATTTATTTATTCATTTGGAGAAAATTTTTAATGCTTTCTTTGAGCAAATAATCTCCTTTTCGTTGAGACAAAGAAGAGAAAAGAAAAGAAAAAAAAGTATTTTTCTTGTTGATGATTGACGTGTTTTGGCCCATTTTTAATGCACAATAATGGTAATGATTGTAATTGATGATGTAAATATTGGTTTAGTCATTTATGTTTCCATTGATTTATGAGTTGAAGATGAGCTGAGAAGTCATTGAAATCGTTGTATGTTTGATAATTCTTGGAATATGAACACCATTTTTGAATGGGATTCGAATAATCAACTCGGACCGAATTTAATTGTTCGATATCAATACTCCTAATGAATTCTGAAAACAGGGTAAAGCCTGAGGAGCCGAATTGCATTTTACGCTCTCTACTTAAAAAAAGTGGGCAAATTAGTTTCTGTAGGTAGGTTAGATTGGAGAGCAAACAAGTATTTTTGTTAAAAATTTATTTCATTTCTACGGTTAAAAACTAAGGACATGTGTCACATCACGTATCATTGTCCAGTATACAAATGGATGAATTTTTTTAAAATGAAAGGATTAATTTGCTTTTTAATTTAATGTGCAGGGATAAATTTGCCCATTTTTTGAGTAGAGGGATTGAAATGCAATCTGATTCTTAGTACACTGACTTCCATATTACTTTTACCCTGAAAACAGAAAAGAAAAGGGAAAATGGAGGCTGGATTCTTACGTTGACAACTCGAAAATTCTTCCAATGGCTGTCAAAATATGATGTCCCTTAACAGTTTCTTTTTTTTTTTTTTTTTTTTTACTATCACCGTTTCCCTAGCATAATAAATATGCCTGGTCCGCTTACATGGTAGGTTTTTACAGGCTTCTTGATTACGAAACATCTCCGGTAAGCTAGCAGTGTCTTAATAGAAACCTTGTGTAATCGATTACGATAGATGTATCTTTTGATGCATGTATTTACCATTTATGCTACTTGGACTTTTCATTTTTTATATAAAAAGTTTTTAGGGGTCTCAACTCTCAATAGAAACCTTGTGTGATCCTTTTACCTCTAATCATAAACAACAATAGATTTATCTTTCGAAGCAATGCATTTATATGCATGTATTTACTCTCTATGCTACTTGGACATTTTGTTTTTCCGAACATATTCGAATTGGGTTCGGGGTCCTCCAAGTATCTGTGGTTTGCTACATATCTTTGTTCATCCGAAATTTACTTACATCGTAATAATTTAGTTTCTGGTGATGCAATAGGGAGACAAGATTATCTATGAAACCGAAGCCAAAGGGTTCAACCCGGGATTGATTGTATTGCTGGTTATTGGTGGACTACTGATAACATTCCTTGTGGGGAACTACATACTTTACTCGTACGCGCAGAAGACTCTTCCTCCTAGGAAAAAGAAGCCCGTATCCAAGAAGAAGATGAAACGAGAGAGGCTGAAGCAAGGAGTCTCAGCACCAGGGGAGTAGGAATTCAAGGTCCGACTTTTCTCTTTTCTCGACATAGTTAAAAACTGTTTTGTTCACAATTTCTGTCCAGTTTCGAGAGTTAAAAAACTTCAACATCTGAATTAGAAGTAAACCCCATACTCGGGTAAGACTAGAGAGTAAAATACTGTTCCTTGGTTCGTCGGATGCAGTTTATATGTCACATTTTCATTGCATTTTTTTTCATGTTTCCATTGATCTCGGTACTTGTCTCGTTTCGGTTCAGCCGTCAACATGCAACCAAGATAATGGCTATACTTGGTGCTTCGTAGGGTTACTTTTCTTTTGGTTAGAAGTGTCAGATTTTAGTGTTCAAAACTTTGGATTATTTGAATGCATGCCATGTTGAAAAAATAATGTCTTTTCATATATCATCATTTCAAAAAAGGAAAGAATTAAAATCGGAATTTAATTCAATTGGTTTATATCGATTCTTCTCGTGGGACGAATCTTTGTAATTTCTGTAAAATTTATAAATTTATTTGCACAATTATTATCGATAGAAATAAAATAGATTTGGATAATAAATATTTGAGAGTTAATATCCGCATCTTACTAATATTCTTTTTCAATCCACTACAAATTATAGATCATAAAAAAAAAAATTGCATTCAAATATTCATATACAGTTGGGTTTTTTTTATCTATTATTTTAGATTTATCGGTATTTTTAAATATTTTTTAGATATATATATTTATACTCTTAGTTTTACTTCCTTGATAAATTATATATTATTTTGGTAAAAGAACAAATTATCATATTATGTATATATAAATATATCTCAATTACATCTATATAAATATATTTATATGTAAATATAATTTTTAAAATTATTAACTTAGGTTCAAATTTAATAGCTTTTAATTTAAGTATAATTATAGAAAATTTAAAGTGTTTAAATAAAAATTTAAAAATTAATTTAAAATATCAAAATTTTGCTCCAATCGGTATAAGTCAATACGCGTAATTGAAATAAGTTGAAATGATTGAAAATATACCGAAATTTTGATCGGCACAATACATAAATTACTTTGTATCGGTTTAAGACTAAAACGGTACATATTAGTCGGTACAAACAGTCCCGACTACCATGCCATTGGTAGCCTTATGTGAGTGAAAGAAAATGTAATATATATTATATAGTTTATTTTAAAAAGAATAGTAAAAATATATCTCTAATATATACAAATTTAGTTTAAAGAAAATTTTAAAAATATCGGAGTACTTTTTATTGTTTATTATATTATTAAATTGATACTAAAATGATTAATAAATTAATCATTTATTAATTAACTTTTAATTGACGCGATAATATATTAATGTGAAGTTCGTTAATTTAGTCATATATTTTAAAATAGCATCATATATATTATTAATTTATAACAATTTTAAATCTATAAAATATTCAATATAAATGAATAAATTAAAAATAATAAAAATTTAAGTTTTTATAATTTAAATAAATTAATATTTATTTACAAATTAAATTTTATTTTAAATACGATAATAATTAAATAGTGTTAAAACCAAGTTTTTTTTAATTAATAGAAGCTGAAATGCGTTAGATTAACCTTATAAAAAAATATTATTAATATATTGGTAATATAATAGTATATATATTGTATCAATTTTTATTTATTTATTTCTGAATTTATATATCAAAACTTTGAAAGAAAATAAATATATTCTATAATAAAATCATTTATTTTATAATTAATTAAAAATATATATTTTTTATTAATAAATGCTAATCTCAATCTAATCAAATCGGTTCAATCTAATATAAACCCTTCCTAAAAAACAGCATGAATTAGATTTATAGGAGAAATTAAGATAAAGAAAATCATTTAAAATTAGTATTTTGTGGTAACTATATTTCTCATGATTTTTTAAATCTATAAAACCAATGAATGTATAAAACAAATTGTTAATATATACGATCAAGGGTTCAGTTATCACTCGTGTGAATGAAATACATTTTGTAGTTAGTTGTTTACCACTTTAAAGAACACCGAGATGAGGGAATTAATCACTGCTACTAATAGTGGATATCCTAATTTCAACAATCATTACCACATAATTAAATTTTTTATTCATATTAAATTACACTTATCATTTTAAATTATCACTTTATTATTATTATTACAATCATATACTAATTAAAATTAATATTTAACCTTGTAAATAGATACATGAATAAGGTATCTTCATTCAAGTAATATTTAAAGAATTACTAGAACATAACCTTTTCGTAGTATTTGTCGATTAAATCTTAGTTCAATTAATTTGGACATTGTTGCTAATGTAGGAGAACGTGGGTTCAAATGCGCTTCACTGAAGCGCATTATCCTCCTATTTATTGGTTAGAGAGAGATAATGAGTAATTTCAAGTGTCGAGAAAAATAAATATAATCATATAATGAGATTGTTAACAAAAAAAAAAACCCTTTTCATAGTATTTGATATCTTAAATTATTATTTGATTTTAGTAATACTTAAAACAATTGCTAATGTTTTTATCGATGCATAACGATCTATTTATTCTGTCAGCCATGCCAATTTTTAACTGAAAAAAATAGATAAAATTTTTAACAAAAAAAAGACCAATTTACTATTTGATTTAACGTATAAAGGCTAAATTACCCCTTTTTTTTAGTACAATGAGCAAAATACAATCTGACTGCTAATATAAGAGCCTCCATAATACTTTTACATTCTTTCAAAGATTTTTCGTGTCAAATAAATTAACAGAGAAAACAGATTTCGGACCGAAAATTAACATTTCAAAATTTACAAGGACCATTTATTAACCAAATTATACAGACTAAATTCACACAAAACAGAAACCATCCTTACAATTTGACCCAAATAAAATATTTAAAACATAATATATTTATACACAAAATGTATATGAACTGCCCATAACAGAGCAATCAACTTTCATACTAGAAAATGTAACATAAAGCTGTTTTTTAACTTTATTTTCACAACATAAACATCACACACTATATTTTTCAAAACATAGACATCACACAACAAAATGTTGTTGAGCTAGCTACTAGATTACGTAGGGAATGGGCAGAGCATGAAATTAGGCTCCACGGGCCATGGTTTGCTCGCCAGGAGGGACCATGGTGAAGACAGGTTGAGCATTGAACCCTGGATGGTGCAACCTTCGACGAATCTCGCGACCTTCCTGACAAACGGCACAAGGATGGCACAAAACATGGGTAGCTAAGTCACAGGTTAATTCACATTGTTCACGTTGCAACTCATCTTCTACGCAGCTTCCACAACATCCACATGACCTATGGAGTGCCTCGCAGCTTCCCTGTTCATCCAAAGGAAATTGATGTTATATGGACTCAAGAGATACGGAATCCATCCATTTGGACTGGACTGACTCGAGATCAAATTTTTTCTTTGTCCAAGCACAAGCTAAGATGGAATCGGATGCCAAAAATAGATACTTAAAACAGAAAAAAGAGTTGGACCATCATAGAAGATAACCACAAAATTAAGCCTTCAAAGGTAAAAGTATCATGAAGGCACGTATAATAAGAGTCAAATTGTATTTTACCCCCATTACTCAAAAAATGAGCAAACTAGCTCATATATGTTAGATTAAAGAGCAAACCGGTCATTTCTATTAAAAATTTCATCTATTGCTACTATTAAAAACTAGCGTAGCTGAGGAAGTAGTCAGATAGTTACACGTGGTATGCCATGTGTATCTCTTGTTGATATACATGGACAAGTTTTTAATATTAAAAATAGATGGAATTTTTAACAGATTAACTAATTTTCTCTTTAATCTAACATATAAGGACTAACTTGTCCTTTTTTTGAGTAGAGGGAACAAAATACAATCCGACTTCTACTACAAGGGCCTCCATAGTACTTTACCAGCCTTCAAAGCTTTTCCCCAGTTCGTATAGTTTTCTTTTTCCGGTATAGGGAAAAGGCCATAACTTAGAAATAAAAGAAATGGTTTCAAATATTAGTATTCGAACTTCAAATCTACTAAACGTCTCCTTTAAAAAGGTGATTGGATGAATCAACTAAGCTAAACCTGGGATTCATATTGTTCTTTTTATTCTAGGCATAAAACTCCTTGTTGTCCTTCCACAAGAAAAACACAACCAAGGGATGAACTAATTCAATAGTTCAAGATAACAATTTGTACGGAAATGAGTACACAACCGAACATCGACTTCCCTATAACCATAGGATGGTAGATGGTAGATGGTAGAAGACATCGAACTATGTTATTACTATCGGAAAAGAAACATCGGTTGACAAAATATTCTATATACAGATAGAAAGCATTTTCAAACACCAAATGCAAAGCCATAATATGCTTAACGAACTAGTTATACTGATCATCTCAAAGATGAAGTTAAAGAAGATGAAAGATATGAACAACTTGCCTCAAGATTAAACTTTCGCCGAATGGCAGTACGAGTAGGGTACGAAAACCATGGTGCAAGGCAATTCCAGCCAAAAAATGAATTACCGATTAGGTAAAGAACTGAGTATGGCAAGCAGTGATTTGCAAATGTCCCGGGATCAGATCCAAGTCTTTCGACATTGGTTCCATATAGCACACAAGGGACCAAGCTTCCAAGGAGACCTAGCCAAAAAACACCACACTTTGAAATCCCAAGCAAAATAAGCACACATAAATTAATCCAAATTCGAACTACATAAATCATAAAAGGTCTGAGATTTGAATCCAAATCTGCTAAATATCAA
Source organism: Gossypium longicalyx (assembly GCA_025698465.1). Lineage (NCBI taxonomy): Eukaryota > Viridiplantae > Streptophyta > Magnoliopsida > Malvales > Malvaceae > Gossypium > Gossypium longicalyx. The sequence goes on along the minus strand of CM046995.1, from coordinate 1,386,538 downwards.
CTCAGCTAACCATATGAACAGGATTAAAACGTGAGTTCATAAGTCAAATCCGCTAAATATAATACAAGATATCGAAATTTGAATCCAAATCCGCTAAATATCGCCTCGGCTAACCTATGAACCGGATTAAGCTTCGAGTTCACTAGCCAGAATCTATCTTTTCTTTACACAAATATAATTGATCTTTTGATTTTTTTTTCCACATTATTTTCCATTCTAAATTCCAATTTCTCTACAATCAAGAACTATTTTCTTTTACACAAAAACAATAATAAGAACATCAGCTTTAAGCTAATAACTATGTTCAATCAATTGCATATATGGTAGCATAAGCATAGATTTCTAAGCAATTGACAATTTATCTTTCTAATCTACGGAAAAATCCGAAATTTCATAAATGATTAAAAAAAATCCCAAATCGAACAAATTCATCACAGTATCAGATCCAATAAAAAGACTTACAAACTTCAATGTCGCTGCTGCAAAATTCATCGTTACGGCCAAGACAAGCAAGGAGAGATGAGTTCCATTGAGATCGACCCAAGGGTTCTCCGACGACACTCCGGTGGACCAACGGCAATCCATCAGCTGTCCACCCAAACCCATCTCCGGTAGCAACTACCGGATGAGCTGGCACCTCGGCGGCAGCCTCTTTTGCCTTTTTACCACTTGGTTTCTCCTTCAAATCTTGGTCTGCCACTTGTTTGCTCAAGAGAGGACTCGATTCATGGTGCTCGTCGTTGTTGTTGTCATTAGAATTCGCCATTTTTTTTAATGGGATTTTCTCTCTTTTTTGGATTTGATTTTGGAAGAGAAAGATCAAATTTAAAACTCTAAAAGAAAATCGTGGAATTAGATTCGGATCTAAAATTTTGACAGAAAAAAGAATAAGTGGTCACAAAATGGTCTCGATATTTTGGCGTTTGCTTCTTTGCGCGTAAGAAAAAGGACAAAAGAAAATGGTTTTATTTCTGCTTCAAGTCCCTTCATTTTTATGAATTTAAAATTTAGTTTCTCTACTTTTACTTTGTAGAGTTTAATCCCTCTATTTGTCTTACTTGAAGATTAAAGTAAGAGAGTATTTAGTTTTTTCGATCAGTTCGATCAATTTTTTATTAAACTGCCTTAGCCAAACATGATTTACAATAATTAATCTGTCTGAATTAAAGCTTAAGAATCGACGTAACCAATATGATTTTAGGTCGATTGATTAACCGACTTAGTTATTGGGTTGGGTTTTGAGCTTGAATAATATGTATTTCTTTTTTATATTATAAAGAGTTAATTGCATCATACATTTCCAAACTATGACCTTCGTCTTAAACTTCAAAATGTTCTAATTACAGCCCAAATTTTTTAACTGATACATAAAATCTTATATGTCATAATTTAATATGAAAATTAAAAAGATAAATAAAAATTTCCCACATAATTTTTAAAACTAAAAATAAAGTAAAACAAAAAGAAATAGAATGAACAGTAGTTTAAATGGTTAAATTAACAATTTAGTAATAGAAGGACCTTATTAATATAGCATCTATAGTTTGAGGATGTAATTAGAATATTTTAAAATTTGAATAACAAATTAGAACGAGGGTTATAATTTGAGGGTGTTTGGTGCAATTAACCCTACTATAAATTATAAACATAGTTTTAAAAAAAATAAAAAAAAAATAACCCAAACCACTCAAATCAACAATCGATTAAATCGACTTTTTCAATTTTCACCAAAAATTGTTCTCCCCTGTATCAAAATCTAATTATTATGACTTTTTATAGATTATCGATTTTAATATTTAATATTTAATTGATAATATATATTAAAATTTAACAAAATCAGTCACTAATTTAGTCATTTTAAAATTTTTAATCAATTAAGTAAAAAGACTGAACTTTTAGAATTAAAAGTAAAGGTATTAAATTTCAAAACCTCAAATATAACAGGGACTAAGGATTAAATTAGACCAAAAATGATTTATTTGTGTATTTATTATAATATTGCTGTCTTAGTACGGTTATTTTGATTCCATCTGTCGGAAGTTGATTTGTCTTTATCATATCTTAAGCCCAAACACGGCCCATTAGTCAAAAATTGAAGTCTAAATTTAAGTTTGAAGTCATAATTTTTTTAATTAATAACTTTAACCACCAATTTTTTTTTAAAAAAATCACTTACATTGTAAATAATCCAGTTCTAATTAATTTAAAGAATAAGAATTTGGCCAAATATATTTTACTTATAAAAGATTCACATAGATTTGATCATGGGTCAGGTCATCCGTCTAGGTTTAAAGGCTCGTTTGAAAAATGAGAGGGTTTGGGCAAACATATAGACTCAAAAAATAAGTTTAGGCAAAAAAAATAATGCTTGTTTTCTAAATGTATTGAGCCTCGAGTGAATTTTTTTGGCCCAGCCCGGATCTGCTTTTTTTTTTGTGCCACTGTTTTGTTGTTGTTTTGCTATTATATTATTTTTATTTTGTTGTTATTGTTATTTTTATTACTATTTTAGATGTATTTGTTTATTGAATTGCAACAATCTCAGTGTTATTTAAGTATAACGATTTTTTTAATGTATTTTCAAATTATTAGAAAGCATTATTTTCGTATTTTTAATGTACTTGATGTATTTTTTTTTTTAAATTTGTTTTCGTATAAAAAATTAATACAAGCGGATTGGGCCAGACTCGAGTTTAGTATTTTTATTTAGATTGAAATTAGACAAAATTTTATACTATTTTTTGAATTAATTTCAACTCATTCAATATATTTTGATTAATTATTGTAGATTGAACACCTTGGAATTAAACTTGGTTAAATTAATGCAAGCAATTATGAATTAGTACCATGATTTGACATTAGTCCACAAAATTCATTTCACTAACATGTGATTCAACAGAATAAATATTTTTGACATTTAAATTCTTCAAACTCCACAATTATTGCCTCTTTTGCTTGAATAAAATTAGGGTTTTTTTTATGTTATTCTTCTCATTAATTTATCTCTTGAATTATGGGTTTTCACCTCAAAATTTAATCAATTTAGCTTAATTTAATAAATTTATTATTTTTTATTTAAATTAAATAGAAAAAATCAAATAAAACTACGTTTGATAAATTAAAAAATTAAACTGAAAAAATTAAGTAGAGAAAAATTAATTGTTGAATATAAGTTATGAAACATATTTGGTACATTACTTAAAATTAAATATCGAAAATAATTAGATTATTTGATAAAGAATAATATAATACTAAATGAAATAGAATAAAATAAAAATAATTGAATTTATTATGTGTTAAGTGATAAGTAAGTCTTGTCAAAAACTAGAATTAGGTATAACTCCTCCCTAACTTATAAATAAGAAGATAATGTGATTCGGTGCAGTTGAACCCACATCTTTTTGCATTGGGAATAGATGTGCTCATGGGCCGGGTCGGGCCTAAGCATGATATTAATATACTTTATGTTTGCCTAAGCCCAACTTGGCTCGAAATATAGCTTAAAATTTTACACAAACCCGCTCATATTTACAAAAGATTAACCCAAGCCTATTTTAGACCCGCTTATATTATCTTTATTTATTTTTAATTTATTTATATTGTATTGTTTTAATATTTAATAATTTTTAAAAAAATTATTTATTGAAAATTTTTATAGTCATTTTAATATTATTTTAATATTTACATTAGAGTAGTATTATATATTTAGTATAGGTTTATTTTTTTAATGTGTTTTAAATTACATAATATATATAGAAATAACATAATATAAAGTATTATAAAATTAAAAACGGGTTGGGTCGGGCTCGGGCTTAAATGTTTAAGCTTGAGATCGACCCATATTTTAAATGGCCATTTTTTTTGCTCAAGTCCATTTTTCAGGCTTAATATTTTTACTCAAACCCTCCCAAAATTCGGGCAAGCCTGGGCGGGTAGCCCGACTCATGAACATGTTTATTTGACAACAATATTCATGCCAATCGAGCTAATACTCAATCATCTATTCTTATCTTATTTAAATCAATAAAAATAATAGTAATTCCATCTGTTTCTTAGGTATTCTTTCATGGCAACGTAAATTTTCTAATAAAATTTTCTCATTTTTAATAATTTTGATTCATTTTACTTAAACAAAAATGAAATAATAAAATTAGAAACTAATGAACCATTTTTTTTATTATATATACTTTCAAGTAAATTTCAACTATATATTTATTATTAGTAGAAGAAAATAGGGATAAATTTAAAAATTATATATGAATTTCTATTCAATTTACAATTTGATACATAAAACTTTGATTGTGATTCAAATGTATACATGAAATTTTAATTTTGATTCAAACGTACATATTTAAATAAATAAATACATTAATTTTTTTTATATTGGATAAATATTTTTTTGTTTATGCAATATATAAACATAAAATGATGCTATATCATTAATTAAATTGATAATTCGTGAGAATTTGATCAAATCAAAATTTTATGTAAAAAATTACACATTAAATCATAATTCACGTATAATTTTAAAAATCATCTTAATAAAATATTATAAACTTCAAAAATTGCGAACAAATAATAATAGAGACTGTTCAACATTAAAATTCGAGATTAATGTTAATTGAAAATTAAAATTTATAATTTAATTGAGTAATTATTTTAATTCATTTGTAAATATATATAAATATAAATTCATTTAATCAAACTCTAAATCTTATATATAGATACAAAATCACACCATCCAAATTTACAAATTAAGGTCGATGATACAAATTTAAATAAATATCTCAAATTTCTCACATATGATATTCAAATCTAGAAAAATAAATAGCTATATATAAACTACAACAAAAGCTTTAAAAAAAACCCCAATAATTTCAAAACTTTCTTAATTCACCCATGAATTTTATTTCCCTGCAAAATCAATCCAATAACACAAATAAATAAATAAAATCAATGAAAAATGAATATATATATATATATATATAAACTTACACCTCTTACTTTATGAGTTGGTAAATCAGTTTGTCGGTGAACCGAACTGCGGTGACCATGACCAGGCGGAGAGATCGAAGTGTGTGTTTCTGGACCTCTATAATCAATCTCATAAACTTCTTTTTCCGAAACATCGAAACTACCTTTGATTTAAAAAAACAACAACATCAAATTGAATTGAATTAAATTAAAACTTTCTGCTAAAAAAAGAAAAGAGTACAAAAATAACCTGTTGAAAAATAGGGTATGGAAAGTAAGAGAAGAAGAAGCAAAAGAATGGAGATGGGTCTAGATTTGATGATAGTAAACTCCATGGAAATGAAGAAGAAGATGATGAATAATATAAGTTATTAGTTGAGAAGGGGGTGATGGTATATAAAAGGGTGGATAAGAGAGAATTTAAGTGATGAAAATAAAGCAACGAGGGACCAAAAAAGAAATTGAATAGGAGGGTGAAAAAAATAATTTGGGTATTGAAAAAATGAAACCGTCGGCATCTATACAGCAATGAGTTGAGAAGGTGTGTTGGATTTGGTTGGAACATTTATTAAGCATAACTAAACACCACACACTCAATTCCCTTTTAGTCTTGCCAATGATGTCTCGGTTTAATGATAAAGTTGATGTTTCGAGAATTTTAAGTTTGAATTTCATCGTGGTTAAACTACATATAGGTTTTCAGTTCAGATTTATCTGATTTAGGTTTAGATTTATTTCGATTATAATTATTTGGATACATTGCTTGTAATTAAAATTCCAAGGTTTATATTTATACATGATATAAGTTCATGTACATCAATAAATCATATTACGATACATCAATAATAAATAAATTACTTTTTAACACACGACTACATATAAATATTTTTAGAAATTATTAAATTATGACATACTCACGATGTGACTAAAAAATATATATATGTAACGAATTTAAGTTCAATTTGAACTTGGCTGCAATGACAAATTTGAGATAACGAAGATTACGATAGACCCTTAAAAATATTTATTTCTTTATAAAAATAATGGGTTTGATCGGTGATACAAATTAAACCAAATTTTTAAATAATATATAGATAAATATAATAAAAATATATGAATTTATAAATTAATGACACATTTTATGTTATTAATTTTCTAATATTTTGGTTTATTTTTACATTTTTTAGTAAAAAAACTATAATCAAAAAATAAAAAAAATTTGTGAGATTAAAGAAAATATTCTCATTCTTAATTTTTTTTTCTCATGTCATCTATTCCTTTTTGTTTTATTTTGTTTTATTTTATTATTATCATTATTAAGAATTGAGGCATGGGACAGGTCCATGTGTGTGTTAAATGAGGGACATGCCATTGGCAATGAAGTCTAGCTGGCTGGATTTCACATTCTTCACACCTACTCTTTTGTTTTTTTGTTTAATTTAATAGTTAAAATTTGATATTAACTACTTTAAATTAAAAAAATTAGTATTGTTGTTGTTTTCTTTTTCTTTTTCCTTTTTTAGTACGGGATAAATATTAAAATTATACATGAATTTTGATCTAATGTATAATGTTATACGTGAACTTTGATTTTGTGGAATTTTATACATGAAATTTTCGTTTGATTCAATTTTTATAAATCACTAACAACATTATCGAATTAGCATTATTTTACGTTGATATATTATATACACAAACAATTATATTTAGGGTGGGTTTAGATGGGCGATACGTTTACTTGCGGTTAGCGGTGAAATTTGATACTGTAACGTGAGATAAAAAATAAGCTAAATGCACCACATCGCAACCTCACCGTCCATCCAAACCCACCCTAAATCCAATATGGAAATAAATATATGTATTCGTTTATTTAAATGTGTACAATTGAATCAAAATTAAAATTTCATGTATAAGTATAAACTATACAATTCAAGTTTTAAGTGTGTAATTATACTAAATTAAATTTTATGTATCAAATTACAAATTAAACTAAAATTTATGTATAGATATGATATTTATCCCTGAAAGTTGAGGGCATAGTATTGATGGTGACATTAATCTTGATGATGTTTATTTTAGCTTTGGGGTGTGGGAGACAGTCGGTGATGAATTTCCCCACCATATATTTGAAGTTTTGAACACTATGTTGGTCTTTTTAACCAAATATTACACCTTGTTATAATGTGGTAATGATGTCGACATGTCATATTTATATTCAAATTTTTAATAAATAAAAATACAGAATTTTAACTAGAATTGTTTATGGCTCGGTCTGATCGAAAAATAAGAAAGTTTGGATAAAAATATAGGTTTAGAAAATAGGTTTGGATTAAAAAAATAATGTTCGTTTTCTAAATAGGTCGGGCATTGAGTGAGCTTTTTTGGCTCGAGCCTAACCCAAATTTGAAAAAAAATGATTTTTTTATTGTTTTTCATTGTTTTGCCATCGTTTCGTTATTATATTGTTACTATTTATGTTGTTATTGTTTGTATATTGTATAACTCTTGTTTTATTATTAATTTTACTACTATTTTGGAGGTATTTGCTTGCTAAGTTACACTTATCTTTGTGTTATTTAAGTACATTTATTTTAATATTTTTAGTATATTTGATGTATTATATTTTTAAATTTATTTTTATATAAAAATAATTTAAATATTTTAATACAGGTGGGTCAGGTTTGGACAAAACTTTAAGCCCAATTTTTAGGTTGAGCCCATGCCTAAATTTTTAAGTTGACTCAATCCGAACCTGACCCAACCCAACCGATGGACAACTCTAATTTTAACTATTAAAAAATATTCCAAATCAAACTAAATTTAATTTCCAAAATTACTTTTTCATTAATGATAAAATAATTTCACTTGAAAATAAGTCACTGAGGTCATAATTGCTAAAAAAAATAAAGGTTAAATTGTAAAAATATATAAATGTTAAGGATCGTTTCTTAAATTATGCCTATATATACACAATATATAGATATTTGGTGTTATAGTTTTATCATAATCTTGATTTAGCACCAGGGAAATGTGTGTTTTTCTTTTTGTTGATGGGAGGTGGATTCCTTATGTGTCATTCATTGGTATTATTTTTTAAGAGGATTTTTCCTTCTAAATTTATTTAAAATTTATAGAGTAGGAATACGTTGTTGAATGTTTGAGAAGGTGAATTATGCACATCTACCGATGTTTTTTAAATATACAAAATAAAAAAAAATTAATAAAAACACCTATCGGCCTATAGCAATAAATCTGATGTTCACTCACCTATAAAATAGTTAAAAATTTTGGCACAATGGAGGCATTAGATTTTGAGTATCCAGGTTCAATATTCACCCTGTGCTATTATATGCATAAATTTTTTAGTCTTACCATGTACAGTTGTTATGTGTGAGTTTTAGTTAAATTTGTCGACTTTAGCTTGGATTGTACCAATTATTAGTTTGTTTTGTGCTATAATAATTTGATTCTATTTTATAGTTACTCAAACAATCCATTTATATTGTAATAATTTAATACTTGATATAATCTTAAGGGAGAGAAATGTCGAGCATGCTGAGAACTTTGATGTCAATTCTATGTAAGAAATAAATATTTAAGTTAATTTGTCTTTAGTTATTATCAAGGCGAATAAAATGGGTAGATAAAGACCTTGGCCCTCTCAATAATGGAAAATTATAGTTCTAAATCCTTATAAATGATTGAGTTATAAATTAAGGTGAAAATTGCGCATCCATTAAAAAATAAAAATATTATGAATTAATGCATGATAAAATTTATATTTTTACATCTTAAAAATTTATAATTTAATTTTGCTCCTTAAAAAATATTCTAGATTCACCCCTAGTTATCATATTTAAATAAAAATTAATAAATTAGTATAATTATTAGTAATTTTATATTTGTAATGATAAAAAAAAGAAGAGGAATTGAAAATTGAAGTTAAAATCATATAATTACATAGAAAGATAACTTTGCCAAATTCAAATATAGAGGGGCTTTGAAGTCATATTTAATTATTAGATATTATAGGGGCTTGGAATTTAATTATTTAAATAGACAATTTTAAGTATTGGATAGTAAATTGATAATAGGGATAAAATTTAAAATTATACCAACTTTAGATTTAATGTGTAATTTGATACATGAATTTTGATTTGGCATAATTATGCGCATGAAACATTGATTGTGGTTCACTTGTATACATAAAATTTTAATTATGATTCAATCATACACATTTAAATAAATAAACATATCAAATTATTTTTATATTGTATAAATATAATTATATGTGTATGCAATATATAAACATAAAACGATGATGTATCAGAGAATTTGATAAAATTAAAATTTTATGTATCAATTTGCATAAAATTAAAATTTATATATAAAATTGTACATTAAACTAAAATTTGTGTATAGTTTTGAAATTTTTCCCAAAATAATAGAGTGTGTGTTTGGTAATAAATTTAAAATTTCATGTTTTTTTAATAAAAACAAAGAATAAATGATCTTATTATTTTATTTAAACAATTTATTGGGCTCCAGTTGGGCTTTAAATATGAAAATTAATGAGGCCCAATTAGAGATGTTGTATTATTCACCTACAAATTAATAAAAAATATTTCTTTAATTTTTTATGAATATTTAATTATTTAATTAAATTGAACAAATTATCAAATCAAGAAAGTAACGGTTTAACTGATTTAACCATTAATTTAGTTTTGAAAACCTTGATCAAACTTTAAATGTAAAATTTTGAGCTCTAATTATTCTATAGCTTAATTTTTTTTTTTATAAAAATAGTATTGAAAATTTCAATTCCAACGAATATAAACAATTGTGAACTCACTCGTTTTTATTAGGTTTAACAATTAATCGACTCAAATCCAACAAGTTTGAGTAGCTTAATTTTTATCTCGAGTTAAACTTAAATATATTTTTAACAGAAGAGTTAAACCCAAAAGTATTTTTTGTCCCAAAAGCACTCTCAATAGCTTCTGAGATAAAAACCAACATAAAAAACAGAAGTAGAAAATTTTAATTTTTGCTCAAAACTGCTTACGACTCAAAAGCACTTTTAAGAATCAATACTAAACAAAACCTAAATTAAGCTCTAAGTTTGAACCTGGCTTCTTATAGCTTGATATTGGTTTTTACTCAATTACAATGCTAAACAAAATCTAAATTAAACTCTAAGTTTGAATCTAGCTTCTTATAGCTTGAACTCGATTTTACTCAATTACATTTAAAGGTGTTCATGGTCGGGCTAGGTCAAAACCCTTTTTTTAAAGAATTCAAAGTAAGACTTTTTTATTTTAACTTGGTCTATTTAAAAAACTTGTTTTACTATTAAAAAAATTAATAAAATATTAAATATATATTTTTAATTAATATTTAATAATTAAATTTAAATTTTAAAATATATTTTATTATCTAAATTGAATTTAAATCGGGTCAACTTGAGATACAGAAAATATTTATCCAAGTTCGACCCAAGTTAGACTGAGTGGGCTACTAGTCAAGGACAGGTCTAATTACAACCTAGTTCAGAACAAAAAACCGAAAATTGAATAAAGAATGGAGGCTAAAATTGTCAGTTCAAATATTTAAGGACTCTAGTTTTATTTTGCAAAAGGTTGAAGGGTACTTTAGGGTTTTCCAGAGCAAATGAAGTCAGATTAGGGCATCTAATCTTAACAAGGAAGCAAGGACGAAATATACAAAAATAATTATTTAAAAAAAAAAAACTTTGTGGCTGCTGATGTGAGATGTCAAGTATGAGCCGTTGGATTATCTTTAATCCAACGGATAAGAAAGAAACCCTAGTTAAACCAAAGTTGAATCACTGGCTACTTAAGCTAAAGCAGGCTGCCTCCCTCACTTGCTTTCTACTTTCATTTCAGCTATTACGTGGAGAGCCTTTTTTTGTGTAGCGATTCTCAGTTAGTCTTTTCTTTAAGCTTACAGGTATAGATCCTATTCTTATATGTTTTTAATGTTTTTGAAATTTTATTATTTTGTTTAGAAGATGTAAATCTCATCTGATTGGTTGTTTGCTTATATGTCTATTAGTTCTACTTTTTACGTGATTTAGTTATAGTTTATGTTAATCGAAGTTTGTTTTTGGGTTATTTTTTCTGGATGATTCGTTTATTTCGTAGTTCTTTATTTCTTGTTTGTTTCGATCCATTTTATTTAGATTCCATGCATCTCAGGTGGAGTAAAATTCTAAATTTAGTTCTGGTGATCATGATTCCTGTGAGAACTGATATATAGAAGCTAGTTTTATTGATTTGAAGAAATAATCTTACCTGATTGTTTTTGCCGAAATATTAGTTCTATTTTTATGTGTTTTAGTTGTTTACGTAAATAATCTTATCTGGCTTTTTTCCTTTGATCGATTTGTGTTTAGGTTTTATGCATCTATGTTCGTTTAATATTTTTATGATTTAAAATTTTAATTTTATATTTTTGAGAAAATAATTCCTGTGAAAACCGATCTATTGAAGTAAATTCAGCCTAAGCGAAAATTTTTAATGAAAATTATCAAAACAATCAAAGATAGTTTTCATGGAAAAGTATATTTTAAGATCTAGTGGCTGTAGTTCAGTGGAAAGAACTCCATATCTATGGAGGACCTGGGCTCGAATCCCAGCGGCCACTTTTTATCTTTGTTGAATCTGTGGAATTTTAACTTGATTAGTTTTTCTTAACTTGGTAGGGTTTTAGACTTGTTATTTGTTATTTATATATGGATTTTGTTGTTTTTTATTTTCAGCTTCTCTCCAGAGTTTTATAATGGGTAAGGAGAAGGTCCACATCAACCTTGTTGTCATTGGCCATGTCGACTCTGGCAAGTCGACCACTACTGGTCATTTGATCTACAAGCTTGGTGGTATTGACAAGCGTGTGATTGAGAGGTTCGAGAAGGAGGCTGCTGAAATGAACAAAAGGTCATTCAAGTATGCTTGGGTGCTTGACAAGCTTAAGGCTGAGCGTGAACGTGGTATCACCATTGATATTGCCTTGTGGAAGTTTGAGACCACCAAATACTATTGCACCGTTATTGATGCACCTGGACACCGTGACTTTATCAAGAACATGATTACCGGTACCTCACAGGCTGACTGTGCTGTTCTCATTATTGACTCGACCACTGGTGGTTTTGAAGCTGGTATCTCTAAAGATGGTCAGACTCGTGAGCATGCTTTGCTTGCTTTTACCCTCGGTGTTAGGCAGATGATTTGCTGCTGCAACAAGGTAAAGTTTAGAACTTGTTTATTGTATTATATTGTAATTGATAAACTGTTTTTGGTCGTTTGGAACTGATTTTTGATTGTCATTTGGTATTATTAGATGGATGCAACAACCCCAAAGTACTCAAAGGCAAGGTTTGATGAAATTGTCAAGGAAGTCTCTTCTTATCTTAAGAAAGTTGGGTACAACCCTGAGAAGATCCCGTTTGTCCCAATCTCCGGTTTTGAAGGTGACAACATGATTGAGAGATCTACAAACCTCGATTGGTACAAGGGTCCTACTCTCCTTGAGGCTCTTGACCAGATCACCGAGCCCAAGAGGCCCTCAGATAAGCCACTCCGTCTTCCACTTCAGGATGTCTACAAGATTGGTGGTATTGGAACTGTCCCTGTTGGTCGTGTTGAAACTGGTGTCCTCAAACCCGGTATGGTTGTTACTTTTGGTCCTTCTGGTCTGACCACTGAAGTTAAGTCTGTTGAGATGCACCATGAATCTCTCCCGGAAGCTTTCCCTGGTGACAATGTTGGGTTCAACGTTAAGAACGTTGCTGTTAAGGATCTTAAACGTGGTTTTGTTGCTTCAAACTCCAAGGATGATCCGGCCAAGGAAGCTGCCAACTTCACCTCTCAGGTTATCATCATGAACCACCCTGGCCAAATTGGAAATGGTTATGCCCCAGTCCTCGATTGCCACACCTCTCACATTGCTGTCAAATTTTCCGAACTGTTGACCAAGATTGACAGACGATCTGGCAAGGAACTCGAGAAGGAACCCAAGTTCTTGAAGAACGGTGATGCAGGTATGGTAAAGATGATTCCCACCAAACCCATGGTTGTTGAGACTTTCTCCGAATACCCACCACTCGGACGTTTTGCTGTCCGTGACATGCGCCAGACCGTTGCCGTCGGTGTCATCAAGAGTGTTGAGAAGAAGGACCCAACTGGTGCTAAGGTCACCAAATCTGCTGCCAAGAAGAAATGAGAGATTATTTGAGAGATAATTATATCAGTTTTCATTACAGCTTTGGACAATTATCTTAAATTTGGACTTTAAATTTACTTTTTGTGAGACTTGTTGATTTGCTTTTTAAACAAATTCCAGTTTTATATTTTAATGTTTTTCAGTTCTGAGCGTTTATATATTATATCGATTGCTTCCATAGCGCCAGATAATTCACAGCCTTCACTGTTCTTTTCAGCTGTGCTCTCACTTGCGAATAGGTGAGGCAAATTTTACATAGCTATACTTTTTAGTATGGAACGATGATCGACCTAATATCATGTTTCAAATTGCCATTTGACTAGTTTTTATTTAATGGGTTTGTTTATTTACGATTAATGTAGAAAAGATTAAAGTCGTATTAAAGGTAAATGTCTGTTTTTAAAATTTGAATTGAGTTTGAATTTTAAATTATTATTGAAAGTATTTTATTTGAATAAAGATAGAAAATATTTATAATTATGTAAAAGAGTTGTAGTGATTGGTGATCCACTATTTTGCAAATATCTCAAGTTTTTGTGGCGGAAATCCATAGGAGAACATGAAAAGATAAGGCGCACTTTCTGGTTTGCCAAAAACTAGAGTTTAAAATCAATCAGTAGTCTCTTTCAAAGTTTAGTGGCAAAAATTAATAAATGCCATTTGTTCACTATAATATTCCTCAACCATTGTTCTGGATCGTTGTGGAACAATATTCAGATACCAATAATGTATCCAAATTACTAAAAAGAAGGTCATACATATATATATATATATATATGCATTTAGTATTTAAAGATAATTTTACTATTTATAAAGCTTAATTAGAGTTTGATAATCAAAGTAATATTACATTGAGACGCATTGAGTATCACGAGTGGATCGAGATGGTCTATTTCGCCGGACTTTCCAATGTTTACGATCTCGATTTGTTTGAAAAATTTAAACAAATTGAGTATGTAACCTCGTATAACTTTCATAGTACCTGCAAAAATCATGCTTTTGTTAGGTATATAATAATTTGAGTTATTCAACATTGAAACTAAAATATGGAATATAATATGCTGGCTAGTAGGTGGAAACATCAAAGCTCCTTTTTCATCTTTGATTTTTATTTTTGGTGGGCAAATTATAAAAAATTAAATAATTTAAAAAAATGTAAAACATGTTCTTGCTATAACATGTTTTTAATTAAATTAATTCAATGCAAATTAATCTACTTTGTAATTATTTTCATTTTCACCCACAAATTTATAATATGATATTATTGAGTAATTTTTTTTGTGTGTCTCGTTAAAGGGAATATTTGGGTATTTATACATATTATTACTGTTCATGGACTTGGCCCCACTATTCATAGGACTGACATTCTGAGTAGGCCTCGAGCATGTTGAACACGTGTACCATTCTAGGCCGCCTGCTAGACCTCGCGGCCCCTACATGCGAACTCCTCAGGTATGTGCAAGCTGGGATCGCAAACTCCTCTTAACTTATACGAGCTGATATTGCGAGCTCCCCTGATTGTTCTTTCGTTGTATGCCTCACACATATTTATTTGGTGGGACTTGACCGGGTTGCGGCTTGGCGACCTGAATCTTATTTAGATTTCAAGTTGGTGATAATTGATGTATAACAAATATAATATAATATAATTTTGCTTCCTTAATTTCATTCAACTTATAAAATCCTTTGGGACCTTGAGAGATGGGGCCACCCTACAATTCTAGGAACTTCGCAGGCAACTAAATATATTTTTCGAATCTGTACTTAGCATAAGTACGAGATTTCAAGGGCTAACATTCTTTAGACAGTTAAATCATGCATGTTTAATACGTGGGTAATTTCCATGTCATGTTCTGGGAGGTAATACATTCTTTTAGCCATGTCAAATAGATAGGTAATACATTCTTTAATTATTTCTGTCTCAGAGGAGGTTAGTTTTATTCTGGGAGATAACTTCTTAAAGTGTCATTCAATAAGCTGATTAATCCCTAAACGATGGAGGTATTTTACCCGGGGCCTTATGTTTTGTCTCTTGATTTCGAGGTGATGTGAACAATTGGTCTTGGTGGAATTCAAATTCATGCCCTTAAATGACATTAGTGGATAAGAATACTACCACTTAACTCTCGAAGTCGAGAGACAAAACCCGAGTATAAACACCTCAAACACAATATCTCCATTATTAAGAGGTTTGTTCGCTCCCTGAACAACACTCTAAAAATTCATCTCCCAGAATAAAACAGATCTCCCCTCAACAATTTCCAAATCCATATATACATGACTCAACCACTTCACTCCCTTTTAACCATGGTACCTTATGCTTAATTTTTTTTTCTCGACTCTCAACACTATTATGTGAATCATTTTCGACTTAGACAAATTTATCCTTGCACCCATAAATGGAGATCTATGCTACTGAACACCCCCCCCCTTCCCCCATTATTGAACTAAAAAAAAACTATTGATAGGAGTTAACATTTTCTTACAAGTTATTACCTCCCTAATCTTCAAAATGCTTTAACATATTAACAGTTTGGTTGTCCAATATTATTATTGGTTTTTATAAGTACACCGTTTTTATCATTTTTACAATCTTAAAATAATATTGTTTAGATTCGGGTGATATTCAGATAAATCTTTTTTAATAATGATAATTTTAGAATTTGAACTCGACCCGAATACTTATAGAAGAAGTCTATTACCACTTTTTATAACCACTATTAATTCCGATGTTATTTCTTCAAAATAATGTATTTTTAAGTTTGTATAATAAATTAATCACTAGGAATATGAAATATTTTGAACACAATTATAAGGGGATAAGGTCATCAATGTGTTTGTTAGAACATGGGTTTGTTAGAATCAAAAGTGGTTGGACCTATAATTAATTATGGGCCAAGCAATGGGTATTCATTTGTCGGAAAAGAGTAATCCATCGATTCGATTAAGAAAATAAAAATTAATTTAATCGATTAATTCTAAATTTTAATTGATTAACTAATCGATCATGATTATAATAAATTAAACTGAATTAACTTAAACTTGATCAATATTTTCGATTAAACCAAAAAATTTATAGATTTGACTGGTTTGTGAATCGATAAACAAGATTTGAGTTAAATATATTTGGAATTTTATAAGCCCTGGCCCCCTAAAATTTTCAAAATTCTAAATTAGTAAACGTAAAATTACACCTTGATCCATCTTAAAAACGACAAAATTTTAATTTAATCCTTTCAAAATTATAATTTAATTTCGGCTCCCTTAAAAAATCTTCTAGCTTCGCTCCTAATTTTAAGAATTTAATCAAATTCCCTCAATTAAATTGATTAAATCAATTTCAAAGAGGTAACATACATTTGTCTATGGTCAAATTTGTGGACCTCTTTGTAACATTTTGAAATGAATTGACAGCTATGGAATAAATATTGTTTTATTTATTTATTTAGCCTCAATCAAATAATATTAATTTCTCCAAAAATATATTTTCTTTGTCGTTTTATAGTTCAAATTTTAAAATACGACAGATATTTTCAACGGAACTTTGAAATGGAGACTTTTACGTTACAATTAAAATAATTTCCAACAAATTGGACCCAATGCCTATACAAAAAAAAAATCATTTTTTTTCCATTTAAACTAAGGAATTTCAAATTATAATTTGGATTTTATTTTATTTTATTGTATTTTAAAATCAAATTATATTATTTGGAGTTGATTTTAATTGTGGGTGTCCAATTATTATTGAAATAGACGTGTATCCACGTCTTATATATTATCAAGCATTAGACATGACAGTGTGACATTAACAAGCATTATCCTATAATTTAAATTAATTAATTGATATAATTATCTTTATTTAAATTTAAACAATAGGAAAAATTATTTTATAGTCCTTCCCACCATAATATTTATGGTTTTTTTAATTATTTAATGATATTTCAGTAAATTTTTCATTCATTGACACATAATTTTGGTAATTTTTTTATTCTAAATCCTAAATATCGAATCTTGAATCTTAAATCCTAAAACTCAAAACCCAAGTTTAAGGTTATGACTTAGGGTTCGAGTTTGGGATTTTGGTTTTGGAGTTTAGAATTCAAGGTTCTATTTTGGAGTTTGGGATTCAAGATTCTATGTTTGGTATTTGTGGTTTAAGATTTGAGATTTGGGATTCAGGGTTTAAGATTTTAAGTTCGAGATTTAGGATAAAAAAATTACCAAAATTAAACGTCAATGACATGAAAGAAATCGTTAAAATGTCATTAAATAATTAGAAAGAGATCATAAATACTGTGATGAAAAATGATTCTTAAAATAATTTTTTCAATGGACCCATCTAATATATTTTTATTGTCGGAATTAAATAAAAACAAATTAGGACAAGAACGTTAGTTTTTGTAGAGTTGGTTAGTTAGATTATGCCTTAATATTCATTAATTATCTAATTTTTACCAACTCATTAATAATAATCACAATTTCATGCAATGATTATGAACAATGGAAGTTTAATTATGTGACCCAAATTATAAAACAAAAAAGATGCTGGATCGAGTAGGTTGGATGGAGTCCGGAGAGAATTTAGAAAACCTTTTAAAGGACCAAATTTTAATTATAATATTTTAGGAGGTTAATTTATAATTTTATCGTTTTAGAAGGTACTAAACAAGTAATTTTTTATTTTTAGAAAGGTCAAGGCCATGCTTGCCTCCTTTAAATTTACCCCTAATTGTATTATCAAGAATCGTTAATATTTATTTCGCATAGTTGACAAGTTATTTACAAAGGTTTATGGTAAAAGATAACTTGGGGTTCCTTGGTGAAGAGCGAGTTTTTGTAGAGAGCTCGGAGCTTGTTGTGGGTCCCATTGACTAAGGGTTTTATCGCTTAGATTTCAGGAGTAGAGAGGCCCGTAGTTAGACCAATGGGTTGTTTAAGTTTATTTGATGTGATCAGTCGAGGTAAGATTTAGTTTTAACAAGTTGATACTAAATGATGATTCGAAATGCGCTTATTCTCTCGAAGATTTACTTAATATTCAGTTGGTCCCCCTCACATCCTTCTTTTTTAGGTGAGACAAATAGTACCCTTACTTCAAATACAAGCTATGTGAAGGGGAAAATTTTGAGAAAACAATGTGTTTGTGGTACATGCCTTTTGGTTGATTGATTGTTGTAAGGTGGGTTGGGAGCCATGTAGGGAAAATATTTTTTTTTTGGTACTTTACTTTTTCGGAGGGTTTTATATAGGTGTAAAGGATTTTTTTTTTTTGGTTCAAATATTGATTTCATTTCTTGAAGAAATAAGGGATTATATCAAATGAGGACCTACATCCTATACAAACAAAAGCCAACAAAGCTATAGACCTAGTTACTTGAAAAAATGGAAAGCAATTGAGGATCTCGGTCTCATACAAGACAAAGCCTCGAAAGTCATGTAAAGCATATCACTTTGATAGACAAATGAACATCCATTAGTTGAATCAAGCCTCCTTGATGATAGAGTGGGAGCAAGAAGAGATCATGATATATAACCTCAACACCTTTTAGCCATGGAGACAAATAGAGCTTTGAGGACGATGAACCTTTATGCAGATCTTTATTGATATGATAGTGAAATCATTTATGATTTGAGTCATAAAAGATTAGAAAACTTGAGTCACTAGGAATTAAAAAGAAGTCACGGATGGTAATCATGTGATGCCAAATCACGATGAAACCAATTGACAAAAAATATTATTTCAAGAGGCCTTTTCACAATATGCTTGGAAAATAACCAATGGTTGCCATTAAGGGCGTGACTAGGGATGGTGGGGGGATCATTAACAGTTGCTCAATGGCCAAACAATTGACAACCGTGAAAACTTCTGGAAAACTCTAGGCTTTTGATTCTCGCCTTGCCATTCAAAACGTCTTACAGAAAATCCTAAAAGGTTAAGTCTCTTAGCTGGTTAAGAGGGATCTTGGCATGGAAAACACAACGATCTGACGGTGAATGATCAACGATTGGAAAATGGTTTCTATAAACTTTGAGATTTGATTTTGACGAATCCAAAAAGAGTTCAAGGCTAAGCCAGAGAAAGAGAAGGGAAGTTTGGGTTGAGTTAGCCAAAATCTTTTGTTGTCAGGAGATGATGCCGACAACAAAAGAAAATAAATAATTACAAGGGAAGTGAAATCGAAGAGGGAATAAGAAAGGTTGGGGCGAGTTGACCGAAACCTTTCGCGATTTTATTGTTAAAAAAAATTCAAGGATAGTAAAAAGAAAATATTTTTGGGCCCTTTTCATAAATCTACAATAGGAATAATTTGGTTAAGTGTAAGACAAGAAAGATTATATTTAATATATTCTTAAAGTCATTTTGCAATTATGTGTCCAAATAAAAACAAAATTGTGGTTAGCTGGGTTGGAATTTTTGTAAATACAATTATTACTATTATTTATAAATTTCTCTTCAAATCTTAAAATAAAATAAAATATATATTTAAATATGTTCGAATTTACATATTTTTAATATTATTTTTATGTAGTAAATCTCTAAAAAAAATAAATCAAAATATATATTAAAATATATTATAACTTTGTGTATGTTTTGAAAATTTTTAATTTAGTCCTTATATTTTTATTTTCAGGAATTTAGTTTCTCTACTCTTTTTTAGATTTTAAAATTTAGGTCCAACTATTAACACAATTAATTTTTTGTTAAATTTAGGTTAATTATTACATATTTTTTAATTACATGCCTAGTACTAACCGTGGTGAATCTTGAGACTAAATTTTAGGGGCCTCATAAAATTTTCAAAAAATTTAAGAATTTAATGAGAATTTTCAAATATTTCAAGTGAGCTTAATTAAAATTAAAAAAAAAAACTAAAAGTTATAATGAGAATTTTTAAATAATTTCCAAAAATTTTGAGGGGTTTAATTAAATTTTTTTAAAAAATTCAAGGAAAAAAGATCATAATTTTTTAAAATTTTGGCCTCCCTAAGTCCTTTAAACCGTTCACCTCTGACCACCAAGTGAATATTTTTTTATTTTAAAATATAACATTAATAAATTTAATAAAATAATTTTAACTAACGATTGAATTTAAAATTTGAAATCTAAAAAGTAAATAGATTAAATTTATAAATTTTAAAAATACAAGGATCTATAACATAATTTAACCTATATACACATATCTAAAATATGTGCAGTTGAGTCTCAGTTTTCACCGATCTAAAGAAAACATAAAATCGCCATTAAAACTCGAAAGCGACAGGAAAAAAAAAGCGGTGCCTTTTTTTAACTGTGTTAGTTACTAAACTTCGTGAAAATAAAAACAGCTGTTTTTGAAAAAGAAAAAAAAAACCAATCAGATAAGGAATAGGCAAATCTTTTAAATTAAAAGTGGCCCAATTTGACCAACCCAATAAAGTGGGGGGTTTCACTTAAAAACAGCTGTTTCTTCTTCAATTTGTCTGGAAAACATAACCTTTCCCTTCTTCTCAAGATCTGTTTTTGTTCTTTCTCTGTAACTGTTTACCGACACACAAAAAAAAGTTCATTCTTCCGAATTTCTTGAGATCTGGGCATTACTGTTTCAGGTACTCTCTCTTTCAAAATCTGGGTACATTCCCAATTTTGTTAAAACTTTAAATAGCAGGTTTTTTTTTCCTGTTCTGTTTGGTTGGTGAGAAAATTTGGGAAAAAAAAGAGAGAAAATTTTTAGCTGAAGTAGGAAAAAAATCACTTTTTTAGCTTGGTTTTTTTATTATTATCATGTTTTGGATTGTGTTAATAAACATACATTAACATGATAGGTCATGGATTTTTTTTTTTTGTTTTGTTTTTGAAGGATCATATCGAGGAAAGAAAAGATGGGGAAGAAAGTAAAATGGCTATCTTCTTTAAAGAAAGCCTTCAATCCAGAGTCAAAGGAAAAGAAAAATCAGGTTTGAAAATTTTCAATTCAGTCCATAATTCATGTTAAATTTCTGGTCAACCCACATTTACTTAAATTTTTATGTTTTCTTTGGGGTCAATTTATGATTTTGATCCTTTTGTTATACTGAAATTTGAGATTTGTTTAATTTGGTATAAGGCGTCGATTATTTAGACTAATGAGATTATAAAAGGTTAAAGTACCTAGGAAGTCCCTGTATTATAGGGGCTGGATCAAATTCGTCCCTCTATTGTTAAATGAATTAATTGAGTCCCTATACTATTACAAAGAATCGAATGATACCAAATTGTAACAGAGTTAACATTTACGGGGTAAAAAATGTCTTAAATTTTTTTTTTTCAATTGTAGTTCAATTCCAAAAGAAAAAAGTTTCATTTACAGAACTATAAAAAACTTTAATAAATATTACCTTTGTTAAATAGTAAATGCTATTTTTATAGGGATTAAATTGATTTATTTAATAGTAGAGGGACTAATTTGATCAAGCCTTTATAATAGAGGGATCTCTAACGTACATTTACTGATTATAAAAGGATATGATAAAATTATGTCGAATTAAAGTATATGGAATTTAATTTCAAGTTTGAATATGATAGAGGGACTAAACTTACAATTTTACCGCTTTTCTTTTCATATGTAAAAAGAACAGGTTTTGGATAAGCAAGTGCATTTGGGTCCTAGTAGTTCTAATGCAGCTGCACCCACATTAGAAACTGTTAATTTGTCCCCTCCACCTCAGCCGGAAGATGAGAAAATAATCAAACCCGAGACGGTTGCTGAAGCTACCGATGATGATGTTGTTGTTGCTCCAGCTGTTCCGACCCCGGCTGTTGTTACGGTCGTTCAACGCCGACTTAATATGGATTCTCGGTTTGCTGGAAAATCTATGGAGGAAGTTGCAGCGATCAAAATTCAGACAGCTTTTCGAGTTTACATGGTAATGTTGGATAGTATTTTGCAGGTGAAAGTGTCATTGAGGTGTTTGTATTAGGAGTCAGATTTTATTTTGTCCTTTCCCCTAAAAAATGAGTAAATTAGTCCTTGTACGTTAGATTAAATACTAAACTCGTCATTCTGTTAAAAATTTCATCCATTGTTACAGTTAAAAATTGGTCCCTATATGTCAACATGAGATACACGTGTTATGTGTAACTGTCTAATTATTTTGTTAGATACATCAGTTTTTAGCAGTAGAAATGGATGGAATTTTTAACAGAAAAAGCTAATTTACTCTTTAATCTAATGCACATAGATTATTTTATTCATTTTTTGAGTAAAAAGAGTAAAATGCAATCTGATTTCTAGTAAAAGGGCCTCCATAGTACTTTTACCATTTTTGCACGATTCAAACCGAAAATTTAAGCAATGGATTCATTGATTATGTATGATTTATCGTTTTAAAGGCGAAAAGAGCATTGCGTGCTTTACGAGGACTTGTGAGGCTGAAATCGTTAATGGAAGGACCTGCGGTGAAACGGCAAGCGACCAGTACCCTTCGTTATATGCAAACACTTTCTCGTGTGCAGTGTCAGATTCGGATGAGGAGAATCCGCATGACCGAAGAAAATCAAGCTCTTCAGAGACAAATCTTGCAGAAACATGCGAAAGAGCTTGTGAATTTGCAGGTAAGTTCTATAAAATCCGGGTTATTACAGTGCATTTTTGAGTGATTTTTGTTATATATGTTCGTTAAACAGCTTAGTTTTCTCATCGGGAAAGTGCCGGTTTTGGTTGTTTAAACAGATGGGGGAAGATTGGGATGATAGCTTGCAATCGAAGGAACAAATCGAAGCGAGCTTATTGAGCAAACACGAAGCTGCAATGAGACGAGAAAGGGCAATGGCTTATTCATTTACTCATCAGGTAATTCCGAGCATTACGATAAACTCGAAACACTAACGGATTGAAATATAATAATGGTGATGATGTTCTAAATATCCCAATTTTGCAGCAAACTTGGAAGAACGGTTCGAAATCTATGAATCCGTTATTCATGGATATGAACAACCTGACGTGGGGTTGGAGTTGGTTAGAACGATGGATGGCAGCTCGACCATGGGAAGGACGTGGCGTGACAGGAAAAGAACCGAACAACGACCAGTCATCGGTAAAGAGTGCACATTTCGAAGGAGAAATCAGCAAAGCTTACGCTCGTTACCAACTCAATTTGGATAATAAACAATCTCCGAAATCGAGCCAAAAGCCTAACCGAACATCAAGTCACCTATCCCCTTCTCCAAAACCACCTTCCACACCATCCCGAAAGCTGAAGTCCGCAAGCCCTAGCGGCAGTATCATTGCCCCGGACGACGACACAAGAAGCATAGTCAGCGCACAATCCGAACGGAACCGACGACACAGCATTGCCGGCTCATCAGTGCGTGACGACGAGAGCTTAGCAAGCTCGCCGTCACTTCCAAGTTATATGGTACCAACTAAATCGGCAAGAGCCAAAACCAGGTTGCAAAGTCCCTTGGGACTAGAAGCAAATGGTACACCCGATAAAGGACCAAACATGTCGACCAAAAAACGACTCTCGTATCCACCTTCACCGGCCAAGCCGAGGCGGCACTCCGGTCCACCGAGAGTCGATACCAGCATTATTACTAATACAGAAGTTGGTGCGGTGAATGGTGGAGTCATTTAATTTCTCTATATTTTTAATTCATACAGGTTTTATTTGTGAGATTTGCGAACAAACTACGCATAATTTTTAGTTCATTGACAATTTGTTCATTATAATTCTTGTGCTGGTGTTGTATTGATTTGTATAATAAATTAAATACATTACTTATTTATTTTGAGCTTTTTACACTGTTTAATTGTATTTTGTGATATTTATCCGATAATTTATTGATGAAATTTGATAAATCCGGAACAATTTAATTGTTAAAATATTAATTTTGATTTAACGTGTAATTATATAAATGAATTTCGATTTTGTGTAAATTTATACAAAATTTTAATTTGATCCAATTCTTATATATTATAAACACAATTATTGACATAACATCGTTTTATACTTATATTTTGCATATACAAATAATTATATTTATCCAATATAAAAATAAATTAATGTATTTATTTTTTCAAATGTATATGAGTGCATCTGAATTAAAGTTTATGTATCAAATTGCATTAAATCAAAATTCCCGCATTTAAAATAAATTTAGTAAAATTAAGATCAAGGAATTTGAAAAAGGTTTTAATGACAAATTTATCCTATAACGTTTAGTTATTTTGTCAAATTGAGCTTAATTTTTTTTTTCACTTTGGTCTGTAATTTTCAAATTTTAATCAAATTATTTTTTTGGCGAAAATTTGACGGGACTATTAAAATTTTAACAATGATGACATGGTAGTCCGCATGATGGATTATGTGTACTTTATAAAAAAAAATTATCCATGGTAGCCACATAGGCTGTCATTCAATGTTGTCAAAATTTTAACAGTTCTATTAGTTTTTCGTCTATCAAAAAATAATTTAACTAAATTTTAAAGGTTGACCCTCAAGGTGATCCCAAAAAGAGTTGAGACCAACATGATAAAAGAGATAAAAGTTAGGGGCTAAAGTTAAAATTATGCCTTTAAGAAAACCATAATTTTTTATAAAGAAAAATAAAAGAAAAATCAGCCGTCCATAAATTAGATAGAAAAATCTAAAAGAAATGTTTTCCTTGGGAAATACGTAAAAGCCGGGTCGGTGGTGGGTGGGTCAAGTAATATAAATAACAAATCGGGTCTGTTTTCTTTCATCACATAAAAACCCTAAACCCTAAAATCTTTTATAACGAAATGCAACGACAATCCAGAGATAGCACAGAAATGGTGAGTCCCTTAAATTGATTCTCCTTTTATGTAAAAAATTATAGGTATTTAATATTCAAATATGCTTAAAAGGGATTTGGGTTTTTCTTTTTAATTTTAGGTTGCTCCTTTAATGGCCGGAATCGCGGTGGCGGCGGCTGCTTATGCGGGGAGATATAGTATTAAGGCTTGGCAGGCATTTAAGGCAAGACCGCCGACGGCTAGGGTTCGAAGATTTTATGAAGGTGGGTTTCAGCCTAGTATGACACGGAGAGAAGCCGCTCTTATTCTCGGTGTAAGGTATTTTTTTCTCCTTTTTTAACCCCTTTGTTTGTGTTGAATTTTCTGCTTCATGTTATGAAATGTTTGAGGTTGAAGTTGAAAATTGAATTTAATGAAATGGGTTTTGTTTGATTTTTATGGGTTATTCGTCAAATGAATGAATTTTATGTGGGATAATTTGAGGGTAGAGGTAATTAGTATAGTTCCAATATGGATGATTGTTAATCATTAATGGTGTTTGATGTTGTGAACCTTGTTAGTAATTATTAATGACGATTAACCCCTTGTTTGTCTCAAATAATTTTTGCTTTATAGTAGATTTTAATGAAACGGGCTTTGTTTGATTTTGTGGTTATTTGTGGCATATTAATGAAGTTTATAGGTTCTATTTTATTGATGTTAGTTTTATGATCTTAGCTGAGATTTAGTCTAAGATTGGGGATTGTTAAGAAATTAATCGTATATTCGGGGTTCAAGTTCGTTTCAAGAATGAACAAAGGCTGTATTGCTTTGGGTTCTTTGAATATATTTACCTTAGTTCTCTTCTGGCCATTGCACCTTGTTTCGCAAGCAATTTCATCTAAACAATGTTCTTTTGTGAGCTTTTGCTTCGGTTATTGCATTTAGGGTTCTTTGAATACATTTACCTTAGTT
Organism: Gossypium longicalyx; assembly: GCA_025698465.1. Classification (NCBI taxonomy): domain Eukaryota; kingdom Viridiplantae; phylum Streptophyta; class Magnoliopsida; order Malvales; family Malvaceae; genus Gossypium; species Gossypium longicalyx. Next base: position 1,360,634 of record CM046995.1, on the reverse strand, counting down.
CTCTTCCGGCCATTGCACCTTGTATCGTAAACAATTTCATCTAAACAATGTTCTTTCACGAGCTATGCATGAACGTTTTTCTTTCTATATATAATTTTTCCAAACAGAGAAAGTACTGCGGCGGAAAAGATTAAGGAGGCACATAGGAGGGTGATGGTTGCGAATCATCCCGACGCCGGTGGAAGCCATTACCTTGCATCGAAGATCAACGAAGCGAAAGATATGATGCTGAGGAGAAACAAAGGTGGCAGTGGCTCAGCATTTTGATGTGGTTGGAGTTTTACGATTGTTAACTCGAACGGTGTCGTTTCTTACCCAGATTATACACTTCTTGTGATTACCGTATGACGAAATAAGAGAGCAAAGGTATTTGTTCATATCATTCTTTTGACTCAATAGTTATAGACCTGTTTGCAGAACGAGTACCTTTTATATGATTGTCAAAATTTTAGTTCCTAATTTGATTGGATGTTTGATAGAGGCAATATAATTGTAATGGATACAATTTTTGAGCTAAATTTATAATAGAGTTGGCCTTGCATTTGGGGATGGCATGGCATGGCATTAGGTCTCTAAGATTTGGAATTTTTGTAAAATTCAAATTTGAAACCCTCAAATTTGCTTTAATGCATTCTCTTTAGTATTACTATTCAAATTCAAATATTTATTTAAAATTTTGTAAGTATAAAAAAATAATTTAAAAGGCGGAGTCGAATACGCAATCAATGTGTTTGTTGGGATTCTACTAGACTTGTTTATGGGTTGTGTTATACACTCAAGTCTGAAGGCTCAGTTGAAATTTAGGCTAAAAGATTAGGCCTGTATCTTCAAGCTCGAGTTTGGTATGGCTTGACCCGATTTATTTTTCAAGTTTGTAATGTTTTATATAATGTTATTGTTATATTTGATGTAATTTATAACATATGAAAATTGAATCTATTATAATGTATAATATTATAATGTGAACATTAAAAAAACTAATATGGTTGTATATAAAATCATAAAAGTTTAAATAATTAATAAATATTTTAATTTTTTTGAAATAATATAGTCGGGTTTAAAATATATTTGAGTTAATTATTTACGAATATGGACAGGTTTGAGTAATATTTTAAGTTTATATTTTGAGTTAATTTGGATTTAGACAAACGGCTGATAAAAGCTTCTACTATGAGATGATCTTCTTTCAAGGAAAACAACAAATCACAGGAAATGAGAGCCGATTATGTCTGAATTATTACAATATTTTTTAGTGAATTACGATAATAAGCTGAAGTTTGAATAACAAATGTAATTAGAATGATTCGAATTCAATTCACACCTGAGATAATAAATACTCTTTTAACTATAAAACCATTGTACGGGTTCATTGCAATATCTAATTTTAAGTCATCTATTGTGAAGTCAGGCAATCAAGTTGGCAAGGAGAGCAGTTATATACTAGATTTAATAATATTTCCATATTTTTATAATATATAAATAATGGTTTTCTTATTGCAAAAAAAAACTCTTTTTTTTCTAACTTCTAATAATTTTCAATATAATATTTTAATAATATTAAATAATTAAAAATGAATTAATTTTTAATTAAAAATTAATTATGCTCTCTATTTTAAATTATGTGACTTACCATACTATCACTTTTTTTTGGTATTTAAGCCTAAATTTAGATATTTTATTTCAAGAGATTATAAGTCAGTTTATCCGTTTAGACTTGAAAGTCCACTAAAAAAAAAGTAAAAGGATTTGAGTAAATTCAAAAAATAAATTTAAACAAAAAATGAGATCTGTTTTCTAAACAGATCGAATCTTGGGTCAAAGTGTTTCAGCCTGGGCTCGACTTAGCTTGAATAATTTACTAATTTTTTAAAGTTTAATATAATATTTAATACCTGAACTTAATAACTTTTTTTTTTCTAATTTGATATTTAAACTTTTTTTAGCCCAATTCGATACCTAAACTTGACATTTTATCTTATTTGGTACTTAAGCCTTTTTTAAGTTCAATATAGTACATAAATTTATTAAATGTTATACAGATTATACAAAACATGAGCGGTATTTTTTTTTGTTATACTACAAAAATATTTTTGATATTTGAAAATTCATGTTAAAAAAATAGGTATTAAGTTATGCTTAATGAATTAATATTAAATAAGCAAAATTAAGATTTTTTAAAACCTCACATAAAATAAATTCATTATCTTCAATTAATAAAATAAATAAATAAATAAAATTAAAAGTAATTAAACATATAAAATACAAAAAATATTATATATCATATATTGGTCATACATTGATTATTTTTGCTATTTTATAGAAAAATAACATCGCTAGTATTGTAGAGTAATTTGTAAAATGTTTGACATACCAAATTGAACAAAAAAATTCAGTACCAAATTAAGGAAAAGAGTTAAGTTTAGGTGCCAAATTGGACTCCTGAAAAGTTGAAGTATTAACTTAAGAAAAAGGGTTAAGTTTAGAATCAAATTAGGAAAAAGTGTCAAGTTCGGGTACCAAATTAAAAAAAATTTAAGTACCAAATTAATAAAAAGAGTCAACTTCAGGTATCAAATGTTATATTTAGCCTTTTTTAATTATACTGACTCGTGACATCCCCTTATTCCCAATTTCCCAAATCAATTCCAAAAAACAAAAAATTCCCTAAGTGCCGCTTATCACCTCCAGCTGTCCAACGCCGCTGCCCGTCGACAGCCGTCTCCACTCCGGCCGTCACTCTATCTCCCGCTTACTCTTTCGCCGGCGCCCATCACCGTTGCGTCGTCCCGCTCGTTCTTCCATCAAGACTGTCGTCGTTCCGGTCAAGCTGCTGCTTCCTCTGTCGCCGGCGTTCACCACTGCCGTCGCCTTCTCCGCTCCAGCCTTCTGACGTTTCCGTGCCGCTGTGCCGCCGGTCAATCTCATCCAGTTCCAGGTATCTTCTATTTTCTGATAATTGCTCTACTCAGAAAAAAGAATTGCGGAGAACTGTTGGGTTGCTTTGCTAATTAATTAAATTCATAAATAATAACTTTTGGTTGCTTTGATTTCATGGAGAAGACATATGTTTTTTTTTTTGGAACTGCTTCTCCATGGCTTCTATGGACAGTTGGTTTTTTCCTATGGACAGCTGCAATTTCTTGATTTTGTTGACGAAAAATTAATTTTTGTCTTTATTAAAATTGCAATTTTTTTAATACATGTTACATTTTTGTCTCCACTTTACTCACTCCACCAATTTCTCCACCAGCTACCACCATCATCGTTCCATAGGCACTCTATTTTTGCAGCTTCGAGTTCTTTTAGGTGATTTTCTGTTGGAGCTGTTTGGTCGGTGAGAAAATAGGCTGAAACTGCTACATCCTCTGCCTTTGTTGTTTTTTGTTTGTGTGTACGTAGATAGCATAAAGTTGGGGCTCTGTTGGTTTCTTAGTTCACTTTATCTGATCGTTCGAGCTTCCTTTCTCTATATGTCTCCAATTTTCGAGATGTGTGGATTTATTTTCTACATGGTTTCGCGGCATTTATCTGTTGTTGCTGGTTTCTTTTATTCAACCATTAAGAGAATCTTTGACTGATTTTGGGCGACTGTAATCGTTGAGAAGAAGAACAAAAGAACCAGCACTGTTTAATAAATGTAGAGTTGGAATATTAGCATTTGCATTACTGTTTCTTTTGTAAAAAAAAAAATAAAACCTTGAATCAAAACAGTTAGGAGGAGCTGAAATTTGCTTTTTATTTTGCTCTTCCATAACTGTTATGATTTTAGTATTTTGCTCTTCCTAACTGCTTTGAAATTTAAAAGCTCAAGTCTTTTCCTTGTTTTGATTTTAGTATTTTGCTTTACTTTTGAAATTTGCTTTTTATTTTGTTTTTTAAATCTGAGTTTGTAAAATCATATGTATTTGCATATAATTTGAGGTATAATTTATTAAGTAATACATTTGTAATAATTTGCCGACTTCACTAAGGTGCCGTAAAATATCATCTATTTCATTAAATAATTTGCTATCCCATCTATTTTTCGTAATTTTTTTTTATTTTCATGTATATGAATAATATTGGGTGTGATAATAAAAAATCTAATATGATGGCAATTCTAGTTCAATATTCCCTCCTTTATTATTTGAATTTGGAATTGTATGTAAAAGTCTGCAACTCATTGATCTTAGCTCTTTGTTTGTATATGATGTATGATAGCTTTCATGGCGGATTTAATGGCCAATGCCCCCTTTTTAGTAACTACAAATATGACCCTCCATCTCTTACATCTTTTGTTTGTTTCTTTCCTCTTTATTTTCAAGGTGTTTTTTTCTTCTTTTTTTCAATTATTGCTTGTTACCATCCATTTCCAGCTATCAACTAATGTCATTTAGCAAGCAACTAAAGCTAATTGTTCACTGGAAAATATTCATTTGAGATGGCTTAGGAAATTCTTCCTAAAATACGGGCCGCGCTCGGGTTTAGAATCTATAATCCAGGTTGGGCCTAGAAAATGGGTTTAAAATTCTGTTGAGACCCAGCCCCGGCCCATGATTAGCTCAATTAAGAACACACTGTTAATATTTTTCTCCGAATTTCCTTTATAAACTTTTGACCCAGTCTCAGCTCATCCATCTTGTCTTCAAGTTTCCAACCGGACCAAATACCAGAAAATTAATTTAAGGTAAAATTTTAAACCAAACTTAACTTAGAAGATTTCTACTTTGACTCATGAGATTTTGAGTTATGGCTTTGTTTGCATTATATGCTCTTTGCTATATCTGATTTTCTGTTTTCGATATTACTGCTTGTTACTCTGTTTAATCTCATCATCTAGATTTCGCTATTGCGGTCACTAGCGGTAGTGAATGCTGCTGACACCGTCATACCACTAATTGCTTTTTGAAACCCTGGCCAGCTTAAACCAGTTTAGTTTCTGATGGCGACGACAACCCCGGTTAGTCAAAATCAAAGAAAGCGCAGTTTAGAAGAAGCATTGGAACGAAGGTTTGCCGTTGCTAAAGCTGAGCTTCTTCAAGAACAGAGGAAAAACAAAAAGACATTGGTTGAAGAAGATGGAAAAGAAATTTCTAGCACTAAAGCACCCATTGCTCCTTCCTCCAATTTGTCATCGAAGAAAGGTTTCCAAAAGTTTTCACTTTTCTTCCCCTATGCATAAATTCAATGTTCATTTGGCTAATTTATGTTCCATTTATGTTTTATATTTAGGAAATTTTCCCTTCGAGGGTCCCTCTAGTTCACAAGGTAGTTTCTAGTATTGCTGATTGTGAACATTTCGGTATGTATTATATCTTGGTTTTGATATACGATGAATTATAATTTTCCATATATAGATGTTGAAGAAAATGGTGAAGTATATTCCAAGCTATTGGAACCTATGCATGAGAATTTGTTACCAGCTGATTCCAAGGTAACATTTTTTTGTTTGAATAGCGGGGCTTTAAGATTTTGTAGTTAGTAGAATGGATGTAATGTTGATGTCTTTTGTCGTAGTTTTCCAACAAAAAAGGAAGCATGGCAGATAAGATATTGCATGAACTTCTTCAAGGTGGTGATTCAGCCCAGAAATATATGCAAGGATCTAGAAGTATCAAATTTGAAAATTGGATCCTTCTTGATAATTTCGTGAAAGGTCGACTTATGTCTACCGGCTCTCAAATCAGGGCTTTGAAGAACCACTCTAAGCGCTCTAAAGGACATATGTCGATGAAGCAGCTTAAGAAGTCTGGAGTATTTGAGCTGCCTCAAGCTATGCAAAAGTGAGTGTTATAACAAGGATACAGTTGATGCTCTTTTCCCTTTTTCTATTGTTGTAGGAATATTGTTATATGCCGTTGGGTTGCATTGTTCTTCACTTCGCATTGAAAGAGTGAGGATGTTAGCAAGTGTTTACATATGTTTATCTGGAAATAGATTACGGGGATCTTTTTGTTCTGAATATGAAGAAGAATAAGGATAAAACAGCAGATGTCCTTGTTGATTGTTAAAACAAAAACAAAAAGAGATTAAAACTAAAGGATTTTAGTTAGTACTTCTTTGCCAACGGGATACTTTAATTACTTTTTATATGTTTGTGGTTTAGTGACAATGTTCATTTCTACCATTTATTTTGAAAATATTTTGTATGTCTTTGATCTTCAGGTTTGATACATTTAAACCAATGCATGAAATGTGGAAAGGCTACATGAATCAACTTCTCAAAACTAGTGGGTGAGATATCATCTCATTTTACTTATGTTGGTTCTTCAATCATGTGGAGGTGGAGGGTACTATTTATTATTGAATCATATGATCGTTAAATTCTTTTTCGTCCAATGATACATCTGTTCAGCACTCAATTGTAGGAAAAATCAGTTGGCTCAATGTCTTATTGGTGCGGATCTACATGGTGCTTTCATTCTAGGTTAGTCTATACTTTACTTCTATAGCAATAATTCATATTATTCGTGCAACTTTATCTTTTTATGAAGTTGTAAATGCATTTAGACTCTACCCACTTCAATCAGCCTACAACTACGTAAACTGTACCAATATATGTTGATTTGATGGGAACAGTAGGGTATTTGAGTGAATGCAGTAACAAAGTTTATTTTGAGGGACCTTCATTTTCTGTGTTGTTATGAAAGAACTTATAAACTCTTCTCGTTGAGGTTACAATGATTCCCGAAAATTCAAAAGCCAATTTGGAAAAAAGAATCCATAGGAGCTATTGTAAGTTCCTCTATAGGTACCCTTTGTCTATTCTTTGGTCAATTTTTCCAAATCAATTCAAAAGGGTAACTAAAGAATTTATTCACTTTTGATTTGTTGAAAGCTTTGCTCTAAAATGTGTAACTAAAGAATGTTGTGTATGCTATTTGGGTTAGACAATGAGCACACAGGCTTAAATAATGCAGTAATTACTAATTCTAGCTAATTGAATTCATCTGCAAACTTTATACTGATGGTTTTCAATTTTGTTGTTGTTGGTTTTTATTTTTATTTCTGTTGTAATCTTCTCTCTATTTTCTGATAGTGGCCGAGTGTAAGGTAACTAGTTTCACTGGAGTGAGTGGTATTATGATTCGTGAGACTGCGGAAACATTTGGTCTAATAACCCAGGACAATAAATTCCGAGGTAATTCAGCCATCTATTTAAAAAGTGTGGCACTTTAAAAACTTTTATGTTGTTTTTGTGATTTTTTGTTATAATTTATTTGAGTTTAACAACAATGATTTAACCATTCAATTTTATGCTGTTTGCAGTTGTCCCCAAAAAGTTATCTATCTTCATATTCCAAGTTGATTGTTGGAAAATTACATTACAAGGCGATAAACTCACTTCAAGAAACTCGGGTTTGTGATGTTTTAACATTTATACTAAACATCCCATTTTAGGCTTTCCTTTTCACTCAAAAGTTCCACATAGGAGACTGTTAAAGTAACTTTGTTATCATTTTTTTACCTTGAGAGAATATACCAGAAGAAGAGAGATGTCAAGGTATAGTTCCTTTACAATTAGAAAATTTAGAGAATGCTGTGTTTTTGCCCATTTCCTTCAAGAAATAGAATCAAATTGCTAAGTTTCTATCCTTTTTTATTTTGTAGTCTTTGTATTGGACCCATTAATGGTTGCTTGAAAATAAAATTACGCATTTTATTTTGTAGTCTCTCATTTATTTAGTTTTCTTTATTATTTAAATAGATTATTGTTTGGCACGGTTATTAAATAATTATCTTTTCTAAACACCAATTAAGAACACATGCTGACTTTAGGTAAATGAGACATTTTGCATACATGGCAAACATATGGTACCAGTAAAATTATAAAAGATCTTATTTATGTTTTTTTTTTTTTTAATAAATAGCAGTGTCATCATTAAAAATTTATGCGAATGCTTGGTTGAAACTTGAAAGCAGGAGCCAACACCCCACAATTTTAATTAATTCCATGTTACCATATGCGTATGTATATATTATATTCCTGCCTCCTGCCTTGAAGGTATAAGCTCAGCGACCTCTTGGAACCCTACTTCAAGTGAAAAGAACCAGCCAACATGGGTATGTTTAATTATTCTCATTTCATAGCTCAAATTCTTTAGTTTTTCTATTGATTGTTTACACTGCTCTTGCACATTCAATGAAAGTTTCTTTTTTCTCTTGCCTTGGGAAGTACTTTCTTTTTATGCAATACTGATTTTTAAATGTGGGGTTTGGGGTTTAGCTATATATATATAGCTTTAAGTGTACTGCTGCTGCTTCTGATGAAAACTTTGCCCCTTTTTCAGAATTTTGATAATTCGCTGCTCAAATTATTGTGCCAAAACTTTTTTGAAAAATGGGAATCGACTTTTTAAAATAAAAGTTTGAAGTCGTCATTAATTTTTTTGTTTAGGTGTGATTGGATCACCTAATAAAACATTTTGATTTATTAAAATACTGATTTTGGCCAACGAAATTCAAGCAAACAGGTTCGGGAGTCGGTTACGTACGAGGAATGATTAGTACCCTCGTAACACTCAAAATTGATATCTAATTAATTAATTAATGTCCCAATGTTGAAAATTTGAAAAGATTTAAAAAAAAAAAAAACAATCTCATTCAAAATGTTTGGATAATTCGAATTAGATGCTGAGATTTTCTTGTCTTGAAAGAATAAAATATTATATCCAGCGCGTTAGGATACGACATTACGAACTCTCAATACCAAGGTCATCTTATGATTTCCAAAATCCGTGCATCGAAACTTTAAAAAGATATTCGGTTATTTGATCAAACGATAAATCGAAATCCAGCACGTTAGGGCATGATTTTTCGAGTTTCTAAACACAAAATATTACCTCATTTTTAATTTTAAGAAAACATGGATGAAATTTTAAAAGGATATTTAATTATTCGGTCGAATGAAAAATTAAAACCCAGCATGTTAGGGTACGATTTCTCGAACTTCCAAACATGAAATATTTCCTTATGTTGGAAGGGTTTTTTAAAATGCGGGTGGTTATAAAAGCGGTGGAGTACATTTATTCAGTCTATTTGAAATAAAAAAAAATGAAATAAACAATTTAAAGCAAACAAATTGGTAATCTCAATTATAAATCAATACACGGAACTAAAAACGAGGTAACTAATATGGAACATGTATATGGTTAGTATATTACACCATTTATCAACAATAATACAAAGGTGTAAATTAAAACCCACAAAAACAATAATAAAAAAACCAACAAACAATACATGAAATAAATTATATGTATATAAACAAACAATATATGCAAAATTGTTGAAATAGATTATAAAATAAATGAAAATAAAAATAATTAAAACACGGAATATAAAGTTTATCATATAAATGAATTTTAAAATAAATATTATAAGCTGAAATTTAAAATTAATGCTATACAAAACAATTTAAAACTAAGATAAATATAAATATAATGTCAATTATGTACATAAAAATAATGATGCATACTAATGCAAAATTTTAAAACAAATAATGTGCATGAAGTGAAATAAAATAATATATATATAAAATAATAATGGATGAGAGTGTTAAAAAAATAAAATATATAATAAAATAGGATGTTTAAGAGAAATAAATTACATATAACTAAATTTTTAAAAAAATATATAAAACAATCATGAAATTGAGAATGTACATAGGGTTGAACTAATTTTGATATAAACTATATGTATATAATAATATATAAGGATAATTAAATTAAATATTATACATAACTTTAAAATAATATGATATAAATGAATATTTTTTAAAATAATAACTATATAGTTAAAAACAAATATCAATAAAATACCAAGTTGAAATAAGGTAAAAATGATTAGAATAATCCAAAACATGTATTTAAATAAATTTTAAAAGAAATGAATTCCAAATAAAGTAAAAAATAAAAGAATTATATATTGAAACGAACAAATTTAATTGAAATAGATCCAAATTAAAAGGGATAATTTATAAATAAAACGAACCATTGAATAAAAATAAGGACCAAAGTGCAATGCGCACAGATGCCCAAGGATTAAAGCTGCAAACATCCCAATCGCCAAAACGCAGCGTTCCAGTATGCGCACTTAAATGGCTCAAGGACCAGATTGAAACAAAAATTAAATTTTTGGGTCAAATAAAAAATAAAAAAAAGAATAGGACGAGATTAAATAGCCACGAAAATGCGGAAGGACCTAGGGAGAAAATTTCCCCTTTATTAAAAACGCGCGGATCCTCCTCGGGTCGGGTCAACGCGCGAATCCAGGGGACTGAAACGACGTCGTTTAGATGTTTAACCCTCAAGCACAAAACGGTGTCGTTTTGTTCATATATAAAAACCAAAAAAATTGCCCTAAAACTTCATCTGGTCGATTATTCTTTTAAAAAAGGATTTCAAAACCTTATCCCTCAAAACTTTTTAACCTCTCCTCCCTCTCAGTCGATCCGTGGGTTTCATCGGCGCACCGCGCCTCCGTCCCTTTCGCTGATTCAACCGGATTGCCAAGGAACCGTCCCCTTAAGCTAGAGAAATGACCATCAATTAGGTCAACGTCGAACGAAGGAGTAAGTAAACTTTCCCTTTTTTATATTAATATGATAGATTCAAAACAAAGCAAGAAATAAGAAAGAAAAATCAAAACAAAGAATCCTTGAGAAAATCACCTTCAAGTGTATTTGGTTTCTGTATTTTTATTGCTTTTGTATGCATAAATGTCTTTCTGCCAAAAAAAAAGAAAGATCCATTTTACATTTGATTCCATTCGGTCTTATAGCCGAAAGAAAAAAGAAAAAAAAAACTTATTTGTTGTGTTGTCCCTCTTTTTGCGTTTGCTTGCAGGTATGTGTGCGGGCATACCACTGACATGGCGTGGTGGAGCGGCGCACGACGCGGAGAGGCGCGCGACATGCGGCGCCTGGAGGCCTACTAGGCTACGGCGCAATGGAACCCTAAGGTTCCTGAGAATCATTTGATCTCTGGGCCATTTGGCTTGTGTAATTGGGCCAAAATTGTATTTTGGGCCAGGATTTAAAACTTGGGGCTTAAAATTTGTATTGGACTGTGTTATTGTTTTTTTTTTGTTTTTTTCTTTGTATGTGTATGGGCCCGGGCAAATTTAGGCCTGTACATATTGAACTGAAATTCAATTTAGACCACTCAATTTACCTATCTCCTTTTTGCTTTACTGTTTGTCTTTTTCATGATTGTCTTCTTCTAAAATAGCATCTGTAGTTGCTACTCTTTAGTGGCATAATGTAAAATGTATTCCTTTAAAATTTATATCTTTTGTTAATTTGGTATCAAATTGCATTTTGTCAATTTTGGGGTAAAAGTATCATGGAGGCCCCTACTAAAAAAAGTAGATAAATTAGTCCTAAAGAGTAAACTGGTCTTTCTATTAAAAGTTTCATCTATTTCTACTATTAAAAATCAGTCTTTATACGTCAACATGAGCTATACGTGGGCCACGTGTTATCCTCTGGTTATTCCATCAGTTGCATAGTTTTTAACTGTATAAATGGATTAATTTTTTAACAAAAAGGATTAATTTGCTTTTTGATCTAAAGTATAGAGGCAAATTTGTACTTTTTTTAATAGAGAGAGCAAAATGCAATCTGACTTCTAATATAGGGGCCTCCATGGTACTTTTATCCTATATTTGGTTTTTAACCTATAAAAAAAGAGTCAAATTTGATCAACCTTTTAAAAAAGAGTCGTAATGATTTTTTTTAACGAAAATACTGATTAAAATGTTAAAATAAACGTGGTAGCTTCCATGACAATCCACGTGTACTTCATTCTAATATATATTTTTGAATTTTGATTTATTTTTTATTTTTTAAATTATTTGTTGAAGTGACATATAAGACAAACAATGTCATGTTAGCATGAATTGCAAGAGAGCTGTCATATTGGTTATCACATCAACAACATTGAGAAGCGATAACTCTTTTTTGAAATGTTAATGATTAAATTTAGTTCAGAAAAAAATAAAAGCTAAATTGATAGAAAATATAAAGTTTAAGGGCTAAATTTATCATTATGCTTTTTTTCAATATAGATTTAATGTTTTCGTTATAAATGTGTCCCTAAAATACCAAGACTTGTTAAGAAAACATAGGCTAATCACAATGATTGCAGACATTGAAGAGCTTTCCTCTGCTGAGGCCATTGAAAGAGTAGTGGAGTTCATGTCAACACTCCCAACAGAAAATGGGTGGAATTCTTTCCAGCCTCTTCGCTTATACGAAGGCTTTTGGACCTTCCCTCATTTCCTCGAAAGCATCATATTAGCTCAACACCGTTTCAAGCCTAAACCAGGCGATATCTTCGTCTGTAGCGCTCCGAAAAGTGGAACTACTTGGCTCAAAGCACTGAGTTTCGCCATCGTCACTCGAAACCTTTACGACACCTCCAATAGTCCATTACTTACCAACGGTCCTCATCATTGTGTCCCAGATATGGTCGGGTTTGAACATAAACCAGACATACGTCAACCAGGTATCCCACTCATACCCACCCATGCACCTTACCATTGTTTGCCCAAATCTGTTTTGGGTTCCGATGATGTTAAAGTTGTTTACATTTGTCGGGACCCGAAAGATGCGTTCGTTTCCATGTTTCACTTTGCAGCCAAGCGAAGGCCGAAGGAAAACGAACACATTTCGATAGAGGAGGCTTTTGAGCTTTTCTGTCAAGGGAGGTCTGTTTTTGGACCGGCTTGGGATGGGTTATTGGAAAGCTAGTCAAGAACGACCGGAAAAGGTAATGTTTTTGAAATACGAAGAATTGATGAATGATAGTGAGTTGTATGTGAAAAAATTGGTTGAGTTTATAGGGTACCCTTTTAGCTTTGAAGAAGAACAAGATGGGGTAGTGAAGAAACTAACAGATTTATGCAGTTTTGAGAACTTGAGTAATTTAGACGTGAACAAGACGGGAAAACGACATGAAGACGACGATGAGGCAACGAACAAGACGTTCTTCAGGAAAGGCAAGGTTGGGGATTGGCAAAACCATCTTACACCCGAGATGGCTAATCGGCTCGACAATATAGTGGAGCAAAAACTGAGTGGAACCGGTTTGAGTTTCGAACTCAACAATGGATCATCTTGATGGACTAAAATCATTTGTCTTTCGGGTAATAATTGTGTGTTCATTTGCAACTGTGTTTGGTTGGGATGCTTTGAATTTCTTGTTCAAAGATCCAAACATGTTATTGAAACCTATTTCTTTCTGTTATTGAGATTCATGTTTGGAATAACTTGATTAGTGATGGCAAGTGTGATAAGCAAGAAAGATCGAAAAAACTGACCTGAATTTGTGAAATGAAAATTTAAAAATTGTTGTTATTCGAAATTGAATTAAGAATTTAATCGAATTGAATTATATTATATTATGATTGATGGTTTAAAAAAAATTGACTAAATCAAACTTGAATAAAGTATTTTAATCAAGATTTACGGGTTTTTTGTTAAATTAATACAAAAAAACACAAAAATAATATAGGGAAAATACTATGTACCAAAATGATACACTTGGGGTGGTGCCGCCTATGTCAGAGGCGTGACCACCCTAAAATCTGACAAAAAAATTAAAAAACAAAAAAACAAAAATACTATTTAAAAAAATAAAAAAGCTGTTAAAAAAAATATTTTCTCTATTATATTTTTTTCTCTTCTCTTTCTCTTACCTTCTTTCTCTCTATTCTCTCCTCTTTTTCTTTCTTCTTTTTTCCTCACCAGTGCGGCCCTCTCCTCTTTTTCTTTCTTTTTCTCTTCTTCTCCTTGCTTCTTGCTTTGCTTAAGTTGCTGCTGAACTTGGGGACCTTATAATGGTCTCCAAACAAAAAAATAAAGGAGGTTGTGCATCCTTGGTGCCTCTTCTGGTATCTCCACCTTCAGTGCCACATCTGACATAAACGCAACCACTCTTAGTGTACCATTTTGATACATAATATTTTCTTTATATTATTTTCATATTTTCTTTCTTTTTTTTACTATTTTGGCAAAAAAAAAAACCCCAAGACTTACATTATATTATGTAGGAAAACTTGAATTTAATTTCAAATAATTTCTTTTTTTTCCAATTATAAAAAATATTAAATTCACTCCCCAATTATTACAACTTTCATAATGCTACTGCATGGCTTGGGTAATGGACTGTCTACCTTTATCGAGATTTGAGATCTTTGTAATATGCAATTCCAATATCAACAGCAATAATTTATTACTAGGGTAAATTAAATTTAGTAAATTTTAATTTAAAAAAGTTACAAAATAGTTATTAAATAATATAAAGTTTTTTATTTAAGTTATTGGACTGTTAAAATTGTTATCGTATAACCTTCTTTATTTACATTATCTATACTATTCAAAATCTCTTTTTCTCTATCTCTTCCTTTTCTATTATTATTCAGTTCTTTTTTATAAGTCAACTTTGAATGTCACGAATTTGTAAATCAAAATTCAAACAGTTTTTTATTTGATTTTTAACACTAATTTTCAAATCGACTTATATATAAAGTATGTTATTCTACTCGTGTATGGGTACTAATTCACCATACCGATCCCCAATTCGTCGCTTGGAGCTCAGTAGTCGAATTTTTTAGAAAAAAAAATTAACAGCCTAATAACTTAAATAATATCTTTTCAATAATTTAAAAATTATTTTTTAACCTTTTAAAGTTTAATGACTAAAGTGTAAATTTACTAATAATTTACTCAACTTTTAATATAATTTATCCAGAAAATAAAACACAGACCGACGTTTAACAACTGGTCTCCACTCTCCACCGTCCTAATTCCAAACTACCGCTCCCACATTTTGTCTAATTTGGCCAAAGGACATCTATTTATTAAAAATTACAAATTAATCACTCAAATTTTCAAAATTAATAATTTAAGTTACTTCGTTAGTTTGCTAACACACCAACGTGGACAGTTATGTCATTATTAAATTTTAATTTTGATAATTAAACTATAAAAAATTATAAAATGATCTCTTGTTAGAATTAAGTGACCCAAATTCTTATAGAATATGATGGAAAATAAAATAAAAGTAAAATCCATATAGAACTAGATTTCTTTTATTTTATTTTAGAATAAGGTTTTTTAAACCTTATTAAACTTCATCTATTTTATATTGATTAGGATAGGGTGTTTCAATCCTACTAGAATATGGCTTTACAAGCCTATAAATAGACATAGTCTATTCCTCTTGTATGGATACAAATTTTTCGACATAGTGAATTTTCTTCTCTCTCGCCAGTGGTTTTTTTCCGAAAGGGTTTCACGTAAAATTTGTGTGTTCTTTATTTTATTTATTTTTATTCTATTTTTTCACAAATTGGTATCGAGCTTAGGGTTATTCATCTCGATCACGGTAATGGCGTCTTTGAAATATGAAATTCATTTGTTGGATCGCAACACTAGATTTGCGTTGTGGCAAATTAAGATGCAAGCGATTCTTGCACGCAGATGGATCGGAGGATGCCCTGCTGAGGATAGATAAGATGCCTTCGACATTAACGGATGAAGAGAAAAAGCGTAAGGATCGAAAGGCATTAACACAATTACATCCGCATTTGTCCAACGAAATTTTGCAAGATGTGATGAAAGAGAAAAGCTATGCATTGCATTATGGAAGAGGCTAGAACAAATATGTATGTCGAAAACTCTAACAAGCAAGTTGCATATGAAGCAAGCGTCTTTATGCTCATCGTTTGGAGGAAGGTGCGTCAGACACGAACACTTAATGTTGTTTAAAGAAATTCTCTCAAACTTGGAAGCCATGGAGGTTCAAGTATGATAAGGAAGATCTAGGGTTGATTCTACTTTGTTCGTTGTTCCGTCTTATTCAACCTTTAGAGACACGATTTTATATAGCCGTGAGTCTCTAACAGTTGATGAGGTTTATGATTCTTTAACCTCTTATGATAAGATGAAGCATCTTGTGGTTAAACCCGACTCTCGGGAGAGAGGTCTCATTGTTCGTGGGAGACAAGATCGGAATGTCGATGATGATCGTGGTAGGACACGAGAACGGAATCCTCGTGGTAAATCTAAGGGTAGATCAAGTCTTCAAACAGAGGTAAAACTTGTAACTTCGCAAGAAGAAAGGGCACATTAAATCTGAGTGCTATAAGCTACAAAATAAGATTAAAAGGGAGGCTGCGAATCAAAGGAAAACAACGAGAAAAATTAGGTGAAGGCGATGTTGTAGAAGACTACGGCGATGGTGAACTTCTAGTCGCTTCATCAATGATTCTAAAGTAAGCGAGGAGTGGATACTTGATTCAGTGCACATTCCATATGAGTCCCAATCGGGATTGGTTTACAACTTACGGCTTGAGTTATCCGAAGGTGTTGTTTTGATGGGAAATAATACCGTGTAAAATCGCGGTGTTGGAACAATTAAAGTTAAGATGTTTGATGGAGTTGTCGAACACTTAGTGACGCATCGGCATGTTCCAAAATTGAAAAGAAATTTAATTTCGTTGAGTACTCTTGATTCAAAAAAGTGCAGGATATACAAAATGAAAGTGGGGTTTTAAAGATTTCCAAAGGGTCCCTTGTTGTGATGAAAGACAGAGAAAGATTGCCAAGTTATATGTTTTTTGGGGTTGGTTCTATCATTATGGTGATGCAGCTATCGCTTCCTCGTCCTTGTCGGATGATGATATTACTAAATTTTGGCATATGCGCCTAGGGCATATGAGTGAGAATGGCATGGAGAATTGAGCAAAAGAGGACTTCTTAATGGGCAAGGAATTTGCAAACTGAATTTCTGTGAGCACCGTGTTTTTGGAAAACAAAAGAGAGTTCGATTCACTAGAGGAATCCATAACACGAAGGGAACATTGGAGTATATACATTTCGACTGTGGGGCCATCTAGAGTGCCTTCCGGAGGTGGAGCTAATTATATGCTAACCTTTATTGATGATTTTTCCGAGAAAAGTTTGGGCGTTCTTCCGAAGCGAGAAAAGTGATGTGTTTTCCGCATTTAAGTCTTGGAAAATTATGATTGAAAAGCAGACGGAAAAAGCAGATAAAATACCTCGCGCATGCACAATGGCTTAGAGTTACGCTCGATGAGTTTAATAGATTGTGCAAGTCGGAAGGAATCATAAGACACACGACGATTCGTCATACTCCACAACAAAAAGCGGCATTGCAGAACGAATGAACGAACGATCATGGAGAAGGTTCGATGTATGTTGTCAAATGCCAACTTACCGAAGTCATTTTGGGCAGAAGCAGCGTCTACTGCATGTTTTTTGATCAACCGATCTCCATCCGTTGCTATTGAGAAAAAGACTCCACAAGAGGTATGGTCCGGTAATCCTACTAATTATTCGATTAAAGATCTTTGGGTGTCTGCATATGCTCATGTTGATAATGGAAAATTGGAACCGAGATCCATTAAATGTGTTTTTCTTGGTTATAAAGTGGTGTAAAATGGTATAAGTTATGGTGTCCTGAAAATAGAAAAGTTGTGATTAGTAGAGATGTTGTTTTTGATGAAACTGCTATGCTACCTAACTTATCTCTTAAAGACTCTTCCAATAAAGAAAATCAAAAACAAGTAGAGCATCGAGTTAATACAGAGTCAACTCCTCAAGCCAATTACAAAAATTGAGAATAGAGTTGCTTCTTCACCACAATACTCTATCGCCAAAAAAGCAGTAGAAGAGAAATTAAACCTCCAAAGAAATATCTTTGAGGTGATCTAGTTGCTTATGCTTTGAATGTGGTGAAGATATAGATGCGAATCAAGAGCCATCTAATTATTCTCGAGGCGATTACTGTGAAGGCTCGAGAAAAGTGGATGTTTGCTATGCAAGAAGAGATGGAATCACTCCACAAAAAGCAGAACATGGGACCTTGTGAAACTTCCTAAAGGTAAAAAGGTCATTCGTTGTAAATGGGTATTTAAAAAGAAAGAAGGGACTCTAGGAGTTGAAGAACCCGGATATAAAGCAAGGCTTGTTGCAAAGGGTTACTGATCAAATTCCAGGAGTGGACTTCATGAGATGTGTTCTCCCAGGTTGTTAAGCATAGTTCGATTCGAGCTTTGCTTGGTATTGTGGCCATGCATGATTTGGAGCTTGAGCGGTTAGATGTAAAAACTACATTTTTGCATGGAGAGCTTGATGAGGATATTTACATGCAACAAACGAGAAGGTTTTACATTTGAGAAAAAGAGAACTATGTTTGCTTCTTTGAAAAAGTCCCTTTACGGTTTGAAACGATCACCAAGACAGTGGTACAAGAGGTTTGATTCCTTTATGACTTCTCATGATTTCAAAAGAAGTAGTTTTGATGAGTTGTGTTTACTTTAAGAAAAATAGTGATGGTTCTTTTGTGTATCTACTTCTTTATGTTGATGACATGTTGATAGCAAAAGAAAAGATAAAGAAGAGATAAGAAAGGTCAAAGCCCAACTAAGTAAAGAATTTGAGATGAAAGATTTAGGACCAGCAAAGAAGATACTTGGTATGGAGATTCTCAGAGATAGAAAATCAAGTAAATTGTACCTAAGTCGAGAAGGGTACATTGAGAAAGTTCTTTTTGAGTTCAATATGCAGAGTGCTAAGCCTGTTAGTACTCCTTTAGAAAACCCATTTCAGACTTTCATCGATTTTGTCTCCACAATCGGATGATGAGATTGAGTACATGTCACATGTTCCATACTCTAGTGCGATGGGATCTCTCATGTATGCTATGGTTTGTTCCGTCAGATTTATCATATGCGATCGGTGTAGTTAGCGGATACATGGCAAATCCGGTAAAGAACATTGGAAAGCGATTCGATGGATTTTAAGATACTTACGAGGCACTCACGATGTTTGCTTACGATTTGGAAGAACTAAAGATGGAGTCATAGGGTATGTTGATGCTGATTTTCTTTGGAGACCTTGATAGAAGAAGATCTCTCACGAGTTACGTCTTTACAATCGGAGGTTGTGCAATTAGTTGGAAAGCCATTTTGCAAACTACTGATCGCTTTGTCTACCAATCGAAAGTGAGTACATGGCGACATCGAGGCTTGCAAAGAAGCTATTTGGTTGAAGGGACTATTTAGTGAACTCAATGAAGGCCTTCAAATCAGCATGATATTTTGTGACGATCAGTGCTATATTTCTTACAAAAGATCAAATGTTTCATGAGAAAACAAAACACATTGATGTTCGGTATCATTTTGTTCGTGATATTATTGCTCGTGGTGATATTGTTGTGAGCAAAATTAGTACTCATGAAAATCCTGCAGATATGATGACTAAGTCACTTCCTAAAACCAAGTTTGAGCATTGCTTAGACTTGGTTGGTGTTCATTGTTGAGTTAAACCCTTAAGGGGGTTTTATGGAAGAGGTGGAGAACTTGTTTATTGAAAGTTCGCAATGAAGAACTTGTTCATTGAGAATTTGTGTCAAGGTGGAGATTGTTGAATTAAGTGACCCAAATTCTTATAGAATATGATGGAAAATAAAATAAAAGTAAAATCCATATAGAACTAGATTTCTTTTATTTTATTTTAGAATAAGGTTTTTTAAACCTTATTAAACTTCATCTATTTTATATTGATTAGGATAGGGTGTTTCAATCCTACTAGAATATGGCTTTACAAGCCTATAAATAGACATAGTCTATTCCTCTTGTATGGATACAAATTTTTCGACATAGTGAATTTTCTTCTCCTCTGCCCGTGGTTTTTTTCCCGAAAGGGTTTCCACGTAAAATTTGTGTGTTCTTTATTTTATTTATTTTTATTCTATTTTTTTTTCACATCTCTAATAAGAAAAGACATGAAAAGCTTATTAACTTAATAGTTAATTTCATCCCTATACTAATTAAAATATAAAAAAATAAAAAATCTAATAATTCATATTTTTTGAAATTATAAATATTTTCAAATTAATTTTCATACAAAAAATTATTTTAAAATTTTATTTAAAAGAAAATTAAAATTCCACTATCCTTGTACATGGCTCTTTCCTTCTTTTCACTTAGTAAATTTTTTCATATGAGTATAGTATCACGATTCTTAGTCTTTGTTTTTTGATACAATATCTAAAACTATTCATAGCCCCTCACTAATTTTTAAACAGGAGGATAATACGCTTCAGAGCACTCAAATCCACGTGTTTCTGCACTGACAACAATACCGATACTAACTGAATAAAGATCCAATCAACTGTTCAAAAATATAATCTTTAACATTATAAATATAATAATAAATTATAATAAAAAAAATAACATAAAAAAGTCCTTAAACAAAGAGAACAGAAGCCCCTACCACCTTTAGCCAACTATGAAGGAGAGTAAATGTTATATTATTACACATTTATGATTTCACTGAAAAAATTATGTATTAAATATATTAATATTGAAAATTTATAATTCTTATATAATTTTTAGATTTATTAAAATTTAAAAATATAAATCTAAAAAATAAATAAGTATTTTAATTTATAAAATAAATGAGTTATTTTAATAATATTACAACTGAGTTATAATTTCTAGAAATTTAGTCTTATTTTTTAATTTTCAAAATTCAAGTAAAATTATTAACATTGTTAAATTTAGGTTCGAAAATAATTTCTAAAATTTTTATTTTTTATTATTTTTTGCCTAGAGCAAATTATTATTTTATTTAAACTTAGCTGTAAAATATAAAATCTAATTCATATCTTTTGAATAATGGGATTAGACAAACCAGGCCCAAGTTTTTGGGCTTGGGACAAGCATCATAAAGAGACTGCAGTTAGTATTGGGTAAAACTCCAGCCCCCTACAAGTAGTCATAATGTTTTTATATATAATACAATTTATTTTATAAAGGGTATTTTTGTCATTATCTAATTGAATTGGCGTCCGGTTAATTTGTGGCACCAACTCAATCAATAAGTTGATTGAGTTAGTGTTAGTATTACTCATCAATCGGGTCTCAACTCAATTGGAAATTTATCAAAAACACATTTCATTTATAAAGTAACAAATATTACTATAAATGTTATTTTATTTTATATCTTATGTAAAATCTAAAAAAATATAGATGAGAGGATTTTAACTTAAGACACTATGAGTAAACTAGTATTTCTGTTAAAAATTCAATTCATTTTTACTGTTAAACATTGGCCCTTGTATATTAGAATAAGATATACGTGACATACCACATGTGACTGTCTGGTTATTCAGTCAGCAATGTTGGGTTTTAACAGCAAAAATTACAAGTTTGTTATTTGATCTAACGTACAGTGACTAATTTGTTCATTTTTTTCAGTAAATGGAGAAAAATGCAATCTAACTCTTAGTACAAGAACCTCTATTATATTTTTACTTCTGTACTTAAAGTAACATTTTTAATGTTTTGGATTTGCTTGGTAGTGGGGAAAGAAAATTGAAATGATGGAAATTTGAAGGAGTAAAAAACTAGAAGGATGGAAAACATAAATTTTCATTTTATAGGTGTGTTTGGTAGTAAAGATGAAAAAATGTAAAGACTTTTTTTATTTTATTCATTGATTGGTAAAGTTGAAAAACGAGAGGAAAAAAATAAAACATGTGAAAAATGCATACGTTTAAACTAGCATACTCATCTCTTTCATTTTCTCTCCTCTCGTCTTTTCCAATTTGGAAGGATTGATTTTTATGTATTATGATGGAAAATGATCATCTCTCCTATTTTATTTCCTCTCACTTTTCTTCTCAATCAAATATACTCAATTTATTTTCTTTTCACTTTTCTATTACCTCCTCTCATTCCTCTACTTTTTCACCCAACAAAACACACCATTAATCTTGTCATTTATGATATTACCTACTTGCTTCAAAATTATCTATATAACAAGTAAATTCCTCACTTCTATAATTCATGGACTAATTTGCTCAAAGCTTATAGTAAAAGGACCTTCTGGATAATTTAACCTTTTATTTTCTAGGGATCCACAAAAACAAAATGCCATAAATCACAAGGTGCACCTTGAAAAATCAAATTCAAATTCTTTAAAAACAATTTTTTTTTGTTAGACTTATTTTATTATTAATTATTTCCTTTTGACTGATGTCAATAATTATTATTTCACTTTACATACATACATATATATATAACACTAAGTTGTCATGTTATTTCTTTTTAGTCCCTTTATTGTCCAATTTGAAAAGAAAAAAAAAATTCAAAGATCACAAGCAGTACATTATTAGTTGTTGCTTTCATTGCAAACAAAGCAAGGGTCTAAAACACATGAAAACACCTCTTTTCTATCTCTCTCTTTTTTTGCAAGCTTATCCTTTCATATACAAAGAGAAAAAAAAAGGTTTTATTGCAATCCAGTACATAAAATATGATTGCTTTCTAATATTTGAAACCCTAAAAAATTAGTTCTTTCTTTTATCCCAATTCAATGTCATTGATTGATTATTTTGTGATATTTATATTGACGTATTAGTCTTTGAGACGTATTATCTGACATGTCTTTGTATTATAGGTTAACGAGAAGTAAAAAGACAAATATTTTAAATGGTAGTAAATTTAAACATTAAAAAGTTAACTTGTCCTGTTTTAAAGTATAAAAAAAAAAAAAAAAACCAAAATTCAACAATTTTTACAACAACAAACTTGATGTACCTTGGCCCCCCATAAAATGGGAAATTATTGTTTTAGACCCCAAACTTCATAAAATATTAAGTTAATATATAGTAAAATTATAATTTGATCCCAAAAATGCTAGATTTTTTATTTAATCCTTTTGAAAACTATAGGAATGTAAACTAATTAAATGATGAAATTAGAATTTTCCTCTTTTAAAAATCTATAACTTAATCTCTAGCCATCCTAAAAAAATTCCTTGCTTCGCCCTTAGTCAACCTTACGCTAAGAGTGCTTTTCGTCTTAAGAAATAGAGATGAGTTGTTGGTAAGGTAGCATTTTTTTAAGTTTAATATTGCACATTTGCTTTAAGTATATTACAATATTAACAATTAAACTACTCACTTTTATAGTTGAGGGACTAGTTTGCTCAAAGATTACAGTACATGGACCTATTGGGTAATTTAACCTTTTATTTTCTAGGGATCCACACAAAACAAAATGATGCCATGAATCACAAGGCTTTCGCATGTGAATTGCTTGGTTGAAACTTGAAACTGGGATCCAACGCCCCCACAATTTTAATTAATTTCATGTTACTATATATATATATAGGTTGGATTGGCTCATTAGGTTGTCTCATATTTCACCATTGTCAATGCAAAAGGAAAGTTCCAAAAAGGAAAATTTGAGGTTTTCTAGGAAAATGTATAAATAAATTCATACAAGGGTTAGTCAGACAGCTAAATTCTATATAAGAAAAGGAAAGGTCAAATTTTGAATTTGGTCCCTTTATTATACTCAAATTTAGGATTTAGTCATTATACTTTAGTTTAGTATAATTTAATATCTCTTTTATAATGTTATTAATTAATTTAAATAGTTAACATCGATAGCTCTTATGATTATAATAGTTACGATCATTTTCTTAAAATGTTCTCATTCAATATGATGAATATTAAAAGAGATGTTTTGAAAAAAAAATTACGTCACTATTTTAATTGAATAATAAAAGGACTGATAATATTATAAAAATAAAGGTAAATTATATCCATGGTCACTCTAAAATAGCGTCTGTGTTATTTTGGTCACTTCAATTTTTTTCTCAAATTAGTCACTTTAAATAAAAAAATTGTGTGAATTAGTCATTGCCGTTAAAATTTTTGTTTTCTTTTAACGAATTGCTGACGTGGCACATTGAGTGAATGACACGTGACATTTTTCATTGTAATCATTCTGTTTGGAAAATTTTATCGAGTTAATCGTTTTGACCAAAGAGAAGTTTACTTGCAGAATAGTTCGTTTAACCGAAAGATTCTTGTTTATTTATCATGTAAAACGTCACTAAATCACATAAAAATTCACTAAATAACTTCTCCATTTTATCTTATAAATCTCTCGAAAGTTTTTTCATTGATTTATAAAAGTTTAACCCATATCCCATCAAAATATAGCATTCTACGACCTTATTATCAAGTTATCACAAAATGACACTTGTCTAGAAGGGTTTGTGTCAAGGTCTAATCTCTATATGAACTTACTATCAAAACTTTGCTCAATCAGTTTCATGACTCACCCACACTTCTAACCATTATTAACTTCTTCCAAATTTTCGTGCAAGTCTTTTTCGATCTCTTACACTAATTAATTTTGTATCAAAAGTTTTGAATTAGAATTTGAATTTTGATAGAATAATCAAGATATTTTTTTATCTATTATACGATTCAAGGAGACTAATTCTTTCAAAGTTCATGACTACTCCTCTTAACAACACTATCATCTTCGAAGTTCAAAATCGAGTTCTCATCATAATACTAAACTTATATATATATATATATATATTATATTTAAGAACTTTATCATTAAATTTCTTACATTCTATGAAGGTATCCTAAATGTCGTTTTATCTTTTAAGTTGGCAATATTAGGAGGGAAAACGACAAATAGTAAGATGTCGTTTGTAATGGCTGTAATAAAAGTTCTAAAATAAGGAAAATGGCACATGAACGATGATAGTGAAAGAGTGCAGTGTATTGTTTGTTTTAAGGTTAAAGTATCTAAGAGGTCCTTGTATTATAAAGACTTGATCAAATTAGTCCTTCTATTATTAAATGAATCAATTTAAGCTCTATATTATTAAAAAGAATCAAATAAGACTAAAGTGCAACATAATTAATATTTAATGTATAAAAATTATCTTGAAAATTATTATTCTTAATTGTAATTTAATTCCAAATAAAAAATTCTATTTATAGAACAATAAAAACTTTAAAAATATTTATTTTATTAAATAGTAAATGTTAGTTCTATTCCAATCTAACCTTATTTGATTCTTTTTAATAATATAGAGATTAAATTAATCAATTTAATAATAGAGGGACTAATTTGATCAGGTTACTTAATAAAGGGACATCTCAGGTATATTCACCTTTCTTTTAATAAAAAAATCACAAGCTTTTCTGTAAACTTCCCAATAAGAGCCATCGGTGCCATTGCTTAACCAAAAAAAAAAAAAAAAAAGTGAAACATAGAAATAAAGAAGGAAAGATTTTTATTACACTTTTGCTTTGAGGAAAATGAGACAAACAGCTGAACTCTCAAACAGAACTTAACATTGTCTGGTTTTTTTTTCTCCCTTTTTCTTTTTCAAGCTAAGCCTCTCTTTCAGGTAAAAATCAAGTCTTTTTTTCTTTTGGCTTGAGATTTGTGTTGTTTCATGTTACATTTCATTATTGAGGATTGTACTTTTCTTAGTGTTTGATGTTTTTGGTAATGTTTTCAATACTTTGAGTATGATTTTCTTTCTGGGTTTTGCTTATCTCCTTTTTTCTGTTTCATTTTCCAAGAAAATTCATGGCTTCATTTTTTTTGTTACTGCAAAGCTTGTTTAAAGCTAGCTCTCTACTACTACCCAGAGTTTAGTTTCCTCTGATTTTTTTTTCTCTTTGATCCTTGAAACTTTGTTTTCTTCAAGTTCGTCTTAAATTTTTACATTAAAAAAAATGGGAACTTTAGATTAAAAAAAAGTAGTAGTAGTTTTCTTTGATTGGATTCAATGAATAAAACATAAATTTCATTAAAGACAAAATGATTCACTTTTTGGTCCAAAATCATAATTTTTCATTTCTGGTTTCAATAATGGAAGGACCCAAAAAAGACAATAAAAAGTGGAAACATGTTGAATTCATTTGATGGCAACCTTATTTTGTTCCTTTATTTTTAAACTTCGTCAATTGGTTATGGTTGGTGGTAGTGGATGTAGTTCCTATTGAGTTTCTTTGAAGGAATTATTTGTATTATTCGTTTGTTAGTTAGGTCTTTCATACATGCATATATGTATATATATAGCCTCTTAGTCCATGATTTAACTATTTGCAGGGTTTTGAAGCAGAGGACATAAATAAATCCTTCCGTTTTCTCGATTCGACTTGGGGGAATCATGCAAACGCCGAAAGCAAGGTACGATAGGTTGTTAATCGATCTAATTATTGCATTTTGATGATTTAGATTGTAAAGATTTATATGTCATATTTTTAGAAATGGTGCAACCATCAGCTTCTTGGCTTGACCGGCCGTTTTAACCGATGGTCGAGTCGTATGATGCACTGTGTTGTTTTAGGCTTTTAGTCATAGGCTTCATTGGTTTTCATGTTATGAAAATAGAAAAAGTTCGGTGGTAGTGCCTCGGAAAAAATCTTCTATGACACCACAAACTGCTCGACAATTGAAGATACCCGGAGCCAATTCGGGTTCTGTTTCGTCACCAAATACGGCAAGTAAGGCATCAAAAGACCAAAGTCCTAAGGTTACCGAGCGTAAAGCATTGAAAAGTCCGGTGCCTGAGGTATTCTTTAGTCACTTATATTATAAAACATTTGTTTATTTACTCACGTGCTTATGTGATTGCCATATGTTGTATGAGTTCTAGAAGAATGGACTGAGCCGAGTGGTGGAACTTGAAGCAGAGCTTGATCAACTCCAAGGTGAGTTGAAGAAGACGAAGGATCAACTAACTGCATCTCAGTCATGGAAGAGGTTGGCCTTACAGGAGGCGGAGGAGGCGAAGAAAGAGGTATCGATAATGTCAGCTAAGCTCGAAGAATCTGAACGACAATTGATGGAAATTTCTGCTTCTGAGGATGATCGAG
Source organism: Gossypium longicalyx (assembly GCA_025698465.1). Lineage (NCBI taxonomy): Eukaryota > Viridiplantae > Streptophyta > Magnoliopsida > Malvales > Malvaceae > Gossypium > Gossypium longicalyx. The sequence continues at coordinate 1,333,911 of CM046995.1, read as the reverse complement.
TGGAAGAACTCCGTAAAATCTCGAAAGATCGAGATAGAGCATGGCAGTCTGAACTTGAGGCAGTCCAGAAACAACACTCGATGGATTCAGCTGCGTTGATTTCCGCTATGAATGAAATTCAAAAGCTTAAAGTTCAGCTCGAAAAGGTCTATGAATCTGAATCTATTCAAACGAAGCATGCTGAATCCGCACATGCTGAGATTCAGAATATGAAAATTGAATTAACCGAAACTCTTTCCTTGGTCGAAAAACTCAAGTCCGAGCTCACTGATTGCCGAGAATCTGAAGCACGGGGTCTCGAACTTGTTAGCGAAACCCAAATGCAACTTGAAGTAGCAAATAAAACGATCGAAAAGCTACGTTCCGTTGCAACCAAAGAAACCGAAGCTTACAACATGTTACTATTGGAGTTGGAACAATCAAAAGGTAGAGTCAAGTCATTAGAAGGACTTGTTAGTAAGCTACAAGTAGAACTTGTTGGTAATGGCTGCATTAAGGATCCTGAACAACAGAATGAAGAAAATGAGGAGATAAAACATGTTAAAACCGAGCTTAATTTCGCGAAACTTGAAATCAGTCAATTGAGATCAGCATTGGATGAAGCTGAAGTGAGGTACCAAGAAGAATATATCAAAAGCACATTGCAAATTAGGAGTGCTTATGAACAAGTGGAATGCATAAAATCAGAGTCGTCCCAAAAGGAAGCCAAACTTGAGGTTGAATTAACGAGAACCAAAGCCAATGTTGAAGAATTAAGATCACAAAATGAGGGTCTTCGAGAATCCGAACTTGCAGCGGAGTTGAAGAAGTTAGAGTTTGATTTGAAAGAATTAAAAGATAACTTGACCGTCAAGGAAACCGAACTGAACACCATAACCGAGCAAAACAAAATGCTCAAAAGGGAAATCGAGAGCAAAACAAAGAGTGATGAACCAGTTGTTGTGTTGTTAGAAGCATCAAAGGCTGCAGAGCGAGCAGCATTGATGAAAGTCGGATATTTAACGGAAGAAACCGATAAGAGTAACCGAAGAGCAGCTCGGTTGACTGAAGAGCTCGAATCAGCGCAAGCAGCAAACACAGAAATGGAAGCCGAGTTGAAGAGACTTAAAGTACAAGCAAATCAATGGAGAAAAGCAGCTGAAGCAGCTACTGCTATGTTGTCTAACAATGGGAAATATTCAGACAAGACAATACCTTTCGATATAACTATCGGATCACCGAAGTGGGAAAACATCGATGACGATGATGATGACGATCCATCGAAAAAGAAGAACAATATGTTGAGAAAGATTGGTGTGTTATGGAAGAAAGGTCAAAAATAAAGATTAATTGTATTTGCATTGCAGGTTTGCATATAATTCTTATATATAAGCATTTTTATGTTTTTTTATGGATATTTTAAGGAAATTTTGTCTTTTAATTTTGCATTTAAAGTTGTCTGTTTTAAAGGGTGATTTCAATTGAGTTTAATGGAACATTTTTTACATGGAAACCACTGATTGATTAGTATATCTAGTCAATTTGTATTAAGTTAACAAGGGGAATCGAGTCTTAGTTCGACTGGTATCGGTATTGTTACCAGTGTAATAGATGTAGGTTCGAGCACGCTTTAAGGGTTGAGGAGAGGTCATGGAACATCAAGTTTTAGTTGGTTATGGTGTTCAGTTGGTCGAACGTTCAACCAATAGAGCTATTCCGGTACCACTAGGCTAAGAGTTGGGGTTTAATTGGTCGAAAGTTAGAATAATTTTTTTAAAACTGAAACCGGTTATCCCAAATTACTATTTACTAATAAAAATATTTTATTTTAATTAAATTTAATTATAAAATATAAATTTATTTTTTAAATAGTAAAACGGGCCATAACCTCAACAGGCTTAGACGAACCAGACCCAAGTTTTTGGACTTGGGCCTAATAACCTAAAGAGACTGCTTAAAAAAGGTTAGTGTTGGGCACAAATTCCAGCCCACTAAAAGTACTCATATGTGTGTGTATATATATATTCCTTTTCTAGGGTTAAAGCCTTGAAGGTTTAAGCTCAACGGCTGTGGTTTCTTCCGGCTTTTCGATTCAAATCCCTTTTGTAACCGTCCTTCAATTGAAAACAAGCAGCCAACATGGGGTATGTTTCATTGTTCTCAGTTCTTAGCTCAAATCTTTTAGCTTTTCTATTAGTTCTTTACACTGTTCTTGCTTTTGATGGTTTTTTTTTTGAATTTTTTGGTAATTTGTTGCTCTAAAGTATTGAACTGAAATTTAATTCGGATTCGTTTTAGTTGATCTAATTTGGGTTCTGCTTATGATTGTGGAGAATTATATTTGGATAATGATTTTTTTGTTGTAATTTTTCCTTCACTGCTAGTGTTATTGTCTCCATATTCATTCATTTATTGGACTAATTAGAAAAAAAAAACCTTAAATTTTTGGGTCGTTTAGGTTTTTGATAGTTTCATTCAGATTTCATGCTTGGGGTTTTAGGTTTAGGTCGTTTTGGGTTCAGATTATTTCAGATTCTAGTCACTTTGGGCTTGTTGTGAGGGTCATTTTGGGTTTTGTTCGTTTTGGTTTCTGCATTTTTCGATTTGGATCATTTTCTATTCGTGTTTTTATGGTTTTAAGTTGGAATGCTTTGGATTTTTTAACCTTTTATGGTCAAATCGGATTGAGTTTTAAAGTTCGGTGCACAAATTAGTAGGTCTATATAGTATGATTCTCCAAATATATGAAAAGCAACTTATAAACTTCAACATACTTGTATCAAATGCATACCCATGTTATACACTCATTGCTGGAATCCGGGTATTTAAGGAGTCGGATTATGACATTAATGGTGTTTCTTTCAGGAAGACACGAGGTATGGGAGCCGGACGTAAGCTGAGGACCCACCGAAGGAGGCAAAGGTGGGCCGATAAGGCATACAAAAAATCCAACCTTGGTAATGAATGGAAGAAGCCATTTGCTGGTTCTTCCCATGCCAAAGGCATTGTCCTTGAAAAGATGTAAGACTAGATCCTCTCCTTTTCATCTCTCTTTCTTTCATTACCCCGAAAATCGAAACTTTTGTACTAACAAATTCATATCATGCAGAGGTATTGAAGCTAAGCAACCGAACTCTGCTATCCGAAAGTGTGCTCGAGTTCAATTGATCAAGAATGGAAAAAAGATTGCCGCGTTCGTTCCAAACGATGGTTGTTTAAACTACATCGAAGAAAATGTGAGTAGCAGTACTTGAATGAAACCTTACAATATAGTTAAATTGTTTTTGAGCCATGTTCTTACAAGGATAATACATTTGTTGTAGGATGAGGTGTTGATTGCCGGATTTGGACGAAAGGGTCATGCCGTCGGTGATATTCCCGGTGTTAGATTCAAGGTTGTGAAGGTGTCTGGTGTTTCATTATTGGCACTTTTCAAAGAGAAGAAGGAGAAGCCTAGATCCTAAGTTTGCAACAATGAGGATATCTTTTATGATGTTTTCATAGTTTTATTTGAGATTGAATTTAGAGCAATGTGTTGCGCGGTAGCTTTTGTTGGTAACATTTTGTTTGATCTTCTGGTTATTGTATTGAATTTTGTTATGTTTTGTTTTGATCCAAAAGTATTTTGATGTTTTTCTACTTATTGTTTGGCATCTATTATTTTTCCAAGTATTTGTGTTCAACATTTGAAGCATATATTTATAAAAATATCTATACTTACTTAAAATTAAATTATTTAAAAACCTATTTTTAATGAGGGAAATTATTTAAAATTGGGTTTTAATAATCTAATTAATATTAATATAATGATGTTTTTATACGAAATATAAAAACACACTAAAAAATGAGAAAAATATAACATTCTAATTTAAATTCTTGCCTTTTTTTATAAGTCCTATGATAAATCTTAAAATTATATGATGTGTAATTGTATTAATTTAGTTTAATTATACATGTGAAACTCTCTAATTATGGTTTAAATTAGTACTTAAAAGTTTAATTTTGATTGAATCATACATATTTAAAGAAATAAATGTATTAATTTATTTTTATATTAAATAAATATAATTATTTATGTATGCAATATGTAAACATAAAATGATGTTCCATCAATAATTGTGTTAATAGTTTACGAGAATTAGATCAAATCAAAATTTTATGTATAAAATTGTATAAAATCAAAATTCATGTATATAATTACATATTAAACTATAGTTCATATACAATTTTGAGATTTATCCCTATATTATTTAATTTTTTTTATTCTTTTTAAATTATCTATATTTGATATCTACATCTAGTAGATGGGAGTTTAGAAAGACATCTATACATACTATACGATAAATATCGAATTTATATATAAATTTTAATTTAATGTGTAATTTAATACATTAATTTTGATTTTATGTAATTATATATATAACATTTAATTTACAATTTATATACATATTAACATTTGTAAAATCGTACAAAATCAAAGTTAATGCATAATTCCAATATTTATCCCTATCCATAAATGAAACATATTCCTATATGATATTCGTTTGAAATATTGGTTCCATGAAATATAAAACTATGAACAACATAGTTTTGCAAAATTCCATAACAAGAAGAAATTCCATTACATGTTGGGATTTGCAGACATGACTCATGAACTGTTTCATGAGATCTTATAATGCTTGCTCTCAATTCTCAAACTAGGATAAATCTAAACCTAAAATCTTCAAGTTCAGCCCGGAAACTCTGCGAAACGCGCATCATAAGACACTACCTACATGAAAGAAAATATCAGATTCGAACTTGGTGAAATTGGAACCGTGATGGAACTGAGTACAAATTCTACTGAATTACCAGAGTTTATGATTGAATCTACAAGATTGTATCAAAAATTCCAAATAAGAACAATTGGAAAGAGGCACATACCAAGGTACCTTAAAAAGAATATGAAACTAGACTGTTGCACTTAGATATTATTCTCTGACAAGGTGCTCTCCGACAATGGTAATACAGTTGTCTTCTCGGCCACCACTGTTGATCCCAATAAAACATCAAGTGATGCATCTGTATTGCAAAAAGAATCCTTGACCGAGAAAGGTATCCTTGAGCCACAAGTAACTTCAGAAATAATTGGGGATGGAGATGTCGGAGTGGGATTTGACATACTGTTCTCGAAGTCAGCAATGGGTTCTTTCTGAACAGCGACAATTTGGTCTTCAACAGGAGCTTCTTCCTTCTTGAAGCATGGATAACCGTATGTCTTGTTTTCAGCTTCTGATGCAATTGTGTTTTGAACATCGGTCTTGGAAGCTATATCAGCAGTTGATTCGGTTACTCCGTCAAGAGGAACAATCTCTACTTTCCCGGCTGAACCAATGCCCTGAGCCTTTGAGTAACTTTCTCTACCAGTTCTTGGAGAGGATGTACTCTGGAGTTTCGGAGACATGCCGGTACTGGTGTTGAGGTTTCTCAAAGAACTTGGTACCTTTGTTGCAGCAACCTGAGATTTTTGGATAGATAAGGAAGATCTCGGTTTTACAGCAGAGGAAGTTTGTTTAACATCTACCTTGGGGCTCTGGATTACAGTGAGAGATCTAACAGGTTGAAGCTTTCCAATCTTTGCCTTGTTTGAGTTTCCACTTGGACTAGTGCTTTTTGCTCCAATTTTAGGCAAGCCACTAGTTACACCAGAATGAGACAGCATACTCCCATTTGGAGTACGTCCCGATGATCGTACCTGCATTCATTACCAATTTCACCCAGGTTATACTCCTTGATCGACAAAGCAAACTAGAGCTTAGAAGAAACAAGGAGGTGGTGTTTATCATATAGATTTCATAATTGAATAGATTGTGGAGAAACTTCAAGAAATAAGAACTAACCCCATCAAAGAAGCCAAGTTTTGGTGATGGCATTCGGAGGCCAGAGGGTTTCACTGAACCTGGATGAAGAAGCCGACTCGTTCCAGCTGAGACTTTGTTTTCACTTTCATCAAGTGAGCCATTAACCTCAGTACCATCTCCCTCTGAGCCAGTAGGAAGGTTCTGCGAGTCCAAACCTTGGTGAGCGTCACGTTTTGTAGTAAGTCCCTTGCGGGAGCCAGTGCCAAGGCTATCTCTAACAACATTAGAACTTCGATTAGTGGCAGAGATTGATGATGACGATTCTGAGGACCATTCACTGATAGAGCTTGCAGGAGATATACTGGAAGAGAACTTTGTAGAAGACTTCAAAAATGTTGGGGGCTTTGAGCTTCCTGCTTGAATTTTACCTTTTGGTGCTATTTTGGATCGAGCACTAATAGCGGAACCAGAGGAAGGGTTAACAATTCGGGGGCCATTTTTGTGTTTAATCAAATTCAAGGAAGATTTATTAGTTCTGTTAGATGAAAAACTGGCACAACTTTCGAGTGAGGAACACGAAGATGTCAGCTCCGTTTTGCTAGAGGCTGGGGAGCAGGAAGAAGATTTGGAGGATAATTTAGGCCTAGGCACAATGTTTCTAGAACCAACCAAGGCAGGAGTTTTTAATACTGTAGTCCCTCTACCTGCAACCGTTAAAATTAATTGAAGAATGGATTAAGCAGAGAGCAAGAAACATCCTCAATTTTCGAAGAAAATCTGTAAAAAGTGTACTTCGAATTACCAGTAACAGTTTTTGCATCTTTATCCATTTTGACAGTCTTAGCACCCAAGGAAGCCCTTTTGGTTGGTGTATGACCAACACCACTTAATACTTTTGGTGGCTTATGAAGAGATGAAGTTGATTCTCCGGCTCTAGCAACGGACCGTACAGTCTAGTGTTTATTAAAAAAAAAAAACAGTCTTCAGTGATAGTAAATAGCAGTTATATGGCTGCATGTCTAGCAGTCACAATAAGTGAACTTTTACAAGCTTATAGCATAGTTTTCTATGAACCTTTAGTATAACACAAGCAGCCAGTTAATTTAACTTAAATATTTAGATTTGGAAGTTTAAGACTTACTTAGAACACTATATTGTTGAATAATATTATTTCTATCTCAACTAGAAAAGGCAATACAACTATCAGTTCATTTGCATGATATAGCACTGTACATGCCTGTGAAATTTGTGGATGGACAACAACCTGCTTCACTGTTTTCCCAGAGTCTTTGACACCAACATTAGGCTTCTTTGGAGTAGCTTTCTGCTTAATCTGGATTTTCTTTTTAAAAAACAAAAAGTTATTGTAGAGAAATACAACAAACTTACTAGTAAAGAAAAATTACTGCAGCTGAAATTTCTTCAATATACCTTATCTTGAGTTGGAAGTTCTACCTTCTTTGAAGCTGCAAATAAAAAGGGAACTGTCAGTTTGAGAATACTTTTGTTCCATGAATATGCATGTCTAGAATGTTAATTTGAGCTTTAAACTCCATGTAATAGTCTTTACAAAAAAGAAGAAAGAAAGCCTCAGAATATGATCAGAGGGCACTCTAGGTAACTAGGTGATGAATGTTCATTTTCCCTATGCTCATTTCAATGAGTATCATATAAGTAGAGTATAAGTTCCATATAGCTAATGATCACATTGCACAGAAGAGGAACCCTTTGAAATTATATATGTGGTTGTGTGGCATCAAACACAAAAATCAGGGGTGCACTAGAATAAAACAATGCAGAGACAAAAGGGAAACAAACTATACTTACATGACACAGTTTTAGTATCTGTTGTTTTGAACTCCTTTTTGCCACTAGAATTCGCAGTGACAGAAACTTTGTTAGACTTCTGGATTGAAGCTCTTACATCCTCAAATAAATCAGCCTCAAGACTTTCCAAAGTCAAAGTTTCAGAATCCAATGTTGTTAATGAATCATAAGACTTGTTTACATCCTCTTGAATCCCAGGCAATGCTTGTATTTGACCTTTCTCGTTGCCTCCCAGCATGCTAGACAACTCCTCCGGCTCCAGAAAACCTTAAAAAACAAAGCACAAAACATTATGTAAAACCGGAATTTTAGAATCATAAATGGTCAAATGCAAGTAAAATCAAAATATGTAGTCAGCCATATGCTTAAATGAAGTTTGAGATTTTGTCCATTTACTTAATAAGTTAAAAACTAACTTTTTGATTTAAAAGTCTCGGATCAATGTTGACAATTTTTTGTGAAAATTTATCATCAATATATTTATGCAATCATACCAACCTCAAAAGTAAATTACAATAAACTCAGTAGGAAGAAGGAAAATTTGACAAAGAAACTACTAACAGTATCAATTGAATTAGTATTTTTAAACCAAAGAAGGTAAGAAGATTTAATTTTTAACTTCTAACTACATGAACTAAATCTCATACTTCGTCAAACTATATGGACAGATAGCATATTTTGACCTAAAATTAAACAAATTTGTACCTTCACTAGTAAAGAAAGCACTATCCCATGCTAAACTTTTGCGTAAATTATATTTTCCATTTTTGCTTGTCTTCTCTTGTTCTGAAGACTCCGATGGTTCCTTTACCTTTCCAGCTTCTTCAATGGAGCCTACTGCCATTTCTACGCTCTCGGGATCCACAGCGAACCTAACAGTCTTGGTTTCACTTCCTTTCTCTGTACAATATAAAACCCCAACAATAAAAATACGATTTCAGTTCCAATTTCAACTCGAAAAAAGTAAAATGGGGGGAGGGGTATCATCATGAAGCATCCCAGAATTTATCCCAACAAATTTAGTTCGAAAAAGAAAAAAGGAATCTATTACTAGTTAACGGAAAAAGAAGCGAGCTGATTGCAAAAATCACTTCATATCTAATATTTCCTTTAGGAACTAATTACTGATAATAACTAATAAAATCAGCCAAAAACATTTAAGACGATCTTAAAACATGATTAAATTTTAAAAGATACTCAAATCAAGCAAATCTAACCATTTGAACAGGGGAAAAATAGAAAACAGTGTTACAACCGAATCCGAACCTGAAGATTTAAGGTTTATAGGATCGGCGAGTGGCGAATTGATGAGAGAATCGTCTTCGGACGAAACATCGATGAGGCTTAGCCCTTTCATATTGAAATCGCTTTGTTTCTCTGAATCAACCATTTCCACACAGAGATTAATATCAATTTGTATTTAAAAAAAAAAAACGACGCCGATTAATTTAAAAGCTTGATCAAAGATGGAGAAGTTAAGGCGAGATGAGTGAAAGAATGGAAAAAAAAAAAAAAGTGAGAGTGGAAAAATTTTGAATTTGGGAGAAGAGGCGGTTCAAAATTAAATTTAATTAAATAAAGTGAAGAAAAATATATATATATTTTTAAAAAAAAAGAAAAGTTTGGGATTGGTTTATGTATAAAGCACTTTCACCGAGGTGTATGTACGAATACTTTGCGACTTTTAGTGGTGGTGATTAGGTGATTTGGACCGTTGGATTTTGAATCATCCAACGGTTGATGAGATTTAGATTTTAATATGTCCTTATATTCTTTATAAATTTTAATTTGATCCCTATATTATTATTTTTAAGAATTTAGTCTTTCCATTTTTCAGATTTCAAAATTTTGATCTAAGTGTCAACTTTGTTCATTTTGTTGGTGTTATATTTTGAAATTAAACAATATTTAGTAGTAATGTAAAATTTAACGAAATAATTTTAATAGTGTTAATAACTAAATTTAAATCTTGAAATTTGAAAAGTAAATATATTAAATTTTTAAAAATAAAAATAAAAATATTAAATTTCAAATTTATGACACATTTTAACCTTTTGTGAATTGCGCAAAAATTGAATGACATAATGCATATCATTTGTTTTATGCATAATTTGTATTAAAAATTAAATTACATTTTATCTTTATGTTAAATCAAATAATAAATTAATTTTTCTTTTTAAAATATACTTGACACATCTTTGATATTTTTTTTTATCAACAATGTAAATAGTAAAAATTGATGAAAAAATAGAATAATTTGTTGAATTTGTTATATACTTGTTATAGATGAAATTAAAATAATTCAGGATCTAAGTAATTCAGTGTATTGTGTTTGTATAAATATTTTTATAATGCGTTGGGGCATATTATTTCCTGTCAGATGATGAGCGGGTTAAGGTGATGATAGGAAGGCGCTGCTTGCCTCCTTCAAATCTTTCATCATTACAATGCCATATGGGGGTTTCAAAATATGCCCTGCCATTCACCCCAGATGTTTGAATAGGTCAAATATATTTTTATTATATCCAAAAACACCATTAAACTCATTGCAATAATGAGATGATCAAGTAAGTTAAAACTAAATAATAATAAAATTATTACTATATTATTTTTGAAAGGATTAACTTATAATTTTATTATCAATAACCAAAACAAATTTGATAAGTTCTACTAACTCCCCAAGTAATTCTAATATGGAAAAGTTAACTCATCATACACTTTAACACAAGATCCAGAAATTCACAAATGAGCAACTTTGTACCTTAAAATGAACACAAGTGTCTTGACTTGATAATAATAGAACTCAAAGGTATAATTTGATGAAACTAAATATTTGAGACTTACTAATGGTTCCATCTTTTATCTCAAAAAGCTGTTGCAATTTAAGAAAACATCTGATTCAACAAGAAATCCATACTCAAAATGATGCTTTGATGCTTAAGGATTTCTATACAACACCCAGAGAAATAGAAAAAGCAATGCAAAAAATGTGGTGAAAATGAATGTAAAAGAAGTTTTGACCACAACAAAATCAAAATGTAAGAGATGGTTAGCTACTCAGCCATAAGTAAATTAACGTGCTTGCCACTAAGAATTTGATAGCTAAGTCAAGTGTTTTGATACTACCAACATTTTCAACTAATACAACCTACCAAGATAATTGTATATAATAATATAATTTTCATAAAGAAAGGCATTTTAGAAGTTCATACCTTGAGCTATGAATGGCTTAACCTTTCGTTTCTACATCAACTTTCACCATACTATAAGCCATCATCAAGTAGTATTTTCATCTTCACGTGTTTCACCCACCCTGAATCGCTTCGTTGAACCAGCAGAAGCTTTAGTTGGTGTAACAGCTAGTCGTTTGAGTCGGTAACTAACAAGTGAGGGACCGAAAATGCTGTACTTTCCGGAACTGCTGAAGGCCGTTTCTGCGTCTGCTCGTCTTTTGAAAACCACTTTGGCTCGGGTGCTCTTTTTGAACACTTCAGCACCTGGTGAAACCAATGGACCGTAATGGCTAAAGGTCTTATTAAGGTCTTCTACCGAAGGAACTGAATCGATGTCTGAAAAGTTCAGAATCAGGGCAGTTGGAGTTTGATCCTTCGTAAAACTTTCATCTGAGTCTGCTATCTGCTGCTTCTCTGTTTCTGTTCCAAGAATTTCACCTTCCACTGTATGTTTCGGTTCAGAATCCGTATTGACAGTTGCTTGAACAGTTGGTTGTGTGTTTAGAGAAACCTCAGAGGTTTCATTGTCCTTGTCAACCGGTGATTGCTCTTCGGGAAGGCATCGGATTATCCTGTCAGAACTAGAAGAGTCTTTAATTGAGGCCAGCTCAGACCTTCCAGTAACTTTGGAACCGGTTGATTTCTCCCTCGTTATATCATCCGTTCCTTGATCTGAAGATTGTTCAGACATTTCAAAGCAGTTAAGATCCGTAGCAATTGAATTCCTCAGTTCTGTAAAGAAAGAAACTATAGGGGTCAATAAACTATAACCTTTCAAGGGGTCTTTGGCAGCCGAGCAAAGCTGTGAGTGAATCTCAGTAGGTGATGAAGCATCTGTCCGAGAAACCTTCCCAGGAGACTTGCCAGACATAGATTTTCCTTTCTTTTTGTTGTTAACTGCAGATTTTTGAGATTTCCCATCGCAATGCTTAAATAGTGGAGATGAAACCGTTGAACCATTGAGTAGACTTGCAACCCTAAGTATGCTAGCTCCAACCCTGAAAGTTTGCTTAGACTGCAAAGACTTATCACCAGACCCTGGTGACACATAACTTTTGTTCAGTTTCGATGCTGAGCCATCATGCAGAGTGTCAACGGCCTTTAGTTTTTTCGCAGGTGAAGAAGAAGTTAACTTGTCACCAGCATTGTTATTCAATTTCCTTTTAACTTTCTGCAAACTCAACCGTCTTTCGGCTAAAAAATCCGACAAGCTTTTCTCCTTTTTGCACGAACCTGCAGGGATTTTATCTTGATTCTCGGGCTTCTCCTTTTCAACCTTGGAACTAGGAACTTCAGTTTTCACTTCCTCAAACAAAGGGATTTCTGCATCAGTCTCTAACAAGCCACCAACATTTAGAAACTCGGGTAGCTGGGAATAACCTTTCCAACGATGGAATGCCAATAATTGTGCCTGTGATGTTGTGAATTGCAGTCTATCAACCTCACTGTACAAAGGTGATAGGGCCAACACTTTCATAGTCTCAACAAGTTCAGAAGGGTCGAAAGAAGCAGCAGTTGAGAATCGATCCCCACCGACTCTTCTACTAGATTCTTCCCGGATCCCAGCGTTAACAATTATCTCAGTTTTGACCTCAGCATATGCTTCCTTGGAAATGCAAGAACAGGCCAGACCAAACTCTACCCGTCTAGAAACCTCGTCCAAAGCACAATCCACAGCATTGTGAAACTCTTCCATATTGTTCTGCTTTTCCATACGCGAGAAATGGGGCCTAAACAGCTTGATCCGTGACTCTTCATTCCAAGCAAATGTCTGATCACCATAATACGCAACCAAATAACAGCCCTTTTTAAAATACTTCTTTGCCTTCGATGAGGCATCTGAATAATCAAATATTTGTCCTGGCCACCAAGGGTGACTCCTTACTTTACCCCACACTAAATCCGAGACACAAAATTCAGGTTCTTCTGGTTTTACATCTTCATCCTCATCCTCATCCTCATCCTCATCCTCATCCTCATCCTCATCCTCATCCTCATCCGTGCTTGTACATTGACTCGAGTCTACCCCATCATTTAACACACTACACCTATTTTCTGCATTTCGTTTCTTTTTGGTATCATTGTGTGCATCAATTCCCATATCCCGGCTATCTAGTCCACGAGAAGATCGATCGTTCGACCTCTCTTTCTGGTCCCTGCAAGGTAAAGAGTTTTCATGACTTAAATCTGGAGAATTCAGCCTCTCGTCACCAGAATGAGTAGTATCGTCCACAATTGAGATAGACCGAACACTAGTTCCCTCTAGCAACGGATCCCCACTACGACACATTCCAACATTAAGGTCTTCAGCTACCTCACTAGAAGATTTCACAGCCATTTCTTCAGCCACCACTGGTTTCTTATCTTCCACAGAGACACACTCACACTCACCATCTCCATTTCCTTTCATCTCTCCATCAACCTCCATCTTCGAAACCTCACCCGAGCCGAAAGCCACCTCTTCACCTAAAGACCCAATATCAGCTTCCAAATTCACCTCTTCATCTTTTACACTCTCAACTTTGCTTCCTTCCCCTGCCTCATTTACACTTTCTTTCAAACAAGTTCCAGAATCCCTAATATTTACATCATTATCCCCGTTTTCACGGTCAACCGAAACAGCATCACAGTTCAAGTCGATTTCTTCACTAACTTTTTGCGACATTAAAGCACCCTAAAAATCATAACACGAAAAGAAAGAAAGAAAAGAAAACATCAAAAACTCTAAATTCACTAGAATAAAACAAACCTAGTAAATAGTTAAAAGAACAAAAAAAGAGTACTAATATATGAAACTAATTAGCAATGAGATTAACGAAATTACTTGATTTTGGAGCAGCAGAGAAATGATGTTGCCCTAATTCGAGAGTCAAATATGAATAAACCTGAGAAATTTGGGAAAAAAGGGTTTTGGGGATAGAGAGAGTAAAAAAAAGTGAGGGAAGTGGAATCGTGTCTGGTGTGTTAAACAGAATTTTCATTTTCTTTTCTTTTCCTCTTTTGGTCTAATTTTGTTTTTTAGTCCCTCTACTATGTTGAAATTTGATATTTAATCTCTCTATTTTTTTGGTTAACCTACATTAAAGATTAGTAAATTATTAGTAACTTTATGTTTGTTTACTCAACTTCAAAAAATTATAAAACGGTCATTGAATTATTCAAAATTTTTCATTTTAATCACTAGATTTTTCGAAAGTTTTTATCTAAGTTATTGGGTTGTTAACTTCTTTTTTCTTATAAAGTCCGACTAGTGAGGATCCAAGCGATAATTCAACGATCAGTATGATGGATCAGTACCCATCGAGGAGTAGAAAAAGAACATACCTTAGATCAAAGTCGATTTGACAATCAGTGTCAAAGATCAGAAAAGAAAGCTATTTGAATTTCGATTTGTAGTTTCATGATGTTCAAAACTATTTCATGAAAAAAAAAGTGAACTGTAGAAGAAAAGGTAAAAGAGAGTTTTTAATTGGTGCAGGTGGTGCAAATAGAGGAGACATGTAACAACAATTTAACAATCTAGTGATTAAATGAAAACTTTCGAATAGTTTAGTGACTATTTTGTAACTTTTTTCAAATTAAGTAACCAAAATATAAACTTACTAATAATTTAGTGACCTCGAATGCAACTTGCCCTTTTTTTAACGAAATCCCTATACTTTAATATGAGATAGTTTTGGATATATAATATTATTAGTATGTCCAAATTGATAACATTGTTAGCTGGTGCTATTAAACTAACATATTATTTTACTGTTATTTGATCACACAATTAACATCACTTGAAAATTCAATTATGTTCAACGAATAATAAATTTACCTAACCCTAGTCATATAGTAGTCACCTTCATTATTTGGTGCGTTTTCGAATCCAAAAATAGCACCAACAAACTCTTTTCCTTCTTCCTTTCTCGAAAATTTAAATAGTTTTTTCTTAAAAGTGATCTTGAAAATCATGAAATTGAGACTAAAGTTTCAACAAAATCTAAGCTCGAACTTAAAATACAGTCGTTTAATAGACCTTCAATTCCGACCGTGATCTCTTCTCAACCTTAACGATGTACTCATCGTTTGAATTTTCTTATTGACTTTTGAATAATATCCTAAGATTTTTATTGATTATTATTTTTCTGGATTTAATTTTATTTCCTTAGAGGTTGATTTTCCAGTAGGATTATGTATTTCAAGATTTGAATTTCTTTGATATCGCGTACACTATTTTTTATTGTTTTTAAAGATCGGATTTGTTTGGATGCTGAGAAAGTTTGAGAAAATGAGGAGATATATTTGGAAAGTAAATAATAGTATTTTAGTTGACTTTCTAAACAAAAATTGCTTTTTTTGGGAAAGTAAATAATATCCTGGGTATTTTAATTGACTTTTGGAGGAGTTTTTTTGTTTGGATGCTCAGAAAATGATGGAAAATAAGGAGTTAACTTAAAAAAAGTAAATAATATCCTGATATTTAATTGAGTATCATCATTTTCTTTTTTTTCTTTTTTTTTGGGTTGGCTAGTGATTTAAAAATTAAAAAAAAAACTACTACGTGTGAAAAGAATACATATCAGTGTTCAATTAGAGTTGTTCATGGGTCGGGTTAGTTTTGGGCCAAGTTTTAACAAAATTTTAGGTTCGATTGTTAGGCCCAAATCTGACTCTAAAAATGAGTCTAAATTTTTACTCAAATCTAATCTGAATAAAAATACTAAAATTCGGGTCTGACCCATATTAATTTCTTTTAATTTTATTTTTATATAAAAAATTTTAAAAATATAATACATCAAATACACTACAAATATTAAAATAAATATTTTCCCAACAAATTGAAAATAAATTAAAAAAATATTTATACTTAAATAACACTAAGATAAGTGTAACTTAACAAGTAAATACCTCTAAAATAGTAGCAAAATTAACAATAAAATAAATGTTATACAATATCCAAACATTAACAACAAAATAGTGAAATGATAGCAAAACTATGACAAAAAGTAAGAAAACTACAGCAAAACATAGAAAAACAGTAGGAAAAACAACAGGTTTTTTTTTTTAAAATTAGATTAGGCGAGGCCCAGGCCAAAAAGCTTTACCTGGCTTGATTGAATTTTTTTGTCAGTTTTCTAAGTGGGCCTTATTTTTTTGCTTAAACCCATTTTTCGAACCTATATTTTTGTTTAAACCCTCTCACTTTTCGAACAAGCCTTCGCATGGACAACTCTATGTTCAATTAGAGAATTAATAAATGAGTGACAATAATCAATTTTTATAATATTAATGATGAAATTGAAAATTTTCATAAATATGTGATCAAAATAAAAATGCACTAAAAAGGGGTGATTATGGGTGTAGTTTGTCCAAATTATATTAAAGAGATTTGCCTTGATACTATTAACAAAGACTAAGACCTCGAGTGTTTGAGTATTTAAGTTCGAGTTTCATTGTACATAATTGTTATATATATATATATATCTTTAATTTCACCGTGAGCTATTATCATGCGTGGATTTTATTTAATTTGATTGATGATTTTTATTTCGGATTTTGATTCTACTTTGTAGGTATTTTTATTATATTATATTTATAAATAAAAAAAAAGAAAAAGAAAAATTTAAATTTTAGTATAATAGTGGGATTAAAAACATAATAAAGCCTTCTTTTATGCTTTGTGTCCCTTTTTGAAAGCTTTACAATTGGCAGACACGTGCCACATAACAAGAGTTTATATGGTTAAAGTAAAATTTATAGTTATTGAATGGCTAAAATATTTGGGAGGTCTCTGGATTATAGGTATTATATCAAATTAGTCCCTTTATTATTAAATGAATTAATTTAGTCCAGATTATAACTGAGTTAATATTTACTGTAGAAAAAATATCTTGAAATTTATTATTTTCAATTGCAATTCAATTCCGAATAAAAGATTTTATTTACAGAACCATAAAAACTTTTAAAATATTAACCACGTTAAACAAATAATGATATTTTTTTAACAATATAATGTTAGCTATGTTCCAATTTGGCCTTAATTGATTCTTTTTAATAGTACATGGACTAAATTGATCCGTTTAATAGTAGATGGACTAATTTTGTACATTCACCGTTATCGAATCTATGTTTATTGTAGGGAGTAACTTATATTAAAATCATCTTAGTTTTTAGGCCTCAATAAAATAATGACACGTCATTAAATTTTAAAGACATAAAATTAATATTATAGACTCATCCATAACTTATATTAATGGTCCCTTTCGATGGACAATGCGTTTACCTATGATCAGCATAAAAATAATAGTGACGGTAAAATAAAATACTATAACGATGTTACCATTAATGTGGTGAAAGCATCCACTATCAAAATACCGCACTAGATTAACAATATTGATGCCCAAATAGCATACACCTTTGATACTTCCTCCTCCATACAAGGTTTTGCTTTTGTATGCAAGCAGTGCCACCAGCAATTGGAACTGCGATTGTATGCCTACTTCAACCTCAAGTCTCGACATTTTGAAACATCTTTGGCTTGATATGCCTAGGCACTCTATGGTGATGAGACACAATCTTATAATCTTGATTTACTTCTTTGTCGGTATAAATATCATTGTTATAGAATAATTTAAGTGCTAAAATCTCGATGCATAAAGTATATCAGACTTGCTATCATAAAGAATCAAACACAATTTTTATCCCCACTAAAGCACAACAAATGCAACATTGAGAATATTCTAATAATTAGACATTTTAGAGATATTCAAGATAAGTCTTCAATTTATCTGATCGAATCTCCTTAAATTAGGTTTTTAATTCGTTTGATCCAATTTGATCCAATCCACAATAAACCGTTGCTTCACATGATTGATCTTCAAAGACAGATCAACACATTTTCAAAATATCAATTAAGGCCATGGTCTAAAAATTAATTTTTTATTATTTATAATTGAAAAATTAAACATAATTTCTCTTAAAAGAAATGAATAATACGTAAATAATTGCTTCACAAAAATTAAATTAAATTACATCACTGCTTACGTTTTTCCTCTGGTCATCAAGGGGTGTGCACAAAAATATCTAGACATCTATTCAGAAAAATTATAAAAAAAACATTATCTTTCAATTTGGTCCAATCAAATGTCATTGAAGGTTTAACCAGCCTTCGTACACAAGCCATGCTAATTGACATTTCTCCTCAATATTACAGCTTCAGCTAAGCAATGTTTGATGCAAGTATATTTTATTTTTTTAGGATAAATTTTAAAATTATATATGAATTTTAATTTAATAGGTAATTTAATATAATTTTATATATAAAATTTTGATTTAATTTTTATATAATTATTGATATAATATTATTTTATGTACATATATTGTATACATATATAATTATATTTATTCAATTTAAAAATAAATCGAGGCATTTCTTTCTTTAAATATATATAATTAAATTAAAATTAAAATTTTATATGTATAATTATATCAAATCTAAAATTTACGTATTAAATTATACACTAAATAAAAAATTATATATAATTTTGAGATTTAAAAAAAAAAAAACCATTTTTAGAAGATAGCATTTTTTATGTCCATGTTGGGATAAAATAAATATAAAAAAATTACTTGAGTGCTTAAAAATAAAGTTAAAATGTTAAAATAAAATTACAGTCCGCAATGTCGTTATCATACTTTTTGTATCAATCAATAGATACTTTTGGAGTCGAAATCAATATCAAATGAGAACAAGGAAAGTTATACAAGTACAATAATGATTTGAACAACCCAATGACTTAAATAAAAGTTTTTAAATGGTTCAATGACTATTTTGTAAACTTATTAATAGTTTAGTGACCTTAGATGCAATTTATCCTTAATTGATTTTATTTTATAATTACATTTTAAAAAAGAGAGATTAATTTACAGATAATATGAAATAGAAATATTATATATTTTAATAATTTTATATCACATTAATAATTTTATTCTAAATTTTAAAATTTTTATTTAAGTTTAATTTTTTTAGAATAAAAATAATAAAATTTAGAATTAAAATACTGATATGACATAAAATTATTCAAAAAAAAATACAGTGACATAGACGTCATTCTTTCTGTTTGATACCTCTCAACACCTACCTTATAAACTTAACTTCACCTTGTTAATACAAAGCGATTTCCGAGAAATCTTAGTATCAAACATGGCGAGTTCTTCAAATACCCTTGCTGAGGTGCTGTTGTCAAGGCGAGTTCAAGAAATGGTCGTCAATGGCGAACAACCTGTATCACTTTACATTTGTAGAGATGAAAAAGATGCTGAAAATGCTCCAATTTCCCCGTTAGCTCCAATCCCTATTATCGACCTTAGTCTCCTCTCATCATCAAGCACTGAAGAAGAGTTGCAGAAGCTGAAATCAGCACTATGCTGTTGGGGTTGCTTTCAGGTTTGGAATTCAACACTGTAAACCCAGTTTTCTTTTCTTCTTTTAGAGCTAAAAGTAACATAAAACACTCGTAGTCTGATTCCATTTTACTCTATTCTTTTTAATTAATCGTTAGATAAAAGAGTAAATTAATCTTTTTATTAAAAAAACAAAACGTGATCTAACTCGTAATAAGTGATATCCATGGTACTTCTATCATCTTTTAGATCACTATCCACTAGTAAAGTTGCATATGTATGTATGTAATGGGTGGTTAATTTGTTTCAGGCTATAAATCATGGGATACCAAGTTCATTTCTTGATGAGATTCAGCAAGTGACCAGGGAATTCTTTCGACAGTCAATGGAAGAGAAGAAGAAATACAGCAAAGGAGTAGTGGAAGAGATGGAAGGATATGGAGGTGATCCTTCACCTGAACAAGGTCAATTCCTTGACTGGCAAGATCGTTTGCTTCTCACTGTTTACCCTCATAATTTAAGGGTCCCCAAGTTTTGGCCTCAAAACCCTCAATCATTCAGGTGAGTTACCTTGGAGCAAAACTAGGAATTCGATATTGGGTCAAAATAAAAATTTAAAATTTTGGAGGGGTTAAAAGGTAAACATTATATTGAAAATGGCTTAAATTGAAGGGTATTGAAATTCTTGGACCTTTTCCCTTTCATTCAATTTGAGTAGACCTATGCATAGCATGAGTTTCTCAATGATTTTTCACTATGAGAATCAGTTAAAATCATTGTTGTATCATTTTTTTTTGTTTGCACGTCCGTACTAATTAAAAGTTATCTTTTTTCTTCTTTTCTGTAATTCATATTCTTCTATTTGTCAATAGGTATTAATCTACCGTACCAATTGTCAAATTGTCACTAAAAGTTTACTAGCTAAATTTAGAAAAAAAAATCTTAACTGCCAAGTGATTTTAGTTCAATGACTTAAACAAATACTTTGATCACGGACTTTTATGCGCAGCCATAACAGGCTTCATGATTGTGAAGATGTGACTAACCCACCATTCTTTATTGTAGCGAAATTTTAGAAAATTACACATGCAAGATGAGGATGGTGACAAAGCTTGTTTCAAAATCCATGGCTAAGTCATTGCATTTAGAGGAAAACTGTTTCTTGGAACAATTTGGTGAAGGAGCAACATTGCAAGCAAGGTTTAACCATTACCCATGTTGTCAAAGGCCTGACATTGTTCTTGGCTTAAAACCTCATTCAGATGGCACAGGTTACACCATCATCTTGCAAGATATTGAAGGCCTTCAAATCCTCCAAAATCAACAATGGCTTACTGTTCCCACCGTACCAAATGCTCTCTTCATCCTCATGGGTGATCAAATGGAGGTATACGTACATACATACACAACTATGATGATAAAAGTGTAATGTAGAACTTTATATTTAAAAGTCGGATTGTGTTTGACTTGATCTCTCTACTGAAAGAAATGGGCAAATTAGCCTTTATACATTATATCAAAGAGCAAATTGATTATTTTGTTAAAATTTTTTTCCATATCTACTATTAAAAATTGGTCATTGTATGTAAGAATAAAGTACACATGGCACGTCACATGTAACTTTATGGTTATTCTATTAGCAATACGGTTTTGAACAGTAGATATGGATGAAAATTTTAACATGAATGATCAATTTTCTCTTTGATTTAACATATAAAGATTAATTTGTCCATTTTTTAAGTAAATGGGTCAAAATATAATCTGATTCCTAGTACAATGTCATTTATGATACTTTTACTTGATTATAATACAAAAAATAAACACGAAAATAACGACGACTATGATTTTTTTCAGAGAATATTTTTCATATCTGTTTTACTTTTTATATTCCAAATTTGTGACAGATAATGACAAATGGGATATTCAAGAGCCCAGTTCATAGGGTAATAACAAACAAAGAGAAAGTGAGGACATCAATTGCAGTTTTCTACACACCAGAGAAAAACAAAGAGATTGGACCCCAAGATGGTCTAGTGAATGAGGAAAGACCAAGACTTTTCAAGCATGTTAAAGATTATGAAATCATACATTGGGAGCATTACCAAAGAGGCATGAGAGCTCTCCATACAGCACAAGTTTAAAATAATTGGTTGGTTTTACGGTTTACGTGTGAGGTTCGTAATTATCTTCTCAATAATATCATTTTTAAGGTTCAAACATGCGTTTTGCAGCTAATATTTATTGGTAAAACAGCTGTATATATTAATGAGAATTTGGTTAAGTTTAGGGTCAAAATAATAAATAATTGAGTTGAAAAAAAGAATGTAATAAATATATGTGGTGAAGGAAAATATATGCAATTAATATATGTTTGTATGTAATTAAAGCTAATTTAATTAAAGTGTTACTAAAAAATGTTGTGAAAAAGTTAAAAATGTTTGTTTTAGCCGTTCAAAAAAAGTGTTTGTTTTAGATACGATGTTATAAAAATAATTTAAATAATATTTAAATTCGTTAATATTGTGATATGTGAAATATCCTTTTTTTTAATAATTTTAAGCAATTAATATAATTTTTTTGCAAAATATAATTTTGATACATGAATCATATTTTAGATATTATAATAGTGTATAAACATAACTCTTGTAAATTAAAAAATCATGAGTGATGAAATAATTATTACGAAGATATCATATTACTATTTTAAAATTAACAATCAACTTAGATTATAAATATAATAAAAAAAATCTATCAACAAAAATTGATCGAAAATATACCAAAATGAAACCACCTAAAAAATCTAAGATAATATTTTTATTTTATTTTTTTATTCTTTTAAAATTAACCATTAATGTCACAAATAAAAGTAAAACAATAAAAAAAAGAGGCCGAATTACATAATGTATAAATGTTGAGGATTAAATTATTTTTTATAATTAAGACTAAATTGACATAATGTATAAATTTTGAGGGTTAAAATTACTATTATACTAATTTTAAAAACTACTACTTCATCCTTCCGTTGGTATAAGTAATTTAACGGTTGATGACCATAAAAGAAAAATTCGAATAGTTAAATGACCAAAAAAAATATTAATAGTTAAATAACTACTAGTGTAATTTACCTTTTTAAATATATAATTTATATGTTCAAATTAAATATTACAAATAATTTATATTAATTACTTTAAAATATTTAAAATTTATATTCAACAATTTTAAATATAATTTAAAATAACTTATTTTTACTTTTCAAAATACTTTTTGATATAAATGCTAAACTTTTTTTTTTTTTGCACAACAATTTTCAAAAGTTTTTCTTTCCAAACCAAACTTTTCAAAAAGTAACCCAATAAAAATTCTAAACTAATCCTTACCTTATCCTACAATTTTTTTCCACAATAAGAAAGCATAAAAAAGAGATACATAAAAGAGTAGAAATCAACAATCGCCAAATTTGACAAGAAATCATATAATTCTATAAAAATGAGATACATAAAATAGTAGAAATCAACAATCACCAAATTTGGCAACAATAACAATATCCAAAGAGTAGAAATCAACAATCACATAAATAAACTTTGTACATTGTATTTGAACCTTAAATTGTTCAGTTATAAATATAGGATGAACATAAACTACCAAGTTCCCTAAACAATGTCATTAATAACACAATATTATGTTCTCTCCAAGAGCTCAAATCTACAATAATACCCTCTTAACATTTACACCATTTCTTTCACACAACTCAATCTACTCCAAACATACTGATATTAACAGCTTACATGTGAAGGATGATCTGAACCATCCAAAATGTCAGTTTTTCAAACCTGTTTCTTCCACCATTGAGACATGATAATTCAATGAGATTTGGATGATGAAATTGGCTCAAGAAGGATTTGGTCTCGTTCTCAGTGCCTGGCATCAGAAGCCATCATATGGGCTTGTGACTAAAAAAGTTGAGAGATATTAGAACCGGACTGACCAACTAAATCTTATTTCTTCTTAAAATTTAAACATCATCGAGTAATATCATTAAGTCTTTGCTTGGTAGGGTGAAAAGAACATCGAAAAGACAGAAAATTGAAAGATATAAGCATTATATATATATCTTTTCACTAGAGTGCTTGGTAGAAAAGATGGAAAAATGAAAATTTTAACAAATGTATAATGTTTACTTATATGTCTCTCATTTTGTCTCCTCTTGTCATTCCAATTTAAAATGATTTGTTTTTATGCATTATCATGGAAAATACTTGTCTTTCTTATTTTCTTTACTCTCATTTTTCTTTCTTATCAAGTAAGCTCAAAATTTATTTTGCTTCAACTTTTCCACTCTCATCTTTTGGTCCTTCCCTCTTTTCACTCAACCAAGCACACCCTAAAGCAAAATTGATGGAAGATGATGATCACAACAACAATGAATCATCACGGGTAGTTTGGAAATAAATGTAGTAGTAGTACAATACTCAAATAGCTATTAAACTCTGTGAAGATACTTTCTGAGGTCTCATTGACAAACTAATGTTCTTAGGTTATTTATTATCAGGTTAAGCGACAAGCATTCAGCAAATAAAAAATGTTCACCACTTGTACTTTGAAAGGCTAGGTTATGATTGTTAACAAGCATAAGCTGCCATATGAGATACCAAAACCAAACAAAAAGGGGATGGATAACCACAAGCTGCCATATGTAAGGAGTCACTAGTGTGTTTATGCATTAATAGGTTCCACAGCACAAAAAGAGGGAGGGAGGGAGAGAGAGAGAGAGAGAGAGAGGGAGAGAGAGATTACTTGAGATTGAGAATTCCCATAATAAACACCTTGCGAGAATGAACCCTGATGAGCAAGCTGTGAGAATTATTTACCAGAAGATGGAATAAGATGTCAAAGCTTATCTAGTTTACCAGAAAGATCAAAGAAAAAGATGGCATAATTTGTGTAGGGATGACCTTAATTTTAAGAAAGGAACAAAAGATGTGCAATGCATGAGTGAGGACCAAAACTTAAATGAATGCAGGAGAAATCTCAAAAAAAAAAAAAAAAAAAAAAACACCTTACACCCTACCTGGGCATTTGGACCTGGTTGGACATCTTTCTTAGCAAATGTATCTCCACCTTTAACCGAACCCTTTGTATCACCCTACCAAACAACATAGTTTGAAAAACAAAGCCATATCAGAGAGGTAGCTTAAAGGAGACAAATATGAGGCAATATAATATTTAATAATTAGCAACTTGATTTGTAGAGAAAAGCATTAACTCACCTCCATCTGCAGTGACCCAAATTGACCATGAAAATAACCACACATACACACCAAAAAACAAAAATCAGTTCAATATAACTTAATAAAAAAATTAGCTATCAAAACCAATATAGAAGTCAGAGAATACACAATTATTTAAAACCAGAGGGCCCCTTTGGTTTCAGAGAAAAAAAAAACATGAAATCTCATATATGTCACCATCCATAAGCCAAATTTCTTTGCCATTATTTTCACATGGACAATTACCTGTATAAATTTCTTTTTGTTCATTTACTATTACCTATATACTTGTCAAATACCCATTAAGTTTTTACGAAAATCTATTAGTTTTTACGAAGTCATTTGATTCTGCCTCTAACATATAGGATGATAATAAGTTTTACTTTAGATTAAAGGGTCACAAATAAACATCCAAAATAACCATAAGGGTAAAAATGGATCAAATGACAAAGAACAGTTTTTAGATAATTACCTCTCTATATTTGGTAAGGTAAATCTTAAGCGGATCGATGTAATCTTCAAACCCTAAAGTTGCCATAGCCCAGAGAAGATCGTCCCCGTTAATTGTCTTCCTCTTCTCCTTCTGGCACTTGTCGCTGGCTCTGCACATCAATTTCATGCCCAATTTTACAATTAAAAATAAATAAATTTCATATGATGAAATTAACAAAATTCAGCTAAAACAGTTAATAAAAAGCCAAAATTAATAAAAAAAATGAAAAACAAAAGAAAGAAAGAAAATAAGCAAAAGAATCGAACTCGCTAGTGATGAAGCTGATGAACTCCGAAACGCACTCTTGTACGGTCTCCTTGGCATCTTTAGCGATCTTAGCGTTAGCAGGGAGAGCTTTCTTCATGATACGGCTAATGTTAGCGATAGGGAGAAACCTCTCTTGTTCTCGCACGTTGGATCTCGGGCTTTGCTCGCCGCCGCTCTCGTGACTTCCACCGCCGCCTGGACTCGCCGGAACCGGTGCCGACGTCGCCATGTAAAGAATCCTAACTCATCCAATAAATCATCGAAAATCATAATAAATATTAATTAAAATCAAAATATCTCTAATTTTCTAAACATAAATGATAAACCCTAGGAAGAAAAAAAAGGGAGAAAATTACCAGAAAGTGGGAAAAAAATTGAAATTGATTAAAAAGAAAAATGGAAAAGGGCGGGAGTGAAAGAGATTGGATTTTCAAGGGAAAATCGGACGCTGGAGAAGAAAGGAAAAAGATAAGTCGACTCAGATCAGATCTGATGAGCCAACCAGGTTTTATCAACACCGTTCGTTGAGTTTTCCCTTTTTATTATTTATTTTATTTTTAAAAAATATAATATATTGAAGGTGTTCCGTTATGAGAGGCACGGTTTTTATGTGCTACTCTGCTCTCTTATTTGACCACTTGTTCGGTGATTTTCACTCTGTCAAAAAGAACCTAAACGCCGTCGTTTTTTATTTTCCTTTTTATTATTATTTATAGGCTTTATTCATAAATAATATCTTTTTCTTACATTAATATTTAAATTTATGGGTAAATTACACCCAAAGCTTTTAAACTATTAGTAAGTTTACATTTCCATGGCTTAACTTTAAAAAATTATAAAATAGTACAAAACTATTCGAATGTTTTCAAGTGACGGTTTGATGATCAGTATGATGGAACAAAACCCATCGATGAGTAAAAAAAAAAAATCTTAGATCCAAGCTGATCTAATGGTCAGTATCAAGATCAGAGAAGAAAGTTATTTGGATTTTGATTCGTAGATTGGTGACGTTCAAAATTGTTTCTTAAAATAAAACTAAACTGTAGAAGAGGAGAGAAAGTTGGTAACTTAAATAAAAATTTTCAAATAGTTTAATGATCATTTTATAACTTTTTGAAATTAAATAATTAAAATATAAACTTACTAATAGTTCAGTAACTTTAAATAAAATTTACCCTAAATTTATTTTGGGTAAACTTTGATGCTTAAATTACTATTCTATTAGTTTACTCCAAATATTTCACGTCATTAAAGGAAAGCAAGCTGTACATTCAACTTATAATAATGCTATGACATATTTTTATTCATGTCATTAATGACATAATGCTTACATAGACAGAAATAAAATTTTAATTGAATTAGTGTCTCGGGTTAATTAGATACTAATTCAGTTGAGTAAAAATTATATACCTTAAAACTTGTAAATTGGTATTTAAACTATATCGTTTTCTCGTTATAATACCTAAACTTTTTTAGTTATAAGTGCTACATAAATTACTTTTTTTTCTCGGATTAGTACTTCTGTAAGTTCAATCGTTAAATCTATTTTTTAAAGTATCAAATTAAAAATTATCATGTGGTAAAAAGGACAATTTTTTTTTCTTTTTTACTTTATATTTTCTTTCTTTTTTCTTCCTCTCACTTGGACTTCTTTTGGGTTACATGATTTTTATTAAGGGTTTTAGAATCAGATCAATGGTTAAACCAATTAGGCCACCGATTCTCGATTTGATTGGTTCGTTCGATTCGATTAACTAAATTATTAAAAATTCATAAAAAATAAAAAATAAATATTTACAAAATAGAGAAAAATCGATTCAATTAATTTTTTTAGCTTGATTCAATTGATCTGTATTGATTATTTCCAGACCAGTACCCAAGTTGATTCTTAGTCCAATCGGTTTGATCGACTGGCCAATCAATCAAATCCGATTCTGAAACACTAATTTTATTTGATGAAAGAGCTATTAGGCACCATTTGTGACAAAAAAAAAATTAAATACTATTAGATACCATCTATGACAAAGAAAATTCATCTATAAGTTGCAATGGACGTATTATGGACCGTCATATTATTATTTTTCTTATAAAAACAATAAGATAAGATTATGTTATTAAAATATAAAAATTAAATCGTAATTTCATAATAAAATAATTAAAATTATAATTAGATGTCAACCAATGACAACTTTCCTAGAAATAAAATTTTAGTTAATACCAAATTCTCATTTTGATCCTTAGACAACCCTATATCCTCCAATACCTTCGACCCTATATCCTAATGTACCTAAGATCTATTTCTTCTAATCATGGGGTAAGGAGATGTGATGGTGCAACAATAATGGTGGACATGGCAATGTGATTTTATTGTCATAATTCATCTTTCAAGTAAAGAGATGGCTACTTCTCAGCTTGTGATCACAAATTTTGACGTGAATATTTTTCTTATTTCATATTTTTTAATGGGTAAGGTTTATTCAATCTCATTAAATTATTAATAAATTCACGTTTTAGTTACTGAATTATTAAATTTTTTTATTTAAGTTAATAAATTATTAGAAATTTTTTATTTAAGTCACTGAACTGTTAAATTTTTTTTAAAAGTCCAACTAGTGATGTTCAAGTGACAATTCGACGAGCAAAATGGTTGATCGATACCAATTGATGAGTAGCAGAGCTTACCTTAAATCCTAATTGATTTGATAGTAAGTGTTAGAGATTAGGGGTGAGCCTTTGATCGAATCAAGTGAAAAAATTTCGAGTTAATCGAGTTAACAAGTTGTATTTTATCATTCTAATTTGATTTAAAATGTTTTCGAATAGAGTCGAGTGAAATGAAATTCAAGTAGAGTCGAATCAAGTAAAATTGTTCTAAACATGTCAATTAAAATATTGTTGCAGTAAACTAATTCTATGTTTGAGCACATAAATTTGAAACCATATATATTAAAAAAAATAAAATAAGCTTGAATAATTAATTAATTAATTTAGGTCCCAAAATTATTATTTTAGAAAATTTTTAAAATTTTAAGTTTCTTTATATATTCTTTAGAATTTTTTTAAATTTTATAATATTTTAAAAATATAAACGTTAAAATTTTTATAAATATTTTAAGTTTTAAAAATTATTTTGAATTTTTTTGTAATTTTTGTTGAGAGAGAGACTAATTTGCTCATTTTAAAAATTGACAAGGACTAATGATATATTTACACCAATATGTTATTAGAAACATTCGAATTATTTGAGTTCTTAGAATTGTAAAATTTAACTTGACTTGAACTCAAAACTCGAATTACTTATTCAAGTTGACTCAAACAACTCGATTCAATTAACTCCAAATTTAATTTTTTTTATTTTTTCGAATCGAGTTTTGTTCACCCCACTAGAGATTAAAAAAGAAAATTATTTAGATTTTAATTTGCAGATTTTTGACGTTGAAAGTTATAAACACGCTAATAATACTCTTATTTAATTATAGTTTTTCATTAATCACTATTTACAAATATAACTTTCAAGTAAATTTTACATACAATGAATGATAGGTATCTTTAAAAAAAAGGAGTGAACCTTATAATATGGCTAAACAACATTTTTCACCATAAAATATATAATTAAAATTTGTCCACCAAATAATTTATTACAAAATCCCTAAATGATAAATCTTAGAAAGAGGTTATATTTTTAAATAGAAAAGAAAAAAAAAATCTAAAACGACATTAAAATCCTAAAAGTATTCTTAATCAATCCTAAGAATTCTTTCTTTCGAGCATTTGTTTGAACCAATATGCCGAGAGTTTGGGATATCTATTATGATCATTGTGATCAACATACACCAGACCAAATCTCGAGCTATATCCTAATAACCATTCGAAATTATCTAGAATTGACCAAGCAAAGTAGCCGGTAACATTAGCTCCATCGTCCATAGCTCTTTTCAATTCCTTTAAGTAGCTTCTATAAAAGTTTATTCTATTAACATCATATAACGATTCAGGAAATGTGAGATTGCCAGGATTATCCATTCCTGTCATTAATTAACAGAACAAAATAATAATTAGATACACTTTCTTTAAAGAAATAAAAAATGGACAAACAAAAAAAATTATAATATTAGAGTTGAAATATTTGTCGTCTCACCATTTTCGGAGAGAATTATATTAGGGCTTCCATAACCTTTTTTGACATACGTTACTGCTTTGTACATACCCCATGGAACTTCATATAACCATTCGGAGTGGGCCTGCATTTCTTGTAAATTAGACACTTGAGCTAGAATTGACATGATTAAGAATATTACAGATTGAAAATGCCATCAAATTTTCATTTTGGAGATAAACATCTTAAATTTGCCACCAAAGTCAAAATTGAGAATAATACTTTTTATATATTAATTTATGTTTTGTAAAAAGCATTAATAGATTGAAAAAGTTGATGATATAATTGCACAATAATTACCCGGCGACCGATTGGCACACCATTGCGTTCATCTGTTAAATGAAAACATAAATTAATTAGTTCATAGTATGGAAACAATAAAAAAAAATTCTATGAAAAAAAGAGATGATGAAATTACAAGCAAACCCAGGTAACCAGTTACATTGGATGGAGGTTGATGCGGCTTGTATATGTAGTACGAAGTATAATGGTTTAGACAAAGAACATCAAATGAGTTTTTCACTTTCTCCACTTCACTTTGGGTGAATTTTGGAAGCCTTTCTCTTACAATTTTCTGCATTGTCCTTGGATATTTTCCATAAACTAGAGGGTGCAAAAACCTACAAAATAAATTCACAATAATTTGGACACCATACTTCAATAACAAAGTGTTTTGGATATGAATTTTTGAATGAAAATGAAGTTAAAACAACGAGGACATGTTGGTATATTTTCGGTCTTTTGGATGAGAAATGTTTCATTTATTATATTTTCGAAAACATATAAGCATTTCTATAGGATGAGTAATTTGTCTATTCATCAGAGATTTTACCACCCAATATGAAAGTCACTTGCTCGTTGTGCAGCATAATTGTCAGCTTTAGATCTTGTTAGAGGTTCGTACCAAACAAAATCCTAGAAAATATCTATTCTTCCATTTTGTTTAGCCTGAAAAGAGACCTCATCAAATATCATTCAAATATGTATATTAGACATCTACGTAAATATATAAAAACAACAATTTCTAGACAATTACTTGATATTTTTCACGATATCTTTTAACAGCTTCAGCATGACTTAAAATCAAATGGTGTGCTGCAATATAAGGCTCGGTGGCAGAGTTTCCATCAGTGCAATTTCCAAATTGCTTTGAGCATCTATTAGGAGGGTTGATGCCATTGTCAAAACCAAGAGCAGCAACCACTCTCGGTTCATTGAAAGTCATCCAAGTCTTTACTCTATCACCAAATGCCTTGAAACAAAACTCTGCATAATCAGCAAAATCCTGGCTACAAAATAGTAAAATTTATTTTCCAATTTAAGCAAAATTTCTCGAATATTAGCTTCTCTCTTTGAAAAATATTGATTGTTTTTGGACTTACATAACTTGTCTGTCCAGCAAACCTAAATATTTTTCCTGAAGTGCTAGTGGCAAATCGTAGTGATACAAATTCGCATGTGGAGTGATTCCTGCATTCATGCCACATGTTACAAATTTCACGCGTGTGCGTGCATAATTATAGTTCTTTTATATATCATTTGTTTGGTCCAAATTCGTATTTTCTTTTATCAAGCCATTGAAAATATTATATTAACTATGCTCAACATGTGTATGTATCTGTATATATACGTACCTTTTTCTAGCAAATAGTCAATCAATCTATTATAGTAGTCAACTCCTTTCCAGTTTACCTCTCCTGTCCCATCTACAAGTATGATTTTTTCAATAATTAGTCTTGAAATGTATATGATAATTATTTCAAATTAATTGATTATTGATATAATCGAAACAAATAGCTTATATATTTGGAAAAATTCTCGACCACGAGATCGAAAATTGATAAGCATCAAAATTCAACTTCCGCATCAAATCAACATCTTCCTGCACACAAGAAGAAAGACAATAGGTAGTGATAAAATTGGAAACATGGGAAGCTTCACACCGGATTAAGGAAGTGAATGCTTTTCTTGTAATGTAATGTGAAATAAAAAAGGAAAAAGGTGCCTTATAGCGATGGTATTGATCAATAGAAACTTCACCGTCTCATTATTTGCAATATGTCCTGTTTCAAGTCATATCGCATCATTTAGCATCAGAATAAAAATATTACCCATAAAGAAGAAAAAGAAAAAAGAGAAACCATTTCATTTAACCTGGAGTTTTAACAAATGCATCCCATATGCTAGGCCCTCTACCATCTTCGCTAGCCATTCCTTCCACTTGGTACGCTGATGCTGCTGTTCCAAATAAGAATCCTTCTGGGAAACTCTCTACTCAAGCCTCCAGTGTCAAAATGTTGTTGTGAATGGGAATTTGCATATAAAGTTGTGCTAAAAAAAGGGAAAGATAGTAAAATCACTAAAGGCTTCATGGTGGTTAATGCTTGGTTTTCTTAATGAATTAAAAACCTTGTTATCCATCCCTATTTATAGAGAGGTGTAAGAAATGAACTTTTGTTATAAGTTGGATTTTATGATATAGTTTGATTTGAGTAGGAGGTTGGAAGCTTTCAAGCATCAGATGTAGTGCCACCTATCTAGGGTCGTGATGTTACATCGATGTTACGCCTATCTAAAAATAATAAGTTAACATGATATTATTCATATAATAATATGTTGACATATTAAATTCTGGAAATAACATAATATAATAAATTTAATAATTATCGTGAATATTGTAATTTAAAAATTTTAAAAATATAAATACTAAAAATAACTAAATTAAAATATAATACTAAATCTATAATTTTTGTAAAATATAAGGATTAATAGCAAAATTCAACCAAGTAATATATACTGTAGCCTACGCTGCCCTTCACCAACTTTACTATTACTATATAGTAATAATTATTGGTCCTTTTAGATAGCAACTGTATATGAATGACGCAAACACTGTTGTTGCTGCTAATAAAACCGAGCCGACCACGTGGGTCATGGACAGTGACGATGATGATGGCTTCAAAAGCCTTCAACTATACATACATACATATATATATATATATATACAAACACATACATGGAGATGCATGGATATTTGCAAAACAAAGACAAATCCAACAGACATCAACAAAAACAGGGTTTTGAAACTTTTATATATACGAGGTAGGGTTTTCACATAGAGCTGGCATGCAGAGTATGATGATGATGATGATGGGATGATTAGTTTAAATTGGTGTTTCTCATAATGTTTAGTGAGATAAGGGATAGGGTTCATTGGTTTCATATACATATAATGAATCATACAGGAACTTGGATGAGTATGAGGCAGGAATTTTTCTTTTTAATCAGGCTATTTTAGTGCTGGTTAATATTTTAGTTTTGAGTGTTTTTTTTGTGCTTTTTTATCTAACATATATATAAACTATTTTACTTATTTTTTTAGTATAAAAGACAAAATGTAATCTATTACCAAGGATTTTATAATACTTTTACCAATTTTTATACTATCCTATTGACATATAAGGGTTGTGTCTAAGAACAAAGGTGGAAAATACACAAAAGAGTACGATACATCTTACTAAAAAACCATTGGAAAATAGAAATACCCTATATAACAATACTCAAGGGTAAGACCTAGAAAAAACACTTGACATAGAGCCCAACAACAATATGAACAAAACAAGACGATGATATAGTGAGTCAGGGACTCAGCGGTGAACCCAAACCAGCAGAGGCATCACTGCATCAGCCAAGTGGAGCATTAATGCATGCATGCATGACCGAGAGACTAAAGAAACAAAAGCCTTGAAGTTTGAGACGCAGCTGCTGCCTGGCCATGCAATTACAAATACTATGTTAAGGGGAGAAGCTTTGAAAGGCACTTATGGAATAATCAAAGCCTTCAACTCATTCAAGTGTTCTTTACAATGAAAGGTACACCAGGCTTTTCATGGCTGCTCAGTACTCTTAATTCAGATTTTGTTTTTTTTTTTTTTTTGCAGGCTGAGAACGGCAGACTTTCTTTCTTGTTTATTTATGGGTTGATGTCATGTTTAGCACTTGAAGTTTGATCAAATATACAATGTGATACATATACTTAAAAAATGTCTGAAGGTTGAGAATTAATGGTAGTTATTAAAATACTGTATGTAATATTTTAAGATTGTATCGCGTTGTCACCTTAAAATTTATAAATTTTTTTAAAAATTTTAAGTGATAATGCGACACAATATTAAAGACTGAACTTTTATATTATTAAATTTTAAGGATTAAAATGAATTTAGTTACCAAATTCAGACATTAAAGTGAATAAAAAAGTACATGTAGCAAAGTGAAACATTCAAGATATTGATATTGTGTAAATCAAACTATATTGTATGAATAATAATTTTAAGATATTTAAATTAATTATATATTGTTCACAAATAATAAAATTACACGAAATTGGAATCGATGAAGAAAATTATCACAACAAACTTGAGAACTAAAAAACTGTTTATTTATAATAGTTATAATTAATTATGTTTAAATAAAATTATTAGTATTTATTTATAAGTCTTTCACTATTTTTTATTTTATTTAATGATAAGATGTCATACTATTATTCACTAATACTACATAAAACGATAAAAATATCATGGAGGCCCCTATACTAGGGGTTGGATTGCATTTTGCCCTTTCTACTATAAAAAATACAAATTAGTCCTTTTATTTAAGATTAAAGAGCAAACCGGCCATTTCTACTATTAAAAACTAGTCCATATACGTCGGCATAACGTGCACGTGGCTCGTCATGTGTCACTGTCTAATTATTTCGTCAATCACGTTAGTTTTTAACAAAACAAATAGATGAATTTTTTAATATAAAGGACCAATTTACTTTTTGATCTAATGTACGAGAACTAATTTGCTTGTTTTTATAATAGAGGGGGCAAAATACAATTTAACTCCTAGTGTAAAGATATGCAGGATACTTTTACCAACATAAAACTCATACTCAAAGGTTACATCAACAAAGTTTTATTCCAATTACATATCAATAAGTAATTAGTTCTGTCGATTAGCAATATAATATGCCAAATGATACAATGGAGCAGCCTTTGCAGTATCAAAACAAGCTAGCTGTTCAACAGCTTGATTCATCAAATGGTAAGCAAAATTTTTAGCCCCGTCAATACCCATCACCTTTGGATAAGTTGCCTTATTACTAACCAAGTCCTTGCCTGCTGTCTTCCCCAACTCCATTGATGACTTAGTCACATCCAAAATATCATCCACCACTTGAAATAACAACCCTATAAACCTTGCATATATTCTAACCTTTTCATTATCATTATCATTTCCACCCCCTATTATTACACCACAAACAACACAAGCTTCTAATAGCTTAGCTGTTTTATGAACATGAATGTACTCTAA
The DNA here is from genome assembly GCA_025698465.1 of Gossypium longicalyx. NCBI lineage: Eukaryota > Viridiplantae > Streptophyta > Magnoliopsida > Malvales > Malvaceae > Gossypium > Gossypium longicalyx. The sequence goes on along the minus strand of CM046995.1, from coordinate 1,299,103 downwards.
TTCTTTCAAGCTCACTACTTTTCCTTCACTCTCAATATCCACTAATTGACCTGCCACAAGCCCTTTTGATCCTATTGCTGAACTCAACTCGGCAAAAACTCGAACCAAACGATCTGGTGAAACGTTATTTGTGTTACAAGCAATGTGTTCGAAAGCAAAGGAAAGAAATGCATCACCAGCAAGAACGGCGGTTGATTCACCGGAAACTTTGTGGTTTGTTGGTTTACCTCTTCGAAGATCATCGTTGTCCATACAAGGAAGGTCATCATGGATTAATGATGCTGTATGTATCATTTCTATAGCACAAGCTATTGGCATTGCTAATGATTCATCACCTCCTACTAGCTCACATGAAGCAATACAAAGAATGGGACATGCACGTTTGCCACCAGCTAGAAGAGAGTACCTCATTGCTTCATTAAGTTTTAATGGATGTCGCAATGGTATTGCTTCATCAAGCATTTTGTTAATCTTTTTGGCCTTCATGGCCATGTATGCTTCAAATTCGAATCCTTGAAATGGACTGCCTTGCATAATGAAGCTTTTGAATTGGTATGTAGTGCCATTGTTGAACTGAGTGTAATTTCTAAGGATGGCAAAATACAAATCGTTCAATAGATTTTGTATCGACCTGTCTCGCTCCATTAACATCCCTAATTATTTATAGTTAAATTATTAAACAATTAATAAACTATTAAAAATATAGGGGTTAAATTGATGGAAAAGAACAAACTGCTTTTAACCTTATAATAAATTCGTATTCTAAGTATCTATTCTATTAATTGAAAACATTCTCATTAAACTAAATATTTTTTTACAATAATTAATAATTGTATAAGAATTAAAATTAATGGTTTAATAATTTTATAATAATTATTAATTATTATAAATAAATATTTAGTTTAATGAAAATATTTTCAATTAATAGGATAAATACCTAGAATGCCTGAAGCAATTTATTGTTTTCCATCAATTTAATAGAAAGTAAATAAACAAGGACACTTGATGATAGTGATAACTATTTTAATTAATAACCTATAAGATAACCAGCAATTTAATCCATGTGAAAATAATGAGGTAATTTAATCTTTATAATATTTAAAATTGAGTAGATAAGTACAATTGAAGTAACGCTAACACTTTTCACTAATAAAAATTGAGCAAATAATTACAATTTTTTTTGAACAATTTTTTTTATAGATTTTAATCATATCTGCTCTTTTTGACACAATGTATAGAGTTATCCTGTAACATCTCAAACCTAACTTAGACATTACGACCAGATCTAGAGGTGTTATCTAAATTTGTTCGAAAATCCATAAACCATTTTGAAACAGTAATATTAATTAAAGCCAACAAGGAGTGAATAAAACACCAGTTTGATTGAGGAAAACTTCCTTTTAGATAATGTATTAGTTTTGTTGATGATCACTTGTAAAATCACTTAGTTTTGCAGTGAAATTTCTTAGTTAAATAAAGTTTTAGAAAACATGATTTGATTTTGAAGTCCATTATTTGCATAAAGATTTAATGGTTCTAAATGAAAAAAAAAAATAAAATCGGATTTAAAAACAGTCCCAAATTTCGAAATAGTCCAAGGGATCAAAATTAGATTAAACAGGACAAAAGTTAAGGAAATACAAAGTAAAATATGTAAAACTGAGCTCTCGTCACACCAATCCGTCTTATGTCTGAGGGTTACCTGAGAATCAAACAATCAGAGAGTGAGCTTACGAGCTTATTGTATAACTCAATACATACAATAAATCAGATACACATGCTTAAATAGATTACGAAACTAATATAGACATCAATGCATAGCTGATGCAGATTCAAATGCATAACAAATATAGATTCAAATCTTACCCTTATCCACTACACACCATTTCCGACCATCTCTAAACACTAATTAAGGTATTAAATACCTATCCAGCCCCACACACCGCTAAATGATCATATGTCACTTTATAGAATATATGCAGACTAACCCCCTGATCAAAATGCCGTAACCCGCCTGAAACAGATATATTTGGCTGAGCCACCAAATACGGTAAATAAATTAAACTGCTCACACTTCCTCCATAATTATAATCTCACCCCAATGCATATGTAAAACTAAACAAATATCATATACATGTATTACATACATGCTTTACACATCAGATTCAGATAATATTAACATATAACATATCATGCTATCACATATAACATACTACTCATGTGTTCATAAATCATATTTAACACTAACAGAGCATAAAAAATCATTATTTATATACCAATTTGTACTATACGGACCCTATGGAAGGGCTACATTCGATTCATACGATGATTACGACCTTAGGGATAAATTTCAAATTTTGGGCTCACATGCCTACTTGGCCAGCTCTTGTGGCCCACACGCCCAATTAACCTAGACCATGTGGCATTGACAGTCGAGTTTTTCAACTTTCAGTCGTTCACTATTTTTCGAGTTTTCGTTACACATCTGAAATTTTTCCGATGTAGGTTCCAAAAACGAGCATATCGGCACCTAAAAACATAATACACTTAACGAATTAGCCAACAATAGTGAATCGATTTGAGAGGATAAACTCCTTGATTTTCCTAAAATATCAATCCAACCCACAAAACAATAACCCAAACAGCCACAACGGTTCCAAATTGGCATAAATCCCTTACCCTTGGACGTAAACAACACCTTCACAAGCCTTAATTCTCTGGTGGATTAATTGTTCCGTGACCTTCACCTAGATATCCCAAAAGATTAATAACATAAAACACAACACTTAAACCCCAACTTAGCAAAAAAAAAAAAATGAAAGGAAAAATTTCAGTAATAGAAGAAACAAATATCGACAGTACTTACTCAAGAATCGAGTTATAAACAATTCAATCAACACCCACCACCAAAATTGAGTACCACAAAAACAACAAGTTAAGAACACAAAGAAAATTTTGGGAAACAAAATCAAGAAAGGAAGAAAGAAAATTCGAAGACCTTCCTTTGCTAGAATCCACATAAAAAGGAAAGAGAAACAAAGTGAACAGAATAGGGAGAAAAGAATGAATGTGCTAAGTGGGGAAAGTTTTTGAGAAATCTTTTTTTTTTAATTTCAAAATAAAATAAAGATAATAAAATAAAATCCAACTCAAAACTGAAAGATAAGCTGACTCCTTGATGATCGTTTTATGAAACACTAAACTAGACTACGAGCGCACCTATCGAATGGTAGTATAGTTATGGTGAGTCCAGAATATCATATCCACAAGGATTAAAAGTACTAGTATTAACTTTCTTTCTATTATTTAGCCTAAAATATAAGGGATTTTTTTAATTTAAAATTAACTAACTACTTAACTACTGAACGTGATAGAGAGTGAATTGGGAAAATCACTTGAAGAAAACTTATAAAGGGCACAATACCTAGGAAAGAATCCACCTAGACTTCACTTATTATTCTGACTCTGAATCAAACGATTTATTCACTTGTCTTGATCCGTAGAAATCCCTAAATTATGTTAATATCTCTTTCGAGACTAAAAACAACTGACTCTAGGTTGATTAATTGAAATCTCTTTCTAATTAAAACTCCTATTGTCGCATTAACTCGATCTATGGATTCCCTTATTAGATTTGACTCTAATCCAACAAATTTATGTCGCCCTATTTCTAGGGTTGCATGCAACTCCGCTTAATTATGGTAGATCTACTCTTAAACAAGGACTTTTGCTCCACTGAATAAGCACATCAACTTGAATTAATATCCTGAAAATATTAGATCAAGAAATTAGAACACATAATTAAGAACAAGAACAAGTATTTATCATTAAATTCAAAAAATTAAATAACAAGATTCGTCATAGGTTTCATCCTCCCTAGTGTTTAGGGAGTTTAGTTTATACTATTTGGGAAAAACATCTCAAAAATATAAAAACCACAAAACATAAAGAAAACCCAAAAACTTTGAAAGAAATTGAAGGGAGATCTTCAGTCTTGGAGGAGATCCTGCTTCCGAGATGACTCCGACGGCGTCTCTTCGAGTATTTTCTGCTATCTGCTCTGTATCTCCCTTTTAGGTCTTCTTCTAGTGTGTTTATATAGACTTTAGAATGCTTAGAAACCCTAAAAATTGGCTTTTTTCGGGTGTTTAGGAAACATGGAGCGATATCGACACGGGCTGATACATGGGCATATGGCCTGCCCGTGTGGATCACGTGGGCGTATGCCCAGCCTATGTGGATCCTAAAAACTCTGATTTTGGCCCCTTTTTTGCTTCTTTTGCTCCCAAATGCTCTCATAAGTATAGAAACATGAATTTAAGGGATTAGGAGCATCAAATTCACTAATTCTCATCACAAATCATCTAAAAATATGCCAAGCATGGAATTAAAATATGTTACATTTATGGTTTATCACTCCTTCCCACTAAACTAGCAGGATCATTCTTAGCACAAATTGTGTAAAAATAAAATTTAAGCCCAATAAACAGAGATAGTGACATATGACTTTCAAAACGCGAGATTTGAACATATGACTTCAAACACATATCCAAAGCACTTAACTATTGAAGCAAATCACTTGACAAAATTTAACAAATCAAAGCTCAAATTTTTGTGGCTTTAAATACCCATAGCACCTCCCTAACCCATAAATAGGAGGATAATGTGTTTCAACACACTTGAACTCACGTCCTCCTACATTGACAACAACACTAATACAATCGAGCTAACACTCAATTATCAAAAATAATAAATCACTTTTTTTTAGAAAAATATAGATTTTACTTAAATTACATATACCTAACCCATGTTTGATGTGACATATAATAAATCACATATTTTCAACCTTTGGTTTTATAGGTTGGGTGTTAGATTTTATGTACTTATCTTTAACATTTAATTGAATTAAATTAGGGATCAGCCAAGTTTGGTTTCTAATTAATAAGAAACAGTAAATGAACTGGATTTAATTTTGTTATTTTTATTTTTATTGAAATTTAATTTTATAATTTAATTAGTATAGTTGTTATTAGGTTTAGGTTGAGTTAATTTTTGGGATTAAATTATAGAGTAAATTTAAAGTATCTGTGATCGTTGTACTTTTGAAATTTAATTTTTGTATTTTTATTTTTAGAAATTTAGTATTTTTATTTTTCGAATTTAAAAATTTAAATTTAATTGTTAACACCATTAAATTTTTTTAAAAACAATGGACGAAAAAAGAGATGATGAAATTACAAGCAAACCTAACATTCTAATCCTGTATAAATTTTTAATAATACAAGTATGATTTTTTAATAATTAGTCTTAAAATATATATGGTAATTATTTCAAATTAGTTGATTATTGATATAAATGAAACAAATAGTTTATATACTTGGAAAAATTCTTGATCACGAGATCAAAGATCGATAACCAAAATTCAACATCTACATCAAGTCAACATCTTCCTGCAAACAAGAAGAAAGACAATGGGCAGTGATAAAATTGGAAACATGGGAAGCTTCAAACATGAATAAGAAAGTGAATGCTTTTCTTGTAATGTAATGGGAAATAAAAAAAGGAAAAGGGCACCTTATTGTAGCCTCTCCTAATCCAGCCTAAACGTTATACCCAGATTGTGAAGACTACACTAACCATCGAAATGACTAAGTAAACCTTCGGACCATAAAAACCCTAATTCAACTCATTTTGGAAAACTGCGGTTGCACTTGAATTAGTTTGAAAAATATTCATCTATTGAGCCGTCTATTCTTTATGTCTCATTTTTATTATTGATAGTGGTGTTTTTAGAAACTCGTTGTTTGTCACTTTGTTTTACAAAATTTCTTTATCTTTCAAAACAGTGAAAAAAATACTATTCATGTCAGATTTTAATTAGGTCGAGTAACATGCAATTTCCGGTTAAAATATATAATCAATTTGTTTGAAATGCATGCATAAAACCCAAATCCAAAAACCACAAGCCACAGTCCAAAATTTTAATATTACATCACATCATCACTTGAAAATTTATAAAAAATTTAAAATTTTCAAGTGATGATGTGGCACAATATTAGAGACTAAACTTTTATATTGTTAAAGTTTAGGGACCAAAATGAATCTAGCTACCAAATTCAGACATCAAAGTGGATAAAAAAAGTACATGTAGCAAAGCGATTCAGTTGTCAAGTTCAGGAACCAAAAATTATATTATCTTTAATGAAATATTCAAGATATTGATATTCGTAAAATTGGAATCGGTGAAGAGAATTGTCACCTTAAACTTGAGACCTAAAACTTCTAGAGTAATTGGAATCGATGATTTTATTGTGAACTAAATCTGCTAGAATTATTAGTATTTATTTATAATAGTTAGAATTAATTGCGTTTAAACAAAATTATTAGTATTTATTTATAAATATTTCACTATTTTTTATTTTATTTAATGATAAGATGTTATACTATTATTCACTAATAGTACATTAAACAGTAAAAGTAAAATAAAGGCTCTTGTACTAGGGGTCGGATTGCGTTTTGCCCCCTCTACTAAAAAAAAAAGAGCAAATTAGTCCTTTTATGTTAGATTAAAGAGTAAATCGGTCCTCCTTTTAAAAATTTCACCCATTTCTATTATTAAAAACAGTCCTTATATGTCAACATGAAGTACACGTGACTCATCTTGTGTCATTGTCTAGTTATTCTGTTAGCCACGTTAGTTTTTAACAATACAAATAGATGTATTTTATAATGGAAAGAACAAATTTACTCTTTGATTTAATGTACGAGAACTAATTTGTTCTTTTTATTAATAGAAGGGACAAAATACAATTTGACTGACTCTTAATATAAAGATATGCATGATAGTTTTACCAACATAAAACTCATACTCAAAGGTTACATCAACAAAACATTTATTCCAATTACATATTAATAAATACAAGTAATTAGTTCTGTCGATTAGCAATATAATATGCCAAATGATACAATGGAGCAGCCTTTGCAGTATCAAAACAAGCAAGCTGCTGAACAGCTTGATTCATCAAATGGTAGGCAAAATTTTTAGCCTCATCAATACCCATCACCTTTGGATAAGTTGCCTTATTACTAACCAAGTCCTTGCCTGCTGTCTTCCCCAACTCCATTGATGACTTAGTCACATCCAAAATATCATCCACCACTTGAAATAACAACCCTATACACCTTGCATATATCCTAACCTTTTCAATATCATTATCATTTCCACCCCCTATTATTACACCACAAACAACACAAGCTTCTAATAGCTTAGCTGTTTTATGAACATGAATGTACTCTAATTCTTTCAAGCTCACCACTTTTCCTTCACTCTCAATATCCATAATTTGACCCGCCACAAGCCCTTTTGACCCTATTGCTGAACTTAACTCAGCAAAAACTCTAACCAGACGATCTGGTGAAACGTTATTTGTGTTACAAGCAATGTATTCGAAAGCAAGGGAAAAAAGTGCATCACTGGCAAGAACGGCGGTTGATTCACCGAAAACTTTGTGGTTTGTTGGTTTACCTCTTCGAAGATCGTCGTTGTCCATACAAGGAAGGTCATCAAGGATTAACGATGCTGTATGTATCATTTCTATAGCACAAGCTATTGGCATTGCTAATGATTCATCACCTCCCACTAGTTCACATGAAGCAATACAAAGAATGGGACGTACACGTTTGCCACCAGCTAGAAGAGAGAACCTCATTGCTTCATTAAGTTTTAATGGATGTCGCAATGGTATTGCTTCATCAAGCATTTTGTTAATCTTTTTGGCCTTCATGGCCATGTATGCTTCAAACTCGAATCCTTGAAATGGACTGCCTTGCATAATGAAGCTTTTGAATTGGTATGTAATGCCATTGTTGAACCAAGTGTTATTTATAAAGATGGAAAACCCCGAATCGCCATTAAATTCCACATCAACACATCCCGTTCTATTATCATTAAATTTCATATTTCAACATGAAATTAAACAAATTTGAATATGGCTAGCCATGCTTGTTGGTTAAGGACCTTATTGTGAGGGAATAATTAACATGCCAGCCAGCCTAAGGTTCTTTTTAGTAATAAAAATAATTTAATTGATTTGATTTGATTGTATTTGGATTTAAAATCTATTTCATTGATTCAATTTAGTGAGAAATCATCTTAAAAATTATTAATTAATATAATAGAAATTTGTCCAAAAAAATTCACTTATTCTTTAAAAACTATATTAAAAAACAAACCATCATTCTTTTAAGAAAATGATTCAACATACAAAATCTGATCTCTTAAAATGGGTCGACCATAAGTAGAAGTTTGGTGTTATTTTCCAGATAAAAACTTTGTTTAATTCATCATTGAAACGTAGCCGTAGACGCAAGTTATAAGATTGAGATAAGATTCCGATCAAAATTTGTTATTGTTTTGCTTAGCTTAATCATAAATTTAGTTAATCGGTTATTGTTTATCTTATCCTTTAATTATGAAATGGGAGATTCGATCTCTGCTTATGAGAATAGAGCATAATTCATTACTATACGTTTACCTCTTTAAAGAACACCCGCAACAAGAAAAATAGTAGGATGACACAAAAAAACTCGAAACCGACAAGTTTCGAATCGATCCGACCCAATAGAATCGAGTTTTTTTCTTGACATCAAATTTCGTGGCAGGTTTAGGTCAGGTTTAACCAGAAATCGCCCCGCCCCGAAATATTTATGAAATTATCCTTTATCACTACCTACATCATTTTAGCACATTTTCTCTCATTTCACACTAGTTTCTTTTCCCCTCTCATTTCAATTTATTTTTCCAAGTATCCCTTCAATTTTAGTTCCTTATTTTTTTCTTCTATGGTGTAATATTTTTTTTTTACTTAGTCATCTAGGCATGTTTTTATAAATATTTTTAATTTAATTAATCACAATTTTAAATAAAAAATTTAAACTCAGATCAGGTCGGATTAGGGTTAAGTATACAATTAATTTTCGGGTTTGGGTTCGAATTTAGGGCGACTTAAATTGTTTTAAGCTTTGAGTCAAGTCATGGTCCGGACATGGCGGTAGAATATCTGATTAGGGTCAAAGTGATTGGTGATCGCTGTTAATGATAGACACCCTGATTTTGACAAAAAAAATTGTCCATAGACACGTGGCTAACGTAAGGTGTGATTAAGTCTAAAGCAACAACAATCACGTCAAGAAGTTCTGTATGGGAACATATAATGATTGCTCACAATTTGAAAGCTGGAATTACAGCATGAAACTTGCAATGTCTTCATACCGAGGTTGCCACGATTTTTGCCTAACTTACTGATGTTGCAAGCTTTCGTGCTTATGGATTTCAAGATCCAAGCTGATAAATTTTGAAGCAGATGAAGGCAGGTAATGTATCTCAGTTATGAAACAGGAGATATTTCGATGTTGAAGATAGATGAGATATCTTGATGTTGCTTGTTATGTAGCGTTACAACAAATGAAAAAATAGTTGTTTGTAACCAGTGCGTAGCTAAAGAGGCAGGTAGGTGCTTGGCCTCTTTAGGTTTAATGGGAAAATTATTTTATAACTCCTCTAAAAAATTAAAAGAATTAATTTAGTCTTTTTTTAACTTTTGATTAAATGAAAATATATATAATTTTAGCTCTTTTGAGAACTTATAATTTAATTTAAGCATTTTTAATACAATTTTTTTAGCTTTGGTCCCTCAAATTTTATAATCTTATCTTGATCTCCCTTAAACAAAATTTTTGACTTCATCCTTATTTGTAATGGCAATTTGCACCATGAGAGTATAGAGAGATATAGGATAAAGACTATTCACACTATGAATATTTTAGGAAGCCATTATACAAAGAGTTTGTGGGGAGGGATTTTCTTTAAGTAATCAAGTTTCTTACCTTTTCTTTACGTTATTGGAAGTATTTATAGAGAATAATGGTTGGTCGTGGATCCCATCTATTGAGTTGACTTTCTCATTAGGTGCAGTGGTAAGACGACATGTGGAATCAATTTCGATGAGACCAAACGAAATATCTGCCAAATGTGTGGTAAATTAATAGAGGTTGTGAATAGCTCTTCCCATCTCTTATAAAGATACAAACTAGTTCCATCATACTTTTCAATTTCTAAAGGAACGACGACATCAAGAGCCAAGCACAGACCTTCTGTTTCTATAGACCTATAGAAATGCATGCTTTCAATTGCCTTTAACCTTTCCTCATTCACATTCATTTTATGGGCTTCCTCTATGTCAGAAATATTAGGCTTTTCTAATCCTTTGGGTTCTTCTTCTTTCCAATGTAACTTGGCCCTATAAACATGAATGGCAAGTCTTTGCAAAGGTATTAAAGCTTTATCATAGACTATCCATGAATGCATGACGCATGAAATAAATAATGTGATGTTCCTATATACATGTCGAAAAGAGTCTATCCTACATGCCTTAAGAGAATGGATGTGTTATAACAAACGTCGATAATGACAGTAGAATGATCACAAAGCGATAAGAAAAGAAAAAATAAGAACACACAGATTTTACGTGAAAACCCTTTCGGGAAAAAACCACGGGTAGAGGAGGAGGAGTTTCGATTACATCTATTTAAGGGTTGAAAAACCTTATTCTAATCAAAGTCAAATAGAAAAAGAATAGTTTTATACAGATTCAACTTGTGCCGGCCTCTCGCCCCCATAAATCCCCTTATTTTGCCACTGTATTTATTTCTTCAACAAGTGATGAGATTCAGGTCACACAATCTCTAACAGGTTGCATGAATGATAATGCTCTAGAATAACGATTAATCATGTGTTTATTCTGAGCTTGATCCTACTAATTTGAGCTATTTATGTCTTTTTATCTTTTAGGGACTGATTTGGAGGCAAAAGCAAAATTAGGGGACAAAAGTACAAATTTGGAGACACAATGGGCTGACGTGCGACACAGAAAAAAGATTGTGCCAAAAGTGCGAGCATGGAAAACACAAGGACTAAAAACGCAAAAAGAAGAGATTTTATTTTATAAGACTCCATTTTATTTATATTAGGATAATTAATATTAAGATAATTATCTTTTAATTATCTTTAATTAAATGTATTTATCTTTTTAGAATTTAAGTCAAATTAGACTATCTCCCTAGCACTATAAATAGGGGGTGAAGTGACTCTATTTGGGGTTCATCTTTTTCTGTAAACACTCTCCCCCTGAAAGTCTAGGCTTTTGTTTCTTCATATTTTCTTTCAATAAAATTCCTTTTTCCATTTTTATATTTATTTTCTTTTCCACCATTATCATGAGCCACTAAAACCTATTTAGCTGAAAGTTGTCAATATTCCCCAAAAAGGGTTCTTGAGGCCTAAAATCTGTACTTAGCCTTCTCGCCAAGTATTCATCGTTTCTCCGCACTACGGGCTAACGCTTCCATCCATGGCCCTTAATAAGTAAGCTTTTCAGCATCTGCAAAGGCGGTCGCTTTGTATGTTTTGGAAGGATTGCACAGTCGGTTCGTTAACTTACTGCGTCAGAGGTTGGCGAGCCAAAGAGACAAAATGACGTGGGATTCGCCATTGAGAAGCGTTGATCTAGCATAGATCGGCTAGAGTCGAGTTCCCTAAAAATCGTAAGTCTAATCTTTGGAGCTGGTGGTCGTAGGCGTCCTCTTCCACTATAACTGGCTTACTTGAGTTGAGAAGGGTTATTTAAAAGCTGATGATTGAACCCAAGGCGGAATGAGACAACTGGAGGCTGGAATTTACCAATAAGAATTTCTTTTCCTTTAACTCTCTTTATTATTTTTATTATTTTTGTAACCACAATTTTAGTCAACTTTAGATTCTGTTTTTTATTTTTATTTTTTCAAATCAAATATTTAATTCTGTTATTTTTATTTTTTTCTGTCACGCAGGTTTTCTTGGGCACGATTCTACCCAAGATTTTGAGAAACAAGCATTCGTATAATTCGGTCCCTGAGGATTCGACCCTATTTTCCCTTTACTATTATTTTTACTATTTTATAGGGAATAGGATATTTTTGGTGCTCTCAACGACACATCAAATTTTGGCGTTGTTGTCGGGGATCGGTAATGTACTAATCTTGTTTTTTGTTTCTTATGACCAGATCTGCTCCAGGAACTCTTGCATTTGATTCGGAGATTGAAAAGACTGCGAGAGCTAATCGCAAGGAAACAAAGCTAAGGAAAAAGCAGTCAGTGGTGGTTGGGACTTAAAGTAATCCACCGCCAGAAATCAGAATCGACGACGAAGCTGAGTCTAGGGTTAACGAAAACCCTACTCAAACTTTTGAAGGCGAAAAAGTAGAAGTCGATTCCCCAGAAGAAGTGCTTAACGCTAGGGTTGACGAAAACCCTAATTTTGCACCTCAACCTATGGCTCAAACAATTCGGGAACTGGCCGAAGCGCCGACGGAACAACCACCACTATGCATCACGTATCTTACTATGGATACTGATTTTGAATTAAAGTCAGGTTTGATCCAGCTACTGCCAACTTTTCGGGGGTTACAGAACGAAAATCCCCACAAGCATTTGAAAGAATTCTATATGGTTTGCCTTAGTATGAAACCTCAGGGGGTAACTGAGGACCAAATTAAATTGCTTGCTTTTCCTTTTTCCTTAGCAGATTCTGCTAGGGAATGGTTATTTTATTTACCTCCTGGATCTGTAACGACTTGGGATGAATTGTCTCGTTTGTTTCTCAACAGGTTTTTCCCAGCGTCGCATGTAGCCGAGTTAAAAAGTGAAATCATGGGAATAAGGCAAAAAGACGCAGAATCTTTGTATGACTATTGGGAGCGATTTAAGAAGCTGTGTGCAAGTTGCCCACAACACGGTATAACGGAACAGTCTTTGCTCCAGTACTTTTATAAAGGCCTGAAACCCATGGAGATGAATATGGTAGATGCCGCGAGTGGAGGAGCGTTGGTCAACATGACTCCACAACAAGCAAGAGACTTAATATCCACAATGGTTACAAATTCTCAGCAATTTCGATCCAACCCTGAACCCCCTAGAAGGGTTCATCAGCTAAGTAATTCAACCTTAGAAGATAAAGTTGATAGAATTGCTAATATTTTGAACTCTCTTGTTGCAGAAAAAGCAAAGACAGCCCGGTTATGCAGAATATGTACTACCCCTGAACATACAACTGATGCATATCCCAGTTTAAACGATGATACTATGGCTCATTTAGATGCTGTGGGAAATTTTCCTAGGCCACCACAATGGCGATACGACCCTCACGCTAATACCTACAACCCAGGATGTAGGGATCACCTAACTTAGGTTATGGGGCCAACCTACGATATAACCAATCATACCAGAATCGAGTTCCACAATAGCCACGAGATTCAGGTAATTCTCTAGAAACTCTGGTCAATAAATTAGCGGCTAACATGCTTGATTTTCAACAGAAAACCGAAGCGTCTATACGAGAATTGACCACATCAATTGAGAAGATGAGTTCTCAAGGGAAGCTGCCGTCACAAACAGAACCAAACCCGAGGCAAAACACTAATGCAGTAACGCTGTGAAGTGGAAAGTCACTGGAACCAATTCCTGGCAGAAATCTTGGCCAAGAAATCGCCCAGGAAAAACTCGAAAATGAAGAACAGGTCAGAGAGAAACCCCCACTGCCGAAAATCCAACCCCCATTCCCAAGACGATTATATCAGTGTCAAAAAAGTAAGGAAGATAAAGAGATCCTCGAAACATTTAGGAATGTCAAGATCAATTTACCACTGTTAGATGCCATCAGACAGATTCTGCGGTATGCCAAGTTCTTTAAAGAACTTTGCACCATCAAACGAAAACTAACAAGTAATGAAAAGGTAAGTGTTGGTGAGAATATATCCGCAGTGCTACAGCAGAAAATGCTGGCAAAATGTAAAGATAGGGGTACGTTCGTTATACCATGCAAAATAGGCCATTTGGGGATCAAGAAGGCCATGTGTGATTTAGGGGCCTCCATAAATGTTATGCCTTATTTTATTTATGAATCAATTAACGCGGGTTTTTCGACAAAGACAAGTGTTATCATTCAGTTGGCAGACAGGTCTATTGTGCACCCCGAAGGAGTCTTGGAGAATGTCTTGGTAAAAGTTAATAAACTTATTTTTCCTGCAGATTTTTACGTGATAAAAATAGAAGAGGACAACACTTCAGGAGCTTCGGACCTTCTGTTGGGCCGACCCTTCTTGAGTATTGCTAGCACCAAGATCGACGTTTGAAGCGGAACTCTCACGATGGAATTTGATAGAGAGATCGTGAAATTTAATGTTTACGATGCCATTAGTCATCCAAGCGAAATCTTGAGCGTAAATCATGTTAACATAGTTGACTCATTATTAGACTAGACTTTTGAGTCAATTTATGAAGACAAATATGAATTTTTATTTGATGATTATGAATTTGTTAATGCATTATTATCCCCAACAGACACTAAACTTTTACCTTACATTTATGCAGCCCTGAGATTTGAATCAAACCGCTTCCTGAACATCTTAAGTATGCATTTTTGGGAACAGGTAATACCTTACCCATTATAATTTCAAATAAACTCTCTAAACACGAAGAAGAAAGTTTGATCCAGGTACTAAAAAGTCATAAGGAGGCGATTGGCTGGACCATTGCCGACTTAAAAGGGATAAGCCCTTTGACATGCACCCACAAGATTTACTTGGAGGAGAACGCGAAACCAATGAGAGAGGCACAATGACGTTTAAACCCGAATATGATGAAGGTGGTAAAAAAGGAAATAATTAAGTTGTTGGATACTGACATAATCTTCCCCATTTCTGATAGCAGATGGGTAAGTCCGGTACAAGTCGTACTTAAGAAAACGGACGTGATAGTAAAGAAAAATGTTGAGGGGGACTTAGTACGGGTCCGAGTGCAAAACGGGTGGCGTGTCTGCATCGATTACAGGAAGTTGAACGCTTATACTAGAAAAGATCATTTCCCTCTTCCTTTTATAGATCAAATGCTTGAACGTTTAGCTGGTAAAACTCATTTTTGTTATCTTGGTGGATATTCAGGTTTCTTCCAAATCCCTGTTGCGCCAGAAGACCAGGAAAAGACCACTTTTACATGTCCTTTCGGCACATTTGAGTACATGAGGATGCCATTTGGACTTTGCAACGCACTAGCTACCTTCTAGAGATGCATGATGAATATATTTTCTGAATATGTGGAAAAAGTTATTGAATTTTTTATGGATGATTTTACCGTGTATGGGAACTGTTTTACTGAATGCCTTGAAAATCTCACGATAATTTTGAACAGGTGCATAGAATTTAATATTGTCTTGAACTATGAAAAATGTCATTTTATGGTAGACAAAGGTTTGATTCTAGGTCATATAGTCTCAGCTAAGGGAATTGAGGTTGATAAGGCCAAAATTGACATTATAAATTCTCTGTCATATCTCTCTACTGTTAGAGAGATACGTTCTTTTCTTGGCCATGCAGGATTTTACAGGCGTTTTATAAAGAACTTCTAAAAAATAGTTGAACCATTATGCGAGTTGTTGCAGAAAGATAAGAAATTTGAGTTTGGTCCAAAATGCAAAGAGGCTTTTGATACACTCAAGCAAAAGTTGGTAACTGCTCCTATAGTACAAGCACCAGACTGGAACTATCCCTTTGAAATTATGTGCGATGCAAGCGAGTATAGCGTGGGGGCCGTGTTGGCACAAAAGATAGCCAAAGAGTCTCATATCATCTGCTATGTCTCCAAAACCTTGGACACTGCACAAAGCAACTATACCACCACAGAAAAAGAACTTTTAGCTATTGTATTTGCTTTAGATAAATTTCGATCATACTTACTTGATCGCAAAAAAAGGAGGTACTTGATCGCAAAAAAAAGGTGATTATTTTTTCTGACCATGCAACTCTTAGGTACTTGATCGCAAAAAAGGAGGTGAAACCAAGGCTCATTAGATGGATTCTGCTACTTCAAGAATTTGACATCGAGATTCGTGATAAGAAGGGGTGTGAAAACCTGGTGGCTGACCACTTGAGTAGGATAAAAACTCCATTTGATGATGTTTCTATCAAGGATGAGTTCCCTGATAAAGGCTTATTTTCAATCGAGGCTCACTATCCATGGTATGCAGATATAGTTAACCTTTTAACCACAGGTTCGTTACCCACTAAGTTAGTACGTTCCGTGAAGGATAAGATTAGATGAAAAGCTCGATATTACATTTGGGATGATCCATACTTATGAAAACACTGTTCAGATCAGATAATAAGACGATGTGTTCCAGAAACCGAGGTAACCTCTATCCTTACTTTTTGTCATACAGAAGCTTGTGGAGGTTACTTTGGCCCTAAACGTACAGCTCACAAGGTATTGGAGTGTGGGCTATATTGGCCCATAATTTTTCGCGACGCGTATAACTTCAGTAAGTCTTGCGATAAATGCCAACATACAGGTAACGTCACTAAAAGAAATCAAATGCCCCTATCTCCGATTCATGTATGTGAGATTTTTTATGTATGGGGCATTGATTTCATGGGCCCGTTTATTTCTTCATTTAGAAACGTATATATACTTCTTGCAGTAGACTATGTTTCTAAGTGGATAGAAGCAAATCCTACTCGCAATGATAATGCTAAAACTGTTGTGGAGTTTCTAAAACGAACTATTTTTTCTAGGTTTGGCACACCTCGAGCTTTGATCAGTGATCGTGGTACCTACTTTTGCAACAAGGTCATGGAGGCACTATTATCAAAGTATGGAGTTCATCATTGTATAGCAACAGCCTACCATCCCCAAACAAACGGTCTAGTAGAGATTTAAAACAGGGAGATCAAGACCATTTTGGGAAAAACGGTTCGACCCAACCGTAAGGTTTGGAGTCTTTGGCTCAATGACGCACTTTGGGCCTATCGGACAGCATATAAGGGACCAATTTGCATGACTCCGTATCGACTTATTTTTGGCAAAGCGTGTCATCTACCAGTAGAATTAGAGTATAAAGCTTATTGAGCTATTCGACAATGTAACATGGAGTTAGAACCCGCAGGAAAGGCAAGGAAATTGGACATTCAAGAATTGGAAGAGATTCGCAATGATGCCTACGAAAATGCTGGCATACAAGGACAAGACAAAGCTGTTTCATGATAAGAAAATAGCCCCGAAGCACTTTTCGGTAGGACAAAAAGTTTTACTTTATAACTCTGAATTAAAGCTATTCCCAAGTAAGCTTCGATCTCGGTGACAAGGAACTTTTATTGTGACTGAAGTATTTACGCATGGCGCAGTTGAAATAGAAAGTGAAAAATCAGGAAAGCGGTTCACAGTCAATGGTCAACGGCTGAAGCTATTTTACGAAAATTTTCAGGCCCACATGGTAGAGAAAATTCAGTTAGAACCACCATAAAATCGTTCAAGGCGTCAAGCTAACGACGTTAAACAAGCATTTATTGGGAGGCAACCCAATTTTTATTTTTATTTTATTTTAGTTTATTTTATTTTTATTTATTTATTCTTATTATTTTATTTTTTATTATTTTCAGATATTAATAAAATTCTCTTCTTTTGTCTAGGTAAACCGAAACAACGATAAGGAGAGACAACCTTGTAGCTAAACAGCAACTAGCGGATCTCATTGCAATCATACGCGAACGACAGTAATCACACGGGGAGTTCATCTTAACTTTTTCCATCTATTTATTTATTTATTTCATTCCACATCAACGACAATGTGCTTTAAGTAGGGGGAGTTATTCCCAATTATTTCTTCCGTTAAACATGCTGTTTCCGTTGTTGCTACTATTTTTTTTACTGATGGCGCCTATATTTTTTTTATGCATACTCTGCCTCTTTTCATGCCCAAGAATTTGACCAGGAATTGCCTACTGTTTGCCCTACAAGCATGATTATTGCCTTCTGAGGAAGTTATAATTTTTCCCATAGTTGATGCCATCTCCACTGTTTTATTTTTATTAGGCTAAAAATAATTATGATTAATAGAGTTAACTCTATCTTGCTTTTCGTAAAATTGATCAAGTTTAATATAAAGTGAACACTTAAAATGATTGCATGCTTAATTTATGTTCATGGCTCTTAGGTGATTATCGAAACTTGTTCTTGACACTTAAATTGTTTTTCCTGAGTTCTCAAAATTTCAATTTCAATTAATTGTTAATAAATTTTTTCATGGTTATGAGTACAGCTTAGAACGTGACTGACTGAGTAACCGGAGTAGGGTGCTTGGGTTGTCATTCTACTTCGCGTCAAAAGGTTGTGTGACGTGATAGTTAAAGCTTCGCTAATCGGAATTAATTCTTAAGAATGCGTAGGGCTGAGTAACTGGGGTGGGGTGCTTGGCTGTCATCACTCTTTGCGTCAAAAGGTTCCACATGTTCTTAGGAAAAATGAAAATAAAAAGTATGTTGGGCTAAGTAACCGGGGTTTGATACTTGGCTGTCATCACTCTTCGTGTCAAAAGGTTCAACATACGTACATAAATAAATAAATAAAGAAAAAAATATATGTAAATAAATAAAATTTGGGACTAAAGGAAGAAACAAAGAGGGTGTCTTGGTAGGTTTAGTAATTCACCTAATTTTCATGAAATAATTCAAATCGATTTTAATTTCTGTGTGTATTAATTGGAAAACTTTTTCTATTTTACTTAAAACAAGCTTAGAGTTCTTTTTATTTTTCATATACATTTTTAATTAATTCTTATGAAACTTTGGAGTGGTATTTCTTTTATGGCAGAATCTAACTTTCAAAATGGATAGGAACCATACTTGAGGGCAAGCATGGACTAAGTAGAGGGGAATTTGATAATGCTCTAGAATAACGTATTTTTATGTATTAATCATGTGTTTATTCTGAGTTTGATCCTACTAATTTGAGCTATTTATGTCTTTTTATCTTTTAGGGACTGATTTGGAGGCAAAAGCAAAATTAAGGGACAAAAGTGCGAATTTGGAGACACAATGGGTTGACATGCGACACAGGAAAAAGATTGTGCCAAAAGTGCGAGCATGGAAGACACAAGGACTAAAAATGCAAAAAGAAGAGATTTTATTCTATAAGACTTCATTTTATTTATATTAGGATAATTAATATTAAGATAATTATTAGGATTATTTAATTTTAGGATTTTATTTTAATTATATTTAATTAAATGTATTCATCTTTTTAGAATTTAAGTCAAATTAGACTATCTCCCTAGCACTATAAATAGGGGGTGAAGTGACTCTATTTGGGGTTCATCTTTTTCTGTAAACACTTTCCCCCTGAAAGTCTAGGCTTTTGTTTCTTTATATTTTCTTTCAATAAAATTCCTTTTTCTATTTTTCTATTTATTTTCTTTTCCACCATTATCATGAGCCACTAAAACCTATCTAGCCGAAAGTTATTAATATTCCCCAAAAAGAGTTCTTGAGGCCTAGAATCCGTACTTAGCCTTCTAGCCAAGTATTCATCATTTCTCCGCACTACGGGCATGGCCCTTAATAAGTAAGCTTTTCAGCATATGCAAAGGCGGCCACTTTGTATGTTCTGGAAGGATTGCACAGTCGGTTCGTTAACTTACTGCGTCAGATGTTGGCGAGCCAAAGAGACAAAATGGCGTGGGATTCGCCATTGAGAAGCGTTGATCTAGCATAGATTATGGCTGAGTCGAGTTCCCTAAAAATCGTAAGTCTAATCTTTGGAGCTGGTGGTCGTAGGCGTCCTTTTCCACTATAACTGGCTTACTTGAGTTGAGAAGGGTTATTTAAAAGCCGAGGATTGAACCCAAGGCGGAATGAGACAACTGGAGGCTGGAATCTACCAATAAGAATTTCTTTTCCTTTAACTCTCTTTATTATTTTTATTATTTTTGTAATCACAATTTCAGTCAACTTTAGATTCTGTTTTTTTTTATTTTTCCAAATCAAATCTTTAGTTCTGTTATTTTTATTTTTTTCTGTCACGCAGGTTTTCTTGGGCATGATTTTGCCCAGGATTTCGAGAAACAAGCATTCGTATAATCCGGTCTTTGAGGATTCGACCCTACTCCCCTTTTACTATTATTTTTACTATTTTACAGGGAATAAGATATTTTTGGTGCTATCAACGACACATCAATGAACATATGAACAATACTTATAGAGAAAAAAACAAAAACAAAAAGTCTTTTATAAAACTCTATACATTATATACAAGGTTTATGGTGATCGTGATAAGCTTATAGGCAACACAAAATATAATCATAGAGATTTAATGGCCATCAAAAGACACGCATAGGCTTACACTAAAGCAAAGATGGTAACAAAGCACATCTTATCAATATATATTGTATGGCAAAGTAATTCTTATGATGATGGTAAACCCCTCTTAATATCTTTTTGAGCAAGGGCTAAAGTAGCCCTTAATAATACTGTTATTATGAGAATGGTGTTTGTATACAATATTCCTGACAGTATGCACTGGAAAGGTTTATGGGAATTGTTCCGATTTCATGGGAATGTATTGGATGCGTTTATTCCAGTTAAGAGAAGTATGGAGGGAAAGAGATTTGGTTTTGTCAGGTTCGCTAATATGAAAGATGCTCAAAGGGCAGTTTCAAGATTTGATGGTTTTGTGTTGTTAGGAAAAAAGATTAGTGTGAAAATGGCTAGATTTAGTGGCAATAGGAGAGTATGGAAAAAAGTTCAAGCTAAAAAAGATTTAGTCGAGTGGAGGTGATGCAGTCGAGAGGGAGGGAGCTTTTGGATGAGGGAAGGGAAAACTTGAATGACAGTATGATAAATGGAAGACATAATGTAATGGCCTAAATTCAAGGTGTACAGGCCCAAATCTGCCTAGGCCCGTATGAAAACAAAAATAGAAAATCAAAACCAAAAAAAAAAAATCCAAATATTAATAGCCCATCAAAGCCCAATTACAAATCCTTAACCCAAAACCCTGATGGCCCAATAGGCCCAATGCCTAAACCAAATCTCAGCTAAGGGAAACCCTAGCCTAATGCTTGCGCCGCAACCAGACAACACCTCCGTACGCTCTAGCGCTTCAGTAGCCATGCCCGCACCTCCGTACGCCAGCACAGTCCCCGTACTCGCGCCACGCACACCTGTACCTGCAAAAAGGACGAACGCACAGCAAAACAAAGAACAAATATTGTATTTTTTATCTTTTTCTTTCTTTCTTTTCGGCTATAAAGCCAAGATTTTTAATCTTTGTTAGGGGTTACGAAATATAGACGCACTACGCATAAGAAACGAAAATAGAAAAAAGTAAAGAAAGGTGATTTCTGTTTTGAGTCTCTGGATCTATTGCGTTTTTTCTCTATCTGCTTCCTTCAACTTTTCTTTCTCATTTTTTTTGCATTTAAAAACAAAATAAAAGGGAAAGCGAGACCTTACCTTGCGAATCCGCCGTTGATCCTCTCTTGCTTCGTTGAAATCGAAGCTAAATGGGGGATTTTGAGGCCAAAGAGCGACAAGTCAAAGCCAGAAGCACGAGGCGGCGTTCTTGATGGCGGTTTGATGCTTGAGAAGGGGACTTAGGGTTCAGCTAAAGGGGGAAAAAGAAAAGGCTAGGGTTGCATAAGAGATTCGGCTGAATGAAGGCATGATTTGGCCTTTTTAAGGAAACAAAAACGGTGTCATTTCAACCAATCTAAATGGTTCAAAAACGACGTCGTTTGGTAAGAACCCCGACCCGATCCGTTCTCGAATACCTTCAGGACCCGCGTGTTCTTACGGTGAAGGGTTATTTGCAAGATTGGCCCTCCCCCTTTTGCGCTGCATTTCAATCAGCTTACATTTGTATTTCTTTTTTTTAAATTATCCTTGTAACTTGCGTGTATTTGCACTTTGGTCCGTGCTTCAGCGCTGCGTTTTGGGGTCTGGATTATTTCCAGATTTGGTCCCTGCGCATTCGCACATGTTGTACACTGGTCCCTTTTTATTTTTTTAAACATTTTATTACATTTATAATTTGTCCCTTCCATTTTAATTCTATTTTAATTGAGTTTCCCTTTTTTATTTATTTATTTTGTGGTTCATTATCTTTTTTTTTTAGATACATTCAACATCTTTTTTATCCTTGTTTACTTATTATTATCATTTTAAGTTATTTTAATGATTGTAAAATCACTATTGTAATGCTTCTTTTTATACACTATTATATATATACTTTATAATAAAGTTAATCTTGTTTTATGCATATTATTAATCTTATATTATTTTATACATATAAGTTCTTTTAAATTTTCTTATATTGTATTACATAATCCTATATAATATATCTTTTAAATTATTATATATGTATATATATTTATTAATGCCTATGTTTAAGCTATATACATTACTAAACCCATGCATTTTGTACATATAGTTTTCTTTATATATAAGCATTTTCTTAAATCTATCATATATAATTTATAATAAAATTAATTTAATCTTAAATACATTATTAAGTACAAGTTTTTGTTACAAATAATTATTTCTTAATCTATTTAAGTATATGTTTTGTAAATCTATTGTGTGTATTTTCTAAAATTCTATTTTATCATGCATCTGAGCCACCCATTCATGTTTATATATTATTAAGTTCTCCTTTATTGTATGTACTTTTTAAAATATTTTGACACCTTGTACATTATTTGATTTTAAAATATTTATTTTATAACACGTATTTTAACAATTTTGTATGTATATCTCTAGTTTGTTTTTACAAATTATTTTAAATTCATCAATTCATATATTATAAGTTATGTGTTCATTAATTCATCATTATGTTGGAAAATGTCTTATACCTTATTAACTTCTAAATTCTATTTTGTTTTGTATATGTTTTGTGGATTGATTTATATGGTGCCATATATTGTTGTATATCATTTATTTATTGTTTTATTTGTTATATTAATTGTTTTTCATCCATGCTTGCGAGTTTGATTATATTTTTTAGATCAGTTATGCTTAGTTATTAGTTTGTCAATTGGCATTGTATTTTATGTGTGCATATCACCCTAAGTCCTATTTTTCCTTTAGTCTACAAATGTCGCATTATGATTTTTAACTTCATCTTTAAAAAGAACAAATTTTTACTAATTATTATATTCTATTTCAAGTCAAATTAATGCGTTTTAAGCTAGTTTTATAATTATTCATTTAAAAATTCTTTAAAACGAAGGCAATGTTCGATGTTTGGCAATTCGGGGAATCGTGCCCTATCGTGCTGGGTTGTAATTTCTCGCTTGTTCAAAACAATCGAATATCCTTTTAGAATTTCACTCATGTTTTCTAAATTCTAAAATAAGGTAATGTTCAAAGTTTGGAAATTCGGGGAATCGTGCCCTACCGTGCTGGGTTTCGATTTTTCGTTGGACTGAATAATTGGGCATCCTTTTGTAATTTTCAACATATAAACTTTCCGAAGTCAAAATTTATCGTTGTTTTTGGGGGTATAAAGGATCGTGTCCTATTGTGCTGGATGTGATGTTGCATTCCTCCGAAACAAGAGAATTTTGACAACCAACTCGAGCCATTCAAATGCTTCAAAAAGAATCACATTTCAAAAACTCTTTTAGATCTCAGACATAAAGATAGTATTTAATTAATTTGGTACCAATTTTGGGCGTAATGAGGGTGCTAATCCTTCCTCATACGTAACCGACTCCCGAACCAGTTTTCTCAAAATTTTGTAAACCAAAATCGTTGTTTTAGCAAACCAAAAGGTTTTATTAAAATGACCAAATTCTTGGTGATCCAATCACACCTAAACAAAAAAATATTGGTGGCGACTCCATATTTCGTTTTCAAAGTCGATCCCAGCTTTTCTTCAAATTTAAAAATGGTTTCGACACAAGGTTATCGGAACAGTGGTTTCGTAACCACAAATCTGATTTAAAGAGAAATTATTTTAAAAATTATTGCATGGATATTAATATAATAGGAAAATCGTATGAAAATACCGATAGAAAAATTTTACCGATTTAGTGGTTAGTTAAAAAAAGAAATTACTGAAGAAATTGAGAAAAAAACAAGGTATCGAGATCTCGATCTCATAAAACCGAGTCAAAATTTTTTTTATAAATATTTATGAAATGTTAGTGATGTGGTATTAAAATTTTGTTAGGAAATTTTAATGTTTGGGTAGTTAATTAAATGAAAATGACTAAATTGGAAAATGTGTAAAAGTTGCTAGAATGATTAAATAGCTTAAGTGTCTAATGAGAAAGGATTTAAAAGGAAATTAAGCCCAAAATTTATTTGGGCTGGACGGAAAGGGCATGAAATCAGCAGGAAAATTGATGATTTAAGGGCAAATTTGGAATATTGCATAATTAACTAAATAAATATATGACTAAATAGGAAATATTTAGATTTCTCTTCATTTTTCTTCATTCTCACCAGTCAAAACGCCATAGGAGGGGTTTTTTAAGCTGGTATTCAATAATTTTTACACCAAGTGAGTTAACCCTTGCCTATTTCTTGTAATTTTTGTGTTTCTAAGACTTTTACAACTAGGTCCTACTATTAAATTCATTAGTTTTTTATTTCATGGATGAAATTTAAAGTCACCATGGTTGAGTTCTATAATTTTATGATGAAATATCATGAAATTGAAGCTTTAATTTGTTTATGAGATGATTTTATTAGGTAATTTCAATAGAAATTAATTTTTAGGACCTAATTATGAAAATATTTGGAATTAAAGTCTTGTGCTCAAATTATGATTCCCAAAGGTTATAAAGTAGTTTAAAGTGATAGAATAAAGTGTTAATTGAGAAAAATCAGCTCAATTGAGAGGCTAATTGAGTAAGGACGAAATTATTTTTTATTAAAAGCTTAGGGGAAAAATGGTAATAAACAACTTACACTAAAATAGTTTTGGACAGGAGCAGTAGAATAACTTTGAAAAATCACCATAAATTTTGGAAATCGAATTAGAAGATGAACAAAATATAGAATTAAAGCTTATTGAGTCTAGTTTCTCATAGAAGAAATCGTGTAAGCAATGAATTTGTAAATCATGAGATATAATAAATTGTGTTAGACAAGGCTAGAATGAATTCGAGTTCCCCTATTTTGACTTTTAAAAGTCATAAAAAATTGAATAAAAATAATTAGGGGCTTAAATTTATATGTTTAGAATTCTGAATAAGTCTATTTTCAAGGGAAACAAACAAGAACATCATCTGAATCCTGTATGAAAAGATAATTAATTTTTAGTGAAGAAGGGTTAGAACTATCAGACAGTAGAGCAGGGGTGACTTTAAAGAATAAATTGTACTTATTGGCTAAACCAAAAATTCTGAAAATTTTATGGTTAGAAGATATGTGAGTCTAGTTTCAAAGAAAATTAGCGGATCCTGTTCTGTAGCTCAAGATAAAAACAATTTAGTAACTATGACTCAAGTAGACAGCTTTGAATGAACTACAAATAATAGTGGAATTATAGAGAATGTTGCATATGAACATTGTCTAAACCATCCCTTTTTTAAATCTTATATTTAAATGAAAAAAGCGGGGAATCAATTTTTGAAAAATAGAAATATGGAGTCGCCACCGATCCTTTTATTTTGGTGTGATCGAGTCACCAAAGAATTTGGTTATTTTAATAAAACATTTTTGGTTTACTAAAACAACGATTCTGGTCTACAAAAATATGAGAAAACGGACTCGGGAGTCGGTTACGTATGAGGAAGGATTAGCACCCTCACTACGCCCAAAATTGGTACCAAATCGATTAAATGTTGTCCTTATGTCTAAAATTTAAAGATATTTTCTTGAAATGTGGTTCTTTTTCTTTTTGAGTAACCCGAATTGATTGCCAAAAAAAACTTCTTGTTTCGACTTCCGAAAGTTTATAATTTGAAATTTTCAAAAGGATGCCCGACTATTTGGTCCAACGAAAAATCGAAACCCAGCACAGTAAGGCACGATTTCTCGAATTTCCGAACATTGAACATTGCCTCGCCTTAGAAAATACGAGTGAAATTCCGAAGGGATATTCGATTATTTGGTGCAAACGGGAGATTGCAACCCAGCACGATAGGGTACTACTCCTCGAATTGCCAAACATCGAGTATTTCCTTTGTTTTAAAGAGTTTTTGGAAAACGTGAGTGAAATTCCGAAGGAATCTTCGATTGTTTTGAACAAATGAAAATGCGCAACCCAGCACGATAGGGCACGATTCTCAAATCGCTAAACATCGAAGATCGCTTTCGTTTTGAAAGGTTTTTGATAAACATTAACGAAAACCGAAAGGAATATTCGATTGTTTTGAACAAATGAGAAATCACAACCCAGCACGATAGGGCATGATTCCCGAATTGCCAAACATTGAACATTACCTTCGTTTTGGAGAATTTAAAAACATGAGTGAAAACCTAAAGGAATATTCGATTGTTTTGAACAAACGAGAAATCACAACCCAGCACGATAGGGCATGATTCCCGAATTGCCAAATACCGAGTATTGCCTTCGTTTTAAGGAATTTTTAAACGAATAATTCTAAAAATAGCTTAAAACATATTAATACGACTCGAAATCAGACGAAATTAATCAAAAAGATTGGATTTTATAAAACCACATTTCGTAAACCAAGCGGAAAACAACGATATGGGCTAATATATGTATGCATAAAAATACGAGGATGGAAGGATGAAGATAATGCAATTTATTTAATCAACTAACAAACACTTAAGCAACTAAGAATAACTAACTTGGAAGTATAATTCGATTTCAATCATGCATGGAATATAATCAACATGACAATATAAAACAATGAATACAATATGCAACGACAATATGAATGACATAATATGATATGACTACCACTAGATACACATAACAAAATGCAAATCAAAGAGGTGATAAGGTATAAAACTATTTTAAAATAAAGACGAATAAATGGACACATGAAATGTAGGTTGACAAATTCGTATACATAAAAAAAACTGGGGCTAGATATAGTTTTTTTTTTTTTTTTTTTTTTGAAATAGACATTATAGAATGAAAGTTTGAATTGAATTGCATGTAAAATATTTTAAAAACAAATACATTTAAAAGTTGGCAAACTACATGATAATTTAAATAATATATGTACGAAAGAATAATAATAAAAAAATACATGACAAAACATAATACCCAAAATAGATTTATAAAAACATATATACGTATAAATAGCTTTGAAAACAATCATTAAATTAATAATAATATATATAAAATCTTATGTTAGTCTAAAAATTATATATATACCTTTATATCAAAAGATTTAAATGAGAGGCTATATAAAACACAAAAGTAACATAGGATAAAGAAATATTAAAACATAATCATTTTATAATTATAAAGATGGAGTTTCCAAAATAATTTCACATATATATATAAAGAAAATACTTGAATAAATCATAAAGCAAAAAGTATTTTAAAATGAAAAATCTATAAAAGTAACAAGTGTATTGATATGTATACATATAAATTTAAAAGAGAGTACATGTAAATTTATATAGAAATGATGATGTGCATAGGATTAAATTAATTTTATTATAAATTATATAATATACTTAAGAACATGCTTATATATGTAAGAAAACTATAGGTATAAGATGTATAGATTTAGAAATATATATATCGGATATGACAGCAAAAATAGCAGATAATAACAGTAACAACGAAGAATGTCTCCCCCCACTTAAAACACATAGTCCTCGATGTGAAAGTAAAAGGAAAACAAATAGGTGGAGAAAAAAAAAAGTTTAGAAAAACTCCCCATGTAGTTACTGTCGGTTGGCGCACACGGTGGAGAAGAAGATGGCGAAGCGGCAAGAGGTGGAGACGGGGTGGGTGACGTGTGCAATATTGGTTCGGCTTTGGGTTCTCACCATGGTGGCTAAGAAATCGGCGGTGGGTGGTGGAGGAGAAAGGAGTTGGCGGTTATGGAGAAATTTGGGGAAAAAAATGTAAGGCTTGGGGGTTTTATTTGCTGAAAATGGGTGTTTGGCTGCAGGTTTTGGGGATTCTAAGGCTGAAATAGGACTGTTTGGCTGCAGAGATATGACATTCTGGGCTGGAATAGAACTGTTTGGCAGCAGGGATATGGCATTTTGGGCTGGAATAAAACTGTTTGGTACCATGGATAGGGTTGTTTTGGTGCACACTTTCTGTCTCTTTTTTTCTTCGTATTTTCGCTCTATTTCACCTAGATGGAAGAAGAGAAATTTATTAATATTTAACTAAAATAAAATAAAAATAAAATAAAATAATAAATAATAAAAGAAAAATAAATAAATAAAAATAAAAATAAAAAGAAAGATTGGGTTGGCTCCCAACAAGCGCTTGTTTGACGTCGCTAGCTTGACGCCTCAACTAGTATTGGGGCTGTTCCAGCTGAATTCTTTTGTTCTTTTGAGCTTGGAAATTCTCATTTCTTAACACGTCCACCATATTTGGGTTTAATCGTCCTTGCGCCTCTTTCTTTGGTTCCGTATTTTCCTCCAAGGGGCTGATCCCTTTTAAGTCGGCAATGGTCTCATCATTCTCCAAAAATGTGCATTTGAGATGTTCAGGAAGTGGATTTAATTTCAAATCTGGTGCGCTCAAGACTTCACTTGGGTGACTAATAGTGCCATAAACGTTAAACTTCACAATCTCCCCGTCAAACTCCATCGTGAGGGTTCCGCTTCGTACATCAATCTTAGTATTCGCAGTACTAAGGAAAGGTCGCCCCAACAAGATGTCTGAAGACCTAGGAGCGTTATCCTCCTCCATTTTTATCACATAGAAATCTGCAGGGAAAATAAGTTCATTAACTTTTACCAAGACGTCCTCGAGGACTCCTTCGGGATGCACAATAGACCTGTCTGCCAATTGAATAATAACACCTGTCTTTGTCAAAAAACCCGCGTTAAGTGATTCATAAATAGAATAAGGCATTACATTTATAGAGGCCCCTAGATCACACATAGCCTTCTTAATTCCCAAATGGCCAATTTTGCATGGAATAGCGAACATACCCCTATCTTTGCATTTAACCGGCATTTTCATTTGTAGAATCATGGAAACATTCTCACCAACACTTACCTTTTCATTACCTGTGAGTTTTCGTTTGTTGGTGTAGAGTTCTTTGAGGAACTTGGCATACCGCGGAATCTGTCTAATAGCATCTAACAGTGGTAAGTTGATCTCAACATTCCTAAATGTTTCGAGGATCTCCTTGTCTTCCTTACTTTTTCGACACTGATTTAATCGTCCTGGGAATGGAGGTTGTATTTTCGGCAGTGGGGGTTTCGCTCAGATCTGTTCGTCATTTTCTGGAGTTTTTTGGGTGATTTCTTGACCAAGATTCTTGCCAGAAATTGGTTCTAGCACCTTTCCACTTTGCAACGTTACTGCATTTGCATTCTGTCTCGGGTTTGGTTCTGTTTGCGACGGCAGCTTCCCTTGAGAACTCAATTTCTCAATTGACGTGGTCAATTCTCTTATAGATGCTTTCGTTTCTTTTTGGAAATTAAGAGTTTGCTGTTGAAAATCAAGAACATTAGCTGCTAATTTATTGACCAAAGTTTCCAGAGAATTACCTGAATCTTGTGGCTGTTTTAGGACCCGATTTTGGTATGGCTGGCTATATCGTGGATTAGCCCCATAACTAAAATTAGGGTGGTCCCTCCATCCTGGGTTGTAGGTATTGGCGTAAGGGTCGTATTGTCTTTGTGGTGGCCCAGGAAAATTTCCCACAGCATCTAAATGGGCCATAGAATCGTCATACAGACTAGGGCACGCATCAGTCGTATGTTCAGGTGTAGCACATATTCCACATACTCGGGCTGGTTTCGATTTTTCTGTAACAAGGGAATTCACAATATTAGTAAGTCTATCAAGTCTATCTTCAATGGTAGAATTACTTAGCTGGTGAACCCTTCTAGGGGGTTCAGGATTGGCTCGAAATTGCTGAGAATTCGCAGCCATTGTATAGATTAAGTCTCTTGCTTGTTGTGGAGTCATGTTGACTAACGCTCCTCCACTCGTGGCATCTACCATATTCATCTCCATGGGTTTCAAGCCTTCATAAAAATCTTTGGAGCAAAGACTGTTCCGTTATACCATGTTGTGGGCAACTTGCACACAACTTCTTAAATCGCTCCCAATAGTCGTATAGAGTCTCTGCGTCTTTTTGCCTTATGCCTACGATTTCTCTTCTTAACTCAGCTGTTCGTGATGCGGGGAAAAACCTGTTAAGAAATAAACGAGATAAATCAGCCCAAGTTGTAATGGATCCAGGAGGTAAATAAAATAACCATTCCAATTTGAATCTGCTAGGGAAAAAGGAAAAAGCGCGCAATTTAATTTGATCCTCGATTACCCCCTGAGGTTTCATACTCAAACAAACCATATGAAATTCTTTTAAATGCTTGTGGGGGTTTTCATTTTGTAACCCACGAAAAGTTGGCAGTAGCTGAATCAAGCCTGACTTTAATTCAAAATCAGTATCCATAGTAGGATACGCGATGCATAGTGGCGGTTGTTCTGCGGTGCTTGCTTTCCGATTTGCCGAATTATGCGAGCCATAGGTTGAGGTGCTAAATTAGGGTTTTCGTCAACCCTAGTGTTCAGCACTTCTTCAGGAGAATCGACTTCTTCTTCTTTACTTTCTAACGTTTGAGTAGGGTTTTCGTTAACCCTAGACTCTACTTCGTCGTCGATTCTAATTTACAAGCGGTGGATTGCTTTGAGTTCCAACCACCATCGATCGCTTTTTCCTTAGTTTTGTTTCCTTTCGATTAGCTGCATGATCTTTTCGATTTCCGAGTCGAACGCAAGAGTACCTGGAGCAGATCTGGTCATAGAAAACAAAGAAAAACAAGATTAGTATGTTGTCGATCCCCGGCAACGGCGCCAAAATTTGATGCGGTCGTTGAGAGCACCAAAAATGTCCTATTCCCTATAAAATAATGAAAAATAAATAGTAAAGGGGAAGTAGGGTCGAATCCTCAGGGACCGGATTATACGAATGCTTGTCTCTCGAAATCCTGGGCAGAATCGTGCCCAAGAAAACCTGCGTTCCTGGAAAAACTAAAAAAAATAAAAAACAGAATTTAAGAATTGGTTTTGGAAGCGAAAATAAAATAAAAACAGAATTTCAAGTTTACTGAAATTATGATTACGAAAATAATAAAAATAATAAAGAGAGTTTTAAGAGAAAAGAAATTCTTATGGGAAAGTTCCAGCCTCTGGTTGTCTCATTCCGCCTTGGGCTCAATCCTTGGCTTTTGGATGGTCCTTCTCGACTCAAGTAAGCCAGTTATAGTGGAAGAGGACGCCTACGACCACCAGCTCCAAAGATTAGATTTACGATTTTTAGGAACCCGACTCAGCCGATAACCTATGTTAGATCAACGCTTCTCAATGGCGAATCCCACGCCATTTTGTCTCTTTGGCTCGCCAACCTCGATGATAAGTTAACGAACCGACTATGCGATCCTTCCAAAACATACAAAGCGGCGCCTTTGCATATGCTTTGAAAAGCTTACTTCTTAAGGGCCATGGACGGAAGCGTCACCCGAAAGTGAGAAACGATGAATACTTGGCGAGAGAAGGCTATCACGGATTCTAGGCCTCAAGAACCCTTTTTGGGGAAATATTGACAACTTTTGGCTAGAAGGGTTTTAGTGGCTCATGATAATGGTGGGAAAGTAAATAAAATTATGGAAAAGAAATTTTATTGAAAGAAAAATATGGAAAGAACAAAAGACTTTTGGGGAGAGAGTGTTTCTGAGAAAAGGTCCCCAAATAGAGTCACTTCACCCCCTATTTATAGTGCTAGAGAGATAGTCTAATTAAACTTAAATTCTAAAAAGATAAATACATTTAATTAAAGATAAACAAAGATAATTAAAATAAAATCCTAAATTTGAATAATCCTAATAATTATCTTAATATTAATTATCCTAATAGAACAAAATAAAATAGAGTCTTCCAAAATAAAATCTCTTCTATTTGCTTTTAAGTCCTTGTGCCTTCCATGTTCGCACTTTTGGCACAATATTTGTCCCACGTTGCATAGTGGCCCATTTAATCTCCAAATTGACGTTTTTTCCCTTGAATTTACTTTTCGCCTCTAATTTAGTCCCTAAAAGATAAAAAGACATAAATAGCTCAAATTAGTAGGCTCAAGCTCAAAATAAACACATGATTAATAAATAAAAACACGTTATTTTAGAGTATTATCACTTATATATGTAAGAAAACTATAGGTATAAGATGTATAGATTTAGAAATATATATATCGGATATGTGTAGTAATATAAGTAAGTATAAAAATAATTTAAACTTTATGCAAAACATATGTACAAAACATGCTAGAATAACAAAAATATATATACCAAAATACATGGATAGAGTCAAAAATCATTACATACATGCAAATACATTAACTTTGTTGTAACTTATGTATATGTATAATAATATAAAGGAGACAAATATTTAAAGTATGCGAAGTATGATAATAATATTACAAAAACGAATCTACAAGAATGAAGAAACAATTATCAAAATTGATTAAAATGTACAAATAAATAATGATAGAAAATAAAAGGGCTATAAAATAAAAGGACTCGACTAAAATTAAACTAAAACACACGGGGTAATTTGAAAGTAAAACAATAATAACGACAGGGACCCATATGCCATGCGCGCAAGTGTAGAGGGACTAAAACTGGCAATATGCCAAGTCCCAAAGTGCCGCGTTTAAGCGCGGATTTAATTGCAAATGAGCACAAGTCGCGAGTCTAAATTAAAAAACAAACGAAACAAGAATGTGGGCTGATTGAAATAGGGCACAAAAGGGGAAGGATCCAGCTTGCAAATAACCCCTCACCACGAAAACGCGCGGGTCCTAGGGGTGACGAACCGGATCAGGTTGGACCTTGGCTACACGGTACCGTTTTAGAACTACAGAGGCATACTCAAACGACAGCGTTTTCAGATCGCTATAAAGGCTTATTTAAGCCTGTCTGCCGAACTCTAGCCTCTCTTCCCAATCGTCGACCTCAAACTTTCTCCTTCCAGCGCTGATTCATCTTCAACAAATATGATCCTTTGCGCCTTGAGGAATTTCAGCCCGAAATCCTTCCTCCACTTCGATTTCGACGAAGAAAGGAGGAGAAATCCACGGCTTGCTCGCACGGTAAGGCTCCTCTGTCACCGTTCTTTTGTTTATTTTTTTTTCAAAACAACAATGGTGAATGACCTAAACTGGAAACGAAACGATATATAGAAAACTAAAAGGATTCGGGGAAGAAAGAAATCACCTCTGCTTTTTTTGTATTCTTTGTGCGAATATTTTTGTTTGTAAATGTGCGTTTGTATTTTGTAACCCTTACAAAGATTAAAGACTATGGCTTTATAGCCGAAAAAAATCAAAAGAGAAAAATAAAAACAATTTCCTATTGACTGCCATTCTCGCTGCTGTTTTTTGTTTCCTTTCGCAGGTACAGGTGCGTGGCGTGTGTACGAGGCTGTACTGGCGTACAAGGGCTGTTGACGTGGAGGCACGAGCGGCGTCGGGGCTGTACGGCGGCTAAAGGCTGCGGCGCGAAGAGAGAGAACCCTAGGGTTCTAGAGATGTGATTTTTTTGGGGCCTATCGGGCCTGTATTTGGGTCTTGGGTCATTGGGGTCAATTTGATTTTTAGGATATTTGATTTTGGGTTGTAATTAGACAGATAATGGACTGTTATAATTTATTTGGGTTTTAGGTTTATGGTTTTTTGGTTTATTTTTTTGTCTTATTTTGTGTTTGCATGGGCCCGGGCCAAAATTGGTCATTACAAACATGAAATGTATTAAATTGATAATTAAATTTATTTATTTAGATCTAGAAAATTCAAATACGAAGCTAGATCGAGGAAATGAAAAAGTTCGAGGTTAGTAGATTTTTGTATACGAACAAGTATCGAGGTAAGTTCGTGTAACTTGAATTATATTCTTAAATACTTGAAGTGTATGTTATTGATGTGAATATGATTTGAATGTTCATTGTATAAAAATTGATGAAACATTAATATATTTGATAAAAAGGGGAAGAAATCCTGGTTGAATGAAAAGAAAATTCGATGGATCTCTGAAAAAGAATTGACGGTAAAAAAGATCTAGCCCGGACGGGTGATCCTATCCTGATATAGCCCTCTCAAAGAATATGTTTAAAATGGATTTAGCCCGAATGGGTAATCCGAATTAGGTCTCCAATTTAGCTTCGGGTGGTAATTGGATCCAAGCTCATTAGAGTAATTGTAGTTGCAGGGGATTTAGCTTGGACTGGTAATCCCGACAATACTCTATGAGTTTATATTACAAGGGATTTAGCCTGGACTGGTAATCCCACTGTAAGGATGAGGTTCGCGAGATTGTGCTCTCTGAAATGGAAATGTGCGTACATGAATATGAATTGATGGACCCGAAAATTGTACACTAAAAGTGTACCTCTAAAAATCCATCAAAAATTCTGAGAAATTCAACGGGATAAATATGGAAAAATAACAAGGGAATGGAAATCATGGTATTGATGAGCTCATCAATCATGATATATATTATTGACACATAGAAATTATTGTACTAATTTGAATGTTGAGTTTGTGCATGTTAGGGTAATAATGCATTGAATGGATATATGAATGTTTATTGCAGTGTATTGAAAATATTAGGTAAATATAATTCTTACTACATGAGCTTACTAAGCACAAAGTGCTTACCCTGTTTCATTTTCCCCTGTTTTGTAGTGGTAAGAGCTTGGAGGTCGGATTCGGTCGGAGACACATCACACTATCATCCTAAAGATTTCAGTATATAAAGAAACTTTATTTTGGAAACCAATGGCATGTATAAACTAATAAAGTGAATGTTAATGTGAAATGAATGTAAGGTCAGCCATTGGTATGACTAACAAATCTTGGTTTTGATATGTGATGAGATTATCTTATCAATATGCATGAATCTATCTTGAAAATATGTTGAATTGGATTGGTTGATGTGGATTGGTCTCGATTTTAAAATTGCAGGGAATGTTAGATATCTATAAAGAGGTAATATTGAGTTAAAAAAATTTAATTCGTAAACTCCGATAATGCCTCGTACCCTATTCCAGCAACGAATACAGGTAGGGGGTGTTACACATAAGGTTGTTGTAGTAGATGAAATAGGGAGGAAAAATATTAAATTTGTAGAAGGACAAGTCGAGAATAAACATTTATGGAAGCTTCAACATTGTTTGATTGGTGAGACAGCATCTTTTTGCAATGCATATAGCTTATCTGATAGAATTTCTAACTTAGGCCTTGAAGAATTAATTGTTAAGAGAATCAAGGGTAGATATTTCCTTA
Organism: Gossypium longicalyx; assembly: GCA_025698465.1. Taxonomy (NCBI): domain Eukaryota; kingdom Viridiplantae; phylum Streptophyta; class Magnoliopsida; order Malvales; family Malvaceae; genus Gossypium; species Gossypium longicalyx. Next base: position 1,263,767 of record CM046995.1, on the reverse strand, counting down.
TTGAGGTTCTAGACGATGAGCTGATGGAGATCTTAGAGCAAAGGAACTGAGCATATTTGAAAGAATTTTTCATCAATATTGAACCTTAGTCAGAGAATTTTAAAGTCTCGGAAAAGGTAGCTTGGATTGAAGTGGATGGGATTCCTCTTCATTATTGGAATTACCAAACATTAAAAATGGTAGTTGATTTATAGGGTGAGATTATTGCGATGGGTGATAACTTAACAATGGAAAACAATTTTGAAAAGATGGATATATTGATTTTCATGAAGCAAGAACACAAGCTCAATGAAGTGATTATGTTAGAGGTTGGCAGCAAGTTTTTTCCAATCTGTATTAAGGAAAGAGGATTGGTGGAAAAACTAATTGAAAATCATACAAGAAGTGGGGATCATAAGGGGAGAGAAGAAGAAGTAGCTTCGTCAAAAGTGAAGTTGGCAAACAGTTCGGAAATGGATATGTTACCGGAGGTTAGACAAAACGACGGGATTGAAGGAGTTATTGAGAACGGCCTTGAGAATGTAGGAAATGATAACGAGAGAGAAGGTTTGTTGGCAAAAGCAATTAATGTGGAGAAAGAACCTTTTTGTAACGTGTTGACTGTCCTTGTATCAAGGGTGGCAAGTGGGGATATGTCTGATAGGGGCTTTGGAAGATTTGAATAACATGAGATTGGTATTGGCATTGGGGACAGGTCAAGAGTTTAGGGATGATCTTGAAGCAATGGGTGGAAACGATTTGGGCTTTAATGAGTTAGCTTTGCAAGGTTCAAGTATTGTTGATAGCCCAAAGATCAATAGTCCAAATAATATTGAAGGCCCAAAATTCAACAAAGTTTCATCCCACCTATCAGATTTAGAGAGTCAAAATGGATCATTTTGCAGAAGTTGAATTAGGGGATTTTCATCATTTTAGAAAAAAGAAAAAAAATCAAGAAGTTGTTGAACAAGAGAATTCGATCTATGCGAGAGATCCAGGACTCAATGCTCACTTCAAAGGAGAAACAAAAGAGGGACAGGGGAGTAAAGAATCGAAAGGAAAAGGGAATTCCAGGGTTGTAGAAAATATTATAAATTTGTTGTTGTCAAATTCTGACATTAGTAACAAAAGGAAAGTTATTCTCAATGAAGCAAAGAAGACTTAGGAGGTGGGGAAAAGGCTGGGATTCAATGTGCAATGCGATGAAAAGTTGATTATTGAAGAGCTTAATAGGATTGAATGAAAGCAATAGAAGTGTTTCAAAGGCAGTGAGCTGGTGTTTTGCGTTTCTGGTGAGAATTCAGTTTTGTCTATTTAAATTTTATTTTTTTTCATTTAGATTGGAGATATGCATTTAGTAACATGGAATGTTAGAGGGCTGGGTTCGGGGGCCAAAATCGAAGTTGTTAATAGACTGGTGAAAATGCATAGAATTAATGTTTGTTTTATTCAAGAAATTAAGCTGAAATTTGTGTCTGAAATTAAGCTGAAATTAAGATGAAAATTTCGGTTTTATTTTTGCTGCTGCAATTGATAGATTTGGAGGGCTGTTAACGATATGGGATAAGGGGAGTTTTTTGGTCAAAGTTGAGAATTGTGGGAAAAGATTAATTGTAGTTGAAGGAAAATAGGTGCTGAAGGGGAAAGAGACAACCTTGATTAATGTATATGCCCCTAACATCCTTTCGGAACAAAAAATATTGTGGGAAGAGATGATTGGATTGAGGAGTGTGTTTAGTAAAACTTAGATTGTAGGAGGGGCTTTCAATGCAGTGAAGAATAAAAGTGAAAGAATTAATTGTTCGGGCATTGAGAAGGGATCGAAGGAGTTTGGAGAGTTTATTGATAAATGTAAACTGGTCGATTTGTCGTTGGTAGGGAAAAAATTTACTTGGATTGGTCTGGATAGCAAACGTAGCAGACTTGATAGATTCTTAATAGAGGAAAAGTGGTTGGTGTTGTTGAAGGATTTTCAATAGAAAGGCTTTAATAGATCAATATCGGATCATATCTCAGTCGTAGCTTCTTGTGGATGGTAATTATCGACAAAATTCCCTCTAAGGAAGTTCTGGTTAAATGATGGGTGAATTTACAAAATTTTTCTATAAGTTGTCCATGGTGCAAAAGAAAGCCGGAGAGTGCTTCCCATTTGTTCTTCAAATGCAGATATATTGAAGGATTTTGGTTTAAATTTTTCAATTGGTAGGAGATGGTTTAGGAAAAGGTGGATAATTTTGAGGAATTCTTCGAGTTATGTAACAAAGATAAATTGGCCGATAGAATGAAGAGTTTCTGGTTGAATTATTTTCTGTCTTACTGTCAAAGTTTGAAATAATTCAAAATAAGATCCCTTTTCTAAAATCAGAACAGTTTGAGTTTAAAAAAACGAGAATACTTTGTTCCAAAAGAACACGAACATCACATCCAGCATGATAAGACACGATATTCTCAAACTTTTGTACTAAAATCACCTCGTAATTTAGAAAAATTATTTAGAAGGATACTTTAGGCATTTAGACAAATGGGAAATCGCAACCCAGCATGTTAGGGCACTATTTCCCGAATTCCTAAATACGAAAAGTATTACTTCAAAAAAAAAATCCTTTTGGGTATAAATTTCTTTAAAACAGTGATGCATTTGACAGGTTACAAGGTATCAAAAATAATAAAAATCATATACGCTTTAATACAAATATAACCTAGAAGCTAACATCACAACATACATTAATATTTTATAAACATAAATAACATAAATCTTTATACATTAATATTTCATGCGAGAATACAACATAGTAAACAATAAGGATAAGATATATAATCATACTTCATGAAAATATAACTTACATAAATAAATAATTTTCATGCAAACATATAAAATCAATGATAACAAATAACTCGCGCAATGAATTTACATATTTAAACAATTAACACAAACATATTAATAACATATGAACATATATAAAAAAATAAAACTTATGAAGAATCACATATTTGGCACAATGAATAATAAAGGGAAATTTTAAAGTGCTTAATACATACTAAAAACGATGTATAATATATATATAAAATAATAAAACTTTATAATAACATACATACTACATGTTTAATACACATAAATGTAATACTTAATAATAATCTATAAATTTCATAATAGTGTAATAATATATTAATAATATAAATATATATATAATAAAATAACATATAAAATAATAAAATAATAAAATAATGTAATGATAAATGAATTTTAAATATTTAATAATAATATATATAAAAAACATAATGTTTAATAATAATTTATAAAATTTTAAGATTATATATGATAGTATGTAATAAGATATAAATATATGATAAAATATAAAATAAAATAATATAATATATAATGTATATTAAAACATAAGATAAGATAATATATATAATATAAAAATATAAAATAATATATATTAATATATAAATATACTTGAAAATAACAAAAATAATATACAAATAAATAAATTTTTATATGTATAAATAAGTAATAAATAATATTTAAAATAAATAAATTTAAGAAAAAGGATTAAAATTAGCAATGATCAAATCTTTAGGGCTAATTTAAAAATAAAAAAATGAATTTTGGGCCTTCTGGAACGCGCGTTAAAAGTTGAAGGACTCATTGGGAAATTAGCCCTTATCCCCGAAACGACATCGTTCCCAGAATAGGCCTCAAAGGAGCTGTTGGGACTAAATTGAAATAAAATCAAAATGTTATGGCCAAATTATAATAAAGTAAAATGAAATTGCAAATACAGAAAACACGGAAGGACCAATTGGGAAATTATCCCATTTTACGAAAAACACGTGGATCCTCCCCGGGTAATCGGGTCAACACGCGGATCCTAAGCCTCGAAACGATGTCGTTTTGTGCTTATTGAGTTAAGCCAAAACGACGTCGTTTTGGTAAGGTTATATAAGCCAAAATTTACCCCAAAAAAATTCATTGTACCATCCCCTTAAAAAAAACACAAATGAAGGCCTTCAAATGCTCTCCTCTAGGCTCGAATCTGGCCCGGACTCCGGTGGTTGTCTGTCCCACGCGTCACCTTACGCGCCACCGTTCGTAGCGATTAGAAGGTCAAAATCCTTCATTTTTTAAGGTAAATCCTTCCCCTTTTATTCTTAAGTAGTATTTTTTAAGAAAAGGCAAACATCGACTGTTTTACAGTATATATTGCGAATGAAAATAAATAAATAAAAAAGAAAAGTAAAGAAAATAAAAAAAAAATCACCTCTATTCTGTGATTTAAAGTTTGTATTTTTATTGTAAATGTATAATATCCCTCTAGTAGTCTCCTCCTCCCCCTTTTACATCGTTTGATATCCGGCCTTTATAGGCATTATTACAATACAAATCTTTGATATGCCTTTATTTGCTCGATTTCTTGCCATATACTGCTTGTACTGTCCCTTTTTATTTCCTTTTGCAGGTGAGTGCGAAGAAATCTCGACGGAGGTCAGGCGTAGATGGAGGCTCGATGAGGGACTTGCGGCGCGAAGAGCGGGGGCATTGTCTGCTGTTTGCGACACTAGGGGTCACAGAAACCCTAGGGTATCCCTGGTGTTTCAAATTTGGGCCTCTTTGGGCTACTGCTTATTGGGTTTGGGTAGGCTTAGGATTGGGTTGGTTTAGTTAGGTATTTGGGTGTAACGGGTCTGCTGGGTGTTTTGGGTATTACATTGTAATTGGGCTTCGGGTAGACTTTAGGATTAAATTTTGGGCTCTGTATATGAACTGAACAATTTTAAAAATGTTTTCAATTTTACTTTTCATTTGATTTGTTTAATTTAAAATACAGCCCGAGCAAAATATGGTTCATACAGGATCATATCACAGTCGTAGCTTCTTGTGGATGGTAATTATCGACAAAATTCCCTCTAAGGAAGTTCTGGTTAAATGATGGGTGAATTTACAAAATTTTTCTATAAGTTGTCCATGGTGCGAAAGAAAGCCGGAGGTGCTTCCCATTTGTTCTTCAAATGCAGATATATTGAAGGATTTTGGTTTAAAATTTTCAATTGGTAGGAGATGGTTTAGGAAAAGGTGGATAATTTTGAGGAATTCTTCGGTTTATGTAACAAAGTTAAATTGGCCGATAGAATGAAGAGTTTCTGGTTGATATCGATATTAACTGCTTGTTGGACGGTTTGGATTGCAAGAAATGGGCTGGTATTGGATAGTAAGAAGGTGTCTATGGAAAGTTTGGTTTTTCAAACTAAGATGGGAGCTCTGTTGTGGATCAGATCGGTGTATTATGAAGTCAAATTGTAGGAAAGCTTTTGGAGGTTTAGTCCGAATAAGTGTTGTTTTGATAATTGTAAATCCAAATCTGCAGCCGCATTTTGGAGACCTCATCCTCTTGGATGGTTAAAGTTTAATGTGTGTGGGGTGGCAAAAGAAGGTAGAGCGGGATGTGGTGGGGTATTGCGAGATATGAAGGGTGTTGCAAGAGCTTTATTTTCGGGTTCAGTGACTGCTTATGATGCGGATGTGGCCGAGGCCAGTGCTGTAAATGTAGCTCTGGATGTTTTCATAACTATGAATTGGAAAATTTATGATTCATTATTTATTGAAATTGGTTCTTTGGTGGTGTTATCTTGGTGTGTTAACAAGGCAATGAGACACTGGTCTCTTCAAGCAATGTTTGCTGACATCGATAGAGACTTGTTAAATGCGGGAAAAGTAGTATTCTCGATGGCTGATAGAAAAGGCAATGAAATGGCTGCTTCATTGGCGATTGCTGGCGTTAATAGGGAGAATATGTTTAAAGCTTGGTGGTGAGATTTTAGTATTGTTGTTTTTTGTTGCTATGATGATATTGGTTTGCGATTTTTCGCTGCTGAAATTCTGAATTCTGTTTGTCTTTTGACAACAGCACAGTTCGACTGTTGCAAAAAAAATTCTTATGATGATCTATTATATGCACGAAATACACAGACAAATAATAAAAGACTAACATATGGGATGACAAAGATTCAACATGCGTACAAAATACTACGTATGATGCATGAGGAGACAAAGAACAATCAAGTCAGTACCATAAACACATGTAACAAAAATTATGTATGCAGCTTACAAGGTTTTTATTTCTACGAAGGTTTGGGCAAGGTTCTATCCTACGGTCAGTCAACTAAAAAGGCTATTATATGTTGGCTTAATGTTAATTCTAATGCAAAAAGGAACCCAAATTAGTTTACCAATAGCCATGAAGGATAATGTTCTCTTTTCCTCACCCTCTACAAGCTTCAAAAGGAAGGGTTTGATTTTAGGTGGTCTAATTTTCGATACAATGTTGAGTCTTTGATATTTTATACAATGCCTAGAACTACTCATAGCCCCTCATCAACCTTTAAATAAGAGGATAATGCGCTTCAGTACACTCAAACTCACGTCTTCTTGTACTGGCAACAATATCAATACTAACTGAACTAAGACTCAATCAACAATCATACATATTTACAAACACCCTAAATGTCAAAAGTTAAGTTCATGGTTCGACTTGCTATGTCCTTAATGGAGTCGCCAAGCTATCATAACGTGCTAGAGAATTTTGACAAACTATAAAAAGAATGGAGGTCCTTATTTGTAAATCCTCAAGTTTAAATTTCAAAGTTTGAAAGAAATTGAAACCTTAGGGACTTAAAGTTGTAATTTAATAATGCAAAACCCCCTTAAAAACAAATTAAATACACGAAACCCCTTTTACCAAATTTTTCATTTATTTTTCCTACAAATAATATCCCCCAAAACTTCTCACTTTACATATTATAATATGTTAGTTTTCTTTGAATTTTACATGTAATTTATTTAATACTAAAATTATATATATAATATTATAATGTAAATATTAAAATATGTTACAATTATTTATATTTAACATTTTGATGAAAGATAAATATTAAATAAAATATATATCGGTTGGCCAACTGCAAATGCCTATGGAGTTTAGTTCTAGACTTGTGGTCTATATCTTAGTACATGTACGTAACTTGGAGATTACTAAAATAAATAATGGCTCGATCATATCACAGGCTTACGACACTCGATCTTGTCGTATGGTCACCCAAATATATTCCACTGAATTGCATATTCACGAGTAAAGCATCCTAGACAAGTGAAGTCATAGGAAGCAACCTGGAAGCACCCACGGTTCACGAACGACCCTCAAACTTGCACCATCCAGCTAGTCACTGGGTGACCAACCACCCACATGTTTTATCTCCCATTAGGTCGATCACTAAATAGTGGACTCTTCATTAGGTCACGCACTTATTTTCAAGAGAAAATCATTAAGAGGCCATTAAGATTAATAATCTCATATTATCTTAACAAAGAGAATGTTGTACTGCACCTGACAACAAGCAAGGTGTAACAGCCTTGCTACCTAGTCAGCCACACGTTCGCCATATCTCGAAGTTGTTAACGACGTAACACTACCAAACAAAGGGATCTTCCTCCTATATATAATCCAACACACGATGATAATGAAATCTTCTCTCCCTTTCAACAACCTTAAGCATCCAACCCAGCACACAATCTCCCTTACCTACCTTAAGCTCCCGTCTCCTTACTTCTCCCTACCGACCTCCATATCACTACTGCCATCTCTTTCTATCTTCTTCTTTATTGAACACTTGTACCAACAAGTATACATTGATTATATATCAAATATCAAATACAAACCCCACGTTATAAATAGTTGCATTACTTTAAAATTTTTAATAATACAAATATATAATTTTTTTAATAAAAATAATTAATTTATTCTTTAATTTAACAGATAAATATTAATTTATTTTTTTTTTTTTAAATGACAAAATATAATCTAACTATCGCTATACTTTTACTCTTCCAACAAGTTCCAAGATGAATCAGCAAAAGAGACAAAAACCCAAGCCCTAAAACCAGGAATTCCCCTGTTTCCATACAGCTTTAATGCTGTAGTAAGAAGTAACAGTAAAGCCCCTAGCAGACGATGCCCTTCACCAGTACTAATATAGTATTACTTATTGGTCCTTTTTCATGGAACTGTATATGAATAATTGATGAAAAAAGAATAGTTCACAAAAAGTTTGGCAGCAATAACACTGTTGTTGTTGCTGCCAAAACCGGGTCGAACACGTGGGTCTTTGTCAGTGAACACATAATGGCTCACACCTATCTGCATAGAGACAAATTAAATGAAAATTCTAGATTTCGCCCCTCTATTATATTTAAATTTAAATTTTTATATAATTTTTAGTTTTTTAATAAAAAAAATCATTGTCAAAATATTAATGAGACCAGTTGAGGTGGTAAGCAATTTGGATTAAATAATATATAAATATTGACATAATGTGTAAAGGTTTGGAGCAATTTGATAGAATGTGTAAATTTTAAAGATTAACATTGTAATTAATTTACTATAAAAAAATTTAAGAGGGATCAAAGTGGTATATAAACCAACTTTTATATAAATGTTTATCACGTTTGATGATGGAAGTGGAAATGAAAAGAAATGAACCAAACCTATGATTAATCTTGGTTTTCAAAAATGCAATGATACTCCATAAATGATTTGTTTGCCTATACAAAACCAGATGCCAACATATAGAGCTGGCATGTTGAATGTGGTGGTCATTTTGACTGCTTCTTGTCCCTATTTCTCCACTATTTTTATTCACAGCTATCGATAGTTTTAGATTTTGTATAAAAAAATTAGATAATTTGTTAAATATGAGTATTTTTTAATCCGATTAATTTTTTTAGAGTTCTTGATTGTTCTTTTCAATAATGATTTCTTTGGGATTTAAATTTGTATTCATATGGAAAAACTTGAATTACCCATTTTGAGGAGAGGATATAATTGTGAAGATGAGAAAGTGCAATTATTTACTTAAGCTCAATTGAATACTCACTCGATATACTTGAATGAGGCGGGGATTACTACGAATATCTCTACTCCACAAATATTTGCAGCCGTAGATGTTGGTTATATTCATAATTACTTCGCATTGTTTCATCCTATTTTTTCAATATTAATATTATAAAAATATTTGACATTGGTTGTGTCTATGAACCAAGATGAAAATATTCAAAAACTTGATAATGATACACTAAAAAGGATTCCATGGATACAAGAGAAACCCCATAGCTGTAGAACCATTGAATCAGTACAATACTCAAGGGTAAGACCTAAAACGAAACACTTAGACATAGAGCCCAACAAAAAATGAAGATGCAACAGTTGTTTTCAAGTCAGGGACTACTGAGTCACTGTGGGAAGCAGTATTTCATGCATGAATTATTATGACTGAGAAACAAAAAGGAGTTAATATATAATTTGACCCCTGAACATGTTTATTTGTATTTAGTTGGTCCTTAATTTCTTTTTGGAATTCTGCTAATCAAGTTAGTCCCTCGGCACTAACACCCATCACCCTTGAGATAGTTGTTCCCTTAACATATTGGCTAGAAATAGGGATGTTCATAATTCGATTAAAATCGAATTAACCGACCGAACTAATCTAGTTCGATTAATCGGCCGGTGGCTGAATTTAGTTTGGTCGAAGGTCGGTTAATGGGTTTTTAGAATTTCGATTATCAATTAATTCGATTCAAAATCGGGTAATTAATTGAATTAACTAATTAACCAAAATATTTGTTATTTTCAATACTTATGTGGTGTTTCTAATGTCTTTTTTGTTGTTTTTACCTCCATTTAAAATTTTTCGAACTATTAAATAAAAGAAAATGAACATCAGCAATGTATTTTTATTTGTTTTATACTTATTTTAACCAAAAGACAAAAATATATAAATTTCGGTTCGGTTAATGGTTAAAAACGCCACGTCAATGCAAACCAACAGTGTTAGCGCAAAGAGACCAACATAGTCGACGGAATACAAAGTTCAGGGACCATGTAGGTAAAATAGTCAATTTTAGGGGTCAAATTGTATATTATCCCAACAAAAAACAAAGATCCCTTGAAGTTAGAGAAGCAGCTGTCAAATACACACACTATTACAACAACAATACTATGTTGATGCACTTGTGGAATAATCAAAGCCTTTAAACACCTCTAACTAGTCTTTACAATGAAAGGTACACCAGCCTTTTCATGGCTGCTCTGCTCTGCTCTTACCCTCACCTCTCACTACTCATTTTTATTTTTGCAATTGCAGGGTGTACTACTATTCCTTGAACAAAGCCGATGCACTGCCAATACTGCACACATTTTTCTCTCTTTTTTTTGCACCTTTTCTTTTTAAATTATTATTCTTAAAATGAAGTACCTGTGAATAGTTTCAGTTTACCGGCTTGACTTATGGAAGTAGAGGCCCTTTATCTAATAGGAAAAACAGGCGTTTTTGTCTCATCCTAAAATCACAAATTTCACTTACATTTTCTTTTTTTTCCAATTTCGTCCTTATTTTTGAGGGGCTAAATTCGATTTTAAACTTTTAAAAAAGTGTTGGAAAATATTGGCTAAAATATTGGTTTTTTTAAAGATGATGTGGCAAACTACATGATAATCCGCGTATTTTTAACTAATATATGATATTATTTTATCTTATATGTTATATTAATAAATAATTTATAATTTTTTTAAAAAAATTTAACAAATGAAGTCATATTGATATGTTTTAAAATTCAATGTGTTAGTATTTCCGTTAAAAATGTAATTCGACATATTTTAAACTCTTTTTAATAAAAAATTGATGTCCAATTTAACTTTAAAAAAAACAAAAAACAAATAAAGACTAAATTAATCAATATAATTTTATGAAAATATTTAAACATCAATAATCATTTTTGTTAACTTTAAATTTTTCTAAATGAAAAATTAATTTAAAAAATAAGGTTTTTTTTTTTTTTTTAAGATTTAAGGAAATAAGTCGATTTTTGAGAGAGTATATGAAAGTGCGTCTAACTGGACGAGCTTTCTACTTACATGTAAGGAAAAACGAGTCCAGCTAGAAATATTTTTTGAAAATTCTAAAAAAAATATGCTCAAGTTGATGATCTTTCATGCTCTCTTCAAAATCGACCTATTTCTCTAAATTTTCAAAAAAAAAAAGACCTACTCGACATATATTGTTTATTTAGCTTAAAAGAATACCCATTTAGCAACTACAATTTTACTTTTAAATAAAAAATGTTGAGTTTTAAAAAAAATCTAATGAATATAAAACCATAATTTGACCATAAATTATCAATTAGGGATGATAAAAACACCCGGATGACCATAAATTATCAATTAGGGATGACAAAAAAACCCAAATCAACACGGTTCCAACCCAATCCAATGAACTCAAATATTTTATTTTTCAAATCAAAAATTTGGTTCTAACCTAATTTTTTAAATCGAATCGAATTTTAGTCAGACCAAGACGAAAAAGTCCACCCATCCGAAGATAATTATGGAAATACCTTTTTATATATAATATAATTTTAAGATATATGATAATTAAATTCTCTATTATGCCTAACATTTTGCTTTCCCTATCTGCCAGTCATTCAAGACTCAAGAGGCTACTAAACATATTTGCTAGCAACACGTAACATAAAACAAAGATTTCACAAACCATAAAAATAAGAAGTCACTTTCAAACCAAGTCTAATTAATTGACCAAATGTTGTTCATTTCAACCACATATAATACATTAGCTTAGTAGCTTTGATGAGCTTTACAACAATAAATATGATCAGTCAAGTAGCCTAGCCTAACCTTCTTATATACCGGCATTTCGGTACGCCCTCGAATTCTTTTTTTCATCGATTTGCCTACAGATAATATAAGATGGGGGTGGCATGGTAATAAGCTACCTTTCGGTTCTGCAGTAGAAATGGGGGGTGTTCGGGTTCATGATCACAGGGGGGAAATGGTGTTGGAGGAAAGTTGCGTTGGGAACTCGGAGTTGGCCAGCAGCAGCTGATGGTGAAGTAATTATTGAAGATGAGAATCCTGATGATGCTGCACTAGGGAAGAGTGACATTTCTTTTGTTCCACCATAAGGACCTTGGATTTGCCATGGTGGGGAATCTACTTCTATCCTCTTCTCTATTGCTCTTTCCTGTAAATAAATAAACAAAAACCGTAAACTGACACCGTTGTTTCGAACTACAGGTAGGAAATAGTTTTGCAAATTTGGGGTTAACCAAAGAGATGTGGAGCTTATACCCTATAAACTGGAAAGAAACTGGGGTTTGCAACATTCCAATTCGGAACGTGCTTGAATGCTGTTGCTTGGCCAAGACTAGGTTGAACTCTCATTGTTGCCGGAGCAGAGTTCTCGAACTGAAACGGGCGAATATAAGCAACCAAATGCATCCTTCAACCAAAGAACTGAAATAAATTTTAAGGATGTAATCAATATTACCCTTGCTCCACTCGCAACAGGCAAGCCATCATAGCTGTGCTGGAAAGGAAAGTTGCTTGAATTTTCATTCTCCTTTTGGAGATTGGACGTACAAGGGGGTGCTATGCCCAAGTTCAAGTCAAGAACTCGATTCTGGTCTGTAACAAGAGGACCAGCAATTTAGAGGACACTAAAAAATTGTTTAAAATATATGCAGATTGAAGATGACAATTCTCAAAACAAAAAAGTACCTCCGTTTTCAGATTCGGAGATTAGTTCCCCCTCGTAGGTGCTTGGTTCAAAGTTGGTGACCGCTTCTCTTCCATTACATTTTATAGCAGCCTTATCATAAGCCCTGATATTCAAACAAGAACAACATAGATCGAGCTGGTTGAGAAATCAAAAAATTGGTACTATTACAAGAAAATTTATGATCTACACACCTTGCGGCTTCTATTTCACTATCGAATAGCCCAAGATATATATACCTGCAAGAAAAGAATTATGATAAACCAATCAAAACCAAGTTTCCAACAGTTACCAATTCATAATTCAACTTCTTAGTTTAAAGTCACCACTTAAAACAACATATCGACCAAAAAACTAATACCATTTTAGACTTTTTTCTCTCGCATATTCAGAGGATCATGCTCGATACAATACACCATATTCATATTCTACCAAAGATTTTATAAATAACAAAATTTTGAGTGCTCGGACTTTATATATACCAAAGCTATATATAATAAACATAATTAAAGATCAACACTAACTAAATGAAATTAAGGTAATAAATTAGCAAAATGAAGCTTACTTCTTGCCAAGAAGTTGCCCCATTCGAGCCTCCCATCGGCCGCATTTGTGCAACGTAACGCCCCTGTATTTAGAACTTCCTCTTGAAAAACCAGTGCTCTGCCTACGCAGGATATGCACAAATTCTTCTTTTGTGAAATTACTCATCTACAAAAACAGAAATGAATCATTCAATTGAATTTAAAAGTATTATTTCAGAAGGCATAAATTAAGTTCATTTAATCACATTTAAATCCCTAACCTGTTTAATATCATCATCATAATCACTAACGTTAAAATTAATATCTGCATCGGTTCCTCGAAACTTGATTGCAGCTCGATCATATGCTCTGTTAAAAATCAAAATAATTAAAAAAAAACCAAAAATTTCAAAAATATATGACCAAAAATGGAGAAGAAAATTTTACCTTGCCGCAGCATGTGCTGTATCAAACCCACCTGTAGAAATAAACAACAACCCAGATTTTTTAAAGATTTAAAGTTTAAAACCCATCATTTTCAAAGCTTCAAAAAAAGCAAAAAAAAAAAAAATTGAGAATAATGGATCGAATTCTCCTCACCCAAGTACACTTGTTTCCCACAATCCCTACATTTTTAGAAGGACAAAAAAATACCCAATGAGGAAAAAAAAAGTTTAAACAGTATAATTAAGCAAAATGAGCTAATAATACCGCATATATGTATGTATGTATGTATGTATGTATGTATGTATGTATGTATGTATGTATACACACATGTATATATAAATTTACCAAATATGAGATTCCCATCGTCCAGTTCTACGATAAAACGTGACGCCACGATATTGAGAGCTTCTAGAACGGGGACCACGTCGACTCTTCTTCACTTGTTGCCTTAGCTGAACTTGCTGTTGATGCTGATGGGGTAAGATCCTCGGCTCCGCGGCTACTTCGCCGGAGCCGGCGAGATCCAGCCATCCCGTTGACTTCCAGCCATTTCCTTCAACGTCGACCGGGAAAAGCGGGATGGTTGTCCGGTTGTTGTATTTATCCTGTTCTTCTTCTCGGCTGGCTTTGAGGATGTCGAAGGAGTAACCGAAAGTGTCGGTGGCAGCCGCGTTGGAAGAGGAGTCATCGTCCCCGGCGGTTGTCGCTGTGTCGGCGTTGACGACGGAGGAACAAAAGCTCCCGCCGGAACTATCCATTTGGTTGTTATTATAACCGGAAAAACCTCCGGCCATTGAATTGTCATCACCATCGGAAATAACAGTCAAGTTAAGATCCAGCACCATAACTAAAGCTTTAAATAAATGGGGAAAACAAAGAAAGGATTCAAAAGGGTCAAAAATAATGGAAAATATGAAGTGTAAAGAAGAAATGAAGTGTGGGTTTGAAGAAGGAGGAGAAGGATATATCAAAGGAAAGCTATGGAAGGATTCATTTTAGGCTCTCTTTTTTTTTAACAAATGGTTTGTGATTTGTGAAGGAAGGTGAAAGATGAAGCAAGCAACAAAGAGAAAAAGGAGAAGGGACGCCAGAGGGGTCCCTCAAAAGGGAACGATGGGACGTAAGAGGGAACAAATAGCTACCTATTTTGCCATTTTTGATCATCCTTTTCTTTTTTTCTAAATTATATTACAAAATCAAAAATCAAAATCCCATTCCATTGTTGCTTTTTCTTTTGAAATTCGCTATAAGCCAAGTGTTTTTTTAGGGTTCAATAAATTATTAATAACTTAAACACTTTCAAAATTTATAAAATTATAATTAAATTATTTAAAAAATTATTTAAATTATCGAGTTGTTAAGTTTTTTTTTTAAGTTTGACCCTACGACTTTAAGTATCGATGCAATAATTGATACAATAGATTAATACCCATCAATGAATAAAAGTTTAAATTTATCAGTATGATAATTAGTGTCGGAGAAAAAATTAAACTGTGGAAAAGAAAGGGGATGAGAGATTTTAATTGATATAGATAATGCGAACAGAGAAATTCATACAACAATAATTTTAACAATCTGACGACTTAAATAAAAACTTTTAAATATCGATAAAGTTTAACACGTGTAAATCATATTTTAGACCGATATTAAATAATTTAATTTCCATTTTAATTAAATTTTTGGCTTGTTTTATTTATTTCAACCCTTTTCAATCCATGATGTGTCATCGATTTATACGATATAAAATTTTATTATTTTAAAATAAATTTTAATATTTTTTCATTTAATTATTTTTAAATTTTATACAATTAAATTTTAATGAACATAATTAATAATAATAATAAAATCTATATTTAAATATAAACACATTGGATACATGTAATCGAGGTAAATATGAAATATATTTTAAAAAATATTAATAAATTCAAAATAACATAAACAAAATATATCAATATTAATATCAAAAATTAAAACGTTACATTTATCAATACAACGGTAATTATCTTAAAATTTGATTATGCTTTCATTTAAAGCCTACTTCGGGAGTTAGATGAGATGATAAGAGTCTCTCATACTTTAATCAGTGGTCGAGAGTTTGATCCTTATATTAGGTATGAAGCAGTTTTAAAACTTATAATTAACATTTACTCTTTAATGAACCTATAAAATATGAATGATTAATTATTAGGCTCGATTCGATAATTACATTAAAAAATAAAAAATATATTTTAAAATTTGAAACTAATTTTTATTGTAAAAAAATAAAAGTAATGATTATTTATTTTTCACTTGGATTGCATTAATATCGAAATGCAAGTATTGTCAGGAAGAAAGAAAGATATTTAAGAAAAAAATATTTAAAAAAAAAAAGAAATAAAAGAAGGAAATCGAGTGTGACTAGACAATCACTAGGCCTAGGCTAAGCCACTATTGCTATAGAAACCGTCCCCCACGGCCCCACACTCCACCGCCTGCCCCTTATTCGACAAGTGTCCTTCATCTACTTCGTTTCCTCTTAGGTTTTCAACGGCCATGATTCAACCTTCCATATATTATTTTTTTTGTTGGATCCAGCAGTAAAAATTTCGATATTAAATTAATTTTATTTAATTATAAAAAGTTAGAAAATTATCATGGAATTTTTTTAGTTTATGAATCTTTGGGTGTTTCCGTTTCCATGGTAATCAATTGATGACAGAAAAAAATAAAATTAAATAATTAAATAATTACTTCATAATTTTTTATAATTGAATAAAAAAACATAATTAGGTTTTTTTTTTTTTTTAAGTTTCACTAGTACAAGACATGGTACAATATATAATATAAATTGTAAGAACAAGTACAACTACATATCAGATAAACTACAATATTATGTAGAAACAACAAATACGATACACAACATACGGAGAATCAGATAAAATTCAAAAAAAAAAAACAACAACAACCAAAACAGAACCTATATAAAACTTACGCATGGTAAGAAAGAAACCCACACATTATAAATATAAATAGTGAGACTCAAGCTTGAGCCTTCTAGATCTGAGACGTCAACTTTTGTCAACAATACTTTAAGTTAAAATTTAAGTTTAAATATTGTAAATAAATAAAAATTATACTAAAAGTTTAACTCAACTCGACAATCGTATATCAAGTAAAAAGTAGCTGAATTTTATGATAATAAAGAGTGTGAGTTCGAAAAAAATACCCATGAGTTCAAACTACATGTGAATATTAATGTTTTTAATTTTTTGTAAATAATAGATTCAAATTTATTATATGTTATGATTTTTAATTTTTTTTATTTACTACATTTTAGGAATTCAAATAATAAATAAATTCCAAATTTAAAATTAAATTTATTTTTCATTTAAGTATATTTATTGTATAAGCCTAACCTCATTAAAACATAGATGTTAGCATTTACTGTAGTTTTACATGTTATTTTATATATATAATCGAGGGTAGGGGCGTAGATATTAAGGATTTAATTTAAACATTTATACCACATAATGTAATAAATGTTTATATGAGTAGGTTTTTGTAAGTTTGAGATTTTTTGGTGTACACAGTTAAATTATTGCTGATACTGAAATTCAATAAGGAGGATATAAGAAGGTAATGATAGTGGTGATTATGAAATTAGCTCATCTGTGATAAACGGAGAGACGAAAGAATTGAGAGAGGAAAAATAAGAGGAGGAGGAGACAGGAGAGGGATAAGTAAGTAGGTGAAAGACTTAAGCGACGAGAAGAGAGAAATTCAAACATAATACTATGTGATCCCGTTTTCATATTTTCCTTGTTAAGGTAGTATAAGATTGTTATGCCTCAATGATTCTCATGAACAATTTGTAGCGAGTGGCTACTGGCTCCTCTGTTAGTGATGTGAGGTACGCAAATGGCGAGTCATGAATTATCAACTAGATGGTCAGAATTGATGGTACAAGATGGAGGGCCATTATCGAATGCCACTTCTCGTGCATCGTGTGTCTAAGCTGGGATAAAGGTATAACAATTATATATAGTATTTTATATTTAAATATTGATGATTTAATAAATTTTATTACTTTGTATTTATACATTTCACATAAACTATATATATAAGAATAGAAATTAATCTTTTCTAGTATGGTTTGCATTTATAAAATAAATTCAGTGGTTGACTATTAAATTATCAGTAAAAGAGTGTTTTTAAAATAAATAATATTTAATGCACTATTGATAAATAATAACATGATACATTGTTAAAAACAATAAAAAACCAGTTGAAGATTTATAAATAACTTTATTTAAACATAATTAAATAATCATAACAATTATAAATAAATATTAACAACTCTCAAATTTAGGGTATTGGGTTTAAGTTATCGAGTTTAGGGTTTAGGGTTTTAGCATTTATTTATAAGTAATTATTATTTAATTATGTTTAAATAAAGTTATTAGTATTTATTTATAAGTTCTTCAAACTATTATTTACTTTATTTAATGAATATATGTTATGTTATTATTCACTGATGATGCATCAAATATTCTCCCTTTTAATAGATCATCTCTTTTCTTTTCATAAAAAAAATCCTAGCGGCTCAATTTTTAAAATTAAACCTTTGCTTCGACGACAATGTCTCGAGCCTTTGGGTTGGTTGGTAGTCACAGTTTCTTCAAAAATAATTATTTATTCACAGTTTCATTCTGTTTTTAATTTCAATCCACATTATCGTGGTTTTGTCCACAATTTCATGATTTTATTTTATCCAAAGTTTCTTGATTTTATTTTGTACACATTTTTTGTGGTTTTTATTTTTCCCAATGTGTTTTCTTTGAAAGCAAATTGACTTTATTTATACTTTTAATTTTTAGTCATGTTCTCGTTATTAGACGCGATTTGCCAATATAAGGGTTCGTCATATCTATTAGGAACCATTCTCGAAAGGTTTTATAATGATACATCATTGCGACGATGTCAGTGATAAATTTGAGATGACGAGGACGAAGATAAACCACATGAGACTTGTCCTTTCGTGCATCACTGATACAGTAGGTCTCTTAAGGCTTTTGACATATTTTTTTGTAGATTGGGTTGATTTGATGATGGCGGTGCTAGGATGCAAATTTCAGCGATCTAATCAAGTTGATACATCTCTGATTAATTTCTGAATTATTTCAGTGTCGCAGTTACTTTCAAATTGTCTTTCTCTTTTTTTGAGATTATTGTACAGACATGACATTTGTACATTAGTTTGTAACGATTTACTTATCGTTTGTATTATTGTTGTTTATAATTTCTATTAATAATAGTATTTAAATATATATTATAATAATAATTTATGTATTTGAAATTGATAGAATTATTATTTTAAAATTTTCAAAAAAATAAAAACTTAATATTTAGAATTATTTAAATTTAAATTACATCTCATTTATGTTTTTAATAATTAATTTTGTTTAAAATTATTCCAATCATTTTATTAATAAATTTCCAAAAAATCACAAAAAAAAAAGTTTTACTATTTTTCGAAATTAACAAAATTTCTGTCTCTTCTTTAAATGAATAAAATGAAAAAAAGAAGAAGAAAATAATAACAACAATAATAACAATAATAGAAATAGTTGGGCATTGTCTTAGGTTTGAAAGGGCAGCATCCCTACACGTCGCCCACTTTTTAAAATGGCTCCACCTGTCCCATACATTGCGGGTCTAACCCGAGACCTAATGGGTCCACCCGAATCTATGCCCTAAACTCAGCCATTTATATAAATACTTAAAATAAATTTATTTTACTCAAATTGAAGAATAAATATTGTTATTTGGGGAATTTCCTAAAAGCTTAATATATTATTTAGTATCGGAGTTTGATATTCTTTTATAGTGTTATATTTGTGTTATTTTTTGGTTTAATTTAATATACGTATTTGATTAAAGTTATAAGTTTCGGTATTAAAAAATATTAGTGTTAACTTTTCAGTGTTTAATTCAGATTTTATGATTAATTTGATAGAAATTAATTGCTAATAGATTTTAATTTTTCGTGATTTTGTTGATAGAATAAATTTATTGTTAATTAAGAATTTGTTTTGTCACGTACAGTTTGATGAATGTGATTTAATTTGAATTTTAGGATTAATTTTATGGAAATTAATTAATAATGTTATTAACTAATTATGAATTTTCATCAAATTAGTTATAAAATACGAACTAAGCACTAAAAAATTAATATTATTATCTTCATCAAATATAAGTATTCTATCCAATTAAAAAAAATAATACAAATATTACATTAAAAAACGTGCCAAACTTATATACCAAATAATACAATAAGTCTTTCCCGAGTAAGCCTCTAACAATGGGTATTTACTAGTGGTAAAGAGAATTACTCATAGTCTCTCTTCAACTTTTAAATAAAAAAATAATACGTTTCAACACACTTAAACTCACACTCTCTTACACTGATAATAATATTAATATCATCTAAATTAAGACACAATCGAATATATATATATATATATAATATTTATATTAAAAAAATTGTCATTTTCAAGACGTAAAAATAAAATGCTACGTGTCCTCGGCAGATGCGGAAGAAAGAGGGAGCGAATAGCAGCATGTGCCTTTTTTCTGCATACCCCATTCCATGTGCTTTCATAACCACATTCCTTGATTTCATTAATTTTTAATTAATTAATTTTACGATGGTTTTAGATGGACGGTTAGATGCGGTACGGTGTCTTTAGTTTACTTTTTGTCTTACGCTATAGTATTATTACAGTATCTAATTTCACCACTACTGTTATTTTTATATTAACTGTATATAAACGCATCGCCCATCCAAACTCATCATTAATTTTAACGGATGAATAAAAGATTTACAACTAAAATTAAACCGTCATTTTTTAAAATTATTTATTTTAACACATTTAAATAATTTAAATCGATTTAATTATTTAAATTCTTTTGTTTAAGTGTAAACTTCATAAAAAAATAGAATAATTTAATTTCTAATTTTTTTATGTTAAATACAGTTATTAGTTATTATAAATAAATATTTAGTTTAATGAGAATATTTTCAATTAATAGAATAAATACCTAAAATGCCTATGTATTATAAGGTTAGAAGCAATTTATTATTTTCCATCAATTTTATTCCTATATTATTAAAAAGTAAATAAATAAGGACATTTGATGATAGTGATAACTATTTTAATTAATAAATTATAGGATAACCAGTAATTTAATCCATATGAAAATAACGAGGTAATTTGCAGATAATAAGTACAATTTTTTTTAACAATCTTATTATATGTTTTGATCATATCTGTTCTTTTTTGCACAATGTCTAAAACTACTCATAATCCTTCTCAAACCCATAAATAGGAGGATAATGTGCTTCGGCGCACTCAAAACCACGTCATCCTGTATTGACAATAACACTCACACCTAATGAGTTAAGATTCAATCGACAAAAATAACAAATCGAAGTGCTTTTTGGTTGAAAAATATAAATTTTACTTAAATTACATATATCTAACCCATGTTTGATGTGAGATAGAATAAATCACATGTTTTCAACCTTTGGCATTATAGGTAGGGTGTTGGATTTTATCTACTTTTCTTTAACATTTAATTGAATTAAAGTAGGCATTACCCAAAGTTTGGTTTCTAATTAATAAGAAACAATAAATGAATTGGATTTAATTTTGTTATTGAATTTTCACTTATTTTTATTTTTATTGGAAATTAATTTTATAATTTAATTAGTATAGTTCTTATCATGTTTAGGTTAAGTTAATTTTTGGGGTTAAATTATAGAGTAAATTTAAAGTTTTTGTGCATTTTGTACTTTTAAAATTTAATATTTTTATTTTTATTTTTATTTTTATTTTTAGGAATTTAGTCTCTTTTTTTTTCGAATTTAAAAAATTCAAATTTAGTTGTTAACGCTAGTAAATTCTTCTATTAAATTTACAAGCATGATGTTTTAAAATTAAAAGAAGGATTAAATCATAACTTAAACTATACGTGGCCAAGCCACTCCGAAATAATCATCATATAATGATTGTAAGACTTCATCCGACGGCTACATGAAAAAGTACCTACCCACTAGTCTTGAGAAAGCCATTAATGCTAACCCATCAGCTACCTTTTTAAAGGTATGAGTAACTTTAACCATCCAAGGGAATTGCAATATGTTCTTAATAGTACGTGTCACAGCTAAGTAATGCTGATCAACTACATTTTCTTGAATTGCCTGAATAGCTTCAGTGCTGTCCAACTCAAGAATTATTCGTTTTAGCCCAAGGTTCCAAGCAAGTTGGAGACCTTCCAAAGCTCCCCAAAGCTAGTATCGATAACTGAGCAGCGACCAATATTCCTTGAGAAACTAGAAATTCACGTCCTATGTTGATCGCAGATCAAACCACCTACAACAACATTCCTGGACACCTTGAAGACTGCACGATTAGTATTCACTTTATTCACTTTATGCCACTCATCATCTGGTAGAACTCTGATCAACTTACAAGTTTTAATTTTAACTTTAGAATGCTTAGAGGCTCCTATCGATCCAAAGTTTGAACAGAAATAACTTTCCCTCGTACGGTAACTCTTTTTCAAAACACCTCATTCTCAACAAAATTTGCATTAAACACATAATTGTTACTCATCCAAAGCTGCCAGCAAATTATAACACCAAAAAGTACCTGCCAATCAGAGGGACTGCATGCAAAATGCTCAGAATCAGAGATATTTATTTCCAACCAACTTCCAAAACTGACAGAGAAGAATTTGTCTCTCTTTTCCGGCTTGATTATCGAGCACCAAGTTGCTACAATTGGTGTGTATAAACGCAACACATGCTCAATGCTTTCCGAAAAACTTCTACAAATCATACACCTTGCATCTAGGGTAAGATTTCTTCTCCTTCGGTTGTCATTGGTCAAGGCTTTATTTAGATAAGCAAGCCAAATAAATACCCTTACCTTTTGAGGTCCCGAAATAGACTAAATCTGGTTCCAAATACTACTACAAATATCCTTGTCGATATCACAAGAAGCAGCATAAGTCGAACGAATGGAAAATACACACTTCTTATCATATTTCCACCTCACAAAATCATCCACATCACGACCTGATGGAGGTTTGTAGGCGGCAATGCTTAACAACACTGATCGTGGTAGTAACGAGCCAATCTTATTCCATTCCACTCTCCACTCAATGTCAACATCTCCTTAACAGGAATATGCCCAGATGGAATTCCTTCAGGTTGTGAACAGGCATTAATAAGGGGTCCCTAATCTTTGATCCAATTATTCCTCCAAAAATCCACTTTTAATCCATTACCAACATTCCATATGACACCATCTCGGGTCCTATTCCAAACACTACAAATCCATTTCCATAATCGCGATGCGTTACTTGCATTTAGCACAACCGGTAGGTCACCCTTCCATTAAAATTTAGCTCGAAGAACTTGAACCCATAAGAGATGAGGGTTCTTAATAATATTAAACCCGACATTCATAAGAAAAGCCTTATTAAGATTGTCAAATTTCTTAAAGCCGAGACCGTCATGTTTTGTAGTTTTGCAAATATTGTCCCATTTAACCAGAATATTAATACCTTTCTTCTCCGTGTGACCCCATACAAAATTACGGATAATCTTATCCATTTCAAAACAAACCCCCTTTGGAATAACCGTTGTTTGCATTGCATAAATGGGAGTAGCAGTTAAAACTGCTTTAGCCAACGTGACTCTACCAGCTAGCGATAATAGCTTAGGCTTAGTTTGGATGGGTGATTGAGTGTGGTGTGCTTAACTTACTTTTTGTCTCACGCTATAGTATCACTATAATATCTATTCTCACCGCCACCACTGTTTTTATACTAACCGCAGGTAAACGCACCGCCTATCCAAACTCACCATTAGACTTCCAATTTGCTAATTTTTTTCCTCTTGTTGTCGATTAGATAATGAACGGTATCCTTTTTTACTCATTGGTGTAAAAGCGGAACTCCTAAATACTTCCCCAGATTATCGACGTGAGAGAAACCAAATCCACCGCTAATCTCCATTTCCAAAGCAAGGGAAACACTTTTAAAGAAAAAAAGACCTAGGTTTTCTGTTCACTAATTCGATGGCTAGAACTATCAATAAATTGTTCAAGAACTCTTTTCATAATCAACATTTGATCCATCGAAGCCTCACTAAACAACTCTAAAAAGTTAAATTAACATTTTAATCAAAATAAAGTATTTCGGCTTAATCAATGACATTGTAATAGTTGAGGTACCAAATTATACAAAAAAAAATTGAAGCATAAAAATTATATCTTAAATTCGAGTTTAGTACAAAGATTAAAATTAAAAATTGACCATTGTTGTATAATTTTAAATTTAAGTGTAGCATAAGGACCAAAATTAAAAATTTATCATTTTCCTATGTAACTAAAAAAAAAGTGACTCACGTGTCAACACAGAGAAAAGTTGAAACCTTCAAGTTTGTTTTTCCAAATTGAGGTATGCATTTTAAAAAAAAAATTTACAAGTACAATACATGTTCGAGTAATTACAAAGCGTGGAATCAAATTATTCTTGCTCAAATGGAGTAAGAACAAAAACAAAGAATCAAATTTTACAATACAAGCAAATTACAAACCGGAACAATCTGGAGTACGAATCAATTAACCGAACTAACATTCACACATGATAACAACTTAAGGTGAGACTCGAATATCTACCCATTTAATTATGCACGATTAATCTTGAACTTGAATACTTAAAATTTAAAATCTTTATTTTTATAAATTATATTTAATATCTTATTAAATTAAATTTAAATTTAAATAATATAAAAAAATAGTTTTCAATAAAAAAATAAATTATCCAACCAATGCCAACTTGATCCAAATCGAATTTACATAAAAAAAAAAAATAAAATGGAACCACAGTATAGTACTGTTGTTCTTCGAATGATGAGAACAAAATTATTTAAGAAAAAAAGGACAAGTTGTTGATTATGGCAACATCCAACGTTGTCACTTACATTAATTTAATGCAAGGAAGTTTCTGAAATATGCTTAATTTACTAGAATTACGAGGTGATTAGGACGATTTTAAAAAGTGTTAAAAAATAATTTATTTAAATATCAACTTGGAGAAAGAAATGGAAAACCTAAACATTAAATTAATTATCTCGCTGCTCAAATCTTAATGCTAATAAAAAAAAATTATTAGTAATTTGTATATTTATATATATATATATATTTGTATTATGATTATATTTAAAATATAAAAAATATTTTTGGTAACAATGCTCATACCGGTCGAGCTAAAACTATTCATAGTTCTTTCTTAATTCATAAACAAGAAAATAATGCACTTCAAGTGCACTCAAACCTATATTTTTCTGTATTGGTAACAATGCTCATACCAGTCGAGCTAAAACTCAACCAGCTTTTTAAGGTATTTTTAATTTTAATTTTAAGTGTAATTATTTTAAATATTTTTATTAATATGTTAAATTATATTAATTAAACACCAACTTGGAGAAGAAAATGAAAAACCCTAAAAAAGTTGCGAGATTCAATCCATCATCTCGGTGCTCAAAAACTTGGTGCCAATAAAAAAAAAGTTTATTTTTTATTTTATAAATTGCATCTTTGTATCTATATATTTTTATAAAGTTTAATAAGTTAGTATTCATATATTTGTGTAATTATCTTGCTTTGTAAAAAATTTATATACTAAAGAGTCAAATTATTTGTCTAATTTTAATTATATGAAGCTTCAACATGATAAATAAATAAATAAATAAATAAATTTACTACAACTAATAAAACATTAATGAAAACATTGAAGAGAACTTGATATTTTCCTTTCCTAGAAAAAGCTTCAGTAAGAGTATTATAAAAGTCATTATATTAAGAGTAGAGTTGAATCGTATTTTACTTTTTTTACTCAAAAAATAAATAAATTGATCTTTATATCACACCACATGATAATGCAATCAAATTCTTAATACATTACCCGATTTTACTTGTTCAACTTTTCCTTTATAAAATTACTAAATAACTGAGACCAGGATGGTTATGTTATTTCTAAGTATGAATCTATTCGAATTCAAATGGTCAACTTCTGTGATAGGATCCATCACTGAAACATTAAGGTGCTTTGCATCTTCTTCATCATCAAAATGAATGAAAAACATGAAACCAATTTACAGAAGTAACAACATTTGAACATACATAGCATATTTGTGCTAGATTGGCGTTCTTGACAATTTTTTTCTGACCCAGTAAGACTTGATTTTTGATCATGCAATCATACAATTTTCTATGATGATAAGTACTGGGATTAGCTCCCTCTACCTTGGTGGTAAGTCATACAAGTTAACTACTAGAACACTGCACAACCAACATCTCAATATTATCATAAAAGAAGAATGGAAGTAAACTATTTAATCCTTGTCTTCATGATAAATGAAACTATTCCAAAAGGCCATCAACATATAACATGTCAAAAACATTAAAACAAAATTGATAAAAATGATTGTCTGCCATAATTTCTTAAGGATGAATTAAATTACTGAGATACGCCCAACCATTTTGAGAAGTTCTCGAACTCGGTGTAATCACTGTCAGAGATCATAGTTTGATACCATGCTTTGCCTGCTGACTTGATTGCGGTTGCCTCCTCCTGAAACCAGCAAAGAGAATGACGAATGTAAGTAAGGTCTCAATAAACTAACATTGTATTCAATAATTCAACTTTTAACAAGGCCACTTCTAAAATAGATATGGGATCCATAGCATTTAGACCTGTCAATTGGGGTCAGATTGGTTTTTGATCAAGTCAACTAGAGTCGGGTTAATTTGGGTTTTGAAAATTTTCAAATCACTTTTGAGTTCAGATCATTTCAGTTTTGGAGTGATAAATTCAGGCTTATTTGGGTTTAGGCCATGTTATTGTGTTCAAATCATTTTGAGGTCAGGGTTTACCTTTATATGATCAAATCAGGTTGGGTTAGGTTCAGACTCGAGTTAATTGGGTTGAGTTTGGTTTCAAGTTAATCAAGTTGGATTGAGTTCAAGTCAGAACTGTCAGCTCTAATGGCAATACTAACAATTAAGAACCGAAACAACACTATGCAAGCTAGAATCATTAATGCACAAATTTTTTCACGAGGATGAACAAATACATCCAGATGAAATAGATGCCAATATCAGCCACATCTGAGTAAGAATGTAAAAAGCAGTAAACAATTTGAAAAATATTAAGATGCAAACATATCTACCCATAATTTGAGTACAACAAAAGAACAGAACAGAGTAAAGTGAACCAAAAGAATGCTCAACATAAGGTCGAACAATTAAAGCATACCCATCTAGCATATGACTAAACTAAATGATTCAAACAAGTAGTGCAAACATGCATGTTTGCAACAAACGATAAAACATGGGAAAAAAAAGACCATTTAGGAAATGGTTTAAGGTATATCACCCTAGAAATGCAAGTTCCATAAGATTACATGGTCAAAAAACGATCAACAATGGTATTAAACAGCAGCAACCCTTATTGTTAATAGCAATAATATATTAACAAATATATGTATATAAACTGAAATTGACACACTGCTGGGAACACTATGCTAAAGAAGAGTAATTCTCATAAGCACGACAACAATATAAATGGGGATTAATCAAACAGTTAAGAAGCATTAATAATCAAAAAGTTTCCTTTAATCATGTATATAGGCTTTATTAAACAGCATAATTCAAGAAGCAATATTAAATAGACCATAAAATGAACACATAATTCCATTAACATAGATATATCAGCCTAAACCGCAGAAATTGCAATCACTATCATAAGAAACACAAAACCATAAAAAAAAAAAAAGCAAAATGAAAGACAAAAAAGAATTGATATACCTTAGAAATGGGCTTCCTCTTCTTGTCAAGCTTCTCCTTCTTAGCCTTAACGCGTTGTGCCTCAGCCAAAAGAGACATCCTCCTAGCAGTCTTAGCATAAGGGTTCAACTTCAGCATAGCATTCAAGTTCTTCAATGGATTCTTCTTCAAAGGTGCCCTCTTGATCTCCTTCTTAATAGGCTTCACCACTGATTGTACCTCATCGGAGTTAATGATCCTACCCAAATCAGCATTCACCATCTTAGAACGAGGCAAAACATACCCTTTCTTCTTCTCTGATGGCTTCTCGAATGATCCATAAACTGAGTCAAGCTTCTCGTAAGCTGATTTGGTCCAAATAATGAACCGCCCAAGGTGTCCACCAGGGGCGAGTTTCAAAAGATTAAGCCTCTCCACATTGGCAACCTCAACTCCAGGAATGTTCCTGAAGGCCTTAACGAGCTTTGAACCCTCGGTTCCATAAACAATCAAAGGACCTTTACGAGAAATGTACCTTCGGTTCCTCATTTTCCCTTTTCCGGGTCGGATTCCTTGACTCTCCTTAGCCTTTTCCACATCCGGATATGCTCCGACCTGTTTCAAAACCTTAATTGCAGCCGAGGTTTTCTCCACGCTCTCCACGGAGTCAGATATGACCAACGGCATCTCCGGGACAGACTCGATGCGGTGACCACGTGCCATGACGAGGGATGGGACAGCAGAAGCAGCAATGGCGGAAGCAACAGCATAACGCTTCTGGTTAACGTTGATCTTCCTGTGCCAACGGCGCCAGATCTTGGTCGGAGCAAACATACGACCACCACGACACATGTTTCCGAAAGCACCTTGACCGGCACGGTGAGTACCACCGCCCGGAACACGAGGGATACGCGAGACGGCACGTCCAGTACCCCAGGACTCGGCGGAGGTTTGGTGACCGGCTTTTTTGGAGACGGCGTAGGGTTGGCGGCTGTTTTTGGAGATATTGTCGTGGACGAAGGTGACAATGTCCGGTCGGATCGAGGCTTTCATAACATCAGCGAGGGGAACAGTGGGGGTAGCGTCAGTGGCCATATCGGATTCTAGGGTTTGGACGGAGACCAGAGGACGGGCGGCGGCCGCCATTGTTTAGGGTTTTGGATTGCGAGAGAGAGCGCGCGGGGAGAAATGAATAAAATGAGAGGGAGAGGCGCGCTAGGGTTTTGAGGAGAGTGGAGGTGTGTTAATTGTTTAAGAATTGGGTTTAGGGTTGTTTGGGTACGGGATACCTTGTTGACGGGTCCATGTAATCTTATCATATACCACTACATCCAAATATAAATGGTATAATAATAAATTTTGCTCTAACATTCACATTTTTTTATCAATTTAGTCATTATTATTATTAGGTAAATTTAGTTATTAATCTTTTGAAAAATGTCAAATTATTTTTAATAAAAATATTAATTAAAATAATATTAATTTTAACGATACTGATGTCATAACTCTTGTGACTTTTTACGTGTACTTTATGTTAACATGATATTATATGTCATGTTAATAAATAATTTAAATTTTATAAAAATATTCATAAAAATAAATATTATAAAAATAAAAATAACATGAAGCATATATGAATTGCCATGTTAATAATTTAAAATTTTAGTCAGTATTTTCATTTAAAAAACAAAAATTCGACTTTTACCAAAAGGTTGATGATCAAATTTAACTTTTTTTTTAAAATTTGAAGGCCAAGTTTAGCTAAAAAAAAATGTCAAATTGATAAAAAAAATATATATAAATATTAGAGTTAAATTTATCTTTATGTCATTTTCTAAATTCAGATTGCAAAATTTTCTTGAGATATTTTGGATACAATGCAGGCGACTATATTATATATTAAACATTTGGCTTAATTGGTGTCACGAGTTGATTAGATACTAATTTAACTAGATTATATTATTTTAAATATATTTTATCCTATTTTATCTCTTTATATATATAAAAAAAACAAAATATAGAATTTAAACTCAAGATGTTTTATAAATATATTTGTTGGAGTGTAAGTGTATTATAATTTATTCTTTCTTTGATTTGGCTTATCATCAACAAATAAGGAAAAATGATTTTTTAATTAATTAAATTCTATACAAATATATTTAAAATAATCTTAAAATATATACATATTTTTTTATTATTTAAAGTAATAGGAAATTAAAATTCATAGAACAAATGCATGCATCTTTGATTAGACAATGACACTGGCAATGATATAAAGGCAACACAACATATGATATAATAGATCAATGAAAATTACATTTATTAAGAGAATCCAGCTTTGTCTGCCTACAAGCCTAAATTATTAACAAGGAACCATAATCATATTCATAATCCTCATTATTGAGATAAACCCAGCATCAAAAATGGGATACAACTAGCAATTTCACAACATGAATTCACAGCAGCATTAGGCTCACAGGTGAACCTTGAACATGGCTGCCATAACAACAAGCTCAATAGTCTTAAGCTATGGTGGAAACCGTAATGGCAAGTAATTTGCAGCAGGATCATAGAGAAGACACTTCAAAACACGTGCGGACTAAAGATTCTACATGTCTCAATTTTAAGTTTCTGCAGAAGGCTCCTGAATTTGAATTGAAGTTTTCGATAAGCTTGCTTCTAGTTCATTTAATTCATCGATGTCCAATTCATCGTCATCATCGTCTGGAACACCGGCGGTACTTGGTCCAGTAGGAGCTGCTGAATCACTATTGGCCTGAACATGAATATGAAAAACAAGAAACATTCAGCATCTAGTCCATCATATATCTATATGACTAGGGCTGAACAAAAAAACCGACCAAAATTGAAGTATTTAGACGGTTTATGAAATGCAAGTTCAAAAACCACAATTACCTGAAATCGAACTGAATTATGTTTTTTATTTAATATATAATTAATCATAATTTTTTATATTATAAAAATAAACACTTTATATTTAATATAGTGAAAATAATTTAAGAGTTGTTAAAAAATTATTGTTTTTTATAAATATTTATAAAAAAGACCCTGAAATTTTGTCAAATAATATTCAAAATTCATAAAACAAAACTCATTTTATCAAAGCAAGTCTAAAAAATAAAATAAAAAATTTAATATGAAAAAATTGAGAACCAAACAAAGCTGAGACGGTTCAAAAAATCTAAAAATCCCGACTGAACCAAACTGATATCACTGACACTCGTGTCCGACATATAGATATAGAAATATGACCTCTAAGAATCTTTCATAAACATGGAAAAACTTGGAAAATCTAACCATACTCATGTTGGACACGTATCCATATCCATACCCAATTCCAAGTAACATAGGTGTCAAAAGCATACATACTTTTGCATGTACTCCAATTCTATCTACGAATCAATCATATTTCCAAGTTTTGGCCATTATCAGGCACTAAGAAGAAGGGGCAAAAGATTTCCTTACAGATGACAGCAAACCAGAAAGAAAGCATGTTATACATGACCACCACAATCAGGGAGGTGCTTTTTTAAACCTCACTCCCTCTTTAAGGATCAAGCTAGGGCAAGGCATGGAAACATAAAGATCCTCAGGAGCAAGAGTAGTTTTAAGCTGTTTCGAGATGGAATACTTCAAAATACATTGAACTCTAGTGTTAGCTATTACATTACTTCCATTGTCGAGAATATGAGACAAGGTGGCTTGATTCTGATCATTGATAAATGTAAGATAGTGTCAATACTTAGCAGTACTAGTGGTAGCATAATAGCAGTTGTCAGTTGTCACACTTCTGTTTAAAATTGGGAACTCTTATTACGACTCTATGACTAATAATTCTATCTCTAAAAAACCTTAGAAAGGCAATGCTCTATCTACCAACATCTGCTCCACATATAGAAGCGTCCTAAAGATCTCTTACCTGGATTTCCACCAACGATTCACCAGACTGATTTATGTAGTTCATAGGAGCTTTAAAGAACATAAAAATAGAAGAGGCCAAGAAAAAGAGTACCTTATTTTCTGGAGCATCAAATTCTTCCTCTCTTTGGTATTTCTCATATGCCTCAGCATCATCCACAAATAAACTAGCGTCTGACATAAACAGTTCACGACCACTGCAGAAAGCACAAAGAACAAGAAATTTAGTAAATGATTTTCAAGAAAGATAACTGATTACACACAGACACCTGTGAAAGCACACATGCCATGAAGAGCATACCTCATGCGGTCATTCTTGGCCCTTTCTGCTCTCTGTGCAGCCAAACCTTCATCTCTTTCTGTAATCTTCTTCTTCTTCCATTCCATAAATAGCTCAGGAGTCATAGGTGTTGAAGTTTTTAGTTTGGCACGCTACAACCAAAGGCATGTAATATTTAGCTAATTTAAATACCTAACTAAAGATAAAGGAACAAACCATGTTGATACAAGGATGGAGGAATGGTAGGTTGATTCCAACAAATCTAAGTCTTACCTGATTTTCAATCTCATCCTCGATTGGTGTTTTTTCACTCTCTTCCTCTATCAGAGCCTTCATCTGTGACTTTAGGACATATCCTGGTGGAAGAGCATGCCTGTAATGACAATCTTTACCACCGTTTGGGCAAACCCAAAACCAACCATATTGTTTCTTTTCCACAGCTTCTAAAAAGTATTTACAAACCTGAATTTACATCAAAACAGTGATAAGTACAGTAATTAAAAGTTAGATAACGAGGCACAGAAGAGAAACAAATATCTCAGGCTACACAGCTAAACCCTACAATTTACACCAACTTTATCCTCATTGCGACCAAATTTTACCTCTCCCTCTCCTTATCTTATGCATAATTAATTAATAATTTCCACATTAGATGAGTCTCATAATATGTTACGTATTCAAATGCAAGTGCTTGAAAATATGACAAAAGACATGCCACACTAGCTTTTCACCTATAAATCGTAAGCACGTTCATTAAACAAAGACAGAATTCAAAAGATTATAAGTTCTTAACTAATGATAAACAATGCACAGGACCAACAGCAAAAGCTTACAATATCAGTAGGCTTGTTCTGCTGATACTCCTTCCCCTTTGACTCCACAACCTTCTCCAATGTTGCTTGATCCCAGTCCTCCATTGTTCCTTCAAGAGAGAAAGAAGAACACACATAAAAATCAGAACACCCTTCAATCTTACTACATAGCTAAGCAGATAGCAATAAAATAAATAAAAACATAAAATATCATGTGAGTATTAACCTTGGTCACGCTTATCACTGTAAATGTCAATTTTCTCGCCTTTCCTCTGCACATTCAGGTCATGTGAGAACTTGCATTTAAAACCTTTGACACACTGTCCGGCTTTATAGAATTCACACAATATTGACTTGGGATCAACACCTGATCAAGGCCCAATTATTAGCTCTAAACTTTCAGTTCCAGTAAACCAACACGTGTAAACTTATATACCAATAATAATGAAGAAACAAAGAGGAAAAGATGGGACAATTACCAACAGGCACTTTGGGTTGAGTAACAGCAATCTTGAACAAGTCATTCAGCTCCTTCTCTTTGGCCTTCTCTTCCTCTTTCTTTTTCTGAGATAAAAGAAACGGGTAAGAAAAATAATATTTCAATACCTTGGAAAGATAATATATGTTTTGCAAATTGATTTTTATCTCCATTCAAATTTACAATTCCTAAAGAACCAAAATTTCCAATCAAGTGAATAAACCATTTTACTTTTCATGCAAAGTAAACTAATTTAAACATAAATATAGATTCTAATTTCATCTATTTCTCCTAAACAACACAATAAACAGCGAGGAAAATAATCAATAAAACAGTATTCAATCTTTAACGCCTTAGCTCAAATTAAAAAAAAAAAGGATGCTATATGGTTTGCAATTATATTTCATCTCCATTCAAATTTACAATTTCCGATCAAGAGAACAAACCGTTTCACTTTTCATACAAAGTAAACTAATTCAAACATAAATTCAGATTATAATTTCTTTTATTTCTCCTAAACAACACAATAAACCGGGAGATGATCCGAACCTTTTGAGCAGTTTTACTCGGATCAGGTTTCGGTTGTACGGATTGCTTAAGATTTTGGACGTATTTTTGAACATTTTTGCTCTTATTCTTGTTCTTAAGACCGAAGGTCTTGTCCTCTATGATCTTCTGCTTCTTTGCTAAATCTGCTTTCGAGGCTTGCTTGGGCGGCATCTCTTATCACCATAGAATAAAACCTCAAAATCTCCCCTCTTATTTTTTGAAATTTTCTCGAGAAAAGCAATCTAATTGATCAGATTCTGGGTTCGTTATTGGAGTTTTTTATTTTAGGGTTTTCGCAATTGAATTGAAAAGGTTGGAATTGGGGAATTTTTTAACAAAGACGGGGTTGATCCAGAAGCTACGGTTGAGGTAGTGAATTGTCGATTTTAGTCCTGGTACTTTTACACGTGGCAGATTTCTGTGGCATGTGTTGTATTGGTGTGGGTATCCACGTTTTTTTTTTTTTTTGGCTTAAGGCATTGGTTCCGCAAATTAGGCAAAAACACGTAAAAGTACCATTGCTAAAAAATATCTAAATTAATTCTTTTATTAAAAATTTTATTAATTTTTATTGTTAAAAAAATTCGCTTAACTGATAAACTAACCTACAATTATACATAACACTCCACATGTAACATATATATAACTAATTTTTAATTCTTAACAAACTGATACGATCCGCCTCGAATGATGAGTGAAGTCGTATTTGTATTGCCTGATCGTATACGAGATAGTATAGTTCGTCCATGCATGATTAATGGGCTCGACTTTTTGTTCTTCCCAAACTCGTTTCACGTAGCTTGCGAATATGTCTTTAAATTTCTTAGCTTGTGACCTAGTAATAGGCCCTTGTGACAACTCAATAGATTCAGTAGAGACATCCCGAGTTAAGGTCGTATCACAAACAATTATACATAACATGCCACGTATATCTTATTTTGACATATATGAGTAATTTTTAATATTAGAAATAAAAGAAATCTTTAATAAAAGAACTAATATATTTTTTGACATAAGGACTAATTTTTCAATTTTTTAATAAAAAGATAAAATGCAAATTGACTCTTAGTACCAGAGTCTCTATGGAATTTTTACCATATCTCACTCGAAAGTTATAAAAAAATAATTTTTAAAAATTAAAAAATATTAAATTAAATTGTAAAAATATGTCCTAAAAAAGAATCTTGCTGTAGTCTTTTTTGAATAATCAATAGATTCTAATTAAGTCTTTAGCATACTAGTAATAGTTAAAAATTTTATATTTATTATTATTACTATTATTATTCATGCATCGACAGATGCATCATGTTTCAATTGATGTGATCGAAATTGGTCGGAATGAGCCGGTGTGAAAAAATGTGTTACTTATTTTGATTTAGCATTGGAACGATATGCATTGACCGATATGATTAGAACTGGTGTGAAATCGACCACCATGATTTGAACCCACACCAATGAGCATAATATGAATGATGTTAAATATTTTTGTTCACATCAAGAAATATTTTTTATTTTGAAATTTTTAGAATTAAACATAAATTGATAAAATTTATGAACATTGAGAAATTTTAATTATAATTAAAATGAAAAATTTTGTAAATATTAAAAACTAAATTAATAAAATAAGTAAATAATGAAGGATCAAATTTATTATTAGACCAATACAATAGATTTAATTTCGAAAGATTGAGGGATGAAATTAAAATAATTAATAGTTAGAAAGATGAAAATAAAATAAAAATGGTGGATTTTATTCATTGACGCAACCAAAAAATCAAATGGAAAGCGAAAATTATTGTAGTAAAAGGCGTTTTCTTCGTAGACCAAACTTCACATGAAAATTTCAATCTAGACCGTTAATTTTATTCCAAAGTGATCTTATTTTATTATTTAATCAGATCAGACGGTTAAAAAATCTCTTTTTTTTTTTAATTCAAGAAGATAACATTGAATCGCTTTAATGGTACAGTAAACATCCATGAATGGTCCAAAGTAAACGTTTACTGAGAAAAAAAAAACATTTTTCAAAAGTAAAGCTTGTTTCTTTTTGTATTGAAGCTTATGAAATCTTCATCAAAACTTCTTTAATTTTCTGGGTGTTAAGGTAATTCAAGAGATGGGTTCATATTGTTTTAATCTTTTTGATTGATTTTTGATAGCCTTAAAGTTGATTTTGAAGTAAAGAAAGAAGAAGAAGAAGACTTATGGGGTGGCTTCCTTGTTCTGGGAAATCAAATACCAAAGCTAATAAATCCAAGAAAAAGAAAAAAATGGAAGAGATGGCACTTGATCGGCTCAAACCCACTTCAGGTAAAGCTTTTTTTTTTTAAATGTAAAAATCAATAAAAAATTGACCCTTTCTTTTGATTTTTATAATAGCTATTTTTCTCTTTTTATGTGCTATTTGTTATTTTTCTATCTGGGTTTTATGCAAGTTGATTAGTTCTTGTGTAGTTGTTGATTTCTTTTGGTGAATTTGGATCAAAATATTGAATTATTGGAAGGGGAAAATGGAAAAAAAAAAAGACTTGATTGCTTGATCAATTGTTTATTAATTTTTAATTAGCTTAAAGGGGTAGCTTTCTTTGCAGCATGTTGGTATATATATTAGATAATAAATGGAACTAGTGCTGTTTTACAAGCTTGCTTGCTTCTGGATTTTACTTGCAAATTTGGGTTTGCCCTAATTTTATATATATTTTAATTTAACATATTAAAATATCTAGCCGATCTTCCCCTTTTTTTATTATAAAATTCCCCTTAATTTTGTTTGTTAAATTGAATTGATTGATCAAAGTAGCAAAATCCTTGCTCAGTATCTTTGTTTTTCTTCTAAATTACTCATGTTCTATACTTGCATCCGATGCATGTTCGAGCATGAGAATCGAGACAAGTTAAGCATACTCGTATTGGATATATACTCGTACATCGAGAGGTTGAGTAGCATAGCTCAAGTTGGATTTTGGATACACCTCATGTATATTATGCATACGATTTGGAATATAAAAGCAAGGTGTATGGTAGATTTTGAGAGGTGAAGTTGTGGTATATGAGGATGGATTAGTCTTAAAACCTTTGGCAAAATCAAGCTTAGTTCGTTGTTGATGTTTGAAAATTTCATTTCTTGTATGCTCTTTGGCATACATGTATTTGGATTTTTGCCAACATTTTCATCATCTTTTATTCTTTCAGAAAAATCGAAAACGGATTCATCGTCAAGTGGCGAGACGTCAAACAGAGGAGGAAGTGAACATATTGCTGCACAGACTTTTCCGTTTCGTGAATTGGCAATGGCAACTAAGAATTTTAGTTCAGAGTGCCTTTTGGGAGAAGGAGGTTTTGGTCGAGTGTACAAAGGGCGTTTGGAGAGCATAAATCAGGTTAATTGGCAAATGATGGTAGAAAAATTGTATAAGTCTCTATACTATATAGCACAGAGTGCATTTTGGTCCCTGTATGTAAGAGAAACGAGCAACACGGTCTTTTTTGTAACCTTTGAAAAGAAAACTATTGATTTCACGAAATGGACTTAGTTAAATGATGTAGCATTAATTTAAAATATGAAATATGGCATGGAATTTTCATGTAACATCGCATGGTCACTCAATCCATTGTAGCTTAACTCGAACCGCTGCATTTAGCTTTTGGTTAAGCTACAATAGATCAGATGAATATGCTCCGTCACTTAAAAATGTTGCATCATGTAATTAAGTTCTCATAAAATGAACAATCCCCCCCCCTTTCAACTGCTACAAAAATAACCATTTTGCTCTAGGGATCTTTGTGCTCATTTTTACAGTAGACGGATCAAAATGCACTCTCTGCTATAGTAGGAGGAGTAGTATAGCAATTTTACTGCAAATTAAATGCATGCATGCATGCTTTTTCATATGAAGTTGGAAACGTCGAAATTGAATGTTGGTTTTTTTGATCATTGTAGATTGTTGCTATAAAGCAACTTGATAGAAATGGGTTGCAAGGAAACAGGGAATTCCTTGTTGAGGTTCTAATGCTAAGTCTTCTTCATCATCCAAACCTTGTTAATCTCACTGGATACTGTGCTGATGGAGATCAAAGGCTTCTGGTTTACGAATATATGCCTTTAGGCTCTCTTGAAGACCATTTACATGGTATTTATAAATATTAAATCAATTCCTTTTTGTTATTTATTACTGTATAAGTATGTTTTTGTTTCACTAACAAGAGGACCTGACCAACCAGTTGAACCGAGAATTGGTGGTCCATCTAGTTTAGTATATACCATCCAATCAGGATTCCTTCAAACCGTCTAAGAACCAATTGAACCAGAAAAGTCGGTAAAACCCGAAAATAATTGGGAAAACTTCAAAAACTGGTTCTAAACTTGTTTTTAAATTTTCTTTTATGAGAAATTATTGTATGTGTTGAGGCCTTGGCTCAATTGGCGAAGGCGGGCCTGGGGTCTTGAGTACCCAAGTTTGAGGCCACCGTGCACAATGCTTAGATCTCTAAGTTTTTATGAAGTGTCGTTGCCTTGTTTGGGTTTTAGTCCAATTAGTCTACTTGTTGGCTATAGTTTGGATTGTACTAGTTCTTATCATGGTTGTGCTGTAATGGTTTAATTCTACTTTGTGATTTCTTGGACAGTCTGCATTTTACTAGTTTGATACTTGTGGTTCCTTGGACATGTATTTGAAAGTAAAAGAAATGGAAAAACCATAAAACCGGTTGAATTGGTCTAACCAGAGGGCAGACTGGTTTGACTTCTGGTCTGGGTTTTAAAGCATTCTGATATTGATTTTTGTTGTTTATTTGCAGACATTTCACCTAGTAAGAAAAGACTTGATTGGAGTACAAGAATGAAAATAGCTGCCGGGGCTGCAAAGGGATTGGAGTATTTGCATGATAAAGCAAGTCCCCCAGTTATATACAGAGATTTGAAATGCTCCAACATTTTACTTGGAGAAGGGTATTTTCCCAAGCTATCTGATTTTGGCTTGGCCAAGCTTGGACCTGTTGGAGATAACACCCATGTATCTACAAGGGTTATGGGAACTTATGGATATTGTGCCCCGGAGTATGCAATGACTGGTCAGTTAACTGTGAAATCTGATGTTTATAGCTTTGGAGTTGTTCTTCTAGAAATCATAACCGGGAGGAAAGCCATTGATAATTCTAAAGCTGCTGGGGAACAGAATCTAGTTGCATGGGTAAGAAATATGCATGTGTATGCATGCATGTGTGTGTGTGTGTGTGTGTGTGAGAGAGAGAGTACGTGTGTACGAGACTAGAACTTGAAATGATTTGAATCTGTAATGATCCAATTTGAAAAACCAGTCTCAAAACCCGAATGACTTGACCCAAAGCAACCCAAACCTGAAATTGGCCTGAACTGAATTAACAAGTGTAATGCATATAGACACCTTTGGCTTAAACTTCCAGATATTTTATAATTAGTCTTCAACCATGGTTTACATAGCTATTTCACAAGCAAAAGTTAAAAAAAAAGTAGAGATTTTCTGTCTGTTTGCAAGGGGTTCCCTTATATTTTCAATCTTGATCTTTTATTGCAGGCAAGGCCATTATTCAAAGACAGAAAAATGTTCTCTCAAATGGCTGATCCAATGCTCCAAGGTCAATATCCTCCAAGGGGTTTATTCCAAGCACTTGCAGTGGCAGCAATGTGTGTTCAAGAGCAACCAAATATGAGACCTCTCATTGCTGATGTAGTCACAGCTTTGACTTACCTTGCTTCTCAAAAATTCAAACCAGATACACAGCCAATACAAGGTTCTCGCTTGATGCCTGGTACTCCACCTCGGACAAAGAGAGACAGAGATAAGAAGCTCAATGGTGGCAACAGTTCCGAAAGGGATCGGACAAGGAGGTTAAGTTGATACCTGCTGAGGTTCATCATCACCATCTGGGTCTTCTTTGGGATCTTCCAACTGTTGATAGATGCTGGTATGTTATTAAATTGTGTCATCTTTTAATGTACATGAAATCACAAGGCCTGCAAAACGCATGCCATATTAT
Organism: Gossypium longicalyx; assembly: GCA_025698465.1. NCBI lineage: Eukaryota > Viridiplantae > Streptophyta > Magnoliopsida > Malvales > Malvaceae > Gossypium > Gossypium longicalyx. The sequence continues at coordinate 1,224,243 of CM046995.1, read as the reverse complement.
CAAATTTTGCTTAATTATTATGAAGCAAAGGCACAATTATATAAAGCTATTGTAGCTTCTGTTTTTCTATGCACATGAACCTTTTTTTATCTTATTCAAAATATAATGTGAGCCTTCATACCAGGCAGCTATAGTAAATGCATGAAATCTCCATAAAATGATGGTATTGCCTCATGGAATTCAACATTTGTGGATAACTAAACAAAATTCTTTGATTACTGAACAATGTATAATATGCTGCTTCACATATGATTATATTCAAATCAACCTATTATATTCAAATCAACCTAGTTCTACAAGTCTACTAGGGTTCAAAATTAACACTTTTTATACAAATAGAACCCTCTTTAAGTCTTATCATTAGTTGCCAGTATATTTGAAACTACAAAAAAGAAGCACAAAAATTAAAGAATAACAATGGCACTAGGACTATTCCTAACTAGAGCTCCTCTCTCCGTCTTCGGTGTTAGTTTCTTCCTCCGTTGCACTTTGGTTGGATTTACCATCTGTAGGCTCCTCAACATTATGTATTCCCTGCCATATCAAATTCAAGTTGACTTAACTAATTTATAATGGAAGAACAATTCTAACATCATTGTTATGTAGATATTTACCTTGATTTTGTCCCGCAAGCCAAGTCCAAATGACAATATCCCTCCTCCCTTTCGTCCAGAATTGGCTCGTTGAGTCCTACAAAAGTAAGACATGACTATGTACTGTGGAATAATATCTATTAATCAAAGATCTAAATGCCTCTGAATACTAGAATGGATCATACCCTTGCATATTAGAGCGTGTATAAAAGCAGTTTCAAAATGTTCACTAGGTGGAATTGTATGCAAAGAGACCTTTATTTCTTAGGTGCATCTTAAGAGATAGAAAAACATCTAAAGTTTTCTTAAATAGCTGGATCAAAGTAAATATGCTCTTTGCATTTTACGTTGCTTCATGGTTTTCTTCATCAACATCAAGCTAATTGAAAAATCCATCAAAACATTTTGAATACAAGGAAACTATAAAAATGGAGATATAAGTTGGGATATTTAGAATTGTCTTTTTTCTTATGTAAACCAGTGAATGTTAGAAGAGAAAGATGCTTCAGATATTTCTCACTGTGAAGTTTGTGGTTTAGCTTGGCCAGATTCATATTGCAAGGTAGCCTCCAACATTGATTCTGCCATAACCACCCTCTTCTGCATTTCAGCATTAGAAGCCAAAGCCTTCTCGTACTTTTCCTGCAAATAAATCTTCTTTTTGAGAATTTTGATATAGTCACAAAAGAAGGGAAAACAACTCTGCTCATGGGACCTTGAATCTAATCAGAGTAGGCACCTTAAAATGAACTGTATGGTAGATGAATCATAAGAATAAAACAAACCTTAATTCTTATGGTGAAAGACTTAAAGAAGTTCAGAGAAACACAGCATACCAAGTAACTTAAATTTGCCTAGCAGTAACTTAAATTTTTCAATAGGAGTCACATCACAAGAATATATATATGTGTATATATTTAGCATGAACCTCAACTGAAAAACAGAATGAGTAGATTCCTTCTTGGTGTATATACTCAAGTATCTTTAAACTTCTCTTTTAATCCTACATGAAGACTGGTATGAAATCTGTAGTTTAACATTATCCATGATAACTAGGACATCAAGAAAACAAGAGAGAACCTGAAGCTCAGCATTTGCTTCTCTCAAGGCAGCTGCTTCTTTCTCTGCTTTTTTGCGAGCTTCTTCGACAATCCTTTGCTCCTGCTCCAGCTGCTCTAAAACCTGTAGCACAGAGAATCTATAAATCACTAGAGGACTTGTAAGAGAATAATAATTTAGCAATAGTTCCAGAAAAAATGCATTCAAGAAGAGGCAAGGTATACCTTAAGCATTGCAGCTTCTTGCTCTCTCTTAAAAGCAAGAGCTTGGTGTTGATCAGCCACCTCTTGCTCTAACTGTTCAATCTGCAGCATTATCAACAAACCTCAAATCCTGCAAACAACTTCAGTAACCCAAAGCTCACAGAACAGTGGAAGTATTTCATTGAATCAATTATATGCTTGGCGGGTTTAGCATATTCATATAAAAAGTTTTACATATACCTTTTCATTCAGTTCTTGTCGATTATCTTCTTTTGTCAACTCCATAAGTGCTATCTCAAGCTCATCAGCTCTGGAAAAGAACAGGACCCACAGTTACACATAAATGATAAGTTATAGAGGTTCGCAGAAATATCAGAAACAATTCATGGCAAGAGAACATGAACATTGTAATAAGGGATCCATTCCTAATTTTGAAGTAGAATGCTAATTATAATTCCATCAGATGCACTTTTGTCCAGGGCTATCTTGAGTAAAGCAACTACCCTGAAATGATGACATAACTGCCAGATATGATGCTTTGTTCATATCTACGAGGACTAAAAAGCAATGTAGCAGATGAAAAGGCTGAAATACATGGTTCTCTAAAAGGAGAAAGCTGAGCTACTAGATGCTTTCATCCATGCACCTTAACGAAAAAGTGCACAATCAATGTGTTGGCTGGTCAGTAAATCGCATAACTGAAACTGCACTGCTTGACTTAGAATCAGTTACCATATTACCATCATCGAGAATACAACATGGCGATTTGATACAGAATGTTTGAGAAAAAAAATCAGAAAACACAGTAAAATATACTAACCGGAGTATAGCAGCTCTTTTTTCCTCGAGCAACCTACACAACTCAACCTTCATCCTATCAACCTGCTCATAAACTGTTAATGATTGAAATTTCAAAGGAGTTGCACAGTGATGATTCATATCCATCCAATTAATTACAAGTGAAACACTGTTAGAAAGCCAAGAATAAGCTCTGTGAGTAATATTATTACAGCTTAATCAGGGTTACTAGGTTAGAAATGCATTACTTAGGAGATTTGTTATAATAGCAGAATACTATCAAGCCTTTTCATGCATTGTAGTTAAAGGTCTTTCGGTCAGTGTTCTTATACAGCAATATCTAACAGCATTGATGTTTTGTGATTTGCCCAAATGTCGAGAAAGAGCTAAAATCAACTTCTTCCCAGGTTAAGCAAAAATAAAGCCATACTAATTCTTTGAATTTGATATATAGTTCTCCATATTCACATCAATGTCGGACTAGAATTTTGTTGAAGTTGCTAAGATAAAAGAAAAGTAACCAAACATCAAGTGCTCATGGAGCTTACTAAATCCATACATTAATCATAAACAATCAGTGGTATGTAGCAATGAAGGATAAAATATCATTGGTGAATAGTTCCTAAAATATTAGAAATGCAGCATACAATATGCTAAGAAGACGAACGAAGAAAAGTACCTGATCCCGAAGAGATGGGAGGGAACCAACTTCTAAATCTGCATTTAGGCTACAGAGCAGTTTATCCAGATCAGAGGAACGGGGCTCCAACTTACAAACGTTTCCGTCATCTTCAGCAGGATTTGTTTCCTCTTGTCCACGATTTTGCTTAAAACTATACAGCTTAGTAGCAATTCCTTTTGAATTTTTGGAAACTTGAGCTCCTTGTGCTCTTTCCTTGACAATCATTAGCACAGTTGGCCTATGCTTTTCTCTCAACTTCTGTAATTTGCCTTCAGTAACAGCTAGAAACCCCATGCAGGCAGTCAAAACAAGTTGGCTGCTGTCAAATGTTGAGCCAGCAAGGGATTGCAGCATAGTGATGACATCCCCAGCATCCTTAGTTGTAACTAAGGCAGGAACTGCAGTAAACTTCATGTAACTAGACTGCTTTTGAATTCATCATCCACATTTAATGCTGCACATATTTTATAAATATGAAATCTGAATACCATGTAGCTCCATTAAAGCAAGGGCCGTTCGAAACAGCATAACGCGATTTCCTTCAAATAGAATCACATCCCAAATGCGAAGAACTGGAAACCAAGAAATCCATCACTAGGTAAACATAATTTCTACTAAATGCAAAGTGCTCAGAACTAAGCATCTTGACAGAAATAATTGGAAAATAAATTTTTACTTCCAGCACTGAAATTTATATCTTACCGCTTTCCCAAGGAAGCATATTAACAAAAATGGAGATAAACCACGGTGTAGAAATCCATGCCACCTGCACTCCCAAGTAATCTAGATGATTGACTGCAGCATTAGCATACATTAAATAGAATATCACACATTTGCTTCATGTAATGCATGGGAAGATAATAGATAGGGAAAACTTGAGATGCAAACCGACCCAATTTGGGGAATCTTTCACGCATCAACTCTTCAAATACTAGTTGATCAACCTAAGAAATAGAAATATATAGAGTTAAAAGACACTGTGATACTGCAAGATGGCAAAATCGCTTAAGAAATACTGCAGTATCACTGTATCAGCATGTCAACATGCAGATACACGTTAAACTTGTAAGAAACTGGAGAATTTGATAAGGAACATGGAATATCATAAAAGAATGTAACAAAATTTAAAACCTGGGATTCTATCATTTCCTCTGTGTAATACCCATCAAAGTAGTCATCAATAATTCCCACCAAGGTCCTGAGAATACATCGAGAGGAATCAACCTTTAAAGCGGACCTAGCTATTCTTGAATAATAAGTATGGATGTGTCCATATGTGCCTTTGTACAATTTGCAGAAGAGAATAAGATAGCAAAAATCATTTTATAGAAATCAACCTTTTGTGAAAAGTTACCTGAACCTACCAAAAGGCATTTTCCTCTGGCATAAGAAGAAGCAATAATCCAGCAAAGAAATTCATTGCCTGCATGTGTTCGATGTCAAATAAAAGACAAGAATAAGTACAAGGGTAACTAATTACTAAAATAATTAATGCGGTACAAAGGATAGTCATTAAGATCTATTTAGAACATCAGAGATGTTCTTCAGGTAGCAAACATATCAATCAATAGAACAATACCTCCTTGTGCTGAGCATATACAGCAACGGAATTGCTAAAATGAAGGTAACAATAAGAAATTGGACAAATTTTTAAATTCTAACTAAATTCTCTTAGATTCTAAAGGACATAAGAGTGCAGATGAAGTATGAGTGGGTGAGAGAGATGTGATGTGATGTAGAAGGGGCAGTCATGAAAAGTATATATAGGTTTCTATTGATATAGATGAAGAAAGTTTCCATAATATGGAGCAAGTTTAAAAGAGAGAAATCAATTAAAGGTAATACTAAAACATTAGTATTGGTAGGGTGTTGTGTGTAGAACTCTTAATTCCAATGACCAGGGTTCAAATTCAATCCCTGGCAGCCTCAACTACCCCCCCAAAAAAAAAACACTTTTAATTCATCATTTCAATTACCTGGCAATATCCAACAGAAGGATTATGTCGAGCATATGCTAAAAGTAAACGCCTCAAGGTATCCCTACCTCGATCATTCAGAGCTGGATGACCTGGAAAAGTCCTGGGTAAATCCTGAAAAATAAACAGACAAGTTAGCCTAGGGAGAAATGTGAAAACATTTTAAAGAAAAAGATGTAGCACCTACAAATTGAAAAGATTGAACAATAAAGTCCAGGGCGCATGCATCTAATGACCTTCTCAATCTGCTTTCTCCATTTTCTAAACACACCGGGTGAGTTACTATGCTGATCATCATCATCATTGTTTTCTTGAGCCAGCAAATCATTGTAATATCTCTTCACTCGCCGTGCCTTAACACCTACAAAAGCTTGCCATACCTGCAATGATCGTATTATAGCAGACAAAGCATTTTCCAACAAGTACAGATGAAAACAGTAACAAACAGAGAAGTTTCAACCTCACCTCCCCTCTTAGATCCTTTGGCACTCCTCCATGAACAAGGCTCTGCAGCTCCTCTTTCCAAGGAAAAAAAGATTCATCATAAGCCTCATTGTCGGCATTACTTCCTTCGGTAGCTGAGATCTCATTCACACATACCTTTTCTTCAAACTCAACCTCAGACTCTCTTTCTGAAGATCTTGCCTTTTTTACTGATGGAAGATGGCATTCACTTGCATTCATATTCCTATTTTTCATATTCTTCCTCTTAACCCTTAAACTCATCAAATTCTCAATGGCACGAAGAGCTGGTCTGGTCTTAGCCCATCTGTTGACCTTACGAGTCTTTGTTTCTTCTGTAAGTTTCATCTCCTTTTCTCTTGCATTTTCCATTGAATGAGAATTTGGCCTTCCTGTTTCACTTTCTGATAAACCGGCAGTATCAGCCTCCTCTTTTAACTCAGTGGCTTCAGTCTCTGATGTATCTTTATTGTTTTCCGAAGAATCAACCTCGTCTTTCACTTCAGTCACTTCACCTTGTAATGTCTCCTTACATTCCTCAGAAGCAGCATCTTTATTCAATTGAGTAGCTTCAGTGTGCAAGGTCACCTCGTATTGCTTCTTAGATGCAGTCTCTTCACTTGCCTCAATAGAAGCATCTTCATTTACCTCATGAGCTTCTGCAGGTAAGGTCTCTTTATTTTCTTCCTGAAGACGAGCCTTATTTTTCACCTCTGGAGCTTCTCCTTGCAACGTTTCACCATCTTCCTCCTCGGAAAGGCATGGATCAATAGCTTCTGCATTACGTTTGAGGAAGATCTTCCATTTCTCTATTCTTTCCTCTTCCTCTTGCTGGCATAACAAATTACTATATCAATAACCCAAAACTGACAATACATATGGAAGCAATGGATCATTAACGTGCAAGAATTAAACTTCCATGGAAATCTATACCTTGTAGATATCAAGGTACTCTCTATATGTTTGTATATTCTGAGGTCTCACAGCAAATCCATAGGCGTCCCTAACCACATTATTGTGCACATATTCAAAAGAAAATCAAACCAAGAGCACACATTCTACCTAAAAACAAAGAACAACTCCGAAAAGAAAGAAGCAAGTTTAATCTCAAAATGAATAGAATTTTAGACCCAAAAAGATGTTCTATAAAGCTATCAATATATATACTAAACTAAATATTGCAAAAGTTTTTTTTTTTTTAATCTAAAATCTTGCCTGGAATCAGCCTCCAATGAGCGCCTGCTCAATAAGGACAATAACATACTTGACAAAAACCTGCAACTCTATAGCTGCCCATAGCTTTCTTTTGCTTTACATTAAACTCATTCCACATTTCACAAAAAAATAATTTTTGATGGAAAGAACTAAATTTAATAACTTACAAAACTTCTTATCTTTCATGGTCGTTGCGTGAATGATGGAGAAGATGATGATAATTTCTTTTTATCTCCTTCTTTTTTATTTAACTATTAATTAATAACAAAATATATTATAATAAATAATAAAAAATATTTTAACCAATAAAATTTCAACAACAAATATTCACTAATTATTGTCATAATATAACCATTTTGCTCCTCATAATTTTCTACAATTCCACCCTCAAGTCATTCTTCACTTTTGGAAATACTACAATTTGTCCTCTCATTTCTTCACTTATTCAATTTAGTCATCATATACCAATTAATTCCACATTTTGGTACTTTCAACCTCTGGGATATTTGTACTTTTGGTCCCTCATTTTTTTCATATTTACATTTTGACATCACAAATTTTAAATATTTATACTAAGATCACAACACTTTTCACATTTTTGTGATTTAGTCTCTAACTTTGGCATCCATCGGCCTTTTAAGACCTAATATATATATATATATATATATAGTTTTGATATAAAGAAAAATGTATAAAGCTCTTAAAAAAAATGTCAAGAGTTAACAAAAAAATAGGTTAAAGGTGGTGGAAGATCCCAAACGTAATTAATTAATGCAACAATATTTTCGGAGCTTCTCCTTGCAACGTTTCACCATCTTCCTCTTCGGAAAGGCATGGATCAATAGCTTCTGCATACCTTTGAGGAAGATCTTCCATTTCTCTGTTCTTTCTTCTTCCTCTTGCTGGCAAAACAAATTGCTATGTCAATAACCCAAAATTTACAAGAATTAAACTACCATGGAAATCTGTATTTTGTAGATATCAACGTACTTTCTATTATGTTTGTATGTTCTGAAGTCTCCCAACAAATTCATGGACGTCTCTAACCACGTTCATGTGCACATATTCAAAAGAAAATCAAACCAAGAGCACACATTCTACCTAAAAACAAAGAACAACTCCAAAAAAAATTGCAACACTATCATCCTGACCAAAAGCAAGTTCAATCTCAAAATGACTAGAATTTTAGACTCAAAAAAGATAAATTCTATAAAGCTATCAATATGTATACTAAACTGAACATGCAAAAACCTGCAATTATATGGCTGCCCATATCTTTCTTTTGCTTTACATGAAACTCATTCCACATTTCAAAGAAAGACTTCATACAGTGAAATAAATTTACATTAATTTGTTTAGAGTTAGTTGTTTTGTTCAAGTTTTGATAACAATAGTAGAAATCTAAAACCTAGAGTTTTTCAAAGTGGCAAAAAGAAAATGTAGGAATAAGAAAATCGAATTACCTCTTTACTTTAATCGAATTCAAGCTCGAATCGTCATCCTCGGATTGATTAACGATGGAATTTGTTTTATTTTCTTTGTTTTCTTAATTACTTTGATGATTAACAAAAGAATTGGAATTAATTTGTATTATACGGATTAATTAGTATTATTCGGAAGATCTAATGATGTTATTTCTGTTAGCTGAAATTTCACTGTCACACTAATTTAATTGGTTAAAAATTGTATTTTTTTTAAGGATTTGGTGAAAATATTAAACAATCATTTATATTAAATTTAATAAAAAAAATATTGTCATTATTTAGGTCCGTGGTTTACAATCTGGATTACCTCTTCTGTCTCTAAAATTTGAACCAGAATCTTTTATTAAAAGTGTAATGTATACCGTCAGGTGCGGTATTTCGTTAGTGATTCTTTCAGGACCTTGGCTTGTCACATGAGTCTGAATTTCATATTTTCGTATGTGAAAAGAAGTATAAATATCTTCATATACTAGACGCTCGCTAACGAGTACCGCATCCTCAAAATTGTAACCTTCCCATGGCATATAAGCTACTAGTACGTTTTTGCCCAAAGCGAGTTCGCCACCAACCGTAGCGGCACCGTCCACTAAAATTTGCCCCTTTTTAATGCATTTACCCCGCCGAACCCGGGCAGTTTGATGCATACAAGTATTTTTGTTGAAACGTTGATACATAACTAGAATAAACAAAAATTAATCAAATTAAAATGGCTAAATTACTGAGAAAATAGATTATAATCACACTTAGAATTGTGAAATTTTCGATTGAATCAATCTGAATAAAATTAATTTAAGTAATAAAAAAAATTCAAGACTAGTTTCGAACATAAGTAATTATAGATTTAAATTAATTTTAGATTTAAATCATTTTACATTCAAGTTATTTTAATTTCAAATAATTCAGATTTAAAGGTTGAATTTTGAATTAGATTATTTCAAGTTAGAAACACTTCAGATTCGAATTTTTTGAATTACTCTGTCAAGAATACTGCTTCGCCAAGCAATATACCTAACTAAGAAGCATGACTACAATCACTAAACTAAAGTCTTCGCTCAACAAGATCACTATCATCTATCACTCACATGTCATGTAACTGTATAACATCAAATCTGCAAACTTAGCAATCTCCCAATCAAGAGAAGACACATAATCTATGAACATTGAATACTCCCAAGACAAAACAACCCCAACTACCAACTTTCTCTTCTCTCTCGACCAAGCTCGCCTTCTCTCCACCTCTTTACAAGGTTTCTTGTGACTCTCAACCCACCAAGCAAACCTCCTCCATTTTCTTACCATTAAGAATCAAAATTATAATACAATTGAATAATAATCAAAATATCTCCAGATTTAAATTATAATAAATCTAGACAAGATAAATTACTCGCAATTAAAAATGCTAAAATTCAAATATACTCTCTTAAAAGTAAAAGTGTTGATGGGCTGAGCCAAGTCCTAATAAAATTTTAAGCTCAACCTGAATTGACCCGAAAAAGGGTCTAAATTTTTGCCTAAACTCAGTCCAGATTGTAAATGCTAAATTCAGGCCTTTACCGACATAGTCTAGATTCATGCCTTAAATATCAATACTTTGCCAAAGGTATCAATACTCAGACAATTTTTCTTAGCCATGTATCGATACCTTAGGCTTTTTTAAATAAAAATATTGACTAAAACATTAAATCTTTACTCATAAAAACATGATCATACCAACATTCGTCGATGTAGCATGTTTTCTAAATTTTTATATGTATATATTGAAAGCTAAATTTGACATTATGCCTTGAAGGTAAAAGTACCACAAACCCTCATATACTACACTTTGGATTGCATTTTAGCTCCTCTATTGAAAAAATAACAAATTAATCTCGACAAGTTCAATGAGCAAGCAAAACAAACCTTAAAATTTTGGTGTTTATATATAAAGTATAATAACAAAATTAACAAATTTTAAAAATGTTTGTTTTATGGGAAGTAAATTCAATTTTAAAATTTAATTGTAGAGGACTAATTGGTCTATTTTTTGGTAAAAGAGCTAAAATGTAATCCAAAGTATAATACAAAGGGCTTTGTGGTAATTTGACCTGCCTTGAAGATATATAGCTGCTTAAATTAGAGTATGAAACAGAGAAAAACAACATTATTCATTCGTTTTCAGATGTTCAACAAGAGAGAACCGATACTAATATGAATCCCAATCACAAGGGATAACTGAAATTTGGTTTTACAGTCAACATTCAGTTCTTTGATTTACTTCATTATGAAAAAGATGGAACCTGAAAGAAGATTGGTTGGTTCTTGACAACTTGATGCTTTGAATTCAAGCATCAACTTCCCGGCAAGGTCTAAATGGATCATTCATTGATTATATAATTAATCTTCATTTTCATTGATGAAGAGAGGTGAGAAACAAAGAATTGAGCAGCAATTTTAGAGCTCACTTGCTCACTTAACGTAGAAGAACAAACATACAAAATATAAACCCTTCACCTGCTCTCGCACTTTGATTTCAGCTAGTCAGCTTTCTTTGCTAAACTCAACAGTACGCCGGCACTAAGACTAGTTGCAACAAAACCAAGTGACGCCTCCGTAGATATATGAAATCCTGCATCAATGCAGTTAAAGACTTGAAGTTCTATTTTTGGTTCTTTTCTAAACTAGAAAAGAATTTATATCACACAATACAGATCCAAGGTACAAACCAAAGAAATCCAAGATCATTTTGCATCCAATAAAACCTAGAACAACGGCAATGGAAGGCTGCCAAAGGAGGGAAAAGAAAAACCAGTATATAAGCTGTCAGTACAAATTTGTACTTATGAACGTGCATGTTAAACAGCCAACCTATGGTTAGAGGTTGGATACTTAAACAGCATAGTGATAAACATCAAGAGAATGGCAAATTACCAACACAATACTGACATTAACCAATTTGTATGAATTGCATGGATATATTTTTCTCAAAGATCCAGATACTCTTTGATTATATATGATGATTCATGACATTCTCTGCAAGTAGAACTTATATTTGAAGTTCTACATTTTAACTTGCATCAAGTCATAGTATGCATAAGAAGGTCAAGTGGAGAAAGGAAACTTTACCTGTAGATATTCCAAATCTGCCATACCCTCAGCAATGAGTGTGTAAAGTGACCTTAAACCTTAAAGGGGCAGCATCGTAGTAAATTAATCGTCCTCTATAATTGTGTGTGTGAGAGAAAGAGAGAGAGAGATTTATGTTGAGACAACAGAACAAGAATTACCTAAGATGGCGAAGATATTAGATGAAAAAACTATGAAAGGATCCCGTGTAACACCAAAAACAGCTGGTATTGAATCAGCCTAAAGAAAATGAAAACTTTCATCAGTATCCTCATTGCATCATTAACCAGCAAAGTCCATATGCTAGGCATTGGTGAGGAATCATGAGAACCTACAGCAAATGCTATATCACTGAGCTCAATAACTGCTACTGTGAGAAGCAAAGGAGTGGCCTGTCCAAAATATTTGACACCTGTTAGAATGAAGAATTCATTATACTCAGTAAAGGAACTTAAATATGTTCCATAATAAGAAAAGTTTGCTGTTTGACAATATAATATGATAAAGTTGCCAAGAACTGAGGATGTGAAAATTCTTATAGACGACTTACTTGCCAAATGTTGTCCCGTTTTGTTATAAATTTATTGCCATCATAATTAGCTGAAATGATAAAAGCAAAAGAAATTAAAACCTTAACCAAAAGCATTAGAAGATGCAAAGAGATAAACTCAAATGGTTCATTAAATATCAAGATTGTAGTCTGCACATAAGTAGTCGACCTTAAAAGAACAGACAGAATAAACTACATGACCTTAGACTGAAAGTAGAAGAGTATGTAAGGAAAAGGTAGAATATCACATGTGACGGGGATAAATCTCTGGCAAGTCTTCACTATGAAGTTGTCAGACAGATCAGTGTCATCCTCATCATTGGAAAATAGCTATCAAAAGATAATACAAAATGATGAGTCCCTAAAATTTGAACTCAATGGAGAAACATAGCAAATGTAGAACTGTCATAAACTGAAAATAAGATACCACCACAATATAATAGATAAAAGCAATTTGATTGTCACATTTTCAGTAGAGATACAGCACCTTGAAAGATGAGAATAACAATACAGCAGCCAGTAGTAGGTTGACCGCTTCAAACCTCTAAAAGAGCAAAGGGGACTTCATGAGCCCAGACAGAAGTAAATCATGGTTCATGGGAAAGCAGATGCAAACTTAACAAGTGAACAACAATCTACCTGGAGGGTGGCTGTTCCAAGTAGTATCAATGACAACCGAAAGAAGACTGCACCAGCAATACCATATGAAAGAACCCGATTCTACATGTTGTACATAACAGACTTTTAATTGCAAGGGGTAAACATGGAAAAGCACATCATGTGTGAGTATATCTTTTCCACAGATGTTATGCTAAATTGGCAACCTCAGGCTCCATAGTAATAAGGAATTATTGCGATGACTTGAGCAGATAGATAAAAAAATGGCACCTGATACATAGGTGGCACTTTGAAGTACTTGAAGATCAGAACAAAGACAAACAAATTGTCCACAGACAAACTTTGTTCCAAGATGTACCTGAAAGGAAATCATAATTAAAGCAATGGCAAGCAAAAGGAAAAAAAAAAAAAGCTGAAAAGTACAAAATTCATTTAAAACAGGAAGAAAGAAAGAAAAAACATGTATGATCAGTCAGATAAGAATTCAAACATGTTAACCATGTATGGAACAAGTGACTTATGGGCAACTTTCAAAAATAAAATCCTACATACCCAGCAAAAAATTCTGATGCTTTGCCTACTCCTTCCTTCAATCCCAGACCAACTCCAAAAGCAACCGCAGAGCACACCTAAACACAAGAATTAATATCCAAAACGTCTTCAATCCGTAAAGGACTACATCAATCTACTTTAGATAAAGGATAAATAACAATAATGTTGAGAGAAATGACCCAAAAAGCAACAGTTTTAACGGATGATGCATAAGCTTCACTTTTCTGAAGTTTCTCCTTGGAGTCAGCATAAGAATTTGAAGCTCTCCTCTCCTCTTCTGCAGATTTATCCCATAAATCCATCATTTTCTCCAACAACAATGAAAATGCTTCCGTTTTGAAGATTAATATAAATTCAAAATAGATAAAATAAATCACCTCTACATTCAAAACAAATAAAATAAATCACCTCTAGACAAATTATCCTCCTGCTCCATTCCCTTGGAGCGAGCAACTGGGAAACATATCGTGCGGCGGTTATGACTTACTGCAAGTTGAATCACAAATTAAAATGGAAATGCAAAAAAAAAAACCTCCAATTCATTCAAATTATATGCTGCCAAATCCTGTATATGAATGAAGTTTGAGATTTAATCATATACTTAAAAAATTAAAATTTCCCTGTAACTTTTCGATTTAAATATCCAAGTTCACTAAGTGACACCATTAGTAATTTTTTTTATCAAAATTGCCATCAATATACTCACACAACCATATCAACTTCAGAAGCAAACCATTATCAACTCAGTAAGCATACAGATTTTGATAAAAATATCAATAATTGAACTAAAAAAATTGTCAATTTTTAAGTACTTCACCAAATAACCTCAAACTTTGCCAGAACTGACTCTATATGTGAAAGGATACCTGAATGGACAAGGGAGACACGATGATTTGAGAAGCGGAATCCGGTCCATCTGGGCAATTGAACCGTAGGCGACACTGAGGCAACTCTAAGATGGAAATTAAGAGAGATTCGAATGCCACCACCATGGTGAACGGCCGAAGCTAACCCCATGGAAGCTTGAGCTATGAGCTTCCGACGAGTAGATTCTAGCCGGGAATTTTGATAGAAAAGGGAAAGACAGCAGCCTATGAATAAATCTTATCCACTGAAATTAAATTTGTATTGTCTTTTCTTTGAGGGAATTAACCTTGTTTTTGTTCTTGAATTTGTTCGCTGGTTCTTGTGGTTAAGGAGCAACGTCACTGCTTGCTGTGTCTTCCAGTACACATGTTTTCTTTTTAGTACTTGAGTTTAATTTTAATTTTCAATTTGGTACTTAATTTTTTTCTTTTAATAAGATACTTAAATTTGATTTTATTATTCAATTAGAACATGTTTGATATGTGTACTTTAGTATACCCAATTAAACAGTAAAGTCAAATTTAAATGCTAAATTAAATGTTAAAATCAAATTAAGATACTAAATTAGAAAAATAAATCTCAAATCTTAAATCTCAAATTTTTAATTGAAAAAATTCAAGTAGCAGAGTTAATATTTGAATTTATTATACTTTTATTTATAAATATAAAATTTTGTTCAGTTTTTTACCATTTAGCATATTCTAACAAAAAAAAAACATTTTTATCCGTTATTATATTAATATGATTTTTAACTATAATTAATTTAATCATTACAGTATTAACGTGACGATCCACAATAATAATAGTTATTAATGTGTCATTATCGGTTCTCAAAATATAGAATCTTCTTACCAACAACTAAAAATTGTTTTGTTGAGGAGCTCGATCGTATATTTCTCAAACATGTGATCAAGTTTTGAGGGGTGCCTCAATCTATAGTCGTGGATCGAGATGGGCGTTTCATGGCTTAAGCTTTTCCACATCCTTCTATCCCAAAATTAACGAGCAAATTTGATTTGATCTTGGGTCGGATTGGGTTTGGATTGGATTAATGTAAAATTTTAGGCTTAATTTTTAAGTTCGGGAACAATTCGATCCAGAAAATGAGCTTAAAATTTTGTCTAAGTTCAGCTTAAGTAAATGATGCTAAATTCGAACTCGACCCAACCCAGCCTGTTTGTATTAATCTTTTATATAAAAATAAATTCAAAAAATATAATACATTAAATACACTAAAAATATTAAAATAAATGTTTTATTA
This sequence comes from Gossypium longicalyx, assembly GCA_025698465.1. Classification (NCBI taxonomy): domain Eukaryota; kingdom Viridiplantae; phylum Streptophyta; class Magnoliopsida; order Malvales; family Malvaceae; genus Gossypium; species Gossypium longicalyx. The sequence goes on along the minus strand of CM046995.1, from coordinate 1,208,821 downwards.
AAAAGAATTATACTTAAATAACACTAATATAGTCACAACTTAACAAGTAAAACAATGAAAAAAATTTAAGTAAATTCAAGTTAGGCAGCACCCAAAATTAAAATAATTTACTTAAGACCTGATTCATTTAAAAACGAACAATTATTTTTTATTAAAATATATTTTTTAAACTTATATATTTATCTAAATCCCCTGAATTTTCGGACCGATAAAGAAGTTGAATTGCAATCCCTCTCTCTTTCTCTCCATTGAAAGCCCAAATCCAAGACACTTTCAGATCTCGACACGTAATCAAATATTCATTTATCCCAACACGTGGCAAGATTTTAAAAGCCAAGGGTTAACAATGCGAAACCCGCTTACAAAAGACGCTAGCAACGTCCAATTACCCGCAGTGCGAACCGGTCAGCAACAACAATCCCTTTTACTCACCCTCTTTCCCACGCAAACAAAAACAAAGGAAAAACAAGCTTTCAAAAACCGCCATTTCTCTCATAAATTTGTTTTATTCCTTTCGTTTACCAAAAGATTTAAATAAAAAAGGAGAAATTTATAGGAAGGAAAGGTGCGTACTGCGCACTTTTCCTAGTTTCTCTGATTTTGAATTTTTCTTTTATCCTTTGATTGAAGATTTTTATGTTTTTTTGGGCTCGCTATGTCGATGAATTCGAGGATTTTCTTCCGTTTTCTTGTTTGGTGGATCTTCTTCAGCTGCTTTTCAGGTAATAGTTAAGTCCACCCCCCCCCGAGAAACAAACAAACGGAGGTTATGTAGTGGATTTTATGTTGACGTATCTCTTTGATTTTTTTCATAAAATAGGTTAGATTCGTGTTTTTTAGCTGGAAAATTGAAATTAAGATGCAATATTCTTTTTATTTTGAAGGATTGATTTCATCGGCAATAGTTAGATTGGATTCAATTGAAATATACAACTCGCACGACTGGATAACAAAACCGACGGTTTATTTCGTCTGCAAAGGAGAGAACATGACGGTTTTGCCAGATGTCACCAAAGCAAATACTGTCTATACTTTCAAGGGTGAAGAATCGTGGCAGGTTTGTACAGAATTCTCTCTGATTTTCATTTTTTTTAATACTGTCAAGTACTGTAAAATCAATTGATAGAATAAAAACCAGTGATCAATATTTCAGAGCTTTTTTTTTCTGATCCTGTTATTATTAAGAACGTAAATTAGGGCTAGCTTTATGAAATATGGAATCCAGTAGCTGGAAAAGAAGTGTTTTTTTGGAGTTCTGTTTTGTGCTTTTTTCAGAGATTTGTTTGGTTTTTTTGTTTCATGTTTTATTGGTTTAGGTTTTCTCTATTTTATAGTGATATAATTTATGTTACTTGGACATGTAGGTGTTGGATATGGGTATCTATTTGTTAGGGGTATCTTTAATTTTTAAAATTATTTAATGTATTTTGGGAATATTTGAAAGGTAATATTCTGGTACTCATTTCTATTTGTCTTAGAATAAAAAAGGATAAAATGAAGAGTCTGAGCACCACATGACATAATATCCTTTTCATTTACTAATGGAAACTTGGTGAAAGTTGTTATATTTTGAGTTTTCTCCTGTATGGATGCTGATCTAATGTAAATCCTTACATTATGTTTGCTGAACCAAAGGTTCTTTAGTGAATTGGTTAAATTTTAGCTCTCTATGTGTTACTGTTACATTGGGTAAAAGTACCATGGATGTCCTTGTACTATGAGTTAGATTGCATTTTGCCCCATTTTCTCAAAAAATGGGCAAATTAGTCATTGTGTGTTAGATCAAACAACAAACAAATCCTTTCTGTTAAAAATTTCATCCATTTTTATTGTTAGAAACTGGCTTGATTGATAGAATAACCAAACATTTATACGTGGCAATGTGTACCTTATTCTGGCGTATAGGGATCAGTTTTTAACAGTTGAAATGGATGGAATTTTTAACAGAAGGACTAATTTGCTTTTTGATCTAACGTATAGGGACTAATTTGCTCATTTTTGGAGTAGAAGTGACAAAATGCAATCTGGCTCTTAGTACAAGGGCCTCCATGGGACTTTTACAGTTACATTGAGATTCAAGAGACAAATGAAGTACTTGACTAGGCTGCCTATTTGAGCTTTGCACAAATTTGGTCCTTTGGTTAACTTGATGTTCTGGTTAAGGGTGCTATTGCATTTTACTTTAACTAAGCCCTTCATGAGTTGCTGCTGCTCTATCGAATTTGCATGTATGGCAGTTCCTTTTTACAAAGAGCATGGAATAAAAGTGTGTTCTTTGTGTTTTCAGCCTCTTACAGAACTCAAAAGCAAGAAATGCAAGCGGTGTGGATTCTACGAGGAGGACACATTTAAATCAGATGATGTATTTGATGAGTGGGAGTTCTGTGCTTCAGACTTCAAAGCTAATGGGAAATATATATTGTTTAAAGAAAAGGAACTTAATGCCACATTCACCTGTGAAGAATGCGCATCTCTTCCAGCTGGTAAAGCTTTTTGCCCCCTTTTGTCCTATACTTTATTGTTAGGAGCTGTTATGCCATAGTAATGGCCAATGGGCTTGTTTAAGGCATTGATTGATTCAGTTCCTTTTTATGGATGTTAGTTATTCCATTTTGTATACCAGCTTTTCTCTTGTCCTCAATAGTTAGGCGCTTGTCACTTAACTTCGACAAGGTTCGAGAGTTGGCATAGAAAGGAAATCAACCAAAAAGATTGTTCCATTTTGTGTCAATGTTCTTACGTTGGAATTTCTGGTTAGTTGTTCTACAGTAAAAAGTTGAAATATTGCTGAAATAAGATTGGCTTCTTTGGCCCCATTTAACTAGAAAATTCAAAGTTCCTTTGATACAATAAAAAGAGCCAAAAGAGTTATATCTAGGTAAAAGTACCATGGAGGTCCTTGTATTAGGAGTCCGATTGTATTTTGCTCTCCTCTACTAATAAATGGTAAATTAGTCATTGTATCTTAAATTTAAGAGCAAATTGGTTTTTTTTTGTTAAAAATTTCATCTATTGTACTGTTAAAAATTGGCATGATTAATAGAATAACTAGATAGTGACATGTCGTATGTCATGTGTACCTTATGCTAAGGGATCAACTTTTAACAGTACAAATGAATAAAAATTTTAACGGAAGGATCAACTTATTCTTTGATCTAACGTATAAGGACTAATTTGCTATTTTTGAGTAGAGGAGGCAAAATGTAGTTCGACTCCTAATACAAAGGCTTTCATGATATTTTTAGCGCTGTATCTATCTTGGCTACTAGTTAAAAAAAGGGTTATACTTTAAGGGCTAAGGTTGGCCATGTCAGCTGGACTATGGAATTGCCTGGCTGAGAATACAACTTATTCATCATATATTCATATGATCTCTTTTTCTTCTCTAGCTTACCCATATTCAATTTCAAATGCATATTATAAGGTCATTTAGTTATATATGTTGACAATGCTTTATTTGCTATGTGTTAGGTATTTCCAATACAGATACCAATAATGATACTAAGGGGAATAAATTGCGTGTCGCTATAATTGTACTGATTGTTCTAGTGGCTTCAACTGTAACAATATTTGGACTGATGATGGCTTATAAATACTGGCAAAAGAGGAAGAGGCAACAAGATCAGGCTCGGTTCTTAAAACTGTTCGAAGAAGGGGATGACCTCGAGGATGAACTAGAGCTTGGTAATTGAATATGATTAAACAACTCGGTTACCTCCTGTACAGTAAGTTTACCTTTCCTAAAATTTTGCTTTGTGGAGAAATATATATCTATATATATATATTCTACAGCTGTGTGTTCTAAGGTGGCTTCAGATATGATGTATAGTTGAGCTTTTTGGTCCTGTTGGCACATCTATTAGTTAAGATCTACATGGTTGCTTTTTGTTGTTGACTAGCAAATAAAGGGAATAAAAAGCTTGAGCATTTTATACAAATGATGGCATTGTATATGATAAAACAGTACTTTCTAGGTTTTGCTGTTTTGGGTACCATTAGCAGCAAATATAGATACCCCAAGTGATGATTTGAAGGACGATTTTTTGATCTGATGGTTGAACTTCAAGGGCCTTTCTTTTCAAGAATTGTCTGATTTGATTTGAACTTGAAACCCGACATTACTAATTTGAGCTCTTTAAATTGATTTGAATATGAAATGATTTTATCAAGTTATAAACTTAAAATGATTAGACTGACGATAACTAATTGATTGGATTTGATAAGACTTTTTTGTGAGGGATTCACTCATGGTTGTCTATCTATTTTTTATTTGAACTATTTGTCAAATCATGACGTTTTATAGAAAAATTCATATAATATTTAAGTCTAGGTATATCAATTATTATATATTCGGAGTGAAAATGGATATTAATCTTTCGATATTCATTAGCTGTTATATCTTTTATTTTTGATAATTTAAAATAAAATGTCGTTATTCAGTTTTATTTTATTTTTATAATTAACGGAAATATTCAAAGTATATATTTAACTTTAATTTTTTTATTTAGATATTTTTAGATATAATTTATTTAATGGAAATTTGACAAAGAAATATTTGGATTTAAAGGGGGAATTTATTGAATAAATTTGTAAATTCAAATTCAAATACTGTATAAATCGTATATATTCAATTACTTTGGATTGAAAGGTGGGTTCGGTTCATTTCAAAATTTATTTTATTCTTTGAAAGGATTTTTGGAGTTTTAATTGTTTTAAACTTTGGTTATTTAAATTTGGATTATTATTAAGTATTGTTTTATGATACTTTACAAACTTGAAATTTGGGATTTGACCCAATCAAGGAAGGGCAAGGGATGTCAGTCTTCTAACTCGTGAGATTTCAGTAAGGATAACTTTAAAGATACTTTTTGAATAGTATTGTTATGCATGACATTTAGTTATTATTAACAAGTCACATCAAGAAATCGTATTTTATAAATATGGAGGATAGCCTTCATGGAGAGAGGATCGAAAAAGCCATCAAGTACACTGATATTAGACTTGAAAAAAGCTGTGATGTGTTTTTTATTTATTAGGTTTTATTTTTCTAATATTATTTTTACCTATTTGACTACCTAATATTGCTTATGTTTTCTTAACAAATTGTTTGAGATGATAGATCAACCTATATGGTTTAACTCTTTCAATGAAGGGCATTGAAATCAAATTTAAATTATAATAAATTTGGTTAAAATAAATTACTCGCAGATAAAAATATTAAAATTTAAATATATCATTTTAAAAGTAAAAGTGTCGATGAATTGAGTTAAATCTTAATAAAATTTTAAACTTAAACTCAAATTGGCTCAAAAAATGAGTCTAAAAATTTTATCCGAACTAGGTCCAAATTGTAGATATTAAACCCGAGTTCAAACCAACTCGACCTAGACACATAGCTAAGGTATTTACACCTTGCCAAAGATATCGAATTTTTCTTTAAGCGTGTATCCAAATTGGACCTGGCTAAAAAAATTTTGCCCAAAATCCATTTTTTAAGTAGATCTTATTTTTTACTCAAGTTTATTTCTCAAATCTATATTTTTACTCATGCACTCCCACTTAGGCAAGGTGGATATTCAACCTATGAACATGTTTACTTAAAAAATAATTAAATAAAGTAACTCAATTGAAATGCAAAATCTCAGTTGCTTCAAATTTATTCATGTAAAATTCCAAATGCTATTACATGCCAGAGATCCTTCAAACTGGCACAAGTACATACTATCATAGAGTATATCACTGAAGAAAACAAACAAGAAACACTCATCAACAAACACCAAGCTTATTTTCATACATACATATAAATATATATTATGTATATATCTTAAGATGTCAGCTGTTCCATCAGTACTGAGCCTGCAATGAGATAGCAAATACGGTAGTGAGCAATTTTTTGCACTAACAATTGATGAAAATAGTTATAATCTTAAGGGTGTTGATAACTTAGGTACCATGAAACGCTCCTTATAGTATTCCACTAACTGTTTTGGATCAACTGTCTTCGTCTGTTTATAGGCGTCGATCTTGTTCAGCTCCTGCATCGTTAAATTTATTGGAATATAAGTATTATTCAAGAACGAAAATGAAGAAACAAACATTGTGGAAGGGTATATATCGGATTACTACTAAAGTTCTTGATATGAATGTTTTCAAGATAGGACTGTGATTGTGCAAATTATGCAGCTATGATTAGAAGATACGAGGAAAGAAAATGAGTAAAAGCTGAGGGTAATTCGAACAAATTTCGATTAGAAACAGCATTTTAACAAACATTGACAAAGCCAGGGGTGTAATCAAGCTGAGCTGAGTCCAAATATTGTCAAGTTTGAGCTTGAGTTTGACTTGAAAATCAGAGTTCAATACTTGATTTGAGCTCGATCAAACATCTGGTTTTAAGCTCGAGCTAGAGCTTGGCTCGATAATTAAGTTTAGAGTTAATAATATATATTAAGGACAATAATGTACTTTAATAATATGAAAATATGAAAAGCTCGATAAGGCTTGTGCCCCTTCGAGTCAAAGTCAACTTACTCAATAGCTTGAGTTGCTCGAGCTCAAGCTTGGCTTGATAATTACTGAATTAAGTTCGAATTTTTTTTGAGTCAAACTCGAGTAGCTTGTAAGCACCAATGTCTCACTTACACCTCTACCCTTGTGTGTATACATGTATATGTATTTATAGCTTTCAGATGATACCTCTATCCATGCTGCGAGTTTAGGCCTGCCGGCAATGATGTCGTACTTAAAAACCTCCGATAAGAAGATCTGGAATCTTTCAACAAAAGGAATGTAGGCAATGTCCGCCTGAAAACAACAAATTTTCATTCATATATCTTAACAGAAAACTCAAATGATACATAATAATATAGCCATAGCTATTATCGATTACAATTTGTTACTCGAACTCTTCATTTTTCCCTAAAGTACCTATGTCCTATGCCTATGCTCACATTTAGACATGGTATTAAGGAATGATCCTCCAAATATATGAAAAAAATTCGAAAAATATGAATACATCCATGTCATATAGGGGCGAATGGAGGGGGTAGGCAGGGGCCTTAGCCCCCCTAAACTGAAAAATTGCAGCTTTATACCCTCAAATTAATAAAATCTTAAATAAATATAGTAAAATTATAGTTTGGCCCCCAAAATGTTAAATTTTCAATTTACTTCTTTTGAAAACCATAAAGATATAAGCCAATACAATGATGAAATTACATTTTAACTATCATAATAATCTATAACTTCAAATTGACCCTCTCCTAAAAAAAATTCTGGCTTCGACCTTGATGTCATACATATCATTAATTTAACCTTTTACATGTTTATAGACACATTGAAACTCAATTAAGAAACAACGACAACATAAAATAGCAGCAGGGAAGCAATTTAGCATCTTCGACTTACCAAACTAAAGTCCCGGCCTAGGAGAAATGGACCATCATCATACTTTTTAAGAGCATCTTCCAAGTAATTGAAAGCAGCACCTAATGCAAGTCCAAAGTTTTAGTTTAGTCCATATTGAACTATATACAAAATACGAGAAGATATCGACAACACTAACCAGCTTCTTTTTCTAGGTCTCCTTTAAATGAAGCAAAAAGCATTCCCATAAATTTGTCAGCATATGACAACAACTCCTCTAAGGTCCTTTTCTTGTCAGGATCCTACAACATTTTAAAAAAGATCACTTCGATTAATATAGATGGAACAGGAAACCTTCATCAAAGTGTGGTAAAATGACTCCATCAATCTTACATTTGGTACAAGAGAAGGTCCTTCAAAGTTGCTATCAGCATATTTAATCAGATCAAGACTCTCCCCAATGATTTTGCCATTATGTTCCAAGGATGGCACCTGAAATCAAATCAATTAGCATAGTAAATAATTACTAGAAAAAAGGGTTCATAAAGCTCAAACATGATGGACAAAAGGAGTGATGGGAAATTCATGGTATATTTTATAATGGGTTAAATCACTATTTGGAGCCTGAACTTGGCAATTATTCTCCCACTAGAGCCTAAACTAGGCAATTGTTCTCACATTAAGACTTAAACATTTTTTCTTTTATTCAAGTTAATTCCTGGACTTGGCAATCCTTCCCATATTGGGACTTAAATTGCACAATTATTCTCACATTGGAGCTTAAATTTTAGGGTTTTCAAAACAAATCAAGAACTAACTCGGACAAAAAAAGTTCAAGCCCAACAATTACAAAATTCAAGGCCTAACTTGATAAAAAAAAGTTCAAGCCCCAGTCAAAATAGTAGCCAAGCCACAAAAAGTGATTTAATCCTTATTATTTTGACAAAAGAGCTTAGGTTAAACATAGTCCTTAAAGCACCATTTTTTATTCTCAATACATTAATATTTTATTGACAAAAACAATATCAAATATCTCTACCAAAATCAAAACAACATTTCAGCTTTGTAAATGTCTGACCTTGTTTAGAGGGTAAACTTTTTCCTTGTACCAAGCAGGTCTATTTTGAAGGTTCAGAGGAACAAGTTTAATCTCATCTTGCAATCCCTACAACCCAAACAAGAACTCAAGCCGATTATTTAAAGTAAACAACAATTTCATAGCAGCAAGGCTTTAAAAAATCAAAATAAAAAACAAAATCAATGAATTAATAAACAACCTTATAATTCCTGGTGATCCACACACGTTGTGCAAAAGGGCAAGCATAAGAAGTATACAACCTTTAAGATGACCAAAAAAGTGGTCAACATTGATAATAAACACATGCAAATACATATATGAATTGTAAAACCCAGAACATAAAGAGTGAAACCTGGTAGTTCCATCAAACAATGGAGGTTGCTCAGCATTAGCTTCCAATGTAGGAGGCAAAGACTCTAATGTTCTGAAATTAAAAAAACAATGAAAAAAAAAAAAGGAATGATTTTTAGAGAAACCCAGAACCTGAAGTTGATAGAAAGCTTGAAAATTGAGAAGATAATTCAAGATTCTTACTCGGTAGCCATTGTTGGAGTGTGCAAGCTTCAAATTTTTTTGTTGGTTTAAGCTTTTAATTTGGTTCACAATTGTGTCCACATGCAAAAAGAACAGCCTTAGGCTTTATAGAGTGGGATGGAGAAGAACTTTAACCGTGATGGTCAGCAATGACGACATCGATTGGTAGGTGGCAAAATCTAGAAGAGACGGTTACATTCGATAAAAAAGATTTATAGGAATATTACACACCGCCCGCCCATGGAGAACTAAATTGAAGATGAAGAACACTGAAAGTCACAGGCAATATGCTTATGGGTAGGCTCAAGTGTTGAATTTAAGCTAAGCTTAATATATATATATATATAATAATTGGTTAAATAAAAGTATTTGCTAAAACGTGAAAAGTATTCGCTGAAATCTAAATTGATTTAAATCTAAAATAATTGTATTTAACTTAATCAAGTAACAAATTTAGAATAATTCGATTGATAGTAGCTGATCAATTGGATTTGATAAGACTTTTGTGAGGAATTCGTACATGATTATGATATGTTTCAAATATGATTACTATCTATTTTTTATATGAACTATTTGTTAAATCACGATGTTTGTAAAATTTAATTTATTTTTTATGGAAAAATTCATATGATATTTAAGTTTAAGTTTCGATATTTTTAGATATAATTTATTTAATTGAAACTTGACAAAGAGATATTTGGATTTAAAGGGGAATTTATAGAATAAATTTGCAAATTTAAATTGAAATACTGTATAAATGGTATATATTCAAGTCATCAACAACAATGCTAAACGCCGGTGGAAAGAGCAGAGGAAGAATCTTTAATGGAGGTGTTGAAGTTACTCAATTCCTTGGAATTGGGTCCATAAATTGCCTTGATGGTGTCCCGACAGCAACTGCAAAAGCAGCACAACAAGCATGCATCCATGTCTTTTTTAACAACTAAAACAAAGAAACAAGGCTTCCATTTGTTCTAATGCATGAATGAGAGGTCGGACCTGCAAGCTTCCTTGTTGAACTTTCTATTCTCAATTCCATATAGCTTCTTGAATATGTCAGCTTCCACTCGGCAAAAATATGGACGATCTGAAATTCAACCCACCCTTTGCATTAGGTATCTTTAAAATATGAGATTGATAATGGAGCAGGGTCAACGATTGAGTTTATTTCGGATTGGAAGTTAATTTCCGTTCTATTCATTTTTAAAGGTTTATTTCGGAGTTTTAATTGTTTTGAGTTTTGATTATTTAAATTTAGATCTGTAATCTTTCAACAAAAGGAATGTAGGCAATGTCCGCCTGAAAACAACAAATTTTCATTCATATATCTTAACAGAAAACTCAAATGATACATAATAATATAGTCATAGCTATTATCGATTACAATTTGTTAATCGAACTCTTCATTTTTCCCTAAAGTACCTATGTCCTATGCCTATGCTCATATTTAGACATGGTATTAACGAATGATCCTCCAAATATATGAAAAAACTTCGAAAAATTTGAGTACATCCATGTCATATAGGGGAGAATGGAGGGGGTAGGCAGGGGCCTTAGCCCCCCTAAACTGAAAAATTGCAGCTTTATACCCTCAAATTAATTAAATCTTAAATAAATATGGTAAAATTGTAGTTTGGCCCCCAAATGTTAAAATTTCAATTTACTTCTTTTGAAAACCATAAAGATATAAGCCAATACAATGATGAAATTACATTTTAACTCCCATAATAATCTCTGACTTCAACTCAACCCTCCCCTAAACCGGCCATTCCGTTCGTACCATTTCATAATACCATTTCGTTCTTACCCTTCATACCATTACGTCCATTTCTTCAATTCCCCTTACCTAATTGAACCAATTCATTCATCTATACCTATTCGGACCCTAAATCCGAACTTTCAATTCTTCTTACCTATTCCAATTCGAACTAAAACCAATATCCCTCTTTCCTTTCCGTACTAATTCAATAAACCAACTTCCAAACCCAATCTAATTCTTCCATCTTCTTTAAACTTCTTTCTCCCCCTTCTTTCTCTTATCTGACCTTTCAATTAAACCTAACGTAACTTCTTGTCGACGATCGGGCACACTATTACGACTCGACTCTTCCGAGGCGGATCGTATCATTTGGTATCAGAGCTACTAAAACGAGAAGTACGTGCAACGAATTCATCCCCGAGCTAGTCCAAGTGTACGCAAGTAAGTAGGATCCAAAAAAAAAAGAGTATAGAAAAAAAAATTCGTATACCGAAATTTTCTCATTTTGATTAGTTTGTTGCTGTTGTTATAAAAACAAAAATCTACGCAGCCGAAGAAAAAAAAAACGTGTACAAAGGTGTTCCTATTGTATTTAGTTTACTGATATAGTACAAAAAAAAAGTTATACAAGTTAAAAAAAAAAAAAGTGGTTGAAAGTGGAAATTGTTTCATCATTATTCATTCCCGATCCTGAAATAGCTCTTCCACCCTTTTCTTTCCTTCTATTTGATTAGCCACACTAAAACCCAAACTTTTATTTACTTGTTAGCCTACCCTAAACCGAGTTCATCAATTCTTTGTTACCCTTTTGAACCGACCAACTAGGCCAAGGTCTAAGCCTTACGGATCTGCTACAAAATCACGAGAAAAGTTACGAGAGGTAAAAGGCACGAGCGAGTGAGAACATTCGAGTGGAGGTAAAAGCCAAACGAGTGTAAACACGAGCGGGAGTGACACCTTTTCCTTCTTCTTTCCGAGCGAAATTGTGAGGTTTGTGGTGAGGTACTTAATTTTTTATTTTGTTTTGTGATCTAACATTTTCTTTTCAGCAACAAAAATCATGTCACGCAAAGAGTTCACCGAATCGGAATACCAATACTTGGTACAAGAAATGCAAAGAATGGTGAAGTCCAAATTCGATAAATTGCATGAGAGATTAGATCGATTGGAACAAAGAGATCCACGAGAACGAGTTTCATCAAGTCGAAACATAGAGTCGAGAACCCCACGAAGATATACACCCAATTATTACTTGAGAAAAGAGTCCCATTGTGATTCCTATTCGACATCGACTTCAAGACCAAGAGATTACTATCGAGATATGTGTATATTTATAAATGATTAATTTATTTTTAATTTATAATATTAAATTTAAATTTTTTTGAGTTAATTTTGACTTTAATTGTTTAAAAAGTCGGATTATGTTTTTTTAATAAAAATATGGGTTAAAACGTTAAAAGTATTGATCCAAATCTAAATTAATCTGAATTTGAAATGATTGCGTATGACTTGATCAAATAACAAAATTAAAATGACTTGACTGACAATAATTGATCGATTGGATTTGATAAGACTTTTTTGTGAGGGATTCGTTTATAGTTGTGGTATGTTTCGAATATGATCGTTATCTATATTTTATATGAATTATTTGTCAAGCCATGATGTTTGTAAAATTTAGTGTTCGATTTATTTTTTATAAAAAATTTCATATAATATTTAAGTCGACATTCATTAGCTATTATAACTTTTATTTTTGATAATTTAAACTAAAGTGTCGTTAATCAAATTTATTTTATTTTTATAATTAATGGAAATATTTAAAGTATTTATTGAACTTTAATTTTTTTATTTAGATATAATTTAATTAATTGAAATTTGACAAAGAAATATTTGGATTTAAAGGGGAATTTATAAAATAAATTTGCAAATTTAAATTCAAATACTGTATAAATCGTATATATTCAAGTCGTCAACAACAATGCTAAACGCCGGTAGAAAGAGCAGAGGAAGAATCTTTAATGGAGGTGTTGAAGTTATTCAATTCCTTGGAATTGGGTCCATAAATTGCCTTGATGGTGTCCCGACAGCAACTGCAAAAGCAACACAACAAGCATGCATCCATGTCTTTTTTAACAACTAAAACAAAGAAACAAGGACCCATTTGTTCTAATGCATGAATGAGAGGTCGGACCTGCAAGCTTCCTTGTTGAACTTTCTATTCTCAATTCCATATAGCTTCTTGAATATGTCAGCTTCCACTCGGCAAAAATATGGACGATCTGAAATTCAACCCACCCTTTGCATTAGGTATCTTTAAAATATGAGATTGATAATGGAGCAGGGTCAACGATTGAGTTTATTTCGGATTGGAAGTTAATTTCCATTCTATTCATTTCTAAAGGTTTATTTCGGAGTTTTAATTGTTTTGAGTTTTGATTATTTAAATTTAGATTATTATCAAGTATTGTTTTATAATATTTTACAAACTCGAAATTTGAGATGTGACTCAATCAATGAAGGGATGTCATTTAGCTGTCTGTTAGCTCGTCATCCTATTAGCTTGCCTCCTTGCTAGCTCGTGAGATCTCAGTAAAAATAACTTTAAATATACATGTTGACCTACTGAGGATAACGTGTATTATGCATGACATCTAATTACCCCTAACACGTCACTTTAGAGAATCATAACTTATAAGTACGAAGAATAGCCTCCATGAAGGGGGAACGAAAAGGCCATCAACAAGTACATTGATATTTGGCTTGAAAAACATCACAAGAAGCTGTCGTGTTTGTTCTTTATAAATTTTTATTTTTCTAATATAATTTAAACCCAGTTTTCTTAACAATAGTTGGTATTAAGGTTTTTTGAACTTAAATAATGATTGAACCTGTCAGATTAATTTTTCTTTTTTTATTAAATAAATTATTATAAATTAAATATGATTCAATTAGTTTGTATCAATCTACGAATCAACTAATTTAATGAAATTTTCCAAATCAATTTTTGGTTCAACCCGCGGGTAAAGTTTATTTTAAACAACATTAATTGATAGTGTATAAAGTAATCATCTTTTAAGTTAAAGGTTCGGGCTGTTTTTTTTTCAGGTCATTAATGTGAAATTCATGGAACTGTAGAAAAGAAAAAGAAAGATAGAGAAGACTCACCAGGGTAAATGGAGCAAGTGCGTGTGTTTTTCTCATAGTGGATGCACCATCCATCGGGACCAATTAAGCTTCTGTATAGCTAAAACAAAAAATCCTTTACGTTAGTTTGAGATGATAGATCAACGTATATGATTTAACTCTTAAAATTTGTGTTTCAATGAAAGGCATTGAAACCAGGATGCTATTGTTTCTATATTGGTGTTACTATTGGGTTTCTTCTGTCAATCATTTTTTCAAACAGATGGTGCGCATTTTCTGTACAAAACAAGGACAACCTCAATATCAGACGGGTCACTGAAAATTTCTTCAGGCGTGGCGAAAGCAGGGCCTTTGGCCAGCTTACAGCATGCGCCGCAGTTTTCCACACACCGCCATATCTCCTTCCTCCCTGAACTAAAACCCATGGTGTCTTTGCTCGGCTTGGTTTTGGGTCCTGTCTTCTTTCCTTTCCGCCCAACCTTGTGAGCTGAACATACGATTCCAAAACTCGGCAGCGCAGTGATATGGGACATTTTTGTTGATTCAAAAACTTCAAGGATTGAAATTTTGTATTTTGAAGTATGTAAGATAAGGTAAACTATAGTCAACAGTACTAAACTATCATTAAATTTCAAAATGATCATTGAAGTATGCATAAATTTTCATTTAAGTCCTATATTTTTTTTCTGAACAATTCATTTTCCAAGAAGTAACTTTGAAAGTTGCAAAAAGTTACGTATTTACGAATCAAAATCTAAACAATTTTACCAACTATTAAACTGATTTAGATCTAAAATATATTTTATTTAGAGATACATACTAATTTATTATACTGATCGTTAAATCGTCGTTTAGAACTCTTTAATGAGACTCTCTTTAAAAAAAAATCTTCAAAACTCATTAAGTCAAATAAAAACTTTCAAATAAGTTATTGATAGTTCAATAATTATTTTATAATTTTTTAAAGTTGAATAAGCCAAATACAAAAATACTAATAATTTCATGACCTTATATGAAATGGAAATGAAGCAAGAAACGAAAACCAACCAACGAAATTTCAGAAATTTATATTGTCAGCCAATCTTATCCCTAAGAGTTTAAAAAGTACAACATCCTATGGTTTAATGCAACATGACAATCTATCTGGAAATGAAATTTGTAGGGGATGAAATTACACAGATGATTACGAGAGGCAAGGGGGAGGGGACATTTAAGGTGACTCGCTTCCTCTCGGTGTAAGTGGGTAATCATATTCGACATCAACGGGACTATTGTTTTCTCTCACACTGGGACTTCGGCTGCGACCATTGCCATCAGAAGAGCTTCGGTACTGGCTTCTGTCAGGGCTCTCATCTCTATCGGGACTGGCAGGGCTCCGGCTCACTTCCTTGAGACTATGGTCATCATAATCGGCTTCATCTTGCAGAGCAGACAATTTCCCATTTCGGGGAGAAGGGCTGTGAATACTCCCCTTGGAGAGGGATGGGCTGTTCTCAGCCCCAGGGCTCTCTAAACTGAAACTATGTTCTCTCCTAATTGGAGATCTTGAACGACTGGCATAAAAATGTGAATGCGTTAGAACAACAAACTATCAGTGCATAAAGACGATTCTAAAAACCATTTTAAAGAAACGAAAAAATAAAGGTGCACTTCTTTAGTAGTCAATCCATTTTCTAACTATCCATGATAGATGATGCTTCCATTACTTTTATTTTGTCAGAAAAACTACAACTAATTGAAGTAAAAAAAATTTTGCACTAAAAGTTCACTTACGAGTAGCTCAGGCCCCGGCTGTAACTTCGACCCCGGCTTCTGCCACGGCGAGGTGAGCGAGATCTAATAGAACATAAGCATGAAAGGTTACCTCAGAATAAAAAAGGGAACAGAATATCAGATTGACAAGGTGAAATCATAGCAGAAAAGGGTTACCTCAGTTTTCGGGGACTGTTCCTGCAGTTTCGTTCTATGTGACCTCTTTCTCCACAACGATAACATTTGTTCTTCCAGTCCTCAGCTTTACAATCTCGGGCCCAATGGCCATCAACACCACAATTAAAGCAGCGACCAGATCCAGGAGGGGGGCCTCTTCCTAGATATTCCCGAGAACCTCGTGGCACCTAACCAAAACAAAAGAAAATTTCAGGCATCTAGCAGGAAAGTTTGATTCAAGCATCTTAAAAGAATAAGTTAATAAAACTCACCCCCCTTGCAAACGGCTTCCATCAAAGTCCCGACCATCCAAGCTATACCTTGCATCATCAGCATCTCGGGGATCGCTAAAGTCCTGTTTACAGAAAGTGAGCTAAAAAAAACAAGAACATGGATAAAAAAGAAAAGAGCATCACTTACAACAAAGGCATAGTCACGCTTCATATCCACATCAAGTATTCTGCGGAAACGGTTGCCAGAAACAGAAAGGCCATCAGTAGTTAAGTACTACAAGTGTATGATACTTCACCCCTCATAGACGAACTAAACACCAGTTTGAGATTGTTGCCATTTCCATTAAAACACGGAATAATACTACAGAAAGAATCGCCAAAGGGTCCCTAGAAACCGGGCAAGAATTCCCACCAATTCCTCCAAGGTCGACCCCTCTCACCACAGGCCTCCAGGTTTGGCAAAATCCCAGAAACCTTCAACAAGATTCATCCAAGTTAAAATACACTACAACACCTACGGGCGGGTGGTTCCCACACAGATAAGATCATTAAAATCCAGTGCAAATCCAAGCATAACGTAAAGCTTGGTGAAGGCCAAAGCACTCATACATCTCATCGAGAGACCATTCTTGTCACCGAACCCTAATACTGCTAATTCATAGTAAAAGTACCATTGAAGCCCCTATACTAGGAGTTGGATGGCAGGGGCAAATTAGTACCTATACATTAGATTAAAAAGCGAATTGATCCTTTTTGTTAAAATTTCATCCATTTGTAATGTTAAAAATTAAAGTGATTGATAGAATAATCAGACAATGACTCGTGGCATGCCACATGTACCCCATGCTAATGTACAAAAACCAGTTTTTATCAGCAAAAATGGATGAAATTTTTAATAGGGCTAATTTGCTCTTTGATCTAATGTACAAAGACTAATTTGTCAATTTTTTAATGCAATCTGACTCCTAGTACAAGGGCCATCTGTGATACTTTTACCGCTAATTCACAATTGCCGATTTCCTAAGTCAAACGAGCATTAAGAACAAAGAGAGATGCAATTCATACATTGCCAAAAAACCAAAATCCATATTATGGATAACCTAAATGCGCGTAAATATTGCATGTATATGGTTATTGTGAACTGTGACAAAAAAACTATGATTCATATATACAGTAGTTAATTATTTTCTCTAAAATTTGGTAAGATTTTAACAACTTTCACAGCATTGAAACCGAGGAATTCGTAACTACCTCCCGTATCGGCTAAAGAGACGTTCTAGATCACGTGTTCGGGTTCTTGAGGAGATACGGCCAACATAGAGACGAGTATGACAATAACGATCATCATAGCGACGCATTTTGAAACTGCACTTGTGGAAATAAAAATTAATTAGAAAGAAAAAAAGAAAACCATAAAAAGAACAAATTTAGGCATCGTTCAACCAAAATTTGACAAACCCAAACCAATTATAGCATCGAATCAATCACAAAGATTAACCTGTATGAAAAAAACAACTCAAAACCCTAAAATTCAATTGTTCTAAATATCCATACCCCCAATTGATTGAATTGGGTGAAATTAGTCAAATTTAGAGGCGATTACCAATTAAATCAAGAGAGTAAGGGCAATTAAAATCGCTAAAGAACCCTAGATCAAAAGCCAGGGAGATGAAATTGATCGTTCATACCTGCCAGGTCAAGAAACCTCCTTCGATAATTCGATTAAACGAAAAACAATTAACAGAAAGAGGCTTTTATAATATTTATTTATACATATAAATAAACCGAACACATTTACGGTTAGGATGTGTTTAGTTTAATCGAAGGGTGAGGATTAAAGATACTATTGAATGTAGATTTAGGCTTAAGCTTAATTGCTTGGGCCGAAGCTTACCGAAATTAGGCCTTGGCATTTTCTTTATGTGATTTAATTTTTTTTTATAATTTATCTGAATTATTGGATAGTTTTATTGAAATAAAACTATAAATGTTGTTATGATGTTCGCCATTATCGACTCGCTACCCGTTTACTCGATTGGAAATTACCTGATCCTCTTTACTTCAGTAGTGATCGCCTACATAGTTTGCTTATATGAGTTCGCATGTGGTGGATTCGCATCACTATACAAGCGAACCTACACTTAGGGAACACATGTTAATCTTAGAATAGAATACGTGTTGGCATGCATAGAGGTATACATAGGATATCACATTCAAGAACTGTACCATATATATAAGGAAATTAACCTCCTTAAGAGACAGACTCACAAAAACGCTCAATAAATCTAATTTTAACTCTTTTTTGTTTTTATTTTCTCAAAAAAATTGAAATAATTGTGATACATATTATGTTTAAATAATTTTGTTAGTAGTGTGATTAGATATAGGGTTGCTTGAATTTTAATTAAGTAATAGAAAATTGAAGCATAAAGAAATATTATGTAGATTTCTTTCTCAATATTTGGGTTTCGATATATTTTCAGATATGATAAAGGAAGGTGTACTTTCCAGAGAAAGTTTTTAAGGTATCGTTCATCTAAAGTCAACAAATTTTTTAATAAGTTAGTATTATTCTCAATTGAACCGAAACTTTGTTTTTAACTTTAGCAAGAGATCAAGCTTGAGTTATTGTTTATGAAGTGGGAGTACGATCCACAGTATATGACACATTGGCCACTTACCAAGAGGACATGCATGACTCGCACTTGGTAGAGTCTGAGCTCTATCAATGATTAGTACTGTGGATTATTACCCATTGATAAATATTAAAAGAACATACTTTAGATCCTAATTGATCTGACGATCAATTTTGGAAACCAGAAAAAAAACTATTTAGATTTTGGTTCACAAATTTATGCTGTTCAAATATATTTTGTGAAAAAAAACTGAATTGTGGAGAAGAAAGGAAGGAGGGCTTTTGTTTGGTGGAGACGATGCGAACAAAGAAGGCCATATAACAACTATTCTAACAACTTGGAGACTTAAATAAAAACTTTCGAATAGTTCAATGACTATTTTGTAATTTTTTAAAGTTGAGTGACTAAAACATAAAATTATTAATAATTTAGTGACCTTGAATGCAATTTACCATTAATAAAAATTCATTTTATAATTACTATAATTCTTTTTGGTATATCTTTTAATTACTACAATCATCATCATCATCTTCTTCTTCTTCTTCACCAATATATTATTTACCTTCTCTTGTTCTTACTCCCCAATAACAAGGTGAAATAAAACAAAACCCTAAAAAAAAATCCCCACCCAACAATAATCCACAAACAATCCCATTTACTTAAATCACTAATCCCCTGTTGCACCAACAAATCTTTACCCGTGGTCACGCAAGTCGAACCACTAATATTCACACCCAAAACGCCACTCATGCTTTCCAACAACTTCAACTTCATCGCCTCCGACGCCGTCCCCAGCGGCGAACCGTCGAACATTTGAACTCCCCGTACGAAACACTTGTTTGGGTCATCAAATTCATTCCTCAAAACACCTTCGTATGGGTATTTCACCAACGAGATGTAATGGAACCATAGCCAGTATAAAGGGATTCGATTCTTTGATATGAAGAAGCCACTGAAAAGGAGGAAATAAGCTAAAATGGCGACGACGATGGTGAAACCCAACATCACGTGAGGGACTATACCGGAAAGGAAGGTGACGAATGAACTACCTGCCCAGAATGAGGTGAGGATTGTTAAGAAAAAGAAGAAAAATCCGGCGGAACCACCGGCGAGTCCAACGGAGAAGAAAGTTGTTCCGGCGAAAGTGATTGAGAGGATTATTAGAGATGGGATTGAAATTAAGGATTGAGCTAAAACGTATGATGATCGACGATAAGCATTGTAAGCAGTTTCTCTCATGAAAATGTATTTTTCTTGAAGAAAAACTGGGATTGCTTCAGCACAAGTGTAGAATGTAGTCGACATGGCGAAAGCGAAGAACCCTAATCGTTCTTGAATCCCTTTTGGTGAATCATCGAGTTGCCAAAACATGGTGGCTAATATAAACCCAGTTATAAGAACAGCACCTAATCGAATTGCAAACAATTCTGGCATTCTCTTTGAATTTGTAATCGATCTTTTGGCAATCACTATGATTTCAATCCAAAATGGGTTTGCAAAATCTGGTAAACTGGATTCATTCGTTGCACCAGAAACTAATTTTCCTCTTGAAATGCTTGCAATAATGGCTTCTTTGAGAGAAAAATTTGGTTTTCTCGTGATTATAGTTCTGGGTTTTCTTCTAGCTTGCCATTGTTTGTTGAATTCAACTAAAGCTTTCGTTCCACCATGGCTGTTTTCTTCGAGTTCTCGAATCAAATCAAGAGCGAACTCAGTCTTGTTCTCGTTTTCAGGAATCGGATGACCGAACTCAGCGAAGAAACGAGGTAAACTCGATGGTGAACCATTGTAAACTGTGTTTCCACGTGAAAGGAAAATCAAACGATCCAGTAAGTTCATTATTCGATAACTCGGTTGATGAATCGACATTATCACAATGCTACCACTTTGAGCTATTCGTTGTAATACCTTAACCACCATGAAAGCACTCGTTGAATCCAAACCCGAAGTTGGTTCATCGAGAAACAAGACAATGGGGTCATGGATTATGTCGGTCCCGATCGAAACCCGTCGTCGTTCACCGCCGGAGACCCCTCTATGCCCTTCATCACCAATCACCGTTTGGGCCGCTTTTCTTAACCCGAGTTGATCAATCAAAGCTTGGACTCTAGCTTTCTTCTTCTTCTTCGAAAGTGATCGAGGTAACCGGAACTCCGCCGAGAACATAAGTGTTTCCTCGACGGTAAGCATCGGAAAAAGAAGATCATCTTGCATAACATAAGCTGAAATCACCCTTAAAAGCTTCGATTCCAATGTCTCACCATTCAAAGTTATAGAACCCTTTAAACTCTCTTTCGAAATCCGGTTCGCAAGTGCATCAATCAATGTGGATTTACCCGACCCACTTGCACCAAGAACCGCCATTATTTCACCTTCGCGAGCTTCCCCCGAGATATTATTCAACAAGACCTTACTGTTTTCAACCTTCTTCCCCCATTTCTTTCGAACTTTAACACTGTAACTCAAGTTAGTGAAAGAAAGAACGAAAGGGTTGGACAATGGTAGTGAAGTAGAACCCAAACCGACATCGACGACTCGGTTATCCGCCGGAGTATTGTTGCCGGAAACATCACTATGGGCATCATCTACACGCATTAGAAGCTCAGCTAGTGTAGAATTAGATTTTTTGGGGTGTTTTTGGAGCTCCATTTGTTGGGAAGTATTGTTGAAAAGTGGGAGCTTCATTTGGTTACTTTTTAACATCTAACCCCTGGCGTAATGTATATAGTAGGTGAAAGAAAAGTTGCTCAATATCCTTCACCATTTACCAAGTCTTCATCCTTCAAACAATTATATATATATATATATATATACACACTCACACCTCCATCAAAATTTTGTAAAAATTACTTATCTTTCTTTGCAAAATTAAAGGGTTTTTTTAATAATTTTACATTTAAATTTGGCCCCGATTAATAGATTGTATTTACGTATCTTTATTTAATAGTTGAAAGCTTTTTATATTAAGTAAAGGGTTAGTATTATCGTATCCTATAAGACACTTATCATTAATTACCTAACTCTACTTGTGGAGTTAAAGACTCCAATGACGGTGTACTAAATATTTTTCCTTAAAATAAATTATTAAGCATTTTCATTTACTCAAAACTTGATATGCGTTATTTATGTGATTAGAACATAAAATTTAACGATTAAATCATACTATTGAAAATGAAGAGTATCGTTGTTTCATACAAATCTTTCTCGTGTAATTAGATATGTTTTAACATAAATTAGGGTTTGTTTAGAAGAAAACTAACAGAAACAAAGCAACCCAAAACCAGAAGCGAAACAACTAATATATATGTGTATTAATTAAAAGTCTCAACAAACAACAAGTAAAGCGTGTCGTGTAAAGGCATTGAGATCATATAATTAGTGAGGAAAGAATAAAGAGATCGGTTGAGCTACATTCTCCTAATTTATTAGCTTTTACACCTTTTTCTTTTCTTCACGAAAACACCACTATTCATATCAATGATGTTGTAATTCATTCATTTATATTTCTTCAAATCTTTCAATTTTAAATATACTCCATTCAATTTTTTTAAGTTAGTTTACTCCTCCGGTTTTAAGTTACTTGTTAACGTGGTATATAACATAAATAATATTATATCAGTATGAAGTATATGTAGATTACTACATTGATTATCATGTCAATATCGTCAGAATTGTCATTTGAAAAAAATGATTTAATCAATTTTAAAATGTTGAGACTCAAATTTAGCTTTTAAGTTATTTGTTAACGTGAACGCGGTATATAAGATAAATAATGCTATGTTTAGGGACGAAATTAGGGGCTGGCAGGGGCCCCATCATCCTAAAATAGAAAATTTTTCATTTAGACTCTTTAAAATTTTTAAAATTTTAAATTAGTAAAAATAAAATTGCACTTTACCCCCTTAAAAATATAAAAATTTGATTTAATCCTTTAAAAATTATAAAGATATAGATTATTAAAATGGTGAAATTGTATTTTTTTATTGTAAAAATTACAATTTAATTTTGCCCCCGAATTTTTTTGGTTTCACCCCTAGCTATATTAGTACGAAGTACACGTGGATTGTCACGTTAATTGTCATGCCAACATCGTCAGAATTGCCATTTAAAAAAAGTGATTTGATTCATTTTAAAAGTTTGAAAGTCAAATTTAGTTTTAACTAAAAAAGAATAAATACATTTTTCTTTAAGGAAAAGATACGATTGCAACAACATGGAGTGTAACATAGAATAAACTGACAAGATTGTCTCACTAAACGCATCATTCTTAGCCAGTTTGTCTAAAAATTCGCGGATTTTCTTATTGATGTGAACAATGTCCCACATTTTTTTCAATTAAAAATAAAGACCTAATAGAAAAAATGTAAACATTGAGAATTAAATTTGATAGTATACCTTTATTTATTTGGTTCAAAAAATAATTTTTTAAAAGTGGTATTTAATAATTTTGAATTTTAAATTATGATTAAAGGTCATAAATGTCTAAAGGATAGTCCAAATTGAAAGAGTTATTAAATTTAGAAATTACATAGTAAGAGTCATTGAATAGTAAAATTATCAAAATTACTATCTCTAGCAAATTTAAGCCCACAAATAATGGCATGCCATCTGCAATGAAAGCGTCTAATAGTTTGAATTTATTGTGCTATATATTTTGGTATTAAAATGTAATCGTGTTAATTTTTTAGTGTTTAATCTGATGCAGTTAATAATTAGAATATCTTAATTCGATTATTATTGATAAAAAGATTTCTCTAGTCTCTCTCGATTTTAATATTGAGTAAATTAGTCTTTTTAAAAAAAAATTAGAGCAATTTAATCCCTGTCAATTTAAAAAGTGAGCGACTAAGGACAATTAATTACGATATTAATGTTTTTCATTAATTGTACATAATTTTGTTTGGTATAATAAAAAAATTAGTCATCGATGTTTATATATTTTGTCAATATGGTCTTGACTCTAAAAGATTCAACAAATTTAACCTCAACATTCATAGATTTATACAGATGTTGTCGACTAAATTTGTTATTATGTACAATTGATGGAAAACATTAATACCGTTATTGATTTTCCTTAATTGCTTACTTTCGAAATTGACAAGGATTAAATTGCTTTTATTTTATATTTTGAAAAAAACTAATTTACTCAATATCATAATAAGAGGACTAAAAAGTCTTTTACCAATACTATTTAAACCCACAATATATAAATTTACACAAAAAAAATCAAATATTCAAATTTGCACTATCCGTTAAATCTCTATTTACCGAATCTTTTGTTTTTTTTTTTTTTGTGAATTATAAGAGGAAAGCAAAGTCCTAACAATAACGCAACTTGAATCTAAGCTATACCTAAAACGATGAACACCCTAACCATCATATTAACACGGGATTTATTTTTCAACTTCAATAGATAATTCAAATTTGCAAACCATCCCCAATTAGGAAGTGTAGTTTTGGTACAATGGTGGCTAAGTTTTACTTTATTGAGACTCAATTTGCATTTGATAAAAGATGGTGGTTGTTTCACTTTTTTTTCATTATTTTAGTTGTCTTCCTCTTAATTACAACTGCATGAATGAAATTAATCTCTCAATATTATTTGTATATGCTATATGACTATTATAACAATATAAACATATAGTTGGCTAAACTACTAAAAGAGCCCTTGAACTTAGTTTTGTTAAATAAGCCCTTATACTTTTGTTGTATCCAAATTGTAAACCTTATACTTTGATTTGTATTTTAATTAGCCATTTTAGAATTTTCTTTTAAAGGTACGTGTGGGGTGTGCTTTTCTTTTGGGGGCAACAAGATGTAGTTGCAGATGAGTTTTGGTGAGAGTTTTCGTGATAACTATTGAGATAATTTTGTACCCTTTTTGAGAGAATTCTAGGAGAGTTAGAGTTTTGTTTTCGAGGTTTGGGTTTATACGTTTAATACATTTAGGTTTATTTTCTCCACATTGTACTCTTATTTGTTTACTCATTTAGTGAAAAGTCGAAGCTTCTTTTGCCTGTGGTTTTTATCCTCTTCAAAGGAGTTTTTCACGTAAAATTTGTGTTCGGTCTTCTTTACTTTTTCTATTTCGTTATTTATACAGGTCGATCACCAATAGTAGAATTAGTATAATTTTTTACCCTGAATTTGATAATTAAATCCACTTTGATACGTGTACTTGAACTTGAATTATGTATAAGTGTAATAATGTCAATAACCTAAATTTATAAAAAAAATAATAGAAAAAAAATATTAAGGAAAGTTGACTAAAGGAATACTTTGTAGTATGCATTAAGATAGCTCAAATATTGCTTCATATGGGTGATGCTATGAACTTACTGCTGTTTGTAATAAGCGCTTACCTCAGCTACTTTGATCAGTCAACACCTTACCCAACTAACGGCTGATGGCATTGCAAGGTAAGCATGGAAGGGGTTAAGCTTGGCCCCGGCAGGGCAGATGGAACATTGACTTGGTTGAATTTACATACCCTTAGGGAAAAAAGTTGTTTGTTTTATATTAATAGTGTTCATGTGCCGTGTTAAATTGGGTTTAGATCAGATCTACATATGGCATTAAAATTATACATATTTCTTAGGCTTGATCTGATTCAAAATATGAGTTTTAAAATTTATTCAAAGTGTTCATATTTGTAAATGGTTAACTCAAATTTATTTAAACTCTGTTCATATTCGTCACTTTAATTTGAGGACTCAATTGGGAATATTTTAAAATTAGAGATCAAATTGGAATTTAGTGTATAATTTAATGATGTTTGATGCAATTAAGATGTATAAGAATATTAAAGTTTGGTGTGGGTGTGTTCATCTGTTATGCCTAATTGAGAAATGGGTTTGGTTTAGAAGATAGGAAAAAGTGAGAAGGAAAATTACTTGAATTAGTCAAAGAAAGCTTTGTTTAGAAATGGTTTTCAATATGAACACAAGAAATCCCTTTTCTCTAATATCCAAATTCATGTTTTAAAATCTAAATTCCTTTATTCCTCATATTAATTAAATTTAGATAGCGACTGTTTGTTCCGCAGAAAATAATTGAATAAAAATGTAATTATTAGGGTAATAATTCACTATCGTGTAATTATAAAGAATCGTAATTTCCTAGATGTGTTTGGCTGACACTGTGTAATTACATCGCAATTTCCTTTGTCATGTTTAGTAGTACAAATTGTAATTATACAGTTACATAATTTATAACTTAAAAAAATATTAATATGATAAAAATAAATAGAAATTCACACACACACACACACAAAAAAAAATCGAGATAAACATCCTTAAATTTCCAAATCCATTTTATTCATTACCATTCTTAAAATTTGTCAGTACAACAATAATTCAATCCAAGTTATTCTATTAAAAGTAAACACTCAACCAATAAACCACGACTTGAGTTGTTCTAAACATACGCAATATAAAAATTTTTGGGTGAATCATTTATCTTAATATTATTCTCGTTCAAACACGTTTAATTATGAAGATTTGATGAAATCCAATGCATTAATACTGATATTATGGCAACCACTACCATCCCTAATTATGATCTCTTTTACTTTACTACTTCAATAAACATCTTATGGAGGAGATAATTCAAAAGGACAAGCCATCCCTAATTAGAAAATATAGTTTTGGTATGGTAGTGGTGAATTTCACTTTAATGAGGTTGAATGTGCATTTTGCTTTAAAGATGTTGTTGCTTCTAACATTCTGTAGATGTAGTTGGTTCACTTTTTTCTTTATTTTTTGATAATCTCGTTATAAATTTTTATCATATTTATTCTTGACATAATGTCTAGAATTACTCATAGTTCCTCTCAAACTCATAAATAGAAGGATAATACCCTTTAGCATACTCGAACCCACGTTCTCTTGTATTAATAACAATGCCCATAAAGTAAAATTCAAACTCGAAATTTCAAAATTTTAAAGCCTATTTTTCTCATTGAGCCAAAACCTCATGAATTTATTATTCGAATTGTCATTGTGTTAATTACAACTACATTAATGAAATTAAACCTCTCATGATTTGTATATGTCATATGACTATTGTAACCATACAAGTAAATAATTATATCACTTTTATCAAGATCCAATTATTTCGAATAACGATGCTAAAACAAGTTATAGATATGGTACATTTAAAAAATATAAAAAAAGTCGATTGAGTCTTACTTCAATTGGCATGGGTATTATTATCAATACAGGAGGATGTGGGTTCGAGTGTGCTGAAACGTATTATCCTTCTATTTATGGGTTGGGGAGGGACTATGGCTAATTCTATTCGTGATCAATAACTTGTTATTTTGTTTTAATAATAAAATATACAAATATATATATTTAATAAATAAAGATTTCAATTTTTGAACATATTGAAGCATAACCTGAATTGAACTTGAATTAACAACTATAAAAATTTTAAAATACGATTCAATCCAACTTATGAACACATCTATTCTGATCTATCCATCGATTTTAGATATTTTTTATAAAATTTTTTACTACTATCTGTAACAAGCCACTTATCATCTCAAATGCTTTGGTCAGTCAACACCTTACCCAACTAACAGCTGACGCCATGGCCGGCAGCCGGCGGTCATTGCAAGGTAATGTATAAGCTTGACGCGTATGGATGATTGACTTGGTTGACTTTACATATCGGGCCGGATTCAGATCAAACTTAACTATAGTATCAAGATTATGTCTATTTTTTTAAACCCGATACAAAATATGAACGTTAAGTTTTGCTTAAATGATTAATTCAAACTCTTTTTAATGCATTCATTTTTAATTCTAGAATGGGCAAATTGCTCTGTGAAAAAAAATGTGATTTGTTTATTATGCTTTTCGAAAGTGAGCAAATAAAAATAATCAATAAAATGTTAAATATTTTCGTTAATATAGGACATGGTTCAAACTACGATTGATTGAATGAAAAAATATCAAATATTATATAATATTAAAAAGTTCAATTTTTTTTCTAAAAATCAATAAAAGTTTCAAAAAGGAAAAAATACAAAATATTTAAAAATTAAAATATTGTTTAAAATTTGATGTTGCAAAGAAGAAAGATGTTGATTGGCAAATGGTTTGGAATAGAGAGCATGGTTGTGAAGTCAAGAGGGGGAAGGAAATGATACATATACTTGACTTGATGGACAAAAGTTGGCAACTGATTGGGATTCCCTGTCCACATGCATGTTGTGCCATATATCACGTCAATGAAGAGCCAGATGACTACCTATATACGTCCTACAAGGAGACATACTTAAAGGCATATGAGTATCCAATGCAAGCTATCAATGGCTTACATGAGTGGAAGAAATCTGGGATCCAACCTGTGCTGCCTCCGGTTGAGAGGAATATGCTTGAGGGGACTAAGAAAAATAAGAGAATGGCTAAGGATGAACCACAAAAGCTTAAACCTAGACAGTTGAGTAGGAGAGGCTTAGTGATGAATTGCAGATATTGCGGAGAGCCTGGTCATAACATCAAGAGCAAAATGGATAGAAGTTCATGGACATTGCCTTGTGCCGTATTATACAAACATATAGCTTCATCACCAAGCAAAAACTCCACTATGCCCAAAGCAAATTGATAGATCAAGTCTAGTTTACACCTTAGCAGATGCTTCACTTAAAGCATATTGGTGCAATCAATTCCAGCCATATCATAAACTTCTCAAATTGCAAAAGAAAGAATGACGCTATCAAATTCGGATAGAAGTTCATTAATCAAAATTCAACATCCTTCTTAACGGGGGACATCACCCAATTCAAAACCTAAATAAAGTTGGCAGATTTTCAATCACCCACTTCTCACATTGATATGAAATTACCAGCTACACACCAACACCCCGTCCTTAATTATGCAAACTGCGAAATCCCACAACCTAGAAACTACTTCACAAACATCAAATGAAGATGCTATATTGAAGAACATGCAAAAGGGAAACAAACCCCAAAACCCTTTAGCAGTGGTAGATAAAAGAAAGGGTGTAAAGGGTTCTTTGGTGGAGAGAAGAAGCATTGCAAATAAATGAATGAGATGTACTGGAAGAAGATGAAGATAAAGACTAGAGCAGATCCAGTAACACGGAACATAACGGCAGGTAATGGTTGGTAAGCAGGAGAAACGGAAATGTGGCTACTTGTTTTTCGCTTGGTAACACAGCTTCCTAAAACAATAGCTAAAACCAAATATCTACAAAGGAAAAGTTGCGTACAACTATAGGAAAACTTAGAAGAGGTAAAGAAACCAAATAGATTTGAAGACTGAAGAGCAAACATTCCATGTAAGTGATAGCCATTGAAGAACTCATTTTTTAGCCAACTATTTTGGTATAGGATGTTGGACCATCCTAAATAGGTACAGGCACCAGGTATTTTTTTGGTACAATCTCATTTTGGAATATGGTTAAATTAGTATATGCTGATGGTCTATATATCCATTTAGGCTGTTGGTTATTTTTTTGGTAATAGCTTCGGTTGATATAGCCATCAGACACTAGTACCTCAATGGGGAGTATGAACCTTAAGCACCTCATTCAAACGTCTATACCTCAAGACAGGGTAAATATTGATTCTACCAAGGTTCGTCAGTGCAACACTACTACATAATGGTGAAGATTTCCTTGACTACATTGAAGCCATTATATGGCGTCGTCTTCAACAGATACTAACATAGAAATTTTGTTTCTTTTAACCATAACCTTGATACAGGTCAGAATACACAATTTATCTCCAATGAAATAAAAAATAATGTATGCCAAAATTTCAGAGGCACCACCTCTAAATGAAACTTGAAACACAAACCTTACCGGAAATTCATCATTGATTGGAATTGGATCCAAACAATCAAGCCATTTCAGAAGATACTCTTTCTTTTCTGGTAACATCTTCTCCAATTCCGCTTACGAATCAAACCTAAAGATCTTGAATAGTCCTCCTATCTTGCAAGCTTTAAAAGAAAAATCATCAGCCACTAATCTACCTTGAATACATTGTTGTCCATTTCTTTCTTTCACCCTCTATAAGGCAACACCACCCTAGACAATCCATACCACTTTTGCAATGATATTATCCATACCACTTTGTGCCGTATCATACAAACATATAGCTTCATGGACATCTAGGCTCTAATATCCTCTAAGTCCCATCATTTTTTTTTAATTAGAGCACTTCAACCTTCACCCCACGTATCTTTGATTTTATTTAATTTTATTTTCTTAACAAGTGAGTTACATCTTAAACTTTTTAAAGAATTCACCAATTGAATTGGTAACACTTATTTCATAAATATCAATTCAATCAAAATTATAAATAAAAAAAATTATATTCCACCAAAAAAAAAAACCTTATATGAATTCAATAAAAAATCATTATATCATAAATACCAAATTTAAGTAGATTTGATGAAATTCTGTTTTTAATTAAATACATTTGAGATAATATTATGTGATTGTTTTTATTTTTTTTTAATTTTCTTAAACTTAAAAAGGAAGAATCATTTGTTCTCATTTTTATTTATTTAAAATGTTTTTTTTTTATTATAAATTATAGGTATGATAATTTTTTCCCTTTTGACTATGTACATGGTTAGTTAAGAAAATTTATTTTACTATTTTATTCTATTCAAATTTCATAGATTCTCTTATATAATAAAATATTCTATAAAAGATTTGATTTTTTTATCTGATTTAAATATTATTTAAATTTATTTTCTTAACAAAAAAATTCATTTGATATCAAAATTTTCAGCTCTCCTCTATAAATAGGGATGGATGCAATGTTTTTTTATTCATTAAGAAAACAAGTCTCAACCACTATGGAGGTGTTAGTAATTTTACTTTCTTTCACTTTTTTGAGCTCGAATTTGTGGGAAAATTCCAACGCACAACAACAACATCCTGACACTGGAGGCTTGAGTAGAGATAGTTTTCCAGAGGGATTTTTATTTGGAACAGCGGCATCAGCGTATCAAGTAGAAGGAATGGCTAGCGAAGATGGTAGAGGACCTGGCATATGGGATGCATATGTCAAAATTCCAGGTTAAATAAAATCGACTCACTTTTCCTTTTCTTTTTCTTATTTGTGGAATTTTTCTTATTGTAATGTTAAAAGATGTGATATGGCTTGAAACAGGACATATTGCAAATAACGATACTGGTGAAGTTTCTATTGATCAATATCATCGCTATAAGGTACCTTTTTTCCATTTTCTTTTGCAATATGTTGCAAGAAAAGAAGCCACTTTCTTATAGTGTTGAAACCTCCCATGTTCACAATTTTAACACTACCAATTATCATTCTTCTTGTTTGCAGGAAGATGTTGATTTGATGCAGATGCTGAATTTTGATGCCTATCGATTTTCAATCTCATGGTCGAGAATTTTTCCAAGTATGTAAACAATTTATCTCAATTATTTTAACAATCAACTAAGTTAAAATATTTACCATATACACTTCAAGGCTAATTGTTGAAAAAATCATAATTTTTCTTGTAGATGGGACAGTAGAGGTAAATTGGAAAGGAGTTGACTACTACAATAGATTGATTGACTATTTGCTTGAAAATGGTGTATATACATGTTGAGCATAGAAGAATCTAAGACTTCCAATAGCATAATAGAAAAATAAAATACTTAAATTTTGGACCATACAAATGATACATGATAGCATTATAGCTATGCCTTCGTAAACTGTAACCTGTCGCATGAACGCAGGTATCACTCCACATGCAAATTTGTATCACTACGACTTACCACTAGCACTTCAAGAAAAATATCTAGGTTTGCTGGATAGACAAGTTGTGTAAGTTCAAAGACAATCAATATTTTTCAAAGAAAAAGAAGCTAATATTTGAGAACTTTTGCTTAAACTGTAAAATGATTTTCCAATGGTTTGGATTTTGTAGCCAGGATTTTGCTGATTATGCGGAGTTTTGTTTCAAGACATTTGGTGATAGAGTAAAGACTTGGATGACATTCAATGAACCAAGAGTGGTTGCTGCTCTTGGTTTTGACAATGGCATCAACCCTCCCAATAGATGCTCGAAGCAATTTGGAAATTGCATGGATGGAAACTCTGCCACAGAGCCTTATATTGCAGCACATCATTTGATTTTAAGTCATGCTGAAGCTGTTAAAAGATATCGTGAAAAATATCAAGTAATTGTCTAGAAATTTTGGTTTTTAACTTCTAACGTACTTATTTAAATGAATTTGACGAGTTCTGTTTCTTTTTTTCAGGATAAACAAAATGGAAGAATTGGTATTTTCTTGGATTTTGTTTGGTACGAACCTCTAACAAGATCTAAAGCTGACAACTATGCTGCACAAAGAGCAAGAGACTTTCATATTGGATGGTAAAATCTGTGATAAATAATAGGCAAATTAGTCATCCGACCTATTTGTTTATACGTTTTTCAACATATTGTTATTGAAGTATAGTCTTCAAATTATTGTGAATTTGATTTTGTAGGTTTTTGCACCCTCTCGTTTATGGAAAATATCCAAGGACGATGCAAAAAATTGTAAGAGAAAGACTTCCAAAATTCACCAAAAGTGAAGTGGAAAAAGTGAAAAATTCCTTTGATGTCCTTTGTCTAAACCATTATACTTCTTACTACATATATGATCCACATCGACCTCCATCCAATGTGACTGGTTACCAACAGGATTGGAACGCTGGGTTTGCTTGTATTTCATCACCCTTTCTTTTCACACCAATATAATTCTTTCTTCTATTTCTATAATATGAACTTACTAATTTATGTTTTCAATTAACAGATGAACGCAATGGAATACCAATCGGTCGTCGGGTAATCATTATGCAATTATATCAACTCTTCCAAACTATTAATGTTTTTTACACAACAATAAATGCCATTATGTTTATCCAAAAAAAAAATTTGATTATAAACCTCTTGAGAAAAATGATGAAGTTAATATTATCTTTAAAATTAAAAATTGATGGCATTTTCAGTCTTCATTATCGTTAATCATGTCAATTTTAGTAAAAGTGTTAATACTAATGCACAAGAAATGTAGGCCCACTCAGAATGGCTTTATGAAGTTCCATGGGGTATGTACAAAGTTGTAACATATGTCAAAGAATGTTATGGTAACCCTAATATAATTCTTTCCGAAAATGGTGAGACAATGCATCTTTAAACTCCAATATAATCTATTTGTTTGTCCACTTTTATTTATTAAAGCAGCCGTATTTGAATCTTAAACTTTGTTTTGTTAATTAATGGCAGGAATGGACGATCCTGGCAATCTCACATTTCCCGAATCGTTATATGATAGCAATAGAGTGAACTTTTATAGAAGCTATTTGAAGGAATTGAAAAGAGCTATGGATGATGGAGCCAATGTTAGTGGCTACTTTGCTTGGTCAATTCTTGACAATTTTGAATGGTTATTGGGTTATCATTCAAGATTTGGTTTGGTTTACGTTGACCATAATGATCTCAAGAGATATCCCAAGTTATCAGCATATTGGTTCAAACAAATGCTTGAAAGAAAGGATTCTTAGAGTTAAAAGTAAAATTATTTTTAGGGTGTTAATATTGTTTTAGGGTTTTTTTTATCTTATTTTGGTTTTAACTTTTTCATTATTTAGAATAAGGGGTTTAGACATTTTGTAATAAAGCTATCGTATGAGCCAAATTTTAATCATACATTTTACATTTATGCAAAAAAAAAAAAAAGTTATTTAGCAAGACTATTTTTAATTTTAGAATTTTTTTTTTCTTTTATCAAAATAATGAATCAAAATTATATTGGAACAATTTAGAAGTTTCAACAATTTTGTTTTTGGTTATCTCGTTATTTTTTGTGTATGCAAATTTATTTTTATTTACTTGTAAAGAAAAATTTGAATCTTCAAAGATTTTGATCTTTCTTTTGCTTCACATTTGATGCTTGACATTTTTTATTCCGATTTTATTCTGATTTTATTCTCCCTAAGGAGATGAACCGACTTTATTTTTGCTCCTTTTATTATTTTTATTTTTTTTTCTAAAATAAAATTAATATAATATACATAATTTGTGATTTATAAAATATATAAAAAATATAAAGTGTATAATATATATATATATAAAATAAGTGATAATAAATATCAATGCAGTAAATGCAATTAACTTCACTCATAGGAGCCGCAAACTATTTTACCCTAAATACCCAAATATATGAGCTTAAGAAAAATGTGCCTATTGCTGTGAAAATGGATCATTAAGTGTAGGAAATGGCCATTGGACTTTAGAATTCAATTTTGTATTTTACATCATTTTTATTTATTTTCCTTTCATTTTTTTCGGATATCTAAAAATCCAACAGCCAAATTTTAACAAACATATTCAATTGATTATTTGAACCAAAAATAAACAAATTCTAATAAAAAAAATATAAATTAAATCAAATACATCCAACTATATTTAACCTTAAAACTCAATTTAAGGTTTGTTTATATATGAGTACTAAAAATATCCACAGATGTACATTTTAATAAATATAAGATAATATAAAATTAGTTGCACATCTAAACAATTTACTAATTCAGAAAAGTTTCCTTTTGCATTTTCTGACCAAAAAAAAAATGAGTTTGAATCATTAAAAACCTAGTAAACAAAAGTAATAAAGGCATAGTTTAGCTTAGCTAGTTCGTTGTGGTCCAAACCGTTCCTCCCCCCTCCTGAAATTAAGTGAGGGGGTTACAGATGAAACAAATAATACATTATATAACACAGTTTGTAAAAACGCCATGTTAGAGGACAGTTCCCAAGAATTTTAATCGTTTTAGAGGCTAGTATTGGCTGTCTAGTATCCACTTATCGGATTTATATCATATCTGTCTTCACTCTGTTTTGGGTTTCAAAGGTCTTTGACTGGATGATCTCATCCGCCGTCCCAACCTCCCTACGAACTTCAACACTTCGTCGATCAAAATCACAGGGAATGCGACGGCCAGAACCAGCAGCCATTCGTTAAAGCTTAAAGGTACGATACCGAATACTTGAGCAAGGAATGGCACATAGAGGATCAAGAAGTGCAGGCCGAATGACACAGACATGGCCAGGAGGAGCCAAGGGTTGACCCATGGAGGCATTGTCAAGAGACTTCCATCTTCAGAGAGGGCATTAAGGGAGTTGAACATTTCGATGGCAACTAAAACTGAGAGGGAAAGTGTCATTGCTTTTACTTTGCCACCTTGGAAGTAATCGCATGGATTATTTTCGAAGTAGAAGACTTGGTTCCCGGCCGTGAAAGGTGAAACAGTGAAATTTTTCCAGGATGAGCACTGGGCCCAGTTGGCGAGCTGGGGGTATGTGACAAGGGTGTGGCCGTCCCCGCTAAGATCAATGCCCAAGAAGGAACCGTGTGTATACCAAATGATGAAGACGCCAACAGTTGCTACTCCAACATATAGTCCAATAACCTGTGTGAAACAATGATATAAGATCAAGAACTCAATCCCACTAAACAATCGAGAAAAACATACTTCGTAAATTCAAGCAAAGGTCTAAACAAGCTACCAGATAGCGGAATAAAATCCAAGCAGTGATGAGTGAATCATCACTTCTCCGAGGAGGCTTCTTCATGATATCCTTGTCCGGAGGATTGAATCCCAAAGCTGTTGCAGGTGGTCCATCCGTAACAAGATTAACCCAGAGAAGTTGAACTGGAATCAGGCCCTCGGGTATACCCAATGCTGCTGTTAGGAATATGGAGGCAACCTCACCGATATTTGACGAGATCATGTACCTGAAATAATTTGTCTTAGCATCAAAGAACTCCAAAAAATTTATTATAGGCAGCAATCAATGCTCGAGAAAATCGAGGAAGGATACATTTGCATGTATTATTGTCTATATTGCATAACCTTCAAACTCTAAAAGCATGATAAAAGCTTAAAACCAACCTGATAAAAGCTTTCATGTTGTCGTAAATGGATCTTCCTTCACCGACGGCAGAAACAATTGTACTGAAATTGTCATCTGCCAACACCATGTCAGAAGCTTCCTTTGCTACCTGGCAGACAGCAAGAATTTAAATGATTTGAGGAAAAAAATAATAATAAGGGATAGATAAAAGAGAAACAAAAAAGCATGAACTAGAACAGAGCATCATGAACAATAACAAATCATGGTCCCCTCCAACTAATCCGATGAATACGTTCATTTCCAAGCACCCAGCACCCATTGATATCCAAACCAATTGACAAACATGAAACATTAGTATTAGGCTTAGTGTTCTTCCAGTTAAATTTGCTTTTCAGTTGTCTTTGTAAATAATTACGCTTTCATCTCTTGTACTTTTAAACTTGATATGGAGGTACACTTTGAAAAGAAAATCCGAAATTAGTGAACTGAATTTGTTTAAAGAAATACCTCCGTTCCAGCAATGCCCATAGCAATTCCAATATCAGCTAGTTTCAAGGCAGGTGCATCATTTACTCCATCACCAGTCATAGCAACCACCTCTCCATCTTCCTTTAGCAATCTCACTATCTCTTGCTTGTGTCTCGGTTCAGCCCTAGAAAATAGAAGCCCACCACTTTGTCTCAGATGAGCTTTCTTATCTGAAAGTGCCATAAACTCCTTCCCAGTTAAGCTTTTTGAACTGATGTCTTCCATCAGCCCGAAAACACCTATTTCATGGCATATAGCTTCTGCTGTATTTTTGTTATCTCCAGTTATAACCATAACACGAATGCCAGCTGCTTTACAGTCCTCAATTGCTTGATGTACCTCTTGACGTGGAGGGTCCTACAAACATTTAATGGCACCAACGAGCCAAGTTAGTTCATCAGAGAAACATATAATTAGAGGAATTGTACGTGAAGACAGTGATTCATTATAACTCACCCTTAGTCCAACCAAGCCAACAAAAGTAAGATTGCTCTCAATTGATGAATAGTTGGATGGGTCAAGTAATAGGGCATGAGCTGGATGATCATCACTGCCATCATAGGTTTCAAACTCAGGGAGCTCATCTTTGTATGCGAAACCCAAGCAACGCAAAGCACCACTTGACATATCTTGAAGAGCATTGGAAACAAGAATCCTTGAATTTTGATCGAGTGGCACAACAGAGCCATCAAGCAACTGCATCTTTGAGCTTCTCTCCAGTAAGTTCTCTACAGCTCCCTGCCGAAATAAGTGATTAAAGTTAATGTTACAATAGATGTAAGAAACATTAACATAAACCATGCAAATGTTAAACAGCAGCAATAAGTACCATAGATCATTCAAAACCACATCATGCCCATCATTTTTTAACTTAACTAGGCAAAAAATTCAAATTTCAACTGAGGAAAGAAAAACAGATCAGCAGGGCCATCTGCAACTAAAAACAAGTATTTGCTGGCGTTCCACAAGATAATCAAATAGTGAAAAATAACTATGGCTTCTATGTAATAAGAAAATCTCAAGTGATATAGCAATAATACCTTCACTAACAATGACCTTCTTCCTGATTTGGACTTGACAATAACACCCATTGACTTCCTATCACGATCAAACTCAAGGGTTGCAATCCGATGCTCATACTCATTCCACCATTGACAACAACCTTAAGATCACATTAAGTAACATATCTAAGTTTACAAGTCATAATGCTAGAAAGGAATGATAAAAGAATTAGTGAAGCATGTGAACATCCAACATACGTAGAACATCATCGCCAGCTGCTCCACCACTATACAATCCCTTCGGGAGACCCATTTTCTCAACAAGAACCTGTATAGAGATGAACCAGAGATAAAGTTACTATATGCCTACTTCAGAGCAGATATAGATCAACATATATACATACATCAAATCCAATGATGAGAGCTTCACTGAACACTGACCTTTATGGCGGCCTCAGTTGGCATTCCATGAGCTACATACTTATTGTCAGAATGCGTTACACCAGCATCATTACATATTGCAGAAATCTTGGCAATTGTTTCAAGATTAGCATCCATTCCACCACTTGGCCAATCATGTATTTTCCCATCAGAAGGATTATACGTTGTGCCATCAACCCTAAAACTTCTCAAACTACTAGCATGACCCCCCATAGCCACAAGCTTAGCTACTGCCATCTGATTGGTCGTCAAGGTACCTGTTTTATCAGAGCAAATCACAGTAGTGCACCCTAATGTCTCAACACTCGGTAGCTTCCTCACCAACGCATTCTTTTGAGCCATTTTTCGTGTCCCAAGTGCTAAACAAGTGGTGATAACTGCCGGCAATCCTTCGGGAATAGCGGCAACAGCCAACGCCACAGCAATTTCAAAATAATACGTACATTTCTCAAACGAAAACTTGAAATTCCTAGGCCAACCGTCAATATATTCCCAACTGAGAAAATATTTAACATTAATTAACCAAACAAAAATACAAATTACCCCAATTATCATAGTTAGAACCTCCCCAAACTCGTTCAGCTTCTTCTTCAACGGCGTATCTTCTTCACTCTGCGACGCCACGTGGATCTGAGTATGAACTTTACCGATCTCCGTCTCCATCCCAATTTGAGTAACCAAACAGAAACAATTTCCGTTAACTACCGTTGTTCCGGCGAAAACCATACTTCGTTTACCTTGAATATCAGCGTCTTCGCTAACTGACTTGTTAGTTTTATTAACCGCCTCGCTCTCACCCGTTAACGAACCTTGCTCGACTCTCAAAGTCGAACTAACTAACTCCAAAACCCTCATATCGGCAGGAACTTTATCCCCTACCTTGAGTTCCACAATATCACCAGGAACAAGCTCTTTGGCGGGCAAACTAGGTATTTTGATTCCATTACGAATCACCGTAGCTTGCTCCGATTGGATCTCTTTCAAAGCTTCCAACGCTTTCTCCGCGTTATTTTCTTGCCAAACGCCCACGATGGCGTTCACGATCAAGATCAGAAAAATCACCAACGGTTCAACGAACGCCGTAATTTCCATTTCACCGCCTTCGTCACCGTCATACCAAGCGAGCACAAAAGAAACAACCGCCGCCAGCAGTAAAATTCGAACTAAAGTGTCGTTAAATTGTTCCATGATTAAACTCCATATTGACTGCCCTTCATGCTTTTCCAACTCGTTATTTCCATAGATCTTGCGCCGATTCTCAACTTCCGCCGTTGACAATCCCGATTTCCGACTAACATCGTAATGCTTCTCGCATTCATGGATATCTTTGGCCCAAGCGGGGAACACATCTGGATCTGATGGTTTAGAGTTGACAAACTCTCGTTTTCCATAATTTTCCCCTCCTTTTCCCATTTTTTCGATCTTTTTTACAATACGAAGATTGAATTTGAGAAAATCTAGGGTAAGGGAGGAAGATTAAAATTTGTTTGGTTACCGAGAAAAAAGGACGAGAAAATGGAAGTTTGGGTTTTCACTGTAACCAAGGCAGTTGTGCTATTTGCTGTTTCCCACTGCTTTATTTATTCTTTTTTTTCCAAATATTTTTTAATAATAATTTATTTTTTTTAAATTGTGAACGAAACTTCGACGTACCTTAGCAAAATGAGGTAAAATGTATTACGTTATGTGTTGACAGCTGGCAAATCTGAAAACCTGTTTTCTTACTTGGCAGTTTCTTATTGGATAGATCTTAGAATTATGATATGTAATTGGAAAAATTAGTATTTTTTTATTAAAAAATATATATTATTAAATTAATTCTATTCATCTTTGGATGCCTATTATATAGGTTTTTCTCCTTTTTAATATTACCTTTATTTATTTAAAATATATTAAAATATTATCTGCATCACATTTTAATTTTTATTTATAAAATAAATTAATTAATTTTTTATATATTAAATTAAATAGTTAATTAATTATTTTTATTAAAAGTTTAATGCATTTTTATTCTTAAAAGTTTCATGACGTGTCACGTATACCTCGTGTTGTCGTAAAGAAAAACTTGAAGTGAAAACACTACTCTTTTTGTATAAAATTACAATGCTTAAAACTATCCATAACCTCTTTTTGAACCCTTAAATAAGACAATAATACACTTTAGCGTACTCAAACTCACGTTCTCCTGTACTAACAACAATGTCAATACCAATCGAACTAAAGACTCGATCAACCGAAAAATACAGGAACTAAATCTTATGTAAATGTTAAAATAAATTGAAAGTTGTTTTAGATCTATCCCTAGCAAATATAATAATTGAACAGTAAAAAGTCACAAAAAGGAGAAGCTTCAAGACAATTGCATATGGAAAAAAGCTTAGGGGAACATTACTTTTTGAAACAATAGTCAAAACTCAAAAAAGCATTCAAAAAAATTCACCAAACCCACCATTAATAAAATGTTGTTACTATTTTGTTTTCTTTTTATTGACTTTTTTAATTTCTTTTTCAAATATAAGGACTTGTCCTTTGGAAATATATCAATGGTCATCTTTCAATTTGACCTTTTTTGTTTTTGTACTAATTTTTTTTTATTATATAATTTGTAAATTAGGGAGGAAAAAAAATTTTAATAACTTAGACCATAGGTAAAGCATCCCATCCATATCACCAAATTTGGGTTCCTTATAGCTCAATCTTAATTCAAATATTTTTGCTTTGTTTTTCATATGGTACCAAGGATGGAAAATGGAAGAAAATGAATTTTTTTTTTGTGTTATTTTACTGCTCCTGAATTTGAATTTTATTAAGATTTGACGATATGATTGTTATATTATATGTAATGAGAGAAAAAATAAAAAAAATATAGATTTTACGTGAAAAATCCTTGTCGGGAAAAATCATGGGCAAAGTGGAAGAAATTCACTAATGTTGAAAAATAATAATACAATAAGTTTTCGGCTATGCGCAGTTTTTAAGGGTTAAATGACCCATAGTCCTATACTGATTCAACTTGTGCGACAAAGTCCTCAATTTTGCATCTCTATTTTATTTCAAGACAAATCAAACAGGATTCGAGTCACATAACTCTAATAGTTATCAATGTTATTGGAATAGAATTGAATTGGACGGACTAAGATTTAATTGACATAACGATTCGAATAAAGAGGTTGAACCGGTTAAATAAGAAACTACTTGAAAATGGTAAAAATCGACAATTAAACAGTTGACTCAGTTTAATAAATTCGTATATTTTTCTTTTTCCCAAAATTTAACAAGTTTATATAAATTATAGTATTTATTTCTTAAAACTGTTTTTCTGTCACTTTCAATGGTAGTCATTGATTTACTTATTTCCCAAGTTTTCTATTTTTTTTTAATTAAAAATGATTGACATTAAAGCTTTTTCATATATTCTTTTATTTTATGGAATTTCAAGGTTCAAGGGTCCAAGCCTACTATCATCCTACCATATGTCATTATCTCCCATCAGCAAAATATATTTAATAGAAGTATACACTATAATTCGAGGGTTTGAAATTTTATTTTTAATTTTTTATCGTAAAATTCAGAATAAATATGTAATATGTGTCTTTTTTTTTAATTTAGAGAAATAAGTCGATTTTAAAAAGTGCGTGTGAAAGCGTATCCAATTAAATGCATTTTCATATTCTCTCTTCAAAATCGATCTATTTCACTAAAGCTTTAAAAAAAAAGGATCTATTTAGTCAATTAAAAAAATAACCTGTTTGACCAATTAAAAAAATCGACATTTTTAACCTATTTAACCCAAAATTCACATATTAACCATCAAACAATTTCATTAGAAAAAAAAAGAAGAAATAGCACTATATTTCCAAATATATATATTAGATTAGCTATAGTTATTTTTATATTTTATGTACAATCAAAAAAATATTTATGTTTATTATAAAATTTATAATTATATTGACAAAAAAATTAAATTATAATCACGGGATGTAGCGTGATAAGTCAAGGGTTCGATCTTTTTTATGAGAATAAAGTATATTTCATAACTATTTTGTTTATTTCTTTGAAAAGCGCACGTAATGAAAGAATTGATTAATATTATTTTAATTTTAATAAAAAATAAACTGTAAAATAAAATAAAATAATCATATTTCTAACTATGAATAATTAAAAAAATAGGAGTAAAAAAGCACTTTACCTTACTTTTAAGACTTATTTTATCAATTTTTATTTTTATATTTTTTTCTTAAAAAATGAGTGTGTCATAATTTATTTTATTATTATTTAAGATTAAATTACATGTAAATTTGTTGATATAAGGCGATTCACGCGAAGTGTCAAAAGCATGGTAGGAGTCACGCTAAATTGGAGTGACATTAGGATAAAATATTTGGGAGGTCCCTGTAGTATAAGGATCGGATTGAATTAGTCCTTTTATTATTACATAGATTATTTTAGTCTCTATATTATTAAAAGGAATCGAACTTTATTTGATTTTTTAAATAGTATAATTACTAAATCGATCCATTTAATAGTAGAATGACTAATTTGATCTGGTTGCTATAATAAAGGGACATATAAATACATTCACTACTGAAAATATATAGAAGAGCTTGGCGTAAGTTCTTCTTGTTGGGTCGAACCCGAATTATGCAACGAACACGAATGAAAATCGAGAAAATTGGGCACAAATATTTATGTAGAAAAATCTCTCCAAAGAAGATAAAATAATATGGACAAAGAAAACTTCAATAAAACGATAAAAAAACTGAAAATGAGAGTACAGGATGGAGAAACAAATAAACCCTGAATCTGAAATACAAAGATTCCTCAAAATTCCCACAAACTCTCTCTTAATTTTATTGTTGTTATTCTAAAATACCCAGGGTTGCTAAGAGGCCTATTTATAGACTGAATTTTGTGTACAAATATTACTAAAACATCCATTGAATAATTACAAGATAAGAAATCTGGTTGAGTGGGAAACACGTTGCATTGACATCAACTCTGTTTCGTTTGAAATGCGAGGTACACTCCACACTTCTAGACAATATCCTACCATATACGACCTTGAAAAGTTATCAGTAAAACTATGAAGTGCTCTACTAAAATGTAACTTGATATCCTTCTCCATCGAAGTGGTTGACCTTAAAAGAGGTAATTAGGTATATGCTTGAACTAGGAGGAATCATTTATAGCATTGTGCACGTAAGAATATATTTTTTGGATCGTACGTAAGGATTAATTAATTGACAATAATTACCCATCCAACTATTAAAATGCAGTCCTCATTGTACGACTTTCTTGCCAGTCTCAAACTTGTTTATTTTATATTCTAAGCATGGCAATAAACCATTGGGAAGCATGATCCGACAATAATGTGTTTGAAATCCCACAATAATATAAATATATACAATAAAAAATAATTTTGGTACTTATAATTTTTTATTTCATTTCGATACCTGAATTTTACAGTTAGATCTGTTTTTGTTTCTAAACTTGAATTCTGCCAAAGATTTAATGATGTGATTTGTGTTATTGAAATATGGTTGAATTGGTCGGTTAGATTAATTGGATTGAGAATTGACCAATATATTAGTTCAAACGAAGGGGTTGAACAGATTGAATCGAAAACTACTCGAAACTGGTAAAAATTAAAAACTGAGACAAAAGGTAATAGCTGAACTGGTTTTTATGAATTTTTAATCATTTGTTTGAGTTTTGTTGATCTAGTAGTTAACCCAATCAAACCAATTGAATCAAGAATCAGTGATCTGATCGGTTCAATCACTGGTCTAGTTACTACAACACGTATATGACACTCTAATATTGTACCACATCATCACTTGAAAATTTATATAATTTTTTTAAAATTTTCAAGTAATAATATGGCACAATCTTAAAGTGTTATGTCATCAAACTTTTTATATTTTTCAAGTTCAGAGACCAAAATGAATCTAGTTATCAAGTTCAAATACTAAGTGGATAAAAAAATATAAGTACCAAAATGAACCTAGTTATTAAGTTAGGGACCAAAAATTATATTATCCCTAAAATACAATACAATAAAAAAAGTTTTTTTTAATTTAATAAATAGTTTTTATGTGTGAAAATATTAAAAAGTTAAATAAATAAAATATTTCATAATGGAAAATACCGATGATGAGATCTAATCGGATGGATAATAAAAAAAAAATTGTAAAAGAAGGAAAATTTAGGGGGGGTTTTTGAAGTGTGTGCTTGGAGGTTTCTTAGAATGTTCAAGGACTAAATAAAAAATTGAAGAAAAAGGGGGTAAAATACTAAATTTTGCCATTAAAATACAAATGGTCCATTTCCATTTGCCGTAAAGGATTAAAAGTGTATTTGATTCGTAACCTGTCATTGTCAGTGTCGAAGTCACGCACGCACTTTCTGCCCGTAGGATTGCCCGCTGCCCAATGCTCATTCAT
This sequence comes from Gossypium longicalyx, assembly GCA_025698465.1. Classification (NCBI taxonomy): domain Eukaryota; kingdom Viridiplantae; phylum Streptophyta; class Magnoliopsida; order Malvales; family Malvaceae; genus Gossypium; species Gossypium longicalyx. The sequence continues at coordinate 1,164,826 of CM046995.1, read as the reverse complement.
CTCTACCTCAAATGGTTGGGTGAGTTTATCTTTTAGTTATTAAATTATTCGAAAATTTTTATTTAAATTATTGTAGTATTAAAATCGTTTATTTGCAATATATATATATTAATCGATAGCTCTTTTTCCTATTCTTTTATACTGTTTATATTTTTTTATGAAATAACTATTAACGTCACGAATTTACGAACTAAAATTTAAATAGTGTTATTCTTTAATATCTAACACTGATTGTTAAATTAAAATCTAAAGTATGTTCTTCTACTAGTCGATGGGTATTGATCTATCGTATAGATCATCAAATCGTCATTTAGAACTTGCTAGTCGAACTTCAAAAAAAAAAACACTTAACTGCCCAATGATTTAAATAAAAACTTTCGAATAATTCAATGACCATTTTGAAATTTTTTGAAGTCGAGTGAAACTTACTAATAGTTTAACAACTTTGGATGTAGTTTACCTCAAACATATGTTTATATAGGTGAGGTCTAATATAATGAATGTTCTAATAACTGTATCAACGGTGGAATGATAAAACTGTTAATTTTTGGTTTAATTTGTTCAGTCGTTGATTTAATAATAATTAAATAAATAATCATAAAATTATGAAATCAATTCAACCAATTCAATAGTCAATTTTTTTTTTTTATCAATTTCAAACAATTTACTTAGAGATCGAATTAATCCTTATGTTTGAATCGAAATACCAATCAATTTTCAAATTAAATAACACTTAGATATAATTACATAACAACAATAATTCAGATTTTTTTTTAGTAATGTCAAAGGCTAAATTTTAAATATTGTTAATGTAATTTTCCTTCATTGATTCCACATAAAAAAATTATTGTTCAATTTGAAATAATATTTGTTCATACAGGGTGTTAAATAAAATAAAATTAAAATTGTCATATCATTTGCATTTTTTTTCATGTATGATTTAACTTCATAAAATGTTTTAAGTGTGGATTTATTTGAAATAGTGAGGTTGAATTATTAAATTTATGTTGTTTTAAGTTTAAATTTTACGATTCGGTATGAATTTTTCTAAATTTATTAAAATATAAAGAACGTAAATACTCAATTCATTATTTATATATAGTGTATGTTGAGGGAGTTTAACTCTCTTTCGGAATAAGTTTTTAAAGTGTTATTCACTAAACAACCGATCAGACTCTTGAACTGAGGTATTACTTTGGAGATGTGTGCTTAGTTTCAACCTCGAGTTCTAGTCAAGTAGTTGTGTTCTTATCCACTGAGTCCCTTTAAGGGTAAGGGTGATGATTAGGCACTCCCATCAAACTCTATAAATCATTTGGAGTCTCACCTCGAAATAAGAAATAAAAATCCAGAATTAAAACTCAACATAGACACTGAAAACAATATTTCTATTCGAAGATTTAATTGATTGCTCAACGAACAATACTTCAAAAACTTATTTCGGAAAACAACTAATCCATCAACAATGTAATAAATTACTCATTTGAAAGTGAAATTTAAGTGCTTAATATTTTTTTTTAATTCAAAGTATAGTCAAACCACAAATTAAATCAACATCATGACCCAAAATAATTTCTTCTGCTTGCTTTCCACAAGACAACATACAGAAGTCAATTTATGACTTGAATTGAGAGATCTCGTGGAGTGGGATGTGATTTTAAGGCACCCAACAAGAAATTTCATCTACATCAACAAAATCTTTCATCATTAATATTTGGTTTCTTAAAACCTTACAAATATGTCTCTAAGTTTCAACTTTTCAACATTTTGGTCCTCACAAGTTGACTGAAAATTCAATTGGAACAAGTTACAACTTTCTTTTTTGTACTAATTTTATTCTTAAAGAAATTACATAATATTATTTATATATTATCTTGTATTCTTCATTGTAATTATTTGATATATTAATAATATATATGATTCCAATAATCGCCTTAGCCCAGTTGGCTAACAAAGAGAACTTGGGTTCTAAGTACCCAGGTTTGAGATTTATCATGTGTAATTCGATACGTAGGTCTTTGAGTTCCATTATGTGTGGGTTTTAGTCCAATCTGTAGGCTTTAGTCCATTTGTGTTGTAACGGTTTGATTCTATTTATGGTTACTTGGACAGTTCATTTGTAATAGTTTGATTCCTGTGATTACTTAGACATATATTTATAATTTGGTTGTACTTGTCACATTTCAAAAAAAAAAAATCAAATATCTAAATTTGATTACACAAATATGCTTTAACAAAAGAGTTCATTTTATTACCTAATGAAATTCGAGTAATATTATTTGAATCCGAATTAAATTATCTTTTAAATGAAACTTAAGTTCTGTAATCTAATGGTCGAGGTTTACATTCTTTAAGAATAACTTGGGTCCAAATCACAATTCTACCCAAAAATATATATATTTTAAGTAAAAGAAAAATTAAAAACTTGAATGAATAATAAATTCATACATCTAAATCCCAACATGTTATTTAAAAAAGTAAAGCAAAATTGAATAATAGATATCTAAATATTATTCCATACATAGAGTTGTCTATAGATCAGGTTGGGTCTCAACAAAATTTTAGGCCTGAATGATAGGTTCAGGCCCAACTCAAAAAATGGATCTAAATTTTTGTCCAAGGTCAACTCAGATTATATATGCTAAACACAGACCCGGACCGACCCATATTAAATCCTATAGTATCGATACAATAGGGAATGTATCGATACTTGCTATTAGGTATCAACACGTTAGGGAGAGTATCGATATTCAGACAATTTTTTTTTTAATTTTCAAAACATCGAAACTTTTGTGAAAGTACTAATACTTTGTTAAGAGTATCGATACTTTTAGATATGTATCCGGGCCAGACAAAAGAAATATTACCCGAGATTTGATCCGTTTTTAAATGAACATTATTTTTTGTACAAACTAAATTTTTAAGTCTATATTTTTACTTAAATTTTTTCTTTTTTTAGATAAACTTTCATGCATCTTTCAGGCAGTCTACAAACAAGTTGGATATCATAAACGAAGGCAGCCGGCATGCAAAGGACTCCGAGCTCAAGCATGTTGCTTCTTTCTTCAATCTAGAACACGCATAAAACGTCTTAAACCACAAACTCCAATGCTCTTAGGTCACATCATATACTATACGATCCTAATTCACACCATGACCCTACCAATTAATTGAAAGAGCAAACTGGAAGTGACCACAAAACTTAGAAACCCATAAAAGATCTAAAACTTGTCTACTCGGTGCCAGATGTTGTGTTTTAGTTCTTAAATTTCAATAACATATACTTGAATTTTTCAAAAAGAATATGCTTGAAAATTATGTGATTGTGAGCATGACATCTTGGGTTTTGACTAAGACTGTTAAAAAAGTAAAATAAAAAATAAAAAAATCACATGAAATTGAACAAAGAAAAAAAAAATCAGAAGCAAAAGTGTGGATGGGAATGAGGTTGAAGTTGTAAAAAGTTTTACCTTAGAATTGAAATTTCTTTGAATCATTTGAGTTTCTTTGAATTATTATTATTTAATTCCAAATTTAATAATTTTATATAAAGGGTGCATGAATTGAGTCGGGCTAGTTTACGTAAGATATTGATATCGTTGTTGCTTGTTTAAACTTGGTCTGTCTATGGTATTAGCTTAAAATATTCGCCAAAGTTTTATCATATTTGTAAATAGTTCATTTAAGTTCGGGTGTGTTTGATAAATTGAAAAATTAAGGGTTGAAAATTTAAATACTGGATTTTTATTACTAAATTTTATAAGTGTTTATATTAAAAAATTGTTTGATAATTTAATAAATATAAATATTGAATATAATTATATTGTTTGATAAAAATAAATATTGATTTTTAAAATATTATTTATTTTAATTTTAATTTTATTAATATAATATTTTATATTATTTTGACAGTTTTGGATGAATGATAAATATGACAATTTGATGATCTCATTTTAAAAAATATTTTTTTAATAAAATAAAATCGATTTAATATTTTCAACATTAATTTAAATATCTCATTTCTAAATATGACAAAGGTGTTTTTCTCATCGAATACTTGCACTAATGTTTGGGAGAGTATTTGTCACGGGCTTAATTTTCACGCAGTGGATAAGTTGATGTGTACTTGGGTGTATCGTTGGTCATAAACGTATGGCTTGCTCTACTTATAAGTTCTTAATTGATAAGGTTCACCATAAATTAAGTGGATATAATGCAACGTTACTACCTATTGCTGGCTGGGTGACTATATAACACTCCTTGCCCAACCTAATCGTTAGTTTCTAGCTACAAGATGCCACAACTGTTGCTGAAGCAATTACTATCAAATATACCATAAATCAATCAATCAAACATTCAAACATGTCATAAACACATTCTCATTATGACACGTAATTAAATCCAGCCTTATTTGAGCTTAAAAAAGCTCTTTTATTAACCCGAGCATGATATAGGACCAAATTGTAAAGTTTTAAAAATTCAGGGCTGATGTCACCTCCTCCACGTCGTGACATCACCAAACAATTTGTCACGTCATGATGTCAAGCCACTAGACATCATGACGTTATATACTGTCGACCAGCGTTACGACGAGAAAATATTGTCGTTGGGACGAAGACTCTATTTTTGGTACAATTTAAGCCATTTGGTACATGTTTCATGTCAATCTTTCAAACTTATGATATGTTGCATTTTGCATAACATTTTCCTGCACAAAAATGTACCAAATACATGCCAAAACATAGCATTTAACCAATTCCAATCATCAAATGCAATATTTCCACGATTTGGCATCAAAACCTAACAATTCAACTTGACCAAATTCAACCTAATCAACCATGCCTTTAAGCTATTCAATACCATTATTTTACTTATACCATTACATATTCAAACGTGTCAATCACATAACTTATTCCTTAAACCAAAAGCACATCATATCAACAAGTTTTACTATATTGCAAAGTCATACTTAACATAGGTTTCAAACTATATCATATACAAAGTTAACCAAAATAAACACCTATGTACATGCCACGCATAACTAAGTTTTAAAATGATTAAAAGACTACTAAGTCAATAGATGGATAGTGTGGGCTTCTCGACAATCCAATAGACACGTTTCCCAAGTCAGCAATCTACAAGAAAAAGGGAGACAACGAAGTAAGCATATTGAATGCTTAGTAAGTCTATCTGAAATTTACTTAACTTACCTTGACATTTTAACAATTAAGAAATCAAAATACAATGGAATTAAGCATGACAGTCCTTTGACATCCTTATACTTTCATATACATTTCAAGAAATACATCCAATAGGTTAGTTCATCTATATGTCATGAACTTATAACACAATCATTTACATATGTAAGAGTTCATCTTATATCATAAACTATCTAAATCATATTCAATTTGCAAACATATGTAATTCAATTCATGTTCAATCATCTCAACCGTTTCATTTCCTTTTATTTACCATTTACTCGCCTGGGAGAGCCTTAGTAAACTAAAGTCGGATGCACAGGACTGTAGTGGTCACACAAGTTGACAGTAATCAAGGTTGCTCACACAAGTTGACATATTTGAATCGAGAATCCGTAACAAAAGTTGGATCTCAAATAACCATGTAAATCCTTGATCGTTTTTATATTTGATCTTAATGGCATGCCATACGTATCTTAATCCTGTACTAAGTTCACATGGGCATTATTATTATATTCATCTCAATTCAATTCAATCATGTAAACATTTCAAATCCATTCGGTACCTCGTACCTGTTTGTAATTACCATAAAATTCATACCTTACAATTTAATCCATTGGATGTCAAAAGTTATTACATTCACATCAATACAAACTAATAGGTAAAATAACACGATACAAGCATAACATGAATTAACATAGTAAGTTCCATATAAACTTACCTCGCAAAACAACCAACAAGCAATCTTTAAGGACTAATCAACAATTATGTCTTTCCCCTAATTTTTAATGGTTTATCAAACACGCCCTTCATTTAGACATTTTGATAAAAATATATATTATATTTGTTCAATACTTAAATCTATTTAAATATTAAACATAAATTACTTAAAATTTTTTTTACATTATAGTATTTTAATATGAAATAAATTACATAATATATAAAATTAAAATTAAAATGATATTATAAAATCCAAAAACCAATTGAGCTAGCTTTGAATCTTAGTTATGGTAGCTCAAACCCGACCCTTATATTAAATGGGTCTAATCTTTTTTTGCTCATATATGTTTTCCAAACTTAATAATTTCGTTCAAACCGTTTTAAATATCGAGCAAACCTTCAAATTTGAACTATTTGTACTAAATTTGATTTTAAATTAAAGTTTTCTATATTAAAACTAAATAATTTTGATTAAATCTCAAGCAACTCATTAAAATGTTTTAACTTCATCAACTATAAATTGAAATTCCTAATAATTTTTATTGGAATTAAACTAGAAAGCAACAAGTGTATTGTTGTTTGCAAAGCTTCAAGCAAGACAAAGGTTTAAGAAAAGAATCTAGAAATTATTAAAGACAGACAAAGGAATAAAAACCAAACTAGTTTATGGTTTTGGACTAAAATTAAAATGCAAAAAGACAAAATAATTATTAGCCTAGGATGCTTCTTTTGTAGGGCCATCCATTCATTATGTATTGATTTTGATGCTTGGGCTTGGGCTTGAGCTTCTAACTTTAAAAAAATATAAGTGATTTTGTCTTTATAATTCTAGTCTTTCTTTAATGGGCCTTAAGCTACCAACAAACTAAGGCTAATTTTGTTTTTATAAAATGAAGAGACATTAATGTTAAATTTTTTAATAATTTAACCTTACATTTCATATTTTATTTTATGTAAAATATATATACACAAAGTTTCAACTAGTTATTGTCGATTGAGTTTTAGTTCAACTGGCATGATTAGTGTGTTGAAGCGTATTATTATCCTCCTATTTATGGGCTGGGATGGGACTATGAGCTAAGAATAGTTAGGATTTCCAAAAGAAGGAACCATTCGTTTGATGAGAAATAAAAAGGAATAAAGAAAATTCAATTGGTTGAAACCAAAGCAGTTAATTGAATTTTGTTAAGTTGTATTATGTGCTATCAAAAAATTTGAATATTGAAATATTATCAATAAAATTTTAATTTTCAAATATAAAATTGAAAAGGACTAAAATAATTTTTTTTTTCAAAATACATAAATAAACTACCAACAGTTCACTCACTTTCACCATTATAAATATGGCATTGACCATAGTGACAAAAGTAGGTAGATTTCAACATCAAAAAACCCTTATCCCATATTGATGGATTAAACCAAAGTCGAAGTGTTAAAACGTGTTTTGGACAAACACTTCAACCCAAGTTCAGTTAGTATCGGTATTATTGTCAATATAAGAATATGTGAGTTTGAGTGTACTAAAACGTATTATCCTCTTATTTCAGAGTTGAAAAGGGGATATAAGTAGTTCTAATCATTGTATCAAAAAATAAAGAATTAGGAATCGTAACACTACACTCATATAAAAGAAAGTAAATCAAAAAAGTATTTAATTATTATTATGTTTTAACATTAATCTCATTATAGGTTCTTAGCATATCTGTTATTTTTGATACAATGTCTAGAACTACCCATAGCCCCTCTTCAACCCTTAAATAAGAGGATAATATGCTTCAACGTACTCGAACCCATGTCCTCTTACACTGACAATAATACTGATACTAATTGAATTAATACTCAATCCTCCTATTTAATTATTTTGAGTTTACTCGTTTAAACACAAAGACTCCAACTCGAGTGGATTTGTAGGTTAACAACCTTGACCACGGCCAAACTATAATCCTATTTTACGGTGGCCCATTTTGGTCAATAAAAATGAACTATCATTAGCCAATCCACACTTTGCCTAACACCACACACCACCATTGCTAAAATACCACCACTAAGTTCAAATCATGCCATGAACAAATTGGATAAATTCTGGTTTTTCTCCCTATACTATGTTTAATTTGAATGTTTAGTCCCTATGTGTATTTATTTGATGTTATTTAGCCCTTATATTTTAAATATACATAGCTTATTAGTTTTACTCTTTTTGATGTTATGCTTTAATGTATCTCATTAACACCGTTAAAAAAAATCGTTAGTCAGATGATGTAGAATTTTTTTAAAGACCTATACCTCAAAACTTGAAATTCTTTATGTTATTTAAAAGTTAAAATTATGGTTATTAAAATAATTATTTATCACTAATTTTTCATTCTAGAGAATTCGAGCTCAACCCCATAATATTTAAGACTTTTTGTTAATGGTATTAACGATTTGGACTAAGAGATACGTCAAATTAAAGTACAAAAACTAAATCTCAAATTGAGTATATTATAGGGACTAAAACAAGAATTTGACAATTTAGCAACACAATATACTCTTATTTGAGTTGACTTAATCAAATCTTTTTATGATTTTACATATTTACCCATTATCATCATATATTCCAACTATAAGTCTACTTCATGGCACCCCATTTTGGTCAACAAAAATAAGCACTATTAGTGTAATTATGTTAAATCATGGCATAAAACATCCCACTTGAAAAAACCCAACTCCATTTTTTCTTTCTTTTCCATTAAATATATACATATATAGCTTTGATATACTTCATAACTCCAAAAATCCATATTCAAAAATGAGTTCTATTTGCATTTCTAATTGTTTGAACGATGCTAAAGACCCCAAGAAACCTATGAGAGCAACCTATATGAATCTTTACAAGTGGCCAGGTTCAGATGCTGAGTTTTTAAGATCAAGGACCTCATCAGTTCTTTCTTCAATGGATTATATTTGTCGACCAAGTGTTCGAGTTGTTGACAGTATCTCTTGCAGGCAGATGTATTTGAGAAGCTATAGATTTTCCAAGAAAGAAACTGTGCCTGAAAAGACTATGAAATGCTTTGGGAAAGTTAAAGAGAAGATGGGTCATGGTGGGAAGAAGAAGAAGAAGAGTAGCCAAAGGAGAGTACGTGTTGTTATTAAAAGGAAGTGTTTGGTTTGGAGGAAAGTGAAGGTTGTTTTATTTAGGGTTTTTAATAGGTTGCTTTCTTGCTATGCTAGTGTTGATGTTTTAGATCAAAGGAATGTTTAGTTCTTGAAAAAAATTTTGGGTTTTTCTTTTTTTTTAAAATTTTATGCATGTTTAAGAGAAATTGGATTTTGGGTTTATTAATTTTGTCATATTTTATTAAAATTTAAATTATATTTTGTCCTTTCTATTAAAAAAATGATAAATTAGTTTATATATGTTGGATTAAAGAGCAAAATTATAATTCTGTTAAAAATTTCATCTATTTTTACAATTAAAAATTGATCCTTATATGTCGGCATGAAGTACACGTGGCACACCATGTCTAATTATATGATTATTCCATCTGTCACATTAGTTTTTAATAGAAGAAATGAATGAAATTTTTAACAGAAAAGATCAATTTGCTCATTAATCTAACATATAAGGATTAATTTATTCATTTTTAAGTAAAAAAATAAATAAATAAATTAACTTTTAGTACAGAGTTCTTTATAGTATTTTTACCTTTGTTTATTTTAAACTCTTCAAAATGTTTAGAGCTAAGTAAGACGTATAGATATTATGAGAAATAGGGTTTTGTTCTTCTAAAGATCTCAAAATGCGACCAATAAATTACTTTTTTTTACGTGATTGAATATATCATAATTTAATTATTTTTAAATAGATTAATATATATGGAATATATATATTCATATTCAACTTATAAAACAGCAAATTTATATACTTCCTCTAGGATTTTTTTTTGACCATATCCACTTTGTGTGTATGCATATGTTTGCATATGTTTGATGCATGACAGAACATAGTATTCCCCTAAACTATGGAGTTTTGTTAGGTATATTAGTGTTTGGGAGTTTCGAAAAATGGGAATAGTTATGTAAGGGTTAAACTGAGAAAGAAACGCATGCATATATTGCATTGGATACCCCCCCCCCTCCCTTCTTTTTTTAATTCCAATTACCAAAACCCATAAAATAACAGGGGTTTATATAAGATTATGTCTGTTTTGTCAAAGTCTATTGTTTGTTGCTGCCAAAAATTCTTCCTAGGTCACTGTTCTTTGCATTGAAATGATAACTCTTTTCATGTGTAAGTCATATTTGTATTTTGACATTCACGTATTTATCTTTTCGAATAAGTCTTACTTCGATTAGCATTAGTGTTATTGTCAATTTAGAAAGACGTACCTATTTGTTTGTTGGAGAAGACTATGGCCAGTTTTAGAAATTGTGTAAAAAAACAGGTAAACTACAAAAATAGTCATTTTTGTTTGCCTCAGATTACAATTTAGTCATTTATGTTTGAAATGTTACGTTATTATTTTTTTACGAAGTGATCACTCTACCGTTAAGCTCTGTTACCTCCCTAGTGGCAATCCTATGTGATAGTCTAAATGGGTTTTAAATGCCAACTTGGATATCCCGTTGCGGAGATGAAAACAAGTTTTTAATTAAATAAATTTAATTTGGACTGTCATGTAGGACTATCGTTAGGGAGGTAACGGAGCTTAATGGTAAAGTGATCGCTTCGTAACAAAACGATAATGTAAATAACTAAAACGTAATATTTCAAACATGAATAAATAAAATGTAATTAAAAAAATGACTATTTTTATAGTACCTAAAAAAACACAGATATAATCCATTAATTTAAAGAAGAGGGTTTCTTTCCATAGATAAAATCCATTAATTTAAAAAGCTAGATACAATTAAATGGGCCAAAACCCCATAGAATACAACAGCTAAGCCCAAAACTCAAAACTTAGAGCAACCTTAGGATTGTTCGTTGTTGCCCCCAAGCAAGAAGGAAGAGGGGACAGCATTGAGACCCTGGCCCATCGGCATGCACGCCTTCCACTGGAAGCCGAAACGAAATCAGAAACTCGATAGACAACCATCGGGCAAAAACCTGGTGCTATGACACCGACACATCATCAAAGCTCAGTTCCGGAAAAACCCCACAAGAGATGTTGACATTGTAAACGCAAAAAGGGCAAGCGTTTCAATAGAGGAGAGAGAAAAACAAAACGTCCGCCAACAAAATAGAGGCCACAACAAGAGTCAAGAGGGCGGATGATGACAAATGGGAAACACCCATGGGACAACAAGCCACTACCACTGGTGGCCTGAAATCGACGAGCAAGGTAAGTTCAAATAATTTTTTTTAATCTTTTCACTAGATAACTAAGCCAATGCCCATACTAAGCAATAGTAAACATATTGCTACAAGATATAACCACGTAAGAAATGTGGTGAACAAAATCTTTTTACAAGATAATTTAGCTAAAAGTAAATTTTCAAGGCTACAAATTCGAGGTGCAATGTGTTTATTGAACATTGGAGCTGGTTATGGATCACAGTTAAAAGGGTTTTTTTTGGCCAAAGTAAAAAAAGTTACTACAAGAGGAGACAAGCAAAAGTGTTGAAGCTTAAACATGGGAATTTCCCCTCCTATTTGGGTGAATGGTGCTTATATTTGCTGTTGGTAAAAGTATTATGGAAGAGTTAGATTGAATTTTATTCCTTTATTAAAAAATAGGCAATTTAATCTTTGTAGGTTAGATTAAAATGACAATTATATACGGCATGCCACATATGTACTTCACTATGATGTATACAGACAAGTTTTTAATAGTAGAAATTGATGAAATTTTTAACAAAAAGAGCATTTTACTCTTTAATCTAACGTATAGAGATTGATTTACCTATTTTTTAAGTAGAGAAAATAAAATGCAATCCGACTTTTAATACAATGACCTTCATGATATTTTTACCATCGTTAAATGCTGGTTTGCATATAATAATACAGTCTCCATTGCAATAAGTTGATACATATGTATGTAATATTATATTTGTTGTTAGCTAGGTAAAAAGCAGAAGTAAATCCCATGCTTTGACCTTAGTCAAATGCTGGTTGACATATAATAATATAGTCTCCATGGCAATACTTATAATATGAAATAATACATATCTATGTTAGGCTGTTTTGGAAACTTGAACATATAATATTACATATATCTTAGGCTATAATTTATTATTGAACTCTAAACTTGACAGTGCAGAAAACCAGGTTTTGGAATAAGGGCTGCCCTTTTGAAATTTTAAATTTTGTTGCAGAGAAGTTTGTGGATGTGTAACCCTTACAAAGGTGGTATTTATTTATTTTTTTTATCAGGAAAAAGAAAAAAGCATGAGAGAGGGTGGTATTTAAGAGTAGGAGAGAACATTTGATCGAATCGAGTGAAAAATATTCGAGTTAATTGATCTGACGAGTCCTATTTTATCATCCTAATTTGATTTGAAATTTGTTCGAATCGAGTCGAGTAAAATGAAATTTGAGTTGAATCGAATCGAGTGATATTGTTCGAGTTAAATTAAAAAAAACTAAACATATCAAATTAAAATTTTGTTACAGTATAACTAATTTTATGTTAGAGCATATAAATTTGAAATTATATATATTTAAATTCATTTCCGATGTGACTAATAATTTTACCTTGTTTAAATCTTATCGAAAACAAATAAATAATCCGATTCTTGAACAGATTTATTCACTAACTAGATTAAGATGAGTACATAAATGATTAAATACTTGAAAATTTTCCAAAGTGGATACACTATTATGAATATCATAATTTCAAATAAGATTTCCATATGTGTGAGCTTTTTTTTTTTATCTATACTTCTTTAATTTTCTTTCAACAGTGTTGAAGATTGCTTGCATTGAAACTTTCAATAAAAAGTAAAAGGGTACACAATAACCTTTATTTCATGTAGTGGAAGATTCGGGTTTTTTATCTTAATAATATAAAAAATAAAATAAAATAAAATATTAAAATAGGTTATCTAAAAAATTAAGTATCAAAATAATACATTTCACTTAGTGGAGGGTGGTGCATAGGCGGCACCACCCTCAATTTTTGACCAAAATAGTAAATAATAATAATGATTTAAAAGATTTAGGGACTTGTTATGCAATTTTTCTATTTTTAAATGGCTGCTGAAAAGGAAGGCAAAGGGTGCCGCCTGCAGTGTGGCGGCACCAAACTTAAAATTTAGATAATTGCCTTGTAAGCCTTCCTTATTTATTATTTTCTTTTTATTCCCCTTTAATTCACTATATTGTGTTTAAACAAATCATAATCTATTTTTGTAGTTAAATAAGCCCTTTACTTATGATAAATTTAAATATTTTATTTTATTATTTAATAAATTATTCTCATCAAATTTACATCAACATAAGATGTGAGTTAGTTTATATTTTTTTAAATAGCTTTACTTTGGTAAAATATATTTACTTTAATATTAAAATATAGGGCTTTTATGAGTAAAAAACATAAGTAAAGGGCTTATTTAACTACAAAAATAAGTTAATGGTTTGTTTAAACACAATATAGTGAGCTGAAGGGGAATAAAAAGAAAATAATAAGTAAGGAGGGCTTACAAGGCAATTATCCAAATTTCAAGTGGCGGCACCCTTTCTCTTCTTTTTCAGCAGCCATTCAAAAATAAAAAATTTGTATAACAAGTCCCTAAATCTTTTAAATCATTATTATTATTATTTACTGTTTTGGTCAGAAATTGAGGGTGGTGCCGCCTATGCACCACCCTCCACCAAGTGAAATGTACCATTTTGGTACTTAATTTTTGAGATAACCTATTTTAGTATTTTATTTTATTTTTTATATTATTAGGGTAAAAAACCCGGAAGATTCTCATCTCTCACCCTTTTGCAAGATATTTCAACTTCTGTCGATTGAGTCGATTGAATCTTAGTTTGATTAGTATAAATATTATTGTCAATATAAAAGAATGTAGGTTCGAGTATACTGAAATATATTATCCTCCTATTTATAAATTAAGGAGAGAGTATAAATAATTCTAAATATTATGTAAAAAAAACCCAAATATGATTAAAATTTATATATATATATATATATATATATATATATAAACATGGCTATACACTAAAGTCCTTTAAGAAAATGGAAATGGAGTATACCACCAACATATTGTTATCCACTTTTATACACTTTATACAGTCCTTTGCATTATAAGGGGTTTTATCATATGGTTCTTAGTATATTTCATATATATATACTCGTAAATTGTTCGATTGGACAGAAAATTAATTCAGATATTAATTCAAAAAAAAGTTATTAAACTGTTAATTTAAAAATTGTTATGAATTGATTGAACTGAATCATAATTTTTTATTTTTAATAATTTTTTTTAACTTATCTTGCCACATGATTTTTATTTTTTATATCTTGTCTCCATCCTCACTTTAAAGGATGCCTCTGTCCCTCTCTTTCATCATCAATTTCCAAGAAACAAAGAGAGCTTTTCACCATTGTTATTCTCTTTTGAGTTTTTGACAAATCAAAACAAAAAGATATGGAAACAACCCAAGCTTCATATAACAATGGAGATGAAGAAGATTATATAGATATAGAGGTAAGTTCATCATCTTCAAACTTGTTATTTTACCCTATAACCTCACCACCATCACCACAATTTGAGTTTCAAACATGTTCATCATTTTATGGTGAAATTGCTTCAACAACTTCACCAGCTGATGAACTCTTTTATAAAGGAAAGCTCCTTCCCCTTCATCTTCCACCTCGTCTGCAAATGCTTCAAAGTTTACTTCAAACTGAAGAACATTGCTCATCTATGGCTTCTTCTTCTTCATCTGGTTTCATTGGTAATAACTTGAAGAAATCTTGGTGTAGGAAACTTAAGCAAATCAAACAGTCCACAATAACACAAAAGCTTAAGTCTTTGTTTAATAAATCTGGGTGCTCATATGAATGTTGTTGTGTTAAAGCAAGTGTGAATACAAATGGTAGCCACAGGAGGTCTTTTTCTGGTGTAATTCAAAGGAATTCTACACCAATAATGTCTTTATCAACATCATCTTCTTCATCAAGTTCTTCATCATCATCATCATCATCATCATCATTTTCTTTCGGTTCGAGCGGATTTGGAGATTTGCATTTGTTGAAACGAAGCAATAGTTCGAATTCAGAGGTCGAGAGTTCAATACAAGGAGCCATTGTTCATTGTAAGATGTCTCAAAAGCTTTCTAGTTCAAAAGAAAAAAATGCAAAATGAACTTTGGGGTTTGTAGCGAAGTTGAATTATTTTTTAGGGTTTGAACTTAGAATTTTTTTACATTGGGGGTTAATTTTTTTTCCAATTCAATCATTGAAAACCCTAAAGGTTGGGTCCAACACAGGAACAATTACCAATTTTAGGACCTAACTTGAATAAAAAAAAATTCAATCTCCAATGTTGAATAAAAATTACCAATTTCAAACCCTAAATAATGATTTAACCTTTGCAAAGAATTTGAATAGGTATTCCATTTGTAGTGTCATATTGAAATTTCCTAAGAAAATTTATCAAATTCAAACCCTAAATAATGATTCAACTCTTTACAGAAGATTTAAATATTATTTTTTGTATTTTTTTGGAAGTGAGTGTGATTTGTAGGGTCATATTGAAGTTATTTTGTTGGAATATTATTAGACAAAGAACAAATTTGTTAAATGTTATATGTTCAAATAACAAAGCAATATTTTAGCTTTAGTCTCACTATACCGATTGAGTTTTAGTGTGATTTGTATGTGTATAGTTGTCAATGTAGGAGGAAGCATGTTTGAATATACTAAAGCGTATTATTCTCCTATTTATAGGTTGGGGAGGGGTTTACGAGTAGTTTTAAACAATCATAAAATAACATTACTATGACTTCAACAATCATAAGTAATTTAAATGAATATTCTCGAATAGTTTAGTGACTATTTTGTAATTTTTTGAAGTTGAGTGGCCAAAATATAAATTTACCGATAATTTAGTGACCTTAAATGTAATTTACCCAAATAATTTTATATAGAACTTTTAAATTATTTTCACTATTTTTATAAGACACATACCTAAAATCTGAGCACAAAGATGATTCATTAAAGATTCTTTTGGTTCATCAGTGAGATTAATTTTGGTGAGATTAAAGATAGCGTCAGTGATGAAATTAATTACTGTAGTGATAAAATTGCATATTATAGCATTGAGATTAAAAGCATCGGTGGGATGTATATTTGAATTCAAACGCGACTATAACGATAAAGTGAGAAAAAAAATGACTACTAAGGAAATTGCATTAAGTTATTGTATATGTAAAAAATATTTTATATTAAATAATAAAATATAGATGAAATTTGTATTTATGTTAAATATATATTAAATTATTCACCTAGGAAAAGGAATTTTATTTAATATAAAATCAAATCTTTTTCTCATTTCGACTTTTCTTATTTAGAATAAAAGAATCGATCACAACATCATGAAATTCTGAGATTATTTATAAATTTTTCGATGTAAAATTTTCTCTATTAATCAAACTCGTATAATTTTTAATATGAACATGTATCTGATACGAAAATTTTTAAATTTTTTTTTAAAATTTTTTCATGTATTCAAGCATGTGAAAATAAAAATATTTCATGACAAGGGGCTTGATTTTCAATTGCATTGGACTATCTTTTTGCATCATCCTTATCTTATAAAAATGGGACCATCTTTATTTATTTTTCATTTTAAATAAAATAAATTCTTTTTTATATAAATTATATGCAAAGCAGTATATTGTCCTTTAAACGCCATATGTAAAGTTGCTTGGCCATTCTTGTCAACGCTTGGTGCAATTTTCAGATACGAGCCGAAATAGAGAGAAAAGCTCCAACTCCATTCTACATTTGAAGTTCAACAGCTGCTGAAGGCCTTTGCTACCATTGTGACAAGAAATACACTTGGGATCACAAGTGCAAATCTAAAGTAGCGCAATTGCTTCTTTTTGGCGAGGATAGAGTTTTTCCTCCGGTTCTTGATCCTCATTCTGACCCTAATCTTGTTGTACATCTTCAACTCCAGGAAGTCCTGACTGAGAATAATGCCCTTGTAGGTGGTTGCTCCACAACGACACTTCGATTCACAAGTCAGGTTCATGGCAAGTCAGTTCAGATCCTTTTGGATGGGGGTAGCACTCATAACTTTGTGCAAACCCGTGTCGCTACTTATCTCCGCCTTTCGATCGAAACCACTGTTCAGTTTTATGTCTTGGTTGTTAATGGCGACCATTTGGTGTGTACTGGCATTAGTCGACAGGTAACACTCCTCATTCAGGGCCAAAAAATTTTAGTGGATTTCTCTGTCTTACCGTTACAGGGATGGGATATGGTGTTAGGAATTGAGTGGTTAGCTACATTGGGACAAGTTATCATAGACTATGCTACATCGGTTTTTCAGTTTACACACAAGGGCCACCAAGTATGTTGGTAAGGAGACTGATTTCCTGTTGCTCAGCCAATTCAATACAATTCCCTTCGTCGATTATCCTCCACACATGCCATCGTTGAGTTTCACCGGTTAGAATTGGTCTCTAATTCAAACGGGTCCATTTCTTCATACCCAACCGATATTGCCATTATGCTGGATGAAGCATCTGATACTTTCACTAAACCTCTGGGTCTGCCACCATCGCAAACACGTGACCATGCCATTAACTTGCAGTCTAACACTAATACGATTCAAGTACGGCCTTTCCGGCATCCTCACTTTCAAAAAGAGATGGAAAAACTGGTCACCGAAATACTTCACGATGGAATTATCCGACCCAACACCAGCCTATTTTCTTCTCCAATTATTTTGGTTTGAAAAAAAAGATGGCACATGACGTTTTTGTGTGGACTATCGTGCCCTCAATACCGTCACGGACCATGATTGGATTCCCATTCCATCAATCGAGGAATTGTTCGATCAACTGCATGGAGTTCACTATTTTCCAAAGCTAGATCTCTTAGCTGGATATCATCAAATCCGTATTTGTACCGGCGGTGAATGTAAAACGGCTTTCCAAACTAACGATGGGCATTCCGAATTCCTCGTCATGTCTTTTCGCCTCACCAATGCATCCTCCACCTTTTAGGCCCTGATGAATTATGTGTTAAATCAAGCTTTATTTGATAATATGTTTTGATATAATAAATTAAAGTATTTTCTAATAAAAGTTAAAGTTAAGCAAAATTGAAAAAAAA
Source organism: Gossypium longicalyx (assembly GCA_025698465.1). Classification (NCBI taxonomy): domain Eukaryota; kingdom Viridiplantae; phylum Streptophyta; class Magnoliopsida; order Malvales; family Malvaceae; genus Gossypium; species Gossypium longicalyx. Next base: position 1,146,627 of record CM046995.1, on the reverse strand, counting down.
AATAAAGTCAAGTTAAAATAGTTTCAATTAAGTTAAATATTTTCAATCATGTTAAAACTGTTTTTAAACAAGTCAGTATTGCTCATATCGATAATTTTTAAAATAGCAATACCCATTCTAAAATTGAGACCAAATTGACATTATGTTTTCAATAAATTATCTTTGGTATTGTTGTAAACTATCTTTAACTATCATTGAATCAGACATTAAATGCTAATAATATCGATACTCGTATAAAAAGTATCGATACCTTTTGTTGTAGGTGAATTTAATGATTTGATATTTTCATCCCCAGCGATTCTATTCATGTTTCCAACAACCGCAATGGTTGGAAATGAAATACCATCTTCCAAAGGTCCTACAACAACTAGAGAGATCATCAACCCAAAAGATTAATCAATACAACCTTAGTGTTTAATTCTTTCATACTTTTCTTGTATACACTTGTGAGGTTTCATTGTTATTCTTTAGCTCAATTGTATTCTTGTTTATTTTTGCTTAATTGGCAAACATTCTGTTCTTGTAAGGATTGTTTCTTAGTTTGCTATTTTTATTTACTCTTTGAAAGGGTTGGTCTAAATGTTTGGGTAAAAACCTTGAGAAATTTTGGGTAGAAATTTAAAGGAGATTGTAAGGTTAAACCTTATCCTCAAAGGTTATCAAATTAGTGAATTTGAGAAAATTAAGGTAATAGAGTAAGCAATTGGGGTTGAACCACTATACATCGAAGTGTTCATTGTCCCTATTCTTTTCTTAGTAACCACAAAATCTTTAAGAAACCAATTCACCTCCCTCTTGTCGCCCCCTTAAAGAAAAGTTGACATTTCAAGTTAACACGATATTTTCCTACCGTTTTTTTCGGTAATTTGTTCTCATCTTCTTCGACGACATACTGATCTACAACGACTACATCTTGTCGCCCTCAAAAGAAAAGTCATGCAGTACATCTTTAATTGTCTTTTAATTGGTCTCACAAAATAGGGATACAATGACTCCTTTAAATAGTCTAAGATTAGAGTTCTAATCATACTAAAAACATCCCTAAAATAATCAGAGTTCCATGGAGGAATATATCATCAAATCGCAATGTTCCCATTCGTGTTGTCACGATGTCGTCTGTCATCACAATATCAAAAAGCTTCTCATCATAACGTCATCATCTATTCGACCGAAAATAAGAAGCACACCCCACCAAAACTTTATTGATTTTTACTAGCTTCCGCCATTTTCAAAGGTTTCAAAAAGGTAATCGGTCCTAATTTCTAACACCCTTGGAAAATTTTTCTCAGAGGCAACTAACACAAAACTGTGAGACCACATAATTTATAATATAATTTCAACTGTATTTGTTTTTTTCTTTTTTTTTTCAAAATAAATGCATGACAATTTTGAAATCAATACCACAAATTCAACTTTTTCTTATTTTTTCCTCCTGAAATTTCTGTTATGTATCTTCTCGATACGAATCTTCTTTTATTATTATTATTATTATTATTATTATTATTATTATTATTATTATTATTATTATTGTGAAATTAGCAGCAGTTTTTTTAATCCAAGTTGACTGGAAATTTTTTCTTCCTTGGTTTCACCTTCGATGCGATGTTTTGTATATTTGTTCCATCGTTTTCTCTCCTTTTCATATTGAACGCTGGTTTAGCGGCTGCTACCAAAAGGACTAAAATAAAATCTTGAATAATTATTAAACCTTATAATATAAATAAATCATCTTAAATCCACATCCATACAAAACTAGACTTTTTCTTTTTATTCCTAAAAATGGAAAAAAAAGGATTTTACATGAATTTATATATATATATATTAGAATTAGATTATGATTTGATTTATCGATAAAATTAATTTAATTAAAAAAATTAAAATATTAAAAAAAATTAATTCAATTGAGTTTTTAATCAGTTCAATCGGCTCATATCGGTTCCCAATTCAATTGGTTCAATATCATTTCTCGGATAATTATCCCTATCCAATTGATCCAATCCGATACAAACATAATTAAATTTTGATAATTCATATATACAATGTCATGAGTATATTTTTGGCGTTCTGATCATGTTTAAAATCATTTATGTTTCATTTTATGTTGGTGTTTTTTTTTTTTTAGCATGTGTACCATCTGTTGTATCTAAGGTTATAGTCGAACTTATTCAAGCTCAAATAATGATAAGCTCGGACTCTACTCAAAACTGACTACTCATTAGTTAATTTAATCACTTACTTGAGTATCATTTTCAAAACTTAAGCTTTATTCGAGATAATATATAATTAAATTACTTAACCTCTTCTTAAAATATAATCAAACAACTCGTATTTGATATGATTATTCATGATTGTTTAGTATTAAAAATTTCGTTTGAACACTTATCTTTCTATTCAATATGTAGGAGGGCTAATAAGTCGACTCTTTCGGGTGCGGTCGACATGGGTTCAAATTTAGTTAATACTTTTAACCTTAAATAATTTGATAAGTAAATTTTTAAAAAAAAATTCAATTAAATTCATAAATTACAACATATTATATTCTCAAGTTTACGTAAAAATCAGGAGCAATGGATACAAAGAGAAATGGAACTTCCATAGCTGTGTAGTAAACAGCATAAACAGACTTAAAAAGAAACAGATATGAAAGCCATTGAAGTTTACAAGGTCGTTAGATAACTACCTGAAAAAGATAGCGCCGATTTTAAGGATTTCACAAAATCGCCATAAATTATTTTACGATTATTTTATCTTCAATTTTCAACAAGAAAAAAAGCTTTACACTCTTAACGGCGACCGCAGCATTTGCCGGCGGTGATGAGATGATACCGAAGACGACGTCGATGAACTACCGGAACTCACCGTCCCATAGAACAAATCCGATAAGTAATTCCCGATATCTTCGGGTGAAAACCTAACAAATAATCTTGCACTCCTTTCATCTCCGACCGTTGATATATGCGTATTATAAAAGTCTCGATATAATGTCACCAGTTTTGTTCCGGTGGAAGCTTTGATCTCTTCTCGTAGTTTTGAATCCGGGACGATACAAGAACGTTGCTTCCAATACGCATTTTCAAAGCTTGCATTGAATTTTCGGAAACAGTCTTTGGCTTTACCCGCCGTTATCGGAGCCATTGGATTCTCCGGCAACGAGGCGAACACTTCACCCCACGCTAACGGCTCGTAATTTGATGTGAATTGTTTCACCTTAGCCTCGTGTTTAGTGATCCATTCTTCGCCGAGTATGTACTGGATATTCGATGTACGGACTCTAGAGATTACGTGTTGGAGATTGTTGGCTAAGAAGAGGTATGATAAGGAAACGTCTTTGTAATGCTTTGCTTTACCGTCGAGTTTGCAGAGTAAGACGAGGATGAGCCAAGCAAAGCGGACGGAAATCGCCGGCACCGTTGAATCTTCGGAGTCTGGACTGAATAAGAGAGAAGCCGGTAACGTTGATTTCGCCGGTGGTGGCCAGTCCGAGATAATGTCGGTGAGGATGTTGCTGTAATCGGCGAGGAGAGTGAGGTAATTCATCGAGGAGATCGTTAGTGGATGTAAACCGCCACCTGGAATCATCGTTTTGGATGAATCCTTTTGGATTGTCGACTCAAAGTCCATCAACAACGAACGAACGGACTCACTGAGTCGAACCAGCGAGTCGAGAGCTTGTAATCGAACGGTTGAAGTGGATTCGAATGAAAAGATCGTTTCGATCTCTTTCCAGTCTTCTGAAATCGCCGAGTACATGTCGAGAACACGGAACATTTTCTCCGGCGAAGATTTTTTCGTCTTGGCGACGAGCTCCGGGAATCCAAACAAAAGAATCGCTGCTTCTTTTGAAATCTCCGTGAAGCAAGATTCTTTGATGAGATCGGACGTAGCAAAGACCTGATCGCAGAGGATTCTTTCTCCGGTGAAAAGCGTTCTCATTGAAATCTTCTCAGCTTCTAACCAGTTCTTGATTTTTAAATCAAGTACATCCCATTCCATTTTATTAACCTGAGACGAACTCAATTTCTCGATTCCCAGCTTATAAATACCTTCATCGATAATCGATTTTCGAATTATTTTATAAATATGCATGCATTCTTTAGCATAACCAGAAGCAATCATGCAATCAGCTATCAATTTCAAATCCGACATGGCCATAGAAGAAACTTCTTCTATTTCAGAGATAGAATCACCTGCGGTTCGGATCTCATCATCGTCATCAAAATCCGACGTACTAGATCTCGCGGAGGTCCGTGACGATCTTGTAGAAACCGATTCTGGATCCAAATGAGCCCGGTTCATCGATAAAATCTGGTAAAACTCTTTTTGAAGCCTCTTCATCGCTGTTTGCATCAAATTTTGAGCTCGAACGAGTTTTCCCGAACCGGAATCTTGATCAGAAACTAACAAATGCATTGTTTTTTGTAACTCGTTAACAGATCTTATGAACTGTAAGGCTTCTCTTTTGCTTTCGTAGAAAAGAGAAGTGACTTTAGCGTAAGCCGACGTATCAGCATCCCATTTCATGATGATTGTAGCTGCGGCGTCGATCGTTTGCTCGATCATGGATTCTGAAAATCTCCGGCGATTAGTGGTACTGGCCGTAGACTCCGATGTGGTGGATTGACGAGAGGTGGAAAACGACGGTGTTCTGGGACTAAAACAAAGGCTCCTCATTCCTTTTCTCGGCATTTTTTGGGAGGCAAGTTTTCCTTTTTTGAAGCTCTTTTTTTGTTTGGCGGCAGATGATAATAGATAATTAGGTAACACAGGACGGAACTTGGATTTTGAATTTCGTCTTGTTTTGGGGGAGCTTTTAGAGTAATAAATAAATGGTGGGGAAGGGTGTATTTATAGACGTTTCGACTAACGACGCCGTTGCGTGACAGGGAAGGACATGGGGCCTGTAGACTTTGACTTTTTAAGTCAAGACAATTTGCTTTTTACGCGGTACACGTGTCTCGTTATAATCCAATCAAGAAAAATATTAAAATTATTTAGAAAAGTAAAAATATCTCATAGCTGGCTATACTTTTCCTAAATTCAGAATTTAGTCCCTGCATTTTTTTTTTTAGATTTTAAAATTCAAGTTTGTATGACATTTTGAAATAAAAGAATATTCACTTAATAGCAATGTAGCTAAAAAAATTGTATTGTTCCGAGCCTGAATTTAATAAACTAATCTTAGCACTTGGATATGAAATTTGAAATATGAAAAGTAGGATTAAATTCTAAAAAATAAAAGTATAGGAACTAAATTTCAAATTTAAGAAGAGTATAAGGACTTACGGCAAATTTTGTCTTTTAAAAATTGTTACTAAATTTTAAAATTAATAATTTATTTTGATTTATATCAAAAAGTAATTATTTTTATTTCTATTCTTATCATTAAGAACTAGCATGAATAACTAAATAATTAGACCAAGTTTTGACAATAGAAATAGATTATTTTTTAAACAGATGAACCAGTTTTTTGTCGGGACTAACGGGGCTCGAACTTTCAGCTTTCGCTTTGATAGGGCAGTGCTCTGACCAATTGAACTACAATCCTAAGGAAATAAAGAAAAGTGTACAACGTAGATAGTTTTATGATTTCATTCTAGCCATTTTCTATTTAGATTTTAGATTCGAGTCGTCGAGTTGTGACAAACAAAAGCGTGAATGATATATTGATATCCATATAGGTATGTACTTTGAGTGAGAGTGATGCAGATTACTAGTTACTAGGAATCCTTTCGTTATTGCCAAATAAATCGATCAATACTCAATTTGAAAATGAAAAAGAAAAAGTCTTCTTTTTCTGACTATTAGTACAAAAGCTTTCGCGAAACTTTTTCTTTTTCAACATTAATTTCATTATAGGTTCTTATCATTATTTTTTATACAATGCTTAAAACTATTCATAGCCTTTCTCCAACCCTTAAATAGGAGGATAATGAGATTAAGTGCATTCGAACCCACGTCTTCCTACACTGACAACTATACTAATGCCAATCGAACTAAGATTTAATCGACAACTTCCATGAAACTTTTATATATAAAATAATTCTTTTTTTTTTTACAATAAATGATTATATTCAATTTGGGTTTTATTTAATAAATGCAAGTAATACAAGTTGAATATTGAACACTTATTCTAATGTTGAAAAATGATAATAATGTCTTTGACTTGAGACTCCAAACAGGGTAAATACAAGTTGAGGGAAGATAAGCTGTGAAGCTTAAAGATTAATATCACGTAAGCATATATATCATGAAAATTTTCATACGCTTAGAAAATTCTAATTAAATATAAGAGCCTCATATTAATTCAAAGTAACTATTTGATGTTTATCTTTTCAAATAATACGACGGATTGAGTCTTAACTCGATTGGCATGAGTATTATTGTTAATGTAGGAGGACGTGGGTTTGAGTACGCCGAAGCGCATTATCCTCCTATTTATGGGTTGAGGAGGAACTATGAGTAGTTCTACATATTGTATCATAAAAAGCATATATGATCAAAACATTGTTAAAAAAAATTCAAATAGTTTGACAACTATTTGATGTTTAACTTTTCAAATAGTATGACGGATCGAGTCTTAACTTGATTGGTATATGTATTGTTGTTAATGTAGGAGGATTTAGGTTTAAGTGTGCTGAAACGCATTATTCTTCTATTTTTGGGTTAGGGAAAAGCTATAAGTAATTCTAGATATCGAGACATAAAAAGCAGATACGATCAAAATTTATAATAAAATTATTAAAAAAAATCAAATAATTTGATAACTAATGTTTAACTTTTCAAATATTTTTCTTGGAAATAAAATCCCTATGCTTGAAGGACAAGAATTCATTGTTTATAAAAAGTACTAAAATTGTGTTCCCACCTTTCTTATTCGCCTTTGATACCATATAATATGATTTTCTTTTGCTTATACATTCTTCTAATAAAAAATTAAAATTATGGTTTTGACTTTTTTTTTATACTCGAATTCGAGATTTAATTTATATATTTTAATTTGACTTAATTTAATTTTTTTCATTTTTATATACTCATTAATTAATCTAAAAAAAATAATATAGTTAATTATTTTGACTAAATTGCAAACATGATTTTTTTTAATTAAAAAATTCATTTCAACACAAAACCTACATAGATATAATATAAAAAAATAGAGGATTAAATTGCATTAAATTAAAGTATAGAGATTAAATTTCAAATAAAACCCTACACTTAAAACGATAAGATATCGTTGTTTATGAAAAGTATTAAAACTGTTTTCCCACCTTTCTTATTCGCCTCTCATTTTGCTTATACATTATTCTAATAAAAAAAATAAAATTGCGGTTTTCGCTCTTTTATTATATTTAATTTCGAGATTTAATTTCTACATTTTAATTTAATTTATTTTGATATCTCTATTTTTTATAAAATAATTAGTTAACACTAATGATTATTCTGACTAAACTAATAACAAGATTTTTTTTAAAAAAAACCCGATTGAGTATTAACTCGATTGGTATGGACATTATTGTTAACACAAGAGGACGTGGGTTCAAATGACGGGTTGAGGAGGAGCTATGTATATTTTTAAATATTGTGTCGAAAAAAACAGATATTCAAAATCTTCACTTCTTACATTTTCTAATGTATAATAAAAATAAGGAGGAAATTTGTGTTTGAAAGGGTGGAAAAGATGGGCACTATTTACGGCTTATATAATCAACAAAATCATTGCTTTGCTTTGTTTATTCCAAATGATCAGCATGTGAAATAGAAAACTATTTTTAGAAGAAGAAAAAAACACCATCTTGTTCTATTTAAAATTAAAAAAAAAATAAAAAGACAAAATTATTTTCATATTTTAAATTTTTTTTTCTATTTTATACCTACACAATACTACAAGTCGATTGAGTTTTAGTTTGATTAGTGTGAACATTATTGTCAATGTAGGAGGACGTAGATTCGAGTGCGTTGAAGCGTGTTATCTTCTTATTTATGGGTTGAAGAGGGGGTCATGATAGTTTTAAGCATTGTGTCATAAAAGAGCAGATACGATCAGAACCTACAATAACATTATTCAAAACTTATTTTTGTCAAAATCTTTTGATATATTGATGACTAGGATCCAAATCAAGGCTTTAAATAAATCTAATTATAATAATGCTATGAAAAATAAGATTATATGTATCACACGTACGGTGGTAATTCTATTGCAACAAAGTCAAATATTAGCGGCATTAATTTGGTACTTAAATTTAGTTTTAATGTTTAATTTAGTATTTAAATTTGATATTCGAGTTTGGCTTCGATGTTAATTTTGGCACCTTAGTTTGCTCAACTTAATACTAGGGTGTTTTTCCGAGTTTGACTTCAATGTTTAATTTGGCATATGAACTTTATTTTTTGTTCGAATTAAGTACCTATGTTTTTTTTACAAAAGTACACAAATGAAACATTCATTGGATCATTTGGTTTGGGTATCGAATTGAACATTGAAATTAAACTATGGTACCCTACTATATTAACCCTACAAAAGTGCATTGTTATTACCAAAAGAAATAGCATTATATCGGGTAAAAGTATCATGGAAGCCCATATAATAGGAGTCAGATTGTATTTTGCCACTTTTACTCAAAAATGAGTAAAATAGTCATTATATGTTAGATCAAATAGTAAACCGACCATTTCTATTAAAAGTTTCATTCATTTCTACTATTAAAAAATGGTGTGACTGACAGAATAACCAAATAGTTATATGTGACGTGCAACATGTACCTCATTATGATGTACTATGATCAGTTGTTAACAATAAAAATGGATGGACTTTTTAGCAATATGATCAATTTGCTCTTTGCTATAAAGTACAAAGATTAATTTACCCACTTTTCAAGTAGGGGGCAAAATGTAATTTCACTCCCAATACAAGGGTCACCATGAGAATTTTACCCATTATATGGAGTTATATTGTTCCCTAATTTTAAGTTTATGATACTTTATATATATTATGTTATTTTTTATATATTATGTAATTAATAACACAAAAAATAAATTTATATTTTTTGTGTGTAAAAAACAAGTTAAACTAAAAAGAAAACTAAAGCTAAATCAACTTTTTTACTCGACATATGTTCCTAAGTTTTGCTCGGTTTCATCATTTAAGGGTTTAGACAGATCCCACACATAAGAATTGGTGTACTGTTTTGCCCAACAACTTCATGTCAAACCTTGAAATACGAATAGGTTTCTATTCTTCTAGATACGCCATGCTATTAACCCCAAAAAGGGTAGACCAGTGAATTTTAGCCCATTGTAGCCACTCATGATGTTTTAAATTTTCCTCAACCCATGCCGTAATATTGCTTGAAAAGAATTGAGGTTGCCAATTAAGAGGGACAATGTTTACCCAAACTTCTTTAGTTGTTGGGCAGTCTCTGAGTGTATCCAAAATGTCTTATGTGCTGTGTTGACAAACTGGACAGGATGTGTTGTGGCTAAGTCCTACTCTAATGTAAATATTAAAATAATGTTAAGATGACAATATAAAAAAAATTCAATAAATAAAAAATATATAAAATAATTAAATATTAAATTAAAATAATATAAATAGTTAAAAAATAAAAAATATGGATGGGTCTAAAATGAGTTTGGGTTAATCTTTTGCAAATATGGGCGAGTTTAGGCAAAATTTTAGGCCCATATTTTGGGCCGAGCCGAGCTTGGAAAAGTATAAAATATATTAATATTATGTTTAGACCTAACTAGATACAGTCGTATATCCTTTATGATTTTCATTATTATTTTACTTGCCGGTATTAGTAAATAAATAAAAATTTGATGCTAATAGAGTCTTACCTTAGTTGGAATTGACATTCTTACCAATATAAAAAAATATGGGTTTAAACGCGCTGTAATACGTTTATCCTTCGATTTAAGAGTTAAAAATGATTATTGTAGGCATTATATTTTATCATAAATTTTGTTCTGATCCTTTTTGTTTCAACTTTTATGCATAAAATAAGTGTGATTAGGAGAAAAGAAATTTTAAGAAAAAAAATACAGGAAAAACCATTTTCAACGAAAGAAATGTACATAATTTATAATTTATATCATTTTACCTAGTCTTTCGTATGTTGTTGTTTGAATTCTTCTCATTATGTCTAATTACATATTTTTTTTATTATTGAGTGGTCAGTCTTCCATAACCAACAATGGAGCTTTTATTTATTTATTCATGGCTTTAATCAGGTCAAGTTCGTCTTATGTAAAATAAAACAAAAATCTCAGTTATTTTTAAAAAAAATATGAAATATTATGATAATATTTCTCTCTTTTCCACCACATTATTCATGATATTTTTGAACCTTGAACTCTAAATCTCAAACTTGAACTTGAACCCTAAACACTAAACTTCAAACCATGAACCCGAACCCAAACCTGAACCTCAAACCCGAACTTGGATTTAGGGTTTATGGTTTGGGATTCAAGATTTGGGTTTGGGGTTCGAGATTTAGGGTAAAAAAATTACCAAAATTAAGTGTTAATGACATGTAAAAAGTGTTGAAATATCATTAAATAATTGAAAAAGGGGTCATGGATGATGTGGTAGGAAGGGTTCATAAAATAATCTCTACAAATACCTCAAATTAATAAGCTTTTTTTTTTTGAAAAATTAAGATATGCATACGTGGATATCTCTGGATGTCTATAAATTATTTAATGACATTTTAGTTTTTTTTTCCATGTCATTTACACATAATTTTGATAATTTTTTTATCTCGAACCCTAAATTTTGATCTCTAAACCCTAAACTATAAATTTAAACCTAGACCTTAAACCTCAAACACTAAACTCAAGTTCAAGTCTAAACTCTAAACTTCAAATCCAAACTTAGGTTTAAAGTTTAGGGTTTGAGTTTGAATTCAAGGTTTAGGGTTAAAATTCAGGGTTCAAGTTTAGGGTTTAAGATTCAATGTAAAATTATGTGCCAATGACATGGAAAATTTGTTGAAATGTCATTAAATAATTGAAAAATTACTATAAATAATATGATAAGAAAAATTCATAAAATAATTTCTCTACAAATCCCTAAAATTAAATTTTTTTTAAAAAAATTAAGATATGCATACGTGGATATCCCTGGATCTTAGGAAATCAATATAAAAAAATAAGTTAAAGTTGAATATTATTCTATGTAAATACGTGACTTCTTCTCTTTTTAAAATAAATTATTTATATTAAAGCATGGGTAGAGCTTTCTTGCCTTCCTCCATACAGCACGGCGCGCTCTCGTCATCCCCCGGTAGCACGGTATGACTTCGTTGATCTGTTCTGACAATACAGATGAATGTCTCTTTCTCCTCTAGGTAGATACGAGGACGTAAAGCAAAGCAACTTTAGGAATATTGTTAAATTATTCCACATTTATCACACATGTTTTTGACAAAATAGTATAAACACGTACGATATACCCATTATAATTCCACGCGTAGGTAATGATGATTTTTAGATTGAAATTAAATTCTCGTGTTTGGTTTAGTGGTCAAGACATTTCATTAATAGAATTCACTCGGGTTTAAGTTTTCACGGGAGTAAGTGGTAGACTTTTATTTGAGTAACTCTTTTTGAACATAATGTATGAGTGTTTGACGTTGATATTTCCCCACCATAAGTGTGTGAGTATAAAAACAAAGAGATTGAAACTGATGAATCTTAGTCGAGACAATTTGAATTTTAAAAATTTTAAGTCATTCCGAATTTGTTCCAGGTCGATTCATTTCTTGTTTAAGTCGTTTTGAGATTGAGTCACTCAAATTTTTTAGGTCAAATCATTTCGGCTGTTGGTCACTCCAAATTGATTTAAATCATTGCTTTGTTTCCATCATCCAGTCGCTTCAATGCACTCGAACCCATGTCTTCCTGTATTGACAACAATGTCCATGCCAACCAAATTAAGACTCAATCGGCAAATATATATAATAAAAAAAACAGTATAGTGATCAATTCTGTATTGGTTTTAGTTAATGGGTACCATTTCAGTGATAAATCGATACAATTAATTCTCTTTTCTGCACCGATTAAAATTTCGATTTGTACCGTAATTTAAACATCGTGCATAGATTAATACATGAATATTTTATACATTAAACATGCTTTTAAAAATTATTAATAGATCGAAAACGATACATCAAAACAAACAGACATATATTAATATGCATTAATTTTTATAAAAAAAAAAAGATTTGTCCAATAGGGCCGTGGAAATAATTAATACATTGTGAGGAGCGTCTAGAGAGAGACTGGGTGTAGCATGGCTTTTGACCTCTAGATTGCCTTATTTTTGCTGCCATTAACCCATGAAAAATGGCAACAAATTAAAGGCTTCGTCATCATTTTATTTATTACCATCGGCACATATCTGACCACGACATTTTAGTGATTTCCATTTTTATATACTGGTTTTACCGGCGGTGACTGTGGCGACGGATTTGATTTGCGGCAATGAATAATTTACCAAGTCAACCTCCAATCTCACTAAATTTTAAATTGTATTTTTTTATTTATAAAAATCAGAACGACTCGAGTTCAAATTCACTTAAACACGTATTATATTTCTATATTCATATAAGTTTTAATTAGCAGAATTATTATTCGAGAATTTTTTTTTACCAGCACTTTACTCTCTTCTTGTAATTCAATAAAAAAAATTATAATGTCAAAAAATATGAATTTAGATTAATTTAATGAACTATCAATGTGTAATTCAAGAACTAGTATCAATAAAAAATATAAATTACAAATAAATGGTAAAACTCTAAGGTAATGCCTGGTACTTTCTCGTGTTATGATTTTAATAGAATGTGATTATTGGGAATGTGATTGTCGAGAAAATTACTTTTACAACGTTTGGTATACATTGGAAAATATTGATTAAAATCTTAGGGAGGTTACATTATCTCGTTTGGTTCATTAAATAGTTTCTTAAGAATATAATAATAATTTACGAATTTACCTTTATTATGTAAAAGATAATATTCATAAATACTATAAAAATTTAAATTTTCAATTAATATATCAAAAAGAAAAGAGTGAAAAATAATAGAAAATAAATATAATATGTAAACGATATACTATATAGATGATTAAATATGTATATAAAAAATAAAATTAGAGAAAAAAAAAAACCTACTTGTGAAGAATCTGTTAGTAGGAGGAAGGAGACTTAATAGACTAATACCCACATTTTATCATGGAAACTGCATTGTCATATTCATGGGAAAGTAACTTCTAAGAGAAAGTTAGATTTTAATGAAAGTAAATAAATTTTGACATAACACGCGTTGGAATTACGTTTCAATTGATTAAATTTCCAATAAAATGATTACTTTCCATCATCCAATCGCTACATAAATAATTTTTTGCCGACCATAGTTAATATGGGTTTGAGTGCGCTAAAGCTCATTATTTTTCTATTTAAGGATTAAGGATGTGCTATGGATAATTTTAGGCATTGTATAAAAAAAAACAGATATGATAACAACTTATAATGAGATTAATTTGATTCAAAAATAAAAATTCAATTCGATTCGATTATTGTTAAGCCGAACTCAAGCCAACAAAGTAAGTTCAAGTACCCTAATACTTGATCCAAGCAATTATTGAACTTAATCAAACTTTTTATTTATAATATCTATACTATAAATAAAACTTCTACTTCCCGAATTAACCAGATATCAATTCGATTAGGAAATAACCAATATGCCCTTTTTATTAAATGATTACTATTATTATTTTGATGGTCTTTTTGTCTTCTCATACTTTTATATAGTTCTTAAATAAAAAACTAAAATTAACATGTCTAGGGATTGAACATGAATTTATAAAATTTAATGGATTTATAAACAAATTATTTACCACTATATCAATAATAATTGTTGAGTAAACTTTAAAAAAAAACTTTTAACATAAAATATTTTCTCTCACCAAATTTGTATATATAGTTAGTGTCACGGATTGCGTTGACAAGTTAACTCGATATTTAATTTTTTAAATATAAAATTTCAATATTGAATTTTTTTACTAACTTGATAACTTTTTTACATGATATGTTATTTAAATATTCTTAATATGATGTGTTTACCTATTTCAAATTTCTTTTACTCACAAGTTAATTTATTTTTTTTTATTTTTATTCCGTACATATGCATGGCTGTAACGATCAACATAAAGACGACTGCGCCGACTTGATTTTTTGGCATTATAATTACAACTACAAAAAAGAGCTTTCGGATTTTCACTCTTTTGTGTCTTCAGATAAAATTGAATGAAAAGATTAAGAAGTTTCAAACTTTCTATTCCATATCCGTTTCAGCTAATACTTGGGTGTTTTTGTTTGAGCTGTACGAGATGAAATTCTCATATACGGTTCTCGGGGGGGGGGTCCTCTTGGTTTACCTATCTCAATAAAGTCTATGATTGGTTCGAAGAGCGCCTCGAAATTCAGGCGATTGCAGATGATATAACTAGTAAATATGTTCCTCCTCATGTTAACATATTTTATTGTCTAGGAGGAATTACGCTTACTTGTTTTTTGGTACAAGTAGCTACAGGATTTGCTATGACTTTTTACTATCGTCCAACCGTTACTGAGGCTTTTATTATTTATTGTATGTTATTTTTAAGCACACATTTATCTTTAATTTTTATTTGCTAAGCACACATTTATCTTTAATTTTTATTTGCTACTTTACCTTTAATATATACACTTAATTAAAACCCAAACCTTATTCTTTAAAAAGAAATCTAATTTTTGTTATTTAAATATAAAGATTTTGTATATGAAATGAATTCGAACTCAAACTTAAATCGAATCAAATTCTAATGATTTCGTTTATTTCGAGTCCAACTTGAGCTTCTATTATAATACTTAATCCAACTTGAATTGAATTTTGGTCAACAAATTTTGAGCTTAGCTAAAAAAAATTATTTTATTTTGCATTTTAACCTTAAATTAGCTAGCATAACATTTTATTTTGAATAATCTTATTATAAGTTCTGATTGTATCTGTTTTTTTTACACAATGCTTAAAATTACTTATAACCCCCTTTCCAACCCATAAATAAGAGGATAATGCATTTCAACGTACTCGAACTCATATTCTCTTGCGTTGGCAACACTGCCCATATCAATTGAACTAAGATTCAACCGGATTCAGCATAACATTTTAATGGTGCAAAACAATATATAAATATTCAGCTCAAGTATCGGTCTAAACTAGCCACAATCTTACAAAAGACACACCGGCCACCACAAAAGTAAATCAACTTAAATTCATGTCCTTGTCGTAGAAGATAGCCCTTCATCAATAGTCAATAACAGAGATTATTTACCTATATATACTATATATATATATATATATATTGCTTTCAAGCTTCAACTACCACATAATGACTTTATGTGCGAGTGAAAATAATGTATGCTTAATAATTCATGTATTTAGTCAAATGTATTCTTATAACAATTTCATTCATTTATCACATTTAATGATCTTCGTATATGTTTATATTAGTGATATATATCATTATTAGAGTTGTGTGATCTGAATCTCAACTTGAAAAGTTCGAGTTGTAATTCACTTATTAAAGAAATAAAATAAAGATGCAAATTTAGAGATCTATTGATGCCCCACGATACGGACCTTACTTCTTCTATTAGATGTTCATTATTAAAGGGTTGTTTAACCTTCAAGATGGGTGTAGCAGAAAATCTCTTGTATTGTTATTTTTCAACATTAGTGAATTTCTCCTCCTCTGCCGTGGTTTTTTCCCGATAAGAGTTTTTCACGTAAAATCTGCGTGTTCGTATTTTTCTTCCTTATTACTTCGCGATCATTCCTAGTGCCATTATCGACGTATAGTAAAAAAATCATCATGTTTGGTAGGAAGTGGAGTTGTATTTCTTTTGTGTAACTTATTGAATTTTTATCCAATTGAATATTATTGGTAAATACATTTTTTTATGTGTCTATCAATTTAAGAAATGAGTAAATTGGTCATTCTTAAAAAAAAATTAGAGCAAATTTAATCCTTATCAATTTTGAAAGTGAGCAAATAAGAACAATTAATCACGACGCTAATGTTTTCTATCAATTGTACCTAATTTTGATTGGTATAATAACAAATTTAGCCTTCGGTGTTTACATATCTTGTATAAATATTGGCAAAATGCGTAACTCTTATAGGTTAAGTTTGTTAAATTAGGACCAAGTTGGCAGAATGTATAAATGTTACGAGATAAATTTGTTACATTGAGACCAAATTGACAAAAACTTAAACTTTAAGGGATAAAAAACATGTACAATTGACGAAAAACATCAACATTGTCATTAATTATCCTTAGTTATTTACTCTCATATTTGACAGGGGTCAATTTCAATGATAAAAAAATACACTCTGACCTCTTCAAAGATGAATTTTTTTCAATTTAATCCTTTTAAAATTCTAAAATAATAAGGATATACAAAAATAGAGTTATAATTTTACTTCTTTAAAATTCTATAATTTATTTTTAACTCCCTAAAATTAAACTTTCGATTTCGTCCCTGCCCCCAATCCCACCATGTTGATATCTGTATTCACCCCGTCCATGCATTTGTCGTAAAAAGAAAAGATGGCAAACAACGTGGTAAGAAAGCTATATAATTTCCAAATTCCAACACGCTATTAGTGTTTTTGCGTAAAACACACAAATTCTTCGACGCCGTACACCAAAATCCAACTTTGGTACTTGCAATGAAACTCACTTGACAAAGACGTATACTTATATATATATATATATATATACACACACACATACATCTATCTGATTAGACAGCTTTATACATGCACGAGTGTATTTCCACGACTAAACTAGACAATTATTTGGTCCTCGAATGCAACTTTTGTATGTTTTCCTCTTAATTTGTCATGGTTTTTAGTTGTAGAACATTCTTCTTCCATAGTCAATGGCCAAAATTCAATGATAGTTTATGTTAGGGTTGTAATTCAATCGAGCTAAGCTTTGTTATATAGTAATATAAAACACCTAATACATATGCCAACTTAACCACCTACCAATTTGACGATATCCCCAAGAGTACGTCATTTATGAGTATCTGCCACTTGTATGGTATCACCTGCTCACCCATAATCCTCTGAAGAGCATCTAAGGCATGTGTAACCTCTAGGGGAGGTAACTTGTCACCATACATGACACTTAATTACCACTAGGACGTCACATCAACCTACCGTAACTTAAATATATGTGAGAATGAGCCATTTCAAAAGACAACAGAACAAATACTCAACAAGCTAGTGAGAATTCCGAGTTTGAATTTGATTTTAAAAAGCTGGCTTGAAATTTGTCTCAAGTTAAAGTAAATATTATTATAAAAGTTCAACGTCTCAACATAAAAATGAAATGTATTCGAGATTAACTCGATTAAGTTTGTTTTCCTATTTGTATACTTGCCCCAAAATTAAATGGTAGTATATGACATTATAGCCATAGTAAGAAGCTCTAGCTCGATTTAAAATTTAGTTGAATATCATCCCAGATCGAATAAGTTTAAGCTCAAATCGTATTGTTATAAAAAAAATTAAAATATTATAAAGATATTATAAAAATATATCATAAATAAAAAATTAAATTAAACTTGCACGTTGCTTAAACTTGAACTCAACTCAACGATTACCGAATCAAATTTAAATAATTTTTGAGCATAACTATCGTAATTGATCCTTAAAATCAATAATCACAAACAAAAATATTAAAAATTTATTAATAAACCCTAATTGATATGTGTCTTCTAATATTCATTTCCTTTTCGAAACTGCTAACCATTTTTATTATTTTTTTAATTTTGACATTTTCTTATATTTTCATCCATATTATATTTCTTATAGATGAAGTTAAGAAATTATATTTAAGGGTCAAATTATAAATTTTTAATACGTTCAAAGTATGATTTTATTATTTTTTATTATAAATAATAAATTAAATTTTAAATGTTTGAAGGAATCAAAAGAATTTAAAAAGCTATACTAGACTTAGATCGGGTTATTCGTTCAGACTCGAAATTCCGCTCGAAAATTAGGAGGGTTTAGATAAAAATATTAGGCTCAAAAAATGAACTTGGATAAAAACATTCAGTGCCTGACCCAGCCTGGCTCAGCCCATTATTTAAATTTGTGATGTTTTATATTATGTTATTTTTATAAGTTATGTAATTTATAACACATGAAAAATAAATATATAGTAGTATATAATACTACTATAATTTAGCTATTAAAAAATTAAGATAACTATATATAAAAATATAATAAATAAAAATATATAATATTATTAAATATTAAATTAAAATAAATATAAATATATTTAAATTTAAAAAAAAATGGGCGAGCTAAAAATGAGCTTAGGTTAACCACTTACAAATATAGGCGGATCTAGGCAACGTTTTAGACCCATATTTCAAATCAGGCTAGACTTTAACAAGCATAAAATGTGATAATATCATGTTTAAGCTAAGCCTAAACCCGACCCAACTCATGAATTCTAAGTTATATACAACAGAAGTTAAGGGTAGACAAGTTCTGGCTCCCTTAATTAAATGGGAAATTTTCTTTTTAGCCCATTCCAAAAATTAAATAAAACTTTCTAGTTGTTGTTTAAATAAAAAAAAAAAAAAGAAATTGACTCCCAAAAAATAATAATTCAAATTTTAATCTTTTAAAAATTAAACCTTTTAGCTTCATCTAGGTATATATATATACTTCTATACTATATATTAAATGACCGATTAAGTTGGTGCTATCCATCAACCATATCCCAACTTCATTAGAAAATTACCATTTTTCAAAGGGATAATATCAAATCTATACATAAACTTTGGTCAAATGTGTAATTTGATACATGAAATTTGATTTGGTGTAATTATACGTATGAAACTTGAATGATTGTTCATATGTATACACGAAACTTTGATTTTCTTATCGAATAAATATATATTTTTGTGTATGCAATATATCAACATAAAATGATGCTAATTCGACAATGTTAGTAATTTATGAAAATAGAATCAAATAAAAAATCCATGTATAAAATTATACAAAATTAAAATTTATGTATGACATTACACATTAAATCAAAGTTTAGGTATAGTTCCGATATTTTTCCCTTTTTCAAAATAGCAAATATACTAGTAGTTTTTTTTTAAATATTTTTACATAAAATCAAGAAAAATATACATGGATTTAAACCCAACCTAAACCAGCATCTTTAATAATTTAATTTTACCGTTTCAACCAAAATTTTATTTGATTTTTTTATACATATTTTTTTCAGCCTAGTGTATATATAGGCTAAATTAGCTTAATATGTCGAAAAATAAAGTTAATTATCCAAATAGACCCTCCTTTTTTTTAAAGAGAAATATGTCGTTTTTTTTAGAGAGCGTGTGAAAACACGTCCAATTAAAAGTACTTATTTTTTTTTGTAATTATCGGAAAACGCATCTAATTTTCCGTGACATATTAACAAGAAAGCTCATTCAATTTGGCGCATCTTCATACTTTCTCTCTCAAAAAACGAATTATCTGCTTATTTAACTTTAATTTTCAGCATATCTCGCTAATTTAGCCATATATATTATATATAAGTTGCTGGTATTTGTATATTTTTAAGGTGACAACAATGGCTGCTGCCGCCCTAGTTGTCCATGCAAAGCCAAAGGAAAAATGACCCAGACAACGAGTCCACAACATCAGCTGCCACAACAAGAAATAAAACAAAGCAAGTTGCAACAATCATGCATCACCCAGCTGTCTGAAAAATGAAAAAGAACAAAGAAGAAGGTGAAGAAGATTATGATTCAACGTTGAATTATATAGTAATTCCGTACCAAATTCCCATTTTTGTTATGTTGTTTTTTTTTTCTTTGAATTAATAAAGAACCAAAAACAAAATAGAGACTTGATGTGTTTACATTTGTTAAGAGTTTTAACAGCTTGATGTGCTTGATATTGTTGAATTTCACTTGCAAAAAGAAAGGTACAACAGGTGTTTGAAAAAATGTTCCAATGGAAAATTTGGGGTTTTCTTCACATATTCTCACGCGTTGTTGTTGATTTGAGGACCATGATGAATTTCCATTGTAGTTCAGTGACATACTAGTGATGAGATATATATATATATATACACACATTGTGATGTTCGTTCACATTCTAATTTTTAAAAATATAAATAATTAATGGTTAATTATTTCAAAATTCGACATTTTTAAAACACGAAAAATCAACTTTTTTTTTTAAATTCAATGTTATTTTTGCTTACAATGACTAAATTATAATTTTTATAATATGAAGACTATATTGAATACAAGGGCTAAAAAAAAATGCATTTTGATCTCTTCCAAAAATAAAATTAAAAATTCAATCTAGGTCCTTTTAACAAAAAATTTTAGTTTTTAACCCCATAAAAATTGATAATTATATCTTGACTCCTAACAAAATTTTTAACTTTGCCCTCACGAAAAAACTAATTTAACATTTTTTTTAGTATTCTTCATGTCTATTTTATGATCCATGTTCGGGGTTCATGGTTGCCCCTCTCAACAATATTTTCTCCTAGGTTTGAACTTGTCTCTCCTTGGGAATGCAATGTGGCTTACCATTGCACCCAACACTTGTTAGTTATAGTAATATTTTAATCCAAAGAAAATTATAAAATTTTGATCCAAAATCGGTTAAATATTGGGTAAAAGTACCATGGAGGTTCTTGTACTAGGAGTCATATTGCATTTTGCCCTCTCGACTAAAAAAAAAAGAGCAAATTAGTTCGTGTACGTTAGATCAAAGAGCAATCTGGTCTCTCTTTTTTTGTTAAAAATTTCATTCACTTCAACTATTAAAAACTGACATCACTGACAAAATAATTGGTCATGTGTAACTCATGCTAACGTATAGGAACCAGTTTTTAACAATGAAAATGGACGAGATTTTAACAAAATGACTAGTTTACTCTTTGATCTAACATAAAAAAACTAATTTACTTTTCTTTTAATTAAAAAAATATAATATAATATAACTTTTAGTACAAAAATCTCTATAATACTTTTACCTCAAATATTGCTATATTAATACCCATATAAATTAGTCCCTCCTTTGCCAATAAAAAATAATTTTATTATTCCATAAAAAAAATTTAATTGGATTAAGGAGGTCCATACCCATACATTAAAAGGGCTTGATTTTGGAGCTTTGAAATTTCTTAAATTGGGCTCACCTTTTTAACCCAAAGTGGCATAATCAAAGGGTTTTTCTTCTAATGCTTAGTTTGGTAATCTCTTTACAATATTATTTTGATTAGACTATTTACGTAATTTTAACCCGTAAATAAAAATATAATACGCTTCAGTATATTTAAATTTACGTTCTCCTGTATTAATAATAATACTTATGCTAATCAAATTAAGATTTAATCGACACATAAGCCTTAAACTTTTGACCAATAATCTACACATTGAAATTCTCTAATTAATTTATCTTGAATTGATTTGAATAAATTTTGATAACTAGATACCAATTTAATTGAAAATAATAAAAAATTTTATTATAAATTCTGATCGTATTTTTTTATACAATTCTTAAAACTACCCATAACCCCTCCAGCCCTCCTAATCTATAACAAGAAAGATAATACGTAATGGGTTAAAAAGAATTAAGAAAGAGTATTTATATTTTTCAATAATTTTATATATTTTTAGAAAAATTTAAATGGCATTTTTCTAAGTCATATGATTATCTTTAATCAAATTATCTTCCAAATTACTCTATTTCTCTCGATGATTAATACTTCTAAATTAAAATAAAATAAAATAAAAAACTTCCTTTCATCTCTCTCATCTCCTTCCTTCAATCTCAAGCTTTTTTTTTTTTTTTTTGGCTGAAAAAAACAATGAATTGAAAGGTGTTTCAGCTTTCCCTCTTTGAACTTCAGCTTCAGTTCTTCAAACTCAATAGCTGAAAGGAAAAACATATTTTTACTTCATTGATTCAAATTCCCACACAAAAAGGGGAAAAACCCAGAAATTTTAAGCCATGAAACAGTTACACAAGCAATCAAGCGTTAACCATAGGCGAGATGAAGAGATCTTAATACCTCAAACACCTCCTTACTCACCCAAATCCTTAAAACACCCCAGATCTCTCCCTAGATCCATTAACTATCTCTTCAAAGAACAACGCCTTTTGTTCATCTTCATCGGCATTTTAATCGGTTCTACTTTCTTCGTCCTCCAACCAACTCTCTCTCGTTTAGGCCCAACCGAGACTCACCCTTCGATCCCCAAATCTTTCTCTAACAACGTCGTTTCCCACACCCAAGAGTTCTCCGTTTCCAATCAGAATCCTATTCATGGCAAAATGGGTCGTGTTCCCGTCGGGATCGGTCGACGGAGGATGAGGATCGTCGTCACCGGTGGTGCCGGGTTTGTCGGTAGTCACCTCGTTGATAAGCTAATTGGAAGAGGCGATGAAGTGATTGTTATCGATAATTTCTTCACTGGGAGGAAAGAAAACGTGGTCCATCTTTTTGGGAATCCGAGGTTCGAATTGATTCGACATGACGTCGTTGAACCGATTCTCTTGGAAGTAGATCAGATCTATCATTTAGCTTGCCCTGCTTCACCGGTTCATTATAAATATAATCCCGTTAAGACCATCATATCCTTTTTTACTATAATTTATTTCAATTTCGCATTAGTTTTTGTTATTTTTCTTTAGATTTCTATGATTGTTTATGTTATTTGATTGAATGGGTTTTTGTTTTCCATTGAATTATGCTTATTTTAGATCTTTAACTTGGTGGGATTACAAGAAACTTGTGATGGGTAATCTTAATATGTTGAAGCTTGCAAAGAGACTAAAATTAATGGGGTTTTGTGTCAGTTTTGCATTAGTTTTTGGTTTTTTTCTTTACACTTCTATGATAGTTTATGTTATTTGATTGAATGGGGTTTTGTTTTTTATTGAATTATGCTTATTTAAGATCATTAACTTGGTGAGATTACAAGAAATTTGTGATGGGACTCTTAATATGTTGAGGCTTGCAAAGAGAGTGAAATTAATGGGGTTTTGTGTAAATTTTGCATTAGTTTTTGCTTTTTTTCTTTAGATTTTATGTGTAACAATACTATTCGAGTTAATGGGTTTTTGTTTTTTATTGAATTATGCTTAATTGAGAGCTTTAACTTAGTGAGATTACAAGAAAAATGTGATGGGTACTATTGATATGCTGGGGCTTGCAAAGAGTGTGAATTTAATGGTTTTTTGTATCGAATTTGCATTAGGTTTTGGGTTTTTTTTTTAGATTTTATGTTTAACAAAACGGTTCAAATTGATGGGTTTTTGTTATTATTTGAATTATTGTTTATTTGAGATCCTTAACTTGGTGAGATTACAAGAAAAATGTGATGGGTACTATTAATATTTTGGGGCTTGTAAAGAGTGTAAAATTAGTGGTTTTTTTTGTATCGAATTCGCATTAGGTTTTGTTGTTTTTCTTTAGCTTTTATGTTTAACGAAACTATTCGAATTAATGGGTTTTTGTTATTGGTTAAATTATGTTTATTTGAGATCCTTAACTTGGTGAAGTTACAAGACAAATGTGATGGGTACTCTTAACATGTTGGGGCTTGCAAAGAGAGTTGGGGCCAGGTTTTTGCTTACGAGCACGAGTGAGGTTTACGGTGATCCCCTTCAGCATCCTCAGAAAGAAACCTATTGGGGAAATGTTAATCCGATCGGTGAGGAGCTTATAAAAGCGCAACAAGTTTTTTCTGTTTTGGTTGCTGAATCTTCTTTGTGTTTACGTTATGTAATGTTATTGTGATTAGGTGAGAGGAGTTGCTACGATGAAGGAAAAAGGACTGCTGAAACCTTAACTATGGATTATCATCGAGGTGACGGTGTTGAGGTATGTTTTTTCATATATTTACTTGTAGTTGAACTATGAACCATGTGGGGATGCTTGAATTGTGTTCAAGATAATAGGGTTTGCTTTTAATAATCCCATGGCATTGACAGTCAAATTACGATTTAGCATAGCCTGATCTAATATTATAACTTGGACTATTGTGACATTTGATATTCAACAAGGGCGAAAGAACTTGTGATGGATTAATTGGTTTATAGATCCATAAATCGACCGTAGTGCTTCGAAAGGAAATAAAACAGGTTACATGATAATTGAAAGATACCGTACCCACGACGCTCAAATGGTTATACTTGGTGGTTGCAGGTGCGAATTGCTCGTATTTTCAACACTTATGGCCCTCGCATGTGCTTGGATGATGGACGTGTTGTTAGCAATTTTGTTGCTCAGGTTGATTCATCATTCTAATAATTTTTGGCGTTCATGTGTAGGATTTGGTTAAGATTTGAATCATTTAACATTTTGTAACAACTGTTGTTTAATATCACAGACCATTCGGAAGCAACCGATGACTGTTTATGGTGATGGGAAACAAACACGAAGCTTCCAATATGTTTCTGATTTGGTATGTCTACCTGTTTATTATCATAACTTCTTTTGGTACACTGCCTTTTTCTTGATGGCTTCTATCGGTATTTGTTCGAGTATTGTGAAGTTGAAAGAACATATGTATAATACAATTTGAAGAAAATTTTGTACCTTCATGATTAACAGGTTGATGGACTCGTTGCTTTAATGGAAGGTGAGCACATAGGACCTTTTAATCTCGGCAACCCGGGAGAATTCACCATGCTCGAATTAGCGGAGGTTTGTCTTTCTGATCCCAACTTACTTTTCATTAACTAAGTGAATCTTACAATTCATTAAAGCCTTCCAAATTCACTTCAGGTCGTCAAAGACACGATCGATCCAAGTGCAACGATAGAATATAAACCAAACACCGCGGACGATCCACATATGAGGAAACCGGACATCAGCAAAGCAAAGGAGCTGCTGAACTGGGAGCCGAAAATACCCCTAAGAGAAGGGTTACCCCTTATGGTGAACGATTTCCGGAATCGTATTTTGAATGAAGATGAAGGAAAGGGAGCTTAAACCGAAAAACGAACAGATACGGGAAACAAGTATGTATAGTGTGAACTGCAGCTGTATTTTTGCTAATTCATTTCATTATTATTATTACTATGATTATTATGATCTTTGTTCTACATTACCTGGAAAATTTAGCTGTTTGTTTGAGCCTCTATATAGGAAGATATGTTGTTCTTTCCTTTTATGATAATCAGCTCCAATTGTTCACATCTACATTGTGTAGTTAAATAATAATTAGTGTTTTTCTTCTTTTTTTCTATATAATTATTTGTTAATAATTAGAATTTTTACGATATTTCCAATCTCAAATGATTTGTTAAATTAAAATTTATTATTGTTAATTCTAAAACAATTTAAACTCGAAATTATTCATATGTTCAATACGATTATGTTAATTTTATTCAAATTTGATCTTATTTAATTTTTTTTAATATTAAAAGAATTAATTTAATCAAATCCTTATAATAATAGAACTTTTCGTTTGACATTAAATATAACACCTTACTATTAATTTAATAAGGGTAAACTATAAAAATATTTATTTTTTTTTGTCTCAGATTATATTTAGTCATTTATATTTGAAATGTTACATTTTAGTCAATTATGTTATTGTTTTGTTACGAAGTGGTCACTCTATATTTAAATTCCGTTATCTCCCTAATGGTAGTCCTACATGGTGGTCCAAATGAGTTTTAAATGCTAACTTGAATGTTTAGTTGTTGGGATAAAAATATATTTTTAATTAAATAAATTTAATTTGGATTGCCACGTAGGACATCCGAGTTAGCATTTATAATCTGTTTGGACTGTCACGTAAGACCGTCGTTAGGGAGGTAACGGAGCTTAATGGTAGAGTGACAACTTTGCAACAAAACGATAACGTAAATGACTAAAACATAACATTTTAAACATAAGTGACTAAAGTGTAATCTGAAGCAAACAAAAGTGATTATTTTTGTAGTTTACCCATTCAATAATATAGGAGGACATGCGTGTTGAGTTAGGGAGGAACTATAGGTATTTGTAACTATAGGTATTTCTAAGCATTTTGTCAATAAGTATAGGTTAGGAAGAGGCTATCTGTAATTTTAAGTATTGTATAAAAAAAATATGATCAAAATCTGTGATGAGATTGTTCAAAAACAAAATAATGTCTTTAATTGAATAAATAATATCAAATCCAAATCATATGATAAACTCGAATCTTTATTTATTAACAATGATCTTCTTAGTATAAGCCTTAATAATAAAAATAGCAAAGCTGGGTGGTGATAAATTAACCGTTGGGGGTGTCTCATTTGGTGTGAAGAGGGCATCCCCCACCTGACAGACACACCAAACAGTTATGTCTTCAATCGAAAACGATGAAACCTTTTATGTTTTATTTAACTCAGCCCATGCATTGTTCCATATGTATATGTCTCGTGATCCATCGCTTTGCTGTCTCCAATACTCCTTTTTGTCATTATTAATTATTCTATCATTATCGTTGATTGAGTATTAATTCGATTAGTATGGATATTGTTGTCAATACAGAAGAACGTAGATTCGAGTGCGCTGAAACACATTATTCTCTTATTTTAGAGTTAGAGAAAGACTATAGGTAATTTTAGATATTGTATAAAAAAAAGAATAAATATAATAAGAACATATAATGAGATTAACTGTCAACTTATCATATCACAAATTTTGAAATTATTAATTAATAAAAATTTAATTATGAATTTTATCTTCTGAGAAATCGGCGTCTCTAATTTAAATTTGTCAAAATTTAACCATCTTATGAAAATCGAAAAGTTAATTCGATTGGATTATATTATTAAACATTATCATTTTTTGGAAATCGATAAATTCAACAATTTATTTATTAGAAATCAGCAAAATAATTTATCAATTTATATATAACAAAATGGCAAATCAGCAGTCTATGTTCATGTCTTACCAATAACTAGACTAACTTGAGGACTAAATTCCAATAAATTAAAATAGAGGGACTAACCTATAAATTTGTATAAAGTAAAAGAATGGAATTCACAGTCTCTCCCCCCCCCCCCCTTCTCTCTCTCTCTCTTGCAATAAATCAAGAACCTGAAGCATGAAAAACCAACTGTTCTTTAGGAAATTGCTCTGTTTTTCTCTTCTATCACATATTTCTAAGCCATTAGTTATCCCTCATTGCTATCCAAACAAAAAAGAAAAATGAAAGGAATGAATATATTGTGTGCATCCCAAGCTTCAACAGCCATATGTTTAAGCATAGACCAAGTCTCAGCCACCGCCAGTGGCCAAAACCCCACCACCGCCGCCGCCAAAAGATTCACCAAAACCCTGCCTTGCACCGCTCACCCGCCGCCAATCAATCCTTTGCCTTATCATTTGCTTAAGAACCATGAGAAATGGTGTTCAAATAATACAGTTTCAGTTTCAGCTAATGATTTCAAGAAGAAGAAGAGTTCATTGAAGGCAATGGATATTATTACAAGGAAAAGCATTTCTTCTAACATTAAAGATGCTGCTGCAGATGCGGGTAATAACAAGATTCTGTCTATAAAACAAGATCAACCCATTGTTTCAAAACCCTCTGCACACCAGGTTTCCCTCCTCTCTTTCATTTTACATTTAGTTCGGGTTTAGATCGCTTCATTTTGGGTTTATGATGTTGTTTTTTGTTAAAGATAATTTCGAGGGTAAAGTAGCATGGAGTCTAGAGTTGCTGGTGGTGGTTTTGGTTCGGGTCTAAGTATAATAGTAACATATTTTATGTTTGTCTAAGTTCGGATCAGTTTGAAATATTAGTTTAAAATTTTATTTAAAATTGTCCATATTTGTAAAAGATTAACTCAAGTTTATTTTAGGCTCGTCCATGTTAATTTTTTAAAATTTTAAAAAAATATTATTTTATTTTATTTTAATATTTAATATTTAATATTTTTATTTTTTTATTTATTGAATTTTTTATTTTAATATTTACATTAGAGTAGTATTATATATTTAATATAGGTTTACTTTTTTAATGTGTTCTAAAAAAAATTATAATATAAAGTATTATAAACTTAAAATTGATCGGGCCGGGCTTAAAACATGTCTAATTTTTTTTGTTCAAACTCTCCTAGATTTCGAATGGGCCTTCAGGCCTGGAAGGGTAGCTCGACCCATGAATAGATCTACATAGTGTTTTATTTCACTAGAAATTAGATTGTATTTTGCTTTCTCTACTTAAAGGAATGGACAAATTAGAGATTAAAGATTAACTTGATCCTTTTTGTTAAAAATTATATTTATTTTTATTGTTAAAAACTGATCTTTATATATTAACATGATGTACACGTGGCACACCACGTCTATTTTTAATAATACAAATGAATAAATTTTTCACAGAAAGAATCAATTTGCTTTTTGATCTAACGTATAGAGACTAATATCTTTATTATTTTAGATGGGTTATCTCATCTGATTTAAATCTTTAACAATTTTTTATTTAATTTACTTTTAATTTAAATTATTTTAGATTCAAATTATAGATCAGAATCGATAATTAAATCGAATTATACTAAATTTAAATTCAAATTAATTGAAATAACTTTCTTTTTTTTTAATTTAAAAAAAAAAATTGGTTTCAGGTTGTGGTTCTAAAGGTGTCATTACACTGCAAAGGTTGTGAAGGAAAAGTGAGGAAACATTTGTCCAAAATGAAAGGTATGTATGATTTACTTCACTTCATAGCTATGCAATAAAAAATTATTACAATAAATTTTAATTTAATAATTTAATAGTATTAATAATTAAATTTACATTTTTAAGTATAAAAATTAGAATAATTAAATTCTTAAAATTAAAAATAAAATATAATAAATTGAAAATTATTTTAATATTTTTTGTGTTTGGTTTTCATAATCTGGGTAACTTAACCAAGAACATGAACCCTTTGTTGTAATGATTTGATTAGGTGTGTCATCCTTTAACATAGATTTTGAAGCAAAGAAGGTGACAATTGTTGGAGAGGTGACACCATTACAAGTCTTGGCTAGTGTTTCAAAGGTTAAGTCTGCTCAATTTTGGACATCTGACATTTCTGCTGCTCTTACAACCAAGAATTGATGACAAGATTAGCAATGTTACTCCTTTTTTCTACTTTGAAGAAGAAAATCCAATGAAATTTACTAAATACATGAAATTTTAGTTTGTACATTGAATTTGGCATTGTTACTTCAATATTTTTTTACCAGTATTGAGAGTTAAATTGTATTTTATACCGATTGAGTTTTAATTTGATTAGTATGGGCATTGTTGCCAATGCAAGAGAACGTAGATTCGAGTGCGCTGGAACGCATTATTCTCCTATTTTTGGTTGAGAGGGGTTGTGGGTAATTTTAGGCATTGCGTCAAAAAGAGCAGATATGATCAAAACCTATAACAAGATTGTTTTTAAAAAAATACACATGGCATAACTAGAGAGTTACACGTGACATACCACGTGTATTTCATGCCGACATACAGAGACCAATTTTTAACAATAGAAATGGATGAAATATTTAATAAAATGACCAATTTACTTTTTAATATAATGTACATAAACTAATTTGTTCATTTTTTTGGCTGGAGGGAGCAAAATACAATTTGATTCCTAGTACAAGGGTTTCCATGGTACTTTTACCTTATAACTAAAATTATGTTTAAATATGTATTAAATATAAATATCGAATATAATCCGAATATCATAGGACTCTAGGGGGTAAAAGTATCATGGATGTCTTTGTACCAGTGTCACGGGCCAAAGTTCAAAGTCCGTGATCATAGCACAAGATGCGTCCCATGGAGGTTGGTCAATTAGATGGGGATCATTTAGCCCATAAGAACTAGCCCGATTCCAAGAATTGTTGGAGAAGTCTGTCAAATTGAAGCCTAGGTGGCCCGATAATGAAGATATGGCAACTTAAACTATTTTGGGTAACTAATCTTAAAAGATAGAGAGAATCATATATTGTAAAGATTAGATTAGATTTGATAAGACATATTTTGTAAATCCCTTAAATCATGGAATATCGTTAATATTGTCTGTCTATATAAATGTATCTTAACCGTCGGTTTTGGGGAGCTCAACTATAAATAGAGAACCTCCCCTCATTTGTAAATCATTGTATCTTGAATTCTTAAGAGTAATAGAATTTTTGGGCATTTACTCAAAAAGCTTATGTGTATTCTTTCTTTGGCTTTCTTTTGCTTATTTGTAGCTTCTTTTGGCATAATCACTTCCGCTATACAAATTGGTGCCTTGGAGGAATTCTTAAAAAATCATCATTTTCGAGAGTAAAGGCTAACTTAGCTAGGTTTGGATGAGCAAATTGCCTAAGGCTGCACGGATTGTAAGACGAAAGGTCTAGCCCCGTAACACTAGGAATTTGATTACATTTTATCCCTTCTATTAAAAAAATAAACAATTTAGTCTCTATACATTATAGTAAAGAGTAAATTGATTATTTTTATTAAAAATTTTATCTATTTGTACTGTTAAAAACTGATGTTAAAATAACCAAACGACGACACATGGTATGCCATGTGTACCTCATAATGATAATTTTTAACAGTAAAAACTAATCAAATTTGTAACAGAATGACCAATTTGCTCTTTGATCTAACATACATATACTAATTTACCTATTTTTTAATAAAGAGAGCAAAATACAATTTAACTCCTAATATAAGGAATGACTTTACGACATTTTGTTGGTACGTGTTCCATTATTCTTAGTAGTCTCATAGTGGGAAAATAAGAAAATCTTTGTGCCACATTATCATATAAATCAAAACCTCGAAAAAAGGATTCAAGTACTAAATTGAAAAAATTACCAAATTTATGGACCAAATGATATTAGATATGATACCTTCTTGATAATTCTTGCTGGTGTAAAGATTTAGAACTTATTTATACATTCATAAAATGATAATATTTCAATCATTTTTGTATAAAGCTCAACTTTCTAAACCCAAACTACTACCTCACCTACTAGTTCATCAACCAACAATCTCTCGATTTCCTTACCGATAACATCGATATCGTCCCTCAAGTTCGACCATTCACATACCTCGGTATCCATGTCCGGTTTCTTGTTTTCACTTACCAGTGATTTGTGCAAGCTATCTTCGAGCTCTAGTATGTTCCACTTCGGAATAATTTTTCTTACAGGCTTCTTTATCCATGGGAATTGATCTATATATTGTTGATGGATCTCGAGAAGCTTCGAATTGATCCTATCGAACATCAGCCTCCTTTCGGCCCTTGACCAAGAATTCAGATTATGGTATTTTTTCTCGAGTTCTTCGAATACTGTTGGATTCACCGGACATTCTGGAGAATGCCATGTTGCCAAGAAGGTATCAAGGTCGGCTCCATTGATTCCGGAATCAACCAAGACATCAACTATGTATACGGACTCCAAATTCTTTTCAGCCGTTGCTAACTGAATAGATACTCGATCACCATCATCGTCGCTTGAAAGAAGCATCGTTCCTTCTTCATATGCCTCAGTTTCGAGTTTTAATAGTTGCAGTTGCATACGAAGGCCTAATAAAACATACGTAAAAGATAGGATCACAAGTAAACACGAGATAGACACGGAATGAACAAGAGTTGTGAATTACCATGGAGGTCAGCACTAATGCTTTCAAAGCATTCAGAACCAGATGATAAATCATCGGTGAAAGGAGCTTCAATGACTGAAATCGGACTCGGTTGATCTCCCTCCTTAGAGCCTGCTCGAGATCCTAGTTCTGATACAGATGGTTCCTGCATTTATTAAACCGAGTATTAGAATGTGTGTATTTGGAAACATACAAACTAAAACATCATTCGAATGAAAAATGAATACCTTGGGCTCCAAGTTACATACATCACCACTAGAAACATCAGCATTCACTGAAGGAGGAGCAGATAATTCCGTGTCCGAAGGCTTTTTCGGATCATTAACTTCCATTGTGTTCTCAAGAACAGAACTGGAATCCATGGCAGTGCTAGCAGATTCTCCGGACGATTGATGTGGGGTGATAACAAAATCCGGTGAAGTGTCGCTATTTTCCTTGATACTACTGGAACTACTACTCGAAAATCTAGATTTATTACCACGGGATCGTTGGTTACTGGTAACCAACGAAGCTTCCCATGGATTAAAATTGCCTTTTACCGCTTTTGGGATCACATACTTGTCTCTACGTAGACTTCCATGTCGAGTACCTATTCTAGGACTTCCAAAGTCAGTAGAAGAAGCCGGAACAGATCGTGATCTTGAAAGATTACCGAGACATCCATCTTTCCAACCGTCCCTACTGCTAATCCCTAAAGGTTCGTTCCACACTGCTGGCCGAGAACGATCACCGATCTCACTGCATCCTTCTCCAACAACCGGGCTACTCGAATTAGCTGAGCTCGTTTCCCTATCAGAGATAGCAAGCATTTCACCAAGTGTACTACCTCGACTAACCATTTGCACCTCTTGAGACCCATGTGTTAATTTCCACCTCTCAGATAATCGCTTCTTAGCCTCTCTACTAACCGATGATTCACTAGAACGGGATGATAGCCTCCTATGTCGTTTATCTCTGTAGGATGTTGTTACATCGGAATCGTTTGTAGATTCAGAACCGGATGCATCACATGAACTCTCATCCCCTGCATATCCTCGAAACTTAGAAGTTGAAATTTTCATCGAGCCATTGCTAAAGCTATTTTTTATTTGCCGAGTAATCTCCTTCGCCATTTCCCTCGATTCCCTAGAATTATGCCTTGAAACCCCGATATCTTGTTGAACCTTTTTCTTGCGCCATATTTCTGTCTCCCTACTCTCAATACCAGGAATTTCAAGGTGTTCGATGCCTTCAGATGGAAAATGATGAGAAGAACAAGGTGATGAAGCGGTTCTAGTAGAATTCCGTGATTTCCCGAGATTTGGTTTCAATACAACAATTCTTGTCGGTAGAATAGTTGGCTCGTTTTTTTCGTCTAATTGAAACATAGGTGACTCAGGACGATTAGGAGCTGCGTATTTCCCATACAAGTGATGACCTTGAGGAGATTTACTACGGTGCTTTGATTGACCATCGTCATTGTTTAGAGTGCGTGATGACTTCAAGACCGATATTCGACCACAATGAGACTGCGATGGCACACCTTGCAGATCATGCAAATGCTTAGCGAATAATGAATCCGGTTGCTCGAGGAATTTCAACAAAAGATCCGTGTTGGAATTTAACACCTCGAGTGTATCATCAAATTCCTCAGAATCCCGAAGCTTTTCATCGGTCGAAAAACGTTTAGCCTCCATAAACTTCTGCTGAATAAAAGCAACCTCAGCATCAGATAGCTTCGAGTTTACAGTCCCCAGCGAAGAATAACCACCGCCGCTCCTCTCCATTTTCGATACTTCGAAAACATCTTTAAACTCCGGTTCCTCCTTCGAGTTTCTCCTAGAAGATCGCCGGTTATAAAATCCGGTGCCCTCAGCTCGTTTTTGTTCAGGTGGTAATCCATCAAGCCCCATCAATCTAGCTATAACGCTCGAAGATCGTCTTCGAGATTCGATTTCTTTCGACATTTCTCGTGCTAACAACTTCTTCATCGGGATCCCACTTGATTGTTTTGAAGATCTCAAACCCAACTCAAACATTAACTATAAAAAAACATAAACATAATTGGCATTCACATGACTATTCAATAGTATCTAAAGCTAAAATGAGTATTAATTCTAATCATATAGTAAAAAAATCATCACCTGATCTTGGTCTTTATTGTTACTAATGGAGGAAACAGAATCAGTTGTCAAATTTGGAAATTTTCTCTGTTTTTGAACCTGTTTGTTTCCTGAGAAAGAAAAATTCCTATAAAAGTATTAGGATAAGCTGTTCCATGAGTAAAGAAAAGGTTAAGGCTTTAAAACTATTTTAGAAGCTATGCTTTTAAAAGCCATGAAATCATATAGTAAAAAATGCATGCTAGATAGAGAAATGATTAAAAAAATTAAGATAAATTTTCAAGGATAAGTGTGAGCAAAAAAAATATATAGCATTATTGAAAGCTTTAACATTTAACTGGTGAGAAACTAAAGAAGAAAAAACAAGAACAAATGCGGGAAAATGTTGTGTTTGGTAACTAAGAAAATGCAGGAAAGTAGGACTAAGACCCAGAAAATTTTTGAAAGTAGGATTAAGACCCAGAAAATTTTTGAACTTACTAAATTCACCAGAATAAAAGAGAAAAAAAAAATGGAATCTTGATATAATAAAGGAACCAAAAATTCAAAAAAGAAAAAGAAGAAGAAAAAAAATTTCTTTTGCCTCGGATTCCCCAAAACCAAGCAAAAATATCACTTCAAAATAAATTTAAAAAATTAAAAAAGAGAAAAGCGAACCTCTTGTTGAAGAAAGTTGAAAATGAGTGAAGTTTAGATCATCAGAGAAGCTCGAAATCTTAGGCCTTCGATGCCCAAATGGCTCCATTTTTCACTCATTTAACTCTAAACCCAGGAAAAAAAAAAACCAGAAATCTAAGACGGAAATTTAGAGGGAAAATCACGAATTTTGAAAGAAAGTAGAAGAAAAATTTTGATTATTTTTAGAAAAAAGGGTCAGTGGAAAGAAATGTTAGCAGAGAGGTGAAAACGGAGAGCGTGAGAACGGCGGCAATAAAGAAGGGTCCGTTGAAGAAAGTTGAAAGCTTTTTTTTTTTTCTCTTTTGAACATTCAAATGCTGAAAGAGAAACACAGAGAGAGAGAGAGAGAGAGAGAGAGAGAGAGAGAGAGTGAGAGAGGGGTTAAGGCAAAGGGGGGGTGACCCTGCGCGGGCAAGTGGAGATCCCCATGCCCTTGTCTTGTCCCTACCTTAACTAATTTGTCTACGTGTCTTTTTTTTCTCTTTAATGGATAAATTATTTTCTATCTTAATTAAAATAATAATAACATAATTTTTATTCTTTGAATTTTATAATTAGGTCTCTGTTGGTATATCTATTTTACGGTTTATTTTTATTTTGAACTTAAAAATTAGATCAATTTTGGTAATTAAATTAATTTAACTCGAAAATTTATTGAAATTGGTAAAAATAAAAAATTAAAACAGAAATCGATAGTTGATCAGATTAAACTAATTTAATAAAATTTTGTATTTTAAAAATATTTTTTATAAATTTTTAATACTTATTTAATTAGTGTTGGTTTGACGATTGAATCGATCAAACTGATTGAATCGAGAACCGATAATTTAACCTATTCAATCACTGGTCCAATTATTAAAACATTGATTGTGACACTATCAGACTATATCATATCATCATCTAAGGTAAAAAAAAAATGATTGTTAAAAGTATAAAAATTGTGCTTTTATTAATCTCATAAGTTTTGACCATATATGTTCTTTTTTAACACAATATCTAAAACTACTCGTAGTCCCTCTCCAACTCATGAATAAGAGGATAATGCGTTTTAGTACGCTCAAATCCACGTTCTCTTGCATTGGCAACAATATCCATACCGATCGAATTAAAATTTAATCGACGAAAATTTATAATTTTTAGGTACAAAAAGAAAACTATATTTATTAATTTCTTTATTTGCTCTTGCTTCAGAGGTTAAACAACATTTGAGATAAGAAAAAAAAATTGGAAATGGCTAATAACATTTGATAATTAATAATTATAATTTAATTGCAACTAACTAATTTAATAATGGATTAATTTATAGTGAATGAGATATGCATTAGGTAAAACAATGATTTTAAGGCAAAATCAAGTCCAAACAATGACAATTTTTTAAAATTAAAAAAAGAAAATTACTATTTACTAACATTATTAGAGTCTTAATTATCACTCCAAATCACCTTATTTGCAAGTAAACATGACTTTAGGCAATATTATTAATGTAAATTAATTGATTTGAAAACAAGTTTGTCATTTCTTGCAAGCCAAATTAAACCTCTAAGGGTTAATAATTAATGTTTCGAGTTAGTATTCGGTATATTTACAGTATATTCGTTTTATTTCGCAAGCAGTCTTGAAAAATTGTCACGTGTTTATTTTTTTAATATTTATTTTTTAAATATTTTATTATACCCTTATAGAACACTCACCAACTCTTTAACCGTACTTGTGTAGTTTAAAAGCTTCACGGATAGTGATGTTTTAGTAACGCTTTTTAATTATATATATTAATATATGTTCTTTTTGACCCATAGCTCTTTTATAAGCACCCGAACCCACATATTTTTATATTGACAACAATATCATTTCTAATTGAATTAAGATTCAATCAGCAATTTTAATTGACATTTAAACCTTTATATTTAATTTAGTTTTTAGATAAAAATATTGTTCCAATTAAGTTTTTTTTATTGATTTAATTGTCGATTTTGACCTTAAATATTAGTTTTGAGCTAATGTGTATATTTTTTTTTGGTCAATTCATATACATTTAAAAAACTAACCACATTATATCCAAATGTTCTTTTTCGAGACATTTATAATTGACTCATTAACCGTTGACAAAAGCAAATTATTATACTCACACATCACAAATAGAGTTGCCCTTATGGACGGGCGAGTTTAAGGCAGCCTTAGCTTCCCTAAAAATGAAAATTTTGTTATGCAACTCATTGAGAAATGTTTAATTTATACCTTACTATATTGCCAAATAATACTTTGGCTCCAAAAAAAAATTTTATTTAAAAAATTTTCAAAAAATAATATAATAATTTAACACATAATAAAATTATATTTTAACCTTTAAAAAATTTTAATTTAATTTCCACCCTTCTCAAAAAAAATTCTAAATTCCCCAATGCTCCTAAGACTAAATTATAAATTTTTAAAAAAATTAAAATGTAATTTTATGATTATAATATACTTACAATTTCATAATTTCTAAAGAGAATAAACTAAAATTTCTCCAGTTTTTAGGTCTGATGAATTGAAATGTATTGAAATTTAGTGATGATTTTAATATTTTATCCATATATAATCAAAAGAATCTTTCTTTTCTTGAGAAAATTGACTTCTCAACCTTGGGAATTACTCACATTTGTTGACATTTGGTGTGGTATGGAATTTTATATTTTATTTTTTATTTTTACATTCTGAAAAGGCTGAATTTTGGGTTTTTTCATCACTAGGATGATTTTTTTTTTAATTTTTAGAATTAAAATTATATTAATAATTTTTATAAATGTTGAGGGCTAAAATTTATTAATTTTATTTAGAACTCGAATTAAAATGATGAATTTTATAAATAGTAAATACTAAATTTGTTGAATTATTTACAATTAAGATCAAAGCAATAGAATGTGTAAATATTAAAGGCTAAATTTGTTATTAGACTAACAAAAAAAGCCCATGTAGCTTACCGTCACTCATCTAATGGCAAGTAACGGGAGAGTGACTAAAATATTTCATTTCGAAAAGTTTAATGGCTAAATCGAAAAAAATAAATAATTAGGTGACTATTTTTATAGTTTACACTAAAAAATTATTTTAACGTTGGGTCTGTTAGTGAAACAATATGGAATGGTGGGATTAAATTGGTAAATTACTCATCTTGTTGTCTATATAAACAATGGCAGAGTCAGAAACATTTTTTTAGGGGGCCGAAATTAAATTGTATATTTTTACAATAGCAAAAATGTAATTCCACCATTTAATAGTCTATATCTTTAAAATTTGTAAAATATTAAATCAAAATTTTATCATTTTTGAGAGACTCAAAATACAAATTTACCATTACTAATTTAAAATTTTATAAATTATAAACAATTTAAATGAAAAAATTTTCATTTTAAGAAAATCGAGTACCCTACCAGCCCCTAGCTCCGCCACTATATATATATATATATAAAGATAAAAAAGAATTTAATAAAATTTTAGACAATGAAGATAGTGACTTGTGCCAAACAAAGTTTATGGGAATCTTTTAATTTTGAGTACTAACACACTAATAGTAAGTGCTAGTTTATAGCCTTTTCTTTTGAAAAGTGAGTAGAGATGTAATTTTTTAAAAATTTAGTTTAAAATTAATTAAAATATATCGTTAATTTCTGTATTTTGATAAAATTTATGATTTTGTTATTTAAAATAACTCGTTTTAAATGACTTGTTTTATTGTTAAAAATAACAAAAAAAAATTATTTGAATTTAATTATGAAAGTATATAAATAAAACATTAATAGGTAGGGGACCGGATTAGATCGGACCGGACCGGACTGGATCGGACCGGCTAGTGGCTAGGTAGCTTGGGGATACGTAGGGGAAATCTTTGGGGTTATGTTGTGTCTTGGTGGGTTCAGAAATTGACTCAAGCCTTTGAAGATTTATGTGTTTTGGGGATAAGACATTGTCAATGGGATTTGTGCCTTTAATTGTAGTAATGTACTAAGGACAAAATGAAGGACCAAATAGACCCAAATTTCTATACATACACAAATTCAAAATATAGAGACACACCATTCAATTAGGCAGTCAAGTTGGGATAAATTCATTTTTTAATAATTTTTATTATTTTTGAATAATTTTGAATTTAGTTTGTGTAATTTGAAATTGGATTAATTTTAAATTCGAGCTGTTTAAATTCATTTTTTTTAATGATTGAATAAGTTGATTGGATTAAGTTTTTAAGTTTCGAGTAATACTGACGTATCTAATGTATTCTATGTTATGTCTATATTAATTTTTATCATAATTATATATTGAGTACCGAAATAAGTGTACAAATTTTATGAGATTATATTCATAGATATACGGTAAAAGTATTATGGAAGTCCTTATATTAAGAGTTGGATTGTATTTTGCCCTTTTTTTAGAAAATGAATAGATTAGTTTATTTATATTGGATCAAAAAGTAAACGGATTCCTCAGCCATATTAATTTTTAGCAGTAAAAATAGATGTAATTTTTAATTAAAAAAACATTTTAATCTATTGAAAAGATTTGATGATTTGGGTTTTTGACATAAACTAGATTGATAATCAAAGTTGATCAATTTGCATGATTTTCGGATCAGAAGAAACCCTTTTAAGGCATGTCAAAACCCAATCAAATCAGCTTCAACAATTATTAATTTCAAGATTGTAATTGAAGCAATGCTACAAAATAATATTAATATTAATAATAGAAAAAAAAAACAACCTTTGATTATATTACGATATTGTAATAGTTAGACATAAAATGATAAAATTCGAATTCAATGGTTTTAATCGAAAGATTTTTTATGAATAATTAAAAAGAGATAGAGAAGATCCGATATTTGTTTGCCTCATTTTTCTTTACTCTTATATTTAAAAATATTATAAACCCTATCAATGAGGTCTTGATACAAGTGGCAAAAGTTGTTGGAGCTTCGAATATTAAAGGCTTGGATTCGGGTTTCATCATTCACAATTATAATCTATGGGTTTTGTTCAATTCTTTCTAAATTTGTTCGGAATGATGATGAATTTAACAATATTAGATGTCTGTCGATTGAGTCTTAACTCAACTTGTATCAGCATTGTTACTAGTGCAGGAAGATATAGGTTCGGATGCACTGAAGTGCATTATCTTCCTATTTAAAGTTCGAAAAGAGATTATGAGTAGTTCTATGTATTGTATAAAAAAAGAACAGATATGATAAGAACTTATAATAAGATTAATGTTAAAATAACAACAATATCGAACTCCTTCATATTTTCAGAAAAAATTATAAAATAACAATAATATTTTCATCTTTTTGGTATATTTCATCAAGGCATGATTAGCTGAGAAAAAAACCTTTATTTTAGTGTAAAAAGAAAAAGGAAAAAAAAAAAAGAAAGAAAGAGGTAAAGCAAAAAAGAACACCATAAAAAGAAAAAATTATTGTTGTCCCCAATCTATATAATAAAGTTTTTTTTAATTGTAATAAAAGGCAGCCAAATTACACTCTTTTTTTCCTTTTTCCTTTTCTCATTCCATCACAATGATTTTTCTTTCCTTCTAGAAACACTTTTGATTTATTAAGGGATCCAAAGGTTGATTTTTTTTGGATTAATTTATTAGTTTGATTTTAATCAATTAAGTATCTAAAATTTTGTGTTTGTCTCGATTAAGTAGTTATGTTTTTTTTAACTAAAGCACACATGCCAAACATTCTTTGGTTCACATGATGATGTTCGGTCTAAGTATCAAATTAAACATTGAAGATAAATTTAGATACTAAATTTAACATTAACCCTTTTTATTTCCTTAGTAGAAATTAAAGGTGTCTATGGGTCAGGCTTGGCCTAAAAAATGGGTATAACATTTTGTCTAAGCTCGGCCCAGATAAAAATGTTAAAACACAGGCTCGGGCCGACCTGGTCATATTAATTTTTTTATATAATTTTATTTAAAATATAATACATCAAAAATACTAAAAATATTAAAATAAATGTTTCCCAGTAAATTAAAAATAAATTAAAAAAAAACTCTACTTAAGATAGATGAAACTTAACAAGTAAATGTCTTTAAAATAATAACAAAATTAACAATAAAATAAGAGTTATACAATATCCAAATGATAATAACAAAATAGTCACATAATAGTGAAATTGTACAAAATAGTGAAAAAAACAAGAAAATAGTAACAAAACAGTAAAAATAAAAAGCAATTTTTTTTTTGTATATTTGGACCAGGTCAAGCTCGGGCAAAAAAACTTTACTCGGGGCTTGACCTGTTTTAAACGAGCAATATTTTTGTCTAAACCTATTTTTCAGGCTTATACATTTATTCAAATCCTCTTACTTTTCGAATAAACTGAGATTCTTGCCCATGGATAGGTGTAGTAAAAACATATGAATCAAAGAAGGTTTTGCTTTAAGAGCCCCCCCACCACTCACAAAACAACAAAGTTCCCATGAATTCTAATGTATGATTTTTTTTTTCCAACATTTTGTTGTCTGGTTTTTGTTTTGTTTTTTTTTTACTGTCTTGTAATGATCATAATGTGCATATGTCTTTTCTTCCTGCCAAGGTGAATTTGGTTATTTGTTTGATTATGTTATAGCCTCATTGATAGCCATGGAAATGATCTAAGAGAAGCTTCAACAATTTTGCTTGTTAAAGATGGGAAAAAATAGGAAAAATTAAAGATAAACATAAAGATAAAGATAAAAGAGAAAGGGTTTGACTGAAGAGCATTGGATTTGGAAGGGTAATCAAGTAATAATCAACAATAATTAAGGCTTTTGAATACCTATAATTGTCTACTAACCTTTTGCAAAGACAAAATTAGCTTAATCAAGAAGACAAATGCCACACATTCATTGGCCCATCAAACTTGATTTTAAGAACCCTAATCTTTGATTATATCAATATAGCCTTACAACACTTGAAAAGTAGTCAAATTATGCATAATGACAAATTTAGCCATTAATGTTTACAACTTTTGTCAATTTGGTCCTCAACGATTTAAAAAAAAAATTTTGAATTTTATCATCAACTTCTCAAAAAGAATCGAATTGTAGTTTTTTTAACGGAAATACTAACTTAAATGCTAAAATTTTAAACATGACAATCCGCGTATACTTCGTACTAGTTTTTTTTTATAATTTTTAAATTATTTATTGACATGACATATAAGACAAATAGTTTCATGTCATCGTGGAATACGTGTGGAACTTCACGTCAATATCGTTCAGAATAGAGATTTGGCTCGTTAATTGATCAAATTTAGATCCAAATCTAAAGAACTAAACTGGCTAAATTTATCATTATACCCGATATTATATCTAATTTAATTAATTTGTTTACATGGAACTTGGCTTTTTTTGGTTGAAATTGGAGACTGACCTAACAAGCTGAAGAAAAATAGACCAGTCTTTGAAGGTATAAGCTACGAATGGAAAGTTGTGGATATAAGACAATGATACACAAGTCAAATACAAGCCAAAAAACATGTATGTTCTGTCCCAATCATTAATTTTTACTGTGTTATTGTGGCATTACATGATTGACTTCCCATCTTATTTTTAAGTTACTTTGTCACTTTCAATTGTTGTTTTCTTGGTTTTAAAGCATTTTGCCCTTTTCTTTATATAGATTCAGCATTGGATTTTAAGATTTTTTTAAAAGAAGAGAATGGAAACTAGATTGCATTGACACTAAAGGTAGGCAAAGTTTAGATTATTGTGTGGTTCAATGTCGTGTTCTTGTTAGTCATTCAAAATTATTGGTTAAAAAAACAACACCCAAAACTATTAAAGTCATGTAGGGCCATGCTAGACCTATTTATGAATCGAGTCTGGCCTATTGAGTAGGCTGGTAGTCACTTGTATAGGCCTAGCTCAAACTAGAAGGGATTTGAAAAATCTGGGTTAAGAGTGGGTGAGTCTGATCTCGAATAAAATTAACCCTGAATTTGAATAGCATAAATAACAACATAAAATGAGCAAGGAGAGGAAAGATTTGTACATGACAGGGTCAGTTTCAGAAATTTGTCGTATGGTCACAGATTTTTGTCTCAAAAGCAAAAGAACAGATGCAAATGCTTCTGTATAAGACCCGCTAATAGTACCATCATGTGCAACTGTTTTAACACTTACTCTGTGAACAGTTCACACACTTGTACGTAGGGGTGTGTGTGTGTATGTATGTATGCTTGTAGCTGGGAACGAGCAAAGGAAAGCTTAATAGAACAAGGCAGATGAACTGAAGTATGAATAATGAATCCACCATGCACACCATGGAAATAGCAAAAATTTTCATCTTCAATCTGAAGTTAGTTTCGTTTTCTAATACATTGGTGCTGTCAGGTTTGTTGTTCACTTCGGTAATATTTCTTCTTCGAGACTGCCTGCAGGGGCTATCGAATTTTTGTTTTGATGTTAGCAGCAACACCGAATTCGAAACCGAATTACCAAAGGTTCGAATAATTCAGTACTTGATCTCATATGAATCTCCCAAGTCTAGTTTATCCCATCGATCGTTCTCAATATATGTTCGTGCCCAAATGGCACCAATTAGATGGAAAACTCAATTAAAATGCTTAGAGCTTCACAGTCCAATGAATGCTGTAAACAAATCTTCAAGACTCTATAGATATCATCTATCTGGCAATGTTTGCAATCCTTATTGAGGAAAACATG
Organism: Gossypium longicalyx; assembly: GCA_025698465.1. Taxonomy (NCBI): domain Eukaryota; kingdom Viridiplantae; phylum Streptophyta; class Magnoliopsida; order Malvales; family Malvaceae; genus Gossypium; species Gossypium longicalyx. The sequence goes on along the minus strand of CM046995.1, from coordinate 1,103,421 downwards.
AACTTCGTTTCTTATTTCAATCCAACTACAACCCGGAATTCTCTTCATTTGTTTCTCTTTTATCTCTTTCCTCACCGTCGATGCAATTTCCCATCTGCCCGCGGCAGCATACGCGTTAGACAGCATTATATATGACGAAACATCCTCCGGGTCCAATGCCATGATTTTTCTTGCTGCAAATTCCCCAAGTTTCACATTCGAGTGAATCTGACAGCCACCGAGTAGTGCTTTCCAAAAACCAATACCTGGTTCAAAAGGCAACCGGTGAATAAACTCTTCAGCTTCCTTGAACCACCCAGATCGAGCAAGCATATCCACCATACAAGCATAATGCTCTGGTTTGAGAAAGTAAGGTTCTTTATGTCTTACCTTATTGAAATATGAATAGCCCTCAGTAACAAGACCGGCATGACTACAAGCCCATAATATACCAAGAATTGTAACATCATTAGGCTTTAAACCACTTACAATCATCTGTTCAAATAACTCGATAGCTTCGATTCCTCTTCCGTTTTGAGCATAACCACATACTAAAGCATTCCAAGAAACAACATTCCGTCCTCGAAGTTTATCGAAAACCAAGAGACTATCTTCCATGTTTCCACATTTAGCATAAAAACTAATAAGAGCATTGCCAATAAACACATTAAGCTTATCACCTAAACACTTAAAAACATAACCATGCAAGCTTCTGCCTTTACCAATAGCACCTATATTAGCAGCTGCTATAATAACACAGGAGAAAGTAGATTCATTAGGCATTACCCTTTCTCTTAACATCTCAATGAAAATATTTACAGCTTCTTCATTATAACCAGTTTGACTAAACCCAGAAATCATAGCATTCCAAGTCACAACATTTCTCTCAGGCATTTCTTCAAACAACCACAAAGCATCCTCAAATCTCTTATTTTTTATGCACCCAGATATCAAAGTTGTATAAGACACAACATTTGGTTGATGGGTATCTTCAAAAACCTTTCTTGCTTCCTCTATTGTACTTAACTTTGAATAAAGATCTAAACTTGCACTACCCACAAAAACATTAGAATTTAGACCACTTTTGATTGTACAGCCATGAAGTTGTTTGCCAATGTTGAGGTCTTTTAACAAAGTGGAAGAGTGAATCACAGTCCCAAAAGTGAATTCAGTGGGTCTAATATTGTTGAAAAGCATCCTGGTAAACAAATATATGGCTTCTTGATGAAGGTGTTGCTTAGAGAAGGTTCCTATTATGGAAGTGGCTGATACTACATCTAAGTCAGACATTTCGTCGAATAACTTGCAAGCATCCGCAAACGAGGTTGATGAAAAGCAAAAGTGGGTATTGGCGACCTTTGGGACGATAAATAGAGGGTTATGAGCTTCATTGTTGAATATGGTTGCAGCAGCGGCTCGAGAGAATCTATACTTTGGATTCAACCGAAACATGAAGTGAGTTTTCTATTGTACTTTTTCATAGCTAAATCAAGGCCCGTATAGTCAACTAAGGGGAAATATAAAAACTACTTGTTTGCTTGAAAAAAAATATTATTTTTATCATTTAACTTCAAAAGTTATAAAATTGTTACTGAATTATTTCTGAATTATTCAAAAATTTTCATATAAATCAGTGAACTGTTAAAATCATTTTTATACGACTCTTTATGTTTGTATCAATCAAAAGTTTTCTTTCTCTTTTTCTGATATAGTTCAGCTTTTTTTTATATATATATAAAATAACTTTGGTCGTCATAAATTGACGAATTAAAATCCAAACAGTTTTTTTCGATCTTTGATAGTAACTATTAAATTGACTTGGATATAAGATATGTTCTTCTTCTCATCAATGGATACTGAACTATCATATTAATCGTTTAATCGTTACTTGGAACTCACGAATCGAATTTTTTTAAAAAAATAACTACCAAATGACTTAAATAAAAAAGGTAAACTGCATTAATAGTCATCCAACTATGTTTTTTTTAGTTACCCATCTATGAAAAATTATAAAATAATCACTCAATTATTAACGATTTTCTTTTTTTATCACTCAACTATCTTAAATTTTTAAATATTTTTGTCTGATAATAAAAAAATTATATTAAATAAATAAATGATCATTTTATACTTTTTCATAATTATATAAATAATTCAATAAATCGTAAACTTAATAAATAAACAAAAATCACACCATTCATAAATTGTTCACCAAAAACTACCATCATTTACATCACTAGGCTTCTTATAGTTCAATGTTTGGGAATTAGAGATTTCATTAACAACAAGATTAAACGGCAATGGCGGAGGGTTTCGCCAATTAGGAAGCTGACCCATAATCATAAGCGTCTCCAACAATGGCGGAGTATCAATAACAGCTTCAAATAACCTCCCTTTCACCGGCAACGGCCTTCCTTCAATAAGGGCATCAATTACATTTCCGATAGAATAACATTTTCTGACGGGAATCCGACCACCGGAGTTTTCAACCAATGAAGCTTTCAACGTTTTCCGACGAGTGCAATCGTCGGAAGAATTGGTTTCGGCTGAAAAGTTGGATGATGGTAACAGTTTGTTGAGTAATTTCTTCAATTCGGAGATTTCCACCATTGATTGCTTCAATTGCTGTTTAGCTTCGCCTCTTTCATGGCAGGCTTGAAATAATAGCTGATATAATACATTGGTTATTTCTTGGTGTATCCCAATTTCACCTATAAATTCATCTCTTATTGATTGTACTTCATTGTTGTAGTACATTTGCTTTGATTTTAGTTCAAACAAGGCCTAAAAATACTTGAAAATTAAGTTAGAATGTAACCCAATTGCTCAATTCGATTCGATTTTATTATCAATTAAAAAATTAAATTAAAATAAAATTGAATATAAAAACTCGAGTCAAATTCTACTGATTTGGATTGAATTGATTTGTTAGTTTTTATTTAAATTAAATAAAAATAAGTAATAAAAATTGAATTAAATTTAATTAAAATCGAATTAAACTCAACTCTAACACTATGATTTGAACCGATTTTTATTTTATTAATTTTTTTCGGCACTATTAATAAACATTGATAAATAACCTGCAAAATAACTATTAGATTCCTAGTGTATGGCTTGGATTATGAAAATAGATACATAATAGTTCATTTCCATTTCTCATAATTACAAGAAGAAGCTATTTCATCACTTGAGAACTTAATTAAGAAAATATAAGCTAGATTTTGCATATAGAAATAAATTGGTTTTTTTTTAAGTCATAAAATTATTTATTTCTTAAAATCATTTGCAATAATAATAAAACTTAGCCATAAATTGTCGATTAAATCTTAGCTCGATTGGTATGGTCATTATTATTAATACAAGAGGATGTGGGTTCGAATACGCTGAAGTGCATTATCCTCCTATTTATGGGTTGAGGAGAGGGCTATGAATAGTTTGACATTATGCTAAAAAAAACAGATATGATCAGAATTTATGAAAAATATTTAAAACATTAAAATTTGAAAAAAAGAAAATAGAGAGAGAATAGTTTAGAAGTATGATAAAAAAAGGGAAGACTTTATGTATATATATATATATATAGATGTGGAATAAATAAAGCAAGTAGAAAAAGTGACCCTTACTTTTGTGTGATGACAATTATGTATTGAAAATGGGAAGTTGTTAATATTTCATTAATTACAATTGACATTAAACAAAAAGGAAATTTTGGACTTAATTAGAGATTATTTTATAAAATAATAATGGTCATTAAATTTATAACACCTTGTAAAATCAGAATCAATACTCTTAACATACATTTGATCCATAGTATAGTATAGAAAAGAATGATTCGATATAAAATATTAATATTTTAAAAATTTAATTAAAATATTTTAAAGTTCGGACAAACGGTGAAATTAACCCCTTTATTTTAGAACATATTTTAGAACAATAATTAAATATATATTCAGATATGCTCCACTTTGAAGCTAACACTTAACACTCAAAACTTTTAGTATTTAATTCGAAATTTGAAAACCAATTTAAAAACCTTATCATAATTTAAGATATATGATGCAATTAATCCTTTGTACTTGGGAACAATGCTCCCAAAGTTGATCTTCATATTCAATTTGCTTTATCATGCATTCATGTAAAATCCCTTTTAAGAAATGTATACATGTCATAATGGTAAGATACAAATCGGCTAGCATACGATAAAAAAGTACCGTAGTAACCCTTATACTGAGAGTTAAATTATATTTTGTTCCTTCTACTCAAAAGATAAAACAAATTTAATCTTTGTACATTAATTTAAAGAGTATATTGATCTTTTCTATTAAAGATTTTATCTATTTGTACTGTTAAGAATTAATGTAACTAACAAAATAACCAGATACTGATACATGGCATGCTACGTATACATCATGCTGACATACATGAATCTATTTTTAATAATAAAAATGGATAATTTGATTTAACATATAAAGACTAATTTGCCCCTTTTTTGAGTAAATAAAACAAGATACAATCCGGCTCCTAATACATGGGCCTCCATGGTACTTTTATCGCTATCAAACACATGTTATTTAGGTGATAAAAATAATCTAATATAATCAAACATTTCACACAAAGGAGTTAGCAGATTGTAAAAATAATGATAAGCAAAGAAGTGAATACAAACACAAACAATATATATAAGTTGTAACCAAATTAGTTTTTTTTTTCTTTTTTAAGACCAAAACAGCTACTACAGTAATAGAGAATGTACCCTTCAAATCTCATCTCACCCTCGAAATAGTTCGTTCAACCGCAACAAGATGATTTTTGAGCGGGCGCTGCACCTCCTGCTGCTTGGTCGCCTTGGTTAATTTTGATCGCCTGTGGCTGTTGGAAGGGAAAAAAATACTGTCAATGATAAATGAGTTTGAATAATTAATGTGTTCGTGTTTAAAGAAACCATACCTCAGACTTTGAGTCGGTATCGGCAAGTCTTTGTTTAATGTCCCTGGCTATTGAAAAGAAAACCTCCTCAACGTTTAAGTTTGTTTTTGCACTCTGCATGTTGATAAGAGTGGCTCTTGAGCATATACAAAAGACCAACTAATCATATCAGAAAAAATAAAATAAAATATCCGTAGTGAAAATTACATACAGTTTCAAAGAACTTGATGCCGTATTCATCGGCAAGAGCTTGGCCCTTTGAGGTAGGGACAGCCTGAAAAAGAAGTTGCAAAATCAACTTGACTTGAAACATACCAATGGGAAAAACGAAAAACGGAAGCACAGCTGCAAATGCATTGAAAGAAAGGAAAACGTATGTGCAAATATGGAAGAGGGAAAAAGAGAAACGGACCCTTTTGCTTTCGTCCATATCAGCCTTATTACCCACCAGAATTTTGTTGACATTGTCCGAAGCATGCTGTTCAATATTACGAATCCAGTTTCTAATGTCTAAGCAAAAAAGGATAAAATTTAGTGGAAAAGAAGGATATTTCAAGTTTCCAAATTACAGGAAAGTGAAGATTCAAAATCGAGGAAAATTAACAGGAAACGGTAGAAATAGCTAAAAAGATTCAAAGGTAGATAAGATCAAACAGCATATGTAAGAAAATACAAAATAAAAACGATTAAAAAGTTCAGTAATTACTATTGAAAGATGACTCATCAGTCACATCATAGACGAGCAAAATGCCCATGGCTCCACGGTAGTAAGCTGCACAAATAGAAAACATTACTTAATTCATCCGTCAACCAGACAAGACTCTAGAAGACAATAGAAAGAATTGAATTTGTAATCTTATTTCCAAGTTTTGTAATAAAACTCGGGTGTAAGACGATATGCAGGTTTGAAATCATTAGAGACAAACCGTGGAAGCATACAAACTCCTAATTTCCAAACAGACTGAAAAAGCAAGAGAAACAGAAAGGAGAGCAACAATGAACTAGAGATGTTAAATTTGACAATATCAGAGTGAGCAAACAAAAGCTCACATCATGCAATGACACTCACAATTAACAAACTCGGATAAATCAATACCCAAGTCATGCTATCAAATTTATTATAAACCAAACTGATAGTAATTCTGATTGGATTCATTTCTAAACAATAACACCTTCAGAGCTAAAAACAAACCAGTTGTAATAGTCCGAAACCGCTCTTGCCCAGCAGTATCCCAAATTTGCAGTTTGATTCTTTTTCCATCAAGCTCTATAGTCCTAATCTTAAAGTCGATTCTGCCAAAGCAACACATCATTATTAACCCACATACCCTTTGTAACAAAATCAGTAATAATAAGATCACTGTACTGCAATTAGGAAAACACCTACCCAATGGTTGTGATAAAACTTGTAGTAAATGAGCCATCCGAAAAACGCAAAAGGAGGCAACTCTTACCCACACCTGCCCAACAACCCAATAACAAAGTAAACATACATTTTCGTTACACAAATTCAAAAGAACATGCAGAATATCAAGAAAAAGATCATGTAAATTAAAACAACATCAACTATTAATTCCTAATTACAGGCAAGTATACAGCTATTTGCAGCAGACATCCCATGAATTAAGAAACAGTTCCTTCATGCAAATGTACATTCTATGCCACCACGATAGTAATCATCAGTAACACTAATAGAGACCGAGGATATTCACATGGCAATGAGCTATGTTAAACATAGAAATTAATAGATGTGACCTAAAATATATGACAAACAATGCCCACTAGCATATATTCACCATGAAAACACTAAATAGAACCTATTTTTTTCAAAAGAAAATGCAGAATATCAAGAAAGCTCATGTAAATGAATACACCATCAGTCATTAATCCCCAATCGAGACAGAGGATATTCACATGGCAATGAGCTATATTAAAACATAGAAATCAATAGATGCAACCGATATATGATGAACAAAGCTCACTACCATAGTTCCACCATAAAAAAAAAAAAAACAAATAGGCCTTTCTTTTTATCGAATCAATCTCGCTTAACGCAATTGTGTTAATACATGAACCAAAAGCGAAGCTTAATCTAAGGTAATGATCCTGAAATCAAACCACGGTTTCACATCTAGGTTTTCTACATTACGAAAAAAAATCAAATCCTATCAAAGAGCGCTGACATTTCTCAAAAACGATGTAGATTAACTACTAGATCGCATTTCAAATCAATATTCATATATAAAGAGATTTTAAATTTTAAAAAAAAATTACCGCTGTCGCCGATCAAAAGGAGCTTTATGAGATAGTCGTAATCGGCTCGAGCTCTTGCAGGTGGAGCAGCCATGGAAAAATAGAAGAAATTTATCGAAAACAGCCAAAAAACGAAGGAAGAACAAATAAACCCTAGAAAAAAAACTCGTCGTAAAAAATCAATGTAAAAATAAAATGTATTTTTAATTTTATTTTGGTAAATTGAAAAAGAAAAGCAATACCGGCGAAGGAAGAGTTGAGATCTGGTGAAATGAGATGTGAAGCGTCTTCGGTACGGCACCAACGGTCGGCCGTTGAATTTTTTTTGTTCTTCTGTGAGAAAGAGAAGAAAAGAAAAAGTGAAAAGAGAGTGATGTTTGAAGAAATAAGTTGATCGGAATCAAATCCTAACCGTTGGATTAATATTTGGTGTTAAGATCTGTGTGGACGTAAGGTGGACGGAAACGGTTTTTCTTATCTTTTAGGGTTTATTCCATGTGATGTCCTTAAATTATGGCCTAAATTAAAAATTAGGTTCTATACTTCATAATGTTCTGGTGGAATCCTTATATTATCAGTATTATGTCAATCAGGTTCTTTTGTCAACTTCATCGTTAATTTGAGCGCTAAATGACAGTTCAAATTCGATGTGGAGTATACTTAAAATTAGAGGCGTAAATAATTCATCTTATTTAAAACACATGTATCAATGTGAATTTGTGCTACAACAGCTAAAAATTGTCATGTTAAAAAAAGGAAGGAATAGCTTGTTAAACTAGAATTCAAAAATTGGTTATCATACTAGCTATTATTATGCGTGTGATAAATTTTTTTAATAATTTAAAAAAAATTTATGAACTTAAAAAATAAAAAATAAAGTAATTATAATTAAAATAAAAATCGATTGTTTTCTTTATGGACTCTAAAAAGAATAGTAAAGAAAATAGGTAATTATAATTTAAATAAATAATGATATATATATTTTTAAAATATTAATTTTGTGAAAGCAATTTGCTTTAGAGTTGAAAAGAAACTCTTAAAAAAGTGATAAATTAAAAAAAAAAAAAAAAGAAGAGATAAAGTTTATTTGAATAGAATAAAAGTATAAGAAATTACTTGATAAAATAAAACTAAATTTTTATATTTTTATAAATTGGAATTCGTATAGAAGTTAAATTCGTTTGATTAAATTTTATATTGTAGTTTTAGTCCACTTTCTCTCTTATTCAATCATTCTTCGTCTTTGTACTTTTTAAATTTCGGGATTTCAATTTGGACGCAGATGGTAATCATTAAATTCGTTAAGTGATTTTTTTTTATAATATAAGAAAATAGGAGGCTGACATGACATTATAAATGTGATAATATATATTTGTTACTTATGATTTAGGAAATAAAAAAATTTAATGAATTCAACAAATATCATTTGCTTAGGACTGAAATTTAAAATACAAAAAGCACATGGACTAAAAATACCAAATTAAAATATGTAGACTAAATTCACAGCTTATGTATAGTACAAGGACTAATATTAAAATTTAACCAAAAAACTAGCGCAAGGGCCGTTTAAGTAATTTAGCAGTGGTGAACTGTCCTCATCTCTTTCCGCACGGCGCCTCAAATCTAACCAACTCAAAGGACTCCACGTCATCGATCCGAGTGAAACTCAATCAACCAATCAGAAGCCACCTCTCCTCTATATGTAAACAATCCCATCTCCCCCTAAACCCTCAATTCACTCATTCTCCAATTCCTTGAGTTCTTTCATTCCTGATTCCGTTCTAAAAAAACCCTCGTTTTCCCCATTCTTTATATCCTATGGCTCCAAAGGTTGGTGAGAAGAAGCCCGCCGAGAAAAAACCGGCGGAAAAGGCTCCAGCGGAGAAGAGGCCAAAGGCGGAGAAGAAGATCTCAAAAGAAGGCGGCGCAGATAAGAAGAAGAAGAAGGTTAAGAAGAGCGTCGAGACTTACAAGATTTACATCTTCAAGGTATTGAAACAGGTTCATCCTGATATCGGGATCTCGAGCAAAGCGATGGGCATAATGAATAGTTTCATCAACGATATCTTCGAGAAATTGGCTCAAGAAGCATCGAGATTGGCTAGGTATAATAAGAAGCCGACGATTACATCTAGGGAGATCCAAACCGCTGTTCGATTGGTTTTGCCCGGTGAATTGGCTAAGCATGCCGTTTCTGAAGGAACAAAGGCGGTTACTAAGTTCACTAGTTCTTAGATTTATCTTTCTTTTTGTTTGAGATTGGATTCTTATTAGGTTATCCGATTTGGGATTTTAGGGTTTTTCAAAATGATGGTTTAATGTTCTTGAGTTTTAGGTTTTGGGATTCAATGATAGTTGTTTTGATTATACCCAATATGGATATTGAATGATGTTTCTTTCCCTAACACGAGATGTTCATGATCGAATTGAATGATAAACCGCCATTCCAAATGAGGTAGAAGCACTTTCTGGCAATATTTGATTTCAATCTGACCTCAATACCCGAATGGGATTATTAGACCTTTGGTGCGTGAAGAAGATGATGAAGGAAGGGATATTAATACCATAATCAACGAAGAAGAAAGTTGCTTCAGGGAAGCAACTATTGCAAGGGGCAAAGAGACTTTTAACCTAACAAGACGAAACAGACTTTATTACCATAAAACGGTGCAACAAATACCATTAACAGAACGCCATATAATCTGAATTCACTTCACTCATTTCAGACAAAAGTCTGTTCTAAAAAACACTGGCAAAGTCCTACCATTACCAGTATTAACATTTTCCTACACGAAGGAAGCTACATACATATACAAATAAATGAAATTAAGCTTTCTTAGGTGACTTCTTGGTAGCCTTGGATGGTGACTTGGGCTCTTTTGCAGCCGCCTTCTCGTTTTTCTTTGGTAAAAGAATTGGGTTTATGTTGGGTAAAACACCACCATGAGCAATGGTCACACCAGCTAATAGCTTCCCAAGTTCTTCATCGTTCCTCACTGCCAATAGAACATGCCTTGGAATGATCCTATTCTTCTTGTTGTCTCTTGCAGCATTACCAGCTAACTCAAGAACCTTTAAATAAATAAATAAAAACCCAATTCTAGAAACATATTTAAGGGTGTATCTACAATGTAAGTTTCAATCAAACAAATCCTCAACTTCAATGGGGATAATTCAACGGTTAAAACATATCCATAGTCCCTATAATAAGCACATTTTAACCTAACTCAACGCTTGGTAAAAAATGAAATTACCTCAGCAGCAAGATATTCAAGAACAGCAGCAAGGTAAACCGGAGCACCGGCTCCCACACGTTGAGAGTAACGCCCTTTCTTCAAGTACCGGCCAATTCGACCGACGGGAAACTGTAATCCGGCTTTCACTGAACGAGAAACCGGTTTCTTCTTTGGACTCCCGCCTTTCCTTCCTCCGGCTCCTTTCTTCACATTTGATCCGGTATCCATCACTTCCAAGTACAAATTGGAGGAAATGACTTCAAATCCGAAATGAAATCTCGTAGTGAAATTTTCTCGAGAAAATGTTTGTGATTTCGTATCTGATAATTTGGATCTATTTATGCGAGGAGAGAAAAATGGGAGACATTTGGCTTACGGATTTGGAGATTTTGAGCCGTTTAATTGGTTGTTTAATCGACGGTGGATATGCAACTCATTTGGCAATCCTCGTGAAATGGAACAATCCAATCAAGTTGATGTAAGGGGATAAATTTTCACTTAACTATTGATTACTTAAGTTTAAAATTTCTTTTTCTAATACTTACAAAATTTATCAACACTAACCGTTCATATTCTATCGATTTAATCTTAAATTCTATAGACCTTAACCGTTTATATTCTATCGATTTAATCTTAATTCTGTTAAAATAGTGTTCATTCATTCATTCTATCAATTTAATCTTAAATTCTATAAACTTTAACCGTTCACATTCTATCGATTTAATCTTAATTCCATTAATAATTTCATTCACCCATCAATTTAGAACCGCATTGCAGCGGATATTCCTTAAGGATTTCGGCCAGTTACAGTTACCTTGCTCTCGTTCGAGTCTTTAGTAGGCCTTTTGTGCTGTCATCCGTTCTTACAGAAGACTCCATTGAAGCAGGTATCGGCCCTTAAAACCGTTAACATTCTATCAATTCATTCATCGATCAACCTAGAACCACATTGCAGCAGATATTCCTCAAGGATTCCAACCAGTTACCTTGCTCTCGTTCGAGTCTTTAGTTAGACCTTTTGTGCTGTCATCCGTTCTTACAGAAGACTCCATTGAAGCACGTATCGGCCCTTTAAAGGTAGCCGTGAAAAACAGGGGATACAATTGAAATTGACCCCGACATGAATTCTCGATGTATACGATCCTTTGCCAACATTGGTATCCCACATGGTTAGTGGCAAAAGGAAACAGGAGTCAACGAAGAACAATAACAAGAAGATAACCGGAAAGGAAGGACAGAAGGGCAAAACCTCCGCACGCGGTTGCGATGCTATAGACCCGGGAAGATGATTGTTAGATTTTCAGTACGGGAAGATCGATTGAAGGAATGTTATCACTGACGTTAATCAATTTGATAAAAATAAGCACAAACCCATATAATCTGAATTTCAGTTCATTCATTTCAAACAAAACATATTCTAAACAACATTACCAACATTTTCCTACAACCAAAGTACACAAAAGGAACCTACATACATTAACAGATAAATCAAAACAAACCCTATGATAGACAAACAACTAAGCCTTCTTAGGTGATTTCTTTGGAGACTTTGTAGCCTTAGATGGCGACTTAGGCTCTTTTGCAGCAGCTTTCTCGTTTTTCTTTGGTAAAAGAACTGGGTTAATATTGGGTAAAACACCACCATGGGCAATAGTCACACCAGCTAAAAGCTTCCCAAGCTCTTCATCGTTTCTCACTGCTAATAGAACATGCCTTGGAATGATCCTATTCTTCTTGTTGTCTCTTGCAGCATTACCAGCTAACTCAAGAACCTTTAAATAATTAAAAAGAAAAGCAAACCCAATTTTAAAAACATATTTCAACCAAATCCCCAAATCCAATGGGGATAATTCAACGGTTAAAATATGCCTATAGTCCCTAATCAAGTACAGGGACTAAATTCATAATTCTTTAAAAGTATAGGAGCTATAAGCACATTTTAACCTAATTCAACGCTTGGGAAAAAGTAAATTTACCTCAGCAGCAAGGTATTCAAGAACAGCAGCAAGGTAAACCGGAGCACCGGTTCCCACACGTTGAGAGTATCGGCCTTTCTTCAAGTATCGGCCAATTCGACCAACGGGAAACTGTAATCCGGCTTTCACTGAACGAGAAACCGGCTTCTTCTTTGGACCGCCGCCTTTCCTTCCTCCAGCTCCTTTCTTCACCTTTGATCCGGCATCCATCACTTCAAATACAAATTGGAGGAAAAAATCGAAAAAGGAAAAGAAAATTCGCAGTAAAATTTTCTCGAGAAAATGTTTGTGATTTCTTATCGGAAAATTTGGTTCTATTTATATGCGAGGTGAGAAAAATGGGAGACATTTGGCTTACGGATTTGGAAATTTTGAGCCGCTTGATTGGTTGTTTAATCGACGGTGGATAATGATCTTTTGTGGCGATCCTCGTGAAACGGAACGATCCAATCAACTTGTTAGAAAGCGTTAGATCTATTAATAAGTAATTGTTTTGGGTAAATTTTCTACATATAGTCCCTCAACTATTAATTAATTTCCGTTTTGATCACATAAGTTTAATTTTTTATCATTAACATTATCGAAATTACCAAATAATTACCACGGTCCGTATACCAAATACTTACCCTAATGCATTAATAAAAATAATTTTCATTTAAGTAATAAAAAGTTTTAAATAGTACACTACACAACTTATAACTCAATATTCATATATTTTCATTTTAGGCCCCGAAATTTATTTTTTTTGCAAAAAGGGCACAATTGTTAGCAACTATTTTCATTTTACTCACTCCAGGTTATAAAGGTCGACAAAAATCCTACCTACAATGCCATATCTTTTTGTTTTCCACATGTGTATATAATTTCCACCTCTGATTCCAGTCCTCATATCCCCCCTATCTTCATCTTCGAACACAGCCTTCCACCTTACACTACCATCAACTCATTTTGCCACCTCTAACTCAAACCAGCTTCACGCACAAAAAATTTCAGCCATCGTTACTATCGTCCAATGCTAAAACCGACCACCATCTATACCACATCAACCACTGCCTAACCCCATTACCACCATCACTTGTTGTAACAGTAACCAAATGAAAAACCCCCCAACAACCCAATAACAATAAACAACATCCACATAAAAAAATACCTAATTTCTAATCAATAAGAGAGAGAGAGAAGAAGAAGAAGAAGAAGAAGAAGAAGAAGAAGAAGAAGGAGTGAGAAGAAGAAACACAAGAGAAGAAGAAACCCCTTTAAGGTTCATGATGGAGAACGACACTTAACCTGAATGAAGTAAAGGTTACACATTGTGGAGAATGGTGTAGCTAGATCAACAACAAGAGAAATGTCTACTGAAGCACGAGCTAAGGCTTTGACAGATTGAAAACTCAAAGATTTAAAAGCAAAAAATTAATTATTTCAAGCAACTGATCATTCAATTTTAGAGATAATTCTCCAAAAGGATATTTCCTAGCAGATTTGGGATTCAATGAAAAAGTAGTTTTCAGGATCAAATAGGGTTAAGCAAGTATTGCTTCAATCATTGACAAGAGAATTTGAACTTCTTCAAATGAAATCAAGAGAATCTGTCACAGATTTCATTAGAAGAACAATGGGAATTGCAAACAAGATGCGCTTTCATGGTGTAGACATGGAAGATGCTAAAATTGTGTTGAAGATACTGAGGTCACTTACTCCAAAACGGAGTCATGTTTTTTGTTCCATTGAAGAATCTAAAAATGTTAGTCATTTGTCCATTGATGATGAGCTACAAAGCTCTTTAATTTGTCATGAGCCAAAGTCAATCTCTCAAAGCCTACACCGAATCCTCAAGTACAATAGGAAGTGGTCGTGGAAGAGGAGGACGTGGTCGTGGGAATAAAGACAACAGATCTTATAATTCCACTCATGCTTCTAAAACAGAAGATTCCCACTAAAAAGGAAGAGGTTATTTTGACAAATTTAATAATGAATGTTATAGATGTGGGAATTATGATCACTAAAAGAATGAATGCTATTCAAAGCTACCAAAAGAAAAGGAAGAAAAGTCCAACTTTGCCGAACTGGAGGAGGAGGAGACACTTTTGATGGCCTTTCACGCAATAGAGGAGTTTGATCAACAAACTTGGTATGTGAATACAGGTTGCAGCAACCACATGACCGGTTGTAAGTCTTTTTTTACTAAATTAGATGAAAGTTTTCATACAATCGTGAATTTTGGGGATAAGTCAACTATTTGGGTGATGGGAAAAGGTGATATTCAGATTAGAACCATGAATGATTTTATTGAAACAATTTCAAATGTTTTTTATGTTCCTAATTTGAAAACTAATCTTTTGAGTGCTCGTCGATTACAAGATAAAGGATACAATATCACAATTTTCAATGGAGAATGTAAGGTGTATGATTCAAAAAAAGGGTCCATTGTTGTTGTTAAAATGAGTGCAAACATGTTATTTCCTTTGAAGATTAAAGCACTTCATGATTGTCTGCTAGCTAAAGTAGATGATTCACCATGGAAGTGACACTATAGATATGGTCATTTGAACTTAAATGGCATAAGGACTCTTCAACAAAAGCAAATGGTTATTGGTCTTCTTGTAATTATTCCTCCATCAAAGCCCTGTGAAGAATGTATTGTTGAAAAGCAGCATAAGGATGCTTTCTCAGGTGAAAAAGAGGAAAGAACTCAAGAAAACTTGGGTGTACTTTTTGTAGGAAAAATCTAAAGCATTTGATGCTTTCAAGAGTTTTAAAGCTCTTGTTGAAAATCAAGTAGATAAGAAAATCAAAACATTTAGAATAGACCGTGGAGGAGAATTTTGCTTTAATGATTTTCCTGCATATTGTGAATCAAATGACGTAAAGAGACAACTGACTGCTCCATATTCACCACAACAAAATGGTATATGTGAAAGAACAAAATCATTCTCAATATGGTTAGGAGCTTGCTCGCAACAAAAAGAGTTCCAAAAAAATTATGGCCTGAAACAGTGATGTGGTCAATTCATGTTTTAAACAGAAGTCCAACATTGGCAATGAAACACATGAGGCCTCAAGAGGCATGGAGCGGCAAGAAACTCATTGTTGATCATTTTAAGATATTTTGATGCATTGCATATGCACATATAGCAAGAAACCCGTTGTTGATCATTTTAAGATATTTGGATGTATTGCATATGCACATATATCTAATGAAAGAAGAATGAACTTGATGCCAAAAGTCAGAAATGTGTATTTCTTGGAGTTAGTGGAATTTCAAAAGCTTACAAGTTGTTTAATCCCTCAACGAAGAAAATGATAACCAACAGGGACGTTGTATTTGATGAAGAAGCTAGATGGGATTGGGTTGATGGCAATTCAGTTCCAAGTTTAATATCGGATGATGATGTCTCAACTGTTAAGAGGCTAGTGAAATTCAAGATCAACAACCAGCATCACATGAGCAAAAATCAACCTCACCTCAAATTCCAACTCAATCTGATCGACATTTAGAAGAAGAAGAAGAAAGGAGATCATATAATTTGAAGGATGAAAACTCAAGGAAAAGGCCAGCATGGATGAATTTGAAGATATTATTACAGATGATGGTGTTTATTTTGCATTATATGTTGATAGTGATCTAATCACTTTTTATGAGGCTGTGAAAGAGAAGAAATGGAAAGAGACAATGGATAAAGAAATTGAGTCCATTGAAAAAAATCAAACTTGGGAGTTGACAGATCTGCCCGAAGGACAAAAAAGCATCGATGTCAAATGGATTTTCAAGACGAAGTTGAATGAAAAATGTGAAATTGACAAACACAAGACTTGGTTGGTAGCAAAAGGCTGTAAGCAAGAGCACGAGATTGATTATAAGGAAGTTTTTGCCCCAATTGTAAGGCTGGTTACAAGTGAATTCGCTTGCAGCACAACACTCATGGCCGATTCTTCAATTAGATGTTAAGTCCATGGCAACTTACAAGATGAAGTATTTGTTGATGAACCACCTGCTTACGAGAAGAAAGGGTTAGAAAAGAAGGTTTATCGACTAAAGAAAACTCTCTATGGACTAAAGCAAGCACCAAGGGCCTAGTACAGTCGCATAGATGCTCATTTTGCAAAGTTGGGATTTGAGAAATGTCCTTTTGAGCATACCCTCCATGTCAAGTCTGTTGGAGGTAAAATGCTTATTGTTTGTCTTTATGTTGATGAATTTATATTTACCGGTAATAATGTTGAGATGTCTAATGAGTTTAAGCTATGATGAAAGAGTTCGAAATGACCAATCTAGGATTAATGTGATATTTTTTGGGATTAGAAGTCATTCAAATTGCCCTTTACTAATTTTATTTATCAAAACAAATGAGATTCTTGCAAGGTTCAAAATAACATATTGCAAGTCATTTGCTACACCAACTAAACCTAGTTTGATGCTGCACAAAAATGATGAAGGAAGAGAAATAGACAACACTTATTTTAAGCAAATAGTTGGTAGCCTCATGTATTTTATATCTACCAAGCTTGACATCATGCATGCTATGAGTTAACCCGACTGAATGCATCTCATTGCAGCTAAAAGAGTTTTGAGATATGTGAAGGGCACAATTGATCATGGTGTGTTTTACAAAAAGGATATTGATGTTAATTTTGTAGGGTATACTAATAGGTAATTATGCAGGGGGCATTGATGATCGTAAGAACACTTCCAGTTATGTGTTCAAGTTTAATTCAGGTACAATATCATGGTTGTCAAAGAAACAGCAAATAGTTACACTTTCCACAACCAAGGTTGAATTTGTGGCATCAATTTCAAGTACGAGTCAAGCATTGTGGCTTAGAAATATGTTCAAAATACTTAGAGCTGAACAATCATAAACTGTGATAATATGTAAAGCATCAAGCTGTTAAGAAATCCAGTGATGTATGAGAGAAAGCAAACATATTGATTTTTGTTTTCATTTTTTTTGAGGGATCTATGCGAGGAAGAGAAGATAGAGTTGCAGTTCAGCAAGAGCAATGAACAAATTACAGATATTCTGACCAAACCACTTAAACAACCAGCATTTGAAAAACTAAGGATGCTTGGAGTTTGTTGTTCTCAAGGAACTGATCAAGGATTTGTCAAAACAAATCAACCCTGAACTGTTTTCAGCATAAATCAGTTTAAGGGAGTGTCAAATCAGTTCAAAGGAATGTGATGGTTAGATGTTTAGTGCGTGAAGAAGATGATGTTGAAGGAAGTGACATTAATGCCATATGGACCTTTATCACTGCCAATAATCAACGAGGAAGAAGGATACTGCAACTATTGCAAGGGGCGAAATCCCCCTATAACAAAGCCATATAATCTGAATTTCATTCATTCATTTCAAACAAAACCTATTCGAAACAACACTGGGAAATTAAACTTTAGAAATACAATGGCCCTAAATTCCTACATTACCAACATTAACATTTTCCTACACAGAGGAAACTACATACATAATCAAATAAATGAAACTAAGCCTTCTTAGGAGACTTCTTGGTAGCCTTGGATGGCGATTTAGGCTCCTTGGTCGCCACCTTTTCGTTTTTCTTTGGTAAAAGAACTGGGTTAATATTGGGTAAAACACCACCATGAGCAATGGTCACACCAGCTAAAAGCTTCCCAAGTTCTTCATCGTTCCTCACTGCCAATAGAACATGCCTTGGAATGATCCTA
This sequence comes from Gossypium longicalyx, assembly GCA_025698465.1. NCBI lineage: Eukaryota > Viridiplantae > Streptophyta > Magnoliopsida > Malvales > Malvaceae > Gossypium > Gossypium longicalyx. Next base: position 1,085,365 of record CM046995.1, on the reverse strand, counting down.
TTCTTCTTGTTGTCTCTTGCAGCATTACCAGCTAACTCAAGAACCTTTGAAGAAATAAAAAGAAAAAACCCAATTTTAGAAACATACATAAAGGTGTATCTACACTTTCAGTTTCAATCAATCAAATCCCCAACTTCAATGGGGATAATTCAACGGATAATTCAACATTTTAACCTAATTCATCGCTTGGGAAGAAACGAAATTACCTCAGCAGCTAGGTATTCAAGAACAGCAGCAAGGTAAACTGGAGCACCCGTTCCCACACGTTGAGAGTATCGCCCTTTCTTCAAGTACCGGCCAATTCGACCGACGGGAAACTGTAATCCAGCTTTCACTGAACGAGAAACCGGTTTCTTCTTTGGACCGCCGCCTTTCCTTCCTCCGGCTCCTTTCTTCACCTTTGATCCGGTATCCATCACTTCAAGTGCAAATTGGAGGAAAAGACTTGAAATCCGATATGAAATCTCGCAGTGAATTTTTCTCGATAAAATGTTTGTGATTTCGTGTTGGAAAATTAGTTCAATTTATATGCGAGGTGAGAAAAATGGGAGACATTTGGGTTACGGATTTGGAGATTTTGAGCCGTTTGATTGGTTGTTTAAAGGACGGTGGATAAGTAACTTCTTTAGCAATCCTCGTGAAATGGAACGATCCAATCAACTTGATGGAAAGGGTTAGATGTATTAATAAGTAATTATTTTTTAGATAAATTTTATAAATAGTCCCTCAAGTATTAATGTGATTCTGTTTTCATCACTAAAATTTAATTTTTTTATTTTCATCATTAATATTATCGAAATTATCAAATAATTACCATAATGTTTTAATTAAAATATTTTTTATTTAAGTAATAAAAATTTTAAAAGAGGGTAAATTATATAACTGATCAATCAATTTTCATATATTCTTATTTTGAGCACAAAAAAAAAAGTTTGCAAAAAGGTCACTATTGTTAGCAAATATTTTCATTTTGATCACTTTTAAGTTATAAGGGTAGACGAAAATCCTAGCACGTCATATTTTTCTCCCACATATGTATATAATTTCCTCCTCATCTCCCCCGATCTTCATCCTTCAACACAGCCCTCCACTTTATGCTACCATAAACTCATTGTCACCTCTAACCCAAACCAGCTCTACATACCAAAAATCTCAGCCAATGCTCCTATCATCCACAACCATCCTCAACCCCTATTGCTAAAATCGACCACCACTTACACCACATCAACCACCACATAGCCCACTTGGGTTAGCCAGTTAGCCATTACCATCATCACTCGTCATAACAGTGACCAAATAAAGAAAACCCTAACAAATGTTTTCATTTTGATCACTATAGGTTATAAGTGTTGACGAAAATCCTACCTAGCACGCCATATTTTTTTCTCCACATATGTATATAGTTTCCTCCTCAGTCTTCCAGCTCTCATCTCCCTCGATCTTTATCCTCCAACATTGCCCTCCACCTTACACTACCATCAACTCATTTTGTCACCTCTAACCTAAACCAGCTCCATGTACTAAAAATCTCAGCCAATGCTAAAATTAACCACCGCATATCCCACTAGCTAACCCATTACCACCATCACTTGCCCTTACAGTAACCAAATAAAAAAACCTAATAACCCAATAACAAAAAACATCCAAAAAAAAAAAAAAAAAAAAAAAACCTAGTTTCTAACATGCAAGAAGAAAAAAGAGATGGAAGAAAAATAAAATGGAGAAAAAGAAACACAAGAAAAGAAGAAACCTTTTTCAGATTCTTAGTGGACAATGACACATTGCCTAAATAAGTAACTGTTTAATTATTCTATTAATTTAAATTTTTAACCACAAATAGATGACAATTCAAATAGAAATAATTAGTTTGCTCTTTGGTATAAGATACAGATACTAATTTATCTATTTTTTTAAGTAAAAAGAGACAAAATACCATATGTTTCCCGGTATAAAAACCTCCGCGATACTTTTACTAGTAGATAAACAAGCTCTTGTATGCTTTCTGTATTATGGATATTGGAATTGTGGAATTATGAAAAGATTGTAATGGCAAATATTATTGCATTTGGAGTTATGAAATGATTGTAATGGTTGAAAGTATTAATTAAGCTTCAACAAAATACAATGAATCATAGATTCAGCTGACTATCGTCTGCAAAAATTGTGGGTAATATATGAATAACTTGAAAGCTTTTTGAATAAACCCAACAATGGCTCCATCTATTTTAAGTTGAATTATACCCGCACCATCCGACAGTTTTGTTCGTTCGGAAACCAGTTTCAGATGGCCCCGATTCCGGTCTCTGTGGAGGAGGTCTGTATTCCCTTGGTTTGGCAGGGTCTACAAAAATAACCCATCCATGCAAGAACTTGGCATTCATTTCTTCTCTAGCCTTCTCAGCTTCTTCAATGGATGTATATGTAACAAAACCGAACCCTTTTGACCTTCCGGTGGCTCTATCTCTCACGACTTTGGCTGAGACATATATTTTAAACAAAATATATCATGATGAAAGCTGAATGAACAAGTATGCAAGTGCAGATGCGTAACTCTAAAGGCCAAAGAAAAATGAGAAACTGTTAAATTAAACCTTCGACAATCCGGCCAAACGGGTAAAATGCCTCTTGGAACTGTTCATCTGTTGTTTCCCTTGAGAGACCTGTTTGATACACCAAGAAAAGGGGTGATAAAATGATCTGAAAACGTTTCAGCAGCAGGCTATGATTAACGGAATCGTTACAAGGAAAATCATAATGTTCTCCCTATTCATAATATTACCATCTCAGATGGCAACCGGAGTTCCCCCAAACACTTCAGTAAACAGCAAAGAAGTTTTGACAAATAAACTGAAGTACCTGAGGGAACTCTAGTGGGCACCTGGCATACACCTCTCTTAGTTCTTGTTTCATATAATAAGCACTCGCTCTAGTTATTTATACCGCGTTGTACGCTTCTACTTTATAAAACAAGGGCCACCCTAGATCTCAAAGAACAAGACAGGCTGGTTGAACCTAGACATGATCTTGGGTTAAGTGAAAAGGTAAATTAAAAAAGGACAAAAAGGGACCATTGCCTTTATGCTTAATATTACAAACCATTCACTTTTAACAAGTTATGAAAGAATATGCATCTTATCGGAACATGCGTTTTTCTTTTCCTGCCGCTCTTTTTATGAGTGCTATTCATTCTTCATATAACCCAAAATTCTGACTAGGTTCAACATGATATGCTCGAAAAATTTTTCCTTCGAAACCCTTGGATAACTTTAAATCAATCAAACAAAAAGACAAGGTAGCTTATAGCATGAAAGAAAGCTATTCTAAGCAATTCATTCTTCATATAACCCAAAATTCTAGCTAGGTTTTCCTTTGAAACCCTTGGATAACTTTAAATCAACCAAACAAAAAGACAGGATAGCTTATAGCATGAAAAAAGGCTATTCTAAGCTATGCATTCTTCATATAACCCAAAATTCTGACTAGGTTCAACATGATATACTCAAATTTTTTTTCCTTCGAAACCGTAGCGTAAATCAATCAAAAAGAAAGGATATAGCTCATAGCATGAAAGAAAGCTATTTTAAGCCAGTGCTCAAAGCCTTTTGCCTTTGTCCTAAAATTTGTCATTTTAAAGCCAATCTATCGTAGCAGATAACTGCCCTGAATTTCAAAGTACAAGTTATTTATATCTGGCTCAACTAATCCAATCCGAATTAATTCCTAGATAGTGGCAAATACAGTGCTCAAAATCCTTTCCCTTAGTCCTAAAATTTTTCATTTTAATGCCAATCAATCATGGTGGATAATAGCATTAAACTTCATGGTACCAGTAGTCATTTAATCACGATTCCATGAGACACAGCCCAACTAATCCAATACGAGTTAACGAGTTATTTATCACTAGGCATGATCTCAATCCAACTAATCCTAGCTGCTATTTCAATGAATGCTACATATAGGACTAAAGACCCTGAACCAGCTATTGTATTGCAAAGGGACTCCTCACAACTACTAAACCCGCCATAGAAGATGCCAAAAAACCAGAACCCCTTGTTTGAAATAGGCACAATGGCACAACGCCATAGATACTAATTCAATCCTTTGTCCACTTACAATAGGTATACAAAAAGGCAATAGGGCTAGTAGTAATAAAGTTGATGCCTTTAAAGCTTTAATTAGGGCCCTGCTTTGTATTAGCATCTTATTAAAGCATTTAATTTGGATAAATCACTATTTCTTTAATTTTATAAGTTGGCTTCCATTTTACAACTAAATTCCTTATTTTATTCAACGATCCAATTTATAAAATTATCAATTTTCAAAACAAAAATTGTAGAGATGGAAATGAATATGAAAATTAATCACTTTTATGGAGAAATTTAAAGAATGATAAAAGGAAGGAAATAAGAGAATACCGCTAATGAAAAGCTTGGGGGAAGTCAGAGTCGAACTGAGACGAACCGAAGCCAAGTAAGAACAAGGAGTGAAGGGCCAGGTGAAGGCGCGGCGGGCTCGGGAAATAAAAGCCATCGGAACGGAGCCAAAAGAGTCGGAAAATTAAGGAACGGGACTCTATTAGGGTTTAAGGGTTTTTAACAGTTGAAACGAAGGGTCTGAACTAAAACCCTTTTACATGTTTAATGTATTGATTCGCTGCATGCGTGACTATAAGTGCAGGTCGGTGTAATATCCCAGCCATTGATGGAGTCAACTACCCATGTTTATGATGTATATGTTTTTTGACTTTAATGGGGATGGGCCGGGATGAATTTTTACCAACCCCGAACTCGACCCGATATTAAACCCAAATCCAAATATTAATTGTATACTCGACTCCCATCTGATTCGATCTAAGTTCAAACTTTTTTATTTGAAATTGTGATTAATTAAGCTTGAGATAATTAAGTAAAAAAATATTATATCGTAGAAGAAAAAATCAAAAAAGGAAAATGAGAGGAAGACTTAAAAAAAATAAATTAAAATGAGAGGAAAATAAACAAGCATGAAATAGAAGTAAAGGTGGTAAAATGATATTAGTTATGATAAAGTTTTAAGGATTTTTTTTAACTGAATTAATATTAAATATATATAAAGGTAATTTCGTAAATATATTGGAGCAGGGCGGGATAGTTTTACACTAAATCTTATCTTGGCTATTCTCTTAAGCTAATACGCCCCGCCCCGAACTCAATTTTTAAAAGGAAAAAAATATAACCCTATCAAGTTTGATCAGCTCAAAATCCGTCGATTTTGTGGAGGAAAAAAATAATATTTTTACCTTTAGTTTAATGGTTTTAGTTTATTTGACTTTAGATGTAATTAAATTTAATGTAACTACTGAATATCGAAATGTCTTAAACCAAAAACAAAATGATAAAATCTCAAGTAGAATCAAATCCATTCTTCACTAGATTCAAAGCTTGCAATTTGATAAATTTTTTTAAATTTATACATGAAAATTTTCATTTAATTCAATTTTAAATATGAAATTTAATATGATATAATTGTAAATATTTTTAAAAATACATATATCCATTTATTTCCTATATTTTCTAGTTTGTCTTACAATGATAACAATATCAGTGATCTAATTTATGAGAAATTATTTGGTACTCTGGTAATAGAATTTTTAGACTCCACAAATGAAGTCGGAGAGTTGACAAGTGTCATATGTCAATTTTTTAAGATATTGTGGAATAAAAACGTAAACTATTAATATACCAAATACTCGTATATTTAAATTTTAAATATATAATTAGATAAAATCAAAATTTAGATACCATATATCAGATCGTAGAGTTTAATTCCGATATTTATCCATTTAATTAATTCATTTTTTTTATATAAATATCAAATATATTAAAAATAAATCCTTGAATTTAATTAATATAGAAGGTCGAAGTACATAAAAAAAAGAGAGGATAAATTAATAATAATTCAAAAATCCAATATTTCTTTGCAAAAAATAATTATAATAAAACTCAAATTTTTACTCACGAATTTCCAACCTTCAATTTCTAATTCAATAAACCAATCCAATTTGATTGTTCTTTTTTTTTTTTATGTTAAATAATAAGTTTTCAATTTTTGTTTATTTATGAATAATCAAAAGAGTATATATATATTTTAAAAACAACTGAAAAAAAATCCATTAATCATTCAATTGAATTAAAGAAAAATATTATCGAATTTTCTTGAACTCGTTGGATGCAAAATTGCAATGCATGCATTAAAAAAAGGGTCAGCATGCAAGGCGAGTTTGATTCAGTCACTTTGGCTTTATAATGTCTACATCCTTCTTCATTCGGTATATAGTTCTAGTTTTGTACAAAAAAAAACAAAACCATTTATGGTGGATGCAACAAAAAAGAAGAAAAAAAGCGAAACGTTAAGACCAACAACACATATTAGAACCGATGTTGATGCCAGATCCTGGTATTTCGATTAAAAGTTATCCGGAAGGAGATGATCGGCATTATTCCGGTATCAGCTCTACCTTCTTCTCCAACATCAATGTTCCTTTGAAGATCGTCAGTTGAAGCTCCTTTTGGTACTTGGATAACTGAACATCAAATAAAGTTCACAATGGCTTAATTCTCTTAGTGATTTGATATTTGGTATAAAAAGATCAAAATAGACATGTTCATCATGTTAACTTGTTAACTAAACGGGTCGGGTTGGTTTTAAATTAGGTTAGGCCACTCGGGTTTTAATCGATTCTGTTTGGTTTCAAGTTCAGATCATTTCAGGTCCAAGGTACAGATTTCTGAAATCACAGCATTATGAAGTCTGGGTTATCTCAAGTTACTACTCATTTTCAAGTTTGGGTTATTTCATATCCAAACTGTTTTAGGTTTAGGTTCAGGCATGTTCATCAATGGGACGGGTTGGTTTGGTTTTACATTAGATCAACTCAGGTTGTTACTTCTCATTTTCAAGTTCATATCCAGACTATTTTAGGTTTACATTGTTTCGAGTTTGAGTTAATTTTGGGTTGGATTCAGGTTATTAACTTTATGGTCAAATCGAGGTGAGTTGAGTTTCGGTGTTCATGTTAGAGTTGGAAAGTTTATTTAAAGTCTTTTTTGTAAGGTAAAAGATTTAGATAGCACTTACTTGCTGCTCACTCATCTTTGTAAAACCAAATTTCTTCGTCCAAATCGACAAAGCTTCGTCAGCTGCCGGGAGCACCAAGTTTTTGACATTCAGGGAACTTAGTAAATTCTCAATGCAAGCAAATAATGCCTGGAAATATCCCTATAAAAAGACGAAAATAACAATTAGTTAGCTTGGTCCGACATTAGCATAGTCATGTTTTGACTAGATTGGAAGACTTAAGAACAAAACCGACGAACTGTGATAGTGTAGCGAAGTTAGGGATCTATCTTAAAGCATTTTAAGACGAAAAATAAATGCAAAAAGGAATAAACTTGACAGCAATTGCATATTCTTACTTTTCCTTGATGTTTTCTACTTGTAGCTACAATAGGGAGCTCGGCAACCTCCCGACCAAATATTCTAAGAAGGCCAGCTGATACAACGACGGACCTGCACATATGCACCATGTATAAATTCATAGGTAATAAAGTAATCAACAAGATAATAACACCTAGCAATAATGAAAGCAAGAGAGAGCAATGTACCTCACAATCAAAACCACGCAATACATTCCACCAAACTCTTGTCCTGATATATTTCTCCTACAAAGTTCAAAATCAAGATATCGTATTAACCACGAATATTAACATATATACTCCTGAGAACATGTTTTTCAAGACAAAAGAAAAAAATGGTGTAAGAATGAATACATACCCATAGACCATGACGGGAATCAAATCACGACCCGATTTTGCAACAATGGGATCAAAACATTCCTATAAAAAAGGAAGTGCAAATAATTTGAGCAAACAGGCAATTCTTACATACAGCTAAAGTAATAAAATATCTGCAGGATAATCAACAATCTAAAGGCAGCTAATATATATCATATAGGTAAATTCACAAAAAATCCCATAGAAAAAACAAATACTTTGAGACTATAATCAAATTCAGTTACAAAATTGTTCTATTTTTGCAATTCTAAAAGTTTGTATAGATGAGTTTCTTGTCATGATTGTATGCTTAAGAAATTTTCAACTGCTTTAATAAAAAACCGTAAGCTGAAATGCAAATGGAAGTATATGCAGATAGCAGCCATCCCGTAAATGTCTGTAAGTTCATCTGTATTCACTCCAAGAAAAAGTTCCTTCTATATATTGTTCAAAAGTCATAGCCACTAATGGCACTGAGCTTATCTTCAAATTACAATTTGAAAAAGTTGGGTCAACATAGATTATTCCCAACAAACACACAGTACGACTGAAAAAGCTTGGTTAAACCAACAAAAAGATCAACAAAAAGGTATAAATATCTTGAGCAACTAGGTCAACGCACTAAAAAACATTAGTTTTATATCAGGAAAAACTTACTCGAAATATTGCAGCTGCACTTGAAAGTAAAGGCAGATGCTCAGAATAACGGCTTTTTCCGCTCAGTATTCGCCATTGAACACAATCTGTGGCTCCATCAATAAGTAATCCTTTTTCTAAATACTTTCTTCTAATTATATTTGCAAATACAGTAGGAATTATCTGCACCCCACTGGAAACATAATTCTGGAGAGCCACATGAATCCTGTTGCAGTCATCGCAACAGAACCATTTATCCTCGGGAATTTCCTGTAGGGTGGAAGAAAAAGAAAAGGTAAACACTTGAATAGCATGTATATGTTAACAATTAACCTGCCAGAACATTCATTTCAGACTTACTTTCAAATCACACAGTCCACTTTCCCGCAGGCAACCAACATGGAACTCCTTCTCACACTACAAAAAATATATATATATTATACCAAAAAAAATATTGCTGGCTTGGATTGAAACTGGATGAGGAAAAAGAACATACCTGGTCACAGAGAATAACTGTTCGATCATCAAATGTGGAGCCACTAAAGTCATGACCCCTGACAAAAAAATAATTATCTCATAACAAAATTTTAGTAACACACAAAGGCTAAAATCTAAAAGCAGTGAACATATAAGAAATACACAAATAAATGGGAAATAATAAATAAAAATCAGAACCAACAAAAAATATCCAAAAATAAAATAAGAAACCATCAAGAAATTATTGGCTTATATTGATGGAGGCATAGAGGGATTTAGTCACACATTCAAGCTCATTTAAAAAATATTGGTACCAACCTGCAAACAACACAACCACCAATTTCAAACTCTGGTGATTTGACAACTCTTGTCAATCGTATCACAATTGGTCTTGCTGTGCTTGAAGCTTCCCCAGAAACAGCTTTCCTACTAGAACCATGTTCATCTGCACAATTTGGACAACGCCATTCACCTTCAGGAAGGTGCTCTAGATTCAAACAAGCTGCAAAAAGAACATTCAATAGTGTTAATGATGAAAGGAAATCTTCCACCAAAAAGAAAATTTAGCAAGAATAACGGTACCAATTTATTTTTACAACTAAGATGATGTACATTGATAACAAGAGTGTACATCCACCATTTATTTTTTAAAATAATTTGTATAAAGCTAGTTATTATAATCATTTGGCATGAAAGCACAAATGCAATAAGAGCTCCAAATGCTGACCCACATGTTAGTGTAGTAGATGAATTTATCACATGAATCATTTGATGCTGACCACTATATTAAATGTTTACAATACTAACAGTGAATGAAGTACCTCTCTAAACAAAAACATATACTAAAAAGAAACAGTTCAAAATAGAAGAAAATACAGACATGGATGAAAAGCCTGAGAGCATTCACAACAAAGAAGCAGATCTCCAGCATTTCCACATACTGCACATGTATCATCACTGGAACCAGTTGTAACACACTGCCCATTTGCTAATGACAATGCTATATCATGAAGCGTCAATCCATTAGATGTATAGATGTGGCGATACCTGTGTAAAGAAAGAAACTTATCAAAGAATTGACTTGTAACATTGTAGAGAAAGATCAAATTCTGAAAAGAACACTTACGGTTGTCTTCTGGCTGCCATTCCAGCATGTGCTTCAAACTGTGAAGGACTAAGCTGCTCACACCAAAAAATTAAAAGAAAAAACATTAAACAAAAGTCATGAACGAGAGAGGTAATCCAGCATCAAATTGATAATTGGAACCTCACCTCTCTCTCACAACAGCAACATACTATACCATTTCCCTGCTTGTAGCCCTCAAGTAACTTCTGAAAAACACATTAAGAATTTTGGTTAGTAACAATGATAGGCATAAATTATTGCAAATAAAACATGTTATTTCCCATAAAATATTGCACCTGCCCTTTGATGAAGTAGGTCAATTCTGCTCCATCTGGAAGTCCATTTGGCATAAAAAGTAACCTGTGTAAATCATTATCCCTGCCAACAGTTTAAAGAAATTCAAGGTTATATGAGGCAGATCTAAGATTTGCAAAGAGCGGGAGCACAATAGGCCATACAATACCTTTTCTTCATACCACCATCAGCAGTTTTCTTTCGCTTCATGACTGAGTTAAGCCTGCTAAAGGTAGAGCATTAGTGAAGTCAGAAATTAAAAAAATAGAAAATAAAAACCAACAACAACACAAGTCATAGCTAAACTGAAACATGACATACACATGCTAGATTCAATTCCACTAAGCACCCAGATAAAACCAACAGGGTCGAATCCTTATCCAATTTCAAAACCAAGATAATTCAATGAGATGGTCTATCAGATAAGGAAACAGAAGAAAGAAAATTTAGAAGTTGAAACATGCAAGACCACAGAAATAGGAATCACCAGAACTTGATATTTACCTTAGAGAATTAGGCAAACTAGGAGGTTTCATGTTATACATCTTCTCTGCTTGAACATTTCCGTTACTTTGCTGAAGACTAGCTGCAGAACATAACAGCATGTTAAAACATTAACAATAGTAACAGTTAAATGTGGCTCTATACTGGCAGACATAAAACCAGGTGTCCCTTTTCTCTAAGAAGGCTGGCAGTATGGCCACTAATATACCCAGAATAGTACATTTGATGCCTAACTCGTAAAATTCAACCTGCCTTGCAACACAAAAAAATTTGCAATAACGAAAAATAATCAAGTATTCTTATTGCACAACTGCAAGTTAGAGAACAAAAGAGTCTGCATTGTTTTTTTGGTGAAAAGTCTGCATTGTTTTATTTACTCTTGCATGTGCCACTTGAGTTGGCTTCCAAATCTAGGGATAGGTTGCTATGGCAGTTACATCAATTTCCCTTTGTAATTCATTCTTCCCCGTTTTCAGTTAATTTCTATCATTACACTAGATTTCCAAGTAATACTCACAAGAATTGGATGTATTGTATAAGCTACTACTTTCACATAGCAACCTATCCCAAGATTTGGAAGCCTGAGAGTCCAAATACATTTGCCTATAACAAGGGAAGCAACATCTAGCAAAATGGCAGTCCCCTAACTGAATTCCTATCTTTTTTGTTCCTCTTAGTTTCAAAGAAATTGACTGTGTATCAAATAAACTGTATCTTGAGAACCCCCCCCCCAAAAAAAAAATAATAATAAATACATAAATCTATTCACAAACTCAAAAGGACCCAATAACAGATGGTATAGGACTACAGACAACCAAGATAAACCAAATCAAAGCATGAAAATGGAAATTAGTACCTTTCCAATCCTGAAAGGACTCCTCATTTATAGATGTACCAGCTACATCTTTTATAACTTCATCCAGAATGCTGAGTGGAGCAGTCTTGAGTTCTTGAATAATACTATATATTGGCTTCCCATTCTCCAAGTATATATGATTATTAGGATGCCTAGTTTTGGCACCAGCATGCTGCTCAAACTCATAGGCACTTACTACCTATTCACACCCCAGACAAACCATTCAGCTAAAACAATACATCCTATGAACTAAGCACTTGCAGAAAATTTGACAGTAATAATTAGAACAGTTGTATTACTTACTTTGGAGAATTTACAAAATGAGCATCCACACAAATAGCCACCCGCATGAATAATTCCATCCAGAACTCTCTAACAACCATGAGGAAAAATTGTAAAAACGTTAAAAAACAAGTCAAAGCTAACAAAAAGGAAATTAACCTTAGTTAGATGGAGAAAAACCAATTTACCTCCGTCGAGATTGAAATATACTTCACTCGGGCTCCATCAAGAATACCAGTTCCTAACAACTTTTTAACATTTGTAGGGTAGTTACTGGGAACAACCTTCTTAGACATTTTCAATTCCAAATTGGGAGCACAAGAATATCGACTACTCCATTCGACTGAACTAGTCCCATAAATATTTTCCATATTCATACATTCCCCACCAACTGAATACGAAGTTTCATTATCATAGTCCTCCTTCCTTTTGCTGAACTTAAACGTAATTTTCCTAATCCCTGATGAACTCAAATGCTTTGGAATTTCCAATGTAACATGGGAACTCAACATAGCCCCCGAAGTATCACACATTTGAGAACTATCACTCAGACTCTCATCGAAACTCGAATTCCTGGAACAAACAGAGGTAACTTCACCACTACCGGCATGATTCCTACTGCTTATGTCATGGAAACTAGACGTGTTTTCTTTAGGAGAAACAATTGGGTTCGAAACCTCCGATCGAATATCTTCATTGGAAACTTCTTTCGCTTGTTTCTTGTTAGGAGATGCTTCCGGTTCAGATTCCGGTTCAAGACATTCACGGTCTCGCTTCAATTCAGGTTTCGCTCCATTTCCGTTCTCCGTAATCTCCTCCGTTGAGATTCTCAAACAAACTGCTTCTTCCTCCATTCAACAACGAATTCGTTCTCCAAGTTCCGATAATTACAGCATTCATAAGAGGAAAACCCGAAAAAAGAAACAAACCTTAGATTTCACTGCTCGTATACTGAAAACTCGAATCCAAATTCGAATTCAAGAATAGCGAAAAAAAGAACTAACTGCAAAACAAACAAACAAACAAAAAGAAAATTTCAATTCAATCCAAATAACCGCTTAACCGTTATTTAATTTTAAAACATAACACTGCCAACCAAGAAATATCAACCCAAAAAATAATAATAATAATAATAACTACCTATACAAAGCCAAAAAAATCAACGAAAATTTGCAGAAATTGGATCCAAATCACATAGAAACCTATAACAAATCGAAGAATAAACCATGCAGGAAGATTGAAAAAGCCAGATTTAAATCTCGTGGATCTGAGATTCGTGGAAAGTTGATGAAAAGGAAAAAAAAAATTAAGGTTCGAATTAAAAATTAAACAAAGCGCGAAAGATTTGGGTTAGGGTTTTTGATTGTTTATGTGAAAGGAGAAAAAAAGGAAAAAATGAAAACAGAGAGAGAAGGGCGGCAACAAACAAGAAGAGAAAAAAGCTTTGTTCGCGGTCCAGATTTAACTTTTTCAAGAAACAAAAAACAAGATAGAGAGAGAAAATAAATCTAATTCAAATATATTCAGTAGTTAATATTTTATTTTAAAGGTTAAATTCTGACGATAGTCTCTGTACTTATCGATTTTTGCTTATTTAGTCCTTATACTTTTGATTTGCTTAAAATTGGACCCTGTACTTTTTGATTTACTCATTTTCACTCCCTCCTTAAGTTTTTTCATTAACTTTGTCAAAAAAAAGTTAGGTACAATTACAAATTTAACCCTTTAATCGTTACAATTTTTATCAATTTAACCCCTATTCTTTTTCTTTTTTTTTTATTTGCTTTAATAATTAAAGAAATTATAATTTTTTCCCATATGTGCCAACGAATTAAAGATAGGAAAAAAAAACCCAAAACTTGTAATTCTCGTTTAGCAACAATAAATACGGTATATATTAGGTAATTTACGTTATAAATCATTAAATAACCTCGACTTTCAAATAAAACATAATTTTTTATTTAATTAAATTGCGTCATTTAATTTTAATTATTAACAACTTTAAGTCACTCACAATAACATTCTTAATTTATTTTAATGAAATAATTGAATCTACGTTCCTACTAAATTTGTTCATAGGCCGCGACTGAAGGCTTGCCCGAAAATGGGTTTTGGCAAAAAATAAGATCCGTTTAGAAAAAGAGCCTAGTCTCGAGCAAAGGTTTTTTTAGTCTGGACCTGTCCCGTCCCAACCCGAATTTGTAAAAAAATTTGTTGTTTTGCTGTTGTTTACCCACTGTTTTGCTACCATTTAACTATTATGTTGTTACTATTTTGTTGTTATTGTTTGGACATTATATAAATCTTATTTTGTTGTTAATTTTGTTACTATTTTAGAAGCATTTACTTGTTAAATTGTACCTATCTTAGTGTTATTTAAGTATAAATACTTTTTAAATTTATTTTATATTTATTGAGAAACATTTATTTTAATACTTTTAGTGTTTTTTAATGTATTATATTTTTAAAATTTTTTATATAAAAAAATTTAATACTGGCGAGCCGAGTTTAGCTCAAGTTTTAGCATTTTTTATTCGGGTCAGGATTGGACAAAAATTTAGACCCATTTTATAGGTAGGACCCAGACCTATAAATCGAGCCTAGAATTTTCTAGGGCCCGACCCATGAACAACTCTATTCCTACTTTGCGTATTTTTAACATGTCAATAAATTAATACTTAATTAGAATTTTAAATATTTTTTAGGTTTATTTTTCAAAGTTCGATTATGTGACAAAATAGATTTTTTTTCTTAGTATCCACAATAATATTAGAATAAAAATTATATTATCATTAGAGATTAATTTTAGATTAATATTAAATTAGATGAAAAGGATATTTTGAAATACATACACATTCTTTTATTGAAAATAGTTTTACATTTTCACGTTCAACTAATAATAAAATTACATGTCAACAGTTAGTGCAGTTCAAATCGAATTGAACTGATTAGTTATATTTGTTGAACTAGAAATCGATTGGTCAAATGGTTAAACCATTTTCATATAATCGAGCATAAGTGAAGCCATTAAAAACCATTGACCAGAATAAAAAAATAAAAATTTGAGTACAAAATTGATTTTATCCGATTTTGATATGTTTTGAATTTCCTTTTTTGTTAATTAATTTAGCTATAATAATTAAATTTTTCGATTTTCTGATCCAATCCGATTTAATTTTTTTTTTCTTTTTAAGTTCAATGAACTAGTTTTGATAGGTTGGATGATAGCTTAAAATTTTAACTTTGTTATGCATATTTACATTACTATTATTATTTATTTTTTTAAATTGATAATCTAACTGATTCGACTTTAATGCTAGTAGTATTATCGACTTAAATCTGCTAACAACATTACAAAGTAAATAAAAAAAAAACTATGTCAAAATAAAATAGAAAAATTAAATATTAGCATAGTAAAGGGGCTAAAATCAAAATTAGACCGAAAATTTTAAAGGAAAGTTGAGATTGTTGCTTAGGATGTTTTGGAAGGAACTAGAAGACAAGTGGATGTATAGTGGGACCTACAGATAAAGTGACCTGTAAAAGGAAACCACGTGGAAGAACACGAGATGTGACGTGGGAAGAGAGACAACTTTGGATAATGTGTCCTTTAAAAGACACGTGTCCATAAAATTACATTTAGGGTAAATTCTACCTAATGTCACTAATTTATTGATAAATTTACGTATTGGTCACTCAACTTTAAAAAGTCACAAAATAGTCATTAAATTATTTAAAAGTTTTCATTTAAATCACTGGACCATCAATTTTTTTTTAAATTTTGACTAGAAAGCTCCAAATGATAATTTGACGATCGGTAAGTATAGGGGTATTCACAATTTGATTAAAACTAAATTAACCGATTAAACTGATCTAATTTGATTATTCAACTGATGGCTGAATTCAGTTCGGTTGGAGATCAGTTAATAATTTTTTTGGAATTTTGATTATCGGTTAATTCAATTCAAAATCAGATAATTAACCGAATTAACCAATTAATTGAAATATTTGTTGTTTTCAAGACGTATTTAGTGTTCGGTTGTTAACTTTCAAGACTTATGTAGTGTTTTTAATGTCTTACTTGTTGTTTTCACCTCCATTTAAAGTTTTTTTTAACTATTAAATAAAATAAAATGAACATCAGTAATGTATTTTTTTATATGTTTTATACTTAATTTAACCAAAAGACAAAAACATATAAATTTCGGTTAATGTATTTGAAAAAAACTTCGATTTGGTTAATAGTTAAAGATTTTTACATTTCAGGTAATATGATAAATAGTAATTTGGTTTGGGTAATAACCGAACTGACCGTTTAAATACTCCTAGTGCGGATCAATTGCCATTTAGTAGTAGAAGAATATATCTTAAATCCAAGTCGAAGAGAAGGTGAAGGAAAGCTTTCAATTGGTCCAAACTGTGAGAAAGAATACCATACAATAGCGATTTAACAAACTAATGATTAAATGAAAACTTTTGAATAGTTTAAAGACCACTCCATAATTTTTTAAAGTTAAGTGGTCAAAATGTAAACTTTTTAATAGCCTAATGATCTTAAGTGTAATTTACCCTTATTTTTATTTCAAATATTATTATTGTTGCTGTTGTTTGGTGTTGGGCCTAAAGGAAATCAAGCACTCTTTTTAAACTCAAATTTTAGTTCTGGGCTTTTTGGTGAATATTTCACACTAATATATTATGGGTTTTTATTTTCTAAAAAAAATTATTTAAAGATTTTATATCTAAAAAAATATTTTACACTAATAATTTTATACATTTTATAACTAAGTCTAATTACTAATATTCTTATATATTATTTATTTGAATTAAATTACAAAATATTTATTCAAATATAATTTAATACGAACAGATTGAATAGTTCAAACTCTGAAAAGATCTTATTATCATTCAATGAGTAATTATATTTATTTTTGTAATTTTTTATAAATTTTAAACGATATTTATTTTTAAAAAATTTTAAATATTTTTAAATTTATTCATAAATTTTTTATTTTTAAGATTTTTTTAATGCATTTTTAAAGAGTATTTATCAAATTGATAAAAAAAATTATAAATGTTGATAGTTAAAAAAAAAAGGGTAAATTTTGACAAAAATCAATAAAAAGAACCAATATTTTTAAATTAAAAAAAGTAAAGTGACTAAATTTTAAATTTCAAAATAGCATAGTGACCCCTAGCATGTTTAAACATAAATAATAGTAATTAAGAAGGTCAAGTTTTGGGTTTAGTCCTTGTAATATATATGTAAGTTGTGGATTTTGTCCATGTCCTCTAATTTGATCAATTTTAGTTCTTGTAGTTTTCGATTCTTGAAAGTTCTATATCGATCGAAACAATAGCCATTGTATCCATTAACTAAAATGACGTGGATTTTTTTGTGAGTATTATGTGAAAATACTAAATTGATCTCCCACAAGGTTTATGATTATACATATATATTTTAAAGGATTTAACATTTTTTTCATTTTTAGGGGCTAAAGAGTATTTTAACTACGTATTAATTATAATTTAATCAATCCTTAAGTGGCTGCATAGCAATTTTTTCATTTTTGAAAGACTATCCTGCCTACCCCCTTTAAATTCACTCGTGTTCCAATCTCAAGGTTAGGGTAAAAAAAATCCAGTAAGATGCATCAGTACGTACCTAATGGAGTTTCCGATCGATGGAGGGAAAATTCTCGACAATCCTCGTAAGATTTTATCATGTGATAAAATCCAAAGTATCATTTAAATACTAATAACGAGAGATCTTATATGAAAAAAAAAAACGATTTTCTTTTTTATTACTAAGAGTTTAGTAGACTACAACACCCTCTATCTTATTAACCTCTTCAAATTTTTTGAAAGCACTCCCAAAGTTTTTGGAAATTCTAATTAAACCTTCTAAAACTTTTAAAAATATTAATTAGATCTCTTCGTTTTTAAAAAATTTTAATTAGACCCTTAAATTTTGAAAATTTTTATTAAACCCCTAAAAGTTTTTGAGAATTTTAGTTAAACCCCAAAATTAGTGGACCCTTAAACCCCCCAAAGGAAAACGCACATGCAAAGCATGAAGATGAAAAACGTTTATGGTAGTGAATTCTAGTAAAATATATCATAAACTTCAATTAATGTAGAAAACTACTTTTAACTTTATATGGCATCTTCATAGTTACAATTTATTACTCTAAAAGGAATAAAATTCATATTTGGTAATTTGTCCACGTGTACATCTCCGTATTCGTTAAATACATTAATTATTATGATGCGATTTTTTAAAGTATTATATGAAAATAAGAAGTAAACATTATACATACGATAATATATTTGTCATATATGTAAAATTGAACTTTTATGATGACAATATAAAACGATCGCAAAGCAATAAGAAAGAAAAATAAAATACACAGTTTTTACGTGGAAACCCTTTTGGGAAAAAAAATCACGGGCAGATGAGAAGAAAAATCACTAATGTTGAAAATTGAATAATACAAGAGGAGTTTTGACTACATCTATTTAAAAGTTGAAAAATCTTATTCTAATTAAAGTCAAATAGAGGAAGTGTAGTGAGATCCCTTAGTTTTACCACTGCATTATTTCTTTAACGGGAATTCGAGTCACACAACTTTAACAATATCCGATTTTGAAAATAACATAATTTAATTAAGGAATTTAACTGTTACAGTTTGAGTCAAGATTGAAAATTTAAATTTCAAAAAGTACAATAAAATGACCAAATTAAAGTACAAGAACTAAATCTACACACATGGGCTAATATCGTAATTTGACCTTTTATTTTGCTATGTCAATCTCATTATAAATACTAAGGGAGTTGTTCACATTTGAGTCATAGTACAAGAAGTTAAGTTCTCTTCCAATTTCATTACTCAATTCGATTCAATTGTTCTCAAAATGTCTCAAACACCGAATCGTGACCAAAGGTGGCTCTCGCAGTTTATTTTCGGGGCCTTTGATGACATGCCGATTCTTGTATTCTATGATATGATGGAGATTCACAAGCCTAGACCATCTGGCGAAGAACGAACTTCCAAGGTCACATGTGTCTCACCTCTTCTAACTGCACCTTCGGCACCGGCACTGACACCGACACCAAAGGGGGCTTCCGAAAATGTGGCCAAAGAGGACGAGAAATGAGAAAATGCTAAAGCTTGAAACTAGTGTTGTTTGCTTGTTTGGTTTATGTTATGTTTAGGTTCAAGGCTTTGAAAAAAAGGAAGCTATGATCTTCATTTTAAGCCTTCGTTGTCTTGTCTCTGCGTGTGTGTGTGTGTTTTTTTGATTGATTACATTTTAAGTTAGTGAAAGGACCAAGATGTTTAAATTAAAAAAGTAGAGTGACCAAATGTCTCAAAATTAAAGTATAGGGATTAAATTTTAAATTTCAAAATAGCACAACAACCCCTGGTATGTTTAAACTTAAATAGTACTTAATAAGAAGGTGAAGTTCATATATTAGTCCTTATATTATATGTAAGTGTTGGGTTTTGTCCATTAACTCTAATTTGATCAATTTTAGTTCTTATAGTTTCTGAATTTTTAAATTTTAATATGGACAAAAACAATAACCGTTGAATCCATGACATGAATTTTTTGCGAGTATTATGCAGAAACAACAAGCTGATTTCACTTGAGATTTTGGAAATTGCACAATATAACTTAACAAATTTAATTGCTACAATTTGACGAGGATTGAAAATTCAAATTTTGAAAAATATATGGACTAAAAATGACCAAATAGAGTACAAAAACTATATTTATAGTAAATCAAAATAAAAATTTAAAAACATTTTAAAACTAATTAATGGTTACATTATTTTTTAAAAGGACTTAACATGTAATTTTTTTTTTAAATTTTGGAGGGGCCATAGTGCATTTTAGCATTATATTAAGGGGTTACATAGCAGCTTTTCCATTTTTTGAGGGACCAAGACTCCTATCTGCCCCTTTAAATTTGCCTTTGCCCTTATCTTGAGGTTAGGGTAAAAAGTTGATAGGCTGTCGAGACCTACAAAAAATAAAAACCTGCTTGAAAATATAAATTAATAGATAGCAACAAGTAATGTCATATCCACAAAGATCAATAATATTATTATTCATTAAACAAAAACAAAAAAAGTAAATAAAAAAGGGGTTTTTTGTAAAAGTAAAAATTAAAATTAATTTAAAAAATAAATTTAAATTGAAAACTCAAATTGAAGGAAGCAATAATTAAAAAATTTAGAAAAACCGGCGGGAAAAAGCCCTAGCCAAAGGTAAATCTACATTTGATTTATGAATTTAATTATCGACACAAATATAACTTCAACGCATTTAATAAATTAGTTCTACTTGTTGACTTAAACCCATCTTTCATTATATGTTTGGTAATTAAGAGGTAACTCGTTTGAAATTACTTCCCTAACCCATAAATAACCTCGCTACTCAACGCCTATGAGTCAATTCATTGGCAACATTAACGAACAAACTCACTTCAACGGGGTTCATTTAAGCTAGATCACACATTCACACCACACAAACATAAATTACAACATAAACAAGATACACAGTTTGTCACTAGTATTAGAATAAATTAAACAATTACAAATTTAGACATCCTAATTGACTTAGTAACCATTCTAAGCAATTGAACACTGACCACATATTCAATAAACTTGAGCAGCTGTAATTAAGACAAAAGATGCATGAATACCAAATAACAAAGAAAAATTAAAGCGAAAATAAGTGTTACGAAATTATTAAATCAAACTTCGATAAAACTATAACACCCCTTACCGGAGTAAAGGATGCCACATTTTCGAGTCAACCACTTCACCGAAGTTTAAATTATTCATTCATGTTCCACTCATCATCCATCGTATACTCTTAAGGCTTAAGGGTGTAAAAAGCCCTTGAACTTTTTCAAGAAAAACAATTAAGCCCTTACTTTTTTTTTTTTTTTTTGCATTCAATTGGGTATTTGAATTGTCAAAATACATCATAAGGCCCTTTGAACTCAATTGGGTAAAAAACCTAGTAAGATGCATCAGAATGTACCTAATGGAGTTTCCGATCGATGGAGGAAAAATTCCCGATAATCCTCGTAAGATTTTATCACGTGGAGTCCAAAGTAACCTTTAGATATTAATAAAGAGAGATCTTATATGGAAAAAAAAAGCGCTTTTTTCTATTACTGAGAGTTTAGTAGACCACACCACCTTATCGTATCAAGCTCTTCAAATTTTTTAAAAGTCCTTCTAAGTTTTTGGAAATTCTTATTAAACCTTCAAAAACTTTTGAAAATTTTAATTAGACTTCTCAAAAAAATTTAAACTTTTAATTAGACCCTCAAAATTCAAAAATTCTCATTAAGCCCTTTAAAAATTTTGAAAATTTTAGTTAAACCACAAAAATTAGTGACCCTTAAACCAAAAAAAACCGCATATACAAAGGATGAAGATGCAAAACGTTTGTAATTAATTTAGAAAACTAATTAACTTTATATGGCATCTTTATAATTACAATTTATTTCTCTAAAAGGAAAAAAAATTCATATTTGGTAATTTGTCTGTGAAAATCTACAAATTAACAATATATTAAGTGATGTTATTAATAAAAAAGTTTAATTACTTATATTTATTTTTAAAGCTTTTCAGTGAAGTATTTTATCGTACGATATGGTAGCCGTTAAATCCATTAATAAAGATGACGTGACCTTTTTTTTTGCAAGTATTATGTGAAAATTACAAGATTACGTGAAAAATATTCATATGATAATATGTTTGCTACATACGATTTTGTAAATAACATAATTTAATTAACGAATTTAACCGATAAAGTTTGAGTAAGAACTAAAATTTGAAAATTTGAAAAAATATAAAAATTAAAAACATGGACAAATCTATGGGGGTAGGTAGAGGTCCATTGACCCTAACTCCCCCAAATGAAAAATTGTCTATTTAGTCCTAATATAAATGATAATATCATAAATTAATGTATGGTAAAATTTAACTTTGTCCCCCTTAAAATGAAAAATTTTTATTTTTTTAGTATAGTATAGGAGCTAGATTCATAACTTCTATATAATATGGGGACTAATATAAAAAATTTACCTTTATTTTTCTATGTTAATCTCTTTATAAGTACTAACCTAGTTGTTAACGTTTGAGTCATAGCACAAGAAGATAAAAGAAAGCTCCATTGCCTTATAATTTTCTCTTCTCTTCCAATTTCATTGCTCAATTGCTCTCAAAATGTCTGAAACACCCAATCGTCATCGAAGGAGCTCCTCTGAAACACCCAATCGTGTCCAAAGGAGGCCCTCGCAGATTGTTTTTGGGTCATTTCCTGACATGCCAGCTGACGTATTCTATGATTCAACATTCGACGAAGCACCACCTTCCAAGGTGGCCCGTGTCTCACCTCGTCCACCTGCACCTTCAGCACCGGCAGGGGCTTCTGAAAATGTGGCCAAAGATGATGAGAAATCAAACAAGTTTGTTTTTGGGTCATTTGGTGACATGTCAGGTCACGTATTCTATCATTCAACATTCAACCAAGCATCACCTTCCAAAGTGGCCCGTGTCTCACCTCCTCCACTTGCACCTCCAGCACCGGCAGAGGCTTTTGAAAATGTGGCCAAAGATGATGAGAAACCAAAAAATGCTAAAGCTTGAAATCAATGTTGTTTGCTTGTTTGGTTTATGTTTTTGTTTAGTGTTTTATTTTATGTAATCACAGGTGTCTTCATCCGTTTTACAGTTTAAGCATAATCTTGTTTAAATTAGGGATGATATTCACTATGTTATGTTTGAACTTTAAGGCTTTAAAAAAGCGAAACTTTGTTTTTTATTTTGCTAATAAAAATCCTTTAAGTAATAATTTTATCAAATAAAATTTTAATATTCAAATATTTATCTTAGTTTTAATTTGTGGAAGAATTAAATTTGAGTTGGATTAATTAAATAAAAATTCATTTAGGCCCTAATTTAATTTGATTGATTCATAAATAATTTTAATAAGATACGTCAATCGATTAGATTAATATGTTATTCACTATTCCGACAAATTTGATTTGGGAAAACACCATGCTTAAATTTAATTTAATCGACTCATAAATAATTTTAATAAGATACGCCGATCGATTAGATTAATCATACTATCTAACATTCCGACAAATTTAATTTTAACTAGATCAAATAAAAAAAATACTTGAATTCAAATTTAACTCGATTAATTCATAAACATTTTTAATTTGGCTGAAAAAAAATCATAAAAAATTGTATATATTTCTTTAAAAAATTTGGGAAATAAAATGCTTAATTACTTTTAAAAAATTCTTGATAAAATAATTTCAATTTTATAAATACAAAAATTGTATATTAATAGTTAAATAATAAAAAAATTATTACAATTTTAATCAGTGTGATTTTTCATACTAAATAATTAATTCATTGTTTTTTATTATATTCAATAATAGAACTATTTATAAATAAAAAACCATTTAATAGTTAAATAATTTTAAAATAAAGCCTATAAAATACTAACAAGGTGGAACCTTAAACCCAAGAACCCTTTTTTTGGTAGTAAAAGATATTATAGTAGGAAAGTACTTGAACTTATATGGTATATTATTTGGTGTATTATTTACCATATAAGTTTAGTGGTAAAAGTATTATGTTGTAGATATAAGAGTTTCGGTTTAATCTCGAGTAACCCCTTTCTCTTCCTCCAATTATAAAATAAAAACACTAATGTGTCATATTTGAATATTGTCACTTCCCCAATTTCTGGGTTCATGGCTATCCTTTACAAAAATGTCATATTCGATATATTGCCAATCTGTAAATCTATACAATTATCTATTAACAAGTGTTGGGTGCACTGGTGAAGCACATTGCACTCCCAAAAAAGAATACGAGTTTGGATATTGGAGACAACATTGTTGGGAGAGACAGTTATGAACCCCGAGTATAGATCATAAAACGGATATGAAGGATATAAAAAAACTTAATTATCAATATTTATTTTTCAAATTGAGGTGTCGTTATGGTCCATGAAAGATAAGAAAAAAGTTTAATTATCTGTGGGACCTAAAAAATACAGTGGTTAAACAAAGATGTCATAAACGTGTAATTACAAACAATTACACTCAAATCCATTTTTTTTTTTTAGATTTTCAAACATGCCCATAATGATATATTTCGCAAGTAATTCTATATTAAATCCAAAATGATACAAACCCCTTGTTGATGTAACTTCCCCTCGTGTATTAAAAACGAACTTGTATTTGTGTGTGGCTTATTTTGGTATATGTAAATTCCAAGGGTGAAGCTGGATTTTTTTTTGGAGGGCAAAAATATAATTTTACTATTTTATTAGCTAATATCTTTATAATTTTTAAAAGAATAAATTAAAATTTTACACAATTTAAAGAGAAAATTTGTAATTTTTCAATTTTGGGGACCAGAGCCCTACTTACCCTCCTGCCACCATGGTTAATTTCCCTGTAGATACCAATGGAGTTGTTTTACATTTGTGTTATATACTACAAGAAAATATCAAAATCTCTTTTGCTTTTCCTTTTCTTCTTCTTTCTGCTCTTAAGATGTCTCCAAGACTCAATTGTCACCAAATGAAGCCCTCGTAGTTTGTTTTTGGGTTTTTAGATAACAACTTGGCTCTTGTACCCTACAACGCGATGAAGATTAGCAAACCTTCACCATCACCCAAGCACCACCATCCAAAGCGACCTACTTCCCAACTCCTCTTGTGGCTCATGCATTGATGGGGGCGTTCGAAAATGTGGTGGCGGCCAAAGACGACAAGGAAACCAAAAATACTAAAGCTTGAAGAAGTAGTGTTTGCTTGTTTGGTTTATGTTACGTTTAAGCTTTCTTTCATCAAAGAAAACGAAGCTTGTCCTTCCGTTTTGATAATAAAATCCTTAAATTATTATCAATAAAAATTTCAATTATTCAAAGATTGATGTTTACTTCTCGTGCTTTATTACATGTTAAGCCCTCGTTGTTTTGTCTTAGTTTTTTAATTTAGCACATGTAACATCTCTCGTCTCTCTCAATTTCGATATTAAGCAAATTGGTCCTTCCCAAAAACATTGGTAAAAATCTCTAGTCTCTCATTTTCAATTACAAAAGTGAGCAACTAAGGATAATTAACCACAACGTTAATGTTTTTCATCAAATTTACATAAATTTGACTGGTATAATAACAAATTTAGCTCTGATAATGTACACATTCTAACAATTTGGTCATTAGTTAACAAATTTAGCTCGCAATATTTTTGTAAATGTATAAATGTTGAGGCTAAATTTGTTAATATTTTTTTTAGAATTAAGAGCAAATTAACAAAATATGTAAACATCCTGGGCTAAATTTGTTATTATACCAATAAAAATTATACATAATTCACGAAATACATTAATGCTGTGATAAATTGTCCAAAATTGCTCACATAAAAAAATGACAAGGATTAAATTGCTCAAATTTTTTAGAGGGACTAATTTGCTCAATTTCAAAATTGAAAGAAATTAAAGAGATATTATATTGTAAAAAGTCATTCAGACATTATTAACTCGATCGGTCCATAAATAGTTTTATTTAGATTATTTCTTTAATCTATACTAGATACCGTTATATTGACTCAATATATTCCATTTGAATTTATTCGAAACAAAAGAATATATTTAGACTCGAATTTAATTCGGTCGATGCATAAACAATTTTGTTTAAAATTACTTTTTTGACTTAAATATTTTCCCCTATTTTGTTTGTATTTTAATAGATGCGTCGATCGATTGGATTAATCATACTATCTAACATGTCAACAAATTTAGTTTAAACCGTTGAGAATTCGGTTTCGATATATTAGATTTATTTATAGATTAAGTTGATGATTCAATCCGATAATTTCAACAAATTTAATTGGTTTAAATAGAAAATATTTAGTCTTGAATTTAGTTCGATATATTGTAAATACTTTTATTTAGTTTGATAGAAAAAAAAAACTAATTCCTATCAATACTAAAAAAGATAATTGCATCAAATATCTTCAAATTATAACCCTCATTTTAAATTGGCCCTTAAACTTTAAAACATTCTAATTACATGCAAAAACTATTGATGTTATAAATAAAGTCATTCTATTATTAGAATATCGTTAAATAAGACGTCAGATCATATGTGACAATTTTTTAACAATCTCATTATATATTCTAATTCATATATGCTCTTTTTGACACAATACTTAGAATTATCTATAGTCCCTCCCAACATTTAAATAGGAGGATAATGCGCTTCAGCTTACTCAAACTCACGTCCTCCTGCTTTGACAATAATGCCCATGCCAATATTATTTTTAGTTTCTAATTTTAAAAGTTACGCCACAACATTTTACTTTTCTTTAAAAATTTTATTTTAAATTATGTCACATACAATTTTACATGTCATTTAATGGTTTAATAATGAAAATATTTTATTAATATAACGTCAATAGTTTAAAGATGTAATTAAAATATTTAAAATTTAGAGATCAATTTAGAACGAGGGTAATTATCTCTTCTAAAAGAATAGACCCTTAAACCAAAAACCATTAATAATAATAAAAATGCACACACTAAGCATGAAGATGAAAAACCTTTTTTTGGTAGTGGTCATCAAATATCTAGTAAAAAATAGCGATAAATTTTGAAATTATACATAAACTTTGATTTAATGCGTAATTGTATACGTGAACTATAATTTGGTACAATTATATACGTGAAACTCTAATTGTGGTTCAAATGTATACTTGAAACTTTAATTTTGATTTAATCATACACATTTAAAGAGATAAATACATCAATTTATTTTTATATTGGACAAATATAAGTATTTATGTATGCAACATATAAACATAAAATGATGTTATATCAATAATTGTGTTAATAATTTACAAGAATTGGATCAAATCGAAATTTCGTGTATAAAATTGCACAAAATCAAAGTTAGTGTATACAATTTCACATTAAGCCATAGTTCATGTATAGTTTTGGAATTTATCCCTAAAAAATATTGTAAACTTTAATTTATAGTAGAAAACCACTTAACTTTATATGGTATCTTTATAATTACAATTTTGTTTTTTACTCTAAAATGAATAAAACTCATATTTGGTGTACTGTTTTTGGTATAACTAATTTGTCTTCATGTCCATGTTATAATCTAAGGAGATTTGTTTTTTAGGGTTAGAAGTGTAATTTTACATTATTAATTTGTAATTTTGTATATTTTAAAGGGTAAAACATGTAATTTTTCAAATTTAAGAGCTAGGGCCCCTACCTACCCCTCCCGCCACCTTGGTTAATTTGCCTATAAATACCAATGGAGTTGTTTTACATTTGTGTTATGTATTGCAAGAAAATATCAAAATCTCCTTTGCTTTTTCTTCTCTTCTTGTCTTTCTTCTCAAGATGTCTGCACGACGCAATCGTCACCAAAGGAAGCCCTCACAGTTTGTTTTTGGGTATTCCGACAATAACTTGGCTCTCGAATCCTACAACGCAACGGAGATTAACAACTCCTCACCTTCCACCCAAGCACCGCCATCCAAGGTGGCCCGTGTCCCAACTCCTCCTCCGCCTGCAGCTTCGACACCAGTTGGGGCGACCAAAAATGTGGCGGTGGAGACCAAAGACGATGAGGAAACCAAAAATGCTAAAGCTTGAAGTAGTGTTGTTTGATTGTTTGGTTTATGTTATGTTTAAGCTTTCATGCATAAAAGAAAATGAAGTTTACCCTTCATTTTGATAATAAAATCCTTAAATAATTATCAATAAAATTTTCAATTATTCAAAGATTGATCTTTGCCCCTCGTTGTTTTGTCTTAAATTTTTAATTTAGTACATGTAATAAATATATATACTCGACTCGAATTTAATTCAACCAATTTATCTATAAGTTAGGTTGATAATCCAATCCGATAATTTCAATTAGAATTGATTTTTTTTTTTAAAGAAGAAGAAGAAGAATTAGACTTAAATTTAATTCGATCCGTAATTTTTTCAAATCAAATTGTCTACTTTTTCTGGGTACATATTAGTTAGGTATGAGTATATGATTCAGAAAATTAGATTAAATAAAAAGTCATTTAGACGTTATTAATTTGATCGATCCATAGATACAGTTATAGATTCGATTAATCATTTGGCTCGACATATTCCATTTGAATTAATTCAAGACTCAAATTTAATTTCATGGATTCATAAACAATTTTATTTAAAATCATTCTGTTCACCTAAATTTTCTCTTCCTTTTTTTCCCCTATGTTGTCTATATTTTAATAGAGACATCGTTCAATTGGATTAATCATGCCATCTAACATGCCGACAAATTTGTTTTAAATTGGATCAAATAAATAAATTATTTGTATTCAAATTTAACTCATCGATTCATATACAATTTTACTCATCTATATTTTCTTTTAATAAGATACGCCGATCGATTGGATTAATCATGTTATACAATCTTCCGACAAATTTAATTTAAGCCAGACCAAATAAAAGAATATATATATTCAAATTTAACTCAATCTTCTATAAAAAAAAATTATTTTGGGTGAATAAATCCACCTAATTTCCCAATTTTTTTTCATATTTGTGTATATAATCCATGAATAAATTTGGGTAATAATATGCTTAAATATTAAATATACAAAAACTTCACTTTTGATAAAATAATCACAATTTCAAGCTGTGTGAATATTAAAAAATTTATATTATCATTTTTCAAAGTATTTATCGAAGCAAGCACATTAATTAATCTTTCGCATTCTGTAAGCTTATTAAGAGAGTAAATGTTAATCACGAATTTTAAAATTACTCTATAATTTTTCAAATATTTATATTTCGTATGTAATTATTAGTTGAATTATAAAATCTCATTTATAAATAAATAATGCTTTTAAAGTTACATAGTAATAATTACATAGCATATTAAGAAAAATAAAAAAAATTTAATGGACAACTAGGATTTACTAAAATAAAGAAGGTAAATAAAGGTGACAAGTCATAGCAACTTTATTTCTGAATTTAATATATTGTTTTTTTTTTTTTTGCATATTATATATGGCATGAAATTTATGATAATTATATTGTAATTAATTACTTGCCTTTTCTGTATTTTATATAACTGTTGGGTAAATTTGGGTTTTGAAAAAAAAATATGTAGTATTTTAAAAATTTTAAATCACGAGAATTATGTGAAATGGTAAGGGTTTTTCTTGCTTTAACCAGTCGTTGAGGGTCCGATTCTCGCCCTGGGTATGGAACAGTTTTAAAACTTGTAGTCGACATCTATCTCTTTAATGGGCCTGCAAAATTAGGAGCATTAGTTACTGGGCTCGCTCTAGTAAATACTTTGAGAAAAAAAATTTAAGGGTAAATTATATTATTAGTCATCTGACTATTAGCTTGATTTCAATTTTTCCATTAATGTTTTAGATTGTTTCTATTTTGGTCACTCTCTGTTAAATAATTAACAAGAATGATGGTATGATCTTTTTCTAATTGGTATAATAACACATTTAGTCCTCAATACATACATATTCTATTAATTTGATCATAATTTTAAATAACTCAATAAATTTAACTCTTTATATAACATCTTACACGATAATAGATTTTGGGTTTGTAGATTTTGAGATAGAAGGATTTTCGAAGAATTTCTTAGAATAAAACTTTTGGGGCTTAGGATTACGTATAAAGGTGAAGAGGCATGAGTATTGAGGTCATGCTATATCACGTTAAACTTGAATTATGTATAAGATTCGCGAGAGTCTGATATAAAATTTAATAAATCAAGACCTATCAAATCAGATCATCAAGAACAAAGTTAGTTGCAGAAGTATATTCGAATCTATCAATATCTTGAAATCTTCGAATCTTATTATTTTGATATTCCAAATTAACACACAAATGATTGAGAGAATGTAGCTCTCTCTTTTCTGAGGATAGGATTTTAGAAAAGTTACATATATGTAATTTGGGGATCATAATCCTAACATATAATTTTTGCACATTAATCTTAATTTCTAATTAGCCCATCATCAGTTAGAAAATAGCTACTAGAGTATTTACACATATTTGGCTCATATTTTATTTAATAACTGAAGCTCAATAAGCCTTAACTAAATTAGGTCACTTTTAATTTGCGTTAATATTTTATGATAGTAAATAATAACATGTAATTATTCTTATTATATATATGCGGTGTCTATATTTTTCAACATACAGATATATATATATATATATATATATACACTAATTACCCTATAATTACATGTCATTATATAACCTTATGGCCTCAAAACTTTACTATCATATCCAAAAGATATTCCAAAAAATCTCGTCCATTAATTATGTCAACATGGAACCAATGCGACTTTCATTACATATATCATGACTAAATCCATCCTTAACCGGATATATTAACACAAACAAATGACATTGATCAAATATGAATGTGTAATGTGGAAATTACTTGCAATGTGATCTAAAAATGTAACAACTCGATTTTTAATGGTGTCGAAAAATGCGATTTCGGAACTCTATTTTCGTAAATCGAGTTTGTAAATATTATATAAAAATATTTACGAAGATGGTATAAAAGAATACTAAAGTTTGACCCATCAATTTTGTTTATTAATAGTTTAATTTAGGTATAAGGACTAAATTGTAAAAGTCTTATTGCTATAGGTTTTTAATTGATCAAATACTTAAAAAACTTAAATTGAAATTAACCAAATGTCCAAAATGACAATTAAACCAATTACCAACATGAAATAGTATGAAGTAAATATAAATTATCATAACCCTAAAAAGAACTCGAACCAATCAAACTTGAATTATGAATGAGACTAAAATTTTCATTTCCAAATAAACAAAAAGAATCGAATTTGTCTAATGCTGAAATGGAAATCAAGTTACGTCTAAAAGACGATACAACAAAATTCTCATTCAAATCCAAATAAAATTCAATCATTAATAATAATAATAATAATCTAAAAGTCCCTATTGCTTCAACCTGTACCGAATTACTGTTACCTATATAGATGTATCTTTCACCATCGTTAGGTTTTCGATAGTTATGAACAATTTTACGTAAACACATTAATGTGAGTTGTTACATCGAAATCTACATATATTTGGCCCATACTTCATTTAATAATCGAAGTTCAATAAGCTTCAACCAAATTAGATCATTTTTAATTTGAACTAACATTTTATAATAGTAAATAATATGTAATTATTCTTATTATATATGTGATATCTATATTTTTTCCAACATAAATATCATAACAAGATCATATAATCGACAACAAATGGTTGGATTACACATTCTGTTACGAGTTTTATAAAACAAAAAATGCATAATGATAAATTTAGCCTTCAACGTTTACATTTCCTATATCAAATTGGCTTATTTTTAGCTAAATTTGCTCATTAAACTCCATAAAAGAGTCAAATTATTTTCTTTAATAAAAATATTCACCATAACATTAATTTTTTAACGATGCCGACATGACCATATGTGTGACAATTCACATGCACTTCATTTTAACGCGGCATTATTTGTCTCATATGATCAACAAATAATTATAAAATTATAAAAAAATTCAAAAATAAAAAGAAATTATAAAAAGTTCAAAAAATTTTAAAATTAATATGAAATGCATGTTGATTGCTATACGAGCTGTTATGTTTAAAAATTCAATATTTTTATTCTTTTTTTACGAAAATTCTTTTTCAAAAGATTTAGGGTTAAATTTAAATATCGACACGTATTTTCATAAAAGAAATTCATATTCTAGATATTGTTGTAGAATATTTTTTTTAAATAATATTGTTATAGGTTCTGATTATATCTACTATTTTTTTATATCATGCCTAGAATTAGGCATAGTCTCTCCCAACCCATAAATAAAAGGGTAATGCGATTTAGTACATTCGAATTTATATCTTATTATATTAATAATAATACCTATACTAATCGAACTAATATACAATCCGCATTGTTGTAGAATATTTTAAGTTGAAATTAAAACCCAACAAAAATTCAATAAATAAAAATCAAATCAAATATAGTTTTTAAAAGAAAGAAAAGGTGGTTGGGCGGCTATGTTGGGGGTCCAATTATGAAAAATAGAAGAAAAGAAAAAAAAAAAAAAACCAGAAAAAGGAAGGGTAGCGTTAGATGGACGCAGAGAAAGGGGAGGTGGAGGGTGGCGAATCTTTTAATGACTGTGGACCCATTCCAGGTGTTTGGTCATGCTTTCCACTTCATTTCTATTAACATAGCCGAGCCTTACACCCGGCTTGGCTCAACCGTTCCCCCAACATACTTTTCAAATTGTAACACATTATTTATCTTCTCAAAATTATAAAAAATAATATTTCCATTGAGTCTTAACTTTATTAGTATTGATATTATTGTCAGTACAAAAGAACATGGGTGAAGCTAGAATAAATTTTTAGGGGGACCGAATGAAATTTTAATTTTTTATAGTCTATATCTTTATAATTTTTAAAAGATTAAATCGAATTTTTATAATTTTAAAGAGGGCCAAAGTATAATTTTACATTTACTAATTTAAAATTTTAAAGAAATTTCAAGGTCTTAAATAGAAATTCTTCATTTTAGGGTGGCTAGGGCCCCTGCCAGTCCCTCTTGTATCCGCCTCTGCAGGAGAACGTGAGTTCGAGTGTGTTGAAACATATTATACTCTTATTTAAGGGTTGATAAGAACATGTCATAAAAAAATGATATATTATGATAGGTCCAAATAAAAATATATTAATTAAATTTTGATACGAGAATCAAATAAAGTTTTGATTAAAATGATAAATTTAATGTTTTAAAAAAGATTAAACTACTTTTTTAGAGTTTCAATTCCATAATTACTTTCACATTTAGGTGTGAATTTAAGAAATATTGGAGGAGAATTTGAAATTTAATTATATATTTTTGAAAAATTAAAATATAATTTTATAATTTTATTATGGTAGAAAGTTGTAATTTTATTATATATAAATTTATAATTTAATAATTTTTAGAGAGATTGGTATGTGATTTTTTATTTTTTGCAAGTTTGTCTGCCGCTTTTGCATTCGCCATTGACCACATTGGGGCATAATTTTTTTTTGAGTCTAAATTAGCCTTTGAACTTGATAATTATTCTCACAATAAGGTCTAAACTTTTTTTTTTTAAAGTTAGTCCCTGATATTTTCTTGACAATTTTAAAATTCAAGTCCCAAATAATAATTTAACCCTTTCAAACTATAACGTATGTGTGAATTTTTATTAATATAAAAAATCTCATAATAATATAATTTATTTTCTAAAAAATAACTTTTAATTATTTCTTAATTATTGCTGCAATGACTTGTGATTATAATAACTTAATTAGAGGTTTCAGGGATCAATTAGAGGTTTTAAGTGTAGTTAAATATGAATAACATATAATATAAAACAAGTTAAATAATACCAACAACAAAATTATTTAATAATAGAATTAGAAATCCTACCAAACGTGTATACTCGTGAAAATTATAAATTTAGAATATAGATGTGAGTTTAAAAATAACATATAATAAATAGTTAAATGTATGATTTGAAACTTAATCAATCGTAATAACACATAAAATATGTACAATATTAAAATTAAAAAAATAGATTAAATTATGAGTAAAACGAAATTTAAACTTAAAAATACATCAGATAAATAATACTAAACGCACTACAATTATTTAAACATGTGGGATGCCACGTGTATATCATTTTGACCTACATGGACAAATTTTTAACAACAGAAATGGATAAAATTTTTAATAGAAGGACTTATTTGCTGTTTGATCTAACGTATAGAGACTAATTTATCATTTTTCTTAAGTAGAATGGGTAAAATGCAATTTGATTCCTATTATGAAAGCATTTATGATACCTTTAAAATAGATTATAACATTTTATTTAATATTTTCTTATATGTTTCTTACAAATTTAAAAGTGAAAATTAGATAACGGATTGACTCTTAACTCAATCGGCATATGCTGTTGCCAATGCATGAGGACTTGGGTTCGAAAAAAAGAGCAGATATTATCGAACCTATATTAAGATTGTTAAAAAAAAAAAGATGATTGTAGAATTTGTAAAATTCAGCCGAGTCAAACAAAGCCGCCAACAAGTGAAGCTGTCTATTAGCCAAGTCCATAAAATACAGCGCGGCTTAATCATGACCACGACACAAAACCCGAACACAAACGTGCCCTCTATCTCTATGAACCGGACATGACGTGGCAGCACATGATTAGACGAAGGAATGTTTCGTACGACAACTTAATGTACAAATACAAACACCATATTAATTCTCAACTCAACTGGGGCAAGTTTTCACCGAAATAAAAGGACCTTTGCTCCTCCCCACCATTTTTCAACACTCGTCATCGGAAGGGCTTCTTTTTTTTTTTTTTTCTCTCCTTTTCCACCGCCGTCGATCTCGATCCTTATCCTTGTTTTCAAACAAGCTCAAAAAGGATGGTAATGTTTCAGCTGCCTTTTTTGTTTTGTAGTTTAAAAGTAATAGTTTTGCTCTTGAATTAAATCGTATTTCTGATATTTTTGTGTAATTTTTTTGCAATCCGAATGGATCGTCTTTTTTAAGTTTTAAATTGATAGTTTGTTCTTGAACTTAATCGTATTCCTGGTATTTTTGTGTAATTTCTTAGTAATCTGATTGGATCCTTACTTTTCTTTTTCTGTTGATTTTTGAAGTTTTAAATTAGTAGGTTATTCTTGAATTTAATAGCGTATTTTTGATATTTTTGTGTAATTTCTCAGCAATCCGACTGGATCGTCATTGAACAAATGAAAACCCGACTGGATCTTCCTTTTTTTGTTGATTTTTTTAAGTTTAAAATTAATAGTTTATCCTTGAATTTAATCGTATTTTTTAAATATATTTGTGGGATTTCTGAGAAATACGACTGGATCGTCTTTTCTTTTGTTGATCTTTCAAGTTTTGAATTAATAGTTTATTCTTGAATTAAAATGTATTTCTAATATTTTTGTGTAATTTCTTAGCAATCGGACTGGATCCTTACTTTTTTTTGTTGTTGATTTTTAAAGTTTTAAATTAATAGTTTATTCTTGAATTTAATCGTATTTCTAGTATTTTTTTAGCAATCAGATTTTTTAAGTTTTTCTTATGCAACCACTGTTTTTTTTAAGTGTCTAGATCTTAGAACTTTAAATCTGCAGTTAATGATTCGATTATTTGGAATTTTTATGATTTGGTTTTATTTCTATGAAATTAGATGTACCTAATTTCTGCTGAAAATGGAATCATCAATGATCTAGTTTCTAGTTTCTTTAGCTGCTTGATTCTACTGAATTTGCTGTTAATCTCATAGTGTCAATTTCTATTTTATGAGTACTTTACTTTTAACTGTTTTTCTTTGACACTGACCTTTCTCACTTGTTTAATATATTGATCAATCTGTCTGCCCTTGTTATTTGGATCCATGTATTTTGGCTTTTTTTTTTTCTTTTTTTTTTTTTTAAATTTTACTGAAGCCAAAAAATAATCTTATTTTATCTATCCAAACATAATATTATGATTTTATGATCATAAACAATAAACATTGTCGCCCCATTGCGAACCACAACCAGTTGATTTATCCTAAGATGTTGTTGACAAGTGACCTCATACGAAGATAAGGGGCAGCTGAAAGAGATCAAGTTAGAAGCTAGTGTGAAGGGTATTTATGTGCGGCTTTGTTTCGTTTATTTATTGTTCAATTTGTTAGGGTCAAATCATGGAGATATAGAGTATTGGAATAGTTGATTTTTTCCCCTTCATTTTGGCCGTTTCTACTATAATTGATAATGTTGTGTTTGTGTGCTATTGATGTTATTAAACATTGGGGTTGCTTTGGATATTTGTTTTCTCATTTGATGATTTTATACTCCCAGGCCAACGCTGCATCGGGAATGGCTGTGCATGATGATTGCAAGTTGAAGTTCTTGGAGCTCAAGGCAAAAAGAACCCACCGCTTCATTGTTTTCAAAATCGAGGAGAAGCAAAAGCAAGTTATTGTGGAGAAGCTTGGTGAACCAACCGAAAGCTATGAGGATTTTACTAAATGTCTCCCCGCTGATGAATGTCGATATGCTGTGTACGATTTTGATTTTCTAACGGCCGAGAACGTCCCGAAGAGCAGAATCTTTTTCATCGCATGGTACTGCAAAGTTTCTTAATCGTGGTGTTCCATTGTTTCCTTTTATTACTTACTATATGTTGTTGTCGTCCTTTGAAGGTCTCCCGACACGTCAAGGATCAGGAGCAAGATGATTTACGCCAGCTCCAAAGACAGATTCAAGCGAGAACTGGACGGAATTCAGGTGGAATTGCAAGCAACAGATCCAACTGAGATGGGTCTCGATGTGTTCAAAAGCCGTGCTAACTGAATACGGTTCTTTTAGGCATTTGCAACCTGGAAGCTTCCTTCCTTCCTACAGTATGTCTTTACTTAAGTGAAATGTTTATAGGTTTCGAAACGGCAAACTCGGGATTTCCGCGTTATGCCATAAGACTTTTATCAGTCTCGATGATGATAAACCCGTAGTTTCGGGTATATGTGATTTGTTATCTATAGAACCTATGTATTGAGTGCCTTTGTGTAGTCTTAATCTCTTTCAACGCTAAATGCAACTGTTTGTGAGGGTTAGACAACACATTTAGTTCGTTTTCAAGTTTTTTTTTTTTTTAATTTTCTTTGAATATTGACCCTTGTTTAATTGTTTCAGAGTGTTAAAAAGGGCATGCTTTTATGTCTTTCGAGTCACTGATTCTTTTTGCCATTATTTATGACACTTGATTTGATTGCCAATTTATTTGTACAATACTTTTTGCTGGTTGATATTTTTTGCTTGATTCAGACTTGTTTATGTTTTGTTTTGGTAGTTTAGCTTCAAAAAGTAAGAAAATATCTCTAAATTATTTAAAAATTTTCATTTAAGTTATAAAATAGTCGTTAAATTATCTAAAAGAGTTATTAAATTGTTTTGTTTATGCTTTGTTTGTACCAATTGAAAATAAACTCATTTTTCTTTTTTTGTTTTTAGTTCAATTTTTTTTATAAAATATTTTCGAATGTCAAGAATTTATAAATTAAAATTTAATAGATTTATAAAATATATTGCAATAAATTTATGAATCAAATTTTAAATAAGTTTGAAAAAAAAAATATATTAAATAGTTTTTTAAAAATAATTTAATAATTTAAATGAATTTCTTTTAATCCAAGTATTGGATTTGGATGCCAACTTTGAATGTTAATAATGATGCTTTATCATGTTCTCAACTAATGGGTTTCGCTTTCTTTCCCGGCTAGGCTCATCAATATCCCCAACATACTCTTCACATTATAACATTCCGTTGTCAAGTCAAAATGTTTAACTGTAATTAGAAGTCATTAATATCATATTAAATATGTAGGATATTAAAATTAAAAAAATTAAATTAAATTATTTATGAGTAGATCTCAAGTTAATTTGTAATATCAATTTAATGTAAAAATTGATTAAATTATTTATGAATTTCGCAATTAAGTCTACATTAGTACTTAAGTTTGAAAATTAAATCTATTTTAATCTATAAATTTTTTAAAAATAAAAAAGTTTGATGAGTTAGATCTATTTTTTAGGTGATGATGTAACACAGTGCTATATTACCATACCAAATCATCGAACATTTATATTTTTTCAAATTTTGGTCCAAAATGGATTTATTTACCAAATTTAAGGGTCAAAAACTATATTAACCCTTTAAAAAAAATAAAAATTAGATTAAAAAACTAGAATTTGTAAAACTCAGCCGAGTCAAACGAAGCCGCCAACGAGTGAAGTTGTCTATTAGCCGAGTCCATAAAATACAGCGCGGCTTAATCATGACCACGACACAAAAACCTGTGCCCTCTAGAACCGAACACGACGTGGCAACACAAGATTAGGCGAAGAAATGTTTCGTACGATAACCTAATGTACAAATACAAACACCTTATTAATTCTCAACTCAACTGGGGCAAGTTTTCACCGAAATAAAAGGACCTTTGCCCCTCTCCACCGTTTTTCAACCCTCGTCATCGGAAGAGCTTTCCTTTTTTTTCTCTCTATATTTTCTCATCTCCTTTTCCACCGCCGTCGATCTCGATCCTTATCCCCGTTTTCAAAAAAGCTCCAAAAAGATGGTAATGTTTCAGCTGCCTTTTGTCTTTTTTTTTTTTAAAAGTTTAAAATTAATAGTTTATCCTTGAATTAGATCGTATTTCTGATATTTTTGTGTAAGTTCTTAGCAATCCGACTGGATCGTCTTTTTCTTTTGTTGATTTTTTAAGTTCTAAAATAATAGTTTAAGCTTGAATTTAATCTTATTTCTGATTTTTAGTGTAATTTCTTAGCAATCCGATTGGATCTTTTTTTTTTGTTTATTCTTGAATTTAGTCGATTTTCTGATATTTTTGGGTGATTTCTTAGTAATCCGACTGGATCCTTACTTTTAAAATTAATAGTTTATCCTTTAATTGAATCGTAGTTCTGGTATTTTTGTGTAATTTCTTAGCAATTCGACTGGATCGACTCTTTTCCTGTTGATTTTTTTTGTAGTTTTAAATTAATAGTTTATCCTAGAATTAAATCATATCTCTGGTATTTTTGTGTAAATTCTTAGTAATCCAACTAGATCCTCTCTTTTTTTGTTGATTTTTCTTTTTTAATTTTGTGTTTGATCGGTTATTTGATCTCTGCATTGATGCTTGAAAATCACCGGAAATTTTTGAGTGTCTGGATCTTAGGATTTTAAATCTGTAGTTAATGATTTGATTTTATTTCTATGAAATTATATGTACTAATTTGTGCTGAAAATGGAATCATTACTGGTCTAGCCTCTAGTCTATTTAGCTGCTTGATTCTACTGAATTTGCTGTTAATCTAAATAAGTATCGATTTCTATTTTATAAATACTCTGTTTTTAACTGTTTTTGTTTGACACTGACTTTTTGTTTTTACTTGTTTATTATATTAATCTCAATCTGTCTGCGCTTGTAATTTGGATCCTCGTATTTTTGTTGTTATTATTATTTTCTTATTTTTACTGAAACCAAAGAAAACCTTATTTTATATATCCAAACATAATATTATGATTTTATGATCGTAAACAATAAACACGCCCCATTGTGAAGCTCAACTAGCTGATTTAGGATGTTCTAAAGGCAATGTAAGATGAGCTCTGCTTCGTCCTAAAGATGTTGACACATGATGTTATACCAGCATAGGGGGCCATTGAAAGAGATCAAGTTAGAATCTAGTGCAAAGGGTATTTAAGTGCGGCTTTTGTTTTCTTTATTTATTGTTCATTTTGTTAGGATCAAATCATGGAGATATAGAGTATTGGAATAGTTGATTTTTTTTCTTCATTTATCGTTCCTTTGTGTGCTATTGATGTTATTAAACAATGGGACTGCTTTTGATATTTGTTTTCTCATGTGGTATTATTTTGTATCCCAGGCCAATGCTGCATCGGGAATGGCTGTGCATGATGATTGCAAGTTGAAGTTCTTGGAACTTAAGGCAAAAAGAACCCACCGCTTTATTGTTTTCAAAATCGAGGAGAAGCAGAAGCAAGTTATCGTGGAGAAGCTTGGTGAGCCAACCGAGAGCTATGAGGATTTTACTAAATGTCTTCCCGCTGATGAATGTCGTTATGCTGTGTACGATTTTGATTTTCTAACGGCCGAGAACGTCCCAAAGAGCAGAATCTTTTTCATCGCATGGTACTGCAATGTTTCTTAATCGTGGCGTTCCATTGTTTCCTTTTATTACTTACTATATATTGTTGTTGTCCTATGAAGGTCCCCTGATACATCACGGATCAGGAGCAAAATGATATACGCTAGCTCCAAAGACAGATTCAAGCGAGAACTGGATGGAATCCAAGTGGAATTGCAAGCAACAGATCCAACCGAGATGGGTCTTGATGTCTTCAAAAGCCGTGCTAACTGAATACAGTTCTTTTAGGCTTTTGCAACGGGGAAGCTTCCTTCCTTCCTACAGTATGTCTTTTACTTAAGTGAAATGTTTATAGGTTTCGAAATGGCAAAACTTGGACAATTACCGATTTCCAAGTTTTGCCATAAAGACTTTTATCAGTCTCGATGATGATAAACCCGTAGTTTCGGGTATATGTGATTTGTTATATATAGTACCTATGTTTTGAGTGCCTTTCTGTAGTCTTTTATCTCCTTCAACGCTAATATGCAACTGTTTGTGAGGGTTAGACAACACATTTAGTTCATTTTCAAGTTCTTTTTTTTTTTGTTTAATTTCATTGAATATTGACCCTTGATTGTTTTCTTTCAGAGTGTTAAAAAGGGTATGCTTTCATGGCTTACGAATCACTGATTTTTTTTGGTATCATTTATTACACTGGATTTGATTGCAAATTTATTTGTACGAGATATTTTTGCTGGTTGATATTTGTTGGTGAAGAGACTTGGTCTTGAAGTGTGAGATTGATTGTCAAGTGTGAGCTACTTTTTGCCTGTTGTTTTTTTGGGTGATGGGCTAAGTATTGGATTTGGATGCCAACTTTGAATGTGATAATGATGCTGTATCATCTTCTCTCAACTAATATCTTTCTCTTGCTTTTGACTTGTTTGATTGTTTTGTCGGTTGTTTGGTCGGTTCTTTGTTTAATTGTTTTTTTTTCAAAGGAGTTACTTGAAAAAAAAAAAAAAAACTTTAATCTATTTGGTATCTCAATTTTTTTGGATCTAACTGATGCCATCATCGTCAACCACGCCCTACTGGTTTTTATACTGTTCTTTGATGATCGAAACTCTCCTCTCTTTTCTCTTTTCCTCTTAGTTGGTTTTTATACTGAACTCCATCGTCGTTTGCTGCCCAATGATACATACCCTCACCTAATTCGAAAAAGTACGTAAAAAACCAATAGGTGAATAAGGAGAAAGAGAACGAGCAAGGCAAAGTAAAAAGGTGAAAAAGCCCATTTTTGGTTTTTAAGATAGCACTTCCCAGCAGTGGAGTTTCAGGGAAAAAAGAGAGAGGAGCAAGAGAAGCGCTTCGTCGTTGAAATCAAGGTGAAAGGATATTGGGAGTAGACCCTAACGAGCGGCGAAGCAGCTCTATGGCTTCAAGGGAGAGAGTTTATCTTGGTTTGAGGAGGAAAATGAAGCTGAAGGGGAAAATGTGTTTTGAACGTCAAACAAAATGGGGGAAACTTTTCTGGGTTTCTTTTATATATTTCCCATCACGGGCAGAAAAGCATAAATTTATTATGTTAGAAAACACACAATACAAAATGAGTTTGACTACTTCTATTTTAAGGGTTAAACAACCCTATTATAACTAATGTTTAATAGAAGAAGTATAGTTTTATATAGATCCAACTTGTGCGGCATGGTCTGTACTTTGGGAGTTTGAGTCGGATCAAACTGGATTTAGGTCACACAACTTTAGCATTGATAATACTCAAAATGTATGAACTTAGACCCAAAATCAATGAACAGAAGCTTAGGCCTAACTAATATAAAAATGTTCAATCAATGAGTGGCTAGCTAATCACTAACAGGTGACGAGATTCGGGTCACACAACAAAATTAGTTTCTCTACGGCAAACTTGGATAAATTCCGATGGTTTCTAAGTTTGACCGTAGACTTTCTATTAGCATTAGTTATAAATTCATATGAACTTTTAGATATATCGTATGTGTGACTTATTATCTGTGGAGTCTATGTGTTAAGAGTGCTTTTGTATCGTTTCTTATCTCTTCAAAGCTAATATACGTAGTTGTTTGTGAGATGTTAAACGGCATATTTATGGCTACTTCAATTTGCTAGGATGGAATAAAGTTCTAATGAAATAACTATTCAATATGAATGGAAAAAAGTTGTAATAAAATATTTTAATAAAAAAATATATGTAGAAATTTTAACCATTAATAATTAAAAAATTATTTCATAGATATATATTATTTAAATATAATTAAAAATATAATAGTATGATATATTAATGATAAAAATATGATTTATTTTTAATAATTTTGTAAATATTATATTAAAGGATCATATTTGAAATAAATAATCTAACTATTTATATTTTTCATGGTAAAAAAAGTCACAATTGGAGTAGTAAAGTTGTTATTCTTTGGCATCGTTGATAAGGATGTACCCACCGACAAGCAGTGCCTTGGCCCCCTTACTAAATGAGAAAATTTCGTTTAAGCCCCTCAGTAAAATAAAAATATTTAATTTAAACCTCTTTAGCCAATTTTTTATTATTCTAAAAATTTAATAATTTAATTAAATAATTCAAATTTTAATCATTTATTTAATAAAATAAGAGCAATCGATCAAATTGAGAATTAGTGGTCTAACTTGTATGAGAATCAATTTAGTTGTAAAATCATTGGTGCCTCTGACTTGTGGGAAATTATGTTCAACCCATTTAAAATTTCTTTGTTATCCTACTTGAGGTTTGTGCTTTTCGGGTTTGAGGTTGAAGTTTTTTATATCAAATTATTACGAGTTCAAGTAAATTTTGGTTTTGATCAAGTCAGAATCATTTTGAGTTATTTGTTCCTATTATTTTTTTAATTTTAATTGATTTGAGTTTATTTCATTTCGATTTAAATAAGCATGGGTTCTATTTTTTAATAATCAATTAGATTAAATCATAATTTCGGGTCGGAATTAAAAGACTTAAATCGAACTGTTGTTCCCAAAATAACTAGTTTTTTTTTTTTTTTATGTACAAGTCGAATTCGATATTCAAATTGGGTTACCCTAAAATCTATATCACTGTTAAAATTAATTTATTATAAAATTTATCATTAAATATAAATAAAATTACAATTTTATTATATAAATAA
Source organism: Gossypium longicalyx (assembly GCA_025698465.1). Lineage (NCBI taxonomy): Eukaryota > Viridiplantae > Streptophyta > Magnoliopsida > Malvales > Malvaceae > Gossypium > Gossypium longicalyx. Next base: position 1,042,379 of record CM046995.1, on the reverse strand, counting down.
TTGCTTGAGTTCAAACTTAAATATACAATGGTCTTACTTAGGCTTGACTCAGTCTCATTAGAGGTTTTTTTAATGAAAAATGTGAAATGAAAAGAATTAAAGATTAATTAAAAAAATTAGAGACATGTCATTTTTTTTAAACTTTTTCTCTCTCTATTTTTTTTTTTTACAATTTCATATTTTTAATTTAATATTTATGTGTTGAAAATGAATGGTCTAATTTCAGTTTTAATCTTACTATTAGGCTTAATTATAAAATTGGACTTCAACTTATATTATTTTACATAAAAATGCACGAAATCCAATAAAAATGTATCACATGTATAAATTTTTTGGATAAAATGAGTCGAAATTAACAATTAACTCTCTATAACAATCCCATTTGTCTGCCAATATTTTGCCAGTTATAAAAAGGTGGTTGTTATACACCTACTGTGATAAAGAGATAATTGTTGTAAAACTTACAATTAAACTCATATCGTGAAATTTCATCAGATAAAGAAACTGAGAAATACATTAAAAAAACCGACGGTAATGTTTGTTGACATGACATATAAAACAAATAGTGCTATGTCAATATGAAACACATATGAACTATTACATAAGTTGTCATACCGATATCATTAAAGAAATTAATGTTTTAATTAGTATTTTTGCTAAAAAAATCGATTTAACTACTTTTTAAAAAATTAACGATTAAATTTAACTTATAAAGAAAATAAGAACCAAACTGACAAAAAATTATCGAAATAATGTTGTATAAAAAAGATCATACTATTCCAAAAGCTAGTCAAAGAAAAAAATATATGAAAATGACATGAAAGCTGGCCCTTGAAGAATTTAAAATATTTAATTTCTAATCATATAATATTAATTAGTATATGCTTATAATAAACATTGATTTATAAAAAATTAATTAAGTATATGCTTACACTAAACAATAATTTGTTAATAAATTAATCCTCAGTCTACAAAATGCTTTGATCAGCACTTAAAAACAAAAGGGTAAATTGTATTTGTAGTCATCCAACTATTAGTAAATTTCTTTTTTGGGCATTCAACTATAAAAAGTTACAAAATAGTCACTCAACTATTCAATTTTGTTTTTTTAGTCACCGAACTACCTTAGATTTTTGGGTGTTTCTATTTTTACGTTAGCCAGCTGGTGACAAAAAAAGTGATCGAACTATGAAAAGTTACAAAATAGTAACTCAACTGTTCATGTTTATCTATTTTAGTCACCCAACTATCTTGGATTTTTAGGTGTTTTACTATTTTTATTTTTACGTTCATAGCTGGTGATAAAAAAAGACAAAATTAAATAGTTGAGTGATAAAAAAAGAAGTTTACTAATAGTTGGATGAGTTCTTTTTTAGTCACTCAACTATAAAAAGTTACAAAACGGTTACTCAATTATTCAATTGTCTTTTTTAATCATCCAACTATCTTAGAGATTTGGGTGTTTCTATTTTTTACGTTAGCCAGCTGGTAGCCAAAATAGTCACCAAACTATGAAAAGTTACAAAATAGTAACTCAACTATTCAATTTTGCCTTTTTTAGTCACCCAACTATCTTGGATTTTTTGGTGTTTTACTGTTTTCATTTTTACGTTAGCCAGCTAGTGATAAAACAAGACAAAATTGAATAGTCGTGGTTACCCAACTATAAAAAGTTACAAAATAGTTATTCAACTATTCAATTGTCTTTTTTAGTCACCCAATTATCTTAGATTTTTGGGTGTTGCCATTTTTACATCAGCCAGCTCGTGACAAAAAAAAAGTCATCAAACAATGAAAAGTAACCAAATAGTAACAAAACTAATCAATTTTATCTTTTTTAGTCACCTAACTCTCTTGGATTTTTGGGTGTTTTATTGGTTTCATTTTTACGTTAGCCAGTTGGTGATAAAAAAAACAAAATTGAATAGTCGGGTAATTATTTTGTAATTTTTCATAGTTGGGTGATCGAAAAAGAAATTTACTAATAGTTGGATGAGTAGTAGTGTAGTTTAGCCTTTTTAAGTATATGCTTACACTAAACATTGATTTGTTAATAAATTAATCCTTGGTCTACCAAATGCTTTGATCATCACATAAAAACAAAAATAAAAACACCCAAAGCCGGCACAGCTAACACAACACCTTGTAATAATTCAATGACCGGCCTTCAATACTTTTTGTAATAATCCCTGAAATTTCATGAAATAAATCTTCTTCTTCATAATTCCATTGAAGCTACCTTTTTATGATTACTTGTTCAACAACGTAACTTGTTCTTCATTGTGTTCGTTCATGGCGGGAAACTATAGGTTTGCAATGGACCAAAAAGATCTTGTAAGAACATTGATTACAACAGTAGGAAGTTTCATTCAAGATCGATTGATCGATAAAGAGCAAAGGGTTCAACACAAAGAACAGTGTGCCGAAAGATTAGCTGCCGAAGACGGAAGCTCGGGGAACGATGTTGAAGTCCGATATTCCGATCAAGCCGTGTTAGCGAATCTCGATTGGGGTATCGAAGCACTCGAAGAAGCTATTAATACGTCAAATATCGAAACCAAACATGCTAGATTAGATTATGCTGAAAAGATGCTACAAGTATGTGCTATGTTGGTTCCAAATCAAAAAACTGCTGGTGTGCCTAATTCTTATTTATCAGCATGGGCTTATTTGAATCTTTCGTATTTATGGAAACTTCGTAACGATGTTCGTAACTCAGTGATTTATGTTCTCGAGATGTTTATCGTCGAACCCTTTTTTTCTCGGATCGATTTCGCGCCCGAGCTTTGGAAAAATCTGTTCTTACCACATATGAGTTCAATTGCAGGGTGGTATGCTGAAGCTAGGCATAAACTTATAATGGAAGTAGTACCTGATTCAAATGATATATCATTTACTGCTGATTTAGATCAATTTTTCAATGAATCGTTGGTTTTTTCGATGCGGCCGGATCAAATCGAGAAGATGAAGAAACTTGAACAACTTTATAGCGAATCATTAGACGAAAACACACGATTGTTTGCTAAATATTATAAAGATTGTATGAATTCTGATTCAGGTTCGGGTGTTAACAAGAAAGTTATGGCTCCTATGCTACCGATTGCCGAGCCACCGATGACTCCGCTTCATGAGGTGAGTCGGTCCATCCCGGATTATGTCAAATTCGGTCCTATATTGCCGAAAAGTGCCGGATTTTCGCCGGTTCTTAAATCGAAACATGGTGGAAGAGAAGTAAACAGGTTAGCTTCAATTACTGTTGAAAATTATTAGTAAATTATAACATGTTTCTTATAATGTTGATGTGTACATTTGGTTATAGCAGAGTGAACTTAAATTCTTCGGTTTTTTCGCATAGTATTGATGATTCTGCAGCATGGGATCCTCAAGTAAGAACCCGAAACCTGAATCTATCCGAATATATTTCTATCGATAATGATCGGTTTTTGGTCATCTTTTTGCTTTTTAGGATGGTGTACCTGAGGAAAATGAAGATGATTCTGATTATGAGGCGATCGGATCAACAGTTGAACAACCGATGAAACTTACAAACCAAACTCGTTCCCCGTCGGTTTTTTCTCCTGTTGATTCACCTAGAACATCTTCCTCGAAGAATTCATCTCCGAGATCAGATGTGACTTCTAAAAGGGAATCGAAATCGCTGTTGCGCCTTTTATCGTGTCGTATTGCAGATACAAGTGATGCTATATCTTTGCCTATCTCACCGCGCAAGAGTACTGATCATAGCATAAGCTCGGCGGGTTCGGATGGTGAAGCGATAGTAGGTCACAATTCAGAACGTACCAAAAGTTGTAGGAAGATTCGCAGTCGGCCTTCAAGTACGAGTAACGATCATGTGAACATTCGATCATTGGAACATAGGTAACAAACTTGTTGTGCTAATGGGTTTTTATCAGTAATTTTCTCGTGATGTTTCGTGTTTTGTTTCGGTTTTGCAGTTATCAGAACGAAAGCGATGAAGGTAGTCATAGCTGCATTTCGCTTCCTTTATCTGAGAAGCTTACATCACAATCAAGACCGCCAAAAGATTTCGTTTGTCCCATTACAGGACAGATTTTCAATGACCCTGTTACACTCGAAACAGGACAAACATACGAACGAAAAGCGATCGAAGAATGGCTTAACCGAGGGAGCACAACGTGTCCGATAACTCGGCAACCACTTTCATCGAACTCATTGCCTAAAACAAACTATGTTTTGAAGAGGCTAATAACATCATGGAAAGAACAGCATCCCGATCTTGCTCAAGAATTTTCATATTCCGAAACACCGAGGACTCGGTTTAACTCACCCTTAGGGAAAGAAATTGTATTGGTGTCCCCCTCAAATCGAACATCCGAGTTATCGAACAAGGGCTTCGGCGATTACGTAAACCAAAGGGGTAAACGGTTTACACGAGCTGCAGTAGCCACATCGCCAACCAGTGTTATATCTCAAGCTACGGTCGAGACGATCATCAACGGATTAAAACCGGTTGTATCGTGTCTATGTACTTCAGATAATTTACAAGAATGTGAATCAGCAGTTCTTGAAATTGCTAAACTATGGAAGGATTCAAAAGGTGATGCTGCAATACACTCGTATTTATCGAAACCGACAATCGTTAATGGTTTTATGGAAATATTATCAGCTTCTTTTGACCGAGAAGTACTCCGGGCCTCGATTTATATTCTTTCGGAACTAATTTTAGGTGACGAAAACATCGGAGAGACTTTAACAAGTGTAGATTCTGATTTCGATTGTCTCGCCGCTTTGCTCAATAACGGTCTAGCCGAAGCTGCAGTACTTATATACCAACTACAACCCACATTCGCTCAGCTTTCGTGTTACGACCTCGTCCCTTCCCTTATACAAATAATACTCCGTAAAACTGAAGAATCCGATGATCTTCCACTGATGATCGAGCCTAAGGACGCCGCTATAGCAATACTCGAACAAATATTGATGAATGGAGACGAAAATAGCCGATCGCTCAACGCGTTGAGCATCGTTTCGGGTAATGCAATTCCTTCCCTAGTGAAATGCATGCATAGGGTGGATTCAAGGAGGTCTATTATATCCATACTATTATGTTGTATGAAGGTTGATAAAAGTTGCAAGTACTTGATAGTGACCGGAACCGAACTATCGTACGTTCTCGAGTTATTTCACGCCAGTAATGACACCATACGAGGCATATGCATCGAGTTTCTCTCGGAACTGGTTCAATTGAATAGAAGAACACTCTGCAATCAAATATTGGAAATAATTAAAACTGAAGGTGCTTTTAGTACCATGCATACATTCCTTGTGTATCTTCAAATGGCTCCTATGGAACATCAACCTGCCATTGCTACTCTTCTATTGCAGCTCGACTTAGTGGTTCGTTTTTAACATCGAAAAACCTTCGAAATTTAACTCGAAAAATTCGTTTTCATACCATGTTTGAACTTTTTTCAGGTCGAACCGCGAAAGATGAGTATTTATAGGGAAGAAGCAATAGAGGCATTGATCGAATCACTTCGAAAAAAGGACTTCCCGAATCAACAAACGATAGTACTCGACGCGTTGTTATCACTTCCGGGTCGTATTACTTCTTCGGGCGAGTCGTATATTGAAGCTTGGTTACTCAAGATTGCAGGCTTTGATCAACCTTACAATGGTACTCAAGATTGGACTGAAACAATGGTTAGTACTTAACATTAATGTCAAAAATCGGTTCCTTTTTGGTAAAAAGACTTCAACGTTTAGCCTTCAATCTTTACATATTTTGTCATTTTGATATTAATTCTAAAAAAAAATTAATAAATTTAACCTCAACAAATTAGGACTGAAGAGCTCTTTTTACCTTTCTTTTTCCCATTTTCGAGTCGATTTCATGATAATCGTATCGTTAATTGCAGGAAAGTGAAGAGAAAGCTATATGTACATGGGAGAAAAGAGTAGCATTTGTGCTATGTAACCATGAAAAAGGTTGTATTTTCAAAGCATTAGAAGAATGTTTCAAAAGCAATTCATTAAAAATGGCTAAATCATGCCTTGTGATCACTACATGGTTGATTTACATGCTTTCGATATTGCCGGATACCGGAGTCCGAGATGCCGCTCGTGAATCGTTGCTCGACGAATTCATAAATGTCCTTCAATCATCAAAGAACTTAGAAGAAAAGATATTAGCAGTCCTTGCTTTGAAAACCTTCATTAATGATCCAAGTAAGTAACATTTACAATTGCACTAGATATATCATATTTCATTGGCTTATTCGTAAAATAAGCCCTCAAACTTTTTCAAAAAAATCAATTAAGCTTTTCCGAACTTTTTGCATCCAAATGAGCCCTAGAACTAACAAAACAGGTCAAATAGGCCTTTTAACCGACATAAACTATTTGAATCTAGACAAACAGTTGTCCAGTTCATTTGAATTTGGACATCCATTTGTCTAGATTCATTTTAGAAGTTTTGTTAGTTCAAGAGCTCAAGTAGGTGCAAAAGGTTCGGAGGGGCATAATTGATTTTTTCGAAAAATTTCGAGGGTTTATTTTACCAATAAGCCTATTTCATTTCCAAATCAAATCATCATTAACTTTGAATCCATTATATTCATAGCTGCCATTGAAGAACTGGGAAAATATGCTAATTGCATATACAAAACTTTGAGAAAGCTCAAGAGGAATTCATTTATGGCAACTGATATACTAAAAGCTTTAATGAATTTATCATCTGTCAATGCAGTAAGTCCATAATTTCATACCCTTTTACCATATATGCTATGAACATATCAAATAACCAACTGTTTCCGTAACATTTTTCGGTTTATAGACCGAATTATGGAGCTATACCGGTATCGGCGAAACAGACTCGAGCTCGAATGGCGAGGTTCTATGCATGTTATATCATAAAGGTTGTTTAATAAGCAGTCATTCAGATGGTACCATAAAGGTTTGAGCCTAACATGCTTACATTAACTCGATATTAACTCGATTTCGTCCGATAAGGCGATAACCGTAAGATAAATTCGGTTTTCCGATAGGTTTGGGAAGCTGGGAAAAGAGGGCTAAGGCTAGTACAAGAAGCACATGAACACATCAAAGGTGTTACATGTTTGTATGTACCATCTTCAGGTGACAGATTATATAGTGGTTCGTTGGACAAGACGATTCGGGTAAACGATCTCGTGTTTGGTTCGATATTCGATTTTTTTTTTTTTTGTTCATATATAAAGTGTAGCTTAAATTTGGTTTCTGTATGCAGGTATGGGCATTGAAACCAGAAGAAATACAGTGTATGCAAGTACATGATGTGAAAGAGGCAGTGTATGAATTGACAGCCAATGCAAAATTTGCTTGTTTTGTTTCACAAGGAAATGGAGTTAAGGTCGGAATTAGATTTATATCGTAAAATCGATAAAGACACCTGTAATTATAAAAAAAAAACAACAACAACAATCATAAAAGATGATGTTTTCTTTTTTTTGCAGGTTTATAATTGGGCTGGGATTCCAAAGCATATAAATTTCAATAAAAATGTGAAGTGCTTAGCCATGTCAGGAGATAAGATATACTGTGGTTGCTCTGGGTACAACATACAGGTTAGTACACTTTTCCAATATACAGAATTAAATAAATTGAAATTGTTACGGAGTTAATATTTACGGTTAAAAAAACATTTTAAAAATATTTTTAATTACAATTAAATTCTAAATAAAAGGTTTCGTTTATAAAATTATAAAAACTTTAAATATGTTTTTTATATCATAAATGTTAACTCTATTTCAATTTCACTTAGAATTTTTTTTTTAAATATAGGGAATTGATCCATTTAAAAATAGAAGGACTAACCTGATTAAGTCCCTATAATATAGGGGCTTCGCAAGTACATTCACCGTTGAGTTTAAGTACATTTGAGTAGTTTAGAATAGAGTTGTTCATGGGCCAGACTGGGCCCTAAGAAAATTTTAAACCTGATTGATAGATTCGGGCTCGAAAAATAGATTTAACATTTTGCTCAAGCTCGGCCCATCCGTATTAATTTTTTAAAAAATATATATATAATACACCAAATAAATTAAAAATATTAAAATAAATATTTTTCAACAAATTGAAAATAAATTTTAAAAAATCATTATACTTAAATAACACTACACATAAATAACTCTAAAATAGTAGCAAAATTAATAATAAAACAAGTGTTATACAATATCCAAATATTAACAACAAAATAGTAGTAATATAATAGTGAAATAGTAGCAAAACCGTGGCAAAAAGTGGGAAAACAACAGCAAAACATGAAAAACATGAGCAAATCAACAGGTTTTTTATAGCAAATTCGGGTCAGGCCAGACCCGGGCCAAAAAACTTTACTTGAGACTCGACCCATTTTCAAAACGGACCTATATTTTTATCCAAATTCTTCCAATTTTCGGGCAGGCTCGACTCAACCCATGAACAACTTTAATTTAAAACCTAATCAAGTTTCTAACAACTTGGTTTTCTTATTACAGGAATAATTAGTTTTTTTTAATTAATAATTTAATTTAAATCCTTTTAGTTCTTTATTAAATGAAAAATATATATTTTTTTGGCATCTACCAAAAATTAATAATTTAATTTAAGTACTTTTAAAACAAAGTTTTAGATTTGGCTTCCAAAATTTTACAATTTTATCTCAATCTCATGACAAAATGTTTGGATTCACCCCGACTAATTTGCTTTTTAATATATATATGCATTAAAACTCGAATCCTATACTTTATTATTTAAATAATTTTTACATAAAACGAGTTCGAGTTTGAGCTTAAATTCAAGCTCGGGTGTGTAAACCGTGTAAACGAGATTAATTAAGTCAAGCTCGAATAGTTTAATTTTATTTTGAGTCGAGCTCGAATTTTTATCATAATTTTCAATGGTGCTCAAGCCGACTTTGGAGCAGTGAATTTCCAATCATTCTTGAACTCAAGCTTCTCAGTTCGAGGTTAGCTCGATGATAGTCATATTTGTATCTGATACTTACACCCGAATTTGTATAATATAATCCATTAAATCTTCCTAATGTTTATATATATATATATATATATATATATGTATATCAGGAGCTGGACCTGTCCAGTTTTACATTGAGCACATTCCATTTAGGAACAAGAAAATTGCTGGGGAAACAAACTGTAAATTCTCTCAACATACATGATGATCTTCTCTATGCTGGTGGTTCTACTGTTGATGGAGTTTCAGGAAAGGTAATATTTTATATTATTTACATTACACACATGGGTTAATTCCATCGTACGTCCCGAAACTATAATAAATAATTTAAATTGATCTCTAAACTTCAAAATATTATCGTTATGAAGGTGTTTTGTCGATCAAGTAAGAAAGTGAAGGGAACATTTCCGACCGGATTCGACATACAAAGAATTGCTGTGAACAATGACTTCATATTTACAGCCACAAAACTTGGGATGATTGAAGTTTGGTTAAAAGAAAGGATAAGTAGAGTTGGTGCCATTAAAATGAACAGCAAAGGACATGCAAAGGTTACATCTCTGGTTTCAGACATGGATGGTGGAATGCTTTTTGCTGCTTCCTCTGATGGCAAAATCCAGGTCAGTCACTAGTTATAGTTAGAAGTCTCCATCGGACGAGTCAGATTTGGGTTCAGGCCTAGCTTAAATATAATTGTTAAGGGGGTCCGACTTATTTGGGAGAAGTCTTCAAACCGCTGTCTTTCGGGGCAAAACCTCGACACAAGGATAGTACCTTTATGGGGTATGGGTCAGCTACCTGGAGGGCGACACTTCGAAGACTTGTCCTGAAGGAGCCGACCCCTTCAACAATGACATTAACCCACTTTACGCTTGCCTAAACTTGGTTCAGCCCAAATATGAACTTAAATTTTTCTGAGTTTGTCTATATTTATAAGTGGTTAACGAAAACCCATTTTATCATTTGAATTCTTTTTGAAAATTTTAATTAAATTCTCCAAAAATTTTGGTGATTCTCATTAATATAAAAAAAAATCTAAAAAAATTTAATTAGAACCTTCAATTTTTTTAAAATAATTCTCATCAAACTCTTAAAAGTTTTGAAAATTTTAGTTAAGCCCCTCAAAACTTAGTCTCAAGATCCATCATTATTTTTTAAACAATAATTGCTAACTCAGTTGAAATTTCGTTTTTTTTTCATTTTAATAGTACAAATACTATTTGATTCATTAAAAAAAAAACTAATTTAATTCAATCCTTATAATAGAGGGACCTACTATGTAAATTTTCCTTTTTCTGGTGCTCATATTTTTTTAATTATTACAGGCTTGGGCTCTGGACTAAACTGGGTTTCCTTTTGTAAAGAAGAATGTTTAGCAATCAATCAACAAAAAATCTTATTGTTTGGCATTTGTTATGTTAGTTTTTTATTCTTGTAAATTTACAAGAGGCAGCAAAAGCCAACATTTTTGTAAATTTTTGTTACGAGCATCTACCTCTTAATGGGTTTATAGAATGCAAATAATTAGTCACTAGGCTCGTTCCAATAGATGCTTTGAGAAATAAAAAAATACTACTACCATTATTCAGTTAAATAAAGTATTTATTAGCGTTTTGATTAATATTAAAGTTCAGCCGTTCTTTGTATGAAGCGATTTTAAACCGTGTGACCCTCTGCCCTCACTCCAATATAAAACAAAATGATTGTTTTGTATGACCATTTGGATAAAATTTTAGCGGGTTAGAGTTAAATCATTATTTGGTATATGATCTTGGTAACTACTCTCGTATTGGGTTTAAACAATTTATTTATCCAATGTAGTTTTTGAATTTAACAATTATTTTTATATTGGGGTATAAATTTTAGGGTTTTATAGGAAGTATCGAGGACTAACTTGAATAAAAAAAATTCAAGCCCCAATATAAAACAATTATTAAGTCTTAGAGAATGTATTTAACCCTTTAAGAAACAAATTTAAAGCTTAATCTCGACACCAATAAAATTTAAGATAATTATAATATCATTTTATTATATCCAATTTATAATCATAATTATTAAAATTGAAATGAAAATTAAATTAATAAATTTTCGATTTTCAATTCAACTAATTCAACTCGTAATTAAATTTTCTCCTTTACTCAAGCCAAAATTTATGGCTTTTCTTCCTTTAATTTTCTCTTTTTTTTCTCTCTCTATTTATTTATTTATTTTTAAATAAATTTGAATGATTCAACTTTCAAATTATTCTTCTCTTTCAGACCTTTTCTTCTTAAATCCACTTTTTAATTTTTCATATTTTCATCTCTTCCAATCTCGATATTGTTCTTCAAACATGCTATTACTTCATTTTCTTTTATCATAATTTGATTTCAATTTTTTTTAAAAATATAATTTATTTAGATAAATAAATAAATAAATTTATATATTATTGATTTGCTAATCGGGCAAGGTGGAGGTGATAATGAGGCACTACGGTTCACTTTATTTGCTACAAGACGAAGAGCTACCGTTCAAGGTGATTAAAAAAGGGGATAAGAAGATGAGAGGAGATGATCGGAAGAGAAAGGAGAGAAGAAGGGATAGAGCTTGCCTCTGGCTCCAAGTTTCGAGCTTTATATACTCTTAGCCTTAGTCTCGAGGTGTCATGATCTCAGGGGAGAAGTCAGAAAATTTGTTCAGGGGGAGTCGAATTTAAATTGTAATTTTTACAATAGTAAAAAAATGCAATTTCACCATTTTAATAGCCTATATCTTTATCATTTTTAAAAGATTAAATTAAATTTTTATTATTTTTAAGGGGGTCAAAGTGCAATTTTATTTTTATTAATTCAAAAAGTTAAAAATTTTTAAAAAATTTAAATAGAAAAATTTCTATTTTAAAGGGGGCAGGGCTCCTGCCATCCCCCTAGCTATATCCTTTCATGATCGACTATTATAAGTTTTTGTAAAGATGTTTAAAAACAAGTGATCTGTTACTATAGACCTATGTAGGGTGGCAACAATACATGTTTTTAGTTATATTGGACGGGATGTAATAATTGAAGTCTGAAATAATGGTTGAAGAGTGAACTCTCTTGAGCATTGAGTTAGAGTATTTACGAAAAATGTTTTTGAGGAGTTTTTTCAAAAGGTTCATTTAAACCACCCTCGAGTTTATTGCGTAATTCTAATCGGGAGGGTATAACTAGACTTGCTCATGGGTCGGGCCTTCAAAAAGTGAGAGGGTTTGGACAAAAATATAGATTCAAAAAATGGGCTTGGGCAAATAAATAAGACTCACTTTCTAAACCGGTTGGACTTCAAGTAATTTTTTTTTTTTTTTGCCTGAGCCCAACCAAACCCAGATTTACTACTATTTTAGAAGTATTTGTTTGCTAAGTCGTACTTATCTGTATTATATTTTTTAAATTTATTTTTATATAAAAAATTTTAATAGGGACGAGTCGGACAAAACTCAAGTTCTAGCATTTAAATTTTTTACTTGGCCCGACCCGATCATAATTTTCTTTTTTTAGCACAATGCTTAGAATTACTCATAATCTTTCTCCAACTTACAAATAGGAGGATAATACACTCCAATGCACTTGAACCTACGTTCTTTTGCAATGGCAACTATACTCATGCCAAACGAGCTAAGACTCAATCGACAAATCATACTTATTATTTTAAATTAATTATTTTATAATATTTTAAATTAATTATGACTTAGAGATATAAAGTAATTAAAACTCTAGCTGGTTCTATAAATAAAATATTAGCATCAGCATTAACTTTACATCACAAAGTGAGAAAACGAGTCACTCACAACTCACACAAACCGAGTCATATTTTTTTCACACGAACAACACGTGTTTGGTTAAAAATAAATACTGTAAAATTCACTTTCTCTGTAAAATAAATAAATATAACTCCAAAATTTCAATCAGCCATCTCCACCATATATCTCCTCCTCTAAATATGCTTTGACGGTGTCGGTGATCTCCTCCTCCGCTCAGATTTTTTAGCCTTCGATTTTTTTTTTAATTTCCTTTTGTTCTTTAAAGATCCGTTTCACTGATTTTCGGATCTATTTTTTGCACCGAATCCGATTCAGATCGGATAAAAAAAAAATGGCAGCATCGAGACGATTACGTGATCTCCAATCGCAGCCGGGTAACAAGACTTGCGTCGATTGCAATCAAAAGAATCCTCAATGGGCATCGGTTTCGTACGGGATCTTCATGTGTTTGGAGTGTTCCGGTAAACACCGTGGTTTAGGTGTTCACATCTCGTTCGTCCGATCTGTTACTATGGATTCGTGGTCTGAGATCCAGATCAAGAAAATGGAATCGGGTGGCAACGAACGGCTTAACGCCTTTTTGGCTCAGTATGGGGTCCCTAAAGAAACGGATATTGTTGCTAAGTATAATACTAATGCCGCGAGTGTTTATCGAGATCGGATTCAAGCTTTAGCTGAAGGTCGTCCGTGGCGGGATCCACCGGTTGTGAAAGAGAATCTCAACGGAGGTGGTAGTGGTGGTATTAGGAAGCCGCCGTTGAGTAGTGGCGGTGGTGGTGCTAGGGGAAGTAATTTTGCAGGGGATAATGGAGGGTGGGATAGTTGGGATAATGATGATTCGTTTAGATCTAGTAGTGATATTAAGAGGAACCAATCGGCGAGTGATTTTAGAGGAGGGAGTTATCATAATGGTGGTAGAACGGGAGGTGCTCCGGTGAGGTCGAAGTCCACGGAGGATATGCACACGAGATCTCAATTGGAAGCCTCGGCGGCTAATAAGGAGAGCTTTTTTGCGAGGAAAATGGCGGAGAACGAATCGAGGCCTGAAGGTTTACCACCTTCTCAAGGAGGGAAATATGTTGGGTTTGGATCGACTCCCATGCCTACCCAAAGGATTAATAATAGTTCTCAGGGCGATGTGTTCTCTGTTGTTTCTCAGGTTAAGAGATTTTTTTCTTTCTTTTTGTTGTTCTCCTTAGTTGAGTTGTTCTCTCTCCCCCTTTAATTGGTGATAAATATTACTTATTGGCTTATTTGTGTTTGGTGCAGGGGATTGGGAGGTTATCTTTGGTAGCTGCATCCGCTGCAAATGTTGTCCAAGCAGGGACGAAGGAGTTCACCTCCAAGGTATTTTTGGGAATTTTAATTGTGATTGTATTGCATGTCGATATCTTACATTGATTAGTGGTGATATTCTCTGTTGTTGAATCCTTTTTTATTGATATTTGGATGTTAAAGCTTCTTTTAGATGTGTTGAGATGGTTTATATTTATACGGTTATTTGATAAATTGTTTTAGACTATATGATTTTATACGAGATGCATGATGAACAATCACAATCCTTATTTGCTCCATCATTAGGCCCCGAATGGTATGTGAAAATACTTGATGTATATAGGACCTAATGTTTAATATACTATATTGAATAGCCGATTGAGCCTTAGCTTAGTTGGCAACCTTTTTGTTAACAAGGAGAATGTGGGTTTGCACATATGCTCTTTTTATTTTTTGATTGACGGGTGAGGGAGTTTATGGGTAGTTTAGGTTTTGTATAAAAAATGTACTATATTGAATAAAATATATGTAAATATAATCAAAATCCTTAATTATTTATTTATTTTTGTTTCTATAACCAAGCTAGGAGAGAAAGAAAAGAGAGCAAAACAAAAAAGAAAAAAAGAGGAAATTGTAGCTGCAAGTTTCTCTTCCAAGTTAAATTCTTTGACTTAAACTATGCCCCTCAATCAATGGGTTAAAGTTTGTCAACAACAGTTTAAATGTTTAATTTCACTTTATTGCTCTCGTAGTATCTTGTTTAATTTCCAAACTAAAGATAAGTTAACTTTCAATCTATTTCACCTATTTTTCGTTTCTTATTAATTTACTTTTTTCTGCAAATCAAAGTTTCCAAAGGCACTGTTAGGGTCAAACATGCTCCTTTAACTTGCTGGACAGCTGGAATGCAATATTCTTTATTTATTAAACCACTAGGCTGCTTGATTATGACAGTTCCATGGAAAAATATAAGAACTGATTAGAATTGTATAATTTTTTCCTTATATTTCTTCTCTTTTCATATTATTTATTATTCATATTTCTTATTGCTTTGCTATTATAGAATATAGCTGCTGCAAAATAACATGTTTTTAAAGTATTTTGGTGACAATTTTATGGTATAAGATATAGAAAAAAATCAGTTGAAACAAAAGGCATAATTGCATTTTAAAAAGTAACATAAATAGATTAAAAAGATAAAATAACATATAGAAATGTAAAATATTATTAATAAGAATGATATTGATTGAACTATGACGTTAGTAGGTAGCTTGGATATAATTATGGGAGAAGTTAGTGTTTAAATGTTAAGTTATACCAAAGTAGTACAATATATCAATTCCTTTTACATATTGGAATCTTTGAAAGAGAGGTCTATTGGGTTGTAATTTTATGATAGAAGGTGAAGTAATTGCATTTTAAAATGTAACATAAATAAGATTAAAAAGATAAAATGGCATATAGAAATATAAATATTTAATGATAAAAATTGTGAAGGAAGATTTGCTCTCTAGATTTATAAAATTGAGAAACCTTTCTTAATTAAAAGAATGAAATTGATTATGTCATTATTAGGTATCCTGGATATCATTGTGGAGAAGTTATTGTTGAAATCTTAATTTTTACAAAAGTAGTACAAAATATCAATTCCTTTTACTGATTGGAATTTTTGACGGTCTATTGGGTCATATTGTGACTCTTGTTTTGGGATTACCTGGGTTAATTTTGGGCTAACTTGTTGATGTTATGGTTATAGCTTGATGGTTTTGATCTTTTTGTTGCTATATATTCACGGGCTTCGGTTTCTAGAAGTAGATACACAAGGCAGGAATATGATGCACCCTCATTTGCAGGTTAAGGAGGGTGGCTATGATGCCAGGGTTAATGAAACGGTTGGTGTTGTCACTGCAAAGACAAGTGAAATTGGCCAGAAGACTTGGGGCATCATGAAAGGTGTCATGGCAATAGCTTCACAGAAGGTTGAGGAATACACTAAAGATGGCATGAACTGGAAAAATGATGGTAACTGGCAACGAAACGATAGCGAGAAGAATGGATATTATCAGGAGTTTAAACAGGAGAATAAGGGATGGAATTCTACTTCTGGTGGACAAACTTCCTCTGGTGTAAATTATAATTCTTATAACTCAAATTCTTGGGATGATTGGGACACAAAAGACAATAGGAAGGAACATAGTACAAAGGTGACTGCTGCTCATAGCAATGATGGTTGGGCTGGTTGGGATGACCCCAAGGATGATGGATATGATAGTTTCTATAATGGTGCATCTGATAAAAATGCCGTTGGTCGCAATGGAAAATCAGATGCCGCATGGACTGGTGGAGGCTTTCTTTAAGGTTAGTTTCTTACATAATTCCCCTTCACATTTTATTTTTATTATAGGGAATGTACTTGAGAGGTCTCTCTATTATTGGGACCTGATTAAATTAGTCCCTTCACTATTGAATGGATCAATTTAGTCCCTAAAGAATCAAATAAGGCCAAATTGGAATAGGGGTAACATTTATTGTTTAAAAAATATCATTTACTGTTTTTAAAGTTTCTATGTTTCTGTAATTGAAATCTTTTATTTGGAATTGAAAAAAGAAATTTAAAGACATTTTTTTATACAGTAAGGCCGTGTTTGATAAGTCACTGAAAAAATTAAATCAATGAAAATTAATATTTTCAATGATTTAGTTTTTTAAGCATGTTTGATAATCCAAACTAATAGAATTTTTCAATAAAAAAGAGTTGAAAAGAATAAGTGGATAGAGAGCTACTTATTACTTAATGTGGAATTTTTTCAATTATTTTTAGTCTTTTAACATTATCCTTTAAGCGTTTTACCTTTAAATTTTTTTAAAATTTATAATTTATCAAACAATCTGATGATTTTTTATAACTTAAATTCAGTACTTAATTTTTACAGTTTGGACTTATTTGAGTTTTTTTAATAGTACAGGGACTGAATTGATTCATTTAATTTAGTCTTCACGATGTAATGGTGTTTTGTTTGAGTTCCAAGGCATAAATGCGACTACTTTGATGTGTGGCCAGGTTGGTGAACTTGAACGACATTTATCAGAATCGTACCCACAAAAGGTAAATTAGAACACAATGGATTCCTTAAGGGAGAATGATATTAAATTTCATGAAGTTCGTATACCTTTTAGCAATTTACCCCCTTTTTTTTTTATGTATCTATCTTTGAAATTTTTACAAAGTAATATATCTGGAGCAACTTTCGTGTTTGAGAGTAGTTTTATCATATTTGTAAAACTGTGGACAGAAAGGGCTAATTGTCCAATTGGAAAGTCAACTGGTTGTGAGTGTGAGAAAACATTATTTGTGACATGAAACTTAGTATCATTTGTTCTTAATCATTATTTTTTATCCTTTTTGTTGTGTGCGTTGTTTTATTTGGTCTCACTTACTATGCTAAACTTTGTGATCTAATCCTTTCATTTTAGTAATTTGACAATGATGTGGATTGTTTAAAAAATTTATTAAATTTATTTTTAGTTAAATATGATTGAATTTTTTGTGAGATTTTTTTTTTATATACAAATTCCACCAATTAACATTTTAATTTGAGGTCCTTTTGACGTAAGACAATTTATTTATTTATTTTGTAGTATGTATGCAAGTTTTTTTTGTATAAAGGGTTAGGATGTATTTTATTTATTTATTTATTAAAAATGAAATATAAAATGGTTTTATTTTATTAAAAATTATTTATTAAATGTAATTTATTACTAGCATGGCCTCTATTGGTATATTAATATCATAAACATAGATGGTTTTATTTCTGGGAATCTTTTTATAACTTTTATCAACAAGTTTTTAATGCATTTAAAATATTCCTTTGCACTAACCTAGGACATTGCCCCATGGGACAGGCTCTACTTGTTCCTACCCATATCATTATACCATCAATACCTATCATAATTTAGCAACAAGGTTTTTGTTTATTCTTCTTACTTCAATTCCTAACTGCCTTGTATAATTATACAACCTTTGATATCTCCCCCATGCCTGCATCCCCATCCCCCTTAACTATATCATGTTCATTTTGTTCCACCTTTGCCACCGGCATTTCCTCCGCATGCGCCGTATCGTGTTGTTGGATTACCAACACTGATGGCGAAACACGGTGACTTGACGATGCCAACAAGTCTCCTATTGGCCCTAATTCAGCATGCTCAGCTTGACGGTCGGCTAATTTCGCTACCATTCGTGATGGGAACCGCCCTTTTCCGACAACTATAAGATCATAATCCCCACTTTGTCCTAGTCCCAGCACTTCCTCAACAATGTTGCTACTTGTCTTCTCTTTATACTCCACCATTCCATCCCACTTGCTTCTAAATTCTTCCACTACAGCATCATCTAATTCCTGGTTAAGAAAAAAAAGAATGGTACATTTAGTAATTTTAAACATAAATTCAATCTTCACCTTTTTTTATGATTAAACTGGATGAAAGCTATGATCAGGTAAAAATATCGTGAAAGTAAATTACTAGCCCTTGTTATCCAATAAATTGTTAAAAACTGTTCAAAATGAGTAAATTTACCGTAAAATTACCAGTTTCTAGCTGCTGTTAAATTAGATCAGAAGAAATGGGCACTGGTTTTTAACCGTAAAATTCATCTATTTTTACTGTTAAAAACTAATTATTTTGTTAAAAACATTCCATCAATTTCTTTTGATCCTATTCAAAAGAATGAAAAAATTAGTCTATGTATGTTAGATCAAAAGAGCAAACTGGTCCTATTAAAAATTTCATCCATTTCTCTTGTTAAAAACTAGTCTCTGTAGGTCAGTATAAGGTACACATAGCCCCTTACGTGTAACCATCTGGTTATTCTGTCAACCACGCTAATTTTTAACAGTATAAATAGATGAAACCTTCAACAGAAAGGACCAGCTTAAGGAATTAATTTATCTATTTTTTTAATAAAAAAATAAAATGCAATTTGACTCCCGAGTAGAAGGACTCTATGGTACCTTTTCTTTTTCAGTGTTGATATGGGCAGTGGAGAAGGTATAATTCTTTTCAGCACACTTGCTAGCTGAAGGCTTCAAAACAACACCATCACTTTGTAACCCATCTTTTTCAGTGAATCTCACAACACTCACTTTAACAGCAGGGTGTTCAGCTATTCTACCACCTAATTCCAAAGCTTCTCTATCATCAGGCCCCCCAAAGAACAGAATACAAACCCTTTGAGCACCATTATCAAGCCCACGGTCCACTAGTATAGCCACTGAACATGGTGCATTTTTTAACACCCTTTGGTTAACCAATCTCCACCCATGTCCAACATTATCAATTACTTGTAAGTCACCTTGTCCCCTCCATTGTTTATGAAAAGGTAAAATTATCATTGTAGCCCTTTTAGTCTCAGCTACATGGCAAATATCTTCATGGATAGTGGACAAAGCCGAGATAGCCGTACTAGGTCGAACTGAGACTCTACCTAATTGACTATAAGCTTGAAAAGCTCCGGTAACTCGGTCTTGCCAATCTCCTCTTCTAAGCCTGTTAATGAAAGGAAGCCCATTTTTTCTAGCCCGATGGACCATTATGATTGAAGATGAACGTTCAGTGAGTTCAACTAAGTGCATGATGAAAAGCTTGAGTTGGGATTTCTTTGTGCTTCTGGTTGATTCAATGAGGCTTATGATTGATGGTACGTTGCTAATACCATGGAGACAAGCTAGGACTCGGAGTTGGTCTTTCGATTCGTCGGTGTTGGTTAAGTCGCGGAGTTTACGGTGAGTGAGGACGGATGAACCTCTCGCCGGTTTGTAAATGGCCATAACGGCTGGGGTTGTGATGAAGGTAGTGAAAAGTGCCATTAGAACTAATATAGCAAAGATTTCATCATTTAGTACCTGCAATTCCAATATTGAATGATTATCAATTTTCTAAATAAAAAATTGTATCTAACATATTATATTAATATATATATATTTAGATATTTCTTATGATTTTTAAAATGTTGCCATTTAAGCATGAATTGAAGTATGAAAGATTAAGCTAACTATTGATAGATGCCAATACACCAACAGCTCACTAACCAAAAAGGTTGACAAATAGCTACTCTTTCATGTGAGTGAAACTACTTTTATGGATACCTACACAACACAATAGGTTGGAGACACCACTATCACCTAACTCATCCAACTTAATTTCGCGACGTGGATATGAGGTAAACACCCAAAACCCTGAATTTGTGTTTTAAGGTGATGGCTATATTTTCTATTTAAAGCCAGGTTATTTTCATCTTTTCCAAATGAATTGGTATATACCAACTCCGGGCTTTATAGTATCTAAGCATAGGTTGATGAGTATATATATATAATTTTTTAGGGTAAACTACACTCAAGGTCACTAAATTATTAGTAAGTTTACATTTTGTTCATTCAATTTTAAAAAGTTACAAAATGGTATTCAAAAGTTTTCATTTAAGCCATTGGGTTGTTAAGGTCTTTTTTTTTAATTGAAAGCTTGGCTAGTGAGTTCCAAGCAACGATTCAATGATTAGTATGGTGGATTAGTACCCATCAATGAATAAAAAAATATACCTAATATCCAAGTCGATTTGATGGTTAGTGTCGGCGATCAGAGAAAAAAAAAACTATTTGGATTTTGGTTCGCAGATTCATGAAGTTCAAAGTTGTTTGATAAAAAAGTTGAATTGTAAAAAAGAAGGAGAATGAGATCTTCTTATTGGTGCAAGTGGTGCAAACAGAGAATGTTATACAACAGTAATTTCAATAACATAATGACTAAAATAAAAACTTTTAAATAGTTTAGTGACTATTTTGTAACTTTTTGAAATTCAATGATTAAAATGTAAACTTACTAATAATTTAATAATCTTGGATATAATTTACCTAATTTTTAAGTATTAAATCTAATCAAAATCTATAACATAGTTAAAAACAAGATACATGAAAATATGGACACCTAAGAAAATGGCACGACTCTCATATATTAGTTTTTTTTTCTAAAGGAAACTACTGGTGTGAGTTCAGTAACTAATCATCCGCATTTTGTAAGCCCGTTAAGAAGTAGATGCTAGCCGGGGAATGGAAACTGCCCATGGAGATGGAAGGAAGAGAAAGAAAAGGGTAATTTATGTTTTGGATCACTAGATTTAGCACAACTTCCATTTAGGTCATAAACATTTAATTTTGTTAAATTACTTAGTTGAACTTCTATTATTAATAAAATAAGGATGTTTGGATTTAGTACAACTTTCATTTAATCATAAACTTTTTAATTTTATTAAATTACATGGTTGAATTTCTGCTATTAAAAATGTAAATCACTTATTCTACTTCTATTAAATAATTCTAAAAAGAATTAACTTAACATATATACATGAATTAACTTTTAGATTTGATTGTTGACAAAATATTTTTTTTCCTTTTCAGCCCCCTAAAATAGAAAATTTTCTATTTAAATCCTTTAAATTTTTTTAAAATTTAAATTAGTAAAAGTAAAATTGCACTTTAGCCCTCCTTAAAAATGATAAAATTTTGATTTAATTCTTTAAAAATTATAAAGATATAGACTATCAAAATAGTTAAATTACATTTTTATTATCGTAAAAACTACAATTTAATTTCACCTCTTTAAAAAATTTTCTGACTTCGCCACTGACCATAAAGTGCAAATATGAAAAAAAAAATTATATTTATAAATTCGTAGAAGGGGGTGCTAAGTTAGTATTTATATTAGAATTACTTATCAGAGACTATTTAAATTATCTAATTTATTGACAATAAATTTTCGGTGATATAATTTGATCAATTGAAAATTGTGTAATTTACATGAAAGTTGATAATAAGTTTAGTGATTTAATTTGATGAAATTAACTGTTTATAAACTTATATGAAAGTTGATGTTAAGTTTGATGACTTATAATGTAAATTACCCCAAAAGAAAAAAATAGAGAAACGAAGAGAAAAAGAAAGGAAAAAAGTAAACGAGAGAGGGAATATGCATAGTTTTAGGTATTATGTCAAAAATGGTAGATATAATCCGAATCTATAATAAGATTATCCAAAAAAAAACCTATTAATCCACACTATATATATGCAAAATTTTGTGAGCCTAAGCTCAATCGGCATGAATTACTAATGTAAAATACGTTGATTTAAGTGCATTGAAATGTATTATATTGTATAAAGAAAAAGAAAGGAACTTACCTTCTTCTCTTTGCCAATGTTGAGAACAATGAGTTCAACTAATCCTTTAGTATTCATTAAAATCCCAAGCGCCAACGATTCTCTGATAGCCATTCCGAACATTAACGCCACCCCAAACGTTCCTATAATCTTACCGGCGCACGCCGTGGTTACAACCAGTGCCAATAATCCCCAAGCTTCCCCACCTTTGATTTTCGCCACATCGGTTTTCAACCCACTAGAAGCAAAATAAAGTGGAAGAAGCAATCCCGTTACGAAATCTTCAATCCTTTCTATCAATTTCTCAGCAAAATCACCCTCTTTAGGAATCGTTAATCCAAAGATAAAAGCACCAAAGATTGCATGGATTCCGATAAGGTCAGTGATGAAACCGGAGACCATTACACCACCTAGTGTTAAACAAATGTAAGCTTCGTCGATGATGTCTCGTTCCGGTGAACAACGGTGAGCGACCCATTTCATGGCTGGTCGGATTAGTACCATCATGAAAATGACGAAAGCCACGCCGGAGAGAAGGACCCAGATTGATATTAATGGGCTCTTTTGTTGACCCGACCCGTTTCCGGCTATAGCGACGGCGAGTGCTAGTAAAATCCATGCGGCTACGTCGTTGAAAGCGGCGGACGCCATGGCGATTTCACCGACTTGGGTGGTTAATAATTTGAGTTCGGCTAAGATACGTGCTAGGACTGGGAAAGCTGTGATGGAAAGTGCTACTCCCATGAAAACTATGAATTGGCCGTACCCGACTTTATCGGCTCCGTCAACGGTTTTCCGGAGGACAAACGCTACGCCAAAGCCGCAGATGAAGGGTAATGATATGCCACAGAAGGCTATACCGAACGCTTTACGGCCACTACGACGGATTGATGTTAAATCGAGCTCCAGACCTACTAAGAAAAGGAAGAAAAGCAGTCCAATGCTCGCTACCGTTTCAAGCACCGGCATACTCCATGACGGAAATATCCGATGCATGTAATCTTCGTTTCGACCAAAAGCTGACGGTCCAAGAAGAATTCCCCCCTGAAAATATGCTTTACTGTTTATTCTCTTATTTAAGATTTCGAGTTATAGATAAAATTAATCATTGTATAAAAAAATTAAATTCCGTCAATTGATTTAATTAAAAGTATCGATTTAACAAATCTAATTATCGATTTAACATTGATAGATTCAATCAATTAAATTAATTTTGTATTCTTCTTTTATTTCCTAAAATTGAATAATTAATCATAACTGATTTAATCGAATTGAAATCAATAAAATTAAAGGTTAAAAGTAAAAATACTTACAACAATTTCAGCAATGACTTTAGGTTGACGAAGGGGTTTAAGAAGGAAAGCTAGGAAACGACTAAGAACAAGGATCAAAGTAGTTTGAACTATTAACAAAGGGAAGGCAAAATTGAGTGGATTATCACCTTGCCAAGCTCCATTTGATGAGGTTTTAATGGAGGTAATGTTAAAACCCATTTTGTTTTGAATGAAAACAAGTTCTAAATTGGGTCTAATTTGTTCATCAAATAGAGGAAAGGGAGGTGATTTTTCTTTTTGAAGAGATTTGAGAAAATTAATGGAACATGCGAAGTGGAGAGTGGGAATTTATAAGCACAAAGGAAGGTGGTGGCATGATAAGGTGGCATTGTTAATTGATTGTCAATTGTGTCCAAATTTCTAGGGGATGGATGTCATGGGCTTAAAAGATGCCGTCAATTGCACTTTTATTAATATGATTTAATTAGTAAATTTATGTTTTCATCACTTAACTTTAAAAAATTACAAAATGGTCACTGAATTATTTAAAAGCTTTCATTTAAGTCATTGGGCCATTAAAATTATCGTTGCATGGTCTTCTCTATTACACCACTTGCACCAATAGAAAGTTTTCATCCCACTTTTCTTAAAACAACTTTGAACATTACGAATTGTGAACCAAACGCCAAACGCTCTAACACTAACTATCAAATCGGCTTAGATCTAATATATATCCTACTCGTCGATGGATACTAATCCACTGTATCGACCTTCAGATCGTCGTTTGGAGCTCGCTAATCAGATTTTTTAAATAAAAATTTTTTTTATAGCCCATTGACTTAAATGAAAACTTTCGAATAATTCATTGATCATTTTGTAACTTTTAGTAACCTTGGGTGTAGTTAAAAATATAATATTTTTGAGATGAAGTAAAGTTAAATTTTTTTGGAAGGGTTGATATTCTTTTTCATTGAAATCAAAGTATTTTTTGTGTTCGTTTTAATGTCAATGAAAATTAATCTTTTCGAGCTTCATATTAATCCCTCACGATAACATTATCTCTAAAATTTGAATATAAATTCCATTTCTACAATTACAATACACCTTATTTATTTAAGTCAACATTTTGTAAGTTTGAAGATTAGTATAATTTTGTAATGTATCTCATGTTTCCTCTGTATCTTCATCCAACTAAGTAATAAATAAATAAATTTAAAAAAACAAAAATAATAGATAAAGGATACAATCATTGACTCGTATAAATATGGTAAGGATTAAAATATAAATAATGAAAAGTTAAAACATTCATTTTCATTGATGAGGATTAAATAATTATTTGCCACACTATAAAGCCATGTGGATCAATAGAAAAAAGGAAATATTGCAAAAGGGGTTTGGCTTTTTTTTTCATTAAATAATTAATTATTTGTATATTCATATTTGATACATTAACTTCGATTGTCATATTTGATTAGTATAATTGTTTATGTATGCAATATATCAACGTAAAATGATGTTAATTCGATAATATTGTGAGTGATTTGTGAGCATTGAATCAAATCGAAATTCATGTATAATTTTAATATTTTATCGCAATTGTGAAAATAATAATAATTGAGACAACCCTAACCTAAATTAATCATAAATACATTATGTATATCTTTTATAATTAACTTATGTTTTATGTTTGATTTATGATCCATAATTTTTTTTTTTGAGAAATTCATAATTGCCCATCCCAACAATATCATTGTTATAATAAACGTCGATAATGACGGGAGAACGATCGCAAAGCAATAAGAAAAGAAAAATAAGAACATAAAGATTTTACGTGGAAACCCTTTTGGGAAAAAACCACGGGCAGAGGAGGATAAATTCACTAAGGTTGAAAAACGAATGATGAGTTGAAAAACCCTGTTCTAATCAAAGTCAAATAGAAGAAGAATAGTTATATACAGATCTCCTTATTTTGCCATTGTATTTATTTATTCAACAAGTGACGAGATTCGGGTTACACAATCTCTGACAATCATTATTAAAACAGTAAATATTAGCTCTATTTTAACTTGACATCAATCCATTGAAGAGTCAAAGGACTGATTAGAAAATAATGACATATTCATTTACTTTGCAAGCAAATTGAGTTTTAATCCAAGACGTCTCCCCTTCTTGTTGTCTTGATGAAGTTAATCAGTAATTTAAATCTCTAGTAATGAAACCAAAACATGTTCCAATCACTAGGACTTTCCTCACTACTCCTAGCTTATTACCAATTGACTAACCATTAAATAATAAAATATTTTACCATAAAAAAATCACAGTCTAAAAATTAAAATAAGTTGCCGATTGAGTTTTAGTTCGATTGGTATGAATATTATTGTCAATGTAGAAGGGCGTGAATTAGAGTGTGCTGAAGCGTATTATCCTCCTATTTATGGGTTAAGGAGGGACTATGAATAGTTCTAAGCATTGTATCGAAAAGAACAAATATAACCAGAATCTATAAATTACGTGTGAATTATGTTTAAATTTATTTTAATTTAATTCAATAATACTATGAAATGATTAATTTAATTTATTATTTATTATTGTAAAATTTTTTTTACAAAAATAATGCACTAAATGCCAGCTTTTCTTGCTGTTTGCAGTTAATTTTTCCTTGGCGTGTGGAAAGGGGCTTTGTTTACAAGTTGTCCCTTTTTATTCTATTATTTCATATTGCCACCTCTTGCTTTATCAAGAAACAATAAATTTATTTTAATGTTCCCCAAATATTTATAATTTACATTTAGCTCCTTTTAATTTCGTTTTATCTACATTCAAGATTGATGATTGTTTCTCCTGCTCATAAATAGGATAATTATAAAGATATAAACAATTTAATTTCGGCCATTCCTAAAAAAATTTTCTAGCTTTGTCCCTGTTCCCAACCCATAAATAGGAGAATAATGCGCTTTATCACACTCAAACTCACGTCCTCCTACATTAACAACGAACTAATATTTAATGAGAAAAAAAAATACCAAAAGTGGGCATTACTTTTTAAGTTTTAAGATAGTTTACTTATGGGAAATTAATTGACTTCTAGGAATTGACACACTTGATTCTTACATATAATGTCTTAAATGTGTGAATGTAACAAAAACAGAAATGCATATACCAAATCTCTCTTTTTTTTCCTTATTTTAAAATGTGAATGCTTTTTAAAAATAAATGCCCATTTCTAGAGTTTATTCTTTTTTTGGAAGTATTTGTTTATTTTAATAATGGAGGGTTTGACAAACATATTACAAAACAAATAAAAAATATGGAGGGCTTAAAGGGTAGCGGGATAAAAATATCATGGAGGTCCTTGTATTTTGCTTCCTCTATTAAAAAATCAAAGAGTAAGTTGGTCTCTTTTGTTCAAAATTTGACTGACAGAGTAAACAAACTGTGAGTACTTCATATTCTCTTTGATCTAAGCCATTTATTGAGTAGAGTGGGCAAAATGCTGCCTAACTCCTAGTATAAGAGCCTCTATAGTACTTTTACCAGGGTAGAGTTTTTCAATGATTAAACTCAAAATTTAATGTCAATTGAAGCTTTGTTTCAATGAAAGTCTTTTATCATTACACGACGGGCTTGGTTGGCAAATATAATATATATAATTAAGCTATAAGTTTTTTTGAAAGTTACAACTTATAAGTATATCAACGATTACAATCATAATCAATCATTATAATCACCGAAGTGAATAACTAACTCAACAACTAATTAAATCTCAAACTAACTCACAAGCATAAATCTAAACTTAACCATAAAGAGATATTTGGACCTCGAATCATAAAGTTCCCAAACCCTTCCAGTCATCAAACTAAGATCTCATTGGTAACTAAGGCATTGTTTGATAAATCGTTGAAAAAATTGAATCAAACTCACGTTTGATAGTTCGGAATAAAAATCACTTTGATAGAATTTTATTTATTTTTGTATAAAAAATGTATGGAAAATGATAAGTAGATTAAGAGCTATTTATTACATAAATGGAGAATATTTTCAATTAATTTAATTTTGTTTTGATTTTACAAAATTTTCATAATTTAAAATTTACATTTATCAAACAATTTAATTATATTCTATATTTAATTTTAAGTAATATACCAAACAGATTTAACTATTCGTCAATTTTGAGTTTTTTTTTTAAATTTGTAGTTTAAGCTCTCTGATTTTTTTTAAATACCCTTATAATTATTTTTTTGTTTTTATTTTTTAAATATTTTTTAATTAAATTAATATTCAATTAATTAGTTACACCAATTTAATTATTATAAGTAGTATAAATTTAATTTAAAACCTTATTCTTCTCAACAAAGTATACGAAGATTCAGACAATTGAGTCTTAACTCAACTGAAATGGACATAGTTGTCATTGTAGGAGGACATAAGTTCGAGTATGCTGAAACTCATTATCTTCCTATTTATGGGTTGATGAGGGATTATAAGTAATTCTAGGGATTATGTCAAAAGATTAGATATGATCAGAATCTATAATGAGATTGTTAATATATATAGATATACATGAGTTGTAAAGTATAGTTTATGTTTTTATTTTCACTTTTTCCTTATCTTTTGTTATTGTGTATTGAATTCAACTTTTTTATATTAAATAATAAAAAAAGATTTTATGTTTTTTTTTTGTTTTTGTTTTTTTTTTTATAAATAAAGCAAGCAACTTGGTTTGCTCCAACTTTTTCAAGCAAAAGAAAGCATCTTTCATTTACAAATGATATAATTACTTGTTTTTAAAGGTTTTTTTTATCAATATTTGAAAAAAAGATTTCTGCTATTAGTCTCAATACTTTGTTGAAGTTGTGAATTTAGTATATGTACTTTAATTTGATATTTTTAGTCCTTATATTTTTCAAATTTTAAAATTTCAATCCTCACCAAATGATATTTGTTAAATACATTCAGTTAAATTATGGTATTTTCAAAATCTGATGCGACAAACATATTATCATATGTGTAATGCCATGTCAATTTATTATTTCCACATATTACTCACTAAAGATTCAGTTAATGGATTAACGAAGATCTTTTGCATCAAGACCGAAATTTCAAATTTTGAAACGTATAGGGACCTAGAATGCTCTAATTAGAGAATAAAGAATAAATCTACAACTGTATGCATAGTATATGACTAGTAATTCAATTTAACCTAATAAATTTAACTGCTATCGTTTAAATAAACACCACAACATTTACAAAATACAAGAACTAATAACAAAATTTCACCACAAAACTATACTTTCATATGATTTTGAAAGGTATCTTAGGGCAAGAAGCCCGTGAGTCAAAATTATGCTTAGGCAAATGCAGCTCATGATTCGTTGACAATCAATTTACTTTATAATGACTATGAACCCCCCCCCCCCAATAAAGAATGCTTCAACCATATGTTTTTTAAAGGGAAAAATTAATGTGATTATACTATAGGCATGCACCGACTGAGGATATATTTATAGAAAAAAAAATTATAATAATTAAGATCTAAATAAATCTTTAAACTTTACTTGAAAACTAAAACAAACCTTTATATATTTTATTAGTAATAATTTTTTGTTGATTGAGTCTTAACTCGATTGGCATATGAGCATTGTTGTCAATGTAGGAGGATATGGGTTTGAGTTTATTATCTTCCTATTTATGGGTTGAGGAGAGGTTATGGATAGTTCTAGACATTGTGTCAAAAAGAACAGATATGATTAAAATTTATAACGATATTTTAAAAAAAAAATATTTGTTTGATTGTAATTATATCCATAATCAATTTGAAGATGAATGAACAAGATTCAATTACCTATGTTTAGTATATAAAATGTATCCATATTTAAACTAAACGTATTTAATAATTTATATGAAAAGATGAAGGAAAACGTGAGGCTAGCTAGTGCTAAGTATCCTTTCATCCGTGAGTCTTTTGACGAGATCTTTAGTTCACGTAAATCTCTTGCTAACACACACTAACAAGCTTGCTTTTTGGCTTTCGTTTTTGTTTCTTTTTTTCAACTTGGGGAGGAGACGAGTAAAAAAAGTTGAACACAAAATATTATTACATACATGTTAGTGGTCGAGGATTCGATCCTCGCCTTGAGTATGGAGCAATTTTAAAACTCGTAATCAACATCTATCTAGGCATGTAGAATGTAGAGGATTAATTATTAGGCTTGCTCATGTAGATACCTTAAGAAATAAAATGATAATCATAAGACTCATCAGCATTCATGTCAAACATGAAGTTACAAATGTCATAGCAACAACGGGGAATTAGAGTGAAGATAATTTGATTATCTATCTCGTTGGGGAGAGAGTTCTTCATTGTAATTGTATGCGAGTGAGGTTGCAGCATTTGTGAGTCTAGTTGGTCTAAAATCATCTCTTGTATTGTGAAGATTATAGTGAATTTCCCTCTACAAAAGGCTCTCTAGATGTAGAATTGAATACGAACTGCGTAAATAATCACCCACGTTTATTATTTGTTATTTCAATTTTAAATCGTTTCTTAAATCTTAAATAAACAAACAATTAACTCAACACTTACAAAAGACTATTTTTTAACACATCAAATTTAAGTTGTTCGTGCAGTAAATGTAGATGTGTTTAAAATTAGTTCTACGTGTTTTAAATGTATTCTACGTCATATCAAAACTTGCATTTAGTGCCTAATTAGAATCATAAGAAATATTTGATGGAATTAACTGGTAAAAGTATCATAGGGGTCCTTGTACTAAGAGTTAGATTTTATTTTCCCCCTCTACTCAAAAAATAGACAAATTAATCCTTGTACGTTGATCAAAGAGCAAATCGGTCCTTCTGTAAAAAAATTCATCAATTTTTACTATTAAAAATTGGTCCCTATATGTTAGCATGAGGTACATGTGACACACCACATGTAATTGTTTGGTTATTTTGTCAGCCACATCAATTTTTAATAGTAGAAATAGATTAAATTTTTAACAAAAATGATCGATTTGCTGTTTGATCTAACATATAAAAATTAATTTACCCATTTTTTAAGTAAATAAAATAAAATACAATCTAACTCTTAATATAGAAGTCTCTATAATTTTTTGCCGAATTAACCCTTTTAATTTTATATGAAGGAAGGTTACAATATTATCAAAGAAATGAAAAGCCTAGAGGGAGGGGAATGCACTACTACCCCTTGACTTAACCCCTTAGAGTCACATCTAGCTTCAATTCCACAAAAACTAAAGCCATGATTACACTTCAAATAATTGCTTATAATTTCTTCATATAGATTGACTAGAAAGGGCAAGAAGATACCTTTTGCTAACTAAAATGAACACCGTTCAAATTGGGAGGGGCATTTTCATTTTTCTACCCATAATTCTATGTGTCATTTTCTTGACCATGGTATTTGCATTTACACGTGCTTCCATGGCCTCGTTTACACCACATTTTTTTGTGGGGTTCTTTAAATTATAAAGTTGACTTCATGAATCCAGGGATTAGATCAATAATTCATCTAATCCATTATAAGTGATGAATTTTTAGTTGGGTTAGATTTCGGTTTCAAGTGTGATTTAAGACGAAAGGGAAAAAGGGTTGAATTTTTTGGTATTTAAAATATTCGAATTTTGGAGAAGAATTTATTGGAAAGGATGGTTACGAGTTTCGAAAGAGTTTAATTTGTATGAATCGTAATTTTCTAGACGTATTTGGGTGACAGAGTATATTCACATCATAATTTCATATATCATATTAGTAATATGAACTGTACTTTTAAATTCTGAAAAATAATATTAATTATTATAAAAAAATAATCAGTAATACTTGAGAAAGAAATCATTAAAAATAAAAAAATCAAATCATCATATATATATATATAATATGTTAAAGCTATTTAATTTTATTTAATTACTCTAACATTCTATTTTTATTAAATTAACTTTTTAAACTTAAAGTGTATGTTTGAAAAGTCATAGGGTATGTTAGATTTGTGTGACCTGAATCCCGTTATTTGTTAAAGAAATAAAATAGAGAGGCAAAATAGGTATAGTCGAACTCCTCTTGTATCATTTGTTTTTCAATATAAGTGAATTTTTCATTCTCTACTCGTGGTTTTTCCCGATAAGAGTTTTTCATATAAAATTTGCGTGTTCTTAATTTTTCTTTCTTATTACTTTGTGATTATTTTTATTACCATTATCGACCTTTAGAACAACAGGGTAATTGGATTTGAGACCAATTGTTTGTAACTACCCCAATTCTCACACTTTTCTTAAAAATTGAAAATCGTAATCCAGATGTTCTAATTACACTCAATTCAATAGTATCTACTAATTACAAAACTTACCCAAACATGTCACATATGTATAATTACGGGTAATTACACTCAAATTGAGTAAAAATTTGTTAGTCGTCAATGTAATTTTCATCTAATTTATCTAATTATGAATGATTGCATTGAAAATGTATGATAATTTCGTTGTAATTTCTTCTACACATGAACGTGTCCTATGAAATAACATTAATTAATATACTTTAAAACGTGTGCATGAATCATCCAATTAATTATAAGTTTAATGTTTCATCGTTCATAGTGCTAAGTAATTAATTTTTCGAATTTGAGGCCGACAGAATATAAACGGTCATAAATTGGACAAAAATTAATCCAACAATTTGTCCGTAGTGTTAAAACAAAAGCTAATAACCTTGGATTAAAGCCATTGGTTGAGGTCAAGGTGGACTCTATTGTGTGCAAGCAATGGATTAATGAATATTAATCATAGTGTTTATCTAATTATATATATAAATCAAATGCATTATTCTTTGGCTTAAAATTATCGAAATTTATAACAAAGAATGTAATTGATGGAGAAATTTTCATGAACAGCCCTAACACATACGATCTTTCCAATAGATTTTTTTTTTAAAAATAGTTTGGCATATTTGAAAATGTCGAATTTTATCGAAAGTAGTTATAATAAACGTCGATAATAGCAGTAGAACGATCACAAAATAATAAGAAAATAAAAATTAAAGACACATAGATTTTATGTGGAAAACTCTTTTGAGAAAAAATTACGGGCAAAGTAGGAGAAATTCACTAATGTAAAACTAAATTAGTTTTATAGAGTTTGATAACTTTTTATAATTCAATATTTCAACAATTTAATTATTCGATTTAGTAATATAATTTTACTTATTATAAGTAATTTAAGATTTTTTTATACAATTTTTTAACTATGCATAAACTCCAAATTCTTAAATTAGTGGAAAATACATACTTAAACGTACTCAAAATTGAGGGAAACGTTGAATATCAACATTAACTTGTTGGAAAATATTTCTTCCTAGTGTTTATTATTATTATTTTGCTGAACTATAAGAGGAGGGAAACACCCTAACAGCAACACGACTAACGCGACTAATTTTTAGGGGGGCCGAAATGAAATTTTAATTTTTAATAATCTATATATTTATAATTTTTAAAGAATTAAATTAATTTCATAATTTTAGGAGAGCCAAAGTGTAATTTTACCTTTATTAATTTAAAATTTTAAAATTTTCTAAAAGGCCAAAACAACAATTTTCTATTTTAGGGGGGCCGGAACCCCTGCCAGCCCCCCTAGATTCGCCTCTACCCAAGTCACACTTGGGGCGGTGAACACCCTGACTATGAGGCCAGCACACGGGGTTCACTTTTCGTAGTGTTTATTATTGTACAAAGTTTAGTCTTAAGTTTTATGTTATTTGAGGGAATGAATGTCACATCACTTAAAGAATAAAAAGGTAAGGGATTATGAGTTTATATAAATATATATCTATATCCCGCATTGCTTAAATATAATAAAATATTGTGTCTATATAAAGATGTTTATTTGATTTCTTGTAAATATTGATTAAGGGGTGGAGTATAGTCAACACTCTTCAATGTTTAAATAAAATTACCTCATCACAAAATTTGATCTCATATGAAGAAAATAATAATGAAAGTAAATGATTTGTTACAAAAATGACTTCATATTCTTATCCTAAAGAAACAGATGAATCTTCTAATTTGTTGTTGTAAACTACCAATGAAAATTTATTATCTATGTTAGTGGCCATTAGAACAATAAAGAGATTCCCACATCATTTACTTGAGTCTTTAAGGATGAAATTTGATAATAATATTTAATTATAAATTTGAATAAAATATATTTTTATTATTATATGATGATTCCGTTAATGCCAATAGTCAAATGAGTTTAAACTACACCAAATGCAGAGATTGAAGAATTTTAATCGGGGATTGTATGAATATAAATTTGCCCAAAGATCTTGAGAATGTCATTTTTGTCAAATTATCTGCTATCTTGTTGTCTTCTCTGAAAATATGTATTAAGCGAATTGTCCAATCATATTAAAGAAGCTTCTTGATATTACGGATCGCAGATGAATCATGTTGCTCCTTTTCAGTTTCTTGAATTGCTTAAATATCTTCCTTATCGTCTGTTTATGGAGTATTAATGTTTAATGTGAGGCTACCTTTTGACAGCATTTACTTTAGTTTCTATTACAATGTTTTCTCAATTTCAAAAACGTTTTCAATGACTACTTACTAGAGATTAGCTTCTTTTCCTTTTTTAATAGTAACCAAAAAGTCTTTGCTTTTGTTCTATATAAGCAGGTGTGAAGTCAGAAATATTTTTTAGGAGGGTCGGATGAAATTTTAATTTTTGATAGTTTATATATTTATAATTTGTAAATGATTAAATCGAAATTTTATAATTTTAGGGGGGGCCAAAGTAAATTTTACCTTTACTAATTTAAATTTTTTTAAAAAATTTAAGGGCCTAAAAAATAATATTACATTTTATGGGGGGCCGGGGCCCACGCCAACAATAACCTATAATGAGATTATTTTTAAAAAAAAAGAATATTTGAATAAAAATATTAGGTTTGAAAAATGAGTATCAGCAAAAAATTAATTTCGATCTATTTTTTTAAGTTTGTAATATTTTATATTATGTAATTTATAACATATAAAAATTAAAGCTAGAGTAGTATATATTTTTTTAATAAATAAATATAAAATAAATATAAATATATTTTTTAAAAATTAATATTGACGGGTTTAAAATGGGCTTGAATTAGTTATTTACAAATATATGTGAGTTTGGGCATGTTATGATACTCATTATTATTGACCCATAACCCGATTGGGTTCAAGTCGGATTCTACACGGTTCACACATCGAGCTCGCTTGACATCATGGGTTTGCAAATAAGGCACTCACACCTACACATGAGGTTGCATGATGTGGGCTCGTAGGTCATTACATAGGCAAACCCCTATCGTATAAACACGTGTTAAAACTAGAGTAGAGTACATGTTGGCATGGAACTTACCTAAGATATCACATCAATGAACATTAATCACATCACATAAATACACAACTTTACCATCTAAAAAAGGGAGAGAAAAACATTCATCGGGGCAAAATTTTATATCTATATCTCGAATCAGGCTAGCCTCTAATTTCAACAATTGACATTGTAGTTTTTCAATTAAGATTATGGTTAAATTGAATTCAAATTTTTTTTTATAGTATTCTCAGTTCGATTTATCATTTTAATTTTAAGAAAAATTATTTGATTCATATAATTATCGATGTTTATTTTGTGAATCAAAATTTGGACTAAATCGAAATCGAATGGAATTTGATGTATATAAACCAAACCAAACGCTAGCATTCGAATTTCTATTCAATTTTATATGGTGCAATGTTTGGTTGAAGTATTTTACCATTTTGTTGACAAATGTTTTCATTTTGAAAATTCATTAAGCATGTGATGAAATTATTGGTATTGACAATTTTTCACATATGATGATCGTTTTTTCTTCGTTGCCACATTCATTTCTTTTTGCAATTTTCTTTCAAGATCACTCAATTTCTTCAACAACTAAACTACAATTTCTTCAACAACTAAACTATAAAAAGTCTCACCAACCTCCAATTAAATTTGTTCATGGGTCAGATCAGGTTCACCTGAAAAGTGAAAAAGTTTAGGTAAAAATATAGACCTAAAAAATGGATTTGGGCAAAAAAATAAGGCCAATTTTTTAAATGAGTCGAGCCTCAAATAAGCTTTTCTTGACCCGAGCCTGGCCTGAATTTGCAAAAAAAAAAAAGCTACTGGTGGTTTTTACTGTTATTTTGTTGTTTTGCTATCATTTTGCTATTATGTTGTTATTGTTTGGATATTATATAACTCTTATTTTATTTACTATTATTTTAGATATATTTGCTGGCTAAATTGTACTATCTTAGTGTTATTTAAGTTTTTTTTTTAAATTTCTATTTATTGAGAAACATTTATTTTAATGTTGTTATTGTACTTGATATATTATATTTTTTAACTTTTTTTATATAAAAAAATTTAATAAGGATAGGCCAAACTTAAATTTTAACAGCCAGAGTTGGACAAAATTTTTACTTGGCCCGAACAACCCATAAACAACACTACCTCCAACTAAGTACATTATATCAACAAATGTATAATTTTTTTTAATATTTAATAAACTTCAACTCTTTCCAACCATCTGAAAATGACATTTCATTATTTGTTAAAAGAAATCAAGGAAAAAAAAAACAGCATTTGTTTGCAAATTCTTGTGGAAAACAAAGGTTTAGTTTTTCCAAATTGGAGAAGGCCCAACTCCAACAATGAAGGACACTAAAGTTAGCCCACTTCAACATTTTAATAGAAAAGAAAAAGAAAACGTAAATTATATTTAATGTCACTAAATTATTTATAAATATATATTTTAATAACTTTAAAATTTATAAAATAATTATTGAATTATTTAAAAAATTTATTTAAATCTTTAGGTTATTAAATTTTTATTTTAAATCTAAATCAATCCAATGATTTATGTGAAAGATTGAACAAGAAAACTATTTAAGTTTTAGATTTAATATAACATTTGGTATCTAAACTTTTTTTGGGTCTAATTTAGTACTTAAACTTGACAATTTTTCCTAATTTAGATCTAAATTTGACATTTTTTCTTAAATTGATACTTAAGTTTTTAGAGAGTCTAATTTGGTACCTAAACTTGACTCTTTTTCCTAATTTGGTACATATTCTTTCTTTTTTCGATTTAATACTTATTAAACATTTTACAAATTACTCTAATAAACTGAGATAACAAAAATAATCAATGTATGATCTACAAGTGACAAATGATATGTTAACTTTTTATATTTTATATTTTCAATTAATTTTAATTTTAATTATTTAATTAATTATTTTATTAAATGAAAATAATGAATCTCTTTCAATTTAAGACAATAACAAAAATTTTAACATAATATTTTGCATAATTCATATAACATGTAATAAATTTAGATACCAATTAAAAACCAAAATATGTAAAGTCTGTTACCCTAACACGTTTTCTGTTTGCCACCCATGGTATGCGTTTCTAGGTTTTTCAACTGGTGTTCTATTATTTTCTTGTCATGTTCTGTCTGGAATACTCAGTACAACATCAATCTACTGTTCGTTAGGAGTTTATCATTACGCTTGGTTTCGTGACCTGCAGAAATGGAGAATGAATTAGCAGTTTTGTCTCTTAACGATGAGGAAAACAAAATTTTACAGATTCCTACAGATCCACTTGCCACAAGGGAAATAGAGTTTCAACTGGTAGGTTTTTTTCTTAACAGCCAGCGTAATTCACCTTCCAGCTATGAAAAGTACGATTGCTAATCTGTGGCATCCTGTACAGGGTATTCAAATTCGAGATTTGGGAGAAAGAAGGTATTTATTTCAGTTTTTCCACATTATGGATTTGGAAAGGGTTTTAAAAGGCTCACCATAGACCTTTAATAACCATTTGTTGATACTGTCTCATTTACAATAAGGGGAAGATCCATTGAAAGTTCCATTAATTCATACCCCTTTCTGGGTTCAAATTCACGATATCCCTATTGGCTTGTTTTCTGAAAATTTAGCAGTGCAGTTGGGGAATTTTTTAGGAGAATTCCTACAATATAGTAGATCAGGTATAGGGAAAGAAAATCGCAATTATATGAGAATTAGAGCTAAATTGGACATCAGACGCCCGTTGAAAAGAAAGAAGCAGGTGATGTTTAATGGAAGATGCTCCTATGCCAGGTTCAAATATGAACGTCTATCCATTTTCTATTTTTGTTGTGGTTGATTGGGACACAGTGATTCTTTTTGTGATGATAAAATGATGCTTGGGGTGGAGGTTGCTGATATGGGTTGGGATTTATCATTGAGAGCCCAATCCCGTAGAGTGTTATCAATGACTAGTATTTGGCTTAGGGAGGAAGGTGAGGGGAAAAGTGGAGGACAATGAAATGGAAGTCGAGTATTGGGAAATCGATTACGGGAAGAAAGAACTGTTGAAAGAGGTGGGTTGAACATTGATCCAATTCTGGGTTTTACTTTCAAAGGAAAGATGCCATTGTTCGATCAGTCAATGAGAAATATATAGATGGATCAATCACAAACTACCATGGAGCATGATATTGAAGATGGTGTTATTATCGGAGAAGAAGGGAAGAAAAGATGTAGAGGAGCGATAGAAGAGTCATCTAGTAAAGAAGTTATGAAGCTCTTACGACAAGGACCAGGAGAGGGGTGGATTCTAATCATTTATTATCAACGGCTGCCAAAAGGCAAGTCGACCGGTCGCAATGAAAATCTTGAGTTGGAATGTTCGTGGCTTGGGAAGGCCGCGAACGATTCGATGACTTTGGCATACGCTGAAGTTACACAATCCCCAAATTGTCTTTTTTATGGAGACGAAGCTATGTGGGAAGCAAATGGAACGAGTACGACGAAATTGTGGTTTCTAAAATGATATTGAGGTCGACGCTGAAGGTACTAGGGGAGGTTTATGTTTGGCTTGGAAAGTGGATGTTAACATAACACTTCGAACATTTTCCAAGAGGCATATTGATGTATTTGTCGATGAAAATGAGGCTAGTGTAAAGTGGAGATATACGGGTTTTTATGGCTCCCCCTATGCACAAGATAGGAATAGAGCTTGGGAGGTTTTAAAAAGTTTGATAATAGTAAAGGATATCCCTTAGTTTGTATGTGGGGATTTTAATGAAATCATGTATGGGTTTGAAAAAAAGGGAGGGTTGCCAAAAGATGAGGGAAGAATGAAGGCCTTACGAAGAACCTTGGAAGTCTGCCAATTGATTGATGTAGGGTATTCTGGCACTTGGTTTACGTGGGAAAGAGGAAATCTGCCGGATACAAGTATTCAAGAAAGGTTGGATAGAGGAGTTGCTACGGCTGAATGGATTTCCATGTTCTTGGAGGTCAAAGTTCAACACCTAGTGCATACTTTTTCAGATCATTGCCCACTCTTGATTAATACGAAGAAAGACGATGAACAACCAAGAAGTATTTCTTTCAAATTTAAAGCTTGGTGGTTGTTGGAAGATATTTCCTTTAAAGAAGTCAAACGGTTATGGGAGTCATCTTCAGGAACGCTACTTTTGAAGTTAGAGAATCTGAAGAAAGGTTTGAGTCTTTGAGCAGGGTGAGTAGAAGGAGAAAGAGACAGATTCTTACGGATAAACTGACTGAATTGCTGAGCAATGATAGAGATGAGAGTAATATGACGGAAATGATTGACACGAGAATTCAACTGAATTTCGAAATAGAAAAAGATGAACGCTATTGATATATTATATTTTTGAACTTTTTTTATATAAAAAAATTTAATAAGGATGGGC
Source organism: Gossypium longicalyx (assembly GCA_025698465.1). NCBI lineage: Eukaryota > Viridiplantae > Streptophyta > Magnoliopsida > Malvales > Malvaceae > Gossypium > Gossypium longicalyx. The sequence goes on along the minus strand of CM046995.1, from coordinate 1,003,088 downwards.
CAAACTCAGATTTTAACAGTCAGACTTGGACAAAATTTTAGGCTCAAGTCCAACCCTAAAATTTTTACTTAACCCGACCCAACCCATAAACAACACTACCTCCAACTAAGTACATTATATCAACAAATGTATAATTTTTTTAATATTTAATAAACTTCAACTCTTTCCAACCATCTGAAAATGACATTTCAATATTTGTTAAAAGAAATCAAGAAAAAAAAAAACAATATTTGTTAGCAAATTCTTGGTGGAAAACAAAGGTTTAGTTTTCCCAAGTTGGAGAAGGCCCAACTCCAACAATGAAGGACACTAAAGTTAGCCCACTTCAACATTTTAATAGAAAAGAAAAAGAAAACATAAATTATATTTAATGTCACTAAATTATTTATAAATACATATTTTAATCATTTAATTTTAAAAATTTATTAAATAATTTTTGAATTATTTAAAAAAATTATTTAAATTATTGGGTTATTAAAATTTTATTTTAAATCTAAATTAATTTAATAATCAAGATAAAAGATCGAACAAAAAAATTATTTAAGTTTTAGATTTAATATAACATCTGGTATTTAAACTCTTTTTTTTGTCTAATTTAGTACCTAAACTTAACAATTTTCCTAATTTAGATCTAAATTTAACATTTTTTCTTAAATTGATACTTATACTTATAGGGAATCTAATTTAGTACATAAACTTAACTTTTTTTTCTAATTTAGAACTTCTTTTTTTTCGATTTAATACTTATTAAGCATTTTACAAATTACTCAAATAAACTGAGATAACAAATATAATCAACATATGATCTACAAGTAACGAATGATATATTAACTTTTTATATTTTATATTCTCAATTACTTTTAATTTTATTTATTTAACTAATTGTTTTATTAATTGAAAATAATGAATCTCTTTCAATTTAAGACAATAACAAAAATTAACACAATATTTTGCATAATTTATATAACATGTAATAAAGTTAGATACCAAATTGAATTTTTTTTAAAAAAAATTAGGTACCAAATTGAAAAAAAAAAAGCTGGGAACTAAATTGCTTACAGTTCAAATCTACAAAGGTTTTTAGTGGGAAAGGCTAATAAATTTATTTGCCACATTATTTTCAAAATTTATATAAAAATTAACGACAATAAGCAGATTGTTCGAAGAAATCGAAATGCAGATAATCGAGTATACCCATAATTTCGGACGAACCCTAAAATCTCAAAAATTCAAATGGCAAATATTTAGAAACCCAATTAGCTTTCGGAGCGAAATCTTCATCGAAACGAAAATACATTAATCCAAACAAAAAAAAAAAGCCTACAACAAGCAGTTGAAAACGAAAGATTTACAAAAAAAAAAAAAGACCCTAAAACCCTAAATCAACCACCGAAACCATAAAGAGTCCTTCCTTGTCTCTTGAGAGCATAAACAACATCCATAGCGGTAACAGTTTTACGCCTAGCGTGTTCCGTATAGGTAACAGCATCGCGTATAACGTTTTCCAGAAAGATCTTGAGAACTCCACGAGTTTCTTCGTAGATCAGACCACTGATCCTCTTCACACCGCCTCTACGAGCTAATCTACGAATCGCCGGCTTAGTAATGCCTTGAATGTTATCTCGGAGAACTTTCCGATGCCTCTTAGCTCCTCCTTTTCCTAATCCCTTGCCTCCTTTTCCACGGCCCGACATTTTTGAAAAATCAAAGCTTTTTTCTAGAGGTAATTGAGATTTTTTTCTTTTTGCTTGAATGCTTGAGAGGGAAGTATATGAAATGGGGTTTAAATAGGATGGTTTGTTTTCTTGGATTGTGTGTTTTTGGGTTATGAATGGCGGAAAGGATATTGACTGTTGGATTGGAATGTTATCCAACGGCAGTATTGGTGATCCGCGGCTTTTGGTTTTATTGGTTGGGAAATGTAAGAGGAGTGTCCTTTTATCTAATGGTTAGTGAATCGATTCATGGCGTGTGTGTTTTTTGAACCGTGGATTCACTTCTCATCTACGGCTCTCTTAATTTGAAATTAATATATCCCGTAGTATTTTCCTTTTGGTAAATTTTACCTAACGTCACTAAACTATTGGTAAGTTTACATTTTAGTCATTCAACTTCAAAGAGTTATAAAATAGTCATTGAATTATTCGAATGTTTTTATTTAAATCACTAGGTTGTTAAGGTTTTTTTTTTAAAGTCCAACTAGGAGCTCTAAGTGATTGATTCAGCGGTTAGTACGGTGGATCAGTACTCATCGACAAATAGTACATACATTAGATCCAAGTTGATCTAATGCTTAATGTCAAATATCAAAAAAGAAAGTTGTTTGAATTTTGATTTATTGATTCATGATGTTTAAAGTTGTTTTATGGAAAAAAAAATAAACTGAACTGTAGAAGAGAAAGGGAAAGAGAGCTTTCAATCGGTACAGGCGATACGAAGAGAAAAGGTTATATATAGCAGCGATTTTAACAACCTAGTGACTTGAACAAAAAAAATTTTGAATAGTTTAATGACCTTTTAAAGTTGAGTGATTAAAGCGTAAACTTACTAATAGTGTAATGACATCAGATGGAGCTTACCATTTATCTAATGGTTAATGAATGGTTAAAATATATCACAGATACATGTAGTTTACCCATCGAATTTTCATAAATTTACAATGCAACAAGACAGGAATTGGGAACTAAAACAACATCGCTTCGATTTTAAGGTAAAATTTTTAAATAAGGGTAAACTATCAAAATAGTCACTTTTACTTATCTCGGATTACATTTTAGTCACTTATATTTGAAATATTACATTTTAGTCACTTATGTTATCGTGTTGTAATATTTTAGTCATTAAGCTGTTAATTTCCATTGACGATGTAACGGTAGGCTGACATGGCATGTTAAATCATCATTTCAAACAAAAAATTTAGGTTAATTTATACAATCAGTCCCTATATTTTTTTCATTTTGAGCAATTTATTTTTTTCATTTATTTGTTTTAACTTTTTTTTTCCATTCTCTTCTACTTCTTCCACTGTTTTCCTCCCTTTTTCATTTAAAAAAGTGACTCAAATGTTACAACATGATAACATAAGTAACTAAAATGTAACCTGAGACAAATAAAAGTGACTATTTTAACAGTTGACCCTTTTAATGATTGAGCTGAAGTTTAATTTAGCGAATTAAAATCCTTTTAGGGTTTAGGGTTTTTCAAATTAATTTCTACAAACTATTTTTTCTTTTGCATATCAAAGGTCAAATCATTTCGATCTGGGTTTTCGCAAGGAGAAAAAATGGCTTTGAGAAGTGGAAATTTGCGGCGATTTTTGTCAACAACTTCTTCATTATTTGATCGGCCCTTATCTGCCGCTAAAGCAGCTCGGGTTACTGAACAAATTCCACCTTCAACGACCCTTTTTGTCTCTGGTAATCTTTTTTGCAATGTTAATTAATCAAAAAACTATCTTTGCATTCCAATCATTATTCTTAAGATGGGATTTTTTTTTTTTTGCAGGTCTTAGCGGAAGAACTACAAACCAGAAACTTCGTGAAGCTTTTGCTAATTTTGGTGATGTTATTCAAGGTAATCTTTGTTTCGAATAAATTTGAATATTTGGATTTGGGTTTGGATTTCATTTATTGTATACATTATGAAAAGAATTACTTGAGATTCAATATGATTATATATTTGAAATTTTTGAAGATATGTATTAAATCCATTTTAAGTGTTTTATCATATAATTCACACTATTTTTTTTAATGCAAATCCATCTTTCCAATCATCAGATCAGTATGAAGGGTAAAATTAGTACTAATTTTGCCTCCTCTACTCATAAAATGGTCAAATTAATTCATGTACTTTAAATTTTATCCATTTCTACAGTTAAAAATTAGTCCGTGAATGTTAGCATGAGATTCGCGTAGCATGCCACATGTCACTAATTTGCTGATTGGTCCGCCATACATGTCAGTTTTTACTCTACAAATGGATGAAATTCTTGACAGAACAGCTCCTTGATCTATGTATAGGAAGTAATTTACCTATTTTTTTAGTACAAGGGCAAAATGCAATTTAACTTCTAGTATAGGGCGTCTAATGTATTTTTACCTAGTATTAAGACTAAAGCTCAATAAACTATAGTTGGTCTAAGATTTGAACCTTAATATAATCCGTTTCGAAGAGCAATAATACGATGTTTGTAGTGATTTAGTTCAACTGAGCTCTTACCTTACAAGTTTTTCTCTGTTTCGGTTTTTGGTTTGGTTGTGTTTTATAGCTAAAGTGGTTACGGATCGCTCTTCTCTTTCTAATCACTCCAAAGGCTATGGATTTGTGAGGTATTCTAATTTAGAAGATGCAGAAAAGGGAATGGAACGAATGGATGGGCAGGTATGTCTGTTTTTCTTCTGAGTGCTATCATCATCTTTAGAGACAACAACATCGGATTCTGTTTTGTTTATTGAAACTGTTGGTGGCCATGTTTTCGGTTTTTAGTTATCAACTTCATTTCTGTAGTAACTTCGATGTCAAATAACTTCCATGGAATATCTTTGTTATGTTTTTTGCCACTGCAGTTTCTTGATGGAAGGGTGATATTCACAGAGTATGCAAAACCTAAAGATACCCTTTGACAGTCGACCAATCAGCTACCACCTCATGATGATAAATCAAACACATTATCTAAAGATACCCTCTTAATGAATATGCTCTGATTCTACTCTTTGTAGTTTCAAGTTCAAATTATGTTGTAAATTTTGCATTACCCTGTTTCTTGTTAATGATTAGTATGATAAGGTGGAGGTACAGACTTAAATTCAGGAGACTCATCTCTTTTAGAGTTGCACTTGCGAGCTCAAGTAGTGTGTGGAGAATTGGGTGATTCTTGGTTGCTGCATGATGGGCTCATTCTTTATAAAGGTTGATTGTGTTGCAAAATCTAGACCATGCAAAGTATGGTTCATAAGATATATTATCTGTCCATTCGTTGGTTTTACCTTTCAGATGCACATTCATTGTAATGGGATTAACTTACTATCGGTTATAAAGAGAGAGACACAATTTGGTCATTGTTAGTCCAAAAGCCTCCTACGGGTTTTTCTCAGAGAATAATCTACTATAAATTAACTTGGGTTAAACTCTGTTATTAGTCATTGTACTCTGTAAAAGTTGTGGATTTAGTTGTTATATTTTAATTTGGTTATTGTTAGCTCTGGCATTTGCGTTAAAACTAAAATTTTAAAATTTGAAAAGTATAAGAACTTGGAATGATTCAATTGAAGAATATGAACTAGATTACTATAATTGAATTTAACCAAATGGATTTAATTGTTATTGTTTGAGTTAGGATTAAATTTTCAAAATTTGAAAAGTATAGGAGTTAAAATTGATCGATTTAAAAAAATATAGGGATTGAATTTGATCAAATTCAAGTATAGGGATTAAACTCACAACTTTTACAAAGTACAAAGACTAATACCAAAATTTAACCAATTAACTTATACATTATGTGATTAAAGTCTAACTCATTTACCAAGTTGAAACCTCATTTTTATACACCACCTATATACTACTATCCATTAAGACTTTCCCCTTAAAGGTACACCCTCACTTCTATACACAAATTAAATCACTATTCACTCAGACTTTCCCTTGAAAGTATAATTGGAAACTAAACAATAAGATAAGCATTGTCTCAATCTCGTCTTAAAATCAATGACAAGACTTCTAATGGATTTAATCTTGTCTCAAAATCAATATGAAGCTTTAATTCTCTTGAACTCAGCTCAATAATATCTTTAATATGAATTAGGATAAACACGGATATTCTTGATATAGTCTTCTAAGAAAAACGAATATCTTTATATAAGGAAACTTGATCACATTGAAAGTTTTCAATATACTCTTGCTTGATTTTTTTTTTCCATGATCCGGCCTCAACAAAGTACTACTAAAAATACTCAACAATCTACTTTTAAAGAACCTAATAGTTACCAATAAGTGATTGAATGTAATAGTAAGGTATATTGCACTCCAAGTTCGAATCTTGAAAACAACGTTGGAAAGATCAGCAACAAACCCCGAACATGAATCGTAAAACAGACATGAAGATCCTACATTAGTAGGCAACAACATTAATATTTATATTGACATTGTTAAAATTTTAAGTGATTTTTTATGAAGTTTTTTGTTGAATTTTCTTAAAATATTTTGGAATGTTTGTAACAAATTAAAGAATATTGTATTTTCCATGATTTTCTTCCATGAAAATAAAGTTAAGAACAAGTCAAATTATTAAATTGTCAATAAAATTTATTTTAACGTTTAAGAAAATCTTGGATTATTGGATTTTAGATTTGGTCAAATTCTGTTTTTATTTAACTTCATTTTTATAAGATTATGATAAATTATAATTTATTTTTATATGTGATTTAAATATATTTGATATTAAAATTCCAATCCCTCACCTATATAAATATGGATTGATACGAAGGTTTCCTATTCATTAAGAAGACTACACATTAACCAACATGAAGGCTTTAGTAATTTTACTATCTTTCATTTTTGTTAGCACATCTCTACATGCAAATGCCATTGCACAACAACAACATTTTGATACCGGAGGTTTGAGCAGAGATAGCTTTCCAGAGGGATTTTTATTTGGAACAGCAGCATCAGCGTATCAAGTGGAAGGAATGGCCAGTGAAGATGGTAGAGGGCCTAGCATATGGGATGCGTTTGTTAAAAGTCCAGGTTAAATAAAAATTGTTTCTATTTTTCCTTATTTTTGAACCATTTTATTCTAATTCTAAAAGATATGATATATATGACTTGAAACAGGTCATATTGCAAATAACGATACTGGCGAAGTTTCTATTGATCAATATCATCACTATAAGGTATCCTTCTCCCTTTTTTATTTTCCATAATGTTATTAGAAAAGCAATTAGTCTCTTATTAAGCTTTAAAACGTCCCGTGTTTCTAATTTTAACATTACTAATTGAATTGCAGGAAGATGTTGATTTGATGCAAATGTTGAATTTTGACGCCTATCGATTTTCGATCTCATGGTCGAGAATTTTTCCAAGTATATAAACTATTTAACTTGATCATATCAAGAATAAACTAAGTTAAAATAATTACCATATACATTTTGAAGCTAATTCTTGAAAAATTCATACTTTTGATATAGATGGGACAGGAGAGGTAAACTGGAAAGGAGTTGCCTACTATAATAGATTAATTGACTATTTGCTTGAAAAAGGTGTGTATCTACATTTTGGGCATATCAGAATCTATTATTTTCAATGGCTTAATAAACGAAATTTTTTAGAGAAGACACATAATAGTGTGAATCGAGTGAAATTTGTAATTTTTGGCATGAATGCAGGAATCACTCCACATGCAAATTTGTATCACTATGATTTGCCACTAGCACTTCAAGAAAAATATCTAGGTTTGCTAGATAGACAAGTTATGTAAGTTCAAAGAGAATTAATATTTTTCTTAGAGAAAGGCTAATGATTGAGAGAATTTGATTAAATTGTTGAAAAAATGACTGTGTTTTGGATTTTGTAGCCAAGATTTTGCTGATTATGCGGAGTTTTGTTTCAAGACATTTGGTGATAGAGTTAAGACTTGGATGACATTCAATGAACCAAGAGTGGTTGCTGCTCTTGGTTTCGATAATGGCATCAATCCTCCTAATAGATGTTCAAAGCAATTTGGAAATTGCACTGATGGAAACTCTGCCACCGAGCCTTATATTGCAGCACACCATTTGATTTTAAGTCACGCTGAAGCTGTTAAAAGATATCGGGAAAAATATCAAGTACTCATTTCAAAATTTTGGTTTTGAATCGATTTATGTTGATATGTAATCTAATATACTTATTTGAATGAAATTGATGAGCTTTCTTCTACAGGCTAAACAGAATGGAAGAATTGGTATTTTCTTGGATTTTGTTTGGTATGAACCTTTAACAAGATCTAAAGCTGACTACTACGCTGCACAAAGAGCAAGAGACTTTCATATTGGATGGTAAAATCTTTAATAAATAGACAAATTAGTCGTTATAACATGATGTCCTTGTTGCTATAGCTTCATTTTCTTGCAAAAATTCATATCCAAAACATATTGTTGTTGACGTATAATCTTTAAAATTATTGTGATTTTGATTTTGTAGGTTTTTGCACCCTCTAGTTTATGGAAAATATCCAAGGACGATGCAAAAAATTGTGAGAGAAAGGCTTCCGAAATTCACCAAAAGTGAAGTGGAGAAAGTGAAAAATTCATTCGATATCCTTTGTCTAAACCATTATACTTCTTACTACATATATGACCCACGTCGACCTCCATCCAATGTGACTGGTTATCAACAAGATTGGAATGCTGGTTTTGCTTGTACTTCTTCATCCTTTATTTTTCCACCAACACACTTTTTTATTATTCCCATAATATAAACTTACTAGTTTATGTTTGCATTTAATAGATGAACGCAATGGAGTGCCAATTGGTCGTCGGGTAATTATTATGTCAATTTTTTCAAACTAATATTGTTTTTTTACTATGAAAAGTATATGTTTATATGAAGTTCCATGGGGTATGTTCAAATGTTAACACTAATACACAAGAAATGCAGGCTCACTCGGAATGGTTATACGAAGTTCCATGGGGTATGTACAAAATTGTAACATATGTCAAAGAACGTTATGGTAATCCTAATATAATTCTTTCCGAAAATGGTGAGACAATGCATCTTTTAGCTCCAATATAATCTATTTGTTTGTCCTTTTTTTTATATATTTAAAGTAACCGTATTTACATCTTTTTTTTGTTTTGCTAATTAATGGCAGGAATGGATGATCCTGGCAATCTCACATTTCCAGAATCGTTATATGATAGCAATAGAGTAAACTTTTATAGAAGTTATTTAAAGGAATTGAAAAGAGCTATGGATGATGGAGCTAATGTTAGCGGCTACTTTGCTTGGTCAATTCTTGATAATTTTGAATGGTTATTGGGCTATACTTCAAGATTTGGTTTGGTTTACGTTGACCATAATGATCTCAAGAGATATCCCAAGTTATCAGCATATTGGTTCAAGCAAATGCTTGAAAGAAAAGATTCTTAGGATTACATTAAGTTTATTTCTTAGGGTTTTAATGTCGTTTTTAAGTTTTTCCATCATGCCTTTGGTTTTAGCTCTTGTTTAGAATAATTTGTAATCTAAAATAATTATTTTAGAAATCATAAATAAAAAAATTAATTTCAAAAATTATGAAAAAAAGCCTCTTCAAAATTAAAAATAATGATTATTCGCAAGGGCATCAGTCGGGTTTTAAATATTTCAGCAAACTCCCATGGGCGAAGAGACTAGTTGCAGCACCATGGTATAGCCAACATTAGAGAAAGGATCGTGTGAAAGAGGAATATTATTTTTTCAAGATAAAAATAATGATATGACGTAAAAGTATTAGAAAAGGGATACAGATAACGTTGCATCCCTATTTCATATAATACTTCCTTGCTAACATCGAGCCCGACTCAACTATCGGATTCTTCTTAGACACCCAAGCATTTTTTATAGCTGCCAATACAGCAAAGTTACAGTCCACAAAGGAGCTTTCCACTGTCGTCTCTAAGTACACCCCCACAACCTGCTCTTTTCGGGTTCCCTCTCGAAGCTCCGTCCACATTAAATTTGAGACTACCCGCATCCGGAGGAATCCAGGCAGCATTCAAACTGTTTGTCCTCGAAATAGATGGAGCGATACAAGACCAAGAGTAGTCCCACCAACTTGCATCCATGGCTCCCGAAAATGCAACCAAAGAGCCTCGAAAGAAAAAGTGTTCTTACGAAAGATTATATCATTTCGAGCCATCCAAAGAGCCAGATAACAGCCACGCAACAAATATGTCGAATCAATCCTCGAAAGTGCACAGCCACACATTCAAATAAAAAATCATTGAGAAGTTCTGGAAGGCAGCCTTCAATTCCCACCATCCCCAAAATGGACGGATCGAAGAACAAGAAAAAAGAACATGGTTGGTAGACTCTATTTCGCAGCAACACTATGGACATAAGCAAAGAGAATAATCAAGAACCATACTTTGGCGGATCAGAAGCTCTTTCGAAGGAATCCTTTCCAACATAGCCATCCACAAACAAACATTGCACCTTTGGAGGTATCTTCAAATTCCATACGAATTTCACTCTATTATCACCACCCGAATCTGCAATATTCGATAACAACTGATACAATTATGGACCGTGAACCGCCCCCGATGTTTCATGATTCCATATCAAAGAGTCCATTTTACTGTCATTTTGGAAATTTTATCCTTCAATGCAACAAGTAGAGACTTTTCTCATTCCAGCAAACTCCTATGGAACATCCTGTCCCACTGATCATGCACCAAAGAAGAGTCAATGATATAATCCGCTACTCTTGCACATTTATCCTTTGCAAGTCGAAACAGAAAGGGAAAGCGATTCCTTAACGGTTTATCTCCACACCAGCTTCCTGCACTGAAGTTGCCATAGACTTACTCCCATGCCTCAGCTTCCTGACTGGCAACGGTGCTGCAGATGTTCCATCGCGAGCATGTTGTTCGGGTGCTCAAGCTATTGCTTACAAAGCACACACCAAAGACAACCGACGGGCTATATGCGAGTGCCTTGTTAATGCATTAGCAAATATTGGCACATCTGACTCCTTCACAGCGCGGATCCCTTTAATTGCTACCCAATGCGGTGCTAATGTTTCTCTTCCCCCAATTACCGGCGACAGATTATTTAATTTAATTTATATTGAATTTTATTTATATTTCATATGGTAATTTTATTGTAAGTGTTTTGACTTAAATTCATCATGATTAAGTTATTACCATTAATATATATTAGTAACTCTAAACTTAATCATCAAGCCAGATTTAAACTTAAATACAAAAATTAATAAACGAGCTTAATTGAGCTTGAGCTCAAAAACAAATGTTCAATCAAGCTCAAGCCAAATATTGAGCTCCGAATTTTACGTTAAGCTTGACCATATTTGAGCTTGATTCGACTTGATTACACCTCAACCCGTAACTTCTCTCAACACATAAATCAAAAGAAAAACACACTTAAACACACATGAAATCACATCCTCCTAATTGTTGCAAGAGGAATGAAATACTTTTTAAGATATAAGTAAAAAGCTCAACATAGACAAAGGCAATGGAAGAACATAACAAGGGAGAGTTACAAAAGCAATTAACATACTATTCAAATTGCTGTATATTTGTTATCAAATAAAAAGCACTATTAACATGCTTAATATATTATTTTAAGTACAATCTTTAGATCCTTCACTTATATTTAACAGAATAGTAAAAGATATCAAACTCATGGATAAACCAAAAGGACCCTAAATTCTAATCTATATAAAATCCCCACCCCCAAAATGCTCTAGGTCCGGATGAGTACCACCACCGGGCCTCCGTGGCGGATTTCTGCAAGAAAAGGCAATTAGGTATCATGTTATTGCTTATATCATAATAAGTTAGAAATCAACTCGATGGTTCGAAAACAGCGATTAGCAAGTTCCAATGTACCTGATAAATCGATTAGGCTCAAAACCAGGAACACCAGGTGGACCATATGGATCAAAACGCGCACCAGGAGGAACACCCCTGTTTCAAACAAATCCATCCAAAATAAAATCTTTATACTAAGTAAGCAGTGCCAACACAAATAGAGTAATGAAGATAGATAAGAGCTCACGGTTGTGTGCCAGGGAAACCGTGATCTCCACCAAGTCCACCGAACCAACGAGGATCATTTGGTCCTGTTTCCACATTATAACATCATGAATTCAAAGGGTTTTACGTGAATATGCACAATTACAAGTTGAAATGTTGCATACCTAGAAGCATGTCGCCGCCACCGAAATCACCCCTGAAAACCATTTAACAAATGAAAACAAGCTCGAGTCAGAAACTAAAACCAACCGGCTAACCAATGGTGATTGCTAATACACTGATTTGCAATGAAAAAGTACCTGGTAGGATACATTCCAGCACCAGGCCCAGGAAACAAATCACTACCACCTACCGGATTAACGGGAGGAATAACTACCCTGTAAGCAAGTTTCACAATTTTGATGTTCATATGAGCTATTAGAAGGAAGATATTGGATATACGAGAACAATTAACCTGACTCATAACACGGGAAAAAAACCCTCTAAACATCTAAAACAAAATCTATTGCATACGCAATCAGAGGAATCATGGATTTGTTGTTCCAATATACTACTGCAAACAGCTTGTTCTCTTAAGGAATGTAAACCAAAATGACAGAAGCTACTACCAAGTCTTGCTTAAATCGGGAAACCTTACATGTACCTAAACATTGTCAACAAACCTAATCTACAAGTTGGTCAATGAATATCATGCATTATCAAAACTTGGTTACCCATACAAACATGAAAGTTTAACCTTGCGAGCTCAGTAATGAAGTTCCATAAAGGCAACTAAGAAATCGAAAAACATAAACAAAGAACAAAAACAATTATCTACAAACCGGATTAAACCAAAATTGAAAAGTTAAAAGAACAAAAAAGAAATTGAAAAAGAAAATGCAAAAGATACCCTGAAGGATGAGGCTGAGGGCCTGTTGGTTCATTTATTCTAATACCATCACCGTTCACATTGCGCCTTGACCCTGTTTCTAAGCTACAAAACACGAAACGAACAAGGTAAATAAAATAGAAAATAAAATCATTCATTCCTAGAGAATTCTAAAAGCCTAAAGTTAGATCAATTTATTACCTAGATGGATTGCTTGATGAACCCGAGGTCGAAACTGAACCATATAACTTGGATATAACTTCTTTATCCAAATTACTCACCAACTTATCTAAATTCTTATACTGAGCAGAGTAATTTCCATTTCCATTCTCCCCAACATAGTTATTAATACTGAAAATAACCATACAAATCCCAAAAAAAAAAAATTAAATTTAAACAAATTATGCAAAAATTCAACTAAAATAGATACAAAAAAGAAAAAAAGGGAAATCATAAATTACTCTATTTCAAGATGAACAGGCTGAGAACTGCCATGAGCTAAAGCATCAACAAGCAATTTCCCATTCATTAAAAGACATTTAACCAACACTTTATTCGATCCTTTCTCAGGATTTGCATAAACAAACGCGTAATGACCCTCAAATTGGTTCCAATTATCGATTCCCACTTCATCTTCAAAAAAAAAGAAAAAAACCATTTTCTCAGGAAAATAAAAGAATGATATAGCAACAATCAAGAGGGGAAAAGACGAGGAATACCAGTAGATGGCGAGGAGATAACGTTTTCGGCTAAAGCGTTAGGACCGACGGCGGTAAGGACAAAACCGGATGAAAGAAAAGCGGCGTGTACGGCAAAAGCGATCTTGTCGGTGTCGTTTCTAAAGGAAGGTCTCGCCGCTCTAATGACTGCCATTACTGATCTCTCGTTCGACATACTGAAGAAAAAAAATTGTTTTTTGATCGATTACAAAATTTGGGTGTCTGATAAGTGATCAAATGAGTTAGCAGAATAAGGAAAGGTTCGAGATTTTTGAGTGTCCGTAGAGGTTCTATATTGAAGTTAACTTATGCTGCAAGCAGAGATATGAAAGGGCAACTAAAGATGTGGATTTGGGCTTGGATTTTAGTTATTTGGGGTTTAGGGTTATATAGGATTGAGTTTGGGTTATTTTTTTAAACCACGCCCACCATCATTAAATTTATGCTTTGATCACACATTTTTAAAAAAATTACAAAATAGTTACATAACTATTCGAAAATATTCATTTGAATCATTGAAGTATCGAAAACTGTTTTGATTTTGGTTCATAATTTTATGATGTTTATTTCATATAAATTTGCCTAGAACTACCCATAGCTCTTCCCTAACCCATAAATAAGAGGATAATATATTTCAGCGCACTTGAATCTACGTCCTCCTGTATTGGTAACAGTGCCCACGCCAATCGAGTTAAGACTCAATCGACAAGTCTTTAAAGTTTTGAATATTTATATTTCAACATTTCAACTAAAACCCAAACTTGAATCGAGTTAAAACTCAATCGAGTGTGCCATGATATAATAGAAATTTAACCGATTTGAATCTATTTATTTTTCAATCTTGCCTAACTTGACTATAAAATTGGGTAAATCAATCAATTACGACCTAAACTTGGGAATCTAACCTAATCAACCAAAACCCAGACCAATTTAACTTGATTTGATCGTAAAACCATTCCAACTCATATCCAAATTCACTCAAATTGAAAATTGACCTAAACTAAGTCACTCAAAATAATTCGAACCTCATATGATCAATCCGAAAAATTTAAGCCTCAAACTTAAATAATCCATATCCGAAACAACTCAAATCCTACACTAATCCAAATCAAAATAATTTTAAAATTTTAAAATCCAAGCTAATCCAAACAATGTGAAGGTTTAGGTTTTGAATTTATCAAATTTTTTTGCCTGTAATATCTCTGCAAATTGGCAAACTTGGGAGTAAATTACAAAACTTAGTAATATATGGCACTAATGTTAACAATGGGTCAAGGCCCTTCATCAATCAATAGTCAAAAGCAATAATCATTCAGAAAATCAGCATTAATGTTAAATAATCAGTAAACCATTTCCTATTTGCTATATTTTTTATATTTTTATATAATTAATATTTTAATAATTTAACGGTGATATTTTATATTCTATTCATTTAAATTTGACATTAAATTATTTGATTTATACAAAACACTTACAATCATTAAATATTAATATATACAATATTTTAGATTGATATAATAGAGATATTGGATCGATTCGAAAATTTATATACATAATAATAAATATAATTATATTGATAAATTCATCTGATAAATCGTGACATATATATAATTCACTTAGTGATTTCACTTTGATGAATCTCTGATTTGTGTCTTCGAGTGGCTCTTACATAGCAAAAAACGGCCACCAAGAAAGTGGTGGCAAGACCTCCGAGGATCACACCACCGCCGGCGATGGATTTGTCCATGGAATGATGTTGATGTTTTTGAAGGTGAACGGCGGCTTGTCCTTCAAAACCACCCATGTTTTCTCCATTGTTTGCTTCAATGGTGGTGGACGGGCTTACTCCGCCACTATGGGGCGGCGCTTGTGATGGGCTAGAAACTGGTGGTTCATGCTTTCCAAGTGTCCTTATCGTGGGTGTCGATGCTGGTGGATGGAGCTTGGTTTCACCATTTTCAATACTGGCCACTGCCATGGAAGCATTGAACAACAACACCAAGCAAAGAAGAAAACACCAAGCCATTTTCTAGGGTCTGGTTTTGGCCCTTTGAGGGTAGGTTTGGGTGTATATATTTACACACACATACATATATATAGATATATAGATATATACACGCAAGTGAAGAACAACTTGAGTTAATTAAAATGCATCATCCATGGGATCTGATGAAGCTTCCTGTTGCAGGATTCCAAGCATTAATTATCACAGTTTCTTTAATCTCTGTTGAGAAAAATACACGTGACGTGCATGGATTCAGATATTAAAAAAAATGCAACTAAGACTTCAATTAACACCCTCGGATTTAATTTTTCTTTTAATTACATCTTTAAACTATTGATGTTATATCAATCAGATCTTTTCGTTATTAAAATTATTAACTTAATCATTAAATGACACGTTTAAATGATATAATTTAAAATAAAAATTTTAAAGAAAAGTAAAATGTCATCTCATAACTTTTAAAATTAAAAACTAAAAATAAAGTAAAATCGAAAAAGAGAGAAAGTCAACAATAATTTTTTTTTTTTTTAACTTTGAAAACCTTAAAACCAAGAGTTTTACAACGTCCATTTTTACAATACTAATTTCTCTTTAGTACTTAAATTAATGATTTTAATAACAGAAGAACCTTATTGATATATTATCGATAATTTAAAGATTAATTTACAATGAAGGTCATAGTTTAAGGATGTTTGATACAATTAAATCCTTGTATAGTTATATGTTGAATACAAGTGCGTTAAATAACCAGATTTAAAGATGATTTAGTGCAACCATGAGAGTTAGATGAGACGATAAAAATTTCCCCTACCTTAATGAGTGGTCGAGGATTTGATCCTTACTCTGGGTATAGAGTAGTTTTGAAGCTCATGATCAACGTGTACCCCTTTAGTGAGCTTACAAAACACAGAAAATTAATCATTAAAAAATATGGTGTAGTGCAATTAACTTGAACAAAATTAATTTCAACTTGGAACTTGTAACCTAACTTAGCGGTAGGATGCTCCAAAAACTTGAGACAATGCATTAAATTAGCAGTACTAACGAAGTGAATAAAATAAGATTAGTTACTGTTAGCATGGGGGCTTCCACGAGAGAAAGATTTAGAAGTAGAGATATATTTGGAAAAGGTTGGTAATGTCAGTTTATGAGCTTGCATTAGGTTGCTAATCGATAGTTAATCCAACATTATTTGCTGGAGATCCTGTGCCAGCTCTTTGCTTGGTGTTGGTCAAGTCCCAATGGCCCAACAACTTCCTTTATTTACACCTCAGTTGATATTAAAAAAATAAATTTAATCTTTAATATTTAGGATTAAATTAATAAAATGGGTAAACTTTAAGGGCTAATTTTGTTATTATACCGGATCATGTCAACATTTTGTTTGGTGATCAAACCCATTTTAACAGTAGAGTGATTAAAATTGACAACTTATCTAATAAAAGTGATTTAAATAACAAATTTACGAAATGAGTGATTAAAATAAAATAAAAATACGAGTAAACTCGAGTGACTAAATAGGTAATTTACCTTAAATTTAAACTCAAATTGCAATTCTTTTGTCCTAAAAGAAAATGATGAGTAAAGAAGTCCTTTTCATAGCTATCAAATATAAATTTAATGACTAATCTTTGTCCTACAAAATGTCTAAGCTAAGTTAAGCTAAGTGCTCTTTTTGAATCATTATTAGTGGCTAACTAACAAGTTGGGAGGGTGGGGTCTTTTACAAAATGTAGGCACCATTTGCCAAATAAGGAAGGAGTTAGCAAAAAAAAAAAAAGGATATTTTCAATTTTTTTCGGGTGAATTATAAGAGAAGGGTAAAGTTTTAATAGTAATGCAATTAGCGCGACTCGAATCCAAACCATACTTGAAACAGTGAACACCCTGATCATTAAATCAACACGGATTCAAATAATTCATTTTTTTTATTTACTTTTTTTTTTAACCCAAAAAAATATAATCTTTAGGGGAAAAGTATAATCTAAAAGATTTTGAAAAGTGATCAATAAATCTAATCAACCTCATAATTCAAAATAACTTAAACTTTACTCTTTATTCTTCACTAATTCTACCCAATCCATTAAAATACAATATAAAAATAAAAAAATAATGTAAAAAGATAATTAACTAATGATTATCTTTTATTTATAAAAACACCCATAATTATTTTTTTAAAAATAATAAATATAAATATAAATAATTTTAATAAAAAAAGTAGGTGACAAACTAAAAAAATATGTATAAATAATTAATAAAGTGAAAAGAAATTATTTAATTATGATGTTGGAAAAATTATGAAAAAATGCCACTAATAAGTGTTAGTGTTAGATACAGTGGTGAGACACATTGTATTCTTAAAGAGGGAACACAAATTCAAACTTTGAAGATAATATTGTAGAAAATGGCAATCACAAACCCCGAATATATATATATATATTGTAAAACAAATATAAATCATACCCAAAAAATAAAAAGCTCAAGAAAAAATAGAGAAATGTTTTTTTTTTTAAATTAAATTACTTATATAACCTTACCATTTTACTTTTTTTATAATAAATTGATTCGCTTAAATTAATGTTTAAGTAACTCGTGACATTAGTACTAGTTTCTAATGGCACGTACGTTATATGTGATTTTATTCGTTTAATATTTAGTAAATTTTTTAAAATATTATATTTTTAATTACAATAATTAACGAAAATAATATTTATTATTTAAATTATTGAATATCATTAAAACATTTCAATTTATCAATTCAAATATTATAATAGAAAAATTTACAATCATAATTAAAGCATTTTTATTATATTTAATATGCAATATAATTTTACATAATTAATGCAAAGTAACATTGTTCAAAACAATAATTAATTAACATAATTAACTCTAACATCAATTAAGTGATAATTAATATACTTGATATTCTTTTAAAATAATAACTCTATTTTATATTAATAAAATTAGCATGGTTTTTTTACAAAAAATTACCACTTCTTTTTTACACCAATTTTTAAATAATAATTATAATTGTAATTGTAATTGTAATTGTTTTTTCTTATATTTTATGCTTAGAGTTCGATTCAAGTAATAACTCTATTTTAAAATTATCACAATTTTTTAACTAATAATTTTAAATTAAATTATAATTATTTTTAAATATGTAATGATCACAACTTCTATTTTATTTCACTTTTTATTTTTTAAATGTGATTTTAATGATACGATGAAAAATAAAAAAATTCTCGTCAGTTCAATTTCTGCTATAAAATAGTATATTTGTTCATAAATTAATTAAATTTTATCGATTGGGTCTTAGCTTGATTAACATGGACATTGTTGTCAATGTAGGAGGATGTGAGTTCGATTGTACTGAAACGTATTATCCTCCTATTTATGGGCTAGGGAAGATTATGGGTAGTTCTAGGCATTTTTACTTATCGAAATTAAAAAAAATAATTGAATTTTTGTTGAATTTAAATTAATTGAAAATTTCAATATAGAGAAAAAGTTGATACAATTGCAAGATTTTTTGCAATATTGGTCATGAATTTTTTTTTTAACCAGTAAAGCAAAAAAAAATGTTTTTGAAAAAATTAAACAAATTAAGGAACCAAATGAACCCAACGTGCGACACTTGGCACGCCCTGGTTAACTGCAAAAGCCATATAATAACCCGGCGGAGCAACCGCTCCATTAGGCGGCGCCGTACACTTAATCCTATACCGACCGTCTACCGGAACCGAAGGTGTAACGGTAAGTTTGACCAACCGTTGGCCCTGCGAAAACGAATGTGTAGCGAATGGCGCATTCCCGAAATTAACCTCGACAACGCCGACAACCGGCAGCGGCACCGTCACGAAAACGTCAAACGCCTCACCGTAACGTACGGTTTCGGGTATCCCTTCAATTACGGGTCGGATATTAGCCCTACCCAAAGATAAATACTCCGGCGAAAATGCTTCAAGCCTTAACTCCGTTGGGAATTCGGCGGCGAAATTATACAAATAATGCGGGTTACTACCCGCTAATAAAACCCGACCATCGGGTAACAAATTAGCAGTTGAATGATACATTCGAGGAACCGTACCCGGGTTCAAAGTCATAAACCGTAAACCGATAGGTTGATCGGGTCGGTAAAGAACCGGATTCAAACACGGGTTTGAGGCCATTTCGAAACCTTGGGTACCCGATTGAGCTCCATTAATGATCAATACATCACCTGTAGGAAGCATTACCATATCTCCCATAACCCGCCCGAATGGCATATCTTCCATTTCCCAAACCGGGTTCGGATCCGTCGCAATAATACGACCACAACTACCGTGAGCCGGTGTGTCCGTACTCCTTTCTATAAAAGCTCCATATTCAGCTCCGCCGCAGATAATAATCACCGCTGTTTTAAAATCGCCGTTGAGTGCTAACATTACCGATGATCCTGCCGATGGATAATTCCGGGGACCACCTAATAATTCTGGGTATTCATGAATTACTTTATTATCTTCATGATCGTACATTACAGCTTTGTTATTGGCGAAAATGAAAAGGTGACTATTGGGAAGAAGATGAACGTAAGGGTATAAATTATCCATTTGATTATCTTCTACTTCAGCTAAGAACTTCAGTTCGACGGCGCCGTTTTGGGTTTTTCTCGGTGGGTAATATTCGACCGTGTTTGTTCCTCTCCCGCCGACGATAATCACCGTTCCGTCCGGTAATATTTGGTTCGTTGCATACCACCTTCCGTTTATCAACTCCACGTCTTTAAGCTCAACCCAATCACAAAAACGGTCTGGTTCACACGGTTCGAATTTTCGTATCTTTTTAAACCCGTCTAAATCTCCTCCGGTTTGTAAAAGCGTCCCGTCGGGTAAGAACTGTCCCGAAGAGCACCACGTGTCGGTGAGGATCATCAACGGTCGGATTTCATTTGTTTGTAAATCGAACACGACGGAGTGAGCGTAACAATCCTTTTTTAAAACGACGTCGTGTCCGTCGTAACGACAGTGTCCCTTCGGTAGCATTTTTCTCGACGGACCGATGTTGGTTCTGTCTAAAAGAACAACCGTGTTGAAACGTGTCACCGCCGTATGCATGGAAGCTACACCGGCGTTTGAGACGAGTAGTTCCCACGAGCCGGGAAGCTGAGCGTGGACTGTTGATAGAGTAATGAAAATCAGAAGCCATGGATGAGAAGAAAAAGAGGTCTCCATTACAAAGAAAAGAGAAAGACAATGGAGGATAATAGAGTAACAAAAAGACACTACTTTTAAAGCAAAAAATCAAGATAAATGAGTAAATATAAGCCGTTGATTATGAAAGAATCAAAATGATCGTACGGTAATCTGAGAAAATCAGAAAAAAAAGTCAAGAATTAGTATGAGAATTTTTAGAAGCATAGCGAGTCAAAAACTTTTTTTGAGAGGGCCAATATTGAATTATAAATTTCAAGGGTTAAAATACAATTTAATTTCTTTAGGGATCAAATTATAATTTGATATTTTTTGAGAGGTTAGAGACCTTGCATTCAAGCACAAATGGACTTGGTCCCCAAAAATGGTAGATCTAACAATTTGCTCCTTAAATTTTTATGAAATTATATGTTAGCATAATGATAAAATTGCACTTTGACCTATTCAATAATTTATTATTCATCTCTCACCCTCAAAAGCAAATTTTTGAAATGACCCAATGTTGGAATTTGTAGTATGCCTCGCATTTCAATCAAAATAGTGTATGACGCCGCAACAAGAAGAAATTTTTTGTCCCGACGAGCAGCTGATGTCACGATAAGAAAAAAGTCATCGTTCCAACAACCAAATTCCACATCACGACGTGGCGACATGTTCCTCGAATTTCTCAACTTTCTTCTCTCAGTTAAGCTCTATTTTATATTTCCCACTTAAACTTTGATTAACCTAAGGCTATTCTAGTTATAAATGCTACGAATTTCAGCTTATAGATGGTCCTTAGTTACTCTAGGTTTTAAATACAACAACATAAATATTTAGGTTGAGAGAATTTTGTTCTCTTTTTTTTTTTGAAGGATTTTTTTTCGAGGTTTCAGGTTTTATTTTGATTCTCTCATTCTCTTGTACTCTTCTATTATTACAGTGAAATCCCCTTTTGTCCGTAGTTTTTTTATCCTATTTTGAAGAATTTTTTCACCTTAAATTTGTGTGTTGATCTTTTTAATCTCTTAATTATTTTTCATGATCGGTACACACGAGTTAATTCCCTACAAAATTCAATGAACAACAAAAATATGTCATCTTCAAGTGGACAAGGATGGTGACAATAGAGTTTTTGTTGTTTCCATTTTTTTCACATGGAATTTTTTACATAGAATGTTCCATGAATTTATAATTGAAAGATTTATAAACATGCTGTATTCTTGTTTGATTCTTTTGGTCATTTTAGAAGACGACGACGCCCCAATGACAACCTGGCTATTTTCTAGCCAATTAAGACTACCTTATCTAATTCACATCGTATAATCACATATGGCTGCTGTCGGTGACAACCCCTTGTGCCTAATTAGGTGTACTCATTGTTAGGGTTTATAATTGTCTCTATTCAATTTAAAATCTTTAACAGGTAGCTAATGGCCAGCTCTTCAAGTTTTAATAGTTTTTGTTGTTGTGAGAATTATGATAGTTACTTGTATTATGTATAAGTTATAGATTTATTTAGGTCATTTTTAGTTTTTATATTTTTTTAAAATTTAAAATTTCAGTCATGATTAAACGGTAGCTATTCAATTTATTGAGTTAAGTTCTACTATTTTCATGATTTGATTCAGTAAATATATTATCACATGTGTAATGCCATGTTAGCTTGTTGTTTTCACATATTACTCATAAAAAAGTCGGTTAATGGATTAACTATTGTTATTTGCGTCAAAACTGAAATTTCGAAATTTGAAAAGTATAGAAACTAAAAATGATTCAATTTGACAACATGGAGTTAATAATCTACAACTTTACACATAATACAATACTAATAACGTAATCTAACAAAACGGATTTAACTGCTATCGTTTGGATCAAAACTGAAATTTCAAAATCCCAATAACATAAATACAAAAATTTACCAATCCAAAAGGTATAGAGACTAAAATTGATCAAATAAAAACTTAAAGACTAAATCCACAATTCAGTAAGACATAGGAACTAATGGTAGAACAATATGATATTTAGGGCTTCCTATAGATCATGAATTGTAAATGTTTAAACTCGAATATTGTATTTTTTTTGACACAAAACTTAGAATTACTCATAGTCTCTCCTCAATCCATAAATAGAAGAATAATGCATTTCAGCGCACTTAAACCCAAGTTCTCCTACATTGACAACAATCTCATGCCAATCAAGTAAAGACTTAATCTACATTCGAATATTGCGTATTAAATACGTGTTAATATGCATTACTTAAACTAAACCCGAAGTTGATAAGTCGATTATAAATTATATTAAGAGAGGAATATTTTGGTACATCATGTTGATTTTTTTATTCTCCAATTACACCCATAGTTTTATTTTTATTTTTTTAAAAGAACACAAGACTTTTATTCCAATAGCTTTTTATTCAATAACATTTTTTATACAATGGGGAAAAAGAAAAAGGTACGTAAAGACAATATGATATGGGTGAACTTTATTTTGAGTCGTGAAAGTGAAGCAAAAATGAGTGAGAATGATTGGTAACATTACAATAAACATATGTATATGTATATATATATATATATATATTGTTAATTACGTAAAAGTAAGAGGTGTAGGAATCATATCTATGGCAGGGATAGGGTTTGAGTGGACATGGTTTTGCTGGAAAAGGTGATAAAATTCAGGGATTCGACTTCCTTCGAAGAAGTTAGTCAAGCGTTGTTTGTTTAAAATTAATGATTTTTTAGTAAATTGGTATTGTCTTTACGTTTAATTGAGATGTTTGTCTTGTTGGATAGTATCAAATTAGATCAAATCGAAATTCATCGGTTCATATCAAACTGTATTTCATTGATTCAAACTATTTTGGTTGATGGGTTTTTAATTAAAAATAATAATCCTTTTTTACTTTTGAATTTAAAATCGAATCAAGTTGAATATATATAAATATTAATCAACCCGAATTTAATAAAATTGAACTATATACTATAGTTAAAATATTTCTTTTTTGAGTTTTTTCGGTTTTGTTTTGTTGATAGTTTGGAGCTTATCTATAGGCCTATTCAAAGGGGGTTACTCACCCAAGCTTAAAGCTTGATCTAATAATTGAGAGGATTTGGACAAAATTATTAGGTTCAAAAATGAATTTAATCAAAAAAATTATACCCATTTAAAATACGAGTTGAACTTGAACTTTAACATTTAAAACCCAAATCTAACTCGACTCTTTTCTAATATTGTAAGAAATTATAAAATTTATTTTGAAAAGTGGATGCAAGAGGAAGCGGTGTGGATTCTTTTTTCTTTTGGACAATGTTATGGAGTGGTTATAGTAATTATTTACCCTACACCTACCTCGTTCCACTATATGAAATTATCATTTTTATCGTTGCATATATATGTATATATAACTATTAAAATGGTAAATTGTAATAAAGTATTATAGAAATAAATTTAATATATTTTATGTTTTAATATGATTTTAATTTAAAAAAATTAAAAAAATTAAATTGAAGTGGAACGGAATAAGGTGAGTATGGATGCATCCAACATCCATTGCGGTGATAGTGGTTTCAACATTAAACATTCATAGCAAAGCGGAACGGGTGGTAGAGTAAAGTATAATAAGTGTAAAATAGTGATGAATTTAACAACATCCATCTTACCACCACTCTATTACCATCCGTAATCATCCGACCCTATCCATGAATAACCAACATATGGGCTCATAACTAACGTAGCCTAGCTGATCAAGGGTGACCGGTTCTAGCCTTTCATGGCCACATGGGTCAGTTGAAAAACCCAACCTAAAGAAGGCTAATAGTAAACAAGTCCAAACCTACTAGGCCCAACTAGATAGATTGGGTTAGGTAGATGAATTTTTTTTATATAGATTAAAAATGGCTAATGTACTAAAACAATCATTAAATTGGTATACTTTTTAAATGAGTCCTTATATTTTTTTATTTTTAATTAAGTAAGTTCTATTTTGTTTTTTTTATTCATAAAAACCCTTAAATTTAACTACAAGTAAAAATACTTTTGGAGAAACCTTAATTATTTAAAATAATTTTAATTTTAAATTAATGAATTTTTAATAAAAAATAAAATAATATTCTTTTTTTTTAAATGATTTAGTTGAACAAAGTGTACTAATTCAAGGACTTATTTAATATATTAGTATTATGAAATACATACAAATAGCCAATCTTTTTGGAACAAAATTGGATTCAAGAAATGCAGCTGTTAGGGGAGTTGTTCAGGATGAGAATGGAGATTGAATTTTTGGTTAGTGCTCAATTTTTTATGCTGAACTTTGGGGCATTTTGGAGGGTCTCAAGCTTATCCAACGAAGATGTCATGACATAGTACCAATCCAATTGAACAGTTTGGAGGTTGTTCAAGCTATTCAAGGAAGTGTTTTCTCCACATCGAACTCAGCCTTAATTAGACGAATTCAAAGTATTCTATCACAAGAGAAATAATGGTCCTTACGTTACATCCCTAGAGAACAAAATCAAGTTACTGATTGCTTAGTCAAACAAGCCTTACTCAAAAAAAAAAGAAGATGATTTGCAGATGTTTGATCTCCCTCCCACTATGGTCCGAGCCTTTCTTGAAATGGACAAAACAATGGGCTTTTTACCTTTTCAAAATATTATGGTGTAATTAGTTTGCTTATATTTTTATTTTAAAAAAATGCACAGGTCGGTCTCAGTGAGACCGACTAGTGTTCAAACAGGGGTATTAAACCTACTTTTGAGCAAACTGCTCAAAACCGTTATTAAATCGAGATTTGAAACCAGTTGAACCGATAAAAAAAAGTAAAAGTGATTTGTTATATGTATTAGCCCAAACCCATAAAACTTGGCCCAAATAATATACCCAAAAATAAGAATCTGGCCCAAATCCAACATAAAAAATGTGGCTTAAAATCCAAATGAAACCCTTAAATACTGTATCTTACGATAAGCAAAAAAAATAGTATAATTCCTAAATGGTAAAATTTAAGTTTAATCACTTTATTTTAAAGTTACAGTAAAATTTCATTTTTTCCGAATCAACAAGTCGTTGCAAGAAGTGGAAATATTTTTTTCTTTAGATATTTGGACCAAATTCGAATATTGAAATCTACATTATTGAGAGGGTTTTACCTGAATACTATCTGCCTTGAATAGGACAAGTTTAAACCGACTTAAACCATATAAGCAAGAAGTGGAAATATTTTTTTCTTCAGATATTTGGACCAAATTCGAATATTGAAATCTACATTATTGAGAGGGCTTTACCTGAATACTATCTGCCTTGAATAGGACAAGTTTAAACCGACTTAAACCATACATATAAGGAATTTCCTTTTTAAGACAAAACACGTACATATATGGATGCGAGTTAATCAATAACTATATACTTAATATTTTGGAAGGCTTAAAATTAAGGGTAAATTGCTAAAATAGTCATTTTTGTTTAGTTCAGGGTACATTTTAGTCATTTACGTTATCGTGTTGTAATATTTTAGTTGTTGAGCCGTTAATTGCCATTAATGGTGTAACGGTAAGCTGACGTGGCACGTTAAATCATCATTTCAAACGAAAATTTTAGGTTAAATTCTATAATTGGTCCCTATATATTTTTATTTTGACCAATTTTATAAATTAACCTAATTTGTTTTTTTTTTTTTTTGAAATGATGATTTAACGTGCCACGTCAGCTTACCGTTACACCATTAATAAAAATTAATAACTCAGTGGCTAAAATGTTACAACGTGATGATGTAAGTGACTAAAATATAACTTGAACTAAACAAAAGTGACTATTTTAATAGTTTACCGTAAAATTAATGACATAGTCGGTGAGGATAAAAGGGTTGAAATCGTTGTTAGTGGCTTTAAGAAGTTTGATTTATAACCATAATTGAAGATTATTGCAACACTTTTCCCTTACACAATTTGACTGGAAAAAGTCATAAATGTTTTTCAAACACACATTTGTTTGGTTTTGTTTTGCTTTTTGAGTTATATTTATATAGTGCTTACAGCTTGCACCACAATTATTTAATCTCTTTTATGGGTCCATCTTAGAAATTTTCTATTTGCCTCCACTCATATAGCATGCATTAATTTGACATTTACAACTTGTAATATGTTTGTGTATCCCATCTTTCTATCATTCAATTTGTGACAAATTTTGAAATAATTAGTTTTTATACATCGTAAAATTGATATAAAAATATACGAATCATATCGATATCAATATATATAGAGATAATATAATTTTTTATCCCTGAATTTGATAATTATGTTCATTTTGGTCTTTGAATTTAACAATTAGATCTATTTTAGTCATTGACTCGAATTCTGTCAAGATTTGATGATGTGACCAATGTAACTGGAGCATGATCGAATCTGATTGATTGATATAATGGTCCGAATAGAGGGGTTAAATTGATTGACTCGAAAACTGCTTGAAATTAGTAAAAATAAAAAATCGAGATAAAAATCAACAGTTGAACAAGTTGTTATATGAAATTTTTAATTATTGTTGGTCCAACGGTTGAATCGGGAACCAGCAATCTAACTTGTTTAGCCATCGATCTGGATATGGACATATTTTGAAATTAGCAATATTAACAGTTAGATTTGAATTTTGAAGTTTAATAAGTAGATGACTAAATTCTTAGAAATACAAGTACAATAACTAAATTCCTAATTGCTGAAAAGTACAAGGACTATAGGATATTTTAACCTTTTATTATTTTCACTATTTTCCTGGTGACTTTCACTCTTAGCATAATTTTATAATTGTTAAAATATGATATAAGTCTCTATACTTCGTAAACTTGAAATATAGTCCCTACACTTTTATTTGCAGTAATGAATTTAACAAATGAATTTTAACGATATTAATAATTGAACTTACGTTTTTAAATCTAAAAAATAGATTTTAACCATTAATATTTTTCATTAGTAAACTACATATTTTAAACCTAAAGTTACGATAGAGTCCCTAACATTATTAATATGTTATATTTTAGTCACTAAATCGTTACTTGTTGTTAATAATGTAATGACGAATCGAAATGGCACGTTATGTCATCATGTCAAATGAAAATTTTAAATAATTTCACAACTAACTCCTATTTTTCTTTTTGAGCAATTTTACCCCTTTTCTTTAATTTTCTTTTAACTTTCCTTCCTCTTTCTTCTTCTCCTATTGTTTTGGGTACTTTGCTCTTAAACCTATACCACAGGGACCTTCCAAAGAAAATAACCCATTATTTCACTGCTAATGTCAAAGCTAACCGAAGGAAAAACATACAGATTACGTCTTGTCTGAGTTCCCCTCGATCGCCAATGAGTTCAAATAAAATCAAACATGTCATGAAACAAAGAAGCTGTCTTTGAGAGACAAAAGATGACCCAATGAACAGTTTGAAGTGAGGTTTTGAAGAATGAAGTGGACTGTAAGATCAGTGAGCTGGATACCCAATTCATGTTACAGCAAAAAAGAAAAAAAGAAGTTTGAAGGAGATACTGTATTTGGATCATAATCATGATCCCAAATGCCAAAGGTCACAAAGTTCAACAATGTTTTTTGTCTGAAACTTTTCGAAGTTTCATCTTTTGTGATTTAGGGTTTGGGACCTACTACTAATGCCACCGGCAAAATTCCAAAGCCAGATTCAATATTTATTGTCATTACATTAGTTATGTATTTTTCGAATTTCGAAATTTCATTAAATGATTGTTTTAAAGTTTGTTGATGGTCTCGTAAATTATAGATTCAAGTTTTATTATCTTTATGTTTTTCAAATTTTTAAATTTTAATATCGAAACAAACGATAGCTATTAAAGTTGTTAGGTTAAGGTCTGCTATTGGTTTTATAAGTTGTGGATTTATTCCGTGTTTTATAATTTCATATTTTTAGTCCATTTGTTTTTTAAATTCTAAATTTCCAGTCCTGACTCAAACGATAATTGTCAAGCTTATTAACTAAAATAATATAACTTTTCATTGAGCGTTGCATGAAAATAGTTGTCAAGTCCATTAACTAAAACGAATAGATTATAGTGAATTATATTTGACAATAGCAACGCTCAAATCTATATATTTATCGTTACAATAATAACGATGGCGGTTAAGTATAGTATTTTAAAGATGTTTTTAGAAATTTAAATACAAAATTTTATAATCTAAAATAAGTAGAAAAAAGTTTTAATCAAATAAAAAATTGATTTGGATCAAATCAAATAATTGAAGTGATGATTGGAATCAAATCAAATACAAACTCTATCACTATACTCTTACTCTTACACGTTTTGATACGGGATTTGCGTTTTAGTCATTCAATTTTAAAAAATTACTGAATTATTAGAAAATTTTATTTTAAGTCATTGGGCTGTTTAGATCATTACTGAATGACATTTTCAATTCGAATTGCCTACAGTAATTGAAAGCTCTCTCCTCCTCTTTCTTCTATAATTTAGTTTTTCTTTTATTGAAAAAACTTTGAATAACACGAATTTATAAACTAAAATACAAACAACTATCTTCTCTAATTTTCGGTACTGATTATCAGATCGATTTGGATCTAAGATATATTCTTTTACTCGTTGATGGGTATTAATCCTCTGTATCGATTGTCGAATTATTACTTAAAATTCAGTAATTCATCGTTAAAATTTTTTGAAATTAAATAACTAAAATTAAATTTTACTTGAGTATAATTTACTCCAAAGTTAATTAAAGGGTTGTAAAAGTTATAACTTAAAACATCGTACTACTTCCACAAAGGAGCGTCCAAAACGTGGTTTCTTACAAGCAAAAAAACAGAGCAACTTTAAGTTGGGTTTTTCATTGGACAAAGCCAATGCCTGGATTTTCTAGAAAACGTAAGCAAGTAACCCATAGACCTTTATTTTATTTTATTTTACAGTAATGGAGGCCGCCAAACAGTAGATACTGTGACAGTAACAGTAGATTTGAAACCCTAACTTCGAGGGAGAAAAGTTAGTGTCGTTTTGCAGTACTGTACTCAGAGTGTTCGTTTTTGTTATTTAATTTTTGTTTGGAGTTTTGAACAAAGGATTTTCTTTGCTCAATGCTCATACACATACACTACTTTCAATGCTCAAACAAGGGATCCATCCTACTCTTCACGCAACTGCTGACGCCATTACAGTCATTTTTTCTACTATCAGTTGACGGTTCAACTTTTTTTTTCAAATTAATCTTAAAAAAAAAAGTTCGGGTTTAATATAAGAATAATTGTTAAATTTAAAATTTAACTTAAATAAAAGAAATTCGAGCTCGAATGTGAGAATAATTGTTAAGTTTAGATTCTTTATAGTTGTTTAACCTTTTTTTTAATTATGTCAATCTTTCCATCACAAAATGTAACGTGTTAGTTGTTCATCTTGTCTCTTGATCATATGACTAGAGGTTCGATCTTCATTCATAGGAATGAAATAGGTAAAAGTATTTATACTATGAGTCAGATTGCATTTTGCCTCTTCTATTAAAAAATGAGTAAATTAATCCGTATGCGTTAAATCAATGAACAAATCAATCATTTCAATTAAAAATTTTATTCATTTGTACGATTAAAAACTAGAGTGATTGACGGGATAACTAGAAGTGACATGTGACGTGCCACGTGTACATCGTGCTAGTGCACACGGATTAGTTTTTAACAATAAAATTTGATTGAATTTTTAATAGAAGAATCAATTTGCTCTTTGATCTAACATAGAGGGACTAATTTGCTTTTTTTTTTAGTAGAGGGAGCAAAATGTAATCAAACTCCTAATATATAAGCCTCCATAATACTTTTATCAAATGTAATAAATTTCATGACCAATCGTTTACCTACTTAAATAACACCCATAATAAAAAGATTAGTCATTACTGCAAGTAGTATTCAACCCAAAATAAAATTCGTCTCTCTTGATCTTAAAAAAATCATACATTTTTTATTTATTGAAAATTTTTATATAATCACCTTAATATTGTTTTAATATTTACATCAAAATAGTATTATATATTTAGTATAGGTTTATTTTTTAATGTGTTATAAATTACATAATACAAAGTATTATAAACTTAATAATAGGTTGGGCTTGGGCCTTGAATGTTCAAGCCCAAGTCGAACCCATATTTTAAACGAGATTAATTTTTTGTCCGATTTTATTTTTCGGGTCTAATATTTTTATCTAAACTCTTCTAAATTTCAGACGAGCCTTCGAGCTTGGACAGGTAACCTGATCCATAAATAAGTCTAGTATAAATAGCATGATTATGACTTATTTAAAAGAAATCAAATAATGTCATTTAATTTAAACTTAAAAACACTGTTTTTCTATGGTAACATGGTCTGGTTTTTTTTGGGTCTGATTTTAAGTTATTCATATAATATGTATACATATATTTAAAATTTCCATACATGTGTTTTAAGATTTGCTCTACATCAAATTCAAGCTAACAATTTATAATGTTGTGACCGAAGATTTATAACTTCGTGATCTAGTGCCTATTGTGTCACATGTACCCTTAATCAATAGAACATCTCTTCATTAATCGTGAGTTTGCTAGGGCCATTTGGTTTGATGGTCTATTTTTTTTGATAGTCTAAACTTTCTACCTTAATATCGTATTAAAATGGATTTCTAAATGGCTTACGAGGGAGGATATTTGCTCTAAAGAAGCTAGTGAGTTTTATATATCATTTACCTATATTTTGTGGCTGATGAAATAACTAAATAGTTACAAATAGCGTGTCATGTGTACTTTATGTTAAAATATATGAACTAATTTTTAACAATAAAAATGAATGTAATTATTAACAGAAAGGCCAATTTACTGTTTGACCTAACGTATATTGATTAATTTACTTATTTTTTTTAGTAGAAATAGCCTTTATAATGCTTTTACCCTATTTGGAATATCTAGTACAATTAACATTTTTATTTAAAATGGTTTAAAATTATAAAATTTCTAGATGTATTTTTTTAATTTCTGGGTTTGCTTCGTATTAATGATTTTTTTAATAATCTCATTATAGATTTTGATCATATCTGTAAATAAGAAGATAATACGCTTTAACTCACTTAAATTTACATTTTTTTATATCGACATCAATACTTGTATTAATAGAATTAAAACTCAAACGAGTATTGATGGATAATTTATGGGATTGAAATCATGCTTAAAAGCTTAAAAACCTCGTAAAACGAGAATGGAATCCCAGTCACAAGCATTGGGCAATGGATAAAAGCGATGAGTGTTGAGAACGCCAAATTCAGCCTTCCATTCCATCTGCAATTCAGAATAAAACATTATATAAAACAAGTAAAAGTGTTGATGGGTCCAATCAGATTAATTTTGAATTAAATCATTGATAAATGGGTAATATTAAATTTCTTAATTATTTATTTTTTTTCCTTTTTATAATCTAATTATTCGAATTTTTTTTATCGGCGACAGTTAAATTATTAACAGAAAAATAACTTGACAGCTTTTAAAATTGATATAACAACAATTTTAACCTTCATCATTTATACGTTGTATTAATTTACTGTTGATTCCGAAAAAAATTAACTCTCCACATGTAAAAGTTATGTTCCTTTTGCAGTTTTACTTTCATTTACGACGTTAATAGTTAATTTTAAAGGAACGATAAAAGATGAAAATTATCATCTTAAATTTTTTGCAGTTTCTGATCAAATTTGGTTGACAATTTGTTTCTGTTGTTTTAGCTTTTTAGATGAAAGGGTTATAAAAAAAAGAAACCAAAACTAAATTGACACAATGTATAAATGTCAAGGGTTAAAGTTGTTATTATGCCAAATTTAAAAGTTGCCACATTATTTTCCCATTATCTATTTAATGATTGTGAGCAAAAAGAAAATCGAAAAGTTGAGTGACTATTTTGTAAATTTTCATAACTGAGTGATTAAAAAAGAATCTTATCAATAATTGATTGACTACAAGCGTAGTTCATTCTAACATAATTTATATTTATCCAATTTTAATATGAGTTTAAATTTTGTGAAAATATATTTATGTTTATGAATGATTAATTTAAACATATTTTAAAATTTTCTCAAAGTAGTTCATGGGCCGGGTCAAGATTTAATTCCAAAAATTTCTCTGGCTTGAATACGTGCGAGACTCGTTTTATTATTTAAAAAATATTTTTTATTTAAATTTAATTATAAAATATATAAATGTTAACATAAAGTTATCTTTATATATTTTGATTAATTTTGAACAATAAAACATGTTGCACCAAACCGATCCGAGGTTGAAAAACCTTAACTTAAACCCGAGCCCAAACCCAATCTATAAGTACCTCTCGACATAGGTTTTATGTAAATATAGAGCATATATTATATTTCTATCTTAATTTCCTTTGTTGACTCTATTTGATTTACTAACTAAAAATTAATATATTTAGTAATTTATTTTTTTAAAATTATTTGATAAGAAAATTCGATTAAATAAAGTAAAAAATATTAGTCCATAATATCTATTGAGCCATTAGAAAAATGATGGACCTCATTGAGTCATTGATAATAAAAAAATCCATTAGGCCTTTTTTTTCTTTCCAATAAAAATCTTAAAAATTATTTTAAACATCACTAAAATAATACGTTCAAAATGAATCTAGACAAATAGATGTCTATATACAAATGCAATTGAATGCCTTTTTGTTTAAGTTTATTTTGGATATGCATTTTTAATATTATTTTAATAGTTTTAATATTAAAGATCTGCTCGAAATATGAGAGGGTTTAAATAAAAATATAAGACTAAAGAAATGCGCTCAAGGAATTTTTTTTTTTTAAAAGATGAGCCGAGCTTGGGCTCAAAAAATCAAGGCTTGATTTTAGTCAACCCATTTTATACTTTTGTAATATATTATTTTATTTTTATATATTATATAATTTATTACATAAAATTTTATTTTATTTAAATTATATTAGTAGCCACTTAATTATTAGTAAATTTTATTTAAATTATATTAGTAGCCACTTAATTATTAGTAAATTTCTTTTTTGATCACTCAATTATGAAAAGTTATAAACTGGTCACCAACCGGTTAACAATGGTAAATTTTGAAATTGACATAATAACAACTTTAACCCTCTACATGTATAAATTATATTAATTTAGTCTTAATTTTAAAAACATTAACACTCAACAGAGGCGAATTAAGGGGGGTTGGCAAGGGTCCCGGTCCATCTAAAATAGAAAATTATTATTTTGGCCCTTTAAAAAATTTTAAAAATATAAATTAATAAAGATAAAATTACACTTTGGCCCCCTTAAAATTATAAAATTTAATTTAATCATTTAAAAATTATAAAGATATAGGTTATTAAAAATTAAAATTTCATTTCAACCCCCTTAAAAATTTTTTTTGACTTCGCCCTTGACACTCAACATTTACACACTGTATAATTTTTTTTTACTGTTGTATATTTTCAAACAAATTTAGCTTTTAAATAATTTAGTGACAATTTATTAATTTTTGAAATTAAATGACTAAAATGTAAATTTACCAATCATTTATTAACATTGTGTGTAATTTATCCTAATTAAAAAAAATAATTCCAATGAATATTTTAATTTCGTTTTTGATGAAAAAGAGGACAAAACCCTTTCAACAAAAAACAGCCAGAAAAATCTGCAACACAGTTTAGTTTCAATTATTACAGCAAAAAACCAGTCATCTTCCCGTTCTCCACCCATATTATCACTACCACCACACTTCTCTCATAGTCATTCGCCACAAAAGAAACAGTAATAAAGATTTTGTTTTTTTGAGTTTGAGTGTTTGTTTTAGTTTGAAAGTGAGTGACAGACATTATTAGATTATGTTTATATATATATATAGTTTCTGTAATAAATAAATAAAAAAAAGATTCGTCAAAGTGAAAAACGTGCATCGATACCCCAAAAATCTCAGTTCCTTGAACGTATCATACTCTGCTAACTTGCGCCACTTCTCTCTCTTTTCTCTGCCATTTTTATATTTTCCCAGTTTCAGAAGATTACAATCATTTCATCGTTTAAATTAATCAAATAAAGCTTTTCACTTTCACTGTTATTTAGTTTTTAGCTTATAGAGAGGTTGTTTGTTGGTTTTTTTTTTCTTTTGCTTCTTTTTTTTGGGGCTATGGCGGAGGGTTTTGAGCCCTACCATGTCCCACAACAAAGCAGAAGAGATAAGCTAAGAATCATGGCTCAAAATGAACCAACAACGGGTGTTTCTCTTTCGGGTTGTTCGGGTTTACTCCCTTTTTATGACCCTTCTTTCCTTTCTTCCGATTTGCTAACTTGCGCCGCTGCCGCCGCCGGAAACCATGAATATCACCACCCTCCTCCGTCGGGTACAAAAGATGGTGTGAACTTCACAGGCTTTGTTGGTGGGGATTTCAACTCTTCTCCTTCTTTGGATCACTTGAACCCTAGCTCCATTCATGATATGAACAACAACAACAACAACAACCAGTTTCTTTATACCCCACAAAACCTGTCTTATGATAATAATAACGGTGGTGGTGGGGGTGGTGAAGTGGTGGTTTATAAGCCTGAACCTTTATCTCTTTCATTATCTTCTCATTATACCCACCAAAACTCTAGCATCTATACTGATATGGTTCCGGCCATTTTTAGTGGTGCTAATGGTTCAACATCGAACTCAGTCCCACTCGGTCCTTTCACTGGCTATGCTTCCATTTTGAAAGGTTCAAGGTTTTTAAGGCCTGCACAACAGTTATTAGAAGAGCTTTGTGATGTTGGTAAGGGAATTTACACTGAAAAAGCATCTCTCATGGAGCTTCCTCCATTTCAAAATCCCCACACTAACCCTCTTGACGGCGGAGATAGCAGCGGAAGCGGCGGCGGCGACGATGGTCAAAGGAAAAAATCAACACTAATTTCAATTCTCGACGAGGTTTGCTTCCCTTCTTTGATATACTTTTACTTGGATTTATGTCATTAAATCTTCATTGGGTTAGCCATTAGGGTCTTGAAAGCCATCATGCAACTCATGTTTTTTTTTGCATGCATAATTGGTACTAAATTATACCCCATGTTCACCAATTTTGTAAAAATGGAAGCTTTTGCCTTGATGATCACAAAAAATGGTTACTTTTTTTTATTAAAAAAGGGTGGTCAGAGCTATAGGTATAGGATGGAATATATTCACCAAGGTTAGTGTTATAAAGAATCTTAAATAAGTCACAATGTTGCCCAAATTTAAGGGCTTAATGTGCCTAATGAAGCTGTAACTTCACCGGTTTTCTCGATGGACTCGGACTCGGAATGATTATTTATCTTCTTTTCGGATGGTATAATTATGGGTTTCATTTAGGATGTACTGTTTTTCGTTCTGGGATTTTTCGTTGTCTATACTATAAAAGGGGATTAATCATGAATCCCCCTATGGGGTATACCATGTTGGGTTATAATGTCCTTTGAATTATTGTCCTTTAAAGCTCTAGTGTGCGTGTCTGCTTGTAACCTTAGTTTCTGTAGATTTTCTTTTTAAAAATTTGTTTTCGGTAACGATAAAAGATCGAAAATAGCATGTGTGATGCTTTCGTAACTGATAACACGAAGATAATAGGTTGTCCATTTGGTTCTTGTTTACTATCAAGGTAGCTTATAGGACAATACTGATGGAACGCGACAGTGAGTAAGGTTGATTAACTCTCCTATGTATTGCTCTTCACTTGTATAAGTGGGGTGACTATATATGTTGCATGGTTTAATTCGTAACCGATAACCCGAACGTATTGGGTTGCCCCTTCTGTTGTTTACCATCAAGGTAGCTTGATAGGACATGATGATGATGAATAAGATTGATGTATTCCTTCGTTTTTCTGAAATATTTCGGTGTTTCATGGTGGAAATGCAAATAAAGATATCATAAGCGAGTAACTACGGTTTCTAGTAGTCTCCTACGTATTGCTCGAATCGTACTAAGTGGGGGTAACTAGAGTTTCTAGTAGTCTCCAACATATTGCTCTTCACTTCATATAGGTCCAATTTGTGTTCCTTACTGTCGGCTAATATCTGAGTTCGATGTATCGAAGTATATGGCATCATTGCGTTGCTTTACGATTTGCTAACAGTGTTTATCGTTATTTAGGTTTACAAGAGGTACAAGCAATACTATCAGCAGATGCAATCTGTTGTTGCTTCGTTCGAATGTGTCGCCGGACTAGGGAATGCTGCTCCATTTGCAAACCTGGCTATGAAAGCTATGTCTAAACATTTCAGGTACTTGAAGAACGCAATCACCGAACAGCTTCAGTTTACTAATAAAGCTCATGCTCAGATAAGCCCCGGGAAAAATGAAGGTCCGAGGTTTGGAAATGGTGATGGAAGCTTTTATAACCGAGCTGTTCAAAACTCCGGGTTCCTTCAAAACCAACCAGTTTGGCGTCCTCAACGAGGCCTTCCCGAACGTGCAGTGACCGTACTTAGAGCATGGCTATTTGAACACTTTCTACACCCGTAAGTACTTTAAAAATTTCCGTGTAGATAAACGATTTAGTATGCATTAGTGTGTTGACGGTTAATGCCGTCTATGTTTCAGTTATCCGACCGACACGGACAAGCTAATGTTGGCGAAACAAACCGGTCTTTCACGTAACCAGGTGTGTGGTTTATTGTCATGTCTATTTCTTTTATAGTAATCAGGACCGGCTTTCAATTTAACATGGAAAAGCATACCCATATGGAATAGGTCTCGAATTGGTTTATCAATGCAAGAGTTCGGCTTTGGAAACCAATGGTGGAAGAAATACACATGCTCGAAACACGGCAAAAGGACGAGAGAAATGCCAACAAGTCAGGCGATGAAAACCCATCGACATCAACCCAAAGGGTTGAAGACAAGACACCATCAAAGCGTACTAGAAATGAACTTCCTAATGTACCTGTGGGAAATGAACAGCCAAACATGTCAACCTCCTACAACAGCATTTCTACCCATCCGCATAGCAGCAGTGTTTCCTTAACACTCGGTCTTCATCAGAACAACAGTATCGGATTATCGGAGTCCTTTCCCATAAACGCGGCTCAATGTTTCGGTCTTGGCCTCGAGGGAAACAGTGAGGGTTACGTTATTGGTGGTCGGCATTTCGGAAGGAATGTTGTCGGAGGGCAGCTTTTGCATGATTTTGTGGGTTGAAAAAAAATGTCACAAGCAAAAAAAGGAAGAAAAAAGCTTTTTCTGATCATTATTATTCAATTGAATAGAGTTATTAATATAATTGCAAAGGGTTTCATGTAGATGAGCTGTATATTTATTATAAGCAGAGTGGGAAGCTGAAAAGCATGATTAGGGTTATGTAAATTTATAATTTATATGATGAAAAAAATTAAATATTTTGATACCATGATGTCATGCTTGCCTTAGAATCAGCATAAATTTGTTTAATTGGTTTGAGCAGGAGGACGACGTTAATGGAGACATGGGTCTTATTTATGGGTTATTTATGGATTGGGAAAGAGTTTCGGATAATGTCAAAAAAATTGTGGATATAATCAAAATGGTGATATAGGATGATTACATAGTAAATAGGTTAAATTACTTTGGAGGTCCTTGTATTATGTTAAAGTTTAATTGATAATATTATTAAATGATTAATGTTAAATTAGATTATGTGATATTATTATTATTGGCTCATTGGGTAATGCTAGGTCGATAAGTAAATAAAAATGTTGAATATAGGATTGTAAGGAGAGGCGATATTAGGGGTTGGCAGGGTCTTAGCTTCTTAAAATTAAAAATTTTCAGTTCTATCTCTTTAAAAATGATTAAATTATAAATTAGTCTGTGATAAAATTGTAAATTGGTCTCTCAAATATGAAAAAAATTTCATTTAATTTCTTCAAAAATAATGAAATATATTTTGAGTTGTTAAAAATTTTATAACTTAGTCTCGCCTCTAAAAGAATTTCTAGCTTCCTTTGATTCAAGTAAGTAAATATTAGATGTATAGAACAAATGGGAAAATAAAAAAAAAGGGCTAAAAATGGGTGAATGTATCAGAGAGGTCCCTTTGTCATAGGGACCTGATCAAATTAGTCTCTCGACAATATTAAATGGATCAATTTAAACCATGTACTATTAAAAAAATTAAATAAGGCTAAAATGGAATAGATTTAATATTTACTATTTAATAGGGTTAATATTTTTAAAGTTTTTATAGTTTTGTAAATGAAATCTTTTGTTTGGAATTTAACAATAATTGAAAAAAAGAAGAAGAGATTTTTATATAATAAATATTAACTCCGTTATAATTTGGACTTATTTGATTTTTTTAATAATTTAGGGATTAAATTTACCCATTTAATTAAAGAGAATAATTCAATCTAGTCCCTATATTACATGGACCTCCTACATACTTTTAACCCCTAAAAATGTATCTAAAATTAGGGTGTTGACTAGAATTTTAGATTGAAGGGAAGACAATCATGTAGTTGCATGGATGGTAGGTGATGATCTACTAGTTAGTGAAAGTGCTTTTTTTTTTCCTAGGGAAAAAGAGGGTAATAGTGAAAGGGTTTTTACTTTGTGGTTCACACATGAGAAATTGAGAGAGAAATGAAGGTGAATGTAGTCAAGAGGTCCCTCTATAATATAGAGAAACGATCAACTTAGTTTTTCAACTATTAAATGGATCAATTTAGCTTCTGTACTATTAAAAAGAATTAAATAAGGTCAAATTAGAATAGAGTTATCATTTATTGTTCGAAAAATATTATTTAATATTTAACAATGCTAATATTTTTAAATTTTTTATGGTTCTATACATAAAAAAATTTTATTTTGAAATTGAACTGCAATTAAAAAAACAATTTTCAAGATATTTTTTTATACAAATTATTTGATTATTTTTAATAGTATAGAATCTAAATCGATCTGTTTAATTAGAGGGATTAATTTGATCTGTTTCTTATATAAAATGATTTTTTGTAGATGATTATAATGATGGTAGCATAGTTGTAAATCTAGCAGTTAGGTTGGGCATCTTATCAATGTTTATATATGCAATTAATCCAAAGCTTAGTAAAGTGAAAAAAAGAGAGTAAATTCTCCTAATAAAAAGTGGGTTAGAAAATCTGGCCAAAGATTTGTATGTCAGTAAAAAGATTAGGCAATAATTGAATGGTGATTTCGGTTTGGGATAGTTCGATTTTTAAGTTGTTTCGATTTTGGGTTGTTTGAATATTGAATTTTTTTAACTTATATCATTTTGAATTTTGATCATTTTAGATTTGATTTTATTGATATCAATTTCGTTGGATGGTTTATAACCGAGATAAATGAATTGCTCAAGTGAAATATAAGATAGAAAATCGATCAAAGGTGTAAGAGAATATCCTTGAGAGCGACTTCTAATGCAGTATTGGAGAAAAACTTAAATGATGTAATATTTTGGTCAACACTAAGGCAATGAACATTTATAAATATTGTAATACTTGCCGAGAGGTGTTTATTCTCGTGTCAAAGATAATTGTTATACTTGAATTGACGAATTTTATTTTATTTAAAAAGTGTTCATAAACTTGCTTTTATGAAGGCACGAGGAGGATGCTATGATAAGGAAAAGTTCCTACCATGGGCAAGCATCTCTTTTTAGGTCTGTTAGTTATTAGCTAGCCGACTTATTAATTGAACAATTTCATGTTTGTTGGGCTTGAGCTTGTGTTTATTGATTTTGGATCTAAGTTCATACATTTTGAGTATTAAAATTGTGTAACTCGAATTTTCGTAATACATAATTATTATTTTTTAATATTAGTGAATTTTTTTTTTCTGTGCTCCTAATTTTTTTTTATAAGAACTTTTAAATTTACTATGTTTTAAATTTAAATCAATATCAAAATAAAGTTAAAGAATTTGAATCCAACTGTAAAGTAAGCATGAATCTATTCTCAAGTCGAAGTGAAACAAAAGAAAAAGAAGAATGTTCAAAGATTCCATTGATTATGCTACTTAAAAAAAGAAAAGAAAAGAAAAAATGATAAAAATTCAGACACATGTTTCATTTCCTTGTCCACAAGCTTGACATTGATCTATCACATTAATGATAGATGTCTGCTTATGACATTCGAAATGACATTAAATTCCCTAAAGAGAATGAAATTCTAGTGGAAGGCAGGCATTCCTAGTGTACATTTGATGAATTTTAGTTTTTATATTTTGATTAAGTTTTAATTTAAGCGGTATGAGTATTATTATTAATATTAGAAGACGTGGGTTTGAGTGCGTTGAAATGTATTATCCTTCTATATATGCGTTGGAGAGGAACTATTTTAAAATTTCAATTTTGACATAAATGATAGTCGTTAATTGATTAATTGAATTTTTAGTGAAAATAACAAGATATATTTGTCTTGTTTAGCGAGGACTAAAATTTTAAAATTTGAAAAATACAGAAATTAAAAACGATCAAATTAAAATATAGAGGCTAAATTCATAACTTTCACAAAATACAAAGAAAAATAGCAAAATTTAACCTGTAATATAAACCATGGTTACACTATATTAAAAAACCTTCAGCATGCAAAATTTTTGTAGCTAAAATAATGCCTTTTTTGTAACAATTATTCATGATGGTTTAATTTTCTGGGTTTTTCTGCATCACTCCAATGGCTTCTTCCTTGGTTTCATTTAAGTCCTTGCAATCTTTAAAGATGAGAAACTCCATTATTTCAACATGGAAGAAGATAAAGGTTCCACATAGATGTGAAATGCAACACCCAAAGTCTTTGCCTACCACACAATGCCATGATGTCCCATATGCTTCATCAAATTTCTGCATAAATTGTTGAACAAATTAAAGTAGTAAATGCTGAGATGATTCAATTAATCCTACACGAATCTAAACTCGAAGAATTGAACTCCAAATGACTACAACTTAAAACAATCAAAACTTTAATGAACAAAACATGAAATGGCCCAAAACTTTTAAAACACAAATTGGTCCAGTCTAAATTGGTTCAACCTGATTTAATCATAAAAAGGTCAACAATTTAGATTTCAAAATGACTTAAACCCAAAATGATTGATGTCGAATGAACCCAACAAGTAACTTGAAATCCTATACGAAACTTGAAATGGAAACACTCGAAATAACCCAAAATAACCCATCAAAAGAATTTTAATAAACAATCTCTAATGACCCGAAAATTTTAAAACCTGAATTGATTCAGCGAGACTGATTGAGCTACATCCTAGTCCAACTCGAATATACTATTCATTTTAGAGATTTGTGCTACTTATAAATAGGAGGCTCCGAGACTAAAAGCAGACCTGTTTGATATAACGTGCTATGGATTGGCAATCCGAGACCTCATGGAGGTCAAGTGCCTGATATGCTAACTCCATTACTTGGCTCTGCATCTCCATTGGCATATCACTTTCACGCACTATGGCTTTTCCTTCAAGCATCCTTTTATGAACAATATGGTCCTTTTTTTTGGTGAAAACCATGTATGTAGTTGATGAATAGAAGAAGGTTCTAAGCTAATTACCATTATATAGTGCGATTGTGAAATGAATGAGAGGTAGAAATTGGGTGTTACATGTTGATATTTTTGTTTAAGTACTGAGATTTTTGTTTGCATTCTGAAATGTTATGATCAACAACAGCTGGCCTGAAAGAAAGGCCAAAAAAAGAATCACACGATATTAGACCTATCAATTTCGATCCGAACCCAAATCCGCCGATTTTCAATAAGATGCAACAAATATATATATATATATATATATGTATATATATATATATGTATATATTCTCAATGTAGGGACGACGTAAAGTATCAAAAGTTACAAGTCCCCACCATGCACAATTTGGGACTCTCCAACATATGGCTGTAATGATTCAACCTTTTTCT
This sequence comes from Gossypium longicalyx, assembly GCA_025698465.1. Taxonomy (NCBI): domain Eukaryota; kingdom Viridiplantae; phylum Streptophyta; class Magnoliopsida; order Malvales; family Malvaceae; genus Gossypium; species Gossypium longicalyx. The sequence continues at coordinate 960,672 of CM046995.1, read as the reverse complement.
TTCATTTTCTTTTGGTGGGTGGTCAGAAATTAGGGTGTCAATGTTTTGAAGAGTGTTAAAAAAAAGTCAAATTGCACTTAAGATTACTAAACTATTAATAAGTTTATGCTTTGGTCACTCAACTTTAAAATGTTATGAAATGATTACTAAATTATTCAAAAGTTTTCATTTAAGTCACTTGGTTGTTAAAATCGTTGTTGTATGACATTCTTTGTTCACACCGCTTACACCTTTCGAAAACTCTCATTCCTCTTCTTTTCTATAGTTCAGTTTCTTTTTTTTTTAATTAACTAACTTTGAATGTCACGGATTTACGAATCAAAATCTAAACAACTTTATTCTCGAATCTTTGACACTGGCCGTCAGATCAACTTTGATTTAAGGTATATTCTTCTACTTGTTAATGGGTATTGATCCACCATACCGATCGTCGAATTGTAGCTTAGAGCTCGTTAGCAGGACTTAAAAAAAACTAGTAGGCTCAAAAATACCAAGAGGGGGTGAATTTGTATTTTAAAATTCTTTACAAACTTTTCTAAATGATAAAAAAAGAGAAGAAAAACTTGGACAATTTGATTTATAGTGATTTGACCCCAATTCCCTACCTCCGGTACCTTTATACCTTTCAGCCAAAGATTTCCCAATTCACTATTCTTAAATTGTTACCTTTTAAGAAAAATGTATAGCCTTTACAATTTCTATTTTTTTCACAAAGCTTAGATAGAAACTATTTCCCCTAGCTTTTACGGTTAAACTAGAACATTTCTTAGTTTTTATGGCTGAACTAAAACCTTTCCAATTTCCAATTGTTGATGTGAAAGAAAGTAAACAAAGAGACCTCTATAAGGTATGTATTTACAAAAATTAAGCTCTAAAAAAATGAAATGAGAGTGATTAAAGATTTAACAATAAGTTCCTATAAAATATTTACAAGAGAAATGAAAGAATAAAGATTTAAATACTTTTCTCTTGATCTTGATGCTTGCATGTCTCTCTTTTTAAGTCTTGAAGTGTATTTATATTAAGGAACAAGTTTATCGATACTTATGACTGTTGGAGATGAATTCTAGTCATTGGAAGCATTAATTTCAGGTTTAAAAATTGTACCTGCACGTCATGTCTCGAGACAAGGCTGAAAACTAGTCATTATATAGTCGTTGACAGGCCATGTCTCAAGTCATATAGGCTTCTGTCTTGAGAAAAATGGACTTTTGTCTCAAGACATGCAACCTTTAGAGTAGAATTTTGTTTCAATGTTGTCTTGTCTCGAGACATATAGTTGTATGTCTCGAGACTTGAATATCAAAGTCCCTTAAAAAATTTTAAACTTCTTTGAACACTTTGGTATTAACCCAAAAACATTTATATAAATTAAAACACATTTAAAACATATTTTTGAGTATTTTGCAAGTGTTTGAATTTGCTTTGAAAATGTTTGATAAAATTTTCAATCATATTTTTACCAAATGATTTAAGACATATAAAATTTTTCTTAAATGTTGTTATATCAAAAGCCTGGGACATAAGATAACAAAAACTTAAAAACCTAGTGACTTAAATAATTTTTTTTGAATAGTTTGATGACTTAAATGAAAATTTTCCAATAATTCAATGACCATTTGTAAATTTTTGGAATTTGGTGATTAAAACGTAAACTCACTAATAGTTCAGTAACATTATTGTAGTTTACCTTTATTTTAAAGGGATAACAAAATTTTTGGCCCTAGAACTTGATAACTAGGTCCGCTTTGGTACTTGTACCTTTTTTGGTTTACTTTAGTCCTTGAACTTAAGAATTAGATCCATTTTTTGTCCTTAAACTTAAATTTAGTCAAGATTTGATAATGTTTCTAGTGTTACTGAAACAGGATCGAATCGGGCATGTGACACCTTATACCCAACCCAGTTGTTGGATCTGAATATAAAATGTCAAATTTCGTTGCCGAAGCAATTCACTTTTCCATTTTTTTTGAAAAGGGAACGTAATGGTAAAATTATTTTATAAAAATTTCGGCATCATTTTTGCTTATTTTACATAAAACCCCTTGCAAAATTTAGATTTTCACAAAATATTCACATTCAAATTATCTACCAAATCAATTCCCAGCACTACGGTTTCTCAAAACATATTAATAAACTAAATTTCTATGCTTTAATATTTTATCAAAACATTAGTTATAAAATATTAGTGATAAACCATAGAAGTAACACATTTTAATCCCATGCTTGGCATGTTTTTGGATGATTTATTATTTAATATAGTGAATTTGATGCTCTTAATACTTTAATTTCATGTTTTATACTTAGGAGAGCATAGGGGAACAAAAAGAGCAGAAAACGGACAAAACCACAGATTTAAAAATCCACACGACCAAAACCATTTCAACACGGGCTGAGCACACGCCCGTGTGGATCACACGGGCTGGCCACACGCCCATGTGGCAGCCTGTGTTGATATAGCTCCCTGTTTCCAAAACACATGGAAAATGTTATATTTTAGGGATTCTGAGCATTCTAAAGTCTATAAATACATACTAGAAGAGGACCTAAGGAGACACACAAAGTAGAACATAGAAATTACTCGAAGAACGCCGGCAGACTCAACTCAGAAGCAGGATCTCTTTCAAGACTGAAGATCTCCATTCAATTTCTTTATGTTTTTGGGTTTCTTTATGTTTTGTTGTTTTCCTATTTTTGAGATGTTTTCCTTTCTAAATATGAACTAAATTCCCTAGATACCTAAGGAAGATGAAACCTATGACAGATCTTATTATTTGATTTTTCTGAATTACATGATAAATATTGGCTCTTGATCTCAATTATGTTTACTTACCTTCATGTTTAATGTTTTCAGGATATTAATTCATGATTGATGCGCTTATTCAGTGGAGCAAAAGTCCCTGTTTAAGAGTAGATCTAGCATAATTGAGTGGAGTTGCATGCAATCCTAAAAATAGGACGACATAAATCTATAGAATTAGAGTTAAATCTAATAGGGGAATCTATAGATCGAGTTAATGCGACGATAGAGGTTTTAATTAGAAAGAGATTTCAATTAATCAACCTATAGTCAGTTATTTTTATTCTCGAAAGAGATATTAATATAATTTAGGGATTTCTACGGATCAAGTCAAATGAATAAATCGTTTAATTCAGATTTAGAATAATAAGTGAAGTCTAGGTGGATTCTTTCCTGGGTATTGTCTCTCTCATAAGTTTTTCTTCGACTATTTTCTCAATTCGCTCTTTGTCACTTAGTAATTAGTTTAATTTTAGATTAAAAACAATCTTTCAATTTATAGGCTAGATAATAAAAAGATAGTAAATACTAGTACTTTTAGTCCTCGTGAATACGATATTCCCGACTCACCGTAGCTATACTACAATTCAATAGGTGCGCTTGCCTTTGTCTTATTTTAGTTAGTTTGTGACGTCATCAACTAGCTAAGAAAACATAATGAAAATATTTAAATTCAGTTTACGACATACTATTATATATTTATAAGCCTAGGTACATGCCATTTACATCAACTATAAAGTAAACTCTTCTCCAACATTGTTTGAGCTAAACTTCGGTTCTTCAGATGCTACTGGAACGATCTATCGAATCTAACTACCTGCTCACAGAAAAATAAATAAACCGTACGCTGAGCAATTTTTATGCTCAGTGGTGCTAATATCATATAAATCATTACATAAGTATTAGAGACAAATTAATTGATAGAAATAAACTAAAACATGATTATAAATATCATTAATAACATCACAGTAAGAGAAAAATCTAATATTAATAAACTTTAATATTTTGATATTGACAAATCGAATAAAGAAAATAAGCTTTTTAATTAGATTCAAAATCGGGAATTAATTTAATTTTCACAATATGAAAATACAAATAAATTCAAGTTTTGTTTTTGCTTTCTTTCAATTTAAACCCCGTACTAAAGTTTAGACTCATAACCAAATACACGAATCTGCTGCCCCGAGTTGTTTGGCAACGATGACTATCAGAGTAGTCCATGACCCTCTGGGAATTGAGACTGCCCATGACCCTCTAGGAATTGGGGCTAATAATAATAACAACTGATCGACTTGGCCTTTTCTCCCTCAACCCTTTGAGAATTGGGGAGATCTAAATTCTCTAATATAAAGACTCTATGGCATGCCAACTATATCTGATTTAGTTAACTTAGTGAAACAGGGTAAAACCCAAATTTCTTGATCCATTTCAATTTCATTTTCATATAATTCTCATTTCAATTCCGTTTCATGTTCAAATCACGTATCGCCTAATATAAAATAGGCTTCCAATTTGAAACATATTAAATATTTTCTTGCTCAATCATCTCAAATCATAATACTCAAATCTAAATCATAACTATGAATTCACTAATTTAGTCTTATGGAAAACATAATATTCATCTCGAAACATAATTTTATAAATATTAACTAAATTATTCAAGCTCATCCAAAACTCATAAAAATAAAATAAAATAAAATAAAATATAACTAGTCATATTAAATTTTATATTCTAAAGCTTTATGTAATGAAAATAAGATATTAGCACAAACCGAAGTTTTAATCGCTTTATTCATTTTCTTCGCTTTTCTCCTTCAAGATATTCGCTTCGTTTTTAGCTACAATAGGAGCAATTCAATACAAAATAACATTATTTATCCATTCTAAAACTAAAACTAATGAAAACAAACTTAAAGATGCATGATTATTCATATTGACAACTTAAGTTTTCTAGTCCAAAATTCGCATATCGTTCGACTCGATTATCCGTTTTTAATTCCGTCTTCACCAGAGTACTCATTGCTTCACAAGTTATCATTTAGCACCAATATTACACAAAGTAGTCAATGTTCTCTACTTCCCCTTTAACATAACCAAATATACCAAATAAATTTTTTTATCCATTTTTGTTTCTTTTTCACACTTCTAACAAGCTAGAACTCATCTCCTAAAAATTTCTTATCCAAAAATATATTTATTTCACTTAAGTTTTCTAAGCTTCCATCAATGTTCTTTAATGGCAACTTTCAAAATACTTGATAAAATAAAAAAACTATTGGTATATGTATGTAAAGCAAGTTTCAAAGATTCAAAATCTAAAAAAAAAAAAAAAATTGAAGAAAAATCATACATTACACTTGAATTTGAAAGAAAATGATGAAAGAAATATTTTTTTCTTTTCCCCCTCTGTTTGATGTGAAAAAGAAAGAAGATGAGAAAGATGTTATCTTTCTCTCTTTTTTTCTCTTTTATATAAATTATAATATTAAGTAATAATATTAATAAAAAAAATCATTTAAAAGCCATCCTGAAATTATTGATTTTTTTTAAGTAATGGAAAAATTGTCATTAAGTCCTTTCCATCAAAATAAAAATAGGATAGTTTCACTTTAGTTTCTATATTTTTCTAACTTATTTAATTTAATCCCTAAACTCGATGCTGAATTTTTAACTTAACCATGTACTCCTACTAATAATCCTTTGTGTTTTAATGTCTGGCGGTTTTCTCTAAAAATGATCACAATTTCTTATACTACTATTTATTTATAGATCACTTATTCAAAGACTTCTACCATAAATATTCTTCTTCTCTTTTTTTTTTTTTAAAGTGGGGATGTTACAGGGAAAACCGAGAACTGATCTATATATGGTCCTAACAAATGGGTCAAACCAATTAACTCGAAATTATTTTTTAAATTTTTTTAGATTTTTATGAATTTTTTATTATTGTTGGTTCGATGGTCAAACCGATCAAATTGATTGAATCAAGAATGAATGGTCTGACTTGTCCAACCACTGGTTTGGTTATTAAAACACTGCATGTGACACTTTGAGATTGTACCACATCACTTGAAAATTTGTATAATTTTTTTTAATTTTCAAATGATGATGCGGCAAAATCTTAATGTGTCACGTCATCAAATTTTTATATTTTTCAACTTCAGAGACCAAAAAGGATGTAGTAATCAAGTTCAAGTTTAAGTGTCAATGTGAAAAAAAAATATTAATGTGAACCTAATTATTAAGTTCGGGGACCAAAAATTATACTATACTTACTTTAAAATACCGATATAATTATGAATTGAAGATGTAAGATCAAAAAGCTAATGAGAACTTTCATAAGATATTAATAAAATTGAGACAATTCCATATTTCATTTGCTACATGTGACTTATGAACCTATAGAAATCAACATGAATTTGCTAGAAATCGACTAACTATGAGACTGAAAAAAATCTGGAGTCTGGACTCGGATTTTTTTCAAACTTTATTATTATTATTTTATATTTGATCTTCATTGTTATGTTGGTCTTCTTTGGATTCTTTATTAATGGTGCAAGAAGTGGCGATGAATCGTCTCGCATATAGATTGAAGTAAAGGAAATTGAATGCTTCTATAGATGCCGCGAGATAATAGAAGTTTTCGAGCTTATCGTTGTTAAGATTATGACCGCCTAGCCATGATGTTTTCCCACCTTTCTTGGTCGTTTTGTGGACGATATTGACGAGCATCGAGTTCAAGTAGCTTGCCATCGATAAGCTGATGAAGAAAATAGCACCGGCAACGGTTCTCATGGACTCTGGCAATTGAGTAGTTAGGTACTCCATAATTGCCACGGCGGCAAATGCTTCGACTAATCCTGATAAAGCAAATTGTGGCAACAACATTAAGATACTCATCGGGGATTTGAATGAGCCGTGTTTCAATGCCGCGGTGCGACGTTTTTTCTCGATGAAGGATGCTACTATGGAACAAGCCATTGCGGATATAAGGCCAATGTTGATCCTTTGTGTCATTGTAAGTCGTTTAGCTTTCCCTGTCAGTCTCTTTGTTTGTAGTACCCAAAGTATCTCATAAGTGGATATCCATACCGAAAGGGCAATCATCGGCGACAATCCCATCCAACCCGGTGGAATCTTAAAGCCCGATTGAAGCACGTTGTTAGATTGAATTGCTTGAAGAATCCCAATTGTAGTTTGTTGATCCATTGTCATAAAACAACCAATTCCAGCTAAGCAAACAGGCATCATCCCAAGCAATAGTTTGAGATTTTCTACTTGTTGAATACTACATAATCTCCAACCATTTTTCGGTTTCCCATCCTCATCTAACTCATTTTGATCGGCAATCGCTGCGGCCTTTTCTAAACATCGAAGCTGTTTGGTACGCGGATGGAAATCCGGGTCATAAAACGAACACCTCGAACAATCTAAACGATGCTTCCTAGTAGCGGCCGTGATCACTTTAACCAAGTCCACGAAAACACTCCCTTGGGGCTTCACTATTATGTAGGCGTGATGACCGATTACAAAAATCACAATGGATACCAAAAGACAAGCAGTTGGAATAGCGAAACCGATGACCCAACTAATATTAGTCTGAATATAAACAACAACCGTTAATGCTATCACAAGAGCAAACGTAAACGAAAAGTACCACCAATTGAAAAAACTCTCAAGTTGCGATCTTCCTTCCTTTGTCGTCGTATTGAACTGATCTGCCCCGAACGCGATATTGCAAGGTCTAATACCGCCCGCACCGATGGCCATCAATGTTAAACCGGCATAAAGAATACTCAACTGCCATAAGCTTGGGTCTATACAATTGATTTGGCCAATACATGTTGGTGGCCTTAATTTAGGCACTATTTCCGTAAGGGTCAAGATCATCATCCCCTAATTGAATCATACATAAATTTCATTACCATTCAAGATCCAACATTATCTATACATACATACATACATACATGAATACATATATTGTTTTACCAGTAAGGACGAGATCGAGCCGTAGAGGAGCATAAGGTATCGACCCAAGAACATATCGGAAATCAAAGCACCGCCAATCGACATGAAACTAGAGGTACCGGACCAAATGTTGATGACATTAACAAGAAGTACCCCCTCCATGTTGTATTTGGTTTTTAAATAAACAGTCATGTTCGCGACCAAGCTCATTGATGCAAGTTTCTCGAAGGTTTCGTTCGCTGTAAAAACCGAACAAAACATAAACATAAATTGTAAGGAAAAAAACACAAAAACAAAGGAAAAGACATAAAAAATATGAATCACCAAGAATGTATTTGACAGCCCTCCATCCACCAGGTTGTTTTTTAGAAGATGGGGAAAGACAAGGATCATCTAAAAAAGAATTTGATCCTTCAGCCATATCTTTGTCTTTGGTTTAAATGTTTTTCCTTTTTTCTGGTTTACCCTACTTTACACACTTTCTTGTTGTGTGTATGTCTTTGCTGCAAAATCATAGGATCTGTACTCCGAACTAATTATAACCACTTTAGTAAAAAATTACTAGTTAAAAAAAGGTTAAACTAAAATAATATTTTCACCCGATGTCCTCAAACTATAACCCAAATTCTAAATTAGACTAAAACTTCATAATGTTATAATTTAATATTTAGAATAACAATATCATATCATTCAAAACTATGTCGATTTGGACATTAAATCTAGTTTAGTGTAACATGGAATTTATTTAAAACTTATAACAAGAAATTTATTTAAAACTTATGAATCAAAATTTAAACACGCAAGTACTTATCGCATGAAGACTCGAATACATGTGATTATAATTTGATCAAATGTTTTAAATATACCCTCAAGTTGATGGTTAATAGAAGAACCCAATTGATAAGATATGATACTTTGGGGACTCAATCAAAAGTGCATTACATTCTTTTGCTTTTCAGCCTTACAACCAAACAATTCATCTTTTAATTCAAAAGATTTGTACCTAAAACATTAAAGTTTAACACCATAACTATACCCCCAAATGGTTAAATAGGGGATATTTATAGCTAAAGTACATGAAAACCATGTTTGCAGTTTATTGCACACCACTCAATCTAGCCCAATCTACGAATTGCATCCCGCCGTATATGTTATTGGCAAACCGCACGCCGACGGTGAACGCCATTGCAACGGGTGGAACTTGTTTGGCCAAAGGTGATGCCTCCACCAATCGTTCCAATCCGTTGATGATTTGGTATCGAGTATTAGATGAAACCGCGAGAAAAACACCTGCGAAATACAAGATGAATGATGAATCACAATTACAGAAACAACGTAAAGGAACTTTATACAAGGTCATTAGGTAAAACTATCATGCTTTTTGCTTCCTCTACTTAAAAAATAGCAAATTAGTCCCTATATGTTACATCAAAGAGCAAACTGGTCTTTGATCTAACATACAATGACTAATTTTACCTATTTTTTGAGTAAAGGGAGTAAATGCAATTTGACTCCTAATGTAGAGGCCTCCATGGTACTTTTATCAAGGTCATTAACTCGATTTTTTTTCGATCATGTTATTGCAACAATTCCATGAATTGTAAAGATTAGAATTCGAGAAGTGAAGGCATCCATACCCCAGAGAGCTGCACTCTTTATAAGAGGTGGCACAGGTATGTCCTCTTCCGATTTTTTCATGCTCCTAAAAGACGGAAAAACATTCAGTGAGAAACGAGAACGATCAAGAAAATGACGTGTGCTTAAAAGCACATCGAAAGAACTACAATTTGTTTAATGAGAAACCATCATTTTCCCATAACGTCTTAGATCTCATACACGCACGCACATATAACCGAATAAGTCGAAGTCGGCAAAGTGATAAAAATAAGGATGCATTTACCTCTTGGCAGTCATTATCAAATTCGCGATTCCTTGGCCGATAATACCACATGCAAATCCAACCGTTCCATACAATACTCCCTGAAATTTTTTTTCATCATATTAACATCTATCCACCAAAGACAAAGCTATTAAGTTATTCGGACTATACGTAAACTTTTTACCTTATAAAAGTATGTACCAATTCTCTGGTTTACCGTAAATCGACAACCTGGTCTTTCTGCTTCAAACACACTGTACAAGACCGCAAATATCAGAAGTACATAATAAAATAAGCACATCATGCTGAATCTATATCGAATAAATTTATGATAACCTGCTAGGGAGGGCGTTATAAGCATTTTGGATGCCTCCAAGGAATCCTTTCGATATAGATGGTTGTCCGATACGTGCATAAGGTGCTAACATACCAACTAAAGCAATGTTCACTACCACTCCGACTAAAAGATCAGCAACGTACAACTCGAATTCTGCCCAAAAATCCTTTCCCCTCTTTTGGACTTCCGCGAGGGTAGCACAACACGAATCGATCACTATCTGTGTTACAATGAAGCAATGCAAAATCACCATCCAGTTTCGATCATTGAACAATGCACGGATAAAGATGGATTCATTGAACAAACCTCAGTTCCGATTTTGAAAAGAAAAGACGGGTCGGCTAACATTCGGTTTCGAAGCATTCCCCATGACCTCATTGCAAATCCTAAAGGCCAACTTGATCCCTGCAATAACAACAAGTTAACAACATCATCAAACACAATGGAATCACAAAAATATTCAAACTTTAATGCAAAAAATTGAACTTCAATTGTAAATCAGCTAACTTTCATTACAATCAATCCATTACCTGCAAATCTAAATACCGAAGAAGAAGCAATTTACGAATCCCAACAGTCTTTGCAGCCTCCATCATGTCTGAAGGAAGAGTAGCTCCTCTAGCATTTGTCTCCTTCATTACATCCTCAAACTTCATTAACGGTCCAAATTCTTCTTCTTCAGGATCACCCTTTTCACCATCACCGCCATCACCACCGCCGTCATCTCCACCACCGCCACCATTGCCACCATTCCCATAAAAAGAACCCCCACCATTTCCTGCATCAATTTTAGCTTCCCCGAAAATCCTAACTTCTTCTTTCCTATTACTACTCTCACTACTTCCCTTAGTTACTATACTCGTAGCCGCACCAGCTTGCGCCTCCGCCTCAGCCTCCGCCTCAGGCCGGTGAGCTAAGCTTAAAATCACTACCCTTTGTCTCTTCTTCATTGGAAAAACAAATCTTTTACCACCATTTTTAATAAAGCTCAAATCTTGACTCCATAAATTCCTTAAAACAACATCGTTCTTAACATTAACCAAATGTGACAATCCAAAACCCGACATTTTTTTTTTGTGTCGACAAATTGTTGAAACTGCAAAAAGCTGCAACTTTATTACAACCCCAAAGATAGCTTAAGCTTACAATAAGGAAAAAAAAAGTTAACAGCTTTTAAGAAGAAACAAACCCTTTGTTTAAGCGGCTGTAAAAATGAAAGCTTTGGCGGAGACGCGGCGGCGCGTAGGTTTGAGTAGTGAGCTTTTTGTAAGAGAAGAGACGTATAAAATTCCTTTGGATTATTTGATTTCCACAGAGTTGAGTTAGTGAAGAGCTAGTGAGGCTGAGGATTTGTACGTACGGTGGGATGTTAACACACGTGTGTGTTTAGGGTTTTTTTGGTAACTTAACACGTGTGTTTAGGGTTAATAATCGATTTTTTTCAAGTGAAAGATTTGGTGCTTTGTGTGTCAAATTTGCATTTTGCAAGTTGAGGTTCGGTCTTTGATTTTTTTTTTAAATATAATAAAAGGGAAAAGCCTTGATAACAACACGATTAGCGTGATTCGAACTTAAGTTACATCTGAAACGATAAACACTTTAATCATCAGGTCAATACACAGGGTTCGGGGAAGACATCACACTATTGTGGCTATTTTACTAATCTAACCTAAAATTTTTTTATATTTATAAAAATGATCTAAGTTTAAAAACAATCACTAAAATAACCTGAAATAAACAGTAGAATGGGATTTTGGGAACCTAATGGCCTGCACTACCAAGCGTTTTGGCTTTATGATTGCCTGATGATTGTGTCAAGCTTTAAAAAATTAATTTTTTTGAATTTGGGAACCCAATGGCCAGCACCAGGGTTTTTTTTTTTAAATCGTATCATACTGGTATACAAAAATACCTGTGTTTTAAAAAAAAATTGAGTGCTGGCCATGATGTAAAAAAAAAAAATTGGTGCTGGCCAGTAGATGCAATTTTTCATGCCCCGATGCAATTTTTTTTACTTTAGTACATTGATGGCCGGCACCAGACATGTAAAAAAAAAATTGGGACCAAATATGTAAAAAAAAAAATTTGGGTGTTGGCCAATAGATAGCCGGCACTAAGTACTTTTTTCGTGCTCCGATGCTTTTTTTTTACTTTGGTACACTGATGGCCGGCATTAGGCATGTAAAAAAAAAATTTGGGTATTGGCTAATACTTGGTGCCGGCCATTACATGGCCAGTACCCAAATTTTTTTTAAATACTGATATTTTTGTATACTAATATGATACGATTTTTAAAAAAGCGCCTTGGTGTTGGCCATTGGGTTCCCAAAGTCAAAAAAATTAATTTTTTAAAGTTTGACATAATCATCAAGCAATCATGGAGCCAAAACACTAGGTAGTGCAGGTCATTGAGTTCTCAAAACCTCATGCTACTGTTAATTTCAAGTAATTTTGATGATTATTTTTAAACTTGAGTCATTTTTATAAATATCAAAATTTTTTAGGTTAAATTGATAAAATAACCCACTATTGTTGATGATGATAAAGATTGAAGGTGACAATTTTTTTTTCTTTCGCTCTTATTACAATTCAAAACAATTACTTAGAGCTATTTCGATACTTTTAATTTTTTTGAACTCAATGTATCGGGTGTACTCAATGTGTCCGAGCCTGCCTCACCGATGTGTTAAAAATAAAACATTAGGATGAATGTAAAGCTATTTGTTAAGGAGGTCAAAGCTTGATGATTTTGGCAACTCCAAGACACACTTTCTACTATGCCCATCAGTGGTTCATTAATATGCCTCGTTGCTTAATAGGAAGATATTGTCCTTCCACATATAGGTGAGTTTAAAGGATTGGCACCACCCCCAAATTGACATGAAGAAGTGCTTGGTAAGGCAAATTCTATTGATTCTAGTACGTCAGGCTTGGTAAATTTATCAACTTCAGCATGCACTTTCTAATGTATCAATCAATAGTTCATTGCTACATCTCGTTCCTTAATTGAAGGATACTGTTCTTACACATATAGAACAAATAAGCTAAGTTTAGGTACCTAATTGAACTAAAAGAAATTAGGTACCAAAATATATATATTTACCCTTTTTCTTTTAAGGTTTTATTTTGTTTTTAAGTCTTTTAAATGGAACCGATTCAACGAGGTCATCAATAATCATAAGTTGTCTGGGTGGTGTAGTTGGTTATCACGCTAGTCTCACACACTAGAGGTCCCCGGTTCGAACCCGGGCTCAGACATTTGCTGATTTTCCTTTTGCTGTTGTAGTTGGATTTTTAGTAAACCAATCTTTTTATGGATCAATTTACATTTTGGGCTTGGCATTTTGGTTTTATGGTGCTCCGAGTTTCTTTTTGGGTATGCAAATATTAGGGTGAAAATACCATGGAAGTCCTCTTACTAAGGGTTGGATTACATTTTGCCTCTACTAAAAAATAAATAAATTAATCCTTGTACGTTAGATTAAAATACAAATTGTTCTATCTGTTAAAATTTTGCCCAAGTCCACCTGTATTTGTAAATAGCTAACCCAAATTCATTTTAAGTCAACTCATATTTTTAATTTTAAAAAGAATATATTTATATTATTTTTAATTTAATATTTAATAATATTATATATTTTATTTATTAAAATTTTATATATAATAATCTTATTATTTTTTAAATGTTTACATATAGATTTAATTTTTATGTATTATAAATTACATAATATAAAACATTACAAACTTCAAAAAAAAAGGTTGAACTGGGTCGAGACTTGGGTTTGAGTGTTCAAGCCTGAGCCCAACCAATATTTTAAACTAGTCTAATTTTTTTGTACAAACCCATTTCTCAGGCTTAATATTTTTGCTTAAGCTCTCTCAAAATTTGGGTAGGCCTTTGGGCTTGGACAGGTATCTTGGCCCATGAACAAGTTTAGTCTCTAAATGTCAACATGAGGTATACCATGTGTCAGTTTTTAACAATACAAATAGATAAATTTTTAACAGAAAAGACCGATTTTATTTTTGATCTAAGATACAGGAACTAGTTTGTTCATTTTTTTAGTAGAGAGAGCAAGATGTAATTTGACTCCTAGTACAGGAGTTTCTATGGTATTTTTACCAAACATTACATATATGCATGTATATATACATTGTACATTTATATGTTATATATCTTTGTAAGAGGATATAAGATATACAGGAAACTTGGTAGTCAAGTTTATGAGATAAATGACTAAAAGAAAAAGACAAGTATCAGAGTTGGAGTAAAGAAAAAGGAGAACAACCCTACCAAAATGGAGCATTACTTGAAATGGGCACAAGCTATAGCATCAGCATGGGTTTTCATCTTATTGGTTGGTCTCCTCTGCTGTTGTCTCAACACACAACGTCAACGCCGACACGGCAGCGAAAACAGTAGCAGCGGCGGCTGTTCTTGTGACGGTGGATACCTCGGTGTTTGATGGCAATGCTACTGCTGCTGATTTCCCTATCTTAATGAACAATGTCTGGTTTATATACAACTTGTGTCAATTTTTGGTGATAAAATGTTTTCAAATGGTATGGTTTATTGGGTTTTCAGGTAAATTATGAATTCAATCAATCTAGAATTTGTTGATATATGGTATTAATCGAGGTCAAAATAGAAGAGACGGTGTTCTGCTACAAAAAATAAAAAAGAAGCCACCTCAAATGAAGTGTCGAATGTTACTTAAACTATAGGTATTTAGGATCGAATCTCGAGTCGAATTCTTATATATTTTTTATAGTTATATAACAGAATTCTTTTTTGTAAATTTCATTTTTCTGTTCTACTTCTCATGAATTTCTTTGTTATAAACTGTTTTCTGCCTTAGAACTTGAAGAATTTACTTTTGCTTCAACTTTTTTTTATGACTTGAAAATCAATGTGAAAGCAGCTATTATTCCTTTCTTTAAAGTATCATCTTAAAGTATCCCTCTTATTTTTCCAGGCCTGAAGGCTTACTCAAAATTTGAAAGGGTTTTGACAAAAATATTAAGCTTGAGAAATAAATTTATTCAAAAAAATTAAGCCCATTTAAAATATGGGTCGGGATTGGGCTTCAACATTCAAAGCCCAGGCTCGAGTAGACCCTTTTTAAGTTTATATATAATACTTGATATTATGTAATTTAGAACATATTAAAAAAATAAACCTATACTAAATATATAATACTACTCTAATGTAAACACTAAAATAATATTAAGATGATTATATAAAAAATTTCAATAAAAAATATATAAAATACTACTCTAATCGAATTAAGATTCAATTGACATAATAGATATAAACTTAAATATTCAATATTTAATTTATTTTATTTTTGTGGTTTTCAAATCTAAATTTATTATCTACTTTTACTTTTAAAATATTAATTTAAAAATTATTTAAATAACTCGAATATTTAATGGATTTGAATATATAAACATAATTTAATTAATTCAAATTCTAATAATAATACTCATTATTCGAGCATAAAGATGCAATTATCAAGAGTGTACTCTACCACAAAGCTAATAGCTCATCGTGTAAACATCTTGTTGGAAATCCATTATGCCGAAAGTGAGAGAAACCAAAAACCTCATCTCTCTTTTTCCTTTTTCACCTCCAATATCTCAATGGAGGCATGCAAAAGTTTCCTTAGGTTGTACAAAGATTGACCCTTGAGTGTCAAGGAAGAAACGGGTTTTGACCACAAACTCTACCCGTAAAATAATGATGAAAATATTAGATCCGAAAGATGAACTTAGATAAAAATAAAAATAAAAAACTTATTTAAAATATGGGTAAAGCTTTGAATCTAATATTTGAATCTCGAGTCTAGTCTAGTCAAATTTATTTTCAAGTTTATAATATATTTAAACTAGAATGTTAATTTTTTTTCATATACTTTTATTTATAAAGCTGTAAAACTTATGAATTTATAAATTCTTAATGTGGGGCTGGATGGGTGGTCAAGTGCATTTGTCTCACGCTACATTATCACTATAATGTTTAATCTCATCGTCACTATTATTTTTATACTAATCGCAGATAAACGCATTACCCATTTAAACCCACCCTTAATATATAATACTTATAGATAATATATTTTAATTAAAAGTATAAATTTAATCTTATAATTGTCTCTCTCATATTTATATACCAAGATTTTCCACAATTAAGTGAAATTGAGATGTGGGGCCAAGTTATCATCTATCCAATATTTTCTTAATCCAACTGATGATCCAACTAATTAAATTATTATTATTTATTTAATTCATCAGTTTAATTTTAATTTGATGTAATTAATTCAATCGATTTTTTATCTCGATTTAAGAACAAATTGAATTTATTTATTCAAATCAATCAAATCACTAGCCCTACGTGTCTAGTATAGACCCATTTCCAACAGTTTCTCCACAACAATGACGCCAATTGGCACTGTTAACTGGTTAGAACAATCACGGTCGAATGATGCAATAATTAAGGTCGATAACTTGTCCTTACATGCTTCACTTTGTTCAAACACGATTCTTGAGCCTGACGGACAGATATAATGTCCTTGTCCAGCCACTGTGTTTCTTTCTTATCAACGTTAGTTAGATTAATTAGATCGATTCAAATTAGATGAATCAGTTAAATTAATTAAATTAAAAATAATGAATCATTTAAATTGTAAATAGATAAAAATCGATTAAATTAAATTAAAATTTTGATTAATTTGATAGTTTAACGAATTTTTTAATTTTTAATTTTAATTTAATCGATCAATTAATGATTTTGATCAGTTCAATTATTGATCTGATTCTAATAATGCCATATGTGTTGCATGCATGACAATAGTGTGACATCAAATACATATTTGTTTAATATAGATTTTTATATTAGAGTTTTTGATATTTTATTATTGGGATAATTTACATTTTGGGTCAATAAATTTAGCATTAAGTATCAATCAAACTTTTAATTATATGAAATTGCATCACTAAACTTATAGAATTAACAGATTATGTCACTTATGTTAATTTTGTAAAGTGATTTTAACGAGAAAAAAAAAATCAGTTCAACGTTCATGAGTGACTTAGTACAAAATCTTTGAATGTTTGAATCGGATTAACTGGAGTATCTGTCCGATTAGAGGTAAAAAACTGGTTGATTAGTAAATTTGTAAATACCGGTTGAATTGAGCTAAAAATTTAGTTGAATAAAATATTCTATTTTTGATAATTAATTGCTTTGAATTGATTGACCAATCAAAACGGGAACCGATAATTTGACCAGTTTAATGACTAATCTGATTCCGAAAACATTGATAAAGGCTTAGTTAGCTTTGTTTTAAAAAATAAGTCAGACATGCATGTTGAGTGAGATTTTGTATTGAAATTATTTGTCGAGAATAGCAATAAATAACTCTGGAATTTGGAATAATAAAAATACAATGATGTAATTTGATAAAATTAAAAGTTTATGACCTACATAATAATATTTATACTAAGTTCAATGACCCAAAATGTAATTTACCCTTGAATATTACTATACTCCAAATTTGATAGAAAAAATATGTATCTCTGTCAAAAATTCTTGGTTTATTGATATAAAATTCTTTCTTTCGTGACTTATCGATTAGACCAATTAAATTGAAAATTGATTGATATCAATTCGGAGTAAAAAACATATTGAGATAATGATTGAATCGAGTTTTTATAATTTTAATACTTTTTATTTTAAATTTTTATTAATTTATTTAATTGAAATTAAATTGATGATTTAGCGGATTGAACTTAATTAATTTAACTATCAATTTAATTTCAAAATATAAATCATTTGCTTTGTTTTTAAAAAAAAAGAGAAATTAATTATTATGATTATGAAATTTGAGAAATATTGTCTATGAAATAATGATCCCCGTTGACATGACATAATCACAAATATACCTAATGATTTTCTATCCCATTTTAATCTTTGATATAGATCACTAAATCAACTTGAAATTAAGGTATTTACTCGTTGATAGGTATTGATCTATCATACTGAATGTCAAATCGTTGTTTGGAGCACGCCAGCTAAACTTAACACCCCAATAACTTAAATAAAAAGTTCTTGAATAATTCAATAACTTAAATGAAATATCAAAATATAAACTTATTAATAATTTAATATCACGTTATAAAATATATAGCATATACTAACAAGTAGATTGCTTGATAAATCTGCAACAACTGTGAATCAACAACGTAATGGAATCAAACACCTCGAAAAACATCTATATTAGAAAAGACGAGGCAAAATTGCCCTAAAATTGCATTATTGTTATACACATGCAAAACTTGTTCTAAATTACATCATGCTAAGTTGCTAATCATTCATATTATATCTTACATTTATTTAGAATTTTCTCTGTTTCTTTTTTATTAAGATCGAGATTACTTTAATTATTAGTGGCGTGAATGATTTAAGAAAAATCACATGCTTAAGTATGGCGTAGTTTTCATAAAACTCTTAATTTCACAAAACATTATCATTATTAGAAGAAATAGAATATATATAAAAATATAAATATATATATATATATATCATCTGTCACATGTTGGTCATACATTAATTTTTTTATTACTTCATAAAAAAATATTATTATTATTATTATATTAGATTAATTTGTATAATATTTGAAAATTTTAGATACCAAACAAATTAAAATACTAAAACTTATATTAAGACTTTCCAGAAGTATTAGAAAATTAGAATACTTCTTATCACCACTATGTGGATGAGAAAACATTTCTTTTTAAGAAAAAATGAATTAAAATTGTGAATGATAAAAATTAATGGTAGTAATTTATTATAGATAAATAAACAGGAAAATTAAATTAATATTTAATAATGAAAAACGGGTAAATTAGACTTAAGGTCATTAAACTATTAGTAAGTTTACGTTTTGGTCGCTCAACTTTAAAAAATTACAAAATAATTATTGAACTATTCAAAAGTTATTATTTAAGTCACTTTGCTATTAAGTTTTTTAAAAAAAAAATTCAACTAGCGATCTCCAAGTGACAATACGACGATTGGCATGGTGGATCAACATCCATCGACGAGTAGAATGACATGTTTTAAATCCAAGTTGTTTTGATGGTCAGTATCAGAGATTGGAGAAAATTTTTTTTCGATTTTAGTTCGTATATTCATAATGTTCAAAGTTATTTCATAAAAAAATTAAATTGTAGAAAAAAAAAGGAAAGAAAGCTTTCGACTATGATAATTTAATTACTATTTTTAAAATTTTTAAAGTTAAATAATTAAAATACAAACTTATTAACGGTTTAATAACTTTAGGTGTAGTTTATTTTAAATAAAAAACAAGCTAGACAACAAAATATAAATAAAATATGGAAGGCTGAGCAGATTCGTGAACAACTGAAACAAGATGAAGGGATCAAAGGAAAACCTGTCATTTCCATTGCAAACAACAAGATCTCATGTGAATCTTGAACTGCCACGACATCTCATTTTTCTGACAAAAGAAAATACATGTTTTAGAAATAATGTTTTATATCTCTGGGGAATTTTCAGGTGGGGAAAACTTCATTACAGTGTTGAAGCTTTTTTGATGTTTGGATATGTAAGTGGAATCTTCGTGGTGTGTATTTATAACGTTGAAGTAGGTGAATAAAATTGAATGGTTTAGGTCAAATTTGATTTTGGTCCTTCTACTATACTCTAATTGAGATTTAGTCCTAATATCACTTATTATTCAACAATGCTATCATGTTTTGTTCCTTAAAAACACCCCTAACGAGTTAGATGGCCATTTTAAAAAAATATCCAGATTGGTATTAAATCAAAATAATTAATAGTGTTAAACCCTATGTTATGATTGATTATTCACCTTTCTTAAAATTACCTGGGTTCGAATTGCAGTAGTGTTGCTTGCTGTGGTGTGTATAGCTAGTGATTTGTTTCTACCATTAATGGTTTTAGCTATTTAGAATAATTAATGAAATTATAAAAATATGATCTAATTGTCGATTGTGTCTTAGCTGAATTAGTATAAGTATTATTGTTAATGCAAAATGACGTGAGTTTAAGTGTGCTGAAACTCATTATTGTGTCAAAAAGAGCATATTGTCGAACTTGAACTTGAATCTAAGTTTTAGTAAATACATAAACTTGAATGACAGATTTTTGCTAATTTCTTACATAGAAATTATTGAACTGTTCATAAAACACAATAACCACTTCTTCTTTTTTGACAAATTAAAGTTTGAATTTTCGTAAAGTAAATAAACCAAAACCACAAATAATCTTACAATTGGAATCAA
This sequence comes from Gossypium longicalyx, assembly GCA_025698465.1. NCBI lineage: Eukaryota > Viridiplantae > Streptophyta > Magnoliopsida > Malvales > Malvaceae > Gossypium > Gossypium longicalyx. Next base: position 940,362 of record CM046995.1, on the reverse strand, counting down.
TGACGATAATTTCTATTGTCATGTTGCACTACGTGTCGATTGGTTCATCGTCTTCGTTCTATTTCTCTCACTTAATCATTGGGGATGATTTTGATTGATCACCAACGTTAGCGACTCGCCTCACCCACAAACTCAGGAGAATAAAAAGGGTTAATATACTATTTGGTACATGAATTTGGTTTCAATTTTTACTTTGGTACTTGAATTTTTTTATCACAATTAAGTACCTAAGTTTGACTTCAATGTTCAGTTTGGTATTAAGGGTTTTTTTTTTGTCTCAATTAAGTACCTATGCTTTTTTTACAAGAGCATATGTGTCAAATATTCGTTAGGCAACAAGATGTTATTTGATTTGGGTACTAAATTAAACATTAAAACCAAAAATATCAACCAAGTTATTAGATGAAAATATATGTTTAAATGCGCTTAAACTTAAATTTTCTTATCTGATGCAATAACAATAATATCAACCAAGTTAAGATTTAATCAATAAATATCGATAAATTTTAATGATATTAAATCCTTTGTATTTACTTAAACATATTCGAATCCGCATCTTTTTAATTGTTGCAATAGCAATAATATCAACCAAGAAATCTTAATGATACTCAACCTTTCATTCTATCATTTCAGTTGTCAGTCATTGCTTTTAATGATGTGTTGTCATATATCTTACATTTTTCTTGACTTATCTCCAAATTCTCATGTGTCCAATTTTGTCATGTTCCCTGGGCCATAGGTTAATTGGTTTAATAATATTTTTTAAAAATTTTATAAAATTTTAAATATTTATTTAATTATTGTTAGTAGTAGAACCGTCCAAATAAATTAAGTTAAGAATTAATAATCTGATCAGTTCAACCATTAATCCGATTATTAGAACATTATAAGTGAACTCTAAGATTCTATTATGTCATAATTTGAATACTAAAACCAAACTCATGTACTATCGAATTGAGACAAAAAAAAAAAAAACAAAAATTTATATGCTAAATTCAATATTGAAGTCAAATTTAAGTGCTTAACTCAAAAAATTTTTTTTGACTCGCACAGCTTGAAAACCCCATATCTGTGTAATCCATGATATCTTATTGAATTTTCATAAAAAAATGTGAGGATTAAATGATTAAATTTTATTACTTATTATTTTTAAATTTTTATATAATTGTTAATATTAGTATTTTATGTCAAAATTTGCTTATCATATGTTATGCTTATTAAATTCATAGTGATTTGCTTTTGAAGGTATGATTGTATATTGCTAGCAAATTTTGATCAAAATTACTTGTTGCGTTAATGATTGGATTGAAATTCTTTAAATTGAAAAAGTAAATTTTTTCGATAAAAAGAACAACCATTAAGCGATTACATCAGAAACACACTATTAAAGAAGCATAGAACTATTATGATCCATCATCAATAAATCCTGCACTGAAATTTAATATAATTATTAAATCTTCAATAAATTATTTTATACAAAATCTACTTCTATCTATAAACTCTTCAAATCAATAAATTAAATAAAAATATATGTTTAAATACGCTTGAACTTAAATTTTCCCATCTGTTACAATAAGAATAATATACCGAGTTAAGATTCAATCGGTAAATATCGATGAATCTTAATGATATTAAATTCTCTTTATTGTTATAATAGCAACAATATCGACTAAAGAATTTTAATGATACTAAACCTTTCATTCTATCATTTCAGTTGTCAGCCATTGCTTTTAATGATGTTTCGTCATACATCTTACATTTTTCTTGATTTATCTCCAAATTCTCATGTGGCTATTTTTGCCATGTTGTCTAGACCATGCAAAAGTTGAATCGGTTTAATAATTTTTTTAAATTTTATAAAATTTTAAATATTTATTTAATTATTGTTAGTAGTTGAACCGACTAAATAAATTGAATCAGAAATTAATAGTTTGACTAGTTTAATCACTAATCCGATTATTAGAACATTACACGTGATTCTCTAAGAATCTATTACGTCACCATTTGAAAATTTATATAAAATTTTAATTTTCAAGTGATGATGTGATACAATCTCAAAGTGTTACTTTATTAAACTTTTATATTTTTAAAATTTAGGCACTAAAGTAGACGTAATTACTAAGTTCATAGCAAAAACTTATATTATTTTTAGTTTGTATTGAGTCTTTAATATTTTATAATACAAAATAAATATTTTATATTCGAGTAGATGAAAATAATTAAAATACTATAACGGATTATTTTTATAAAATAAAAAATGAATCGGGGTCGGATTCTATTATCTTTGATACTCAATTTGATTTCATTTCAATTTTTAAAACAATTCGAGTCTTATTATATGTAATTATTATATGTGTTTCAACTTCAATATGTGTTATTATCGTGCGTGAACTTTGATCCGAATTATTTCAGTTATTAATTTGTTTATACTTAGTATCAATTTGATTTGATTTGATTTTGTAATAGCTCGAATATTTATTTGTAGGCATAATAATAATTTGAGCCTAAACTTTTACATTTCCTTTCAATTTAGTCTTTATTATTATTTTAGCTAAATGTAACTATTAACCTTTCAAAAAGATCTCAATCGTTTTTTAAAACTGAAATTCCAACTAAACATTAATTTTTTAAATAATTTTGGTTTGGTATCCTGTGTGTGACAGTTTATGTATATTACATGCTGACATGATACTATTTATCTTATATACTACGTCAACAAATAATTTAAAATTTCAATATGGGTTTCTATATTTAAAATTTTTACTTTTTTTGTCAGTAATTTCGTTAAAAAGCAACAAACTCTTTTCAAAAGGTTGATTATTAAATTTGACTCGTTTTGAAAGGTTGAAGTTAAATTTAGCTTAAAAATAAAGAGAGAATAAGAGCTAAATTAACAAAATATGTAAATATTAAGGGTTAGTTCGTAAATTTTCCAAAAAATGTATTTATAAATAATAATTTTAAATTTTTAATTGTATTTTCACTTTTTTTTCCCGAAAACAACACTATTTATAGAAGGTGGCAAAACGTTGCCTTCATTCAGCTTCTTATCCAAGACCCATCTCTCTTCCACTGTTATACACTGAAACTCCCAATCCCAAATAAAAGAACTGAAAGCTCTGAGTTGATAAACTCGACTCAGCTAGACTCAATCACTTGCCTCCATGGATCCTTCTCGTGCTTTTGTCACAAATGTCAAGCGTCTCATTGTTAAGGTTTCTGTCTCATTTTTTTAAAATTAATTTCTAATGATAGTTTTAATTAATAAAAACTAATTTTGATTTCTGGGTTTTTGATTAAAAAAACCCAAAAAGGTAGGAACAGCTGTGGTGACTCGAGGTGATGGAAGATTAGCGGTGGGTAGACTCGGCGCTTTATGTGAACAGGTAAATAATTAAAGAAGAAGAGGGCATAATGGGAAACATGGGATATTTTTTTAGGGTGAACTACACTAGCAAAGACCCAACTATTAGTAATTTTTTTTAGTCACTTACTCAATTATTCAATTTGATCCTTTTTAGCAAGTGGCGAAATCTGAGGCTGGCGGGAGCTGCCCCTAAAATGGAAAATATTTTATTTATAAATTTTAAAATTTTTAAAATTTTAAATTAATAAAGGTAAAATTATACTTTGATCCCTTAAAAATGATAAAAGTTTGATTTAATTTTTTAAAAATTATAATGATAGAGACTATTAAAATGGTAAAATTATATTTTTACTATCATAAAAATTATAATTTAATTTCGGCCTCCCTAAAAAAAAGCCCTTGTTTTTAACACTTTAGTGACAACTTTAAAAAATGATATAATATAATCTTAACTCTCAATATTTATAAATTATGTCAATTTAATCTCTAATCTAAAAAAATTAACCCTCAACATTTAAACGTGTAATTTGATTATTTTTTTTTGAATTTGTGGTTTTGAAGGTTAATTTGAAAAAATATGAGAAAATATCAAAATTATTATATTAGATTTTTGGGTGTTTTTGTTTTTTTGTGTATTTTCAATCAAATTTAATAGATAAATTTACTTTTTTTAAGTGAAAAGGTAACCAAAAAAAAAGCAAAAATGAAAAAAAAGGAACAAATTACAAAATGGATAAATGTTGAGGGTTAGATTTTTTTAAAAAATTAAGACTAAATTGATATAATGTATAAATGTTGAGGATTAAAATTGCTATTACATCAATTTTAAAAGCTGGCATTGTTTAGCCAACTGGTGACTAAAAAAGATAAAATTAAATAGTTGGGTAACTATTTTGTAACTTTTCATAGTTAGGTGATAAAAATATTTACTAATAATTGAGCAACTGCTATGGTAGTTTAGCTATTTTTTATTGAGACCAATAGCTTGTTGGTGAAGCATGGGATCTTTTATGTCTTTTATTTTTTATTGAATTGGTTACTTGCAGCTCAAGGAACTAAATTCTCAAGGTTATGAGATAGTGCTGGTCACTTCAGGTGCTGTTGGTCTTGGTCTTCAAAGGCTTAGGTATAGAAAATTGGTCAACAGCAGGTAAGATTATCATCTATCAATCAATTTCTTGAATGCCTTTTTTTATTTATTTATAAATTAAACAATTTAGTCCCTTTTTTATTTGTATATTAGCTTGGCTGATCTTCAAAATGCACAATTTGAACTTGATGGCAAAGCTTGTGCAGCTGTTGGGCAAAGCAGTTTAATGGCTCTATATGACACCTTGTTTAGCCAGGTTAGCTAGTCTTGCTTATAATCAAACTGGACTAATCGGTTAAATCGAAAATTGATTAGTCAGACAATGGTAAAAGTATCACAGCGACACCTGTATTAGGAGTCGGATTGTGTTTTTCACCTCTATTCAAGAAATAGGCAAATTAATACCTATACGTCCGATCAAAGAGTAAACTACTGTTAAAAATTGATCCTTGTACGTCACTATAGGGTCATGGTGGCACGCCACGTATCATTATACAATCTTACTCTTAATACATGTCCTTCATATTCAATTATGTAACTGTTTTACTTCTTTATGCAGCTTGATGTTACTTCTTCACAATATCTTGTAACCGACACTGAATTTAGGGACACTAGTTTCAGAAAACAGTTGTCTGAAACAGTGAAATCTTTGTTGACTTTGAAAGTAATCCCTATTTTTAATGAGAATGACGCAGTCAGCACTCGAAGAGCGCCTTACGAGGTATCCCATGGATCAAATTTTAAATATGTTTCATGTTAGATTCGAGTTAAAGTTAGTAACTTGTTTGTTTGTTTTTAAGGATTCTTCGGGCATATTTTGGGACAATGATAGTCTTGCCGGTCTTTTAGCTATGGAACTAAAAGCTGATCTCCTTGTTATGCTGAGCGACGTGGAGGGGCTTTATAGCGGACCTCCAAGTGACCCGAACTCGAAACTGATTCATACGTATATAAAAGAGAAACATCAATGTGAAATTACGTTTGGAGATAAGTCTAGGCTTGGTAGGGGTGGTATGACTGCAAAGGTTAATGCAGCTGTTTGTGCAGCTTATGCCGGTATTCCTTCTGTTATTACGAGGTATGTTCCGGAAACGAACTCCGTAAATAGATTATATCGGTGTCTCCTCTCTGTATTTTGATGTTACTTCTGTTTTTGAAAGTGGCTATGCCACTGATAACATTATAAAGGTACTTCAAGGGAAGTGTGTCGGGACTCTGTTTCATCGAGATGCACATTTATGGACTTTGGTTAAAGAACTCGGTGTACGCGAGATGGCGGTTACGGCACGGGAATGTTCGAGACGACTTCAGGCAATGAACTCTGAAGGTCGGAGGAAGATTTTGCTCGACATTGCCGATGCCCTCGAGGCTAATGAGAGTCTAATTAAGATTGAAAACGAAGCTGATGTTACCGCTGCTCAGGATGATGGATACGAGAAGTCATTGATATCTCGTTTGTCGTTGAAACCCGGAAAGGCAAGCATTTGTTGATTTTGGGGTCACATTTAGTCTTTTAGCACGAGTTTCATCCGATTTATTTCGTTTTTACAGATATCCGGTCTTGCGAAATCAATTCGTGTACTTGCCGACATGGAAGATCCTATCGGCCAAGTTTTAAAGAGAACAGAGGTTACAAAATCCTCGAAAAACGTTTAAGGAATGCGTCGATATATGTCCTTAATTTGACACTTTCGACTGCCTTTGTCCCAGCTTGCAGATGGACTCATCTTGGAGAAAACATCTTCTCCTCTCGGTGTACTGTTGGTCGTATTCGAGTCTCGACCCGATGCTCTTGTTCAGGTAATCGGAGAATTGACCTTAAGACGTATAAATCCGGTATTGTTTTAGCATATAAGGATTTGTTGAGATTACGATTTGATGTTCAACAGATTGCTTCATTAGCCATTAGAAGTGGGAATGGCCTATTGCTCAAAGGTGGCAAAGAAGCTAAGAGGTCTAATGCAATCTTGCACAAGGTTCGATTCCCCCGTGTTCTCAAGAAATCGATCCGATTAACTCAAATCCGAACTTGGGTTCGGGTTGCTTTTTCTATTTATATGAGATCATAACTCTTGTTGCCTTAACACTTTTGTTTCTCAGGTGATTACTTCGGCCATCCCAGAAAATATCGGAGAAAAGCTCATTGGACTAGTGGCTTCGAGAGAGGATATTTCCAATTTACTTAAGGTGATTTGTACGATTTTGAGTTGATATAAGTTCTTTGTTATATATATATATATATATATATATAAGTACCATGGAGGCCCCAATATTAGTGATTGGATTACATTTTTTCCCTTGTACTAGAAAAAAGTAAATTATTCCCTATACGTTAGTTAAATAGCAAATTGATTTGTTCGTTAAAATTTCCATTCAATTCTACTATTAAAAACTGGTCTGTGTATATTAGCATTATGTATACATGGCATGCCATGTCTAGTTTCCATTAGCCACGTTAGTTTTTAACAGTACAATTGAATGGTATTTTTAACAGAAAGGACCAATTTACTCTTTGATTAACATATAAAGACTAATTTACTTATTTTTTAAGTAGAGAGAGTAAAATACAATCTGTCACTTAATACAATGATGTCCATAATACTTTTACCTATACATATATGATGGTTTTTTAAAAGTTTGTATTTTGGCACAGCTTGATGATGTGATAGATCTTGTCATCCCCAGAGGCAGCAATAAACTTGTTACTCAAATTAAGAATTCGACCAAAATCCCTGTTCTTGGTCATGCTGGTAAGAAAAAAACGTATGCATGTATGTATGTATATACATATGTATGTATGTATTGATATTTGGACGTTTGTGTATAGATGGAATTTGCCATGTTTATGTGGACAAATCTGCTAAGGTGGATATGGCTAAACAGATTGTTCGTGATGCAAAGATAGATTATCCTGCAGCATGTAATGCTATGGTAAAATTTCATTTTAATCCAAATGATCCGACCCGAAACTGAAATGACCTGAAATTTTTTAACTCGAAACCCATATTGATCCAACCCAGAATCAACTTAACCCGTTCAATTGATAGGTTTATTCGGTTCCCATCGGTTCTCAGGAAACTCTTCTACTACACAAGGATTTATCGAGTAACGGTTTGCTCAATGAACTCGTTTCGGATCTCCGACATGAAGGTGTTACACTTTATGGTGGACCGAGAGCAAGTTCGTTGTTAAACATACCGGAGACTCGTTCATTTCATCACGAATACAGCTCGATGGCTTGCACGATCGAGATCGTGGACGATGTCCAAGCTGCTATCAATCATATACATCAACATGGAAGGCATGCCATGAATATCCGAACTCGAATTCGTTTTTCTTCAGCTTGGTAGTATGATTAAACTTACTTCTGTTTGCAGTTCTCACACTGATTGCATTATCACTGAAAATCATGAAGTTGCTGAAACTTTCTTACATGGAGTCGACAGGTTCGGGTTTTAGGGTTTAGAGTTTTTGTTTTTATTGTTCGGAATACTATAAACATCTGTTAATTGTTACAGTGCTGCTGTATTTCATAATGCAAGCACCCGGTTTTGTGACGGAGCACGATTCGGACTCGGTGCCGAGGTATTTAATCTTTCCAAGTTCTTAATGTTACACAACATTGTTGATTGATGTTCTGTTTTTTGGATTACAGGTTGGAATAAGTACCAGTAGAATTCATGCCCGTGGTCCGGTCGGAGTCGAAGGATTGTTAACAACTCGATGGTATGCGAGTCCCGAACCGCATCTTTTATTATTTCAATTTAGAATGATTTTTTAATGATGAAAATTAATCATCTTTCGTATTATCTTTCCTCGTGATTTTTTATAGGATTTTGAGAGGCAGTGGGCAGGTAGTAGATGGTGACAAAGGGGTCATTTACACTCACAAGGATCTTCCCCTTCAAACTCCATTATAGATTTAAAAGGATATGTTTTTTTTAACCCTTTGATTATTGTAAGATTATGTACGTTAAGGGTTTGAGTCGAGCTGCTAGGAGAGTTTACTCCATTTAAAGATTCTATTCAAGGTTTTTAAAATTAGATCGGTGATCAATTCGGTCAAATCCTTGATTTTTAATCTAATTGATTTGATCGGTTCAATTGAATAAATTATTAAAAAATAAAAAAAAATTACTTCAATTGATTCACGAGTTAACCACTTTAACCTCTTATTCTGAATTGGTACTCTAATTAATTCCTGATCTAACCGATCCATTTTGATTTTGAAAACAAATGTAGTGACTAGGGGTGTTTAAAAGGTTAACCGATCGGTTAACTGAATCGAATTAGTATTAATCAAATTAATCGATCTTTTTAATCCTTTAACTATTAATTGAACCAAAATATTTCGGTTAGTTTGGTTAGCCGACTGAATTAACCAAAATTTATATATTTTTTGGTTAAAATAAGTATAAAACATATAAAAAAATTGATAATGTTCATTTGACTGAATTAAAACTACATACAGACTCGGCCTTAGGGTAGTCTGGAGGTGCGGCCGCTTAGGGCCCAAAGCTGAAAGGGGTCAAAATATTGTTTTCCAATTTTTAAGGAGCCCAATAAAAAATTTAGCTTTTAAGGGCTCAAAATTTTTTTTATCAACTTTTAAGGGACCTAAAAAAAATTTCTCCAACTTTTTAAGAAACCTAATACCCCATTATATTGTTTTATCAGGGCCTCCAAAAATGTCAAGAACATGTCTGATTACATATAATTTATATTATTATTAATTATTAAATTTAGTTAATTATCTGATTTTGAACCGAATTAATCGATAATTAAACTTTTAAAAAATTATTAATCGATTTCCGACTGAATTAGATCAGTTAACCGAATTAGATTAATTCGATCGGTTAATTCAATTATAACCGAAATTTAAACACTCTAGTGAGAACTGACTTACGTTGCTACCAAATTCTAACCAATATTTTCATCCTTAATTAGTAGTAGAGAAAAAAGGTTGACTATTTCAATATTTCTAATAATTATTTATATTTAGGTATTAAACAATTATCTCTTTAGAGTTGACAATAAAATTCGAACCAATTTTGTACATAACTTGTTTCAAACAAATGTATTTTTCACGTTATTTCTTTCGAAGTTAAATGTTTTCCTCAGACACTGTTTTTTAAATGTCTTTTAAAAAAAAAAAAAAAAACTTATCCATGTTTAAGAAAATGACTGCCTAACTATCTCAATACCAAAAATTTCATTTTTTAAAAATGTTTTTTTTATTCGTAGCAATTTAGTCCTACTATTTGCAAGTAAAAAGGATTGAGCTTAATTAATTAATTAAAAGTCTGTTCTCGTCCTAGTTGGATATTTAAATTGGTATTTAAAACTCATTTAGACAATCACATAGGCTTGCCGTTAGTGAGGTAATAGAGTTTAACGGTAAAGTGATCATTTCGTAACAAAACAATAACATAAGTGATTAAAACGTAATATTTCAAACATAAGTGACTAAAATGTAATCTGAAGCAAACAGAAATGACTATTTTTATAGTTTATCCCTAATTTTTTTTTTTTTTAGATTTTCAGTTGTGATGGACAATCAAAGGTTTTTTTTTTTTTTTTTTTTTTTTTTTTTTTTTTTTTAAATTTATGTGTTGAAATCTTGCATAATAAGAAAACATATTCAGATACATTGCAGCCGGCTGTTCTTATTTGACAAATTGAAAAAGGACTAATTTTGATTTTCATCCTTTTACTTAATAAAAACTGATAAATTAGTCTCTTACTTCAGTTTGTCAGAATTTGAACATCATATTTTACGAAAACCTAGAAGTTAGTTTAGCTATGGATAAACTTATAAATTGCTTTTAGTTTATTTCTATGTCAACGATTTAATCGCAAGGTTTAATAATATTATGTATCATGTTGGATTAGCTTCTCAATTTTCATAAAATACAAACACAAACATTTGACAATTTAAAATCGAGAGATTAACTTCTCAAATTTGTAAAATAGAGGGACGGAATTTGAAATTATACCAATTTAAAAAATATATATAATAATAAAAAAGACCATGAAATGATAACCCCACTCAACAACTCCAAAAACCACACACCCACTTTCACAACAATTCAAAGGAACAAAAATCATCCCAAAACACAAATTATTCTTAATTACTACATTTAATTCAACAATTAACATGACATAACAAGAAGCCCCTTCTTTGTCTTTACAAAGCATTTAATAAAAGAACATTTTTATCAAACATCACAATTCTATTACATTTCTTTACACTATAACAAGAACAAAAAGTTCATAGGGATCAATCCCCTTTGGTTGTGTCCCTATACATCCTTAAAACTTTTTGTTCACAACACAAATGACTTATTAATAAGGTTGTCGAGGAAAAGTTGTCTTAAACCTTCAAACGGTGAAAGTATTGTGTTTTAAGTGTTTATGTTCGATTTTATCAGGTTCACAAAATTAAGACAGCGTCTTACCACATTAATGCCATATAAGATTAGACACTCTATGTGAACCTGATTGGATTCTATTTGGAATCAGGAAATAGAATCAAGCATAGACATGCCAAACACAATATTTCCACTGTTTAAGGGGTCCGAGACTAATCTCCTCAACCAAATTGATTAAAAAGAAAAAGAAAACACCATATGTATTGTAAGTGGCACACCTTCAGCTTCCTTCAGACATGTCACTGCATTCAATGTAATGATTATGAAACGACACGGCGAGAGGTGATGAAACGACGATAGAGAGGTGAAGAGGAAGTGGTGGTGGTGGTAGAAGAAACAGGTGAAGAGGTTGAAAAATTGACACAATCTGATTGAAACAGTTGTGTATCAGATGTTTGAAACCGACCAGAATCACCAGTTGGGAGTCTCATGTAAGAAGCTGAAGGTGAGTCATTGAACCATGTTGCTAAAACATGATGGCCCTGTCTTCCGTTTTTGTATTGGATTATTGCTCTATAAACAAAAGGAATAAGACCCTCCATTGGAAATATCCGACAGACAAAGAGAGAGATTTGGGGTTTGGTCTGAAATTTGATTATGATTTGAGCTTTGAAGGAAGGAATGTATGGGGGGAGATTGGTTTTTAATAAAGGAAGGTTGGTGACGTGGAGTAATGGGTTGGATTCTTTGTCTTTGAAAGGAATGGCTAAACTGTAATAAATACAAAACGGGAGGTCCTTCCTTTTAAGTCACCAATTAAGCAAATATTAAGGGTTGATTTCACCAAACATTGTCAAATAACTATCTAGATTTTAAATTAGTCCCTAAATCTTCAAATGTTTTAATTGAACCCTTAAAGTACCAGTGTTGTATCAATCAAAACTATTAAAACTAAATATAGAACAATAATCGCAAAGCAATAAGAAAAGAAAAATAAACCACTAGCAAAAAAGAAGAAATTCATTAATATTGAAAACTAAATAATACAAGAAGAGTTTCGATTACATCTGTTTAAAAGTTGAAAATATCGTCCCTCCGTCTTATGCCCTACACAACTCTAACAATAACTTTTCATTAGCTAAATCGTCAATTTAAGTTTAAAAAACATGGATCAAATTATAAACACAGATAACTTGAATCTAACATATTAAAAATCAAACATCATCAACAAAATTTAGAAAGGTCATTCTTTTAAAACATTATATTCATATTGTCTATGTAGTAAATATCTACGCGTTTACAATTTGGTCCAAGTGTTTCATGTATAGGTATGAACAACAATTCAAACCTCATGTATATAATTGTACAAAGTCAAAATTCATGTAACAAATCGAATATTAAACCGAAATTCATATATAAATTCGGATTTAAATATTATAAAAATGGGCAGATAATAAACTTTGGTGACCCCTATTTGGAACCAGTCATTATAACTAATAGTGTCCCTTTGTTATTTAACAATATACGTTTGTTTGAACATGGTTTTAGAGTAAGTTATTTAATTAAATTAAGTTGGTGGCACATCATTTGGTCAATTGTTTAATTGGTGTTGAGATCTTGGAAAAATTCTTGGTTTAGCATATAATATATATATCCCAATCCCAGAAGAAATCATATCATTATCATATGTTCTGGATTATTTTGAATAAATAAATAAAGTTTAAAAAATATGTGGTGGTTCCCCAAAATCTTTCATTCCATGATTTAAATCATCCTTTTTCATTTATTTTTTAATTATATTTTTTTTCGTGTTGTCGATCGAATATTAACTCTATTAGTAAGATATTGTTGTCAATGCAGGAAGACGTGGGCTTGAGTGCGTTGAAGTGCATTATCCTCTTTTTTATAGGTTGGGGAGGGTTTATGAGTAGTTCTAAATATTGTGTTAAAAATAACAGATATAATTATTTTCCAGCTTGTATTATTTTGATTTTTAAATGTATAAATGTTTTCAACTTTTGTCAATTTAAAAAGAGTTGGATTTAACCATCAATATTTCAAAAATAGTCGAATTGATTTTTTTTAACGGATATACTGACTAAAATGTTAAGTTTTTAAACATGACTACAATCCAAGTTACTTTGTGCTATTTTTTTTAAAAAAAAATTATGAAATTTTTGTATATATTTTTTGAATATTTTTATGATTTTTAAATTATTTATTGACGGGGTATGTAAGACAAATGGTGTAATGCCAACATGAAATACACATGGATTGCCACACAGGTTGCCACTCCAACGTCGTTAAACAAAAATTATCTGACTCTTTTTAAAAGGTTAATAGCCAAATCTAACTAAAACAAAAAGAAAAATAAGGGCCAAATTGATTAAAAAATTGTAAACATTGAGGGCTAAATTTATCATTATGTCTTTTTAAAATTAGTCCTTTTACTTTTAATTCAAGGAATTCAATCCCTCTATTTGTTTGATTTTAAAATTAAAGTCCAACTTATACCACATATTCAATTTATAATGGAAGTCAATTAACATGGCCTTTTAAATCAGATAATTAAAAGGACTAAATTCTTAAGATGAAAAGCAGATGAACTAAATTTTAAAAGTTCGAAGAATGTTGGGACTAGGGCATAATTAGACTTTTTTTAAGGATAATGGGTATTAGTGTATATGAAATAAATAAAGATATTGAGAATTTGGGTTTAACCATGTGAGGCAATTTCCTTGTCTACTATACAACTTGATAGTCCCTATTAAGACAATGTCTAATGTGGTCTTTTGTATTTTCTCCAACCAAATTTTGTCTGCATTGAATAATATTGTCTGTCTTTTTTTACCGACCACTTCTTTAAGGTGGTTTTTTTCCCCAAAATATCATCGTTGATTGAAAAATATGTATTTTTATTGATCAAGTTTTGGGTATATAGATAAATTTAGCTTTCAACGTTTATATTTTTTGTCAGTTTAGTTTTTATATTTGTAGTTAAATTTGACACTTAATTTTTCAAATTTTAACGAAAATGTTGATTCCAATATTAAATTTTTAACAATATTGGCATGACAACTCACGTGACAGTTTCCGTGTACATCATGTTGACATATAATGATATTATAAAATTTAGTCCCTCTAATTTTATAATATCATTAATTAATCCAAACAATTAATAGCTCCAATTATTTAGTTAAGTATAATGAGATAGCTATTTTAAAAAATATTATATCAACATTTAAAATCGAAATAATTAGCCAATATAGTTCGACAGTAATATTTTTTTAAATAATTTCATTATAGATTCTGATAACATCTATTCTTTTTGACATAATGTTTAGAACTATCCATAACCTCTTCCCAACTCATAAATAGGAGGATGATGCGCTTCAACATACTCGAACCCAAATTTTCCTGCACTGACAATAATACTTATATCAATCGAATTAAAACATAACCCGCATAATTTGATAATAATTAAATCTAAATTCTAGAAGGAAATTAATGAAAGATATAGATAAGAGTAAAAACCCAAATAAGATCCTCTCATCCATATCTTCAAATTGTTGACTTCTATTAGCTGTTTTTCAATATCATATGATTTAAATAATAATTAAGAATTTGCAAATCAGTCCTTTGGGTTGGCACATAGGAATAAGATATGACTCAAATTTCTTACACCCTTACATGTAAATTTCTTTTAAATTGAAATATTTAAAATCTAAATTTATTAAATCTAATTATTAAAATTAAAAGTTGATACCCACTCCTTTGTCTTTAGTGTAGATGAAGTCATTGTTTGCATCATCAGACGGTTGGAAATTAATCTTATCTAATAAATAAAAGAGATAATCGTAATTAGATCTATTGTGGTCTTTAAATTTAGATTCTGTCAAGATTTAATGATATAATTAGTGTTAAATCAATAATTGATTGATGTAAACATTTTAAATAAAAGCGGTTGAATCGGTTGGCTCGAAAGTTACTTAAAATTGGTAAAAATAAAAAATTAATAGTTGAATAGGTTAAATCGGTTAAATAAATTTTTTTAGATTTTTATTTATTTATTTAGTTATTATTAATCCAATGATCGAACCGATCGAATTGGTTAAATCAAGTTCTAGTGGTCTGACCTGTTCAACCATCAACCTAATTGTTAAAGCACTGAATATGACATTCTGAAATTGTACCATATCATTAGTTGAAATTTTATATAATTTTTTTTCAAATGATGATGTGGCACAATCTCAAAATGCCACATCATCAAATTTTTATATTTTTTAAATCGATTAAAAAAAATACAAATATATAGTTACCAAATTCAAGATCAATAATGTTCCTTACTCCTAAATAGTCCTATTCATGGGCTGGGCTACTTGCTAAGCCTGAAGGCCTGTTTGAAATTTGAGAAGATTTGAGTAAAAAAGTTAGGCCTGTTAAAAATATGGGTTGGGCTCGGACTTGAATATTCAAGGCTTGAGCCCGAACTATTTTAAGTTTATAATACTTTATATTATATAATTTAGAATACATTAAAAAAATAAACCTATATTAAATATATAATACTATTCTAATGTAAACATTAAAATAATGTTAACATGACTATATAAAAAAATTCAATAAATAAAAATGTATAAAATTATTAAATATTAAAATAATATAATATAAATACGTTTTTTAAAAAAAATTAAAAATAATATAAACGAGCTTAAATTGAGTTTGGGTTAATATTTTACAAATATAGATAAATTTAAGCAAAATTTTAAACTTAAATTTAGAGTCAAATTGAATTTAGATAAAAATAAAATAAAGTAATATTATACTTAAATCCGACCCACGGGACCCATTAAGACCTCTACTCATAAGCATAAGCAAAAAACCAGGTGCGCCCTTTACTTTATGAAAGGGTTAGGTGATAAGAGAGCAAAGCTTGCGTCACATGGTCACCTTCTTTGCTTTTTTTATATTAGTTTTCCTTAGGACTTATGAAGTTTACAATGGCAAATTAATTAATTAGTTATGCAAGAAATTTATTTGTATGAAATTGTGATTCAATTTATATGAATTTAAATCGAGTGATTTTTATTTTCAGCTATAATATTGTATAAAATAATTTTAATAAATTGAATATAATTTAAATATACTTTAATAAATTCGTATAGAATTTTTCTCTCATAAGTGATAAACTGCTAATTAAATTATATTATTTGAAATAATAAATTTTAATTTTTAAAAATGATTTATTTTATAATTTTAATTTTATTAGTATAATATTTTATATAATTTTAGTCTTATAGAATTTTTATTGGTAGGCACAAGTTGAAATACAGGTAAGCGACAATTGGATCAAGTGACAAGTAGAGATGAGAATAAAGATGGATAAAGAAAATCTGGTTACACAGTTCGAATTCCTCCTACATCTAGAAGGATTTGTCGAGTGAGCTAATCCCCTGTAATTCCGTAAGTGTAAGCTATGCTCTAAGTGTTACATACTCATCATGCAACGATCTCACACTTTTTTTTTCTCATTGATATGAATATATTAATAATAGAAAGATGTTGGTAAATATTAACCTCTTTCCTAAACAAAAATATTACAAAATATCCGGATAAAGAAGGTATTACAAAACAACCATCACCTATGCAAACGACTAATAGATAAAAAGAAAATATATCACCATCAAGCTTTAAATAACACTAATCTTCTCACCCCAGCTATTGCCAAAGTTGCAACCATACCATTACCTTTCCTATAAACCAATGTGAAGTGAACACTAACCAGCTGGTTAATACAACGATCAATACCTATGAGAAAATTCCACCACGACCCTAGCATTCCTATTTAACAACCACTCCAAAACAACACTTCAACTAAATTCAATAATAAGATGAACTTTCACATGCCATCCCATGCTAATATACATTTTCAAGGTAATTTTAATAACTCATATCTCTGCCGTATCAATCGGCCCAAAAAATAATGAACAGGCCACAACTTCCTCATCTCTCGACATCCCACCACATCCAGCTTCACTCTCACGCTTTGTTGATAAGGCTTGAACAATCTTTTTTAGTGAGCCACACATTAATAAACTTGAACGGATGCGTCCCAATCAACTGATTCATTCAATAATAAAATTAGATGACTCTCCACTAGAACTTTTCTCCTTCAAAATTTAGTTGCAAACTAAGTGACTCGAGTTTACTTACAAAATCACTACCTTACACTTATATTCTAATCTAGATGACTCTCCACTAAAACTTTTCTCCATGAAAGTTTTGTAAACCAAGCTATTGGAGTCAACTTACAAAATCACTATCTCACATTTATATTCTAATCTGGATGACTCTCCACTAAAACTTAAAAAGAAACTCAAATTGCATTGAAAGACTCTGATCCCAATCTTTTGTGATTTCATTTTTTTGACAGGGAAATTATGAAGTTAAAGTTAATATAATATATGCAGAAGAGTCATGGGGAATAAATTAAGGCTGTTGACATTCTTAAATAAAATAAAAATAAAAATATTTTATAAAAAGATAAAAAATAAAATGTCCTATCAAGTATCATATGTTTCACATATATAATATTTTAAATCGGTTAGATGAAATTCATCCATCGATATATGGTGGCGGCTTCTTGCATCAAAGTATAAAATAATTGAGATAATAATATAATAATGTATTTCTAAAATTAGGATAAATTTTAAAATTATATATAAATTTTAATTTAATGTATAATTTAATATATAAATCGGGATAATAATATATTTTATATTATATATCATGATTCTCTCACACTCTTAAAAAAATCAATTAAATCTTTCGATTTATTTTGTATCAAATTAAGTTTTTATTGTTAATTTAAAAAATTAATTAAACTGAGAAATTAGTCCCTATATGTGTTACTGATGAATTATTTCATCAGTCGTGCCAATTTTTAACTGTACATTTGAATAAAATTTTTAGTAGAAAAAAAACAAAATTATGGATTTTTAGTGTTAGAAAGCTAATCTCATGTTGTCTATTCTTATCTCATAGCTGAAAGAGCCAGAACTTATAAAAGTGAACTGAAACAGTAACGAGGGTCATGACACAGAACTAAAGAGAGCCATGACCCTAAGCTATGAGTTTCCATGAAAAGCTAAGGTAGACATGAGAGTGACGACATTGAATGATCGCTAAATGTTAAGCAGAAAGAACACTTGCAAGAATCCACCTCAACATCGTGGGACATCTCTTAGCTAAGTTGTGACCTTCAATATTGTTTAAGAGGAAGACCAAAAAGTCTAATGTGTGTTGAGAGGTAGGTAAACTTAACACAATAGATAAACA
This sequence comes from Gossypium longicalyx, assembly GCA_025698465.1. NCBI lineage: Eukaryota > Viridiplantae > Streptophyta > Magnoliopsida > Malvales > Malvaceae > Gossypium > Gossypium longicalyx. Next base: position 922,196 of record CM046995.1, on the reverse strand, counting down.
CAAAACAAGAAGAAATGAAAGAAAAACTAAATCATTCACTTTCTGTATTATGAACGTAAATCTGACTTTGTTCATCGAATACATCGTATTTATAAAGAGCTCATACAACTACTCATCAACCAATTACCAGCTGTATTAACAATCTCAGGTACTAACAAACTAACTGTTTAAATATTGATCTCTATCATACATTCATTTCCCTGACAGGTAAAACTTGAAGAAGACGACGAAACCGAGAAAACAACGTCACCGATAGTGGCTTGGTGAAAACATCAGCCACTTGGTCGCAGGCAAGAACCTCACCTACCATAAGAGATCCATTCGCAACTTTCTTACGTACGAAAAACAAATCCAGCTCAACATGCTTGAACTTTGAATGTAAAACAGGATTGGCCGCAATGGCAACCGCACTAGAGCTGTCGCACCAAACATGTGGAACATCATCAGACGTAATTTGAAGTTCTTGAAGCAACGAAACCAACCAAGTAAACTCACTGGTAGCTGCAGCAAGACTCTTGTATCCTGCCTCAATTGTGGACCTAGACACCACTTGTTGTTTTTTAGAGCATCACGACATAGGAGTTTGACCAAAAATACAAACAGTATCTAGACGTTGAACGCCGATTGTCAAAATCTAATCCCTGGTTGGCATCAACATAACCAACCAAGGATAATCGAGTAGATGGACGAAAAACTATCTCAAAATCAAGAGTGCCACACAAATACCTCAAAATGCGTTTTAACGCCACCATATGTACAGTAGAAGGATTATGCATGAACTGACAGACCCGATTTACGGCGTAGGCAATATCAGGCCTAGTTAGAACAACATACTAAAGGGCACCCGCAGACTTCTGTACTCACTAGGATCCTCCAAACGCTCTCAATCATCTTTAGACATGGTAGACGAGCTGATCATCGGTGTATGTGCACTCTTTGTCGCGATCATAGAACAACGCTCAAGAATGTCACGGATATACTTCCGTTGACAAAGATGGAGACAACCAGAAGATCGAGTAACCTCTATCCCAAGAAAATAGTGAAGATCCCCCATATCCTTAAGCAAGAATTCACTATTTAACAACTGAACAAACCAATCTATAGAAGTAGACAAATTCCCAGTGATTATAATATCATCGACGTACACAAGAACATAAAGAGTGGAACCAGACATTACTCGAACAAATAAGGATGCATCAGACTTTGAGACACCAAAGCCAACCTAGACAAGAAACTATTTTAGTTTTTCAAACCAGGCATGAGGAGCTTGACGAAGACTATACAAAGCTTTCTTCAGACGACACACAAAAGGTTTACCACTGGGATCACACTGTTCATATCCCGGAGGTTGATGCATGAAAACCTCAGTATCAAGATCACCATTTAAGAAGGTATTATTCACATCAACTTGTCTTAGTGACCACCCTTTAGAGACAGTAATGGGCAAAATAACCCGAATAGCAGCAAGTTTCACTACTGGGCTAAAAGTTTCTTTGAAATCACATCTAGAAACTTGAGAACATCCTTTTGCAGCATGCCGAGCCTTCCAACAGGCAATTGTACCATCAGGATTCCTCTTGATCTTGAAAAGCCACTTACATCCTATGACCTTACAATTAGGTGGTCGCGAAACAAGATCCCATGTAAAATTTTAAACCAGAGCATCATACTCAGCCTGAGCTGCTGCAGGTCACTCGGACGAAGACAACGCCTCATCAATTGTATCAGATTCCACAGCTTCAACAGTCATGGCCTTGGGTTTAAAAACACTAGCCTTTGATCGAGTCACCATTGGATGAATATTGGTAATAGGCAAAGTACTCGTCTGACTAGCAGAAAAGGATGCACAACCTTTATTAAACCTAGGCCAACATCACTAAGCAGAGGAGAAGTACTTGGCCCAACATCACTAGACAGAGAAGAAGTACTTGGCTCACGATCAGACCTAACACCAAGCTGAGCTCCGATAAGCGTGAAAGTTACTGGGCAACCAACCGAGGGAGATAGAGATGGGATCTCAGTAGGCCAAGAAGAAACAGTATGAACTAAAGGAACGCACATTGAAATAGATATGACAAACTTCCCCTAGGGACAGACACAATGGAGGGAAAACGATGCTTATCAAACACAACATGTCGGGAGACAACAACCTTGCCAGATGGTAGGAGACACTGATATCCCTTGTGTTGAGCACTATACCCCAATAAGACAGATAGTTGAGACTGAAACTCTAACTTATGTGCCATAAACGAGCGTAAATAAGGAAAACAACGACACTTGAACACTCTCAAATTATCATAGGTGGGTTCACGTCCATAAAGAGCCAGAAAATGAGTTTGACCTTGGAGGACTGGAGTGGGAAGTCGATTGATTAGGTGAACCGCACAACAGAATGCATATCCCCAGTACGCCATAGATAGATTTGCTTGGGCCAAGAGAGTGATGCCCATGTCAACAATGTGGCGATGCTTACGTTCAACTACTTTATTTTGTTCAGACGTATGTGAGCACGTCAAGCGATGAACTATCCCTTGCGAAGCCAGAACAGATGTAAAGGCTCGATACTCTCCGCTCCAATCACTCTAAAACTGTTTAATCGTCTTCCCAAATTGAGTTTTAACAAGTTGCTGAAACTGAGCAAAACACTACACGACCTGAGACTTTTGGCGAAGCAAATATACCCATGTAAAACGAGTGCACACATCAATAAACGAGACATAATACTAGTTATTTCCACAGGTAACAGATGCAGGACCCCAAAGATCAGACACCACTAATGTAAATGGATCACTGTACACAGTATTGGAAATAGGAAAATGTAGTCTATGTGACTTTCCTTTTTGACAAGCAACATATACACCATCAAGACTATATTTGTAGCGACGTAAAATTTGCTTTCGGTCGCTAATTGTGGCGATTTATTGAAAACTTGAAAATTGAAGTTTGATTTTGAAATACCAAAAGGGGGAGTCACCACCGATCCTTTTTCTAGGTGTGATCGGACACCTAATAGATTTGTTTTTAAAACAAAAAGAAGGCCGAATTTGGGTCTACGTTAAAATCCAGAGAAAAATTAAGGTTCGGGAGTCGGTTACGCGCGAGGAAGGTATTAGCACCCTCACGACGCCCAAAATTGGTATCTTATAAACACATGTTGTCTTGATTTTCAAAAATACGAGTTCAAAGTAATATTTAATCGTAATCCAATTGAAAAGACGAGAACTTTCAATTTTCTTGATTTTTGTGAAGGATGTACCGATTTAACACGAGCCGACAAATTCCATCCAACATAGCGATGAAATTCGATGACTTAATATTAAATCGGTATGCTGCCTTGATTATTAAAATTAATTTGAAAACGAGAATGAAAATATTTCAAGATAAAGAAGGAAACTATATTAATGTTGAAATAAAATACGAACAAATAGGCTAAATCCAAAACAGATAAATAATAAGAGGTTAAAAATATATGAAGCAAATAATATATAAACATTAACAGCACATATGTTATAACAATAATCTAAAGCAAGAAATAACGGATATGATACTAAACATGATAGTAATAACAATAATGTAAACATGAAATAATTATGAACACATATATAAAACATATGGTACTAGATTAAAAGTATATACAATATGTATTGAAAGTAAGAAAAATTATAATAATAATAATAATAATAATAATAATAATAATAATAATAATAATAAAAGAAACAATGATAATGATATATAAATATATATTAATAAATATATGAGTAACAATAAGAATAAAAGATAATGTACATAGTACTATTAAAAAATATATAACGTTAAAAATACTCGTATAATGTAGTTATAAAAACAAAATATAATCATAAGATAATATATATATACATATATAAAACGCAATATAGTCTTTGGAATATGCACATGATATATATGAAGATAATATTAAGAAGATATGTATATGTAAATAAAATAAAATAAGGTATTAGTATATTTACATAGTTTACACATATTAAAAATAATAATAATATAAAGACAGCTATTAACAACAATACACAAGCACACACACATATATATAAAAGAAATACATAATATTATTAAAAATACGCATAATATACATATATATACATATAATATAATTATATAAAAATTTACATACAACGTATAGTACTAAGAATAAAAATAATATAGGCATTTAAAAAATATGGTATTAAAACACAACTTAGTACATACATGAGAAAATAAAAAATAGTATTCAAAATGTATACATGATATAAAAGTACCATATTAAGATTTATATGTAATATATACATACATAATATATAAAACATATACTATATATTAGAAATGATAAAGATATAAAAAAACTATTCATATACTATGTAAATACTTACACATATATACATAAATAATAATGGTGTTAAAATATATAATAGAAACATACATACAATAGTACAAAGGGTATATGACTCGTGATATTGAAATATGTACATAATATTATAAGAGATATCATAACATACATGAAAAATATATATACAATATAGTATTAGAACATTTACATAATATATACATATTAGAAATAATAATAATGTTACAAAACAATTGCTAATAATACTATATAAATACATACGTATATATATATTAAAGATATATACATAATAAAGCATAAACTAATAATAATGATAGTAATAATAACACAATAATAATAATAATAATAATAATAATAATAATAATAATAATACTAATAATAATAAAATAAAAAGTAAAAATAGAAATGAAAATAATAGTATTAAATAAATTGGGGCGAAAAAGGACTAAATCGAAACTAAGTTGGAAGTTTGGGGCAATTTAAAAATAAATATAAAAGGAGAAGACTTAATTGCAACACGCGCGCAACATGGGAGGACCTAAACAGAAAATATCCCCTCTCATCAAAACACAGCGTGTATGTGGGGACGAAATTGCAAAACGCAACGAATTTTGGGCCAAAATTGAAATAGCAAAAGACTTGATTGAAAAAGCCTGAAAAAGCAGAAGGGCTAAACACGCAAATAGCCCTTCCGCTTAAAAACACGCGGATCCTGAGCGGGTTTGGATCGGGTCGGGTCGGGCATAGCCAAAACGACGTCGTTTTGGGGCTAAAGGGCAGCCTCCAAAACGACGTCGTTTTGGAGGGCTATAAATAGGCCCTTTTTCAGAAAAAAACTCATTTGTGAGGGGGAGAAGAAAAAAAAAAGAGAGAAGGGAGAGAGGAAAGGAGAGAAGAGGGAGAGGGGAGGGACTCCGGCCAGGGGGTGGCTCCGGTCCGATCGCCAGACCTTGTTATTTATTTTTTTATTTTATATATGCGTATATATGTTAGAAATGAAAAGAAAAAAAATAGATTTTGAGAAGATAATAAAGAAAATGAAAAGCGAAATCACCTTCCGATTTATGTTTTCGTTCCTTGTTTCTTTTTGTGCTTTCCTCTGCCTTTTATATTTTGATTTATGCTATGTGTTGTTTGAATCTATTACCGGTATTATTATTCCCAAAAATGGCCGACCTTTTACATTCGTTTTTTGATGGCTTTTATAGCCTTACAACTTTTATTTTCTTATTGATTTCTGTCTCTTCATCTTTGCAGGGTGGTTGAACGGCGCTGTATGGTGGTAGCAGAGGCATGGGGTGCAGTGCTGAGGAGTTGGTGGCCCTCGATAGGACGTTGGCGGCGCTTAGGGTTTTAGTTTTTCTGAAACCCTAAGTCAGGCTAGTTGGGCCAAGAAATTGGGCCTACGAGGGTTTGGGTTGTTAGGCTTAATTGGGCTTCTGGGTTTGGGTAGTTAGGTCTGGTTGTAATGTATTTGAAATTGGGCCATTCGAGTTTTGGGTTTAAAAAAATGGGTTTGGGTTAGAAATTATGTTAAATCGGGCTGATGGTTGTAAATGGGTTTTAGGGGTTGGGCCCAAAATTGGCCTGTACAATATTTATTCGAAACAACATTACATTTGTCCAACATAAGTTTAACAACACTAGTAGCCAAATGACCCAGACGATTATGCCATAGAGAAAAAACATCACAGTCCTTGGACGTATATGGACGGATAGAGGAATGGCAACAGGAGCTTCGACTGAGTTGGTAGACATCACCAGCACCGGAAAATGGTATAGTCCATCATGAATGTGGCCCTTCAGCAACGTTTCCCAGGTCATAATATCCTTAATGACACAATAAGTCGGATGAAATTCAAAAAATACACCATTATCATTGGTAAATTGTGATACCGATAAAAGATTCTTCCTTATGCTTGGAACACATAAAACATTAGACAATTGCAGCGATTTAGACTGAGTAGGTAAGAACCCATGACCAACAGACTTGATTGATACGGGTGTACCATCACCCATTAAGAGAGAAGACGTACCTGAATACGGGTTGGCATCCTATGGTAGTCGGATTTGATCCCGACACACATGGTTACCGCCACGTAATCGGGATACGGGACGTGGTGCCAACCGACATTGGAATATATGAGTTTGTTCCACTCACATCTGACCCAACTTGCGCGGTTTTGACATGAGAGGCAAAAGAATCAGAATAGTCAGACGGGTAAAGATCACCTACTCTCGGAAGACTAATGCACGGATCAGACCCGGAGTAGACACAAGCACGGGGTTTAGTATGCCACGGAATACCAAGACCACTCGACTGCCCATCATGCGACCCTACACCAAGAGACGAATCAAGTTAAACATTATTAGAAGTGGGCCTAGGAGCATTCGGCCTTGTAGACCCTTGGAACGGCCCAAAACCATTCGGCCCAGTAAAAAAGGCCTATATGTAGGTGGCAAATGAGTGGGTGGCCCAAATGCCACATTCGGCCTAGGTGCCAAGTAAGTGGGCACCTCAAATTTTGGCCTGACAGACTCATAAATCGACCTACCATAATTTTTCCCCACATAATTTTGACCAGTCTCAAACCAATTTTGACCAAGATTAGGTGAGACCCTAGGTCTCCTATTCGGCTGAGTATCCCAGCCTTCTCCCACACCAACAAACTACGAACCAGAGGGTGGTGCTGTAATCGGACCGTTAGGATAGTGCGCCGGAACCATCACCAGAGCAAAGTCGTCGCGATGATATCTGTAATAACACCGTTGAGCGACATGACCGAATCGGGAACAAATTTGGCACTGGAGGCGTGGCCGAAAGCTTTTTCCACGGCCACGAACATTCGAGAGGCCACCACGGGCACCAACCTCATCGGATATTATCGAAGATCCTTCCACGAGATTCGCTACAAAGGCCACTTCCTGAATCGCTCGTGCCTGCCTATTTTCGCACTCAAGAAGCGCATCAACGACGAGTCGAAGGGGTAAGGGAGTCGGCGAGAGGGACGCCAATGAAATGATCGCCTCATATTTGGATGGGAGACCAGCAATGACAACCTCAGTTTGCTCGACTTCAGAGATCGGCGAGCCTGACGCTGCCAAGAGAGCACACAGCCCGTTAACCTTTGCAACATAGTTCTTAATCGATAGATCTCCTTTCTTTAAAGAATGTACTTCATGCCGTAACTGAGATTGCTTGGCACCAGTGTCTGCCGCAAAGATTGTGGTCGCCGTCGTCCATACATCAGACGCTATTTTGACATCCATGAAAGATGAGAGCAAAGACAAGCTTATCGTGGAGAGTAACCACAACGTGAGAAGATTATCCTGTTGAGCGAAGACGGAAAAGGCTGGATTGAGTACAAGAGCACCATCTGGCGCCTGAATGAATCACACCGGAGCTGTAATCGAACCATCCAAGAAACCTGCCAAGTCGTAGCCAGCAAAAATAAGTCGGACTTACTTCTGCCACTGGAGAAAGGTACCCTCCTCAAGTTTCACCACCCCATGCCGAGGGAACGAGTTGACAAGACGATCGGCGGTGAACGGAGAGCCATAAGGCTCAACGGATTCGGAGTCAGTAGAATGCGTGGTGGTCATGGCCGAGGATCAATGAGCAGCTGATACCATGTTGAGAGGTAGGTAAACTTAACACAATAGCTAAACTCAAAATAATAAGAAATGAAAGAAAAACTAAATCATTCACTTTCTGTATTATGAATGTAAATCTGACTTTGTTCATCGAATACATCGTATTTATCGAAAGCTTATACAACTGCTCATCAACGAATTGCCAGCTGTATTAACAACCTCAGGTACTAACAAACTAACTGTTTAAATATTGATCTCTATCACAATGTAAGACTGAGATGAAGCTGCAACACACTATACAAGTTGTCAATGGAAGATGACTCATCAATTGAGAGTCGTATCGCTCTTTATGTTGAGTAATAACATCGACTCGGATATTGGATGGTTAACGATGGGTAACTTTCTTTTTATCTCATACTATATATAGTAACACTAACAGCAGGTAAATGCACTACTCATCTAAAGGGACCCTTAGTGAAATATGAGATAGAGTCACGATGTCGGTCTTGCAAAGTCGTGACCTCTGTTGTTGACAGAGTGCAATTACATTGTAATTCATTATACCATGTTTGGTAGTACAAATTGTAATTAAAAAGAATTTATATTTTTAAAAACTAATAAATACTATAAACAAGTATGATAAAAATAATTTCTAAACAAGTAACAAAAATAATTATATGTATCATGTTAGTCTAAAAAAATAGTTGATAATACTATTACGAATAAAAATAGCAAGAAAAATAAACATCATATATGATTTTTCTAATTGTTCTAGTGTATATTTGTTCGGTTATTCTCTCTTTAATATTTAATATATGTTCCTAATCATAATTTGTCGGTCTTTAACTGATTTAATCGTCATCTGAATTTGAATCTGCATCATTAAGATTATCAAGATTTCCTTATTCCATGTACAATTCGAAGCATGTATCATCTCAATTCCACCTATAATTGAATTTATGAAATATGTAACATGTCTTCTCAACCACATTTCGAAGCCTTGAATGTCTAAAATTAAAGAGTTCATGAACTGTTTATGGTGCCTGTGTCTGGCACCATTTTTTTTTGCTTCATTCAAACTGCTCTATTGTAAATACAACAAGAACAACATTTAAAGGAACAACCTACAAAATACCACCATGAAACATTTCCTACAATTGAAAACTAATATTCGACATCAAAGCTAATACTCATCACCAAGTTTTAAACATGTCACCACGATTAATACCTATTACCGCCAAGGTTGAAGCCATTTCATTACCTTTCTGATCTGCCATCAAGAATACTACACTACCCGCATGCTCATTTTTCCCTCAAAATTTGAAACTGGCACCATTCTCTAAAATAGTATCATATCCCATGATATCGTGCAAGAAAATCTTTTCTATTTGCATAATTAACATCAACCTTATAATATTTGGGTACAGAGTCCATATAGTCTGTAACTTTAATTATAAAAACTAAACTTAATTTGGAGGAAGATTATATTAAGAAGTTGTTTGATAAACTGAAAAATTAAGTACTTAATTTAAGTTATAAAATTTGTTTAGTATATTACTTAAAATTAAGTACGGAATATAATAAGATTGTTCGATAAATAATAGTTTTAAAAAATTTAAAGGTAAAAAAAGTGCATTTATGTTTCTAGTTATACTAATAAAGAGCAAAAAAAAATAAAAAAAATGATATAAACAACTTTTTTTGGACTTTTTACTTTACAAAAAAGTCATTTTAACCTTTTATTTATTTGTCTCTTTTAACCTTTAAACTTGTATTTTCTGTCAAATCATCCCAAAGTGGATGAAAAAGGTAACATTTATTAACCTTACTGACGTGACATACACAAATATGACACGTCAATATCTAATTAATTTTTTAATATTTAAAAATAATATTTTTAAATTTTAAATATATTTTTTATGACATAAATTTATAAATATTGTTATTATCAGAATAAAGGATGAAATAATGACAAAAAAAATAACCATAATTATTATTTTCCTTTCAAGTTTTATTCTCATAAACAATTAAATTACCATAATTTTCTTAATATATTATTATTATTATTATTATAAACCTTTTTTAAAAATTTATACACTATTCATATACAATATATATTATTTTATGATATACAACATTAAAATACTTTTTTTTTGCAATATTGTTTACCTTATGTAAAAATATAATCTAAAAATTTTAATTTAAAAAAAACATATTTTTATGAAATAATATGCTTAATTTATTTTCACATTATTAATTAAATTTTAAAAATATTAAATAATTATAGTATTTTAATTAATATATACAACTAGGTTGTGCATCATACACAAGCTCATATTGTGGTGAGCAATGGTGATGATTGGATGCGATGGATGGGTGTAAGGATGAGGCAAGAAAACTCAAAGTTTAGAAATTTAGAGGGTCAAATTGTACTATTTGCGTAAATTAGAGGGGCCTTTTTGTAAAGTCCCCCATTTTCCATCTTTTTGGTATCTTGTATTATTCTTGAAAATATTTCAACACAAAAAATTATACATTATTTTAATTTGAGAAAAATGTTGATGTTATTGTTAAGATATGGAAATTAAGTATGTCGGCATTATTTTATTTTGTTTAAAAACAATGTCAACTTTAGACTGCAATTTTATTACTAAATTACATTAACTTGTATAAAAATATATTTAACCTCCAAAACAACAATTTATATCTTTTTGTCTTGTCTTATGACAAAATTTTATTTATCTTGTCAAAGTCTAAAATTTACTTGTCTAATAAAAAAAAAAAAAACCTATTTGTCTGGTCTCAAGTTATAAAAACATCTAGCCACGTGTCAAAATCATGATGATATTGAAATTTTGATTACTCAAATTTGAATTTACATATATAGATTTATATAATTTTGGTAATTTTTTTACCTTGAACATGTATCTTGAATCTTAAACTCTAAACTCTAAACTCAAATTTAGGTTTGGGGTTCAAGGTTTAGATTTGGGGTTCGAGGTTTAGAGTTTAAGATTGGATGTTCATGATTTGATGTTCAAGGTTCAAGGATCAAGGTTTGAGGTTTAAAATTTTGGATTCGAGGTTCAAGGTAAAAAATTATGTGTCGATGGCATGAAAAAATTATTGAAATGTCATTAAATAGATAAATTATTTTATGGATCCTTCTCGTCACATCATCCATGGTTCTTTTCCAATTACATAATGACATTTCAACAATTCTTCCATGTTATTGACACATAATTTTGGTAATTTTTTTTGTTAATTTTGGTAATTTTTTTGTCTCGAATCCTAAACCCCAAACTTTGAACCTCGAACCCAAATCTTGAACCTCGAACACAAACACTAAACCATGAACCCTGAACCTTGAACCTTGAACTTTAAACACGAACCTAAACCTTGAACCCCAAATCTAAACCTCGAACCTTGCACGTGAACCCAAGCCTTGAACCCCGAACCCAAAACCTTGAACTCCAAACCTCGAACCCTAAACTCAGAGCCTTGAATCTTGAACCATGAACCATAAACTTGAGTTTGGAATTTAAGGTTCGAGGTTTGAGATTTTGAGTTTAGTGTTAGGGTTCGAGGTTTCGAGTTTCGGGTAAAAAATTTACCAAAATTATGTGTTAATGACATGAAAAAATTGTTGAAATGTCATTAAATAATTGTAAAGGAACCATAAATGATGTGGTGAAAATGGTCCATAAAAAAATTTCTCTATTTAAAGTTATTTTGGCCTAGGTTAAGTCTAACTTGTCATTTGTGCTTTGTAATGGTTAATGATGTTTGTAGTGATAAAATGTATTAAAATATTATATATAGTCAGCTTAATCTTTTTTAATGTGTTATATATAATTTATAAATCACATAATATAAAATACTTTAAATTTAAAAAACGAGTCAAATCATGTTAAATTCAAACTTTAAATATTTAAATCCGAGCACAACCCATATTTTAATCAAATTATATTAATAAATAGACACATGTACAATGTATCCAACTCCAAAAGGTCATCTTCACTCACCATATTTAATATCTACTAGGTGTAATTAAAAATATAAATATAAGTATATAAGTTCTCTTTTGAGATGACAAAGTCACACTAATTCTTATCCACTTATCAACTATTTTTTTCAACCACCACTATCTTCGTATTAAAATATAAATCGATATGATTGAAATATTGTATTGATCTAAACTTGAAATAATATAAATAATTAATTCGAAATGTTTCAATCTAAAGTGATTATAACTTATAATATCTTTACTTAAAAAAACTAATTTCAAACTTAAATGATTTGAACTTAAAATAAATTAAACTTAAAATTTAGATAAATCGAAACGATACAAAATTTTTATTTTTGTTCATATCAGTTTCAATAGTCTCGATTACGACCACTCGTGGCACTATTAAAAAAAAAAACAGTTCCAATCAATGAAATCCAATGGATTTCAACATCTCTTTCTTCTACCATCCCTTATCACAAAGCTCTCTTTTTCCTCTTGTTCTAGCTTCCATGTTTCAAGTTTTCAAGCTCCGTCTTTTGCTTTGAAAGTTTGGGTTTTTAATGCAGTGTTCATTTGAATATGCAAAAATTGGAGATGGGTTTGGAGTTGTATGTTGTTTGATTGTTAGTAGTGAGAGATATCTCTGTGTTTTGTTGTTGTAATTGTTGTTGCTGCTGTTGTTGTTGTGTTGAAAAATGGCTGCCACTGGTTTAAGGCAGTTGTTGAACAGTTTTTGCACGAATTTACCATGGAAATATGCTGTACTTTGGAAGCTTGGGCACCAGAGCCCCATGTAAGTTTCTCGTTTGAATGATCTTTTATCATGGCTGAATCTCAATTTTTTTATACAAATGATGGTTTCAACACATACTACTTTTGGAATACATGAATATCTAATCAATAGGCGATTACGTATTTTTATAATGTTATTGGTAAATCCAAATCGATAAAATGGTTAAAGTTTATGGTTTCACTAATCTTTGTATTAGGATGTCTTTGATTTAATTATGATTTTAGTTCTATTATGGTATAATTCGAGATTGAATCAATTTTATTTTGATTTGATATAATTTAATCTTTTATTTTTATGATTTTATTAATAGATTTAAATTGATAATAAGGTGAAGCCAGGAATTCAGTGTTGGTTTAAAATAAATATTTAAAATTTTGGTGTCAAAGGTAAAAAAAAAGCTTTAACAAGCTTAAATTAAATGCTTGATAAAAGGGATGGACTAAAACGGATATTATACCATTTAAGCAATAATCTGCCAATAAATCTTTTATTATCAGAAATAATCAAACATTTCCCGATGTGGGATTGGTGATTTCAGGAGTTTGACGTGGGAAGATGAATATTGTGTTTATCCAATACCAACTGAATCAATGGAAAGTATCTCAAGTGATGTTTATTCTAATAGTGAGATTATCCCATCCCAATTTGAAACAAGCATGGAGTTGGTGGTGGCTCATATGTCTCATTTGAAGTACACATTGGGGAAGGGGTAAGCAAATTTCGATCAAACTTAAATTCATTAATTCTCAACACAATTCAATTTAATCATAAATCAATCATCTGAATCAGTTGAACCCAAACATGAATGGATCCAAACTCAAATTGACCTCAAATGATTTGAACACCATAACCAGAAACTATAAGAAGCTGTAATGATCTAACTCTAACAACCCAAGCTTTGAACTCAAAATGGATTGGCCCATCTAACTTCACTTGACATTGTGTCTCCACATTTTATCAGGGTTGTGGGTAAAGTAGCACATACAGGGAAGCATTATTGGGTTTCCTATGATGACATTTTCACTAGCAAAGCTAATTGGACGATGGTTGATGAGGTAAGTTTCTACATATGATGTTGTGATATTGCAAGTGATAGATGAATAAAATACTCTCTCCAAGCTTACAATTAGTGTTATTTTTTCAATTGCTAGTGTCCAGAGGAATGGCTATTTCAATTTGCATTAGGAATTAAGGTAATATAATCTTTGGTACAATTGATGGTGATGGTAGATTTACCACATTTTGATCTTTAAATTGGATGATTATATGTTAATTATTTGTGATGATCCACAGACAATTGTGTTGATACCTGTGCTTCCACATGGAGTAGTGCAACTTGCATCATTGGAGATGGTGTGTATTTGTTTTGAACTTGTCTTATTGTTGCTATAATAGTGTTCTTGTTTGAAATAGATTCTTTGATATTGTAAAATTTTCAAGTCTTCTCATGTCTTTAGTAGGTTTCAAACACATAGATATCTGCCAGTTGGATTGGTGTCGGATGAGGTGAATACGAGTCAGATCAATTTGGATCATTTTGAATTCAAGTCAATTTTATGTTCGGGTTATTCGAGTCATTTTAAGTTTGAGGTCATTTTTTTTCAGTCAGCTTTTTTATATTTGAGACATTTCAGGTTATGTCATCCGAATTGGACATGAATAATTTGGAGTTAATTGTTCCAATAATTTCAAGATCTGTGCCATTTTTGGATTCGGGTAGAGGAGAAGCTAAGGGGCTAAAAATGAAAATTTTCAGTTCGGTCTCTTTAGGAATAATAAAATTACAAATCTTTCTTTTTGGGTTGGATCATTTTGAATTTGAAACTCGATTTTAGTCATTTTAGGTTGATTATTTAGTTCATTTTAGGTTTGGATCATTCTAGATTTAGATGATTTTTTGTTTAAGTTATTTTTAATTCTGTTATGATACTTGTTATCACCGGCTCAAGACCAGAATGGGTTCGGATCGGATGGTCCGGTTTCCATCGAGCTCGTACATTGACCTCGTAGACAAAGCTCGCAAGATGGGTACCTATGTTCTTCTGCGAAGTCACACATGAAATTATATAAGCACATGTTAAGTTTAGGGTAAGATACGTGTTAATATGCATGAAATCACATCAATGAATAGTACTCATATCATATAAATAGACAAACACCACCATCTAAGGGAGACAGAGAAAAATACTCAACAAATTCGTGTTATTTTTATTTTTAAATTAGTCAAAATTAGACTATTAGCTTTTTATGATCAAATCCGATTAGATTTTTATGATGAAATTGGATTGAATTGAGTTTAAAATCAGATTAACTGGTCTGTCTACAAACATGTGTATCTTATCATATCAGGTTGCTGAAGATTCGTTCATTACAGCATTCATCAAAGATAGATTTACATGTAACAGCATTCACATCGAGTTGCCTTCGTCACCAATATCAAGTCTCCCAGAGAACTTAGAAGAGTCTTCAACCAATGCATCGATGAACCCATTGAACTCCGAAGATCCAAACACGGTCGACACTGTCAACTGCTACACGTTCCACGTTCCTGGAACATTTTTATATGAGATTCTTGACATTGAATGTGAAAATAGGACCAATGTCACCAATGCTAGTTTCTTTAGCTTTCCCAAAGGTTGTGAATTACATAAAGCACTACTAGGACCACCTTTTCGAAGACAAAGCAATGAATCTTTGTGGGAGAATGAGGACCTTTTTAGCGGCCTCGAGCCGGGCTTGATGTTAGCCGAAGGCAGTGAACCAGATTACCTGTTGGAAGCTGTGGTTGGTCATGTTTACGAGGGTTCTTTCGATATGCCTAATCGATCAAATACACAACTTCCTACATGTTCTCAACCTCAAACCGTGGAGAGTGACTATTACGGAGAAACCCAAAAGGGACGAAAGCAGTCCAGCATCAAAGTAAGAAGGACTAAACCGGGTGACAACCCAAAGGCTAGGCCAAGGGATAGACAGTTGATCCGAGATCGGCTTAAAGAGCTTCGAGAACTTGTTCCAAATGGTGCTAAGGTCAGTGCTAGCTTTGAATTTATGTTTCTTATATGCTTTGTCAAAGTAATCAATGTTACTTGTTTGGTAACTTCAGTATAGCATTGATGGTCTCTTGGATCAAACCATTAAACACATGGTGTATTTAAGGAGAGTGACCAACCAAGTTCAGAAATTGCAGCAATGGGCGCACCGCGAGGTATGTCGAGCTCGAGTTTGTTTCTCTAGCTTTGCCATTGTACGTGACACTTTTTTTAAATCAATCTTTCTTATAGCAGCAACAATACTAAACTAAGCCATTGTATTGAGTTTGAACTTACAGGTGACCAGTCGTAAGAATATTAGATCATCTGAAACCAAAGAAAATTACCAACTCGAAACAAGTTGGGGTTTCGAGATCGGAGATGAACCGAATGTATACCCCATTTTTGTGGAAGATCTTCCATATCCAGGCCACTTACTCATAGAGGTATGTTTTGGGTATCATAACATGAATATATATATACACACACATATGTACACACTAGTTATTAATCGCTAAATACTATCCGCAGCAGATGCTTTGCAATGAACATGGTCTATTTCTAGAGATAGCTCAAGTGATCCGAAGTTTTAATCTAACAATCTTGAAGGGTGTAATGGAGAGTTATGCAAACAATACATGGGCTCATTTCATTGTTGAGGTATATCGGATATATAGCTCTTTCCGAGGGATTTTCGATTCTTTCAAGACTAATATTTGAAGTATATATGTTTGTTTGGAGCTAACAGACTCAACATGTTTGGTATTGTCCTAATTCAAGGTTTTGTCTCTACACTCCATCGAAAGCATTGGTGGATATTCATGGGAGTCAAGGGGGCGTTGGCTGCCCGAAATTTTGCAAAATTGTTGTTAAGCCCTTCAAAATTTATGAAAATTTTAGCTAGGTCTTTCAAAATTTTTAGAAATTCTTATTAAGCCCCTCAAAATTTTTGAAAAATTTTAATTAAACCACCAAATTTTATAAAAATTTTCATTAAACCCTCCAAAACTTTTGAAAGTTTCAATTAAACCCTTAAATTTTTTGAAATTTTAATTATCCCCTTCAAAAAAACAAACCTTAACACCATATTTGCCAATGATCAAGAGTCTAAGTCGGAGACAAAGTTCACAAAGAGAGAGTGTTTTATCAGATCGAGCCATACATGATACACAGCTGCCTAATAAGGAAATGGTGCCCATTTACTATTGATAGGGTTTGAACTCAAGCCCTAAGTGGCATCTAAGG
The DNA here is from genome assembly GCA_025698465.1 of Gossypium longicalyx. Lineage (NCBI taxonomy): Eukaryota > Viridiplantae > Streptophyta > Magnoliopsida > Malvales > Malvaceae > Gossypium > Gossypium longicalyx. The sequence goes on along the minus strand of CM046995.1, from coordinate 905,166 downwards.
ACATAAATGCTACCAATGTGACAGTGTGCTACCTTAGAGACACTCTTTCGCTGTGAACCTTGCTTTTGTCTTATATTTTTTATAGAATCAAAAAACAAAATCCAGATTTAAGATAATACCCAACATGTTGAGTAATCTTTCTACTATGAACAAAGAGCACATTAAATATTTCTTCTGAAAATCTCTCAACAAGCTTAATTTCTATTGTATATATGTGTGTGCGTGTGTGCTTTGAGTTTGAGCATATATTAGTATTCATAATTTCCATTTTGCAGGCTTCAAGGAGCTTTCATAGATTGGATATTTTCTGGCCTCTGATGCAGCTTTTACAGCGTCAAAGGAACCCAATTTCAAGCAAAATTTAATATAAAGTCAGAGTTTGTATTTGATACACTATCAATTACTGTATATATTTATATAGTAACAATAAATTGCACGCTGACACTTTAATAAAAGCTTTCACAAATTCATAAATTAATACAATTAGCACAAACTGAGTTTAATGTTAAAAATTTTATCAATTTTTACAGTAAAAAATTAGTCTTTGTATGTCAACACGGATCATATAAAACTGTTTGGTTATTTCGTTAACTACATTAGTTTTTAACCGTAGAAATAGCTGAAATATTTAATAGAAATTATCCATTTGCTCTTTGATTTAACGTAAAAAAACTAATTTTCTCATTTTCTGAATAAATAAGACAAAATACAATCTAACTCTTATTACAGGATAATCATAATACTTTTACCCTCAAATTAAACTTCTTTCGTCGTATGAATAGTCTCAAATCATATAATGTTGTTAGCCAATCTTGATTTTTGACATAGATTGAGTTTGGGTTTAGATGAACGGTGCATTTAACTTATTTTTTTGTCTTACGTTATCATATCTAATCTCATTGTCACCGCTGTTTTTACACTAACTATAAGTAAACACATCTCCCATCTAAACCCACCCTAAAAATTTAACTAATTGGGTTAAATTGAATAAATATTTAAGATTATAAAACATAAGTAGACGTTAAGACGACATAGATCGATGATGGAATCTGGACTTTGACATTAAAAAATTAATCAATTTTTAAATAGATGGTAGATGAGATATTCAGATACATTGCATGTGCAACTAACTATGTTTTATTTACTCTATATGTAGGAATAATTCATATTATTTAAGAATTGAAAAATATATAGGGTAAATTACACTCAGGTTATTAAATTATTGGTAAGTTTATATTTTGGTCATTAAACTTTAAAAATTCCGAAATGATTAGTAAACTATTTGAAAGTTTTCATTTAAATCACTGGGCTGTTAAGATCGACCTTCTTTGTTCGCATCGTCTGCACCAATTGAAAGCTCTCATTCTCTTTTTTTACAATTCATTTTTTTTTATTAAAAAATTTTGAACGTCACAAATCTGCGAACTAAAATCTAAATAGTGTTCTTCTTCAATCTCTGACAGTGATAGTCAAATAGGCTTACATCTAAGATATGTTTTTTTACTCATCGTCGGTTACTAAAACTTTCAATGACTTAAATAAAAAATTTCAAATAATTTAATGATCTTGGGTGTAATTTTACCCATATATATGTATATGTATATATCACTACTAACGAAGTGTCTTTTTCAAGTAGTGTGCCATGGGTCGATATCCGACCTTATTATAAAATTATATCATTAAATATCAAATCATCCATGTATCGTAATTTTATAATTGAAATTTGTTGGAAAGAAATTTATAGTTAATTTTTGATTAATTTCTTAATTAATTGCTTTTTGATTAATTTGTATAAAATTTAATAGAGATAATATAAATTAATAAATAGAAAAGCTTTTATATAATAATAATTATTTAGACACAAAGTCGGTTCAATTTGGATCACATATTGAAATCTTAGAATTGAATAATAAAAAAATTGAAAATTGAAAATTTGATTAATATTATAATGTTATTTTGACTAGTAAAACATGTTTAATAAAGCCTCAATGGGGGCAACTAAATTGGGTCTTGAAATCTTAAATTTATCAACTATACCCAATTATTCCATTTATAATAGAACCTTTTAAATGAAATTTGACATTATGTGTGAAAATAGAAAAAAAATTAAGTATTAAATAAGGTAATTGTTAGAGATTGCATGACCCGAGTCCCGTCACTTGTTGAAGAAATAAATATAATGGTAAAATAAGAGGATATGTGGGGGCAAGAGGCCAAGGGCCGTATAGAACTATACTAAAACCCTTAAATAGATGTAGTTGAAATTCTTCTTGCATCATTCGTTTTTCAACATTCGTGAATTTCTTCTCCTCTACCAGTGATTTTTCACGAAAGAATTTTCACGTACAATCTGTGTGTTTTTATTTTTTCTTTCCTTATTGCTTTATGATCGTTCTACCGTCATTATCAACTTTAATTATAATAGTTATTACTATAAGTAATAATACATTTAAGAGATTTTATGAAACCATAGTATATATTGTGCTAAGGAAAAAGAATATAACTGAGAAGCTAATTCCTCTATAAAATTGAAAAGTTATAGTCTAATTGGGTAATACGCGCCAACCATGTCACTGATTTAATAGTAAATTTGTGCGGATTTTAAGTTGATTCGTCAGTAAAAAATTATTAATATATCAATTTTTTTAAAATAAAAAATCACATTATCTAATAATCCAACACGTTTTTAACATAAATATTTTTCACTCATCAGACAATTTAAAATGTTGTATTATAAATGACATGGCACGTTGTTAATGTATTAGACGGCTTCAAAATTAATTAAAAAAATTTAAAATTGCAAGGTGCAATTATTTATAATTAAAAGTCAATGTTTATGAATCTTGGTCAGGCAAAAGTTAAAAGGTTAAAGGGAATAGTTGTTGAGTCCAATTCAACTCCACTAATTAATAAAAATATCATATTTAAAGTTAGATTCGATGATGATTGAGTTTTAGCTCAATTAATATGACTATTATTATCAATATAGGAGGACGTGTGTTAAAGTGTGCTGAAGCGCATTATTCTCCTATTTTTGGGTTGAGGGAGGGGCTACTGATAGTTCTAGATATTGTATTAAAAAGAGCAGATATGATTAGAACTTATAATGAGATTAATAAAAAAAATTGGGATTCGACAAAAGGTTTTACGTTAGATTTTTTCGATTTTAGTATTATTTTGTTGTTTTAACATATTAGATATAAACTATTCTTACGATAGGTATGTATCTACAATTTAATCTACGTGTTTTAAAATATAATCCACATTATATTTGAATTGACGTTTAATGCTTAAGTTAATGGCTAAATTAATGTAAGGATTTAAATTCACGCGATATTGATTGTTTGAGGATTTAATTAAATATTGTTATATATAAATAGGGCATATAAGGCCTTGGTCCCTGGTTGAAGGATATAATATCTTTTTTAGTCTCTTTGAAATTTAATTATTCAATATAATCATTTTTTGCTTTTAAATTATATGTATAAATTGCATTTTTTGTATTTTAAATATTAATAAATCAATTTCAACCATTTAAACATAAATAATTTTAGCTTCGGTCTCTCCCAAAAAAATTAATTTCGTTTTGACCCTTCCAATACAAAGTTATTGGCTTCGTTCTTACTTATAACCATCCTACAAATAATAAGGCCAAAGAAAGGGGAGTCTTTTCAAGGATTTCAGAACTGGACCGTAGGTTATACCGGTCAGACTATTGATTTCCGATTTGATTGGTTTATCCAGTTTAATTTAATAAATTATCAAAAAATTTTAAAAATATTATTAAAAATAAACAAAAATGATTCAACCTGTCTGACCAGCTAGTTCAATTAATTTGTGGGTCAATCGATTTAACCCCTTATTCTGAATCAATAACCTAACATGTTCCCAGTCTGATCAGCTGGTCTGATTCTGACAACAATGAGTCTCCTCTCCCACCTTTTTCTTCTCCTTCTCCATAAGAGAGCCCCCATAGCTCCATCATTCTTCCATCCCTATTCAATCTTACACCTTTCCACTTGTCCTTACATCGGACCAAATTAATTGTAGATGCTCTACACCTAAAACTTGTATCAATTATACATTTTAAAAATACTGACAGGAAATTGGGTCTGTTTAAATACTGATGGGTTTGTTAAAAATGCAACCGGTTTTGCTGCAGCAGGAGGAATGGTGCGAGACCAAAATGGAGGATGGATTCTTGGCTTCAACAAATACTTAGGGAACTATTCCATATTCGATGTTGAATTGTGTGGCATCTTGGATGGATTGACTCTTTTAATAGATCAGGGTTATGATAATGTGTTGATTCAAACTGAGAATCTTGAGGCTGCTTAGGCCATCCAGGAGAGTTTTTCAGATGGTACCAATTCTTCTTTGATCAAGAGAATTCATTATCTTTTATCGCAAATAAGAAATTTGAGTATTTGACACATCTCTAGAAAGGATAATCAAGATGATGATAATATCAAATTAGTTCGTGATAGAAGAGGCGGTCTACACTTATATAACATCTCCCCGTTTGGGGGTGGTTTGGAGGTGGCCTAGTATATGTAGTTAGTTTGTTTACTTCTCTTTTACCAATAAAATTAAAATTAAAAATTGTAAACTAAATTATAATTTAAGGATATTTTGAAAAATATCTTTAATTCAATAATGTGATGCATTACATCACCAGCAATATATATAATCTCATCGGCAACTAACTTTTGTTTTTAAAATCGTTCCAAATACATAGGTTTTAAGTTGAATTTATGATATTATTATTATTTTTTGAATAATCTCGGCTTTGATCATATCTGTTCTTTTTAATATAATGATTAGAACTACTTATAGCTCTTTCTCAATCCATAAATAAGAGGATAATACACTTTAACGCACTCGAATCCACGTCCTCTTGTATTAACAACAATGCCCATACCAATTGAGCTAAGACTTAGTCGACCAATTTGTGATGATTTTAATCTCTTAATAAAATTAACCCAAAGAAAAGGATTTGATTAATGTTGTTTTAGGATGTGCCCAACTTCATGGTTGGTATATAGTTATTATATAAATGTCCCTTAGATTAGAGGGTGAACAGTATTTGTCGTCCATTAAATCATATATTAATTATACATACATATAGAATATAATAATTAGTTAGGTCAATTTGAATGATTGATCAACCAAAAAAAATTAAGCATACTAATTATTCCACGTAGCCTAATTGAACATTTTTATCGTGCGATTTTGCAAATAAAGTACTACAATTTTTTAAATTTTATTGATTCCTTTACAAAATAAACAAAACAAAAAATTTTAAGAGACTTCCAATGGAAAAACAATATGTGTTCGAACTTTAGGTACAATATTATCAAGAAGGGCAATTACGAATTTAGAATATGAACCGCAAAGCAAACATAAACATAAAAAAAAATGTGTAGAGATAAGCACACCTCGGGTGGCATTTGATAACAATTTAATACGGATATTTAATAAGATTCGGATATCCAGCAGATAGTTTAATCAATTCAAATTCAAATTCAAATTTTATATGGATAATAATTTTATGTTTAAAAGAAATAGTATAATATCAAATTTAACTCTTAACATTTACATTTTATTGTCAATTTGGCCCTTATTCTTGTTTTTTTTGGAACTAAATTTAACTCTTAAACTTAAAAAAAAAAATCAAATTTGACCATCTAGTTTTTAAAAAAGAGCTGAATTGATTTATTTTAACTGAAAGGCCGACTAAAATGTTAACTTTTTAAATATGGAACCCTACATAACGGTTCTTGTGCATTTTATGTTTTTTTTTAAAGAATTTTAATGAACTTTTGATTTTTTTTATATTTTTTAAATTATTTGAATAGCGCCATGTTAGCATGAAGTTGACATGGATTGCCACAGAGGCTACCATGTCAACATCGTTAAAAAATTAATATTTTAGTCAACATTTCTATTAAAGAAAAGCAATTTGATTCATGTTTTCATGGCTAACTGTTTACCTCTTCGGAGAACAATAATGGCGAAGGGAATAGTCACTACTACTGACGGTGGAGACCTTGGTTCAATTTAAAAAAACAATTTGATTCTTTTTTAAAAGTTAATGACTAAATTTCATTCCTAAAAGATAAAAAATTAACAGACGCTAAGGACTAATTTATTATTATACCAAAACAAAATTGCATATTTGAATTTTATAAAATTATAAATGTTGGACTCACTACCAGCACTAATCAATGAATATATACATCATTTAAATATAAATCCATCTATTAGTCATAAAACGTGACAGGTATTTTTGGTCAATGAGATGTTTATTCAGACATCCAAAATAAAACTAATGTTGTTCAATGTTCATGCATGTAAGGAGTATACCCTTGTAAGTACTTAATTAAAAACATTACAAATAAACCTACAAGTTGACTCTCTTGTGCCCCCTCTTTCATCTCTTCCTCTCTTGTTTTCAAGCTTTAGAAATGGAGACAAAACACCCAAAACTTGAAAAACCAGACCAAATAGTTTGGTCCTTAGAAGAAGAAGATGTCTCAATTCATTCAAAGTCTTACACATGTTCTTTCTGCAAAAAAGGGTTCTCGAATGCTCAAGCTCTTGGTGGTCATATGAACATCCATAGGAAAGATAGGGCTAAACTTAGGGAATCTTTCGAAGAAAACGTACTTTCTTCAGATATAACACCCGATCGAGTTCAAGTTCAAGATCGTTATCTAATTTCAGAAATCATATTAGAATCTAGTGGAGAGAAAAAAGTTTCTAGGGATGATAATGGTTCTGGTGCCAGCCCTAAGGGAAAAGATGGGGTCGGAGAGAATTCGGGATCGAGTCATGGTTCGTCGTCTCAGGTAGAATTGGATCTTGAGCTACGGTTAGGACCCGACTCTCGAGCCTCATGAGGGTCTTTGTCTATGAAATGGATAATATCTTATCGCGGGCGTAATCCAACAATCCTTGCATCAATTGAAAAGCTCTGATCGATGATGATGCTTGATGGACATCCAAATAATAAAAAAGGTTTCTCCTTCTTTAGCTTTCTCTATTTTCAATTTCTCTTGTGAATTATGAAGATTCAAATTTGGATTTTGTTCATGAAGCTGATATATTTAGTCTGATCCTTGTATGTTGTTGACTTCATATGCTGATATATTCTAGAAATTAATCATATATACAATATAGATAAACTCTATATGAATTCTAATAATGTGTTCTAGTGATAGTGAAGGCAAAACATATTCATAGTTTTGACCTTATATTGAACATACATACATACAAACATGCATGCATGTACGATTTTCATGAAGTTAGCATTGCCCCTCCCCCACCCCAAGCTCATAAGAGTATGACAGGTGATTTATGCATAAAATTAGTTTTTTTATAAATATAATTCTTAAATCGAAAGATAATACGTGTTAAATGCGCTTAAATTCACGTCCTTTCGTATGTTATAATAATGATGTCAATTGAGCCTTAACTCAATTCATCATACGTATTTATAATTCGATTTTTCAACATCTATAACTCCATTCCCTAATTGATGTATACCAAAATCTAGCTTTCCATGAAACAAAAGAAGTACTAAGTTTTCCATTCCCTACGACTTTGAGTGTCCAGGTTGAAGTGTTACTCTTGTAAAAATTATGTATGTGTTTAATTTTAATTAAATTATTTAATTTAGTATTTGTAATGATTAATTCCGATAAAGTTTGTATGAACAACGTATCTCTATTTTACCTTTTCTAATGAAAGATTGTTTTTATATTTTGTTTAGTCCTCTTCTCGACAAAGTTGTCCAACGGCTTTATTGATCGAACTTTAGTTCAGTTAGCATTATTACTATTATGACAATTTGGAAAACGTGAGTTCAAACGTATTTTAGTGTATTTTCCCACTGATTTAAGAGTAGGGAAGAATTATAGATAAATGTAAGCTTTGTATAAAAAAATTCAACATAAATGAGCTTGGACAAAGAAAATTAGGCTCGTTTAAAATATAGGTCGAGTTTGAGCTCCAATACTAAAGATTTGAGCCCAGCCCAACCTATTTCGTACTTTTGTATATTGTTTTATTTTATTTTTATATATTATGTAATTTATGTCACATAAAATTAAATATATAGTATTATGATGTAAACATTTAAAAAATATGTTGAGTTGTATTTAAAATTTTAATAAAAAGAAAAAAAACATAAATTTATTAAATACTTAAAAATAATATAAGTGCTTTATAAATATGAGTAACTTTAGATAAATTTTGAGACATTTATTTTTGGTCGGATCAACTTGAGAAAAATAAAGTATGATGATATAATACATAAGCTTGGCCCATGAAAAGATGTATACAAAACTATTACAAACCTTAGTTAAATAATAATTAGGAAATTATCTAAAAAATTACCATAAGTGATTAAAATGTAGACCTGTTTATGGGTCGAGTTAGGTTCTGACAAAATTTCAGGCCCATTTGATAGATTTAAGCTCAGTCCGGGCCGTTCATATTAAATTTTTCATATTATTTTTTATATATTAAAATATATAATATATCAAAAACACTAAAAATGTTAAAATAAATATTTTCCAACAAATTGAAAATAATTTTTTTTAAAAATCTTTATAATTAAATAACACTAAAATAAATGTAACTTAATAAGCAAATGCTCTAAAATAGTAGCAAAATTAATAATAAAATAATAGTTATACAATATCTAAACATAATAAAATAGTAGCAACATAATAGTGAAATGACAGTAAAACAGTGAAAAATAACAACAAAACAGTGAAAAAATAGCAAGAAAGCAATAGTTTTTTTTTTTTTTTTTGCAAATTTGAGTCGGGCCCAATTCAAAAAAGCTTTACCCGAAGTCTAACTTGTTTTCTAAATAGGCCTTATTTTGTCCAGGCTCATTTTTCGGATCTATATTTTTACCAAAATCTTCTCACTTTTCGGTCAAACAATGTGATCTGACCTATGAACAGGTGTATCATCATTAGACTTTAATTTCATGTTTATCAATTATTTTTTTATACAAGCATATAAATAAAACTTCATAATACACCCATTTTCTTTTGTAATTTTCCCTCCCTTCTATGTTTCTCTAAAGAAAACAAATCAAATTAAAAAAAAAATACCCATGATTTATGTTTCTAATTTTCCATCTATGGGAAGGCAATGAAAAAGCTTAGAAATGTCAATAAATCTCTATCATCTCCTCAAATCATCTCCAAATAATTTTATCCTTAAAACCCTAAACCAAACCAAACGGATTCCAACGTTGGGATCCCCAAAACAAAAACAACAACATTCTGGTCGTGTTGTCCATCCATGGCGTGGCGACCTGCAGGTGTAAATAAAGCTTCAAACAAATCCCATGTTTCTCGCCACGCAAAATCGTCGTCGTCATCATTACCATTATCATCATCATCATCATCATCCTGTTCTCCGACGCTTCAAATATTAGCTTTCGAGACAGCCAAATGTATGGTCCGTCTTGTCGCCCTTTACAAATCATTATCGGACGATGAATTCCATAGACTTCGTAATGGTATCATGAAATCCCCAGGCGTTGTCACTTTGAACTCCGATGACGAAACCTATCTCCTTAGCCTTGCATGTGAAGAGATGCTCGAGAATCTCGACCAAGCAGCCGCTATTGTCTCTCGTTTGGGCAAGAAATGTATCGATGTCGAACTCAATAGGTTTGACATCGCTTATCATAACATGAAACAAGGGATCATTGATGCAAGAACCCTCGATTTTAACACCGAACATGTTGTGAAAACCATTGATCAAATGGAGAAATATGCATGTTCGACGTCTGTTTTATATGCATCTTTGGTAGGCGTCGATGAAATGGAGATATCGAAAAGAAAGAAATGGAGACGAAATAGTGGGTCCAAAATTGATTATTTCAACGAAGAAATATCTTCACGAAGAAAACAAGTTCTTCATTTCCGAAAGATATCTCTTTGGAATCAAACATTCGATAAAATCGTTGCATTAATGGCACAAATTGTAGCCGTCATTTTCGTTAGAATATGTACCGTTTTCGAACCTTTTGTTTCAAGCCTTCCTTGTATCACCACCAAGAACCGAAATTTCAATAGGCTACATTATAATTCAAACCCAAAATCACCTAAAGGTGTGACTTTTCGTCTTTCATCCATCACAAAAATCGATAAATTCATCACCAAAATCAGATACATGGATGTAAACACTGAGAAGAACCAAATGCTTGTCCAATCGGCACCAGAGAACACGGTGGGAGCGGCGGGGCTTGCTCTTCGTTACGCTAACGTAATAATCATGGCGGAAGCCTATTTTTATTCCTCGAAGATGATCACCAACGATGCTAGGGAGTACATGTTCGAGATGTTGCCGATGAATTTGAAGCAAATGTTGAGAGGTAAGCTTAAGAGCCATTGGCACAAAGATGCCGAAGCCCGTGAAGGGCAGCAAGGTGTAGCCGAAGGGTGGAAAGCAGCATTGGAAGAGATATTCGAGTGGTTGGCTCCGGTGGCGCACGATACATTGCAGTGGCAACAAGAGAGGAACTTAGAGCAACGAAACTTGGATGCGAAGCCGACGGTTTTGCTGCTGCAAACACTACATTTCTCGGATTTGGAGAGAACGGAGACTGCCATTGTGGAGATTTTGGTAGGGTTGAGTTGTATATATAGATATGAGAATCGAGGAAAAAGAGGAGGCATTTGCTAGCATGATCGTTATTGGAAGATATGAAGGTCTTTAAACAATGGAGCAACATAGGATATAATCGAACTATTTGAGCTTCAACTCAAGTTTGATTAAGCTCGTTTATTAAGTATTCAAGTTTTAACTCAACTCGATAGTTAAACTTAGAGTTAAAATAACATATATTAAGGACAATAATGTAATTTAATAAAATTTTAAAAATGAAAGACTTATGAGTTGTTCAAGTCAAGTATTACAAAGTTCGAATTCAGTCAACCAATAGCTCGAGTTGCTCAAGTTTGAGCTTCACTCAATAATTATCAGATCGAGTTCAAATGTTTTTAGTCAAACTCGAGTAATTTGTGAGCACCAATGTCTCATTTTCACTCGAGTAATTTTTTTAGTCAAAATTAGTAGGTTTTGTTTTTCAATCATTTTAGCACAAAAATGTTATGTTTGATACGAGTTATTTTTCAGTGTGTTTTAGTATGAATTAGCGGGAAACTAGTTTCAATTGATAATTTAGCCATTCACTCACGTGACTTATTTTTGAAAAGAGAAGGAAATTATTTTTCTTATTTTGGAGAAGTCTTTTTTTTTTACGAGTGTTTTATTCATCTTTTGGATTTCAAATTCAAATTTGTACGAAGTATTCTTTATTTTATGTTTGACTATTGTAACACATATGTATTAAATAAATATTTTCCCATATTAATACACTAGCAACAAAACTAGGCAAAAAAATAATATTATTATTACATATTAGTAAGTTTACGTTTTAGTCACTCAACTTCAAAAAGCTACAAAATAGTCACTGAATTATTCAAAAGTTTTTATTTAAGCCACTGGACTGTTAAAATCGTTGCTATATAGCCTTATCCGTTCACATTGCATGTACCGATCAAAAACTCTCATTCCCTTCTTTTCTATAGTTCATTTTATCTTCATGAAATAACTTTGAACATCACGAATCTGTGAACTAAAATTCAAACAACTGTCTTCTTTAATCTCCGACACTTACCGTCAGATTGATTTTAGTCTAAGATATGTTCTTCTACTCGTCAATGGGTACTGACCCATTGTACCAATTATCGAATTGTCGCTTAAAACGCGCTAACCGAATTTTTTTTAAAAATAAACTTAATAACCCATGACTTAAATAAAAACTTTCAAATAATTCAATGATCATTTTATAATTTTTTGAAGTTAAATGATAAAAACGTAAATTGTTGTTAAGCCAAGTGGATGCATAAATCTCAGCTCATTGTGGGGAATTTGGACTAGCAACCCCATGGCTCTTTTTTTAAGTTCCCACATGGCCCAAGGTGATGTTTTTTCAGTGGTTGTATGTACTATTTAATACTGAGATACCATAAAACACAGCCAAAAAGAGAAGCCATTTTAGATTCCTGTCATTTGTTTACAGCAAATGGTTCATTGCTTTAATGAACCGACAAGGCAACACTGTTGATTGTCAGTATTGGTAGTAGTTAAATAACTGTTACATTATTTTTAAATATGAAGCACATGATCATTTGTCTGAAAAGCACACCATGAGTGCCCATGCATTGCTCCAACTATTTGCTTTCCAATATTTTATCTGTGAAAATTTCAACTTAATTTAAAGCCAACTTAGGGAAAGTTTCTTCTTATGATTTAGGGTTGCTCCAGCTAGTGATTAAACTAATTATGAGAACAATGTTTTTAATTTTCAAGGCACATCTTGAAGATAAGGTTGATCTCCCATATCCCAAGCTCTTGGCAAGTATGATATTGTCATTCATCCACAAATGCAAATTCATACCTTGTTATGATATTAGGATGATGAACTCGAGAGCTAGCTTCATTAGTCGAAAGAGAGTTCATTCGTACTCGAGATCAGAGTTCGATTTACAAGTTAACTTGTGTGGTAGTGTAGTTTGTGCATGTGTGGTTAGCATTTAGATGTATGCAAGCCTTCCTTTTTGTTCCTACAAAACAATATGTTGTGCTTTAATTATTTCTTAAAGGTTAGAATTTTACTATTAATCTTTGTACTTTGTAAAAGTTGTTTATTTAGTCTCTACACTTTAATTTGGTCATTTTTAGTTTTTGTACTTTCCAATTTTTAAAATTTCAGTTCTTACCAAATGATTACGGTTAATTTTTGCTATTTTCCAAAATCTGATGCGCAAACATATATATATTATCATATGTGTAATACCATATCAGCTTGTTATTTTTACAAATTACTCACTAAAAACTTGGTTTATGGATTAACAATTATCATTTGCGTCAAGACTGAAATTTTAAAATTCAAAAATTATAAGAATGCTAGAATGATTCAATTAGAGAATATCGGCTAAATACGCATAATATATGACTAATAATTGAATTTAACTAAACGAAATTAACTACTATTATTTGGGTCAAGATTAAAATTTCAAAATTCGAATATAGGGACTAAAATTGATGAAAATTAAAGTATAAAAACTAAATCCATAACTTTCATAAAATACAAAGACTAATACAGCAATTTAACCTTTATTAAGCCATCAAATCTATCTATATATATATATATATATATATATATATAATTTTCGCTTTATTATCCCATTCCTCACCTAAATTATAAAAGATGTCTAGAGTATTATTAGTACTACATATCCCATTAAAATGTAGGATAAATTACGCTCAATGTGATTAAATTATTAGTGAATTTATATTTTGACCATTTAATTTTAAAAAGTTACAAAATGATTAATGAATTATTCAAAAGTTTTTGTTTAAGTCATTGGGGTGTAAAGTATTTTTTTTTAAATCTAGCCAATGAATTTCAAGCGGCGATTCGATGATCGATGCGGTGCATCAATACCCATTGATGAGTAAAATTACGTACCTTAAATCCAAATCGATCTGACGGTCAATATTAGAGATCGAAAAAGAAAGATGTTTAAATTTTAATTCGCAGATATGTGACATTCAAAGTTGTTTAATAAAAAAAAATAACTATAAATAAAAAATAGAATGAGAGTTCTTGATTAGTGCATGTAGTACAAATAAAGAAAAACATATAACAACAATTTAACAACACAAAGATTTAAATAAAAAAATTTTGAGTAATTTCCCGTAAAAACTTTTTTGAGTAATTTCCCGTGTCTTGTAATTGAAAAGTAAGAAACAAAGTATGGTAGTGGTAATAATATCATTTGTCCTTTTAAGCCTTCAATTTTGAATAAAGAAATCTGTCTAACCTCAATCACATGTTGTCCTTTCAAATGACATTACGTTAAAGTGTTGAAAGACAACATCAACAATGATGTTTTATTTCGACAATCAAAAAAATTCAAAGAAGGAAAACCCACAAATCAATCAATGGATTGTCGTATGTTGGTATCTTTATAATAAAAAAAAACCCTCAAATTTTCAAAGTTTTGACTAAGAATTATGATTATTTTTTTACTTTGATTCTCTAAATTTAATTCTCTGTCTCAATCAATTGAGTAACTAATAAGGGTGAAGACAGAAATTCAATATTGAGTCTGAAATAAAATTTTAAAAATTCGAAGAGTTAAAAGTAAAAATTTTGCTTCAACAAGGTTTAAAATGAAAATTTTGTAACTAGAAGGGACTGAAATTGTTATTATTCCATTTAATAAGGGAGCAAAGGCTCTAACCTCCTTGAATTTTTTTATATACATTAATATTTTTTTTAATGAACCGGGTTCAACTTTATAATAAAACAAATCAAAGTACAAGCTAATCTATTGATGATGAGTTTACGAGAATGAATAAACAAATATAATTAAAAACAAGAGCTAAAATAATAAACAAAACGAAATTGAAAAAGAAAACAAATTAAAAGTCAGTCTAGATTTAGCTAGCACCCAGTTTCCAAAAGTAAACCGTAGAAGCTTGTGTCAGTGCCAGATTCCTAAAAGGTAAATACTCCCAAAAAATTGATCTCTTGCATTTCTTTGCCTTTCCCTCTATCAAAACGTTCCCCTTTCTGCTATCAATCTGGTTCTTTTGGTCTGAAGAGCAAAGATCTTACTCCAGTGTCGTTCATCGTTCTTAAGTCCAAGTAACTTTCTTTCTCTGTTCTTAGACATTCTATTGCAAGGTTATGAGCGAAAATGTTTGTATATCTAGGCACATAAGGAAACCTTTAGGATAAATTACACTAGCTACCGTTATTAGTAATTTTTTTTATCAATCAACTATGAAAATTTACAAAATTATCGTTGAACTATTCAATTTTGCCTTTTTTTATCACCAACGAATTAACATAAAAGTAAAAACACCCAAAAATCCAATATAGTTGGATGATCGAAAAAGAAAAAATTAAATAATTAAGTGAATGTTTTGTAACTTTTCATAATCGGATAATAAAAAAAATATACTAAAAATTGAGTGACTACTAATATAATTTACTCAAATTTTTATTTAATTTAAATTTCATAAACAATTAACAATAATATTGATATTAAATAATATCACAAAAACATGTAATGAAACTCGAAAATTTATAAATATAATTACATACGATAAATCTCAAGTTTAGATATTCTAAACCCGATTTTTATATCCTAGTAAAGAAGTCATAAATTGTATTAGACCACCAAGTCCACTTCATAAATGTGCCTTATTCTTCGAGCTATGCACCATAAATGAAACCTTTACTTTTCTCGTCAACAGTTCAGAATTTTCGAGTCTGGTTTGGGATGGCATGGCGTGATCAAGTCTACTCCAAGTCTACTCCGTGTGGGGCAAACCAGAAAAGAATTTTAGAAGTCGAAATTAAATTATAATTTTATTATTTTAATAAATTATATTTTTTATAAATTTTAAAAAATTAAATTAAATTGTTATATTTTTAGAGAAGTTAAAGTATAATTTTATTTTTATTAATTTAAAATTTTAAAAATTTTAAAGGGATCATATGAAAAATTTTCATTTTAAAGAGGTCGGGACCCCTGCGAGCCCCCTAATTTCGCCACTACACTCCACTAATGTGGGATGAATAATTTTATTTATTTTTGTTTATTAAATTAAGTAATAATAATATTTTGAGAATCATTTATTAATCGAGTTCAACATAGTAGAGTATGTTAAATTATTTAATATTTATTTTTATAATAATATATATATTCATTTAAAAAAATTGGTTTATTTTTATTTAAAATTTGTGACGTATCATTTGGTATTCATGTTAAACATTCTTTTAATGTGGTATTTGATTATCATTTTAAAATTATTTACTTATGTGAACTTAACACTAATAATCTTAAAAATAAATAGATAAATTTTAACGTCGATTGGGTCTTAACTTGATTGGTATGGACATTGTTGTCAATGTAAAAAGGTTTGAGTTCGAGTATACTGAAATGCATTATCCTCCCATTTATGAGTTGGGGACCATGGATTGGGCCACTCAACCTGGCTTAAAGGCCCGTCCAAAAAGTGGAAAGTTTGGGTAAAATATAAGATCGAAAAATGGCTTGAACAAAAAAATAAGATTTGTTTAGAAAACGGGTTGAGCCTTGGGTGAGGCTTTTTTTTGCCTGAGTCCAATCCAAATATGCAACAAAAAATTTATTTTTTTACTATTTTGCTACCATTTCACTATTATATTGCTACTATTTTACTGTTATTGTTTGGATATTATATAATATTTTTTATTGTTAATTTTGTTACTATTTTAGAAGTATTTTCTTATTAAATTACACTTATTTTAATGTTATTTAATTATATATATTAATTTTTAATTTTTTTAAAATATTTTTTTAATATTTTTAATAATTTTTATGTGTTATATTTTTAAAAAATTAATACGAACAAATCAAATTAAAATCAATTTTTAACATTTTATTTGAGTTAAACTTGAACAATATTTTAAACTCAATTTTCGTACAGGAAGAGTAACTGTTGAAAATGAAAATATCTAAAATACTCAGGTATTCCACCGACCCTTTTCTGTCTCGACAAAAAGACCCCCAAAGAAAAATGCTCAAACTTCCTTCAAACCTCACACAACATTCCTTTAGATTTCACTCTCCATTTATCTTTAAAAAATGCCTTATTTCCTCCCGGTTTTGCTTACTCTCATCCCCCTTTTAATCTCTTCTTCTTCTTCCCAACCCGCTGCTACTGTCTTCTTCCCAGGTTTCAAATCCCCAAATCTCAGCACCAACTTAACACTAACAGGAAGTGCAGAGATTCAAGCCAATGGCATTCTAAAATTAACAAACGACACCAGTCGTTTACAGGGTCATGCCTTTTGTAGCTCACCATTTAGATTCAAAAACTCCAGCAATGGCCAAGCTTTCTCCTTTTCAACCACCTTTGCAATGGCCATAGTCCCTGAGTACCCAAAGCTCGGTGGCCATGGCTTGGCTTTCACAATCGCCGCTTCTAAAGACCTCAAAGCACTGCCTAGACAGTACTTAGGGATCCTCAATGCTACCAATGTGGGAAACTCGTCGGATTATCTCGTTGCGGTTGAGTTCGATACGGTTCAAGATTTTGAGTTCCAAGACATCAACGACAACCATGTTGGAATCGACATAAACAGCTTGAACTCAACTGCTTCGGTTCCTGCTGGTTATTACATCGATGGGGTTGGTTTGGTGAAGCAAAATGTTAGTCTCCAGAGTGGGGAAACGATTCTAGTTTGGATCGAGTATGACTCAGTTGAAAAACTTGTTAATGTAACGATTTCATTGAGTTCTAAAAAACCGAGTTTGCCGATCTTGTCGTTTAAGGTAGATCTTTCACCTTTTCTCCAAGAGTTTATGTATGTTGGGTTCTCAGCTTCAACTGGTTTACTTGCTAGTTCCCATTATATTCTAGGCTGGAGCTTTAAAATCAATGGAGAAGCTCAAGCTCTTGATTTATCTTCATTACCTTCACTTCCCCGACCACTGGAAAAACATACAGCTTTAACAGTTGGTGTCTCGGTTTCATCTGTTGTTCTTGTAATAACAGCTTTATCCGTTGCTGTTTATATCTTTATGAAGATCAAGAACGCTGATGTGATTGAAGATTGGGAATTGGAAATTGGGCCACAAAGATATGATTACCATGAACTCAAAAGAGCAACCAATGGTTTTAGTGACAAAGCTTTACTTGGTCATGGTGGTTTTGGCAAAGTTTATAAAGGAAAGTTTAAGGATTCTAAAACCCAAGTTGCTGTCAAGAGAGTCTCTCACGAATCGAAACAAGGGTTACGCGAGTTCATGTCGGAGATCGCGAGTATTGGGAGACTTCGACATCGGAACTTGGTTCAATTATTGGGATGGTGTAGGAGAAGAGGTGACCTTCTTCTTGTTTATGATTACATGGCTAATGGTAGCTTAGATAAGTTCTTGTTTGATGACCCTAAAATAGTACTTAATTGGGAACAAAGATTGAATATTATAAAGGGTGTTGCTTCAGGGCTTCTTTATTTACATGAAGGGTATGAACAAATTGTGGTTCATAGAGATGTTAAAGCTAGTAATGTGTTGTTAGATGATGAATTGAATGGAAAGCTAGGAGATTTCGGGTTGGCGAAACTGTATGAACACGGTTCGAATCCAGGGACAACTAGGGTTGTTGGTACATTAGGGTATCTAGCACCGGAGTTACCTAAGACAGGAAAGGCCACAACGAGCTCCGATGTTTATGCTTTCGGTGCTTTTTTGCTCGAGGTCGCATGCGGGCGGAGACCCATCGAGTCCAATATATCACAAGAGGAACTAGTGTTGATTGATTGGGTTTGGGAGAAGTTTACACAAGGGAGGCTCTTCGATGTGGTAGACATTAGGCTTAATGACAAGTATAAAGAAGATGAAATGTTGTTGGTGCTTAAATTAGGCCTAATTTGCTCAAATGATGCGCCTATGGCACGACCTAACATGAGGCAAGCTGTGAGATATCTCGACGGAGAGGCTGAATTACCAGAAGTTTTGAAACCATCGAGGATATATGAGGGAGTTGGCGAAGGGTTTGACACTTTTCTGCATTCGTTCATGTCCTCAACATTTGATAATACCAGTTCGTATTCATTCACGGATCAAAATGGCAATGGTGGTACTAGTATTGTTTCTCTTTGAGAAAGTAGACTACTTATACATACACATATATATATATTCAAGGCTGAGCTTGTACTATAGTATATGCAAAATGTGGAAAATGTAAGCCAAAGGGAAACAAAAATGGCAGATATTTCACATGTTATAGCATCATTTTTCAGTGACAAAATTTTCAGTTCTCACATACGAAGGCATTAATGAGGGATGAAATTGAATTCAAACTGAAATGGTAGCAGAGTTTTGGTTGTATTTGGCTAAAATTAATGACAAAGTTGACAATGTTATGCTTTGGAGGGACCATATATATATTTCTTTTGTACCAAAAAGCATAGTAAATCAAAAGAAAGAGACAATAATAAAGCAATTGATTTAAACTGCTTTTTCAAAGTTCAAAATATGCTTTTTTTTCACTCTACACAAATTTGAAATTTAGTCCCTAATACTTTTATTTAAAATTTAGTCGCTAAACTTAACAATTAAACTTAAATTTTAAAATTTGAAAAAGTAGAGAAACTAAGGTCTTATTTGATAAAATATTGAAAAAATTCAATAAAAAATTAATATTTTAGCAACTTAACTTTTTAAACAGGTCCAATAACTCAATATTTTTTTTGCAAAGGGTACAGTAAAATGGGGTTGTAGAGAGTATTTCTAAGGTTTAAGACCTTGAAGAGTATGGGCCAGCTTTTGAGTGTTGATTCAATAACACTATTTTAGGTTTTTAAGATGTAAAAGAAAAGCCCAAAATAAAGATGGACCTAAATATATATACCCAATTCAAACAAGGGTTCTTATCGATGCCTGTCGAGTTAAGTGGTAAAGAGATCAATGTTCTTTACGAAAAGTTTTAAGTTCAAATTTCGTGAATGAAGAACACATCATTGAAAGGGTTTAATCTCCATTTAAAAATCTAACCCAATTTGATTTAAAATTTTATTGAAATCTAATGTAATTACTGAATATCGAAAAATCTGGAATAAAAAATTGCAAATCCCAATCCATATCAAAGCCACATGTACTAAATTGTAATTATTTTCATTTATTTTCTACTAAAAACCTATATGTAACTAAGGGTTAATTGCGTTTTGATGTCATCAAACTATAATCTCAGTTTCGAATTGGTCCCAAATTTTAAAATATTATAATTTAAGTCTTTAACAATTACAAATTAATATAATAGTAAATTAACATTTTCTTATATTTGTTTCGAAGAAAAGTTTCTTTAATGGAAAATGATTTATTAATCAATGAAAAATAAACAATTTTACTATAAATTACATTTCCTTTTTGAAAAGCATAAGACAATTTATAAAAAGAGCTCTCTTTTTTTTTTAAGAATTTAATTTATCAAAAATAAATAAATTTTTATTTTTTGAAAATATTAAAATATTGTATTGAATATTATAAATTTTAATATTATTAAATAGACATTTATATTTAATAACATAAAATAATTAATATTTTTATTATTTTAATAAAATTACTTAATAATAATTTTAAATGCTAAACAATATTGTTAATACTTTGTACTAATATTTTAATAATATAAATATGAGTATCTTTTGTATAAAAAATTTAAGTATTTGTTTAAATCGTTCCTAATTTCATTTATCCATCGAACTAGTTTCGATGTACTACTATTCACTTTCATGTATGTAACTTCAAATTTAAGTTTAATTTAAGCGTCGATAACATATAATGAGAGATAGTCCGAATTATTTTGAACTGATAAAAAAATTAAAAATTGAAAAAAATTGTATTTTTTTATTATTTTAACAAAATTTTGGATTTTTTTCATTATGTTATGACTTTTTGTAGATAAAATTTATTAACTTTCTAATTCTTATTTTTAAAATTTATACGTTTTAAATTATCAAATTCAAACGTACCAAAATGTAAAACAAGATTCTAACAGGGGCCAATTTGAAATTCAAAAGAAATGAAAGGGCTATTCGTGGAAAAAAAGAAGAAAGAACACTTCAATGGCACAGCATTTCGCACCATCTAGAGACCGCTCCAAATTAAAGCTCCAAAATTTCTCCGCAAACCAAAAAAATCTATTTTTTAAAAAAAGGGGAAAAGATCCACCTCGAAATTCACCACCACCACCACCGGAGACGCCGTCGTTTGTCACGCCGGCGTTTCCGCCAATCTGTCCGAACATTACTTATATAAAAAAATTTACAACGAAAAGCCATGAAGCGAGGCTTCAGCTTTTCTGTAACCGTTGTCGTATCGGCCATCGTTTTCATTTACTTTTGTACGGTCTTTGTTTTCATTGATCGTTGGTTTGGTCTAATGACCTCACCTGGTATCATGAACGCCGTCGCTTTTACCGGTGTTGCCTTCATGTGTGTCTTAAATTACGCCTATGCCATATTGGCGGATCCGGGTCGGGTCCCATCTTCTTTCATGCCCGACATTGAAGATCCTGAAGTTCCTATCCATGAGATCAAACGCAAGGTACGCTTAAAAGAAAAAAGAAAGATTGCAGATTTCTATTCTTTGCTATGTCTGCTAAGGTTTGATTTTTGGTTGTTTTTTTTTGGGTAATAATTTGGATGAAATATTAATTTCTCCAATTTGGGTTTGTTAGAAATGAAGAGATTAATGTTGAGGTTCCTGCATTTTTCTCGATTATTGCGTGCAAATTAGCAATTTTTGCATATGGGGAGGAAAAAAAAAAGGATCTTTAGGGGTTGAATTATGCCTAGATTTGGTGAAAGTTTTGAAATTTTGTATAATTGAGATCTGTATAATTAATTTATTCTTCATACTGTGTCAAAGATGCCAACAAAAAATAGATGAACAAAATGCATTGTCAAGAGGCTGTTCTAATCTATGATGAATTGATGATCTATTCGGAAAATCAAGTAAAAATAATCTGTTCATTTGTGTCTTTAAAAAAAGCATTGTAAAATTAATGCCCTTTAGCTGCACTGTATTCATAGTTAAGCTTAAGTCATTGTCGCATGTTTGTACATTTGATCTATTGTCGTAATGAATTCTGTTATGTGTTATTTCATATTTAATCATAAATGAGAGTGTTATTCTGGCGCTGCATCATTTGTGTAATGTTGACGCTCCAGCAATGAACCGGTACTTTTATTGTCATAATCTGTGGAACAATTGTCATCTTCTGTCATGTTGTAATTCCTAATTTGTCAAAATGGATAACTTAAAAGCATACACGTTGACGTAATTGTGCATCAGGTTTGATCTCATATTTTAACAATAACTTGGAACCAAAACAATTGATTTTGTCGTGTTTGGGAGATCAACAGACTTATGTTTTTATTGCATAGCTTTTATCTTGTTCCATCTATTTCTAGGTTGTGACCTTTGTTCAGGATGTTTTTCTAGGGAGGGGACTTGAGATTTTGCCAAAAGTGTTCTTGTTTTAAGCCTCCTCGTGCACATCACTGTCGTGTTTGCAAAAGATGCATTCTGAGAATGGTACGTGCAAATCTATTTTGTCGTTCTTTCATGTCTCGAATGCCCTCGATAATAACGTGCTAAAACCACTCTTCTTGATTTATAAGGATCACCATTGCAATTGGATAAATAATTGTGTCGGCCACGCCAACTACAAGGTTTTCTTCGTCTTCGTTGTATATGCCGTGATTGCTTGCATCTATTCCCTGGTATGCCATATCGAAATAAACATATGTGTTTCCCCTTTGATCGAAACTGTTTGGTCCTTTTCTCAATTTGGTTCTCTTAAATTTCAGATTTTACTAGTGGGGAGCCTAACGAACGATTCCCAGAATGATAAGCAGCACAGTGCAGATACTTTCAGAGTCGCATATGTAATGTCATCGGTTACCGACCTTTTAGAGCTAGAATTTACTGTATTCGTGTAATGCTTATCGCTTATCATTTTCAGGTTATTTCTGGACTGTTGCTAGTCCCCTTAAGTGTAGCTTTAAGTGTTCTCTTGGGTTGGCATATCTACCTTATTTTGCAAAATAAGACCACAATTGAGGTAATTAAAAACATTTATTCTGTATTTTGCTCATTGCTACTTGCCTTTCGCATTTAGAACAATTTGTTTACGGTAAAAGTATCAAGGAAGCCCTTGTACTAGGAGTCAAATTGCATTTTGCCCCCTCTACTCAAAAAATCGGCAACTTAGTCCTTGTACATTAGATCAAAGAGCAAATTGGTCCTTTCTATTAAAAACTGGCCTGGTTGACAGAATAACCAAACAGTGACATGTAGCATGCGACGTGTATCTCATGTCAACATACATGAATCAGTTTTTAATCGTAGAAGTGGATGAAATTTTTAATAGGACTAATTTGCTCTTTAATTTAATGTACAGGTTTAATTTGCTCATTTTTTAAGTAAAGGAAGCAAAATGCAATCTGACTCTTAGTATGGGGGCCTCCGTGGTACTTTTACCATTTTTTTACTTTTCCTTGATTTTTTGAAAATTAAATCTGCAGTATCACGAAGGGGTGAGAGCTATGTGGCTCGCGGAGAAAGGAGGGACTGTCTATAAGCATCCGTATGATCTTGGTGCCTACGAAAATCTAACAACGGTAATATCCATTAACTTGGTTCATTCATTGCCTTATCCCGTTCTCATTAATTTTTATCGTTATAGCTCATATTTTCATCTGTTGCCATCTGAATTATTTAAGGTATTGGGTCCAAGTATCTTCTGCTGGATATGCCCATTTTCAAGACACATAGGTAACGGTCTTCGTTTTCGAACTGCTTACGATAGAGTATCTACTTCATCAACATCAAAATGACATATCACTTCGTTTTTTTTCCCTTTACATTGCCTTGGCAATAACGAATTTTTCGATGCTTGAGGGATCGATAAATGCTTACCATATGATACCCTTTTTAAGTTATCCTACCACACAGATGTCGTCACCTTGCGAAAAAGACCATACGTCGTTACAACTGATAATCGTCGAGGATGTGAAAAAAGGGTCCTGTAAGTGGCAAAGCAGTACTAAATTTAGAAATAGGATTTGGTGGGGTTTTACTCTTCTTTTTGTTTTGGTTTTTCCCTTCTCTTACCCTTTACCCTTTTTGGAGCTTATGGTTTGTGTAGGTGGTTTAATGGTAGGTTTTGTAATTTGACACCTTGTTCATAAAGAAGGCATCATTGTAGAAGTGATCATATGCAAATCAATAGGCAACAAAGTGTATCAATCATGTAAAAGAACTGTAAAATCCTTTTTAACACTAATAAAAATTTCTTAAGGTGTTTTTCTTTTCTCAATAGAATTTCTCCTCTTCTTATCTATTCAATTCTCGGGCAATTTCGGGTTCGGGTTATTCAAGTTTTCCAGTTGGGTTTTCTTTTTATCATTCACCCTGGTTTTTTGAGTCAGGTTATTTAAGGTCTGGTTAGTGATTTCAAGCAATGATTCGATAATCACTATGGTGGATTAGTACTCATTGATAAGTAGAAGAATATATTTTAAATCTAACACGATTTGACGGATTATAGCTTGCAATGATGTTTTGAACTTTGGGCAGTGTAGTTTAGGAGCAAGAAATTACATAACTTTTATTTGCAGCAAACAATTAATGATAACATTTTAAACTTAATTATTACAAACAAATCATTATTAAAATTAAACCAAAGACAAATCCATCAGATGTTTACACCTCAACTGCTGTTTTATGCCCTCAAAACATAACAAAACAACCTAATCGATAGACTCAATGCCACAATGGCGTGAGATTAAAGTTACAATGAAGAAATGTAGGCGACTCATAATTGATAGACTCAAAAACGATGACCAAAAAGGGAATGACATGATTACTTTGTATAGCTATATAGTGATTCGGAACGGTAACGGTAGCGCGGAATCAATGTTGCAGAAGATCAGTAATGGTTACTCGATATCAACACCGTGGAAGATCGGACGGTGGTGGTTGCAGCCTCTGATTCGGTTCCGGACCGTCCAACACTATCCATGCCATTTTCAGTCCCCAGCTTGTATGAACATCTAAGTGACAGTGCATGAACCACACCCCTGTTTATAGTTTTTAACATGATTCGACAAATCAGAAGAAAAGAAGCAACAAATTTTTGCATGTTCATGAAATTACGTACGTAAATAGAATTTTCAATTTTGATTTGAGCTTAGAGGTAAAAGCTAGAAATTTAATTTAAGGGACTAGAAATGAATAATAAATTTTTAGAGAGTTGAAAGTATAATTTTATTATTATATTAACTTATAATTTTTACCATTTCTATTGAGGGGCATGGCCATTGCATGCACTTTGTTTTGCCCATCTAAACTCAAATTCAACCCAACTCGATTTAATTATAAAATGTTAATAACCCAAATCAATTCAACTCGAACTTAAACTGACTCGAATTCAAAATAATTTAAACTTGAAATGATTAGAACTCAAAATTATTAAAACTTACAATATTTGAACTCGTAATGACCCAACTCAAAAAATTCAAATATCAAACCCAAATAATTGAACTCAAATAGATCAGGATATGAAACAACTCAAACTCAAATTTGAACTAATCAACTCGAACCTAAAGCCTGACATGGCTTGATTTGATCATAAAAACTTAAATAATTTAATAATTCGAACTTGCCTAACAAAAAACTGAAATTGACCCGAATTCAAAAAACTCAACTAATAATTCAAAATGACTCAAACAAATAATGTAAAATGATCCATTCATAAAAAGATCTGAACTTATAATGATGAGCCTTGAAAAAGCTTGAATGAGCCAAATTTAAAAAGTTAGATCTTCAAATAATCTAAACAAGTAACTGCCCCTAAATTAATAACATGAAAATTTTATAACCCGATTTGATTCGAAATCAAGATATTTACCTGGGTTGTCTGCTAAGAACCGAATGGCTATCCAACCACCGGCAGGCACACCGGCTGTATTCCGTTCCATCGGGTCGACAAGATTGAATTTCGCCGGATCCTTAACCGGATCAAAGTTCCCAAACCCTTGTCCAACAACAAAGAAATTGAAACCATGAAGATGCAATGGATGACTCTCAGCACCAAGAATGCTTGTATCCTGCATCACTAGCTCCACACTCGTATTAAACGGCAACACCACCGTACGAGTCCCATTCATCACATTCGTATTATTTGGTGCAATCCCTGTATAATTAAACGGAACCATCGGTTCCACCGGAAAATCCGTCGTGTAAACACCATTCGATTGTCCAAAATAATAAGCTTGAAGAATTGCCACCGATGGTAACGTAAACGACACGTTGTTAACCGAAGCTGCAAACTTAGTTGAATTGGTAGGACCTTGACAAGTTGTGTTCTTAGGACAAGGACTTGTCCCAAGTCCAACAGTGAAAAAAAACCTCTTGTCCACTGTCTTAGGTACGTTTGCAGGGAATTCATCATTGGCTAAGCTACGAAATTTCATTGTGAAATTTGAAACAAATTGTGTGTCATTAATTTGTGGGAGATTTGGTTGAATTAAAGTGAGGTTTTTGGATGGTTTTTTAAATGGGTGTTCATATTCAAGGATGCCCATAGTGGTGGAGTTATCAAATGTGCCTTGACCGGTGAAGTATGGTCTAGCGGCTATGAGGAATGTGGCATTGGGGTATTCAGGTTTGGTTTTTAATAGAACGTTTGTGGTTTGGCCCGGAGTGATTAGGAGTTTATCGGTGTCGAACGGTTTTGTGTATATCGCGTCGCCTTCGACTACCGTTAATGTGTGGTTGGCTATGGTGAAGAAGAGCTCGTCGTTGAGTGCAGCGTTAATTAGTCTTAAGAGATATGTTTTCCCTGGCTTCACTTTTAGCTTGTATGTATCTGCAAATGATTATGTAGACACAATCATGTTAAACATGTTACAAATTTACCTTAAATGTTGTTATAAACTTGCTAAAGCTGTTACTCTCATCTAAGGCTTCTCAGGGAGATCCCTCGGCTAGCAACTTGTTTGACAGAGGCGAAGTTAGGATCTTGCTTTGGAGCCAAAAATGAAAAACAAATTTTGGGGAGTCAAAGTGAAAATTTCTCATTATATTAACTTGTGATTTAATAAAAACTAAAGGGATTATAAAGCTAATTTATCATTTTTGGGGCTGTCTTGACTAGCGGACTCATTTATTAATCATCATATCATGTCTCAACCACCTCGATCTATTTAAGATTATCCCGAACACATCTTAGCGCCACCTAATCTAGACTTAAGGATAGCACTAGAGGGGTTGGCAAAATTCCACCCCTAAAATGGGAAAATTCATTTTTGACCCTTTAAAGTTTATCATATTTTAAGTTATTATATGATAAAATTTATACATTTACCCCTCCTTAAAATGATAAAATTTTAATTTAGTTCTTTAAAAATTAAAAAGAAATAAGCTATTAAAATAGTAATTTTACATTTTACCTCTTATAAAAAATATATAATTTAATTCTACTCCAAAAAAATTTTCTAACTTCGTTCCTACCTAAACCTATTATGTCATACCACATGTCTCTAATCTGCCAATGCTAACTCGACACATAACACCTCGAGACAATAACAATCAACTTATATAAGTTCAAGAGCCGAATGAGAGTACTAGGTTGCCCGCTATCTTCATCTTTCTTGCCAAACCTAAATCTCCTTTTTCTCCTCAACTATTACTCTAACCATCTATATTAACGACTCTTCACCCTATCCTAAACAGGGTGAACCGATTATCTCTGCCACCATCCCATGTATCAACAAAACTTATAATGCATTAAACTCATACCTTTAGAAGAACAATTGTAGAGTAGCCCAGGAAGGCCATTGATAGTATAAGCATCTGAAACATTGGGTCCACCTCCTGTTTTGAGTGCTTGGCTAATTATAGCTTCCGGGTCTACATTGAACCACTCTCCTGAAACCCCAAACTCAAACATATAAACATACATATATATATATATATTGGTTTTAGAAAACATGAATACTTTTTAACTTAATAAGCAAATTTATTTTCTTTTCGGCCTACCTAGTATGATGGTGACTTCTTTGTGGGGTTTCTGAAATGGGTAAGATTGATTGTGCTTTGGGAGGATGATAATAGGTCCATGGATTGTTGCTCTTAACCATGAAAAGTGAGCATGCCATAAGAGGGTTCCTCTTTGTCCTGTGATTGTGAAATTGTATATGTATGATTGATTTGTTTGAATTGGACATTGTGTTACGTATGAAGGTCCATCTGACCATCCTGTCGTAAGTTGTCGAATTCCATGCCTGTTCCCATATAATAAAACAATACAGATTAATATTTAAAATTCGCTGATTTATTTGCCTAAACTTAAAAATTAGTTCGATATTTAAGCAAACTTAAATAATAAAAAAATTATATACGAAGCTTGAATAAAACGATTTAGCCAATTAACTTCTAATGTTCAGGGTTCGAGCTTAACTGACATGTTTTTCAAATTTATAATATGTTTTTTTTAATAATGCAATACATATAATATTAAAATTCAGTATATTATACCATGTTTGCATAGAAATTTAATAAAAGGAATATATTTATAACATTAGTAAAAGAAACATATATAATTATTAAATTTTACTCTTTCTTAAATTTAGAATTTAGTCCTTAATACTTTTATTTCCAGAAATTTAGTCCATTTACTTTCCATATCAAAATTCAACTCCATTTATTAACACTGTTATTTTTTTTGTTAAATATGTTAGTGTGACATTTTAAAATAAAAAAAATATTCACTTGGTAGTAATGTAACTAAAAAAATAATCTTAATAATGTTAATAGTTGAACCTAAATTTTGAAATATGAAAAATAGAGGGGTTAAATTCCTAAAAATAAAAATATACGGACCAAATTCTAAATTTGGGAAGAGTACAAATACCTATGATATATTTTAACCTACTAAATATTAAACAAAAGTAATATGGACGGATTTGGGAGGAAAATTTTGATGCTCATATTTCGAGCCGATAAGTTTAAATAATTATGTATATTAATATCATTCATGGAATTGAACTAATCGAGCTATAAACACCAATATATATTCATATGATAATATGAAAGGTTACGTACCAATGAATGCTAACATTGTTTGCAACATGGTTAACCACTTTAACAATGACTCGATCACCTTCTCGAGCCACTAATGGTGGCCCTGGGTACCTTCGGTTCACACTCAGAATGGTCCTCGTATGACACAGTCTCGTAACATTATGATATCGAATCTTAACCATTCAAAAAAAATAAACCATCAGCTTCAAAATAAAAAATAACCTTACATACATACATACATATATATACATACATTGAAAGTATAGTGCCTAGTTTCCCCTTCTGCATTTCCCATCAATACAACAAAGAATGAAATAAAAAGCATCGCCATTGAAGAAAGATGTGAAGTTATTGCCATTTTTGGTTCAGCAGATGATTTGGTGACGAAACAGCTGCAAATGTGTAATAAAAAGGGCCAAACATACGTGTATATATATAGGGTTATGATTATTGATTAAATTAGGTAGTAAATTAAGACTTTGATATATATATATATATATATATATTTCATGATTGATGAGTTTAAGACTGACCACTGGAAAAACAAAAATTGGTCAGCCTTGGTGTTGGTCGAGCTGAATTTTAGAGTGTTGATGAAGTAAGAATTTTCTCTTGACCCTTTTATTATAGCGACTTTTTTACTTAACACATGAATTAAGGTGGTAACCTCATTATTTGATAAAGGTGAAGCTAATAAAAACCTTTTTGAGGGGTCGAAATTGAGTTTTAGCTCGATTGACATAAGAATTGTTGTCAATACAGGAAGATGTGGGATCGAGTGCGTTAAAGCGCATTATCCTCTTATTTATAGGTTAGATAGAGGCTATGGGTAGTTTCAGACATTGTATCAAAAAGAATAGATATGATTGATCATTTTTCTTCTTGTTTTAAGTATCAGAAAGTTCTTCACAAGGATCACAAAGTAGGTGAAAAATTTTCATTTCAGTCCCTCTAAAAAAAAACTTAAATTATAAAATTGTATTTTAGTCCCTTGAAATGATAAATTTTCAATTTAATTTCTTTCTAACATTTGAAATAATAAGTTAATATAATGAAAATTGTATATTTGACCTCTTTAAAAATTTAAAATTCAATTTTATCCCCTAAAATAAGTTCGTGGCTTTGTCCCTAATTCTTCACTTAAGTAATAAAGATGCATGGGTATAGTTAAACATGTAATTTTTTCCCAAGATTTTCAGAACCGAACTGGTGATCGAACTAACTAGGCCACCGATTCAACAAGTTCAACCGGTCTGTCCGATTCAAGTAAATAAATCATTTAAAATTCATAAATTAAAAACAAAAACGGTTTTTCGTCTGCTTTAACCAATCCATACCTATTCTTGACTCAATCAGTCTAATGTCTTTCTCCAAACCGATATCCCAATCGATTCCCGATCTAACTGGTCCAACCAACCAATCCGGACAAGATTTTTGCACTTTTTTTCAAAGCTTTTAATGCATAAATGAAGCTTGAAAGCTACCAATTTCCTTAATGAATTCAATATCTATGACTTTTGCAACTTGATTATGTATTTCTTTTTAATTAACGTAAATAATAGCCAAAGTAAGTTCTAGAAATTAAAGAAAATTCAACCATGGCATTAACAAGCAATGGTATGTATTGGAGAAGCTCAATTAGTTGTAGGTATAGGTGCCCTTTGTTACCGTATTTTGAAGGTATTTCCTACTACTTCCCTTTGTTTCTAAATTTCTCTTTTAGACCCTCAAATTGGACCGACCTCAACTATTTTGGCTTCCAAACTAAGGCAAAATTATATTCTCACCTTATTATTAAATGATTTCCATGTAAAGCAAGCTTTTATTTAATTATATTGCTAAACATCAACTTCATTAGTTTTACACAACTAGGGTTTTATTAGAATAAATTAGATTAGGCTAAAAAATACGATATTTCAATTCGAGTGTGAATGTTAGATATAAATTCTAATCTTTTTAATGTAGTTAGAAGGGTAACATGATCCGAAATGTGTTAGGTATAGCCGGTGGCAGATCTTGAGATTATGTTTGAAGGGCCTAATTAAAATTTTTAAAAAATTTAGGAGTTTAATGAGAATTCTTTAATAAAATTGGGGTCTATTTTAAAATTTTTAAAAATATTGTGAGATTAATGAGAGCTCGATTAAAATTTTAAAAAAATTAAAAGGCATAATAAGAATTTTTGAAAATTTGGGCGCCTCCATTACAGCCCACCCTTGGATATAGACTTATCAATTTTTATATGATCTCGAAAACTTAACCCGATTAATTGAATCAAATTCTAGTTCAATTCAGTTTGACAACAAAAAGTTAATAACTTGAATCCATCCAACTCAAATCCGAAAATGACTTGAACCCTAAATGACCTAAAAAAGTAATCCTAAATGACCTAAACTCGAATTGATCTTATCTGAAGGATCATATTGACAAACTTGAATGATACAAACCCAAAGCAACTCGAACTTGAAATGATTGAAAAACTTTAAAACTCGAATTAAGTCGAACCATATTATTCAATCCAAAATCAACCCAATTCACCCAATATTAATATATCTAGTAATACAAAAACATAACTCGATTAACTTGAATCTAAACAAACACAATCTGATTTGACAATAAAAAGTTATTAACCCGAACCCATCCAATCCAAATCCAAAAATAATTTTACTAGAAATAACATGAACACCAAATGATTTGAACTTGAAGTGATCCAAAGAAGTAATCTGAAAAGATCTAAACTCAAAATGACTCGAAATAAAAAGTATATTGTCATACTTGAATTATACAAGCCCTAAATGACCTAAACCCAAAATAATCCAAACATGAAGTGACTCGACCTAAATTAACTCAATCCAAAATCAACCTGGTCGGTCCAATTCATAAATCTAATAATACAAAAACTTAGAAAATTAAGGGTTGGATTAAGCAAATAACTTGTTTTAAAGTTCCAATAAAGAAATTGAAGTTCCAACAGTCGAATAATCCAAAAAGAATCAAATTATAGAAACAAGAAAGGTAGGTTGAAAACCATGACCTAAAAATACTTTCAAAAATGGAAAATCAAGCCCTAAAAATTTGAAACAAAACAGACCACAAGACATATCAGTTCAATGTGTCAGTTTAATTGGCAAATGCTCCTTTCGACCAACTCGTTTGGAGACTACGATGTTCCATCATCCATGCCACATGATATTTTCTAAAAAAGGAAAAATTATACCTAAGGTGGTTAAACTATTAGTTTAGTCGTTTAATTTTAAAAAGTTATAAAATAGTCATAGAGATATTCAAAAGTTTTTATTTAAATTATTAAATTATTAAAATTATTATTGTATGAGCTTCTCTATTTTTTCATAAAATAACTTTTAGCATCGTGAATTTGTAAATCGAAATCTTAACAGTTTTGTTATTCAATCTCAATTGAAGTATTTAGTGGGATGAGGAGATCATAAAAAAAAATTTTAAAATTTTAATTTATGCTGGACATGGACTTCTATTCTATTTCGTAGAAGTCGACTAACAAATTCACCCCTCTAACTTGGTAGTTTATCCTAAAAATTTCCCATTTATTAACCATCCCCAATGTCTGCAACTGTTTGTAATCTTGAAGAAGACAGAAAGATTAGCTAAACTAAAATGGAGGGAATGATTCAGGACCCATCGCAGCCGGCGTCGCAGCCACAGCAGCAGAATCAGGCAGTGGTAGGGGCGGAGAGGCTGAACCAGGCGCTTCAACAACAGCTCAATTTGGAATCTGTAAAGACCAGAGCCATTTCCCTTTTCAAGGCCATAACTCGCATCCTCGAAGACTTCGACGCCTATTCTCGCACAAATACCACCCCCAAATGGTCCTCTCTCTTCTCTTTCTTTCTTTTATAACCTTGAATCTTCAGATTTTCATATTATATATTTAGGGTTTTTCTTTTTTGTTTGTTCGTAAAACAGGCAGGATATTTTGGGTCAATACTCAATGGTGAATCTCGAACTTTTCAACATTGTGGATGAAATAAAAAAGGTTTCAAAGGCTTTTGTTGTTCATCCCAAAAATGTTAATGCTGACAATGCTCCCAGTACGCATTTTTTTTTTCTCTTTACGCATCAAGTTTATTAGCTGTTTTATTTCCCCTTAAAATGCTGATTGAGATAATTTGGATTGGCAATAATACTTATCTTTATTCATTGTAATTACTGAGTAATTAAATCCAGTTCATTGGCTGTGTAGTATTACCGGTTATGTTATCCTCGAAGCTACTGCCAGAGATGGAAGTGGAGGATAATTTGAAGCGAGAGCAGTTGCTTCTAGGAATGCAAAATCTGCCGATACCTTCACAAATTGATAAGCTAAAGGTGAGCTAGTGTCACACAATCATTGTTTTTCTGGTCGAATCTGGTTATTTTCAGGTGTGTGATTTTTATTGTTTTACAGGCTAGAATTGATATGATTGCGGCTGCATGTGAAAGTGCTGAGAAAGTATTAGCTGATACCCGCAAAGCATATTGTTTTGGCTCTCGTCAAGGGCCAGCCATTCTTCCTACTCTAGACAAGGGGCAGGCTGCTAAAATTCAAGAACAAGAGAACTTACTCCGTACTGCTGTTAATTTTGGCGAAGGTGATAGTCTTTAGCAGTTGGTGTAGCAACTATATTTAGACCATGAGATGTAACGAGATATCTTTCTAGATTTTGTAACTGCAGGCTACTAATAGTTTTCAACTGATAGTTCGGTGGGCAATATGCAATGGTTGTTGTTTTATTTTTTTCCCCTCATTGAAAATAGGTTTAAATTTAGAAAATCTATTATAGTTTTCCTTGTATTGTTTTATAAGAATGCCCTTTGGTCATAGATCATCTAAATCAGTCAATTGATACAGTAGTTGAAGTAATTGAATTTTAATGGAATGGTAGATGAAAGTTTTCTGTATTGATTTCTATGGTTAATTGAAGTTTAATGGACCTGTAGATGAATCTCTTTAGAATTAGCATCTAAGATTTGGTTTGACTATTTATGTTCTAGAGAAAGGCCTAGTACTTTGAACTTAGCATGCTTATCATCCAATTATTGATTGGTCTTTGTATGCAGGTCTGCGTCTACCTGCAGATCAGAAGCTGATTACACCTTCGCTTCCACTTCATCTGGTGGACATTATGCCTGCAACTGATGGAGTGCAATCTTTTGCTGATCCATCTGGTAATTTTCGTACAACTATTATAGTTTTTTATTCTATTTCAATACTAGAAAGTTTCTTGTGCGGTTTAGTAGCATACTTCAAATTCGCTTACAGGCATGTACATGAAGAACACTCCTCTTATGTCAAACAACATTGGCAGTCAGGGGTCTTTGTTACAGGTTAGTCATTGACTTCCCCTTAATCAGTCTTTTCCTAAACCTACATGCAAATAAACCTGAATGTTTTCTTCAAATAAGGTGAAAGGCTATTTGTGCTCCTCTTTGTGATTATTTGAAAGTTTTCAAGAGAGCTTTTAATAAAACTGTTCTTTTATTATTAACTAAAGAACTGAACTTAAAAAAGAGAAAAGAGTCCTAATCCTAATTGAGAAAATAATTCCCTTATTTTAATAAACTACTAAAACATAAGGGAAAATAGTTCCCTAATTGGCCACTAAAAAATTTCCCACCATTGTCACTCCGAAATATTTTTATTTTCACACCAAATTGTGTTTTCATCATAGCATAAAAAGATTGAAACGCATTTTTAACTTTAGACTTATCTTTTAATAAAAACACCCAACAAATACGAGTATGATCATCAATAAATGTGACAAACCAACCTTTTTCTGAAAAAGTCGAGACTCTTGAAGGTTCCCAAACATCACTATGAATTAACGAAAAAGGTTTGGAGGCTTTATATTTTTGAGGTGGAAAGAATGACCGATAATGTTTAGCCAATTCACAAAATTCACAATGATATGAAGGACTTTTATTTTTAAATAGATTAGGTAACAAATATCTTAAATAGTAAAAATTAGGATGTCCAAGCCTATAATGCCAAATCATAACCTTATCAGAAACAGAATTTAAACATAAAGTAGTTGTTTGTTCACTTAGATGGTCGTCTTCAAGAAAATAAATTCCACCAAATTCTTTAGCATTGCCAATCATCCTCCCCGAGACCATGTCCTGAAATTTACAAATAAAGGAGTCAAATATAACATGACAATTCGAGGACTGGGATAATTTACTGACCTATATGAGATTACAAGCTAGATTTGACACATGTAAAACATCATGCAAAACCAAGGAGGACAAAATTTTAACAGTGCTTTTCCCAGCTATTGCCGAGAAGGACCCATCTGCTACTTTGATCTTTTTGTTTCCTGCGCAAGGTGTGTAAGTTGAAAAAAGAAAAGGACTAGTAGTTATGTGATCACTAGCTCCAGAATCAACGATCCACGTGTTTGTTTTATAAGTCTTGACATTGAAAAAAAAAATCAGTACCTAATTGGGCAAAAGAGGAAGAAGGATTATTGGATGAGTTAGGAATAGAAGTGCTCATCCGAAACTATGGTGATTGAAAAAACTTGTGTAAATGTTTTAATTGTTCCTTAGTGAATGGAGACCCTTCCAGAGAACTTTGGCCCTCATAAATTCCATTAGTTGTTTGGAAAGCTCTGCTATCCCCTAATTGTGAACCACGACCATTGCCACTCTTTTTTCTTCCATTTGTCGGTTTCCCATGTAGTTTTCAACGCGTTTTTCGAGTGTGCCAATATCTTTTGCAGTGATCGCACTAAGGTTTTTTTCTTTTTTCACATCATTATTATTTTTAACAGTTACAAGAGCAAAATTATCCTCATTAGCTTCAAACTTTGGCCTTAACATTACTTTTCTCCTTGTCTCCTCTCTTCTATCCTCAGAAAAAATCTCACGAAGTCTTGGAAGCGGTTTTTTCCCTAAGATTCGAGATCTTACTTCATGGAATTAATAAGCCATGCAATTATCATAGAATTTTTTGACCTCCACTTGCTCATCTTTGGATCGCCCACCTATGGTTGCTTGACTTCTCCATTTAAATGACCTAGTTTGCCGCGCCCATCAATTGTTAATTTTATGGACTACGACAATTCCAGATAATTCTTGCCATTTAGCTTGTGAGATGTCAGCTGAAAAGAAATGTGAGACGCCTTTGTCCCTTGAGTCATTGTACTCTCGGTAGTTGTTTCAATGGTAGGACTTTCTTCCTCTGTTTGATCACTGGATCTCTTATCTCCAGTGAAGGCTGTTTTAACCATGATGTTACTAGAGATTTAACCTAACTTAGATGCCATGAAAGTTTTTAAGAGAGTTTTTAATAAAACTGTTCTTTTATTATTAACTAAAGAACTGAAGTTAAATAGAGAAAAGAGTCCTAATCCTAATTGGGAAAATAATTCCCTTATTTTAATAAATTACTAAAACATTAGGGAAAATAGTTCCTTTATTCTAATAAACTACTAAAAGATAAAATAAAATATTTGTAGAATATTAATAAAACTTATCTACCTAAATAAGATTTATCTACCTAAATAAATTTAAAATATATACATATTTCAACATTATTTTCATCTAAATGAATATCTGATTCTGAAAGAGCAACATTCATATCAAAGTCTGAATGAGCTCAACTTTGGACTCTCTTAGAGCACACTATATACTCTTTGTTACTTAGGTGATTGTGACCTCCATATGTTCTCATCATTCTCTTTAAATGGTGCTAGGCTAGGAGTAGGATAACGTAATTATGAGTAAAATTCAACCATTATAGCCACAATATTGTGATCATTGGCCTAGTGCAAAGGCCAGATCAGGATCCTGTTCTTGATAAATTCTTCGTCCTCTCCATTTTTAAGTCATTCATGGGCGACACATTCTATTTTAATCATTTTATTTGGATTATACTTATCAGTTGCTTATGATCCTATGAAAACCATTCTGTATCATTTCTGGTTATGTGTCTTATTTTCTGAAGATCAAAGTTTATATGCAATAGCTTTACTCTTCTAGTCTTCTTATGCCAGGCTACTGGAGCACAACTTATTGGTAGATCGGCTGCATCTCCTTCTGCTGCTACTAGTGCTACCTCCTATGATAACACCACAACTTCTCCACTCCCATATGCCAACTCACCAAGGTCTGCAACGACTATGATGAACACACCATCTCCTCAGCAACAAACGCAGCAACTGCAGCAGCAGCAACAACACCAGCAGCAGCAGCAAAGGCAAAAAATGATGCAATTGCCTCAGCATCAACAGCAACTCCTTGCTCAGCAACAGTTTAGGCAGTCTACGATGCAAGGACTGGGACAGGTATAAATTTTGCTTATTTTTTGTGCTTTTAAAGTTTCTGTGAGGCCATAAGAGTAACTCATGACATATCGACATCTATATGTACATATGCATGTAAGTGCATGCTTTGATTTTACATAGTAACTATGACTCTTGGTTGGATTGAAGGTTTTTCAAAACTATCATGAGGTAAAGGACAGTTAATTTTGCTGAATCTTATGATTCCTAAGCAAAATTGAATAAGTTTTTTATGTTTGTTTTGTTGAATCATAGAATAGCTTCGTATGTTTCTCAGCCATTCAGTTGTGTTATAACTATGAACAATCATTTCTTTGGTACAGAATCAGCTGCCGCTTCATGATCTGCAGGGTCAGACTCAGCAAAAGTTTCAGTCGGTAACTTTCTTATGACTTCTTTTCCTTTACTTCTTGTTTTATCTGAAATTTCTTATGAATTACAAATGCATGCTTCATATATATCAGTGCCTGAAAAACTGCATGCCAGTTATGGGTCTAAGTTGTGCTTTTGAATATCATTATTGCCATAACCTAGTAAATTTAAGTATTTAGAGTTCAGGAAATGGGTTTGTTCTGTGAGTCTTTGGAGCTGCTTGCCTGCACTTGGGTAGCTTAAAATAAACCAGAAGTTTTAGTACGACTGTTTTGGGGTTTGATTTCAGGTTGAGTTTTATACAGCAGATCTGAGAACAAAATTTTAAAAAGTGCTTCTTGCAAAGACTGCAAAGTTAAAATGATAGTGGGTGGATGTTTGTTAAATTTTACAGTTCTCATTCAAACTTGTATACATGTTAAGTGATTGTTAGCTATTAATCACTTCCACTGCACATAGAAAATTTTACAAGATTTGCAACTGCCTCCTGAAATAACTACAATAGTGAATTACTATGAAGGTATTCTGTGAATCAGCTACACTTGAAAGATGAATACTTTCGAATGAAAGCTGCTGAGCAAAATATATGGAAGTAAAAGCACCAGTGACGTTTTTATTGTGAAACAAAATATGAAGATCTTGGTTTTCCTTCCTTTTGTTTACTGAATTTATAGGAACCATTGAACTTTTTTTAGGCTTGTAGTCCTTTTCAATTTATTTTCTCTGTTTGAAGCGGAGAGGGTAGGAGTTGCTTGGGGTGGTGGTGTGTTGATGCAGGTATGTGAAGTGAGCCTTCAAATGAGTGGTTTTATCTCTTCCTTCTTTTGGATCTAACTTGGGACAATTTATTCTTGAGGAGGCATGTTTTACCCTTCTAAAATACACCTTTTCTTCATACTATTGGTTTAACTGAAACCAAAATCTCTTTCCACCAGTTACATGGTCAGATGCAGTTTTCTCAACCCTTGGGCCATCAGCAATTTCAGGGTAGGCAGCTTCCTCCAGGACATGTGCAGCATGGCATAGGTCAAAGCCAACTCAATCAAGGAAATCAGTTGAGTCGTCATTTAGGCCAATTCTCCAGTGCAGCAAATACTGCATTGTTCAATGCTGCTCAGGGGACACCAAGTACTCAGATGGTTAGCTATATCTCTTCAATCTGTTTTATGATATGTGTTCTTGCGTTTGTTCCTTCAAAACATTATCTATGATGTTTTTTTTTTTTCTCCTTAAAATAAAACTTATCATTGGATAAGGTCATTCACTGAATTAGATTTTTGTATTCTAATGAAAGATATACCAGATTGATGGTACCTTTACTTATGCTTCTCAACTTAGGAAATGTGTCCACCTTCTAACATTAGGGAGTTTAAGCAGAAACTCAAATAACTCTGTTAGTTTGTTCATTATAGGTGCTTTTAGTTATTAACACTAAATTGTCTATTTAATTATGTTTTTATTCATCCTGGAATTATTGATGTTCTTTAAGAGAGTGCTTCCTCCATAGTTATTGAACTTATAGTTTCTAGGATTGGAAAAGCCTTTTGCAGTATTGATTCAAGATAGGCTCTTGGTTATGAGGGAGGGAACAAATATGACTTGCCTCAGACAAAAGAAAAGGGCTTCCTTTATTTGGATTTTTTTTTTTGCTCATTGGTAAAAGATGATGGAAGGAAATGAGTGGCACGGTTGGTTGGTTAATGTTCATTTGGTTTTCATAAGGTTTTCAAATTTTGATACCAGCTATTTTGATTTTCCTGTTGTAGAGCTTAATGCTGGAGTATATCATGATATAATATTCCTTTGTACAACTTAATGCTTTGAGACGATGTGGTGAAGAAGTGATCAAATAGGAAAATATATGCTATACAATGAGGAAATGCGCATCATTCGCTGTTTTGGTGGATTTATCCGCATGGACATACACATGGTATCAATGTGTCAAATTTGATAAAGATTTTAGTTTTGACTGATAAAGGATGTAAGAATGTAACATGGTTGTGCATATGACAGATTTAGGTCAGAAGGATGAAATGAAACATTTCTTACAGATTATGAAATGTGGATGAAATTTCTGTTTCACAGCTTTGCATGTCAAATTCAGCAGTTCTTATCCATATATTACAAGCGCTTCTATTACACATATGTTGATTTGCCTCCTTTATATTGAAGTTATATCTTTCATGGTTTAAATTTGTATTTTAAATGTTTTGATTTAGATTCCAAACATGTCCGCAACTATGTCATCTCAGTCACTACTACCAAGGATGCAGGTTAGTTGCTAATGCTTTTGCTGAGTTTCTTTTTCTTAGTCAGACTTCCCTTGATATAAATCATGCATATTGTGAAATTTATCTTGTCTGTATTATAAATGTCATTTAAAAAGAAAAAAAGACTTTCTAAGCTTCCATGTTCTTCATGAATCGTGGAGCTGTCTTTATTTCTAAGGTTCACTTTGTGTAAATATCAAAAGCTTGTAAAATTTCAGTTTTCATGTGGTTGTGAGTGGGTGATGTATACAATTTTTTGTTTGTGTGATTTTCTTCTCTAAAATTCTTACAGGAACATGATTCCTTGGTCTTAGAGATTTATACCAGTCCATAGGGATGGTTACTATTTCCTTAATTATCTAGGCATATCTGGTGCAGATTTAAAAACCTTTGAACTTTTTCACTTGTGATGAACTGAATCATTGGTTTTACCCATAGATTTGTTTCAATCAAAACTAGTTGTGTCATAGAGTTTCAGCTAGATTGAGACTAAAAAGAGCTGGTAGCTAAGCCTTTGATGTCTTTGCCTCTCCTTTGTATAGGATTGGCAAGTAATATCTGTTTTCTAATTTTATCTTTTTGGCTGGTTTTCTAAACACTTTGGCTCTTGGCATCTGTTAATTCTTATCTAAGAAACTAGAGAGGTTAGTTAAATAAGCATAAAAACAAGAGCAAGGTGGTCTGGGGGAGCATGGTTTGGCCATAGATGCAGGATTAGGATAGTGCTGTTTGTCAAATCCTGTTTCCTGGCTCTCAGTTCTGTTCCCTTTCATCCTGCTAGAAATTGTCACTTCTTGTTCACACAATTTTGCTGCAGATCAGGCAGCTGTTTGGCACATATTAACCATTGTCCCTAAAGCTGTATATGTAATTGGTGTTTGTATCTACTGCATTTGTATACTTGTCTTTATTGATATACTACATTCAGTTTTCTTTTTTTCCCTTTGTCATAACTTCTTAATTGTAACCTAACTCATTCAGTTCAATTCTTTCTGCAGTTTGGACTACCTGGTAGCAATCCTCAGCGGACTCATGCATCCCAAATCTTAAGTGACCAAAGTATGAATAATGGTCTTGACATTCTTTCATGCATGCATAAACATATACATATACATATACATAAACATATACATATACATATACATGTATTGATTTCTATATCTAGTGGTGCTCAGTTGCTTCTTCCCTCTTTTGACTTCCAATTTCTGCCTCAACACAACAAAACCAAAATTTGGAGAAACTGAAAGCTCATTGTGCATGCAACTGTATAGCCTTTAGAGCTTTGAGTTTGATGTGAGTTCAGACTTAAAAAATTTTCATTTCGGTTTTTTTCATTTCGGGCTTTTTTGTATGCAGTGTTTAATATGGGATCCAATCCAGGAGGCCTTATGGCCATGCAGCCACAGCCACAGCAGCAGCAACAGCAGTCACAGCAGCAGCATGGTTCACAAGCTGCATTCGGTAATATGGGCACTGCCCAGAATTTACAATCTAATATGGCAGCTCTTCAAAATAACCCCAATTTTGCACAGCAAAGACAGCAGAACCAGCAGTGATATATCAGCTACAAGTATCGATAGTTTTGTTTTGTGGATGTCATGCTAAGGCTTTGTTTATGGTTGGCTTGCTTATAATCTTCCATTTCATCATTGAAAAGTACGAGTACTAATGTGCAAAATTATCCGAATATGGAAAATATTAATTATTATATATTATTTTGCATGAAATGGA
The DNA here is from genome assembly GCA_025698465.1 of Gossypium longicalyx. Taxonomy (NCBI): domain Eukaryota; kingdom Viridiplantae; phylum Streptophyta; class Magnoliopsida; order Malvales; family Malvaceae; genus Gossypium; species Gossypium longicalyx. The sequence continues at coordinate 863,736 of CM046995.1, read as the reverse complement.
TTAAAATGTGATTCGGTGTGATGAAAATCACATTTGGGACTATATTGAAACATTGAATAGTATAAAGATTAAATTGTAATTTTTTTTTCATTTTTAGGGGGGGAAAGAGACAACGTGCCATTTTTATAACCCATGGGATTATAATAAGGTTTTATCACTCATGGGATTATAATAAAGATTTATGATGAATTATGAACTCAAATTGGCATAAGTATCAAATTTGAAAAAAAATGTGAAAAAATAGGTCTAAAATGGTAATTTGGTTAAATTTTTTTTGAGATTTTTATGATGAAAGTAATATTTAAAGTTGATATTTAATATGTGAAATTATTTTGGATCGTTAGAATAGGTCACAATTTGATAAAATTAAACAAAAAAATGGGCTAGGGCTTTAAACCCATTTGTGGATATTTTAAAAGTGGGATGAACACCATTAGCCACTTGTTTTTTTCTTCTTCTCCAGCCAGCCATATGATCCCATGGCTACCCTTTTTCCTCTCCATTTCCTTATTATTTCACCTTCTTTCAAAAATTTTACCTTTCACTTTCAAATTTTGTTAAAATCTCTTAACAAACAATCTCTTCAACTCATTTCTACCATTAATCTCATCATTCTCAACTTAAGGTTTATGAAGCTTAAAGAGAGAACTTGAAGCTAGAGTGAGAAAGCTACAATAAGATAAAAAAATTGGCTTCCTACACCTCTTTTAGCTTGATATTTGTTAAGAAATATTAAGAGAAAACTTTAAAGGAATTTATATTAATTTTTAATGTATTTTTGTTTTATGGAAATGAGCAAATGTTTTATGAAGTTCCAAGCTTGATCAAAGATGAATTGGAGATCATGGAAGTCTGATTAAGCAATGTAGAGTATATATTAAAGTAAGTATCATGGATACTCATAATTGTCTTAAGTTAGGAGGCTTAGCGATTATGAAATTGATGCTATAAATAAGTGTTTAATTGTGCTAATATTAGTGTGAAATTTTATGGCAAAATGTGAGGCTTTGTATCCAATTGTGTGAAAATGTTACCAAGGTTTCCATGGAAGAAATTATAACTTAATAGGATATGTACGCATATGAATGAATTGTGTAATTATTATGGTAAAAAATGTCAAAGTGGAAAATTTTTCTTAATGTCAACAAGAGTCTATACAAGTTTAAAACATTAAAATTATCATAATATGATAAGAACACTAACCACTAAAAATTTGTATCGAAATATATATGGAATGACACTTTAGTGCCTATATGTAGAGTTAGGCAAATGATTGTCGGTATACGATATGAATTGAAACAAAATACTTCAAAAGACTAGAAATCATGTTTATAATTATAATGAATATTGACATAAAATGTGAAATGAAATTGTTACTAAATTTTGTTATAGTGGCGTGAGTTATGGAGATCTATACTGAAATTGATAATTACTGAAAATGGAAAATTTTGATAGTAGCTTAGTGAGTTAGCTATGGTATGATTGACATGCCAATAGGGGAGTTTCAACTATGGTTTAGCTTTTGGGCATACCACTTCGGTGTGTTTTGTTACTATATTGTTCTGGTCTTTGGACATTAACGCTATGAGATGTAATTGTTATTGTGGTATGTTAGTTGATTAGTCACATGTATTTGACCTTTGTCTCTAAGCTTACTGAGGGCATAAAGAGTTAAAATTTGATTAATAAGTTTGGCCATGAAAATAATTACTAAGTATTAAAAAGATATATCAACTATAAAGAACTTACTACAAATAACCCACTAAGACCATGACATAATAACATATCCTAATAAACATAGTTTAAATAAAAGCCTCAAATGTTATTAAGGTGAGAACTGGATTATGAAAGTCATTAAGGAAGAAATTGAGAATGGAATGGAGAAAGACATAGAACAATTGTCTATAATTGGAACCTTGAAATACATGAAAATGGCATTGGTCAAAGACTTAAGGATTGTTAACTAAGTTCTAAAATGAAACGAACCTCCCATAAGAAACTTGAATATGAATTTCATAACTATACTGGCTAATAAACCCTTAAGTTGTAGGTGGAGCCCTTAACTTAGTAAATTTGAATGAATCGGTTAAACAATCAAACATAGCTTAAAACAAACTTAATCAGATGTTTCATTTAAAGGGCTCATTGTTAATTAAGACTTAGGATCAGTTTTATTATCCTTATTATTTACTGAGATTTATAGCTCACACATTAGTTATTTAAATCGTATAGGTATGGACTTACCGAGAAGTCGCTATGACAGCTAGAGAGCATCACATCACTTGATGATCCTTTAAGGTTGTTGTTCAAATGAGATTAAATATTGGTTTATAATTTTTTTTTCATATTGAAATGATATGGTAATGTTTGGGCATGATTTTAGAGTGATTTTGACTCAATTTTCAGTTTAGGGGTCCTGGGTCCGATACTCTAGTCATAGGTACTGCACTGAACAAGTTAGTAGCTAAAATGCTATAGTACATGGCCAATGTATTGATACCTATGGTTTTGGTACTAATACCTAGCCCTTTGTACAAGGCCACTGCACTCTTTTTGGTTATTTGAGCTCCCTAAAGCTCGTACGTGACCCTAATCACCTTCCACCACCCGAAAATTATTTCTACATGATTTTAAATTGATTTTAAAGCCTTAAAAATGTTTGAATATGATTTATAAGTTTTTAACTAAATGTTCTAACGTTTGATCACTGGTGAAAGCCCTTGATTCGCTCAACTGAACAATCTTGTTTTAATCCAAAAGAGTCATAAATACTTATTTTATTATTCAAACAAATCCATATATGTTTTCAAATGTTCATAAATAATAAGATTAAGTTTTAATATCTCCAAAAATAAATGTTTTTCTAAAATAAAGATTCCATACAAACCAAGCAAGTACTCTAGTGGCACCTTTTGTAATGACCCGGTTTCTATTGGTGTCGAAAAATATAGTTTCGGGACCCTATTTTCATAAATTGAGTTCGCTAATATTAAATAAAAATATTTACGGAGTTATTATTTATATGAATTGAATTTTGGATAGTCAATTTAGTCGAAATTGTGATTAATTAGGGCTTAAGGACTAAACTGTAAAGTCCAACCACTATAGATTTTTAATTAGGAAATGTCTTGGGGACTTAAATTACAATTAATCAAAGGCCTAAAATAACAATTTGGCTATGCATAATCATGAGTTAGTTGACGGTAAAGTTATATAGTCATAAACATGATTAAAATAAACTTTGTTTAATTAAACTAAGATTACTTAACTTAATTAACCTATGAATCCTACAATAAAAGACCAACTTTGGTGGATGGAAAGAGAATTCCACCTTCAACTGAACGTGAGGAATAAAAAGGAGCTCTACACCATTATTAAAGGGTTTCAAGCTTTTATCCTTAAATTCAAGTAAGTCCCTAGCCATTTTTCTTTAATTTTGATAGATTCGAGGTCATGGGAGCTTGACTTAGCTAGCTCATGTATTGATTTTTAAAACTGTTAAAGTTTTAGAAAGTTTGTATTGTTGAGTTCTTGAAGTTTTCGGTGTTAAATTGATAGATTTTAAGCTTAGAAGTGAAAAATGACTAAATTGTAAAGCCTAATTGATAGTTTCACACATTAGGAATGAAATTGAATGAAATGTAAAATTAATTGTGGAAATAAGAAATATGAGGTCCCAAATGAATAATAGTGGAATCAAATTTTAATTTGGAGTTTTAAATTGAAAGTTATACTAGTCGAGATTTTAGGGACTAAATTGAATAAATTATAAAATATGTGTGACTTTGTAATTAATTGAGATTTGAGATGGAATTTAATATTATGTAATTAATTTGAAACATCATAATTGTTGTATATTTACTATGCTTTGTATGGTATAATATCATGGTAAGTTGAAATTAATTAATTAATTTTGAAATGTTATATTCGAGATTGATAATCGTAGAGAGGACTAAATTGAAAAGAATGGAAAATAGTGTAACTCGATTGTATGAAATTAACATTGAATTAGGTTGAAATGTGTTATGTTATATGATGAATTGATGAATGGATTGATTAATTGAAAATTATGAAATGTGAATTGACTTATATGATAAACTGAGTAATTGGTTACCTTATTAACTGTTTGGGTAGAGTCGGATATAGTTGGCATTCTTGGAAAATCGGGTTTGGAAAATGTAATGGAAAATAAATTTGAGAAAAAAAATCAGAGTTTTAATTTTTTTTTTCCAAAAATAAGATATAACATCCCAAAGTAAGGCCTAAAAGTTTATGCCTGGCGAGTTGGTATTCGCCAATGCGCCTGGCGAGCTAAGATCGCTAGTGGGCTTGGCGGGTTGCAATCATTGACATGGGCTTAGTGAACTAAGGTCACTAGTGAGCCTGGCGAGCTGTGATCGCTGTTTTGGTTTGAAAGTTAGAAATAGAAGTAGCTAAAGGGGAATTATACCAAAATTAGGAAGTCAACTTATCTTCCTCTTCACAATACCATTCATGCACGTAACTCTTTCCTACTTCTACTACGACTAGGGTATCCTAAGAACATCAAAACACCTAGTGCCTATAAATTAAGCTATTTTAATTGAAATTTCATATTATAGTTTACTTCTCTCTCTTGTTGACAAGTTTCCACGAAAATAAGAACTTAAAACTTAGATCTTAGGGTTTAAGGTAAGACTTTGTTTCTCTATTGTGTTGACGTTTAGAAATAATTAAGAAAAGTTTGCAACAAAGGAAACTAGGTTCTCTAAAAGACTAGCATGTGCGAACCTAGGATCGCTTGTGGTTATATATGAGTTTTAATGTGCTTTGTTTGTTAGTGACTTGTGTATGTTTGTGAAATTGAAAACCTAATAGAACCATCTACAAGTAAAGATAAGAGAAAATAGAAGCTTGTTTAAAATTTTCCAGCAAATTAGTGAGTGTTTAAGGATTTCCACATGTATGTACGAACTATAGTGTTAATAAGGAGATTAGGGTCTTATCCTAATTTCTAATAGTAAGGTTTCTCTATATTCCTGTTTTATGATTGTGATTATATATGTGTTTTTATGAGCAAAGATATGTGAGCTCTATATTATGAACTAATTATGACTAGTGTTTTGTGAGCTCCTCATGACCCATGAGCTCTATGTTTAAAGTAAATGTTTTGACACTATAAATATTCTAAAACTGTTGTCTATAATGACATGCCATAAGATTGTGAGTACTCACCTTTGTGTTTTGTGTTTTGGGCAAGAGGCCTTGGGATAGGTTTGGAGAGATAAGGGAATGTCGAGCTATGTAACACCCTAGAATTTAGGGTTAAAAGTTTTGGGGTATGTGTTTAGGGTCAGTGCATAGGTTGAGTAATTGTGTCTGTTTCCGCGTTCTGATGTTAGAATGAGCCTGCTAGTTTAGTGGTTGGATGTGTGTTAGTTTACTTCTGGGTTCTGGGTTCGAATCCTCATGTGTGTTTTGTGGAATTATTTTTGTATCTTAAATTTTTTATTCTTTGCTTCTTCCGTTTTATCGTTACTTGTCATCTGTCAAGGAAGTCTTGTCCTCGCGTGTTTGTTTAATCAGAAGAGAAGAAGGTAGGTTTTGTTTTTTGGGGTTTGTTGATAGAATCTCTTTCATTTTCTATTTGTTATTGAATTGAAGTTTTCATTATTTGGTTTGTTAAACTGAGGTTTCTAAACAGTTTGGTGGAGTGAATCGAACGGTTCTTGATGTTGGGAATCGTGATTTAAGGTGTGTGTTTGGAAACTCTTCAATTCGACATATTTTTATGTTTTTGAAATTGAACAATCGAAGTGTCAATTGTTGTGGCTTTGTTTCACAATTTTTCATTTTGTGTCAGATTTTGACTCTTGTTTCTGTGCGTCTCGACCCTTGATTAGGCCTTAGTAAGAGTGGTTGGCACTTTATTTTTGACCCGGACTTGTGCATTGTTTTTAAGCATAACACTAATTTAATGATTTGTTGAAGTGTTAGGTGATGTTACCTAGTAATTTAGTACAGTCATAACTGATTCTGAATCTGACTGATTCAATATGTGCACCTCTATTTTTGTTTGACTGTTTGTAAGTTGTGTTCATTGTACATATGTATGAAAATCTGGGTTTTGGTTGTGAAGAGAAGGAAGTCTGATCCGGTAGTTTAACTGCATTACTTAATAGCGGTGATACCGCAACATATACTTATGGCAGCTCAGCTGCATATTGCTATCAAAACGGCTTAGTTTCACATTGTGGTCTGTAGGGTGGATGAGCCTTTCAAGGTTCTATGTGGTGTGCAGGGTGGATGGGCTTGGTATAGCTCATACGTGCTGTGCAGGGTGGTCGAAGTGGTGTTCGGATGGTTGAGGTGGGTTTTTATGTTGTTGCATTCATTTCACATTCGATCAAGCCTATCTGTATGATTGTGAGATTAATTGCATATAGTTCAATGTGTTTCTGTACTGGTGTTGTTGGGTAATAACTTTATGTTACGTTTTGCTATTAGTCTGGTTGTGGAAATAAGTAGTTCGTACATTGTCTATGTACTATTATCTGAAATTTTTGCTTTTGAAACTGTCTTTTGTCGTGTCACTCTGCTTATCGCCATTTGTTATGTTTTAGGCTCACACTAAGCTCACGTAGATTACCCCTTAGTTTTCCCCTTTTTAGGTACTCTCATGTTCTGTAGCTAGACTTGGCATTCTAGAGGTCTCAGATGGATAAGTTTCAAATTGGTTAAGTAAAGAGTTTCGTTTCAATTCTTATTTTCTTTTCAAACTATTCTGGATTGCAAGTAATTTTAAGAATTATGGTATAAGTTTATTTTTGGATTTTCGTAAACTTTATTTTGGACTGAATTTCAGAATCTGCAAATTGATATTCCCGAATGTTTTTGGACATAACTTAAATTTTTTGTATTAAAATATAAATGGTTAAACGATTTAGTTTGAATTTAGCTAAATGAGTTATAAATGAGAAGTTAACAATTCGTTTTGTAAAATGGTTCCTAGATCACTTCAGTGATCAATGTAACCTCCGAGATTCGATCAAACTACTATGCTGGGTTTTGAGGTGTTACATGCTAAGCTCTATTCAATGGGATATGATGTGTTTGGAGAGTGCTTAGCTTTATGCTACACTTATTGGACATCTTAAGGCTCTTTAAGTTAAAGTGAGGAGTTATAAGGAGATTCGCTTATCCAAAAGAAAAGAACATGTGAATATGATTGTGTTTTCTGGAATATTATGTTTTACAGTTTTTGAAAAGAACATGGCAAATCCTGTTCAAAGAATAGCAACTTTGCTAAAAATTTTGTTTAACTTATGTTTTGTACATGCTCTATGGTTTTTCTTTCCTATATATTCACTAAGTTCGGAAGAGCTCACACACGCGTTTCTAAACACTACAGATAGTTAGATTACACGGTGTGTAAAGACGAGATGAGTGATCCAGGCAAAGCATAAACACTGAAAAGATAGTGCAAGCGAACTTTGGACTTAATCGCAATGTGGGATTCTGCTTGGGCTTAGAGATATATTTCTATGTGTTGATTTCATTGATTGTTCTAGGACCTAGTTTTTCTTTATGTTTTTATTTGCAAATAGATAAAATTAAATATCCACACACCTAACTTTAAGTGTATGAATATAGTCAAAGTTTGATAGTTATTTTCTTAGTTTACAAGTTCATGCCTAAGTTTTTAAATTTTTGATAGAGTGTTCACCATAAGAAAAAACATGAAACAATTGAAACTAGTTAACTTATATAGAGTTTGCCAAATTTGCTACAAAGTGCCAGGGTTGTCGAACAGTGCAAATTGCGAACCCCAATAATTGGCGAACTGCAACCTATGAACCATTAATAAATTTTATTATGCAAAAATAGGAGAAACCTTGCGAACCGTGTTCGCATATCTAAAAACATAGGGGACGTTTGTGAAGACCTTTCCTGTTTAAGGAACTTACCCCAAGAAAGACTTAGAATGTGTAACAACCTGATTTCAGTGAAATCAAAATAGTGGTTTTGGGACCACAAATTCGATGAGTAAATTATTATTTTATTATTTTAATGTCTATGAGATGTTAGTAAGGTTGTATAAAAATTTTGTTATGAAATTTTGACGTTTGCATGCTTAATTACGTAAAAAGGACTAAATCATAAAAAGTGTAAAAATAGAGTTCTATTAGTTAAAGGTGTCAAATAGCTATGACATTTTAATCTAAGGGACTTTAATGGTAAATAAACCAATTGAGTTGATAGCGGATATTTATGGACTTGGTTTTATTAAAATTATTAATGTTTTTAAAGGGCAAAATGGTAAAAGGGTAATTAGAACATAAAACAAAAATAAAGAAAAGATGATATCATCTTCTTTATTGAGTTTTCAATTGAAAATTTCCATGGAAGAGAGCTAGGGTTCGACCAAGTTGAATTTCAATTGCATGGTATGTATTTCAATTCTGTTTTTAATGATTTTTATATTTTTGAGATCGTTGTGGCTTAATCTAGCTAGCCCGAGGATCAATTTGCAAAACTGTTAAGAATTTAGAGTTTTTACATGAATGTTCTTGCATGGTTCTTGATGTTTGATGATAGATTATGACCCCTTGTTGTTAAATAAACAAGTTTTGTAAAGTGATTTTTTGATGAAAATGACATTTAGGGACTTATATGCAAAAGTAATAAAAGTTTAAGTTAAATTCATGAAATAGTGGTTTGTATGAGTTGATATAGGTCCCTAATAAATTCGGCTAGCATGAAATGAGGATAAAAATGCTTAGATTTTAAATTATGAGCTTAAGGACTAAATTGTGAAAAGTTAAAATGTTAGGGGCAAAAATATAATTATGCATAAATGTGAATTATGTATTGAATTGAATGTTGAGATTGATTAAAATATTAATTGAATATAATTATTTATTTGGATCAAGATAAATCTCAACCGGATTTAAATCGAGGAAAGGCGAAAATCACGGATTAGCTCGATATCATTTCTACGCTCTAGTTGTTAATGTAAGTTAATATTATTTCAATATGTAAGTGAATTTCTACTTGTATATTTTTACATTATAGTTATGTAATTAAATGCTTATTGTTAATTATTCCCTGAATTGCACATACGTGCCTTTAATTGTACTTCGGTACCCCTGAATTGCACTTATGTGCCCTTAATTGTACTTCAGTACCTCTGAATTGCAAATACAGGCCCTTGATTGTACTTCGGTACCCCTGAATTGCATATACATGCCTCTGTTTATACGCGGTAACTTTGAATCGAGTAAAATATGAGTTGTATTTCAATTGTTGTTAAGTTTAATGATATACTATGTTCTTACTAAGCTTTATAAGCTTATTCGTTTTTGTGGATTGTTTTGTAGATCGTTCTTGCTGACTTTTGGATGGATCGAACCCTCGGCTCACACTATCCATCAATGTTGGTAGTTCTTGTATCCGTTATGTAACAACCTGTCTTTCAGTGGTGTCGTAAACAGTGGTTTTGGGGCCACAAATCTAACGAGTAAGTTCGTAAATATTATTTTCAAGTATTTACGAGTCAAGTATGATTTTAAAATGGTTTTTGATATGGTAATTTATGCTATTCGAATGATTAATTAAGTTCAAGTGGTAAGACCTTAAAGTCAAGTGATTTTAGAAAATAAGGTATCGGGACCTTGTTTCTATAAACTGAGCCGTAAATATTTTTATAAATGTTTATGGAGTGTTATTAAGATTTTATTAAAGTTTCGTTAAGAAATTTTAATGTTTGGATAGTTAATTAAGCAAAAAGGACTAAATCGTAATAGTTGAAAAAGTCAATCGCTATTAGTTTAAAGGTGTTAATTTATTAAAGAATTATTATTCGATGACCTTAATGGGTAAATTACTCATTCTTAAGTTGGTGGATGGTTAAAGCTTTAATTTCTTTTAATTTTACATGTGTTTTATATGTTATAATATTATTATTAAAAGATAAAATAATAAAGAAAAAGGTTAATAAAATAGGAAAACATAATTTTTTTTTCAATTGAATTTTTCATCACCGAAACACCATGGCAAGAACAACTAAGGTTCGATCATGCTTCAATTCATGCATGGTAAGCCATTTTTGACCCGTTTCTAATAATTTTTATGTTTTTGAGATCGTTGCAACTAGGTCTAGCTAGCTCGTGCCTTCGTTTTTTAAACTATTAAAGATTTTTAATGTTTTCATTGATGAATCTTTGTGATTTTAGATGTTAAATGATGAATTTGAAGTGTTGGTTGGTATTTAAAAGTATTTTGTTAAGTGATTTTTGATGAATTTGCTGATTAGGACTAAATTGTTGAAATAGTAATAGTTCAAGGAATTGATGTGAAATTGTTCCAAAAATGGGCTGAAATGGATGCTATTAACATTCGTTTGCCAGGGGTTTGCAATAAAAATGGCTAATTTGCATGTTTTAGGCTCAAAAACTAAATTGAATAAAAGTAAAATTTTGGGGGTAATTTTTTAAAAATGTCAAAAATGACTAAATTGCATAAAATAAATATTTTTACTATCTAAATTAATGAATTGAATGGAATTATTAATTTAGATCAATATCGAGTGGAAATTCGAGGAGAATGGAAAATTACCAAATAGCCCTTGTACTTTGACATTTCTGCAATTTAGTCAGGTAAGTTCGTATGAAATATAATAACTTAATGTTGATTAGATTGAATGTTTAATGTGTTGTTCTATTGTAAATGAATCAATATATATTTATATGTGTGTGTTATTATGAAATTTATCATGTAAATAAACGATGAAAATCCAACGATGTTCGACGACTATCGAGCCCCATTTGAACCTTAGGAATATATAGGATACAAATGACATGTCATTAGGGTTACTATGTTTTGGGTGCTGGTCTTGAATGTCCTACTGACGGGTGAGGTCTGGCATTTGTTACGGATTCTCATCAGCTTTTGTGAGTAGCATCGTGTAGCTTACATTCCAACCGTCAGCTTGTGTGAGCAGACCCAGGTTACCATGTTCAGGGTGCTGGTCCTGAATGTCCTACCGATGGTTGAGTTTCGACATTTGTTGTGGATACTCATCAGCTTGTAGGAGCGGCATCGTGTAGCTATATTCCAACCGTCAGCTTGTGTGAGCAGACCCATTTATGGCTCGAGTGAGCAATGATGAAAAGGAATGGTTTCGACTATATGTTTAGCAAACTTTGTGTGAGCTTTCCCGTGTATTTGATTTTATTCTAAGTGGTTCAAATGGCATGAAAAGGGAAGGAACAATAACTATTCAATTGACTTTTAGCATGAAAACTATGAAAATGAATGAAAAGGAAAGGTTAAATGAAAGTATGTCTATGTTCATGAAATTGGTGATGTCAAGTGAGGTTATTCATGTTTAATAACTTATCTTATGTTAATTCAAGTGAATTATGAATTGATACACTAACATGTGTTGTTGATGATGCTTAGGCTTGTGCCAAGCTATTGGTTGGATTATATTATGTTTACTTTTAAAGTTTGGAATGGTAAGTGTCCAGATGGAAATATGCTTATGTTCATGAAAGGGTGGTAAGGATCAAAGTATGTAATTTCTTATGAAATGGTTTATCTTAAAGTTGATTCCAAAAGAGCTATGTTAAATGCACTAGCTTGTGGCCATAGTTGATGTTATGCTTGTGTCTTGTGTGTTACGCATATGAATAGGGTGAGGAAAGGTAATGAAATGGTAAGTTCATAGTTGAAATGTAATATGATGAAAAGGGAATGATGAGTTGAATGATGTACTTATATGTGGGAAATTTACATATGTTATGGATGAATATACCTAGTTCAGGAACAAATATATTAATTAATGAATTGGTGTTGTTATTTAAGCTAAAGTAAGTAAATACAATGGAAAGTAAGTAAATGCAATGGAAAGTAAGTACATGGAAGGGTTCAAAGTCTTATAAAATCCTATTATGTTAGGAATGAAAAAATATATGTGATATTGATGAATTTACTCATTTATGAGTTGTGATTATAAAGTTTGATAAACTTTTGAAGTTCAGTATAGGTTTATAATTACCCCATAAAGTTCATTATTAAAATGAAATGTTATATTTAAAGTTTATACGAGCTTACTAAGTATTCATTACTTACGTAGTTATCTTTCTCTTACTTTACAGATTATCGGAAGCTTGATCGGTTTGGAAGCTTGTCGGTGAACTATCACACTATCCAACGATTATATTGGCAGATGATGTTCTGATCAAGGTTATAATGGCATGTATAGGTGGACTTGTAGTTTATGTTAGTTGATGAATTTGGCATGTATATGTTATTTTGGTTGATGTAATCTTGGTACTTTTGATGCCTTGTTGATGTGTGTTATTTTGACAATGTGTTAATGCATGTTTGAATTGCCATAGTGGTAGGTGATGAATTGACCTCAACATGGTCAAGTTATTGTAACACCCCTAACCCATATTCGTCGCCGGAATGGGGTTACGAGGTATTACCAAACTATTACATCATAACATGTACATATCTCACACATTTAAACATTCAAACACATACATCATTCATATACAATCATATTGTCCTTTATAAGGCTCTATGAGATCTTAAAACATGCTTGGAAAAGGTTCGTGACTAAACCGATAACATTTGAAAACTTTGAAAAACTTAAAAAAATTTCTTGAATACAGAGGTCACACACTCGTATGAATAGACCGTGTGTCTCACATGGCCATCAAACATGCCCGTGTGTCTATGCCGTGTGAAAACATGGCATACATACTGACTTGCCTCACACGGCCGAGGACACGCTCGTGTGCTATCAAAATGGAAGCTATCAAAATCTTTAACAATTTTGAAATCAGAGGTACGGGCTAGCTAGATTACGAAGCAAGGATCTCAAAAACGTAGAAATTATTAAAAATCGAGTCAAAATGGACTTACTTGCTTGATCAACAATGGTCGAATGCTTGAGAGTGTTTTAATGGCTTCTTCCTTTTAAATTTTTGGTGGATTCATTGAAGAAGAAAGATGATGGCTTTAATTTTATGTTATTTACTTATTTAATTCATAATTTACTAATTACAACTTTAACCTTTAATAAAACATATATAATCATTTAAAACATGTCTAAATATGTCCACTCATTCTAATAATTACATATTTACCATGCAAGTACTCCTTCATTTCATTTCTATAGTTATTTGGTTCATTTAACTTAGAGAACTCATATTTTACGCTTTACACGATTTAGTCCTTTTTTGCCGAATTAACCACTCAAACGGTAAAATTTCTTTACAAAATTTTCACACAAACATTCTATCATACTGTAAACCTTAGTAAAATGATAAAATAAATATTTTGACTTCGTATTGTGGTCTCAAAACCATTGTTTCGATTAACCCTAAAAAAGGGTTGTTATAACTCTCCCCCTTAGGGATTTTCATTCCCGAAAATCTTACCAGGAAACAGATTAGAGTATTTATTTTTCATAGAACTTTTAGATTTTCATATACTCTCTTCAATCCTGTGTCGATACAAAAATAAAACTTTTAGTAACACTATTCTTTTATTTTTCAGCTCTTTGATCTCTCGAGCTAAAATCTTGATCCGCTCTTCACTGTACCATGTATATATGAGTGTATCTCAATATCAGTAGGAGAATTTATATGCGAAAGATCTAATCTGCACCGTCGCAACATAAATATATGAAACACTGGCTTAATTCTCTCATAAATCTCATACGACCCTATAAATCTCAAACCCAACTTCTCTTTACAGCTAAATTGAGTAATGCTATATTCACATCAATACTTTCTCAAAGACTTAGTTCTTTAACTACACCTCAATGTTTTTACATTTCAAGTTTACATTATTTTTCTATCGATTTGAAACTGCTTTCTAACAGTTATGAATTACTTTCGTATCTCTTCAATCTATCTGATCAGAACAACTCAGTGGATCTTTTTCTCACAAAGCTCTATCCAGTACAACGGAGTTCAGTAATAGCAACTATACAATACTTCATAAAATGCCATCTTTATACTAATCTGATAACCATTATTATACAAAAATTCAACCAATAGTAAATGTCTTTCTCATTTGCTTTCAAATTTAAAACACAGTTTGAGGATGAAATGCGGTATTGGAACTCAACCTCGTACCCAAAATTTACTGTAGTTTTATACCAAATCACAATATAAACCTCGGGTCCCCAAAATAATAGAGACTGACACGTTTAGAATATGAAAATATCTGAAATGTACAACTCAACGAGTCTATCTAAAGAGAAATCTGTACGTATAGAAATAAATATGCGGATTTTTAAGCATTTGATATTAACCCAGATAAAAGCTTTCTTTTTCGATGATAAGAAAACTCCCAATACAGAATCCATCGTCATATTTTCTCATTTTTCACTCAGATATCATCACAGACTGTAACAGTCCCGAAGGTACTTGATGGTCAACGTTAACCACTGTGGGCCATATGTAATAATTGTTACATAATTTCTGGATTTCTCGATATACGAACTCTATTTCGAAACAACAAATAATCATCGATTCCAATCTGAAATTTCTGAATCATAAGTCAATTTACGTTGAACCCTTTTTTTTAACTTGCAATTCACTGATACATTTATGAACTTCACAAATTCACTGAATGCTTTTAACTCAGCTAATATCTATCCATCATCCGATAAACTCAATTGCATATTCACAACTTGTAAAGCACACATAGGTTTCCTGCTCAGAACATTTGTGACTGTAATCGTTTTCCCTAGATTATAATCAATTTCTAACTTGTAGTCTTTCAGCAATTCAAGCCATCCTCGTTGTCATAAATTCAGATCTTTCTGAGTCACTAAATACTTTTAACTCAAGTAATCATTATAGTTACCCAACAAATAATCAATGTCACTGACTATTCAACGCGAATACAATGTCAACCATTTCTAATTCACGTGCCGAATAACTCTTTTCATGCAGCTTTAACTGTATTGAAGCATAAAATATCACTATACATTCTTGTACCAAATATACCTTTAACCATTTAAAGACGCATATCTGAAAATCATAAACTTTTTACTTAAGTCAGACTGAATAAGAACTGATGATTTAATTAACAATGTTTTTAACTGTTTACCACATTATTAACAAGCATCATACCATTCAGACTTCATAATCGCAATGACTTTCTCAATTAAAATGTTCCGATAGATATAATTCTTTATCATGTCTTTTAGAATATGAATTCATCATTTAGACTATCCATCTAATTACCTGTGAACTTACAAAATTTATTTTCCAGACTCGAGGATAAACTTAAACACATATACTCAATTAACCCTTCAAGCAAATAACCCCATTAGGCTAAACAACTGAATCGATCTTGGCTGTCGAACAATAAGTTTTCAAAGAAAACCTTTCTTCTTGTTGTCAAGATAACTTAAACATACATTTTATTGCAATTTCTTCAGGATACTAATCAAAGATCTTTAAAAACGGCATAATTCAAATGTAACATAACATCCCGCTTTCAACTCATGGACATTTATCAAGATTACCTGAGAATGATAACCGATATACAAATTTGAGCTTGATCTTTCATCGTTTACACTTTTGCCGATGTCAACCCTCTTTTAATAAACTAGAAAGGATTATATAATAAAGCTATCTCAACTATTAATCATCGAAGTGTTGAACTATATTGAAGCCACCTCAATTATATAAAAATCATAATGCCATAATAAGATTAATGTCTGAGTCGTATAAATAGATAAAATCCCTAACTGTTAATAATACAATTTGAACACAAAAAAAAAAAAAATTGGTTTCCCCAGCAACCAATGCAGAAACACAACCTCTATAATTGATGACGGTACCACTGTACTCCCGTGATCAAACCCAAAATTATTATCATAACAAGTATAATCATCTTCTTCAAAAGAACATCTATTGTAGATATCTCATGCTTAATAAATTAAACAATAAAATGCTAAGGAAGCCAAGATAGCGAAATCTCAAAATGTGGAGCTATACAGAATTTCTGAAAATCACAACTCATATAGAATGGTAGAAATCTCGATAATATCCTAGAAAATTTCTAGAAGGAAAAATGTTATTCACAAGTACTGAAATCCACAGAGACAGAAGCAATATAATCTTCATATACATTCAATAGAATAATAACTAGTAGAAACAGAATACTAGCATCATACAAATTTTACCGTTGACTTTCCTATCAATACAAGGGAATTGAATACCAGAGAAAGAGCAATGCCGATCATAACTCAAACAGACCAAAAATGCTTTCGTCTATTAGTATGTTCCGCTAACGTTCTCATACGATAAGAATTTCATCTGAAAATATACAGCTACATATATATCTGAGAATAGTTGAACACATACAGTACCTAGAAGAGTTCGTCGTAAACCATTCAACTATAATCGTTGTACTCAAATATCTTTATAATTCAAACATGATTCCATTGTCTATCTCTAACAACACTGATTTCTCATTATCCAACACTAACCGAAATCAATTCAGAAGAAATTCCAGTTAATATATTCTTTAGATATCATACATGAATATGTACTTCCATCTAATTCAATTTCTTCTTTAACATTGACTTTGCATAATCTGAATGATCTTCAAAACGATCCAATATCTATTCTAATACTGTCTTTGCTTGCTGACTCATTCTCCTATCTGATTACAGTATTAATCCTTCAATTGCAGAACTCTGTAATTCTACACTCATGAGCTTATTCAGTCTAGATATTACAAAATTTCATTGTAATACCTTACTGATGAGGGGGTGAGGGTCGTAAAGCCTCAAATTTAACTCTCACATATATATACACATAACATAACATTTATCAATAACATGATATTATGAACTTTTACTCATACCTTTATGAGTTTTAACTCATCATAAACACATTTTCACTCAAACATTTGAGTACCTGTAACATCCCGATTTTGGGCCTAGTCGGAACAGTGGTTTCGGGACCACAAATTTGACGTAAGAAAATTCATTTTTATTATATTTTTATGGTATAAAATTTCCCAAAATGATTTCGTGAAAATCTCGTTCGAAAATTTTGACATTTGGGCACTCAATTTAGTCAAAAGAACTAAATTGTAAAAAGTGCAAAAGTTGAGTTCTACATGATAGAGGTGTCCAATTGTTATGAAATTTTAAATTGGAGGTCCTTATATGGTAATTAGACCATTAGTTAATTTTTTTTAACAAAAATGGGCATGAAATAGGTGAAATAAAATATTTTTAAGTTATGAGCATTTTGGTCATTTAGTAATTAAAATGAATTAAAAACAAAATTAAAAGCCAATTTTTGTCCATCTTCAACCCCATGGCCAAAAATTGCATGGAGAAGACATAGCTAGGGCTTTTCAAGCTTCCAAGCTCGATTGTAAGTCCATTCTAACCCCGTTTTTAATGATTTTTATGTTTTTGAAATCCTCGTAACAAAATCTAGCTATTTCTACCATTTATTTGAGCTAGAGTTTATATTTAAAAATTTACACATGGATTACATGCATGTATTTTGATGTTTTATGGAAGAATATGAATGTTTGGAGTGTGATAAACAACTTTTACTGAGTAATTTTTGATGAAATTGCAAAAAAAATGACTAGTTTGTAAAAAATTGTAAAATGTGTGTAAGTGTGTGATTTAGTGCAAATTGTGGACTGCTATAGTTATGAAAATAGTTCGGCTAGGCCTAAAATAAAAGGAAATTGAATAAAAACTATTTTTCGAGCCTAGGGGCAAAATCATAATTTTGTAAAACTTAGGGGAAAAATTGTAATTTTTGCCATAGGATGTTTTTGGGCTGATTTGGATAACGTGAGCATTGAATAAGTCAAATGTGTTATTATAGATCAAGAAAGACGTGGAATCGACCTTAATCGGGGAAAGGAAAAGATTGTGAACTAAATTTCAAAATTATCATATTTTGCACCGAGTTAAGTTTGCATGTAAATAATATATCATTTTTACTTATATTATAATATTTTGTTATTATATTAGATGTGGTTGTATATTGAATGATCACTTGATGTAAATTATGAAGTGAAGTTGATTATGGATGAATTGGTAAAATGTTGAAAAGTGAGGAAGTTCCCGGTTGGACCTTCGGAATAGAAAAGATACGAATGATCCGTTGTGTGAACACATGTGTAGTACTATGTGCAGGCTACTATGTGTTTAAGATGGTTTTAGGTCACGTGTGTAGTACAAAGTGCAGGCTACTACGTGTACCAGATAGTTAGGTCGTATGTGTAGTACTAAGTGCAGGCTACTATGCGTACCCGATAGCTTCGATCACATGAGTGGTATTAAGTGCAGGCCACTATGTGTAAGATACGGTTTTGGTCACAGATGTAGTACTAAGTGCAGGCTACTAAGTGCACCAAATAGCTTCAGTTACAAGGGTGGTAATATGTGCAGGCCACCGAGTATCTGTTATTATTTCGATGAGTTCAACGGGAAATTGACTAAGTGAAAATACATGTGATCATGTAATGAATAGTGTAATTGAATTTGACTATATGATGAATAAGTGCAGTTATATGTGTGTGAAAATTTATGAGTAATGTGCTCGATAGTTGTGCGAACTTTCGGTAAGATGGAATGGAGTAAGTGAGATTATGTAAGAGTGAACTTTGTAACAAAATAGTTTTGGACAGCAGCAGTTGAATAAGATATGAAATAAAATTATTGAGTCTATTTTCACATAAAAGAAACGGTGAAAGCAAAAAAAAATTGTATTCTGTGATATTTGAATTTTTGTAAGGCAACGTCAGAATGATTTTGGAATCGCCTGTTCTAACTTGAAAAAATCATTAAAAATTGTACAAATATAATTATGAGTTATAATTTATATGATTAAAATATTAATGAGTCTTTTTTTTAAAAGAAATAAACGAAAACATTATCTGAACTTTGTAGAAATAGATAATTAATTTTTAGTGTAGAGGAATCGAAACTATCAAACAACGAAATAAGGATGACTTTAATAAATAAACTGTACTTATTAGCTAAACAAAAAATTCTGGCAGTAGCTATAACATAACCGGTAATACTACACAACCAATGAACTGGATTTAATTACTCAGTAATTACAATGAATAAAGAATGATCTCAATCAGCATTTTAAGGGGAAATAAAACAGCTAATAAACTTGATGCGTAAAGAGAGAAAAAAATGCGTACTGGGAGCATTGTCAGCATTAACATTTTTGGGATGAACAACAAAAGCCTTTGAAACCTTTTTTATTTCATCCACAATGTTGAAAAGTTCGAGATTCACCGTTGAGTATTGACCCAAAATATCCTGCCTGTTTTACGAACAAACAAAAAAGAAAAACCCTAAATATATAATATGAAAATCTGAAGATTCAAGGTTATAAAAGAAAGAAAGAGAAGAGAGAGGACCATTTGGGGGTGGTATTTGTGCGAGAATAGGCGTCGAAGTCTTCGAGGATGCGAGTTATGGCCTTGAAAAGGGAAATGGCTCTGGTCTTTACAGATTCCAAATTGAGCTGTTGTTGAAGCGCCTGGTTCAGCCTCTCCGCCCCTACCACTGCCTGATTCTGCTGCTGTGGCTGCGACGCCGGCAGCGATGGGTCCTGAATCATTCCCTCCATTTTAGTTTAGCTAATCTTTCTGTCTTCTTCAAGATTACAAACAGTTGCAGACATTGGGGATGGTTAATAAATGGGAAATTTTTAGGATAAACTACAAAGTTAGAGGGGTGAATTTGTTAGTCGACTTCTACGAAATAGAATAGAAGTCCATGTCCAACATAAATTAAAATTTTAAATTTTTTTTTTTTATGATCTCCTCATCGCACTAAATACTTCGATTGAAATTGTCTGCAAAAAAGGTTGGAATACTTTTTTGACCCAAAAATAAATTATGGCCTTAAAATGCAATGACAACAAAAAGATACCAACATTTTAGGGATTATTTCTCATTGGTACCTTTTTTTAAATAATAATCCAATAAATGGGCACATGAAAATGGCCCAAATAATGATGGGTTTAAAAGGGAAATGGGGCAAAAAAGGAAAAACATTTTTTAAAAGAACCCATAAATTGACCCATTTGGTTTATATTTTTAGTGGATCCCAAGAAGGAGTTGTGTATTAGCCTCTTACCACAAATAAAAAACTCTCAAACTCACACTTAAAATGACAAAATCAACCTTCTTAAATTACAATTATTCAAAACAACATGAATATTTATTTTTTAATTTTCATAACATTTTAAAATTTAGTTGAATTGAGTCTTAGTTCGATTGGTATCGATATTGTTGCTGGTTCAGGAGAACATGAATTCAAGTGTGCTAAAGCACATTATCTTCCTATTTAAGGGTTGACGAGGGACTATAGATAGTTCTAAGTATTGTATCAAAGAAAAAAACTATGATTTTACTAATCAAGTCTTGGTATTATTAACAAAAATTGAAAACTCTCGATTTTGAAGTTTTAAATTTGAGTCTCAGGCAATCACAATGCGTGGGTCACCTCCCACCCTGTGGCTATGTTATATACGAGATTTGTCAAAATCTCTTTGAACTAGTTCGATTTTTGTTTAGTTATTTGTTCGTTTTGCATTAGCTCTATTAAAAATAAAAATTTGTCCCTTTAATCCTTTGAGTACTTGCAAAATT
Organism: Gossypium longicalyx; assembly: GCA_025698465.1. Classification (NCBI taxonomy): domain Eukaryota; kingdom Viridiplantae; phylum Streptophyta; class Magnoliopsida; order Malvales; family Malvaceae; genus Gossypium; species Gossypium longicalyx. The sequence continues at coordinate 843,063 of CM046995.1, read as the reverse complement.
TTGAGTTAATTAAATGATTAGATTCTATTTTAGTCCCTCTTAAATTTTAAAAAATTTTGCTGTTTCCAAAAACAAAAAAAAGTCTATAGTTTAATCCATTGAAAATTGTAAAATTTTATATTACTACAATGATGAAATTGAAATTTTAACTCGCAAAAATTTATAATTCAAATTCGACTCTTTTAAAAAAAATCGACTTCACCCTTAATTATGGTTATTTAAATATATTTGTATTAGTGAAACTTAAAAAAAAACTAATGAGATTCAATTAAGTTATATTCAATATTCTTGTTGATTTTAGTTAAAATAGTAAAATCGAAAGTGCAATTTTTTCAAAATCGATCCGAACCGATATCACCCATGCTAACACTTCAATCAATAAGGCCAAAAAGGTAAATTCATCAAAAAAAAAAAAAAAGTAAGCAGCTCAATAACCGGACTCCGTTAAAAATCCCACACTTTTCCCTCTTCTACATTTTCTTCCCTTCTTCAACCTCAACAATAAAAAATCAAAATCAGATTACAAAAAGGGGAAAAAAATAAATTTTCTCATCAGCCAAACAGAGCCCAGAAAGTAAAAACAATAAAAAAAAAAACATAAAAACTCAACCTTTGAGTGTTAATTAGCTTTTTTTGTTTTTGAATCGGTTCATGTGAACATCGTTGGTACTTTCACAATGAGTTTCTCCAGAATCGGCCGCTCTCTCTCCCGCTCTTCTCGCTCTAATTTCCGAACAGTAATAATATTCTTCTCCTTCTTTGTATTCTTTTTTTTTTTTAATTTTTAATGCTTTCTTTTTATTGTTTTATAATGAAATGAATGCTCGTTTTGTAGAATGTTATATCGAGGAAACTGTTACGAAATGAATCGAATGTGCCAAGTCCTGTAACAAATACGTGCATTTCACGCATTAATAAAGGGTTAGGGCTTGTAAGGGGTGATTTCGCACCGGCTGGAGTTGGGAAGCAGCTTAGTACCAATACACCGTTGTCGAATTTGGATTCTATTCTTGCAAACCCTAGGATCAGGCGGTTTTTTTGCAGTGAAGGGCCTAAGAAAAGAAGTGAGTTAATTTATAATTGTTACTGTTTTTATGCTTATTGTATAAATATTTGACATTTTTATTGATTTTTTTAATTGCATTGTTGTAGATTATGAAAATTACTTTCCCAAGAACAAGAAAGATATTCCTAAGGCTAATGAACAGAAATCTGGATCCAAAGGTACGTCTTTAAAGTTCTGATTAGGGGTTAATTAGAACTTTGATAGTAGGGGAAGTATTTTTGTCTGATTTAGTTGAAATATTGAGACCAGTAAAAGCTTTATTGGTAAGTGCTGTTAACTAATTCAAGCTCTTTCTGTATTTATATAATATATACATTTATATATATGTGTGATTCTTCTCCAGAGGATTCAGGTGCTGGTGAGCCTGGGAATTCCCAGAACATTCAAAGGTTGGTTCAGAATATTGTTACCACTTTATTGTTGATTGGGATTACTTACTCTTCGTTATCCAGTCCTCATGAACAGCAGGAGGTTAGCAGCTATTATCCTATGACTTTAGAAATTACATAGACTGGTTTTAAAATGATATATTGCATGTTACAAGGGACCACCTTGATGATAACTTTTTTTATAGCATGCTAAAACTTGAGCTATCATTTCATTGTTCTTGTTATGAAGTTACTAAACATGAATTTAGATGAGTTGTTATATTGAAGGATATAGTATACTGATAATCTTCATGGTTCTTGTTCCAGTTGGTCTTAGTGCAATTTTTTGGACTTAGGCTGATCCCTTTATGCATACCCCTCTTGTTCAAGAATGTTATTCATACCCATGTAAGAAACTAAAGTTAAAAAGTAACCAAAGTGGATGAAACCAGGACTAGAAACTGTATGTTGAAGTTGATTGCCTTTTGTGTGTTTTATGGGATATATTGGGCAAAACATGGAACCTCTATCAGGCGAAAAAGAAATTTAATGCCTTTAGGCTATGTTTAAGCTTCGTTCTGATTCCAAAAGCAAAGCCTTATCGTTTTTTTCCTTGCAACTGTTGTAATTTCCAGTTCTTTCTTTTCAGTTTTTCTTTAAGCTGTTTGGTGTTTTCTTCAGATTAGTTTCCAAGAGTTCAAAAACAAACTCCTGGAACCTGGCATGGTGGACAAAATTGTTGTTTCAAATAAATCGGTTGCAAAAGTGTACGTGAGGAGTTCACCACGCAACGCAAGTCAGACCACTGATGATCCTGTAGAAGCTCCAATGAATGGAGCCTCTGCCAGAACAAAGACAAGTCAATATAAGTACTACTTTAACATAGGAAGTGTTGAATCTTTTGAGGAGAAGTTAGAAGAAGCCCAAGAAGCATTGGGGATAGATCCTCATAATCATGTTCCTGTAACCTATGTAAGTGAGGTGAATTGGTTCCAAGAGTTGATGCGCTTTGGACCCACACTCTTGATCTTAGGATCCTTATGGTTTATGGGGAGAAAAATGCAAAGTGGATTTGGAGTTGGTGGTCCTGGGGGACGAGGCGGTCGTGGACTATTCAATATGGGAAAGGCTCAAATAACCAAAATGGACAAGAATGCAAAGGACAAGGTAAACCATCATTAGATGTTTTCTTTTGAATTTTTCAATGCTGTTATCATACATATATACATGAAGTGAGATTTAAAGGTCACCATCATAATAATTACTGCAATGGTTTTCTTGCTATCTCAGGTCTTCTTCAAAGATGTTGCTGGATGTGACGAGGCAAAGCAAGAAATTATGGAGTTTGTGCACTTCTTAAAGAACCCAAAGAAATACGAAGAATTAGGAGCTAAGATTCCCAGAGGTGCTCTTCTTGTTGGTCCTCCTGGCACAGGGAAGACACTTCTTGCAAAGGCAACTGCTGGTGAATCTGGTGTGCCTTTCCTCTCTATGTCTGGATCAGATTTTATGGAAATGTTTGTTGGAGTTGGGCCGTCAAGAGTGAGAAGCTTATTTCAAGAGGCTAGGCAGTGTGCTCCTAGTATTGTATTCATTGATGAAATTGATGCAATAGGTAGAGCAAGGGGTCGTGGAGGCTTTTCTGGTGGCAATGATGAGCGGGAAAGTACACTTAATCAGTTGCTAGTAGAAATGGATGGATTTGGAACAACTTCTGGAGTTGTTGTGCTTGCTGGTACAAATAGGCCAGACATTTTAGATAGAGCTCTGCTAAGACCTGGTCGGTTTGATCGTCAAATTACAATAGACAAACCTGACATTAAGGGTCGTGAACAGATCTTCCAAATATACTTGAAGAAACTAAAACTTGATAATGAGCCATCGTATTACTCTCAGCGACTTGCTGCTCTAACCCCTGGTTTTGCTGGAGCTGACATTGCGAATGTTTGCAATGAAGCAGCCTTGATTGCTGCAAGGAATGAAAGTGCAGTGATAACCATGGAACATTTTGAGGGAGCTATAGACAGAGTAATAGGTGGTTTAGAGAAGAAAAACAAGGTATGTTGTTCCTCATCATCTGCCTGTTTTGTTTACTTATGCACTGCATTATATTATTGGGATTTCTATTCAATCTCTGTGGCTGGTTATGGTACTAGAGATGTATATAGATGAGTGATTTGAATTTCCAAATTTCAAAATCCGGTTTCTGCTATAAAATGTCTTTTTGTTCTCTGTTTTATCTCCAGTTTTAGCGTCCCAAAGATCGATGATCTATATATTTTTTTTGTCCTGACTAGTTCCAGCTTCCAGTGTGCAATGAAGGTTTGTCTTATTTAAAATTTTTGTTCTGGCTTGCAGGTTATAAGCAAGTTGGAGAGGCGAACTGTTGCTTACCATGAATCAGGCCATGCTGTTGCTGGTTGGTTCTTGGAACATGCAGAACCGTTGCTTAAAGTAACAATTGTTCCTCGTGGTACTGCAGCACTGGGATTTGCTCAGTATGTTCCCAATGAAAATCTTCTGATGACCAAAGAGCAGCTCTTTGATGTGACTTGCATGACACTAGGTGGTCGAGCTGCTGAGCAGGTGAGATTTCAGAACACTTTCTCAATGCTCATCTTTTCCTATCTCAATAATGTCCTCCTAAACTGGTGAAGAAAGACTTCTTTAGAACTTAGATATCTGACTTTCAGCAATATCAGACACTTGTTGTATCTAACTTGAATTACGAAGGCCTCCTTGGTGCTTGAACATATAGTTCCTAGGTTGAAACAGAAGCCTTTAGTATCAGGTAGACCTGTTAATTGGGCGGGTCAAGTTGGTTTTGGACCTGATCAATCTGGGCCGGATCAATACAGGTTTTAAAATCTTTTGGCCATTTGGGGTTTGGGTCAGTTAGAGTTTATGTCTCATGCTTAGGTCATTTTTTATTTGGATAATTTTGAGTTCAGATCATTTCAGGTTGTCATTTGGGTTTGGCACTCAGGTTTGATATGTTTGTGTAACATATCAAAATTGACAACATGCAAGTATGTACAACATGTTTTCGGGATATCCTGCAATGGATTTAATATCTCATGCATGTCTCTGATATGTTTGTATCTCAAAATGAGGTGAAATCCTAGATGGTATTTATGCCTGATGACTGCTCTCGTTTTGTTGTAAGAAGAAACCAACATTTTGCACATTTCAATGCCATTCGTTATCTGTTTCGCATGATATATTTTTAACCATGTCATGCATGTTTTATGGGGACTAGGTTCTATTGGGGAAGATATCAACCGGAGCTCAGAATGACTTAGAGAAAGTAACCAAGATGACTTATGCCCAAGTAGCAGTCTATGGTTTCAGTGACAAGGTTGGTCTTCTTTCTTTCCCTCAAAGGGACGATGCATTCGAGATGACCAAGCCTTATAGCAGCAAGACCGGTGCAATCATCGACTCCGAAGTTAGAGAGTGGGTAGGCAAGGCATACAACCGAACAGTGCAGCTGATAGAGGATCACAAGGAACACGTAGCTCAGATTGCAGAATTGCTTCTAGAGAAAGAGGTCCTTCACCAAGAGGACTTGGTCCGAGTACTTGGTGAACGCCCATTTAAGTCGAGTGAACCCACTAATTATGATAGGTTTAAGAAAGGGTTCCAAGAAGAAGATAAAGCGTCCAAGGACACATCAACAGAGAGCAAGACCGTGGATGATAATGGTTCAACACCCTTGGAACCTGAGGTAGTACCAGCATAGTTCTTGAACATATATTACTCGTTCTCTAAAATACAAGGTTTTTTTTTTTTCACATTAATTTGCTCATTTTGCCGCCCCCACTTGTCCAAACTGAACTCTTAAGCTGTAAAAAGAACTAAAAACAGAATGTCGGAAGATTTTTACCATTACTGAGATGTTTTCATTTTTAGAATTAACTTATTGATTCTTGATATTGAAAAGTATGTTAATATGTATTTGAAGTTGCTATGCGGCCAAATTTTTTTGAGAATTTGTAGTTTATTATATTAACATTTGTACTTGATTAATGCACAATGATTGAAAAACTCCAAATAAGATAAGCAATAAGAAGCTAAAAGTATTATGAAAGTTTTTGTACAAAAAGTTAAATTGTATTATGTATTTTTTACTTATAAAATTAGTTTTTTTTGTTAAAGTTATCTATTTTTATCGTTAAAAATTGGATTAATCGTTAGATAACTTGACAGTTGTATGTGTTATGTCACTTGTATCTCATGTTGTCGTACAAGGATAAGTTTTAGTAGTAGAAATAGATGAAAGTTTTAAAAAAAGCACCAATTTACTATTCGATTTAACGTATAAAAACTAATTTATTCACTTTATAGTAAAAGAGATAAAATGTAATCTAACTCTTAATATAAAATGTAATCTAACTCTTAATGTAAATACAAGATAATAAGAATTTGAAATACAATTTAAACCAATCAATTAAACTAGATAAAAGGAAAGTTGGCTAAAAAAAAAAAAACTAGATTAGTGTGGTTTTGGACTAATCAAAGAGTTGGAAGATGGCGATAACTGCAAAAGGTAGAAAGGATGACTTATGAGGGTATTGAAGTTAATACTCTCATCGTTATCTAATTTTTAAGTCAATTTGGAGTTTAAAGAAAATAGAAAAGTTAAGATAATAAGGTGAACATGAATAGGAATATATCACCTCATGTCTTTTTATGTTTATCTCATTTTTACTTTTTACGTGTCAATCCTTTAGTCTTGAGTCTTAGGATCGACTCCTCTTTGTCTATTTGCTTTGTGTGAGGATTTGGTCATATCAGTCTTTTGTTTAGTGTTAGTCCTTTGTGATGCTAAACTTTTGTCTTCTTGCCATTAGTCCTTTGATAGCTCAATTTTTTATTTTCTCGTTTTTAAGAGTGAAATTATAACTTAATAAATGAGTTGAACTTAAATAACGACTTAAACAATTAATTCATAATGAATTGCTCTCGTATAAAAATCAATAAATGTAAAAAAAGCTTTCGAATTACATAATAAGTTCTTGTGTACATTAGAATCAATTTTCTCCTTCCATTATCCATTTAATTATAAATTAAGTTATAATTGATAAATAACTCAACATATCACGGCTAGTGCATAACACTCTACAAAATAATTTAGCCCTTCCCATTAATAGTCATTAGAGAAATCCCAATATGGTATAAACAATATAGTATATATCTATCTACATTGTACTATATATCTATTTTTCATCTTAATAATTAATCTCTCCTTCACACTAAAATATTATTTTAGTTTTATTAATATATTTAAAATATTATATTTATATAAACTTTTATATATTCATAATTTAATATTATATAAATTTTAAAACATCTTTTCATGTTATTTTTATATCTTGATTTATAAATTAGTGTAATTTAATATGTTGAACTTTTGGGTCCAAAGTCTAGATAAATATATAAGGTTCGATAAATTGTATAAACCAAAAACTTAAATTCGTTGAAAATATAAGTCAGATTTAAGCAAAATTTGATGCCTATATTTTGAGCTCGGGTTGAACTTAAGCAAGAAAAGAACATACTAATAGCATACATGAGTTCAGATCATTTCAGTTGACATTTTGGTTTGCCACTCAGGTTTGATTTGTTTGTATAACATATCAAAATTGATAAGGTATCTCATGCAAGTATGTACAACATGTTTTCGGGTTTGGGTTTGATATCCTGCAGTGGATTACATATCTCATGCATGTCTCTGATATATTTGTATCTCAAATTGAGATGAAATCCTAGATGGTATTTATCCCTGATGAGTGCTCTCGTTTCGTGGTAAGAAGAAACCAACATTTTACACATTTCAATGCCATTCTTATCTGTTTCGCATGATATATTTTTAACCATGTCATGTATATTTTATGGGGACTAGGTTCTATTAGGGAAGATATCAACCGGAGCTCAGAACGACTTAGAGAAAGTAACTAAGATGACTTATGCCCAAGTAGCAGTCTATGGTTTCAATGACAAGGTTGGTCTTCTTTCTTTCCCTCGAATTGACTATGCATTCGAGATGACCATGCCTTAGAGCAGCACAACCGGTGCAATCATCGACTCCGAAGTTAGAGAGTGGGTAGGCAAGGCATACGACCGAACAGTGCAGCTGATAGAGGAGCACAAGGAACACGTAGCTCAGATTGCAGAATTGCTTCTAGAGAAAGACATACTTCACCAAGAGGACTTGGTCCGAGTACTTGGTGAACGCCGGTTAAAGTCGAGTGAACCCACTAATTATGATAGGTTTAAGCAAGAAAGCATCCAAGGACACATCAACAGAGAGCAAGACTGGATGATAATGGTTCAACACCCTTGGAACCTGAGGTAGTACCAGCATAGTTCTTGAACATATATTTCTGGTTCTCTAAAATACAAGGTTTTTCTTCTTTTTTTTCACATTAATTTGCTCATTTTGCCTCCCTCACTTATCCAAATTGAGCTCTTAAGCTGTAAAAGGAACTAAAAACATAATGTCTAATCTGAAAATGGAAGATTTGTACCATTACTGTGATGTTTTCATTTTTAGAATTAACTTATTGAATCTTGTCATTGAAAAGCATGTTAATGTGTATTTGAAGTTGCTATGTGGCCAAATTTGTTTTGAGAGTTTGTACTTATTATATTAACATTTGTACATGATTAATGCACAATGATTGAAAAACTCCAAATAAGCTAAGCAACAATAGAACCATTTAGACATGTCAATTTTGAATATAAACGTTATTAACATAGCATGTTTGATATGTGTAATATATGTTAAAATTAGTAATTAACATGGATATAAACTCTAATATGTATAGTAATTTGGGTTGTGTATCGTTTTTATTTTGTTTTTTTTTTGTTTACCGTTAAAATTATTCGTTTTTGTTAAAGATTTTATCCATTTTTATACCGTTAGATAACTTGATAGCTGCATGTGGTATGTCACTTGTACTTCATGTTGTTGTACAGGGACAAGTTTTAGCAGTAGAAATAGATGAAATTTTTAACAAAAGCACCAATTTAGTCTTTGATCTAACGTATAATAACTAACTTACACTCTTTTTGAGTAGTGGAGGCGAAATGTAATCTGAAAAGGTATAAATGATGAGTTGTGAGGGTGCTGGAGTTAATACTCTAATCGATATCTAATGCTTAAGTCAATTTTGGGTTCAAAGAAAATAGAACGGTTAAGATAATAAGGTGAGCATGAATACGAAGATATCACCTCTTGTCATTTTATGCTTACCTCATTCTTACCTTTCACATGTCAATCCCTTAGCCTTGAGCTTTGGGATCGAGTTCTCTTCGTCTATTTACTCTATATGAGGATCTGATCATGTCAGCCCTTTGTTTAGCATTAGTCCTTTGTTTCCTTACAATTAGTCCTTTAACAGCTCAAAATTTTTTTTTTATTCTTAGGAGTAAAATTACAATTTAATAAGTGAGTTGAACTTAAATAACGACTTAAACAATTAATTCATAATGCATTGCTCTTGTATAAGTAGAAAAGGCTTTCAAATTACACAATAAATTCTTGTGTGCATTATAATTATTTTCTATTTTCGATTGTCCCTTTAATTATAAATTAACTTATAATCAATAAATAACTTAATATACCACAGCTAGGGCATAAGAATCTAAAATGATATAGTTAAAGTATTGACATGTGACACAATGGTAGGTTGCTGAAAACTTTATTGCTTTAAATCCAAGCTTTAACCAAGAGGGTGGAAAGTGTGTTCATATGCATTGATTGTCTTCTTTGGACATTTATACTTTAGATAGAACTCCCAAAATAATAATACACATACATTTCATGAGGGGTATATGATAATTGGATGGTTTTCTGGCATTTGTGGGCTTACAAGAACAGAAGAAGTAGACAAAATTTCTTTTTATTGTTGCTTGACAGCATGGAAAAGACTTGATATAGAAAGAAAGCTTTACAACTAATTCCTAAAAGGACCAAAACACATTATTCAATTGCCTCCTTTGTTGGAAAAGCAAATGCTACAGCTTACCATGCTCTCCAGCAGGACTAATAATTCAATCCATCTCCAATCATTTGTACCCGATGAGTCGTCTAGTTGCGTTTATTGTTCGGGTTTTATCTTATTATTATAATTCACAAAAAAAATATTTTTTTTACAAAGTTAATTATACGGTTATGAAGGTGTTTTTGTCTTTTTATATTTTATGCGAAATCAATAAAAAAACTACAAAATGATGAGATCTGAACCTAAAACATTATGATTTTCAGACTTTTAATTTTACCAATTCAACTAAAGCTTCATTTGAATTTTACATAAATTATTTATAAAGATAGGTTAATTTTGAGGTTTTAAGTTCAAACTCTACTGTGAATGAATTTGAGGTTTAAATTTAATTAATTATTGAGTTTAATTATTCAATTTAGTGCTGACTAATTATGATATATATACTTATTGTGATTGAGGTTTTTTTTCTTTTTTGTGTGCAGCAGGAATTGAAAGCACAAACATGTTACCAATCCTAACTGGTGAAGGACTAAAGAGGGAGCTGTATGAAAAATCTAGGCATCAATCGAAGAATTCCTCATCATTCCTGCTAACATGTGAGCAGCATAGTTCGCCTCCCTTAATATCTGCTCAAAATCTACTCTCCACTCATACTGCATAATTCCCGAATTCTTAAAACCAAATCTCTATATAATTATCAATGGATACCTTTAATAGTTGCATGCAAGTACCCCAAACACGACTATGTCTTTTTTTTATATTTTTAATTGGTTTTGTTGTTTAGTTTAGTTCTTTAAGCAACCTAACCTTTAAATTAAACGTACTTGCCTTAATGACGATTGGTGGATCAAATTTAGTAAGGTTGTCTCTTTTTGGAACTGTGTTGTGTTCTTAATAGTTTATTTTACTTAAGGACTTAACATTTCTTTTTAATAAACAAAGACAAGTTGAGTACTAAATTAAAAAAAAAAAAGTTTTCACCTCAAAAAGACAAAAACTCCACACAGATTTGTACAATACAGTGCACATACAATATAAATTTGTTTTACAACTCATCTCAACCCAAAAAAGGTAACAAAGATTTCAAGTTTCTTTGCATTTGGGGCAAGAGAACTTTGGAAATATTTATAATTGTATATATCTAATTATGAATTTGATTCTCCTATTTTAATTTGTTGTAATTCGATCCTCGTATTTTAATTCATGTGTTTATCAATAGTTATCGATAGTATCTGAATTTTTTTTTTACACAATGCTTAGAATTACCTATATCCATCCACAATCTAACGTACTCGAACTCATATCCTCCTGTATTGATAATAATATTTTTACTATTTGAACTAATATTCAATCGGCACAAGTGTATTATTTTTTATGCCATAATAATTATATTTAAGGAATGAAGAAATGAAGGTCGGTGAATTGAGCTACCGTCCAACATTAGATGGTTTTTGCTTATTTATTTATTTTCATTTTAACCCTCGTGGCAAAAGGCAACCATACAAAAAAAAAAGTACATCAATATCAAAGGTTGCGAGATATTTTCTCTTTAAATATAAAGGGTTTGGGGTCATAAAGTCAGAAGGTTCAGAAAGAAGCAGCCAAATAATGAACCACTCAACTCATTTGCTTGCTGTCATCCAATTCTGCATATAATTATATATATAACCCCATATTTCACATCACCCCCCACCCTCATGAGATTTAGCATCTTCTCTTCTCTTATTATCATTTCATGGTTTGGATTTTAAGGTTTTGGATTTGAATTTTGTAGATAAAAAAGGAATATTGAAAAATATTTATTTTATTTAGAGGTTTAATTTAGTTTAATTCTAGATTTAATTGAGATTTAATATAATTATCGGATATTAAAATATCTTAGAAATTAATTCGAAATTCATTCAATTCTAATTCAAATCTAGAAATTCTAAGCTCGATTTAACTGAAGTTGATCATAAAAGTTAACATACTGAATCTATCAAACCTAAACATAAAAATGACTCGTACCCAGAATGATTTGAACTTGAAATAGTTTAAATAAGTAACCAAAAATAAACTAACCCGAAATAATTTAAAGAGATTAGATTTCAAATTGACCCAACCCAAACTATCTTGATACAAGTCCGGTTAATATATTTATTTTTTTTGAACAATTTCATTATAAGTTCTGATCATATCTGTTCTTTTTGACACAATGTTTAGAACTACATATAGTCTCTCCTCAACTCATAAATAAGAGGATAATGCATTTCAGTAGACTTGAACATTGTCAATATTGAATTCATATGATTGCTTGTGTCAACCTATTTGAATAGTTGTGAAAAGATATTTTTGATTCATTGGAATTATTGTCATATCTATTGTTGACTAATTTGAATGTTAAGTGAAAATAAAATATTGTGAGAAAAGGAAAATGGCAATCATCTAAAGTGCTTTACATCATTTGCTTTAATTAATAATTATAGTAAATATTTGTATATTATGATCTCTCCATTGCTGTACTTTTCTCAATCAAACCAAACTTTACCTAATGGGGGCTAAAAGCTAAGAGCCCTTAATAATAAAAACCCCATTTGTTTATAATATACTAATAAATTTTTAAAAAATTCAATTAAGTCATCTTCATGGTCATCCTTTTTACGTTTTGGTTGAAATAATTGAGGGAGAAAAGAGTTGGAATTTGGCTGGTGTTTTTGTCAATTACGTAACTCTCTTTTTTCTATGTGGGTCTAAAGGTTGGAAAGATTAAATTAGGATGGTAAAATTTGATGTGGTTTCGAATGATAAAATTTGAACCTAAAATGTGGACTTAAACAAAAAATGAAGTTAACTCTAAATTGACTTGAATTAAAATAACTCAAAATTGTAAAACACGAATTAATCCGATCTACATTGTCAGGACCCAAAACCAACCTGATCAAGGATGAGGCCAAGGTCGTGGTTTTTCTTTGTTCATATGGTTAAATTTAATTTGTCTTACGGATTTCGTAATAATATATTTTAAATGTGAAAGTAATTTTTTTTAAATAGAAGTTGATGTTTAAACATGTTAAATTTTACCTAAGTTCAAAAACCTAATTTGATTAACTTGATCTGATTATGAAAAATTGAATACTTAAATCCAGAATTCGAGATGACTCAAACCAAAAATTATCCTAACTAAAATTTGACCAGAACCCAAAATTGCAAAACAGAACCCAATCTAGATTGATTGGATCTAGAGGTGCTTATGCGTCAGGCCGGACCAGATTCGGGTTAGTTCTAAGCATGATATTAACATACTTTATGTTTGTCCAAGTCTTATCCAACCCGAAATATAGGCTTAAAATTTTATCCAAACTAGCTCATATTTGTAAAAAAACTAATCCAAGTCCATTTTAAGCTTGGTCATATTATTATTTAAATTTTTTAAAAAAATATTTATATTATATTATTTTAATATTTAATAATTTTATACATTTTTTATTTATTGAATTTTTTTATATAATATTACATTAGAGTAGTATTATATATTTAGTATAGTTTTTTTTTTAATATTTTCTAAATTACATAATATATAAGAATAACATAATATAAAGTATTATAAACTTAAAAACATGCTAGACTTGGGCCTTGAATATTCAAGTCCGAGCCTGACCCATATTTTAAACAGGCCTAATTTTTTTACCCAAGCTCATTTTTTCGGCCTAATATTTTTACTCAAACCCTCACAAATTTCAAACGAACCTTCAAGTCTGGACGAGTAATCCGACCCATGAACAAATATAATTGGTTCAAAAACTAACCTTATCAAGGGCGTATCCAAGGGGAGGCAAAGACCCCTCCCTTTGTTCATATGGTAAAATTCCATTTTGATCTCCCGTAAATTTTCTAACTTTCATTCTAAGAAAATTACATTTTTATCCTTTAATTAATCTACTGAAATTCATATAAATAGACAAAATAATTTCAATTCGTCTCCCTACACTGCCATCCTCTGCAATAAATTTTAGTGCACACGCTTCTTGGTTTTTAGCCTCTCCTTTTTCTATCTACTTTCTTGTACATTTCCCATTGTTTAAAAATCTTCTCAATTTTATCCTTATTACATTAAATATGGCCAACTTTTATGTCTTTGGTTTTCATTAGGGTTACTAGTCCTTTTCTTTTTTATAGTTAGGGTTAGTCCTTTTCACATATATCAATGGAAGCATTTAGCACCACACACACATCTACATTATAACCCCATTCTTTTATGTTCTTTTTTTTCAACAAATTCCCATCTAGGGAACATTTTTAATGTTGTATGTAATCATTTATTTCTTTTCCCAAAGCCAAAATTGTAAAACTTTCTTATTCATAATTTAAGGTAAACTAATTCGTAAATCGAAATATTAGTTCTGTTGAGTATTTTTCTGTGTCCCCCTTAAATGAGTTAATTCTGTGTATTTATATAATACGGTCACTGTTTATAGATGTGATATGTTAGGTAAGTCTCCATGCTTAGTGACATGTATCTTACCTCGAGACAGGTTTACATACACAAAGTTTGCACCATGTGTAGTCAAACCCATATTGTGCATCTCCATCTTAGGTTCGCCCATATGGCATACGGGTCAAAACCCGACAGACTAACAGGTCAGTGAGTCAATAATAGTGAATATCATAACAGACATTACTTCATCAAATCATCAAAATCTATCCTAATGAGAGTATATACACAAAACATGAGAATTATGTCCATTTTTATAAGAAAGGTAATAGTCTATCTATATATGTTGATTATTATAAAAGGCTAAAAGACATGATTTTGTTGTCCTTTGTCTTCAATTATATAGAAAATGACAGATATATACATTTTATTACTAATGATGTCTTGGTTGCTATAGAGAAACTAATGTGAGCCAAAAAATTGCTCTTCATTATAGTAATTTGTGATTTTACAAATTTTTAAAGAGTTTCAAAGTAAATTTATCATTTTCTAGAATCTAAGTGATCTATTATATTTACTTTTTTTTTTTTTAATATAATGACTAAAACTACTCATTGTCCCTTCTCAATCCTTAAATAGGAGGATAATGTGCTTCAGTACACTCGAACTCACGTCCTCCTACATTGACAACAATATCGATATCAATTGAGTTAAGACTCAATCGACTAATCAGACCGAATTAATTAATTACTTTTAAGTAGAGTTATTAATAACTCAAATTATTGTAACTTAAAAAAAACACACACACACATCAATCTTTAATGCTTGATTCATTGTGGAGTAATGTAAAACTTCAGCTGCAATCACATGTCTAGATATTCCTTCCTAATCTACTTTTTTACTCAAAAATCAATTTATAAATCAACACTTGTCATTTCCATATTTTTCTTTCTTATTCTATGAGATTATAGTTAAAGTTTAATCCTAAACAAATAGTTTAATTTATTTTTCTTAAATTCAATAAAATTTAAAATAATAATTAAATAAATCTTAAAATACACTAAATGTGGGTTTGGATAGACGGTACGTTTATATGTGATTAGTGTAAAAATAACGATGATAATGAAATTAAATACTATAATTATACTGTAATGTGAAACAAAAAATAAAATAAATGTACTGCACCGTACATCCAAACACAGAAAAAAAAAACCTACCTATGTTCACACCTGGTAATTTTTTTTTCATACCTAAACGAAACAGATGACATAATTCCTTTTGCATGGATTTCTGAAAAGCAATACAACCAGTTGTTCAATAAAAGATAAATAATAATGAGAGAAAGTACCCCATGTACTTCTCCCTCCATTATTCATAAAATAAAAGAATATGCTTAGATATTTTATAATTAGTCGATTGAGTCTTGATTAATACGGGGTTTTATTGTCAATGTAGGAGGATGTGAATTCGAGTATGCTAAAACGCATTATCCTCCCATTTTTGGGTCGGGGAGAGACTATGGGTAGTTCTAGGTATTGTGTTGAAAAGAACAAATATGTTAAGAACGTATAATAAGATTGTTAAAAAATATAATTTATGATCAAAGTTAAATTCAAAAAAAATATTTTTGAATATTTATATACATTTGGGTGTAATGTTGAAATTTGAGATTTAATTTTTATATTTTAATTTGGTATAATTGATCATTCTATTTTTATAACGTTACAAGTGTTAGCAATATCAATGGTGTTAAGAGATTCATGAAAATTCATGTAATCACTTTAAGGGTAGTGCTTCATAGTGTTATCGATTTAGATTTACTAATATCATTATTAAAGTCAAGAGATTAAATTGTGTTAAATTAAAGTGAAGGAATTAAATTTTAAATTTTAGTAAAATATAGGGACTAAAACCATAATTAGACCAAATCTGATTAAAATACATCATCCATAGTTCAAACCTACCTAATACGGGATAGCAACATTTATTAGGTTGAGTGAAGAGGAGCTTGATAAGTAATGCTACAAGTATGAGTTTTATAGTTGGAATAAAAATGTTATTAAAATGGAGAGAGCAAATTATGTAAAATTAAAGGGGTTAAATTTCTAATTTCAGCATAATGCAAGGAGTAAGATTGTGATTAGAAGTACAAGTTTTGTGAACGAAGAAAACATTGATATTAAAGTTGAGGGATCAAATTGTGTCAAATTAAAACAAAGGAAGAAAATTCCAAGTTCTAGCAAAATACAAGGACTAAAACCATAATTAGCCCAAATATGATTAAAGTACATCCTTCATAGCTCAAACCTACCTAACCCATGGATACCAACATTTATTGGGTTGAACGATAAGGAACTCGATACCTATTGAGTAAGATTTTGAATATGAATTTTATAGATGAAGACAATATCGAAAGAGTTTACCTCATCTAAGAGTTAGATTCAAATCGACTTTAAATTTAATCGAAACCTAATATAATTACTCGAAACTAGAGTGCTTAACTAAAATAGACCGCAAAGAAAGATAGCAAAGAAAGAAGACTTGTCTTAGCTTTAACTCTAAATTGGTATTATATGTTTTGTTTTTGTTTTTATTTCTTAAAGTATCTATCAGAACGAATCCAGTAATTAATTATCTGCATTCTGTAAACTCATTAATTAGTAAATATTAATCACGAGTTTTAAAATTGTTTTATACCCAGAACGAGAATCGAACTCCATAGCCAGATATTATATGTTGTTTACATTGATAATTGAGATTTAGCCTACAAATTAAAAAAATGGTATCTTTAATTTTTATATTTATTAAAAAAATGAAAAGAATTACCTGTTTTTCAGGCTAAGCATTGCATCCAATCTTTTGTGCCAAACTGATTACAAGAAGCCAAAGAACAGTTTACAGCTCACCAAATTACATTAAATTTTGCTTCATATTCAGACAAATATAGGTTTTTGTTGTAATAAATTAATAATAAAAAAATGGCTAAGTTTAGACAAATGGAAAAATAGGGACAAAACAGGGAATGTAAAAGTTCATTGATAGTCTTATTCAGACAGCTAACTCGGTTTTACCTTCTTCTTCTTCTTTTTTTATTTCTTAATTTTTTTCTTAAAAGGTTTAATTTTGGCTTTAGTCCTTTTACTATTTTGAAATTTGAGATTTAATTTCCTTGTTTTAATTTAACATAATTTAGTCATATTTGGTAAAAGTATAGTTGAGGCCCTTATACTAGAAGTCAGATTGTATTTTGCCTCATCTACTAAAAAAAATAGAGAAATTAGTTCTTGTATGTTAGATTAAAGAGTAAACTGATCGTTTTGTTAAAAATTCCATTCATTTCTACTGTTGAAAAATGAGGTACACGTGGCACATCATGTGTAATTATCTGGTTATTTTATTAGTCACACCAGTTTTTAACAATAGAAAAGATCAATTTAATTTTTGATATAATGTATAAGGACTAATTTGCTTTACCTTGTCCCCTCAATGGAAAGTTGGCTTTTTAGTCCCCTCAAAAATTTAAAATTAGAAGTTAATATATGGTAAAACTATACTTTGATCCCCCAAAACAAAAAAAACAAATCTATTTAGTCCCTTAAAAAAAGAAGATGAAATCATAAGTTCATACATGATAAAATTACACTTTAACCTCTAAAAAATTTATAATTTAATTCTGCCTCCTCTCCACTAAAATTTTTTCTGACTTCACCCCCTGATAACATTATTAAATTGAAGGATTATATTATACCAAATTAAAATAAAAAGATCAATTCTCAACTTTCAACATAATAAAGGGATTAAAATCAAAATTAAACCTTTAAAGAAAGTTTTCTTTTTCTAGGTGACTTCCTGTGATTTTCTCACTTTCTCATGCACTTTGAACATTACAAGAAAAAGATTCTGTTGTTTTCTTTTTGTTCAACACAAGTTAAATGTGATTACTTTAACAACATAATGGGGAAAAAATGTCTTTTTTCTTAATTAAATTACAAAGGAGCCCACCATTTTTGCCTATAAAAACCCAATTCTAGCTCTGTTCTTCCTCCTCCTTGGCCCTCTGTTCTTCCTATAGAACATTAACAAAATCCTCTGTTTTTCTTTTTTGTTCTTCAAAGACACTTCCTTTTGTTAGCTTTGCCCTGTTTTTTGTAACTGGTATGGTTTTTATTTTCTCATTACAACCTTAAATTTTCTTGCATTTTTCTTTTCTTTGTCAAAGCTTTTCCTTTTGGGGTTTTATAAAAATATATTCTTTTTGGTATCATTTCTTTGATGTTTGTTTTCCTATCATATTGAAATGAAAAGTGCCACCTTGACATAATGCATTTTTTTAAGCTAAAAAAGTTCTGATCTTTTCTTTCATGGTGGAAAGAAATTTGGGAAACTCTTAGCACGATTCGAATCTAAGTCATATCTAAGATGTTTAACTTAATTATCATACTAACACACAGATTTAAATTTGGGTTTTTTCTTTGTTTAATTTTCACCATCTTTTAATGCTTTTTTTTTTAATTATCATCATTTTTCCATTCCAACTCCTTAAAAAGTGTACCATTTGAGTTGTTTTTTTTTTTATATAATATAAACTCCAAAATAACAATTTTGGATTATGATGTTAACTTAATTTCATTGGTGATTTAAGGTCTATTGATCAAAGGGAGAAAAAAAATGGAATATGAGGACATATATGGACTATCTCCAAGGCCTAAATATGATTGCCTTCTCTTTGGTAAGCTAAATGAGAAAAAGAAAAATCAAAGGTTAATTAATTAATTAATATATGAACTAAAAGGCTTTTAAATGATATAATGAAACCCTTTTTTCTATTGGAATTTGCAGATCTTGATGATACCCTTTATCCCTTGAGCTCTGGTCTTGCTAAAGCATGTGGAAACAACATTAAAGGTAAAGGATTTTTTGCCATTGTGATCTTTGTAATTGCATCATCTAACTTCTTCTTCTTTTTTTAAACTAAACCCAAATTGTACTCCCGTATTTGGTTCAATGGTAAAAAATTGTTCATATGTGGAATCCATCCGGGTTTGAGTCTCCAAGAGAGCAAGTGTTAGAACTTTATTTGAACAGCTCCCTTTGAACCTAATCAGAGGCAAAGTAAGAAATTGTACTGGCTTATATATATCTTTGTAGTTATTAGGATGACTAAATAAAAAAATATCATTTTGGGGGTCAAACTATAATTTTACCATTTATTTACTTAAAATTTTATAGAACTTTAAGAGCTAAAAGTACAATTTCTCATTTTAGGGGAGTCGAGGCTCCTACTTGCCCCTTCCTTCCCCCCTAGACGTAGTGTGTACCGTGTATATTAACCCTTTGATTGTACAATACCAAAAGAATAACCCAATTTTTTTTTTTTTATTTTACAGATTACATGGTTGAAAAGCTGGGGATTGGAAAGGAGAAAATTGTTGAATTGTCCAACTACTTGTATAAGAATTATGGGACAACAATGGCTGGCCTTAGGGTATATTTACTTTTATTTTTTCTTGTTTTCAACATCAATTTTTTTTTTCTCATTAGGTAAAAGCTATAAATTCAATGGGGGTTACCTCCTTTTTATTTCTCCTTTGCAGGCTGTTGGTTATGACTTTGACTATGATGATTACCATAGCTATGTCCATGGAGGGCTTCCTTATGAGAACTTAAAAGCAGACCCTCAATTGAGGAGCCTATTATTGACTTTGCCTATTAGAAAAATTGTAAGTAATGGGCTATGCCCAATATAAGCAAATATTGACCCTATTTTGATGGAATTGTCCAATTAATATGTGTGCTGTTCAATATAGATCTTCACAAATGCTGATAGGGTCCATGCAATTAAAGCTCTTAGTAAACTTGGATTAGAAGACTGTTTTGAAGGGATTATTTGCTTTGAAACCCTCAATCCTACCCATAAGAACACGGTCTCCGATGACGAGGACGACGTCGAGTTCTTGGGATCGGTTTCCGCCACGACTGGTGTTGCTAACAACCCCGAGATTTTTGACATAATCGGTCATTTTGCCGACCCAAAGCCAGGTGCAACGTTGCCTAAAACACCCATCGTTTGCAAACCACAAGATAGTGCCATTGAACTTGCTCTCAAGATTGCCAAAATCAATCCTCAAAGAACAGTAAGATTTATGTTATAAATTTACTCTTTTGTGTACTTTATTCTTCGAAGTTGTTACGGTCAACTAAAGGATTCCGCCCGTTTTCAGTTGTTCTTTGACGATAGTGTCCGTAACATCCAAGCCGGAAAACGTGTTGGTCTACACACTGTGTTGGTAAGTCCATGGAAGATGTTTTGGTGTCTCAATTAACATAAATATTTTTGCTTGGAATGTATATGAATAGCTGATCTGTTTGCAGGTTGGCACTTCCCAAAGACCAAAAGGTGCTGATTACGCATTGGAAAGCATTCATAATATCAAGCAGGCATTACCGGAGCTATGGGAAACTGATGTCAAATCCGATGTTAGTTACGCCGGCCAAGTTGCCGTTGAGACATCGGTGACAGCTTAGATCCTATGTTTATGTTTAGAGGGAAAAAAAATGTAGTCTACATTCCTTGTCATTGTTCAAAATTCAAATAATGTAGATGTATTATTATATATAAAATAAGAATCTAATAAAGCGAAAGACAAGTTTTCTCCAATGTTCATTAAAAAACCATGGGATTAACCAATATCAACAATGTCGTACATAACTAATCATGGTAATCCATATCGATAGTAAGGTCTTTCTGTCAATCTAATCATCAATTTAAGTATTTAATATCAATTCAAGTCTGATACGAAGCATATTTAAAACACACTGATCAAATCATAAACACGTGTGTACTTATTTCATGGACAACTTGAAATTGACATGTTAAAAAAAATATCGTGTTAATTATATTTAGAAAAGTTATTTTTCTTAACTCATCAGATCTAACATGTGTTTATAATTTGAGCCACTTATTTTAAAATATTCAATTTCATATTTGAGTTGATATTTGTAACGCCCCAAAACCTGGCCTAGAAGTTTAGACTGAATCTCAGAGGTTACATTGATCACCAAAGTGATCGTAGGAAAATTATACAAAACAAATTATCTCAAACTCCATTTCAAACATATTTATCTCCTTACGAACCAAGAACATTTAATCTTGTAGATCTCAATCAGAAAAATTACAGTTAAGTTTAATTTATGAACAAAATAAGATTTATGAGAAAAATCAAAAACAGAACTTGTACCACAATTTTTATAAAACCTTACAGTTCACAACAGTATATCAAAATGGAAATTGAAAATAAGAACTCTTAATTTATTTTTAACCTTGACTGTTCGTGACCTTTACATACCGAGTTCAGCGTCAGAATTCAAAAATATACCTGAAAGGGGAAACACTAAAGGGGTGAGCTATACGAGCTCAGTGTGAGTTCAAGACATGATCAATAACATAATTACAAACTGGAATTCCAGATAACAGTATAACGGTGAAACGTACTTAAGCAAAGCACTTCTCATCACACACAATGTTACTAAACGTCATTACACCCAAAAACAATCACAAATGATAGGTCAAACAGACAGAATGTAGACAAACAAACTTACACCCAATCACTTAAACAGATGCTTATGAATGTTGTCAAGTAGTGAAAATTCACTCATCCAACCAAAACACCTCTCCATCCCCCGATAAAGCTGTCTAAGCTCATCCAACCAAACACACCACATAGGACCTCAAAAGGCCCATCCAACCCTACACACCATGTATGTGGACTAAACCACTCAGATAATAATACGTAGCAAAGCTGACGTATCTACAGTACAGTGCATTGCGGTAAACCGTTGTACAGATAAATTGCAGTAAAACTGCCAAATCAGATCAAAATCAGTCTTCCTTCTCTTAGCAACCAACCCAAAAATTTACTTTATGCAAGTGTATGCATGCATACAATCTCACACAAACAAGGAACACAACAATAGACAATTAGACAGAACAGTTATGCACACTCACCCAGCTAACTAGGTTCAGAATTAGACATATCACACACAGCAGTCACAATTAACACATAAGCAAAACACATAGCCATAGATGCAGAGACTTAATTACTCTCACTAAAGCCTAGCCAAGAGTCGTAACCCATAAAGATACATTTTCAGGTAAAAACACACACATAACCAAAATAAGTGACTTAGGGCCACACGGCCGTGTGAAAATGCCTAAACCAAGTGGGGGTCAACACGCCCGTGTGGGGGTCAACACACTCATGTGGGAGGAGGCACACGCCCGTGTGGATGAGGTACACGCCTGTGCGGATGAGGGACATGGCCGTGTGAACAGACTGTGTAACTCTCTGTCCAATTGTGCTAAAATAAAGTACAAGGCAGACACGGCCTGGTGAGGGTCTCACACGCCCGTGTGGGATCCCTAAATCACCAAATTAGCCACACAGCCGTGTGGTCAGGTCAGGTGGCACCAAATCACTAATCCTTAATTCCCAAACATACACGCCCGTGTGCCCAGGGGACACGGCCATGTGAAAATCAACCATTTTCCCCAAATAATCCACACAGCCATTTGACAGGAAATTTTGCCCGAAAACCCTAATTCTTAATTCCACACGGCCATGTGAACTGGCACACACCCGTGTGGCTACTCATGTGATCACAAAAGCACCCGCAAATAGCTTGAAAATCAAGTTTTTCGATCATTAAATCGACCTCCAATCATGATGTTTCATAACCCAACCATAACGCACTAAATTTCAGAAAAATATAAACGACATAACCCTCAATTGCTCAATTACCGAAACACATAAAAAGATCGTCAAATTCCACAGCAAATCAACAATTCGCAAATAAATTAAAAGAGGTTCGAATCCCACACTTGATTCGCGATCAAAGATGTTCAGACACCAACTCGACGACAATGAAGCAACTTTCCAAAATCCACAAGCAATATCGTTTTCAAAGAAAAAAAAAAAGAACAAAGAAAGGGGAAGAGGAGAACGTCCAGAGAGAAGAAAAAAATCACAATAAAAATGAGATTAAATAGTTTTATATATTTTAACTTAAAACAAACCTGCTACTTAACAAAACAAAACGAAATAAAAATATTTCCCCAAAACACACACACAAAGACTCAAACTTAAAACCTTGAGGTATACTAACACACAACAAACCACTAGACCAGCAAACTCATTCTAGCACTTAAACGCGAAACTAAATACAATAGCACACCCTAACCACAAAACTCAAAACTTCTAACCCTAAAATTCAGGGTGTTACAATATTTAACACTAAAACTAATGATTAAGAAGACAAATAAACCTAGCTGATACGATATTTATATCTTAATTATTTAATTGAAATATTTTAAAATTTAAGGATTAAATTAAAATGTGAGCCAAAATTAGCACTAGAACTAATAAATTTTCACGACAGATTTTGTGTGTTTGTTGTCTGAATGTTTTTCAAATTCTTGTAGCACCTAACACGTTTCTTTGACTAATATTAGATGAACAACTTCTTGTGAATGTTTGAGAATGTTAGTTACAATATACTAATACCTAAAACTATTCATAAATAAGGGATAATGAGCTTTAGCACATTCGAATCTACATTTCCTTGTATTGGCAACAATGTCAATACCAATCGAGTTAAGATCCAATCAGCATGGATAAATTCAATTCTTTATAATAATAATAATAATAAAAACATTAAATTTTGGCTCCTTATTGTTTGCCCTTAAAATGGATCAACTTGGAAAATTTTAACCCACATATGCTTGTATTCAATGCTCATCTTCGAGTTTATATTTATAATAACTCAATAAATACTTGAAAACGATACATTGCTTGAATGAAGTAATGAATAGTTTAAATGAAAAATGTATAGCTTAGGTGAAAGGATGCACTTATTGGTGAAATGATGCATCCTGTAAAACTCTCATGAAGATTTTTATATTAAGAGTTATTCTAATTTGTCTTTTCTATTAAAATTTTTTTATAAATTAATCTTTTTACGTTATATCAATGAGCAAATTAGTCTTTTATATTAAAATTTCCATATATTTGTACAGTTAAAAACGAGCATGTATGATAAAATAACCAGACAATAACATATAACATGCTACGTATATCACATGCTAATGCACATGGAGCGGTTTTTAACAGTAGAATGAATGAATTTTTTAATAAAGGAATTCGTTTTCTCTTTAATTTAATGTATACGAACTAATTTGACATTTTTTTAATGAAGGGGTCAAAAAATTTTATACCCTAAATCTGCAAATATGCTATAATTGCGGTCCACCCAACTAGGCAGCCAAGTAAATGTAACTTTGCTCCACCACCGCAAACACCACCACGTACCTTTTTGCCGGCACTACCAAATCTCAGATCTAGAGCCTATGTTCTCTCAGCAATGCACCTAATTTTTTAGGCCAAAAACATGGAACTTTCTAGCTCTACACTGCATTAATTTCATGTACGAAATTTCAACAGTACCACCATGTTTAATAGCCATTCGTTTTTAATATGTTTGTATATTACGAAGTCCCATACTACAATTGCTAGGTAAATTGGCCTTCATGGTGATATTGGCTTCCTTTGGTTTTTTTACTATTTTTATTGTATATTAAAAGTGAATTATATTGGAATCAAAACAAAAAACAATATGTTAATCGATTCGGTCTAGATTATTTTGATTCAAACTCGATCAAGGATCACCTTTTTAACCAATTAAAAGTGAATGGTAAAGTATATTGCACTCTTATTTGAAAAACTCGTATTCAAGATAAAATTGTTGAGAGAGATAGTCTCGAACCCCAAAAAAATTAATCTCCATGAATCATATAGGAAAAATGGACTATAAATGCTCACAGGCCAAGCTAGGTGGTTGTATGATATCAACATTATATTTGCAAATGAACTTCAAATTTTGTCCAAATTCATCTATATTTATAAATGACTAATTCAAACCCGTTTATATGTTGGAGCCTGTGATGCTAGAACTTATCAAGGTCTTAAAACCCTATTCATTAGGCCAAGCAAGGACTTAATTATAACAAACTCAAGACCAATTTTGTTTAAATCAAATTGGATATGTTGGATCAAACATTGTTAGGGTATCAATTAGAGAGTGGTTAGATCAGTTAACTCTTGAACTACTCATAACCAGTTGAATCGGACTAAAAAAAATTAGTTAAACATATTTTCTCTATTTTTTAATATATATTTTTTATTTTTAAATTGTTATAAATATTTTAATAATTTATTTAATTAAACCGGATAAACAGATTAAATTAATCAAATAAAAAACTAATAATTTAACCGATTTAACTACTCATCCATTTCCAAAAAGCATACTCTAGGCTTAACCAAATAGGCAAATAGGTGTCGGTTTTGGGGTGGACCCAATGGCCCATAAAATTTGATGAATCAAAGTGGATGCAACGAAAGAGGAAGATCTCAATGGATGAAGAAATCTCATGGGCCTTAGGTAGGGCAAATTTTAGATTGATAATATATTAAAATGTCTTCAAAATTGTACATTTTGTTCAAATAAGTCCTTTTTATTTATATATTTTTCTTTAAAACATTGCCATAATATATTTTTAAGTGCAACTCAAGCACACTATTAGCAGAAGCAAATCACTAGCACTCAGATACTACTATTAGGCAATTTGTGCGAATCAAATTTGTCAATGACAGAGTTTAAATATAGCTTATCGCTTGGCTCTGTTCGTGTTCGTCTTCACAAGTGTCTACAACATAGACCGTGTATGTTTCTTTTTAAATAAAATTGACACAGCTATTTTATCGTTTTGCCCCTTCAGAAAACAATATAAATAGCAAGTCATTCTTCTCATTTTACACAACAACAAACAAACAACAATCTCTTCTCTATCTTTCTTAGCTCGCTTGTTTTCTGTTCAGAAAACTTTTCCGACCAAATTTTCGGCTTTAGTTTCCAGTCTACTTTTTCGAACACTTGTGAGAAGAGTAATACCATTTGTTTTCCACCTTCTTTATTTGGGTGTACAAATATTGAAGTACTATGTTAACCTTAAAGGCGACGTCCACTACATGATTACACCGATCAGGACGGATTTACTTCTAAAGCAGCAGTTCTTCCACAACACAGTAATTATTTTAATTATTTACGCTCAATTTATTTATCCTATCAATACTAACTATTTCGTTTTGCAATAGTATATTTCCAACAATATATCATTTTAATAAATACAAATCGATACTAATATTTAGTTTTTTTTAATATATTAACCATCCAATTTCAATAATTTAGATACAATAAGATAAATGTAAACAAGACAAGTTTATGAACAAAGTCTAAATGTATTTGGGACAGTGAGCATTGTCCCCTTGATAAGGATCCACCCACATGGTTGTACCCACACAATGCTTTTAGTCTTATCCAAATTAAAATTTTCCAATTTCTTTATAGAAAAATATTTTTGGTCATGATAATTTTTTTTTCACTATTAATACTATTATTTAATAAAAGTTAAAATTACCGATTCAATCTTAGCTCAATTAGTATCGGTATTGTTGCCAATATAAAAGAATGTAAGTTCGAATGCGTTAAAACGACTAGCGCGACTTAAACCCAAACTACACCTAAGGCGATAAACATCATTAATCATCAGGTCATGGAATTTTATAATATTCTTTTTTAGTCCCTCACTTATGGCTGACAGACACATTTGGGTTTAATTTTAATTAATAATCCTTGTTTTTAGCCTTAATAAGAGCTTAAGGAAATGATTTGACAGGTAATATTGTAAAATAAATAAACAGTTTATATGTTTTTATATAGCATTTATTGTCACCGACAAGAAAAAGTATGCTTGTTGTGTATTAATTTGGAATAATAATCTAATGTATAATGGAGTACATCATCTCCAACATTACTATGAAATTTAATTTTTCTTTTCTATCAATGAAATTTGTTTATTATTCACAAATTTATCTTAGTATCGATATTCAAATTCGAATTATTTTTTATTAGATAGCTGAATCCGTAAAAAAAATTGAATCCAGATATGTTAAAAATTAAAATCTGTCAGATATTCGAACATGAATATGCAATCTTGTTGCAGATTTGAATATTTGAATATGTTGTTCGAATAAATAATGCGGATTCGAATAATGGAATTTTAAAAGATAAAATTATAATTTGTCTCCCCCTAAAAAATAATAAAATTTGATTTAGTCCTTCTAATGTAAAACTATAATTCAATACAATGGTAAAATTGTATTTTAACTTCCGTAAAAATATATAATATAATCCCGCCACTCTAATAGAAAAATTAATCTAACTTTACTCCTTAACTACATGGTTAACAAACGAGATGAACTATTACCACGCCAGAACTCGTGTTTAACCATTAGTATCACTTAGTAATTGTCCCCTACTCCCCTACACAATGCAAGGACAGTACTTTAATAAAACCAAAATAGTTCACAAATTTGTTGGATAGAGATTCTTCGTCTTACACATTAAAATCACGATTTTCTTGTCTCCTATTCTAACTTGTAATAAATAAATAAATAATCACAAACTTTGAAACATTTTAATTTTTCTTTAATTTAAAATAAAATCTTATGCATGTAATTTGAAAACCGAAAATAAAAGAGAATGAACAATAGTTTATGTAATAGTTTTAAAAAATTCAAAATCAAGATTTTTACAACATCCATTCTTACGATGTTCATTTTTCTTTAATTTTTTCATTTTAAATTACGTCACATAAGATTTGATGTCTTATTTAATAACGAAAGGACCTTATTGATATAATATCGATAGTTTAAGAATATAAATAAAATATTTTAAAGTTTAAGGAATTATCTCAAAAAATATTAACCCTACGAAATTATTACATCTCAACTATAAATTGACATGCTTTTTTTTTATTCGATTCCCCTTCACTATATTTTTGTCCATCACTATTTTATGTAAGTTTAATCCTCGTTCACAAAATGTAGCCATCGTAATTTCTGAATAGGTGATAGTGATTCGGGTTTATTTGGATGGATGATAAAATTGATTTCGGTTAAATTAGAAATAGCGTTGAAAGTGAAATTAATTATTACAGCGATGAGATTGAATATTGTAGCAGTGAGGGTAAAAGT
Source organism: Gossypium longicalyx (assembly GCA_025698465.1). NCBI lineage: Eukaryota > Viridiplantae > Streptophyta > Magnoliopsida > Malvales > Malvaceae > Gossypium > Gossypium longicalyx. Next base: position 815,062 of record CM046995.1, on the reverse strand, counting down.
AGTGGTTTGATGTGTGTTAAATTCAAAGACTATTATAACGATAAAGTATAATGGAGATCCTTATTAGGAGTCGTATTGCATTTTTCTCCCTCTATTAAAAAGATTGGCAAATTAGTCCTTATACGTTAGATCAAAGAGCAAAATGATTCTTCTATTAAAAATTGCATCCATTACTATTGTAAAAAACGAGGCCATGTACGTCACATGAGGTATATGTGACATGTCACATCATGTGTACTTGTATAGTTATTCCATCAATTACACCAATTTTTAATAGTAAAAATTGATGAAATTTTTAATAAAAGAGATCGGTTTGCTCTTTAATCAAATCTACGAGGAATACTTTTTTTTTTTCATTTTTTTCATTTTTCTACATTCAACTTTTCATCTTTGTGGAATATAGTCAATAAAATCGTCCCAAATAAGTAATGAAGAATAAAGATCATAGAAAAAAAAATCCTTCAAAATATCAAAAAGAAATCTTATGTCAAGAAAATTCCTCAACAAAAAGAAGAAATATCCAAATTAAAAAGATGCTCAAAAGAAAAAGGTTTAATGTGAATTTTTAAAGGAAAAAAATCACTAAAAATTCTTAACCATCAATACTTGGTTGAAAGATACTTAGAATTATAACCCTAAAAATTTACACTTCATTATTAAATTATGTGACATCTGGAAAAAAAATATAAATTTAATACATTGTACCCACGTCTAAAAGTTTTTAAATTGTTGATGGAGTCTTAATTCGAATGGTAGAGGACGTGGGTTCGAGCGGGCTGAAACGCATTATCCTCTTTTTTATGGGTTGGGAAGGGGTTATGGGTAGTTCTAAATATTGTACCCACGTCTAAAAGTTTTTAAATTGTTGATGGAGTCTTAATTCGAATGGTAGAGGACGTGGGTTCGAGCGGGCTGAAACGCATTATCCTCTTATTTATGGGTTGGGAAGGGGTTATGGGTAGTTCTAAATATTGTGTAAAAATAAACAGATGTGATCAAAACCTATAATAAAAATATTAAAAAAATTAAAATTTCAATTTAACCAATCATTTATTTTAATTATTTTTAAAAAAAATTGTAGTTTAAGTTATTTGATTTACAAATATTTATCGAAATATATAACTACCTTTTCAATAAAATTCATTTTTTAAAATTTGATTTTATGATTTTTTATTAAAAATTTAGTTGGTGTTATGTTAGTTCGTATACTAATTTAGTTAAAAACTTAAATATAGTACGAATAGATAGTCCGTGCCTAAATCAATTAAAATTTGTAACAATATTGGATTTGAGTTTTTTGGATAAAAAATATTAAGAGAGTTTAGGCCTGTTCTTGACATTTTTAGAGTTCTAGACGAAACAATAAATTGAACCCATTTTAAAAATATATATAAAATGTAATACATTAAAAGATGAATTTTGAGATTTTAGGAGATGAAACATTTATATTGAAAAATTGAAAGTCTAAGCATTTAATTAATTTATTTTAGTCTGAAATTTTTTTCCCACATTAAAAGCTGAAAAAATATTTTTTTGGGTCCTTTCCAACCTTGGACCCTGAGCAGCTGCACTCTTAAACAATCCTCAGAACCGGACTTGAGAGAGCTTTATTTAATGTTTATTTGAATCAGATTGAATTAGTTAAAATATTGATTTAAAAAGAAATAAAAGATCGATTAATTTACGAATAGATACAAACCAATTGAATCGAGCTAAAAAATTAATTAAATGCTTTCTCATTAAAACATTTAATTTAAGTAGACTCCAAATTTAATAAAATATATTATTTTTTTATATTTTAAAACTTGTGAATCACTGAAGTGTGATTCCCTTAGCTTCTCAATAAGTACCCTGTACTCCTCACCTTCTTCCTCACATTTCATTCGTCCCAAAAACATTTCTATTCCTCTTTTATACAAACAAAAAGCAATGGCTACCGCTGCTTCATCTTCTTCCTTTACCATGCTTCATTTAGCTTCATTGTTCTCCATTTTCGCATTAGCTAACGCAAGAATCCCCGGTGTTTACACCGGTGGATCCTGGGAAACTGCTCATGCCACTTTCTACGGCGGCAGTGATGCTTCTGGCACAATGGGTAAGTAATTTTACTTCATTAAACAAAAAACCCATTTTTATTCGCTGCTCAAATTTCACTATCTTTTTGATTCAGGTGGTGCGTGTGGGTATGGGAATTTATACAGCCAAGGCTACGGTGTCAACACGGCGGCTCTAAGCACCGCATTGTTTAACAATGGCCTTAGTTGCGGTGCTTGCTATGAGATCAAATGTGCTAATGACCCGAGGTGGTGTCATCCTGGTAGCCCTTCTATTTTCATCACCGCCACTAATTTCTGCCCTCCTAATTTCGCTCTTCCCAGCGATAATGGTGGTTGGTGTAACCCGCCACGGCCTCATTTTGACCTTGCCATGCCTATGTTCCTCAAGATCGCTGAGTACCGTGCCGGTATTGTCCCCGTTTCTTTCCGACGGTGAGTCGCTAAAATCTCTCTCGTTTAACTCTTGCTATTTCTTAAGTTGGTTCTCTAATTCCGGTTAATTTCACTAAAAGTACTCAAACTATCCTTGAAATTTCAAATTGGTATATTTATTTTAAAAAAGGATCTACTTACACCGGGGTTAAACTAACATTATTTCGTAACCTTCCTTATTATTGATATTTTAACAAACCAACTATCGTATTTCATGTTTTATTCACGTAGATCTTACATGTCAAATTTAGAGTAATTTTTTTTAATTATTTATTTTATGTAAAAAAAACTTATAACCGTTAAATATATATACATATATAAACAATATTTAATATTGATATGAAAACGATATCGGATCATTTTCAAAATTTCACATGCATAACAAGTAAAATGTTGATTAATTCAATGGTCGGATTGTTAAAATATCAATTAGTTTTACACTAATATAAGTGGATCTCTTTTTATTTTAAAATATTCTATTTGAATTTTCAAAGAATTAATGTTCTATCAATCAGTCTAACCGTCATTTCAAATATGATGTAAAATACACATGGATCAAATTTTAAAAACATATTTATATAGTATTATAGTTATTTTATTTAACATGTCAGATCCAAAGTTCATGCAGTAGGTAGAAACATATTTACTATTTGATCCCTGAATTTTATAGTGTTAAATTAACTTTAAAGGTGATGGTTATGTTAATAGGAAGACTAGATTGATACAATACTGATATTTTAAGGACTTAATTAGAAACATTTTAAAATTTAAAGAAAATGGTGCAATTAACCCTTTTTTTCCTTGTATGCTTGTCAAAAAGCAAGTTTTTATGACTTTTTTCGGTCACTTTCTCGGGAAGGCAAATAGGAGGCTCAAAGGAATCGCCCTTTTTCTCGACGTAGGATTAGACTATAAGAATCCATCCATAATTTAATGTCGTTTACCCATTTTTAACCAACGGTTTTGCGGTGATCCATAATATGACCAAACCGCCCTTGTCTTTAAAGCTTACCTTGATTCCCGTAGAAAAGCGCTCAAGGGCAGAATTGTAAATTTCATGGGACTAAAAGACAAAATCTACGTCATCTCCCGCCGTGGCTTCCGTCACTCGCCGAAGGGTCTTAAAATTTTGGGTTAATTTCATCATACGTCCTTGATTGAGATATTAAATTAATGAGATTTTTTTTTTTTTTGCTTTTTTAACACATAAAGTCCAAACTGTCTATACAATTCATACATACATGTTTATAGTCAAATGCATGTGTTTTAAAATTGAAATTTAGAGATTGATTTTAAATTTGAGTGATAGTTTGAGGGTGTTTAATGAAATTAATCCAAAAACTTTCTTAATATCCGTAAATTACCCTTTATTTTAATTTTCTTTTACAGAGTACCGTGCCGAAAGCAAGGGGGAATACGATTCACTATCAACGGTTTCCGTTACTTCAACTTGGTTTTAATCACCAACGTCGCGGGTGCAGGGGATATCGTGAAGGTGAGCATTAAAGGAACCAACACCGGTTGGACCAGCATGAGCCGGAACTGGGGTCAAAACTGGCAATCCAACGTCGTTTTAGTCGGCCAAGCGCTGTCGTTTCGTGTCAAAGGCAGTGACAAACGAACTTCCACCTCTTGGAACGTGGCACCAACTAATTGGCAGTTTGGTCAAACCTTCACTGGGAAGAATTTCCGTTATTAAATAACAGACCCGTCACAGATAGTTACTCTATCCTTTTCTCCTTTTTTTTTTTTTTTAATCTTTTGTTCCCCGCCCTTCAGTTGTCCTTCATTTTCCCGGGAAAACCTGAAGCGGCGGTAAAAGTTAAGGTTGAGGTAAAAATTGTGGGTTTTTACCTTTTTGTTAGGATTTTACAGTGATAGATACAAAAGTGATTAAAGTGAATTTATGTGTGGTAATTTTTGTTTTTTTCTAAGCTTAGGCCTTGGGGGTAAGGCGAAGTTCTTTTTAGTTTTTGTTTTGTCATTGAGTTGGGTGGTAATAGTAAAAAAATCCAGTGAGCGGTAAAAAAGTCGTAAAAGGGAGCTGAAGCGGCTTAAAATGTAGCCCGCACCTCTTTGGTCATGGAGTAATTTTACATTTTTACTGTTACTATGATACTGTAGTTTTCTACTATATAAATAAGTGTATTGCGTAATTTTTACTATAATAAATGTGACTTTGTTCCAATTTTAATACTTCATATCGAATATTTGAGTTGTCAATTTCGATTTGATTCTAAAAATTTAGTTCAATTAATCAGAATTTAAAATTAAGATAAACTCGTAAACGATTAAATTTAACTTAAAATAATTCAAAATTGGAATGATCAAATCTAAAATAACTAAAACCTGAAATAAATTTGAATACAAAATTATTATATCCTAAAACAATTAGATAATCAAAATGACTTAAACCTAATATGATTTGAGGAAAACACAAAATAGTTAGACTTGATATGACTTGAACTTGAAACTAACTTAAATTTGAAATGATTCGAAAATGTTAAAACTCGAATCAGCTCAATCAAGATTGATCTGGTCCAAAACCAGTCTAATCTATCTGATCTATAGATCTAATGTTTCGAATGGTGCAAAAAAAAAAAAACCATGTTAGGGCCACACAATGACTCTAGTGATTCTCAATAGCACGAGATCATCATTTTTCTTCCACTAAGGGTGAGTTTAGTTCAGTTCAGTTTTTTGAATTTTATAAATCGTTTATGATGATTCAGTTTCGTTCAGTTTTTGTTTTTAGGGTTTAGAGTTTAACTATTGTAAAGCTTTTACAAATCATAGCACCTCCCCAACCCTTAAATAAGAAGATAATGCGCTTCAACGCATTCGAACGCATATCCTACTGCACTGACAACAATGTTGATGCCAATTGGACTAAGACTCAATCGGCAGTATTATCTTTTATCATTTCAAATGAATAAAAAAATCTCTTAAGACATTCATTCATTCTTTCTTTTTTGGGGGTTCAAATTCTTGAACTTTCTTTCAAGTTCTCAACTTGTTCATAGAATTGATGTCTTTCAATCTCTATGATGTAATCTCATGCCAAAAGAAAATCTCTATGATGTAATAAAAGAGCATTTGTTTTGTTTTGTCCGATGGCAATTTGCAAGTGATTTACAAAGTGGGCCTTTTCTGGTGGGGCATCAAATTCCAGTTCTAGAAAGTGAAAAAAGAAGAAGCCCATTTCAACTATTATCTTCGTTTGTGTTAATTTAATTTTTGGTCCTTGAACTTACCAATTAATTCCATTTTGATAAAATCTTCTCAATTTAGTCCTTAAGTTTGAATTTCATTAAAGTGCGATGACATGGTAATCTAAGATCGTGCCACATTATTGCCTAAAACTTAAAAAAAATTGTAATTTTTTAAAGAAACTTTGAGTGATGAAATGACGCAATTTCAGAATGCAATATTATTAACATAATCTCAATTCAAGGATCAATTTGAGAAAAAAAGTTGTCAAGTTCTATAATTAATGTCAACAAAAAAAAATCCAAGTACTAAAGTGAATCTAGTTGTACAAATTCCATGTAAATAACTAATATACCTCAATTCCATACATATGTACAAATATAAAATTTTAAATTATTCATTAGATTAAATAACTTAATTTAATGATTATATTTTATTTTTAAAGAAATATCAAAATTTTGTATCAATCCGTACAAATCGATATCAGTACCCCAAAATTTCAATTGAAACAGAACTTAAATGAATATAAGTTGAATCGATTGAGATACACATAAATTTTAATTGAAATAGAACTTAAATAATTTGATACCAATTACGAAATGACCATTAAAGGAAAAAAGTTACAAAATCAATGAAATGATTTGCTAGAGTTGTGTGACTCGTCACTTGTTAAAGAAATAAAATAGAGAAGCAAAATAGGGGATCATGCCGCAGAAGTTGAATCTGTATAGCACTATACTTCTTCTATATCAGACATTGATTATAACAGGATTCACTCACCATCACTAAACTGTAGCGTTTAGGACTATACTCCTCTTGTGTAGTGTGTGTTTTCAACATGGTGAATTTCTTCTCCTCTGGCCATGATTTTTTTCGATAAAGGTTTTTCACATAAAATCTGTATATTCTTATTTTTATTTCTTATTACTTTGCGATCATTCCTCGATGCTGATTACAACAGGTTTCACTTATCATCACTAAATTGTAACTATGTACTATCGTCCCAATCTTATCACCCAACTCTAGTGATTAGTGACTAAAAGATGGTTTTCTTTTTGAAATATCTTATTTTCACATAAAAGGGTATCTCTTTTAACTTTTTTAAAAAATAAAGATAACTTTTTTATGTAAAAAATTGACATTCAAATTATTTAAAGTGAATAGTAGTGTATGTCCTTTTAGGTAAGCAATAGGCCGGTGGAGATAGGCCACTGTTAAGATTCCAATCTTCGAAAATATTGGTATAATTAGTCCGAAGTCAAAAAAAAAAATTTAGGGAGTTCGGAATTATATAGTAGTTTTTACGATAGTAAAAATATAATTTCATCATTTTTAATAGTCTATATTTTTATAATTTTTAAGGGATTAAATTAACTTTTTATCATTTCAGGAGAGTCAAAGTACAATTTTATCTTTACTAATTTAAAATTTTTAAATTTTTAAAGGGTCTAAATATAAAAAATTTATTTTAGAGGGACTAGGGCCCTGCCAGCCCCTCTAGCTACGCCCCTGGGTAGAACCCTTATTCAATAAGTTACTAGTTAATGTTAATACATGAGTGATGAATGCGAGTATATTTTTTTGTATGAAATTTTATATATGTTCGAATATGTATTAGGTAGCGTTAAAGATAAAATACCTTTTACGAAAAATAAAAATATAGGGTCAATTTATTATTTTAATCATTCTATAATATTTAAATTAGGATTTAACATTATACTCTAATTTGGCATAGTTTGACATTTTTGCTTTCATTATATTATTGTTTAGTTCAAATTGTTAACTATTCCAATTAAAATGCTGACATTTTTTGGCTTAATATAATATTTGGTATTTGAATTTGATATTTTTTTCTAATTTGGTACTTAAACTTTTTTTGTATCTGAACTTGACAATTTTTTCTAATTTGGTACTTAAACTTTTTTGGACCCAATTTGGTACCTGAACTTGGCATTTTATCCTAATTTGGAATCTAAGCTTTTTTTTTTTAGATTCAATTTGGTACCGAAATTTATTAAATGTTATACAAATTATGCAGAACACTAACGGTGTTTTTTTTTTTTTTGTTAGGATACAAAAATATTGTCACTATTAGAGGAAATTCATGTTAAAATGTATGTATTGAGCTATGCTAAACGAATTAATATTAAATAAGAAAAAATAATTTTTTAAAACCCCAAATTAAAAGAAGTTCATTATTTTCAATTAATTAAATAATTAATTAATTAATTAAAACTAAAAGTAATTGAACATATAAAATACAAAAAATATCATATCATCTGTCACATGTCGGTCATACATTGATTATTTTTGCTACTTCATAAAAAAATAACATTGTTAGTATATTGGAGTAATTTGTAAAACATTTGACAAGTACCAAATCAAACAAAAAAGGATTAGGTACCAAATTAGGAAAAAAAAGAGTCAATTTTAGATACCAAATTGGACCCCAAAAAAGTTTAAGCACCAACTTAAGAAAAAAGTTTCAAGTTTAGGTACCAAATTAGGACAAAGTGTCAAGTTGAGGTACCAAATGTTATATTAAGCCTTTTTTTAATAACATCCTTTCTAACACATAAAAAAATCATGTCAACATGATGAATTGAAAGGGTGTTTTTAACAAAAATGCATATTGGTAATTTAAGTGGAATAGTTAATAGTGTTAACTATTTGAACTAATTTATAACATTATAAAAGTAGAAGAACTAAATTATATTAAATTAAATTACAAAAATAAATCCTAAATTTAAGTATAATTAAAGGATCAAATCCATAATATAACCAAATTAATATATTATATCATCAAAAAGAGAGGGTAAGAAGAAAAACTTAAAAAAAGAAAAATCTTGTGAAAAATGCAATAGGTGGAACGAGAAAGGATTGTATGAAATAGGGATATTATCCATTTCCAATAGTTTTATGCCACATCAGTAATTTTATCCTAAATTTCATAATTTTAATTAGGATTTGATTTTAAATGCTGATATGGTATAAAACTATTGAAAAATGGATACAGATGAGTGGCGTCCCTGTTTCATAAAATCCTTTCCCTAGGTGGAACAAATAGATGCTTCATACTTACCCCTTTACAATCTCTAATAGGTTCAATCCTCTTTAAACGATGCCATTGGATTATGTTATCTTTTTTTTACATATGCTTTTCCTTATAGCTAAAATATATACATTTGAAGCTTATTCGTGAAGTCAAAATTTTTCACTGGCAGCGTATCAAATATTAACTTTATATATATAGAAGAATTTATAAGTACGAATATAATACAATTACAAATACATATTCAAGAAACTATAAAATAGAATCAAACATATACAAAGCACAAATGAATGAATAACCAGAATATAAAACCACCCATGATTATTGGGCATGATGGAACTCAATTTTAGATACTCAACGAGCCAAGACTTCAACCTTTGTCAATATTGCTAAAGCCTCGCATATCAAATATATATTTGGAAACAAGCGCGGCCTTGGGAGTAGTTTGGAAGTACGGCTGCCCAGTGCCTAAGGTTGGAAAGGGCTCAAAAATAAATTTTTTCGTGAAGCTTTTAACATTAAAAAATATCTTACTCACTTAATGTAATAAAACATATTATTTTAATGAAATTACTAGTATATGTATTTATCTTATTGTATTACATTTTATAATTTTTTTTAAAAAGGGCCCCAGTTTATTGTTTTGCCTAGAACCCAAAAATATCAAGAACGAGCCTGTATGGGAATTATTTGATATACTATTAGTGAAGTTTTTAAACTCCATAAGTAGGGTTAGGAGGTTGGAAAATGACATATACAGATAGTAAAATATTTTTAAAAAGATACATGTCAATTTTTGAAGGTTGCTCGCGGAATAAAACATATACTGCCAATACACCAAATAGTAACCCATATATATATATATATATATATATATATATATATATATACTAATTGGGGAGATTGTAAAGACAAAGAGGTGGTAATGGAAATGGAATATGTACCAAAAAGTTCTCATTATCTTTTGCTTGATATTTGTGAATCCAAGATAGCATTTATCACTATCATACTTTGCATGCAAAGTTAGAATTGGCAAAGTTCTACAAATTTGCGTTGGAGAATTGCCATAGAATAGAATATAACATTTTGCTTGTTGAATACCAATTTGCAAAAAAGATTGGCCAAAAAGAAAAAGATTGTATTTTGATGAAATGGAAGTAAATTACTTTAAAGTTTGAAAATGACCCTTTTTTTTAGAGAGAAAATAGAAAATTGTGTGGATAAAATCGACTTAAATTCGATCTGTTCGTGAGTTTTATGTATGTTGCATTTGAAATTATGACTGAATTGGTGTCACGAATTAATTAAATACTAACTCAATTAAAAAAATATATAAATAAACCAAAAAATTTAAAATATAAAAGTAATGACAATAACATCGTTATATGACCATTTGTCTTTGTTGAATACTCGATCTTTAAATTGAGACAAAATTTCATTTTTTTATATATTTTTATTATGTAAGTTTTCTGCCAATTAATTATTATTATTGGAAATTCTTCAAAAACTCCAATGTTATTTGATACATTAATATCATCAATAATAACAATAACTTATATATATGAATACATTAATTTATAAATACATACGAACAAATTTATATACACATTTAAAGATTTTACCGGGAACTCAAGTAAATCCTCTAGATGCAAATAAATAACTTTATTTAGTGCTAGACTATTAAATCCGTTTCAAATTAATCATTTTTCATAATCGTTCTGATACAAAAAATTTGCATTACAAGTCAATTTCATATCTTACGACTCGATTCTTTTGTGTTGTAATATTAACTTGTACCCCAATGGCTTTACACATTCCAAGTGCTTGGACTTGTGTCTATTTATTTTGGCAAACCGTTTCTATCTCAATATTTTCAAGTATATTTTCATTTAATATTATTACTTTTTCGTAAATTGAAGTGCTCTATGTGTAGTATCGTTGTCAACAATTATTTTCTTTTTCGGGTATATCATTTTTGGTTGTGACATAATTGATTAAGATATCTCATTATATTCATAATTTCAAGTATTTGAACTTTTCTTGGGATTTTATCAAATGATATGTCTTGGATCTCTTTACGAATATCTGCCTCCATTAACATATGACCACCTTCATTATTTGCTACTTTTTTCCAAGAAAATTTTCATTTTATGGAACCAATTGGTCCATCATGTTTCTAACATGCTCTAGACTTATTTCTCTATCACATTGTCCTTGTAAGACACGATAACTCGGAAAATTTTAGTTGGTATATGTTAGTTATTATATGTAATCCTTTAATGTGTGGAAAATAATTTTATCTTTTAAACTTTTTATGCACATGGTATTAGTGAGGAACACAAATATTGACGACACAATTATAATTATTTATCCAACAATTTATTTTCTCAAAGCGAGAAAATTTGCAACATTATCCTTTAAATATCTAACATCCTCTTACATGAGGGCCCATCTTAGTGCATTATGATGAAATATAAAATAGATATCGTACATCCAAATATTCTTATATGAAATCTATTAGCTCCAACTTTCAAACTTTAGGCACCCATTTCCTCTCCTTTTAAATCACGACAAAAAAAATCCAAAAAAAAAAATCTTAAAGATAAGGTTAAAGTACTTAAGAGGTCCTTGTATTATGGGGATTGAATGAAATTACTCCATCTATTATTAAATAGATCAATTTAATCCTTATATTAAAAAGAATCAAATAAGCTCAAATTGTAATAGAGTTAATATTTATTATATAAAAAATATCTTGAGAATTTTTTTTCAATTGTAGTTCAATTCCAAACAAAAGATTCAATTACAGAACCATAAAAACTTTAAAAATATGAACTCTATGAAACAGTAAATGTTAACTATATTCCAATTTGACCTTATTTGATTCTTTTTAATAGTATTGGACCAAATTGATCCATTTAATAGTAGAGAGACTAATTTGATTTTAGAGGGACCTCTAAAGTACATTCACCTTACAAATAAAATAATCCACTTGTTGATCCAAGGAAAGATGTGCTTTATTAGTAAACTGACCCCTAAACTATACTTCAATTTCTATATTGGTCCTTAATGTTTTTATTTGGTCAGAAATGATTCCTAAAACTATCAATTTTGTCATATTTTACCCAAAAAGTGTACAACTTCCGATATGAATGTATCATATCTCATGTTATTATTAATTGATATCGTTTTTGGGGTAAATTGAAATAACATTGATAGTTTTTAGTTGAAAAACTTTAAAGACTGATTTGGAATTAGGGTATAATTTAAAGGTCAATTTACTAATAAAACCAAATTGAAAATCAAACAGTTATTTGACCAGGTCTTATAATGGGCTAAACACAAATACTAATCAAAGAATTGATTGAGAGACATAGATGTTATCCTCATACACATTTTCGCTTTTTATTTTTTATGCTTTTCTACAAATTAATTGTTTTCAAAATTGGATCGGTTAGATAAAAAATTAAATAAAATATAAATTTAAAATAAAAGATTAAATTGGTTATTCTCACAAATCGATTAAATCGACAGTTAAACTGATTTTTTTTAAAATATATATATTTTTATGATTTTTAATAATTTTTACCTGGTTAAAATTAAATGTGCTTATGGGTTGGGCTTAGCTTAAACATAATATTAATATATTTTATGTTTTTCAAATTCAGCCCGGCTCGAAATATAAATTTAAAATTTTAACAAAATCTGTTCATATTTGTAAAAGACTAACCCAAGCCCATTTTAGCCCTATCAATTTTTTTTTTAAAATATTTTTTTTATTTTATTTTAATATATAATAATTTTATACATTTTTTATTTATTGAATTTTTTATATAGTAATCTTAATATTATTTTAATGTTTACGTTAGAGTAGTATTATATATTTAGTATAAATTTATTTTTTTAATGTGTTTTAAATTACATAATATATAAAAATGGGTCAAGCTGGACTTGAGCCTTCAATGTTCAAGCTCGAGCCCAACTCATATTTTAAACCGGCCTAATTTTTTTGGCTAAGCCATTTTTTGGGCCTAATATTTTTGTCAAAACCCTCTCAAATTTTGACAGACCTTCGCACCTAGGTGAGTAACCCGACCCACGAACAAGTCTAAATAAAAGGACAGGTGCAGAAGACCGTTACCCCTTAAAATTAAAATTTTTTTATTTAGACCTTCTAAATTTATAAGTTAATATATGGTGAAATTATAGTTCGTCTCTCAAAAATAGTAAAATTTTAATCTAATCTTTTTAAAAACGATAAAAATATAAATCAATACGATAATGAAATTATATTTTACCCTAAGAAAAAATTGACTTTCCCCTTGATTTTTTACTAATAATTTTTTAATTCAATACTATAAAATATATTTGTAACTTATTTATGAACATAATTTCAATGTATATATACTAAAATATCAAATCAACATATACACATACATATATATATATATATATATACACACACACACATGCAGCTCACTAATCTATGGACAGGGTCCAATATGTGCTTAATTACATTACATACAAAGCATTTTCCATATAAAATTGAACATATATTCTTCACTTTTTCAATCATTATGGTATGATATGTATACTAAAAACCAGCAAATTTCATGCATGCTCTCATATCCTCGCGCTTAAATTCGAAAAACCGTTCTCGAGGATGTTCAAATCAGTAACGATATCACTGCTGCATCGAAAGATTTTCATTTACACACGTGGGGGCAAAGGCAAAGGGTATAGTGGTTGGTTTACCGGCGTTTACATGGCGTTTCCTGGTTACCTCCTGGCTCCTGAAGCTGCTCGAGCCTTTTTACGACCTCATCCATGCTTGGCCTTGATTTGGATTCTTTGGCTAAGCAATGAAGTGCAAGGTTAGCCGCCTTTTGGACTCTGTTCAATGAATATTGACCCTGGAGACGGGTATCGAGTACACGGAATATTCTACGTTTGTTGGTCAGGTAAGGTTTTGCCCATTCTACTAGATTGTGTTCACCAGACGGCTTGTTCTTGTCGATAGCTCGTCGGCCACATATTATTTCTAGAAGAACAACTCCGAAGCTGTATATGTCGCTCTTGGCAGTCAAATGACCTTTACAATAGAAAATAAAATGTTGATATCGATTTCGATACTCGAGTATATGATATATCATCTCAATTCATATGATTTACTAACAAATAGCTAAGCACAATGAGAACCAAATAGCTACGTACGCTATTTTACTCGGGACTCTTTTTCTAGAGTACCCGCACCCCACATATACGTAGACAATGGATATGAAAGATATGACCCTCTGAGAACTCAGCAAATACCCATATCGGATATGTACTCATATCTGACACTCACATTAAGGGCAAAACTAGAAAGTCGCTTTAGGGGGCCAGAAATGAATCGTAAATTTTTGGGTAGCCAAAGTGCATATTTACTATTAAACTATTTTGTAGTTTTTTTTTAATTTTGAAAGAGCTACAAGGCAATTTTACCATTCTGGCCCCCTTGTCTACATCCCCGACTAACACCTGAGTTTGAGTAATATAGGTAGACAGTGTGCAGGTCGAAAACAAAATCGAACCGGATTAATGTGTACAAAGTATTTACAAAAGAAGACAGAGCAGGGAGCAATACCTGTGGCTAGATACTCTGGGGCGGCATAACCGTGGGTTCCCATGACCCTAGTAGAAACATGGCTCCTATCACCAGTTGGTCCATCCCTAGCTAACCCGAAATCCGAGAGTTTTGCATTGTAATCCTGTGAATATCGAATATAGCAACAATATATATAGCAGCACATAAGTAGAATGAATAAAATTCCAATATTTTCAACATGCCAAGCTACGTACCGAATCAAGCAAGATATTTGACGTTTTGAAATCGCGGTATATGACTTGTGTTTCGGCATTGTGAAGAAAGGCTAATCCTTTGGCAGCACCGAGTGCGACCTTCATCCGTACACCCCAAGAAAGCGGCTGAAAGTGTGATCCTCCTGTTTCGAAATTAAAAGCAAACAAAACATTAGATTGCAGACATTTATATGAATGTTTTCATCAACAAAATGAAACTCACTTCTGAATAAATGATTTTCCATGCTACCCCGTGGCATGAACTCGTAAACGAGAAGCCGATGCTCGTCTTCTAAACAGTAACCAATCAATTTCACAAGGTTAGGGTGATATAATTGTCCAAGATAGTTGATTTCAGCCTGTATTACCAAAATATACCAGAAAATCAAATGATGTTCTCACCATCATCATTTCACCATATCTAAAACATTTTAACCAAATAGACCAAAGTATCATGGAGATCCCTATACTAGGAGTCAAATTGCATTTGTCGTCTTTACTTAAAAGCTAGACAAATTAATCCTTACATGTTATATCAAAAAGTAAATTGATCCTTTTATTAAAAACTGATCCCCATACGTCAACATGAGCTACATGTGGCATTGTCTGATTACTCTGTCAACCATGCCAAATTTTAACAATACAAATATATGGAATTTTAATAGAAAAGACCAATTTGCTTTTTTATCTAACATATAATGACTAATTTGCCCATTTTTAGTAAAAGAGACAATGTAATTCGACTCCTAATACAAGCTGACTCTATGATACTTTCACCCCAAAATGAGGTAAAAGTACCAAGAAAATCTCTCTACTGAGAGTTTGATTGCACTTTGTCCTCTCTACTAAAAAATAAGTAAATTAATCTTTATACGTCTTATTAAAAATTTCATCTATTTTCACTTTTAAAAAGTGATCCCTATACGACAACATGATACACGAGACATATCAGGTGTCACTTTCTGATTATTCCATCTGCTATTCCAATTTTTAATTGTAAAAATCAATTTACTCTTTGATCTCATATTCAGGGGCTAATTGATCTACAAAATATAATTTGACTTCTACGACAAAAGCCTCCACGGCACTTTTACCAAAATAGACCGCTTTAATATATATATACATTAGTATACATATATACACATATATGTACGGTACTAACCAGCCATTCCTTGTGACCTTGGAGACCATCTTGATTGAGCCTCTTAACAGCGATAAGAATACCAGAACCAGGCTTGGTAGCTGTAAGTGAATGTTCATCAACCCATCCTTTGTAAACAGAACCAAATCCACCTTCTCCTAATACACTATCTGGTCTGAAATTTCTGGTAGATGCCCTAAGCTCAATGAAAGTGAAACTCTTTAAATTTGAAGATTGCAAAATTTCACCTTCACTCCTTGAAGGTTGTTGTGGTATCGTACAAGCTGAAGAAACCTTACTGCTTGGACCAGTCAAATTTTTATCATTTCTGGCCTCACTACTTGAATTAACTACAAACAATTGTAAATTTCACATTACAAACATAGGAAACATACATGCAATGCAAAGATCAAACCTTTAATGAACAAAAACAAAAAGTTCAAAGCTGTAAGCAAATTACAAACATTCATTCAGCTCACCTGTGGTTGAAGAACAGATAGACTTTATTTGATTGCTCCAACAAGCTCCCATCAAAACAGAAGGAGAAAAAAACCCAAATCTTTATTTCAAAACGACCCAGAAAAGGGGGGGGGGGACAATAAAAAAACTCAACTTGCTTATTCAGAAAGATCAAAGCTTGGTGGTGACTGGGGTTGCAAAATACTCTTTTTTTTTTCAATTTTGGGAAGATGGGTTTAGCTTAGGAATAAGAGGAGAATTAATAAAAATATCAGCAAAGCCAAAAAAGAAAAATAAAAAAATGGTTTCTTTCTTCCATTATGAACTGTTGCTCTTTTCTGGCTTAGCCAACCAAAATTTGTATATGGTTGAAGGCTTCTTTTTCAAAAAATTAGAAGACTTTTTCCTCTTGATTATTCTCAAATGATTAGTCAACTCCACTATTTTATAACTCGTTTTAGAGACACCCTTGTCTAATTGTCTTCGCCGCTTGATTTACTTTAGAGATTATTGTCGTTGTGTTGTGTTTTGCTTTTTTGAATTTTCTCTTTTTCTTTTCATAAAATTAAATTGGGTAAACAGTCAAAATAATCATTTTATTTGCCTCATATTATATTTTAGTTATTTATGTTTGAAATGTTACATTTTAATCATATACGTAACCGTCTTGTTACGAAATAACTACTTTACGGTTAAGATATGTTACATCCCAAATGATAATGCAATTAAAATGAATTTAAAATGCCAACGTGAATATCTAGTTAGGATGAGAAAAGTTAAATTTTTTTTATTAAAATAGAATACAAAATTTGCCTCAAAACCCAAATCATTCATGTAGGACATCCCAAAATTTTGTATTTTATTTTCATGAAAAAAAATTAATTTTTCTCATCCAACTGGACATCCGTGTTGGTATTTAAAATCCATTTTCATTACCACGTCGGACTGTCATTTGGAAGGTAACAGATCTTAATAGCAGAGTGACCATTTTGTAACAAAATAATAACATAAGTGACTAAAATAGAACTTGAGGCAAACAAATGTGACTATTATGATAGTTTACTCAATTAAAATTTTAATTTTTGAGTTCAAAATATATTTTTTTATTAATTTAATTAAAGGTTTCAAAATATTTAAATTAAATTGTTAATTTTTTAGAGGTGTCAAAAATGAAAACTTTTTTCCTTGGACTAAAAAGATAAAAAGGCTGAAATTAAAACTATTAATATTAAGTTTTGAATATGTGTTAAATGTAATTATTTTCATTTCGAATTTGCAACATGTTAGATTTACGAGTGTTTATCAATTAAAATATTCTTGTTTTCTTTCGTGTCTTTTTTCAAATATTAAACTTTAAAAAAAATTACTGACAAATGATTAGAATAAGTGGGAGTAGATTTACGAGTGTATTTTGATCAAGTTCAAATTCTAGAGTTGTTCTTGTTAAGAGTGATTTATCTAAATACCACTCTTGGCCTAAACAGAATTAGACTTGAATTTTAAAACGAATGACCCTCTCCTCATTTATAACCAGTTTTTACCATTCGAGTGGTGGCATTAGGGTTGGCTGTCGGCCAACCACAATCCTCCCCTCTGGCTTACTTCTCCATCCCTTTCTCTTCTCCTCATTCCTTTTCCCTTATCCTCTTTTTTGCTTTTATTTTAGTTGTCTCTTCCACCAATGGTGAAACTATTAGCACACCTTTGACAACAATATCACCTCTTTCCCCGCCGGTCATTGACTCACCATCAACCTTTCTTATCTTATACATTTTCATTCTCCACACCAACCTAAACTTTTGACGCCCTCCCTTTCCTCTTTCTTTCTTTCTTCCTTCTCAGGTCGATAGACAATTGACATCGATATTTGTGTCAATGCTTTATTCTCATCTTCGTTAATTTCCCCTTTTTTTTCCAACTTAGGAGGCCTTTTTGATATAATAAAAATTTTGAGTTGTACAATGTATTAATTTTGCTTGAGTCAATAACAAATCATGATACGTGTATGGATAATATTTATGAAATTAAATTCACCAAAGCTGTTATTTCTCAAGCCTAGAATATTTTCCAATTTGCAAGGATTCTTGAACGGGTTCTAGGTATTTCTAAGTTGAGTTATCTTCTTTTAGATCAAATAGTTGTCTTTTAGGTACATATCAATTTTAAAAATGCCAAAATAAATTTGAGGCTCAAGTTATGATTATTTTAGTGAAGCCTGAGCCAGCAAGATTTTCTATAAAAGCTCAAAATGAAACACACAATCTTTTAAACTTTAAATCGATTTTGGGTATTTTTGAAGTTGAATTTATGGTATATTATGAGTCAAATTATGTATTATACTTATTATAAATAGGTTTACTAATAACATCATGCTTAGTATTTTTAGAATTACGTATGATTTAGTTCATGGGTTGGGTTGGGTTGGACCAAGCCTAAATATAATATTAACATACATTATATTTATTTAAATCTGGCCCAACTCAAAATATATGCTTAAAAATTTTCACCAAGCCAGTTCATATTTACAAAA
Organism: Gossypium longicalyx; assembly: GCA_025698465.1. NCBI lineage: Eukaryota > Viridiplantae > Streptophyta > Magnoliopsida > Malvales > Malvaceae > Gossypium > Gossypium longicalyx. The sequence continues at coordinate 796,340 of CM046995.1, read as the reverse complement.
GATTAACCCAAACCAATTTTATGTCTATCCGTATTATTTTTAATTTTTAAAAAATATTTATATTGTATTGTTTTAATATTTAATATTTAATAATTTTATACATTTTTTATTTATTGAAAATTCTTATATAACTATCTTAATATTATTTTAATGTTTACATTAGAGTAGTATTATATATTAAGTATATGTTTATTTTTTTAATGTGTTCTAAATGATATAATATATAAAATAACATAATATAAAGTATTGTAGAGTTAAAAACGAGTCGAGTCGAGTCAAGTTGGGCTCGATCCTTCAATGTTTAAGCCCGAGCTCGACTCATATTTTAAACGGGCCTAAAATTTTTTGCCCAAACCTATTTTTTAGACCTAATTTTTTTACCTAAACTGTCTCAAATTTTGAGCCGACCTTCGACCTAGATGAATAACCTAACCCATTAACAAATCTAATTCGTAAATAACTTAATAAGGAGGGTTGATTAAATATGGATGTTAAAATCCAGACAGCCTAAGGCATTAGGTCATTTATCTTGTCGTTCATCATCAATAATTTAGTTCTTTTCATTCCATAATTCACCTTGCCCCAAGCTTAGCTGTTATAAATATAAATATAAATTTAATGTTTGTTTATTATAAATTATATAATATATCATAAACTTATAAAATAGGTCGAGTCTAGCTCAAGCCTTAAACGTTTAAACTCAATCTTAATCAATATTTTAAACGAGTCTATTTTTTTCTCAAACTTATTTCTAAATCTACTTTTTTTTTTCTCAAACCTCCTAATTTTAGGCGGGCCATTGAGCTTGGGTAGATCACTCGACTATTAAATACATCTAGTTTTGAATCATGTCATCTAAGTGCCGAATAGGTAGCGGAAGAGAATTTTTTTATTAGAATTGAGAAAACCGACTAAACTGACCCAATCTGTTTAGTCAAATTCAGTTTGGGCAATTTTTCGATAATAGATTTGATTTTCAGTCAGTTATCAAAATTTGAAATTTCAAATTGACTCGACAAAAAAAAAACTCGATTTAATTTAATGTATTTTCAATTATTTAAAAAATATAAAATAATCAATAACTAAAGTTAATTAAATGACCGATCTAAAGTTGGTTCAATTACATCAATTCTTGAGCTCTAATTCAGTCGGATTGAATTTTGTAAATTATGATCACTTTAATAAAATTATTGATTGAGTTGTTATCACCCTCAATCCGGTCACCAAACTCAATTAGAAAATTATGATAATACCCTTTTGTAAGTAAAATAAGTAATATTATTTGAAGATATTTTAGTATTTTTACTTAAAAAAATATTAGATTAGATTTAACTTACAATAGTAAAATTTTTACTTTACCATTTAGCTAAAATTTTTATAATTTTATACATTTTAACTTTATCGTGCACACTTTTAACTCGAGATTGACTTAAGATTAATGATAATACATTGAAAAACATCCTGTTAAGTATGAGTTCTACTTCAATCAAATTTGAGATTTCAATCAAACTCTGATAGTTTTAGAGAATCTTACATTTACCTATCGAATTTTTTTATTTTTTCGTTTATTTTAATAAGATATATATATTTAATGTGTTATTATTAATTAGTTTTCACCTATAAATCTTTTATCACGATCACAAAGTTTATTTTTTCAGTACAAATAAAAATCTGCAACGTGGCTTAAGTTTTCTGAGTAAAGTCACCATTTTTAATAATAAAAAAGGTAGAAATTGATGAAAAAAGAAAAACTGAAGGGTCTATTTGGTCCACTGCAATGTCGACGACTAGTGAAAAGGCGAGGAATTTAGAATGATTTAGGACTTGGGTAATTCGGGTTTTCTTTGAAAGTTCCAAAATTGATTAAAATTTTACTGTCATAACATGGAATCGCCGACAAATTTTTCGTCGATTGAACCCCATGATCGAGTCATACAGGTATGTTCCTTGTATTAATCTGTTTACTTAATTTTTTATTATTCAATTCGGTTGAATGTGAAAATATTGAAGCTTTATGATTATATTGTATTAGCATTGTATTTGTATTGCTTGATATTGAACTACTAGTATCTGATGAAAAAAGGGTTGTGTTTATATTTATGATCAGAGGTTAGCAGCTTTAGGGATTCCAGTGGAGTACTTGGATAGACATTACGAAGGGATAGTCGATTTCGTTAGTGATAATGGGTTGTCGCTGGAGATAGTTTACGCAATCTTACCTACTGATGAGGAAATGGTAGAGTCTATACAAGATGCTAGGCTAAAGTCTAAGAAATGGCTGTGTGTATCTGTGAAAAACTGGTTTCGTGAGAGTTTGGTTTGGTTACAGTGGTTGATGTTTCGAGGTGAGCCGGTGAATGCTTTGATAAGCCTAGCAAAATTGAGTGTCGATCAACGAGGTGTTTGTGCTGCGGTTTGGGGATCAAATGACATTGCGTATAGGTGCCGAACATGTGAGGTTGATCCAACTTGTGCTATTTGTGTCCCTTGTTTTCAGAATGGGAATCATAAAGGTCATGATTTTTCTATTTTTAAAACGGGTGGTGGTTGTTGTGATTGTGGGGATAAAACAGCATGGAAACACGAGGGTTTTTGCTTGAAGCATAAAGGTGCTGAACAGATTCAACAGCTTCCTGAGACTATAGCGGATTCAGTTGGGCCGGTGCTTGATGTTCTCTTTAACTTTTGGAGAAACAAGCTATTCTTAGCAGAAGGTATCTTCGAAGGGAAAACGAGAGAGAGTGATATTGGCACTGAGCAGGGGGAAGCTGCTAATGAACTAACTTACGTAGTCGTTGAGATGCTTTTAGACTTTTGCAATAATAGTGAGAGTTTGCTGAGTTTTGTGTCTAAGAGGATGATTTCTTTAGATGGTTTATTGGGTATTCTGATCAGAACTGAGAGGTTTATAGGTGATGGTGTTGTGAAGAAACTTCATGAACTGCTGCTGAAATTGCTCGCAGAGCCTATCTTCAAAAATGAATTTTCTAAAGTATTTTTAAGCTATTACCCTACTGTTATAAATGAAGCTATAAAAGATGGCAGTGGTAGCATTCTCAAGAGCAAGTACCCTCTGATCTCAACTTTCTCTGCCCAAATATTCACAGTGCCAACCCTAACTGCTCGTCTTGTGAAGGAGATGGACCTACTAGGTGTGCTACTGAAATGCCTGGGCGACATTTTTATTTCTTGTTCTCAGAAAGATGACCATTTGAAGGTAATTGTATAAACTTTTGCTACTCTTTTGACCATACTTGATGCTGTTTAGTCAACTGGGGTAATATGGATATGCAGGTCACCTTGGTCACTTTTATTCAAAGGGATTGGTAATCAACTTAAGTAACAAATGCTATACAAATGTAGAATGAATTATTCAAAAATAAGAAAGAGAGTCTAGTAGAAATGGAGTTTGTTCGCATTTTCTGTTATTCGAGTTATAGTAATGAGAACAGTAACATGTTAAATTTTTATGGTCTGTGTAAAGTTACTTGTGTTTTGTTCTTTTGCAGGTTACTAAATTGGGAAGTTTGTATTATACCACTTACCTTGTAGTTGAACATATTCGGTTTGTTATGAGCCATGATATAGTCTCCAAATATGCAACCCATGAGCAACAGGACATTGTAAGAACTTGGCTAAAGCTTTTAGCTTTTGTGCAAGGGATAAACCTTATAAAGAGGGAAACTAACCTCCATATAGAAGAAGAAAATGATTCCATACATTTGCCTTTTGTTATAGGCAGTTTTATTGCCAATATTCATTCCCCTTTGGTGGATGGAGCATTTTCTGTTGCTGTAAGTGAAGGAACAAATGTTCTTCCTTATACTTTTAAGCAAGATATGGACGATGGAGACGGTGTAAGGCATGCAAAAGTAGGAAGGCTATCCCAAGAGAGTTCTGTTTGTAGTTTAACAGGAAGGAGTACATCAAAGGTTACTGAAGTTGAATCTGATTCCATATCTCATCTTTCAGTACCTTCCTCTGCTATCTGGTTAATACAGGAGTGCTTAAGGGTTTTGGAGACTTGGTTGGAAGTCGATGACGGTATCTCTGCAGCTCTTCAGAGTATATCTTCTCCTAATAGTAATGGCATTTCTGATAGGAATCTTTTAGCAAAAAAAAGAACACAATATGAAATTAGAGGAGGCAAATATTTTGGTAAACTAACTGGTTCAAGTGAAAATCATTGCTCAGAATCTTCTTCACCTGTATATAATGGACATCTAGCAAGTGACTACATGGAGATGGAGACAGGCACTGGCACAGGTCTAGCTGTTCTACCTGTTTTGAGTCTGTCTGGATGGCCTGATATTATTTATGATGTCAGTTCGCAAGAGATATCCGTTCACATTCCATTACATCGATTACTTTCCTTGCTTCTGCAGAAGGCATTAAAAACGTGTTATGGTGAATCTGTAATGCCAAATATAACAAATTCTTCTTGTTCTCCAAGTTTGTTGTCACCAACTTATGCAGATTTCTTTGGCCACATCCTTGGGGGCTGCCATCCTTTTGGGTTCTCTGCCTCAGTTATGGAGCATCCCTTGCGGATCAGGGTGTTTTGTTCTCAATTTTTATCTGGAATGTGGCTGAAGAATGGGGATGCTGGACTAGTATCTTACAAGTGGTATCGCTCTTCTCGCTGGTTGGTCAATTGTGCTTTATAAGTTTAATATAATTAGGCAGAAAAATTTCCCCTCCAAGTTTCCATTTTTTAGTTGTCAAGTTCTTTCTGATGTCCTTTACTTGCAGGTCTGAAGAATGTTTGGAGCTTGATCTATTTTTGCTGCAATGCTGTGCTGCACTAGCTGCTCCTGATCTCTATGTTACAAGAATTTTAGAACGATTTGGGCTATTAAACTACCTTTCTCTAAATCTTGAAAGATCAAATGAGTATGCGTTTATCCCCTTAACTTCTACTTTGCACCGTTGAAATGCTTTTAATGTCCTTTAATTCCTTTTACAGATTCCATAAATGATCAGAAATGTGTCTGCTTGAATATGCAATAGCAGGGTTCATTCTGTTTTCAAGCAAATGTTATGGACCTTTTTAATCATAATGGAAATACCTTTTGCTAGTTTGGACAAAGCTTTTTGATTTGTTCTTTTGTGCTTTGGACAGCAAAATTGGAGTAGTAAAAATGGCACATGCACTCAAACTCCCATGACCACCATACACACTTAAGATTATAAGTTTCTGAATTCTTGTTTGTTGTAATGCAACACTATTACTGGGCTCAATGGGTGCTTTCAGGTATGAGCCAATTCTTGTAAAGGAAATGCTTACTCTGATCATGCAAATTTTACAAGAAAGGCGATTCAGTGGACGCAGTATAGCTGACAGTTTGAAGAGAGAGTTCATTTATAAGTTAGCAATTGGAGATGCCACTCACAGTCAACTACTGAAATCTCTACCTTGTGAGCTCTCTAAGTCTGATCAGCTTCAGGAAATTTTAGACAAAGTTGCTGCATATTCTAATCCATCAGACTTAAATCAGGTTGGAGTTTGTGTTCTGAAATATTCTTTCAATATTAATGGGTTGAGCAAATGTTTTCATTAGTTAATATTTCTTAACGTTGATGTGTCAGGGAATGTATTCATTGCGTGGGATGTATTGGAAGGAGCTGGATTTGTACCATCCTCGTTGGAGATCGAGGGATTTGCAAGTTGCAGAAGAAAGATACTTCCGTTTCTGTGGTGTCTCTGCAATGACTACTCAGCTGCCTAGGTGGACAAAAATATATCCTCCTCTTGAGGGAGTTGCTAGAATTGCTACATGCAGAGTGACACTTAAGATTATTCGTGCAGTGTTATTTTATTTTGTTTTCACTGATAAATGCACCGAATCACGTGCTTCTGATGGTATCCTTATGAGAGCATTGCACTTACTTTCACTGGCATTAGACATTTATTTGCAGCAGAATGGAGCTACTGATGTGGAACGTCATATTGAAGATTCATATTCTATGCCAGTTTTTGCTGTTGAGGAAATTGGTGAATCTTTGAACTATGCTGCCAGCAAACAAAGTTTGTTATCACTTCTTGTTGCTTTAATGAGGATGCATCAGCAAGTGAATCGAAATAGCTATTTGGATTCTAGCAACTCTAGTTTTTCTCCTCTGATTGAGAGCTTATTGAAGAAGTTTGCTGAAGTTGATTCCCACTGCCTTGCCAAACTGCAACTACTTGCACCCGAAGTGGTCAGCTGTCTGTCAAAATCTATTCCTACTACTGATAGTACATCTAATATGCATAAGACAAAAGCTCGTGAAAGACAAGCGGCCATAATGGTGAGGTTTTGCACTGGAGTTGGGTGAATTTATGCTAAGAATAAAAGTTAAAGATATTATGTTCTTCAAAACAGAAATGCTGTTAATTGTCTATAATCAAATTCAGTGCATAATATCATAAATGTAAATGGTATGGGAAGTTGAACTATAATGGAACATCATCCAGTGTATTAGGTTGTTGGTTTGAATTGTTTTCTTTATTCTTTCATTTTCCATGCAGGCTAAAATGAAAGTTGAGCAATCCAAATTTCTGTCAAGCATCACTTCAGATGCTGATTATGATTCAAATTCCGAAGCAGAAATGCCTAATTCTGCTACTGAACATGAAACGGAAGGTGCTGTGCAACAAAGTTGCTCTCTTTGCCATGATCCTACTTCCAAAAATCCTGTTTCTTTCTTGATTCTTCTCCAGGTAAGTGATTAGTCTTTAGGTTACTGTCACTTGAGACAAACGGATTTTTTTTTCCTGCAAGAACTAACTAATTGTTCTTCCTTGGAAAAAGAAATCTAGGATTTTGAGCTTTGTTGATAGAGGTTGTCCTTCTGGAGATCGATGGGCAGACAAGAAGCAAGGTTCTATTCCCACAAATAGAGTGACTGATCAATCTGGATCAAATGGCTCTTCCAGCTGTTCAGGGTTGTCTTCTCCTCCATTTCAGTTGACTGAAAATTCGGTTGTTGAGTCTGGTGATAATGAGCAAACACAATGTGGTGAAGTAAATATCATTCTCGAGTTTATCAAGTCTCGGTTTCCTTCACTGAGGAGCACTCAAGCACCATTCTCATCTAGTTACATGAGGGACAGTAGTGAATATAATTTGGAGACACTAGAAGAAGATGTGTGCATACATATTCGTAAAGAAATGTGTGATACTTCATTAAGCTCAAGCCTTAAAAAGGATGATGTATCCTCCGCCAGTGGAGGTTCTCTGGGAAGCAGCAGGGATGCCGACTGTCATAGACCTGGGAAATACATTGCTTCTCTTTCAAGCAAGACAAGTGAAAACTCTTTGGGTTTTGAGAATTGTAATGGTGATAGAGAGTTGACAGAATCTGCTTCAAAGCCTTTTGTTTATGATGGACTTGGCCTGTTAGATTGTGATGGAATTCATCTTTCTTCATGTGGACATGCTGTTCATCAGGATTGTCTTGATAGTTATTTATCATCACTGAAGGAAAGGTAAGTCTTCTAAAAGGGAATTCATTTTCATTCTTATTATATTTGCTTATTTCTTTTAGGGGCTGAGGGGAAAGATGTCACTAACTCAATGTTGCATTTTGCCACCGTATATTAATATGACTTTAGTTTCTTCAGAACTTTGATTTTAGGATAAAGTGGAAATTAAAAAATAATATTACGTAAGAATACATCCTTTTGATAATTTTACATTGTAAATTAATTAATTAAAATTTCGTGTAAATTTATTTTATTAAAAACTAAAGCTCAAACTTCTATGGTTTTTCTTTGGGTGTATTAGTTATTAGCAATGATATGTTATGACTTGAAAATACTTGACAAACCATGGTAGGAAGCATATAAAGATATAAGGTTTGCTGAAATTATTATTTTTCTATGTAAATAAATATCATGTTTCAGTGAATGCCTTTTATAACATTGAGTGCTGTAACAGTGAACCCTGAAAAACCTTGAAGAATCTTGAGTGTACGGTTTGGATTTTTTTAGAAGAAAATTATACGTTATTTCATTGTACAAGGAACCAAAAGTCTCACACAAATGCCTTTTAACTTGTTAACTTTAAATAGGTGTTATAGGTTTGTCCATGCATGTGCCTGCATAGAAGTGCTCTTTCTTGAAAGTGTTTAAGATATCTTCTTGTTCTGTGGTCATAGATATGCCCGAAGAAGTTTCTTTGAGGGGGCACTTATTGTAGATCTTGATAAGGTACAAGCTTACTCGATATTGGCTTTTCACTTTTTGCAAAATCCGTATCTTACATTTGTTGTCTATCTGGTACTTGTTTGCCTTGTCAGGGAGAGTTTCTTTGTCCAGTGTGTCGACAACTAGCGAATGCTATCTTGCCTGCAGTGAATGGAAAGACTGGAAGGCAGGCTATGAGTGTAACTGTTGATCCACTGCCTGCTCGAGGTTCTCCATCTGCATCAAATGAAGAAATCTGTTCCCTTATGCTTCAGCAAGGGTTATCTCTTCTAAAAACTGCGGCAAAGGTGGTTGGGAGGCCTGATTTCATTAAAGCTCTTTCTCATCAAAGAACAGAAAGTATTAGTCAGGATCTTGAGCCTATATCTCAAGCGCTGTATAAAATGAACTTTTCAAAAAACCAGGAGATGCTCTTTGGATCTACAAGGTTAAGTCACACTATAATCATATGGGATATTCTCAAGTATTCTCTTATGTCAACAGAAGTTGCTGCTCGTGGTTTAAAGACTTCTATGGCCACAAATTATACGCTTGCTTCTCTGTATAAGGAATTTAAATCTTCTAGTGAATTTATCTTTTCCTTGTTGCTAAGAGTTGTCCAGAACCTGAGCAATACTAATTCTCTTCACGCCCTTCAAAGATTTAGAGCTCTTCAACTGTTTGCACAGTCTATTTGCAATGGGATTTTATCTGATTACCACAGCACCCGACATAAAGTGGAAGGTACAATTTTCTCTATTTATTGCTTTGAAATTCGGTAAAAGTGTCATAGAGGCCCTTGTATCAAGAGTCGGATTGTGTTTTGCCCCCTCTACTCAAAAAATGAGCAAATTAGTCCATGTATGTTAGATTAAAGAGTAAATTGGTCTTTCTGTTAAAAATTTTATCCATTTCTACTATTAAAAATTGGTCATTATATGTCAGCATGAGACACATGTAGTACGCCACGTGTCATTGTTTGGTTATTCTGTCAGCTATGACAGTTTTTAATAGTAGGAAAGGAAGAATTTTTTAATAGAAAAGACTAGTTTGCTTTTTGATCTAATGTGTAGGGACTAATTTGCCAATTTTTTTGGTGGGGGCAAAATGCAATCTGACACCTAGTACAAGGGCTTCCATGGTCTTTTTACCGTTGAAATTCACTAGAAAATTGGCACTAGATTCATGCAGAATGTCTATTAAATTATAGAGGTGTAGATATATTTTAAATATAGAAATCATGGTTATCCAAGTAAGTTCTCAATAAACTCCATATGAAGAATTTACTATGGTGTTTTGATCATTCGGGAAAACAAGTTGAAATAAATTGGTACAATTTTCCACTCACGCTAATAAACTGACTTTTCTCTACTTAAGCAAAATAAAGGAGGATGGAGGTACAGTGAAAGGGAGAGAACATTTCTTTGAACTAATTTAATGAAGAGAAGCATTATTATATACATATGTGAAGGGTGGGATGTTATTAATTTTGGATTTAGTTTATATACTGTAATCAAGTAGCAGATAAGTTCCTAGTTTTGGATTCTTTTTGTTTAAATGTTTACACATGATTGTAAGTGTTGACAGACAATCTCCTTCGTATCTTGAAACCTGACGATAAGGAAGCATTAAATCCTGGTATTCAGTTTTGGAATCGGGCAGCTGATTCTGTTCTTGCTCATGACCCTTTCTCATCATTGATGTGGGTTCTCTTCTCTCTTCCATTCCCATTTCTATCATGTGAGGAGTCCGTGTTATCCCTTGTGCATGTCTTCTATGTTGTCTCCGTAATTCAGGTTTGCCACTATTTCTCTTAACATAGGCTACCTCAGTCTTTTAAGTATATTTGTGTGCGTGCGTGTGGTTTTTTTTTTTTTTGGGGGGGGGTATGAACAAATGAAAACTTTGAAACTTCCAAACTTTAGGCAGATATTTCTATTGCTTTATGCAAATCATAGAAGATGTTTTATTTTAGGTTTTAAAGGATGATATTTTTAAATAAAAATTTTGTCAAAGCTGATATTTTCTATGAATGAAACTATTAGTCACTTAATTTTGCAATGCAACAAAATTTGTGAATGTGATATGCTGATTTTCAGGCTATAATTACATGTCGGATACAAGGTTATAACGTCAATGAGCTAAGTTCCCAACATTGCCTAATTACTGATATCTGTAACCTTCTTGGAGAATCTGATTTTGCTCGCTGGTATTTCGTATCAAATGAAGTAGAACTTTCTTGTGATATTAAAGATATTATTAGAAGATTGAGTTTCCCTTACTTGCGGAGGTGTGCATTGTTGTGGAAGATGCTTAAATCTTCTGTCCGATCACCATTCTGTGATAGCGATAACATGTGGAAGCCATCTCATATGATGGATGCAACTAAAATTGCTTCAACGGAGCTCAATGAAGTACAAAAACTGGAGAAGATGTTTAAGATTCCTCCTGTAGATGTTATTCTCGATGATGAAGTCTCACGATCGTTTGCATTAAAATGGTGTCATCATTTCCACAAGGTATATAGAACCAGTAGTGTCCAAAATGTTTTCTACTGTAATCCTGCGGTTCCTTTTAAGTTGCTGAGCCTGCCTCATGTTTATCAAGACCTATTCCTAAGGTTTGTTACAAATTTGACCTTATACAAGTTGATATCGGTCCACTTTCAAGAATACTTTCATTCATGAGAAAAAATGCGTCTTTCAACAGGTATATAAGTCAGTGTTGCCCTGACTGCAAAACTGTTGTTCACGAACCTGCGTTATGTCTGTTGTGTGGTAGATTATGCTCTTCAAGCTGGAAACCATGCTGCAGGTTAATGATCAACATCACTTGTTGCCTTTTTTATGCTTTAATCTCTGCATTTATTATTGGTTCTCTTGTATTCTTATTATTTAGCTTCATTACTAAGTCTAAAGTACCAATTTCTTTGTTCTTCATGATTTTCGTAACTAGGGAGAGTGGATGCAAATCTCATGCAAAGTCCTGTGGAGCTGGTATTGGTGTATTTCTGTTGATAAAGGTATCAATCTCCTATTTTTTCTTCAAATTTTATTTAATATATTTCATGAAAAAGCAGACGAAGCCAAAAGTTTATCTTTGAGTGCCCCCGCCTGCCCCCCTTGGCCCTGTTCCTGTGAAAAAGGCTAATAGTCTTTGTTGTTGTAATAGAGAACAACAATCTTGCTACAAAGATGTGCCCGTCAAGCTCCTTGGCCGTCTCCTTATTTGGATGCATTTGGTGAAGAGGTAAGGTATTTCCCTTTCATTAACAAAGTTCGTAGTCGTTGAAGAGGTAAGGTATTTGGTCTCACCACAAATGTTTTCTTGAATCCTACGGGAAGGGAATGCATAATATCTCTTGACCCACCACCCCATTATTCATCAACGAAGGAACCACTTTAATTCTTCTTTGGTTACAATTCAATGCTACAACATGATTGGTTACTAAAGGCTAGTCTACTGGATTCTCTGCATCATTTTCTTATTTCAGGATAACGAAATGCGTAGAGGAAAACCGCTCTACCTGAACGAGGAACGCTATGCTGCTCTAACTAATATGGTAATAATATCCAAATCATTTTTTTTTTTTTTTGGCTTTGTTCACGGAAACTCACGGAAACTAAGGTTTTTATTTTCTGATGTTCATAATACTATATTCTCTCAATAGGTTGCTTCTCATGGCCTTGATCGGAGTTCAAAGGTTCTTGGTCAAACTACCATTGATACCTTCTTCGCGGTTTAGTTTGGTTTCATGTTTAAGGTGGTGGGTGAGAGCATTTTTATCCTTGTGTACCTTTCATATTAACGACCATAAGGTATAGACATTTTAGTACCTTGTCTCGTTAAAATGGTCTAGGACTGTCTTCATGTCTCAACCGATTTTGTTCATTTTTTTTTTCCGGCAGGTGTTAGATATGGCTGATTTTGCTGTTCTCTTGTTTCATATTCTCTTGTTAGACTCTTAAACCGAAGAACCCCTGGCACGTAGAGTCCAATGCCTTGACCGACAAGTCTTCGATTGAACATATTCAGGCTTTAGATCACCATTTTGATCGGGTACCGGTTTCAAAGAAGACAACACTATGAGAAAACAGTTTGGTTTCTTCTATAACTTTCAATGTTTTTTCTTTTCATCTCTGATAAGTAGAGCCATAAATTCTAATGTAAAGCAGTTGAAATCTTTCTCAAGTTAAAGGGCACATATATATATGTATAACATATTGTAAATAGTTCAACATTTTCACTTGACGGCAGCTCTCATCTTGTGCTTATAAATTCGCTTTGGTCTCACTTCCATGAATGTCTCTTAAGCTTTTTCTGTTCAACATGATCCACTCTGTTTAGTAAGTTTAATGTAAAAAGTTTTGTATTTTCACTATGACCTTTTTTTAATTATTTAATAATATTTTAATAATTTTTTATATTGATACATACTTTTAATAATTTTTTATCTCAAAATCCGAACTTGAATCCAAAATTACGTCTACAGGATATTTAATGTAAAAAATTATGTATCAATAATACAAAAAAATATTAAAATATTATTAAATAATTAAAAATAAATCATAAATAATGTGATAAAGAAGAATCATAAAATAAATTTTCATATAATTTGAATGGTACTTTTCACTAATTAAACAAAAAAAAAGTCTTTTTTGGGTTCTGATTTTCCCATCCAAAATCACACAAATCAATGTCCCTGTCAACCACATCCACTAAAACTTTTGTAGGGACCTTTTTGATTTGTACATCCAAAAATCCTATCACCTTCTCCATTTTCAAAAAGTTAGCTTATTTGTGTATATAATATATTTAAATTTAAATATTCCGAATTAATTAATTTTTATATGAGATAAATTTAAATTTATAATGTTATATATGAATTGTAATTTTATATAATTTTAAATATAAAATTTTAATTTAATTTAATTTTCACAAATATAAATATAATAATATTTATATATTGCTTTCATATATAATTATAATTATAATAAAATATTTATATAATTTTTTAAATACGCATAATTAAAATAAAATTAAAATTCTAAATATACATTTTTGTTTAATTTTAAGATTTACTCAATTTCAATTATGTGATAAATTTATAAATTTAATTTAATTAATTACTCAAATTCCTTGAAATTAATAATTATAATATTAAATTTTAAATACACTAAAAATATCAAATTAATTTAACCTTTCCAAACCAAATGGCATTGACAGATAAAAAGAAGAAGAAATCTTGTAAGCAAAAGCCAAGTAGAGCTTTCCTTCATTCATTCATCAGTTATATAACATGGCAATAACACAACAAAGCTAGTTAAAATACTTTCATTTCACTATATACACACACACACACATACACAAACCAAGCAACCATGGATACAAGAAGCAAAACACCTAATGAACCATGGCTGCTTTATTCTAATAATAAAAACCCCAATACATCATCATATATTATTTAGATCAGCTTCCATAATATGCTTAGCTTTTTTTCTCATTTACAATTGCAAGGGTTGCAAGTGCAGTTATCTCCACATTTGCAGCCATTTTCAGCCCCAGTCTCCATTTCAGCTCCATCAAAGTGCCTGCATGCATATTAGGAAACATAGTTCAGAACCTTAAAAGATCGAATTTCTACAATGAAATTAACTCTTTTAATTAGTATTCAATTTTGATCCTTTTGATACGTACGCTTTCCGGGGTGCCACGCCAAGAACAAGTGTCTCGGTTGTGGTTTGCTCAGCAAAGTTCATCTCAGGGTACATCTTGCAACTACAAGATCATGAAAAAATTATGAACAAAAATGATAAAAAAAAAAAGATTTTGAAGATACCCTTTAATGAAAAATGAGCAAAAATGAAAAATTCATAACCGTAGAAGGGAGGGGATGGCTTAATTACCCGCCGCAGCCGCAGCCGCACTTGCAACCGGAGCCGCAACCGCAGTTTCCACCACAGCAAGACATATTTCTACACCTCGCCGATTGAAATTAGAAAAACACTAAAGGTCGATTCTTAATACAACAATCGAAAACAACAAAGCAATTTGAATGGGTTCTAACTCAGAAGTATATGATATTTATAGAACTAAGGGGGAATGGGACTTGCGATATCAACCATCCACGTGTCATGATCTTACGTCATGCTGATCCTAGGGTGGAGAACTCTAGTGTTTTCAAGGTTGTTGTTGTTCCTCGACTTGAATTACCACCGTCGGATATAAGTCGGTTTTCATTTCAAGGTGTGAAATTGGACGGTGATGATGTGATTTGCGTGTTTGTGTTTCTTAGGCATGGGGCCAAATTGAATTTAATGAGATAGGAAATATTGATGTATGATTCTCTTGGTTTTGGTCCAACCATTTGTCACCATTTTCATGTCACATTTATGTTGAAATTATGTTGAAGATGAAACAAGGGGTCTCAATTTATTGGTGATATGAATGAATTTGCAATTATTTTTCTCAAGATATTATTTTATGAAATTTTTTCGATGGTCTATTTTTAATTATTTAATAATATTTTATTTGTTATTGATATATAATTTTAATAATTTATCCGAATTCGAATTTTAAATTAAATTTAAAGTTTAAGATTTAAAGATCTGAATTTTGAGGTCAGGATATAATATAAAAAATTTATCAAAATTATGTATTAATGACATAAAAAAATTTATTAAAATATTATTAAATAATTAGATGATGTGGTTGGAAGAGTCGATAAAATAATTTTACTTATTTTTGGCATGGAAATTTTTGGATTTTTTGTTTACATTAAGTATGGATTAAATTTGAAATCAGTAGGATTGGATACTTAAATAAAGAATAAAATTTTATCAAAATTATGTAATGTCAAAATATATTATATACTTTTTAAAGTTAAATTCATTAATTCATTCAATAAATGGAATCAGACAATTTAGAGGAAAAAGAAAATAGCAAACACTCGTCGTAGATGGTGAAGAACAAGCTCCATCAACATAATAAAGACTTTAGCCTCAGCATCAATAGAACATGACATTGACTTTGTCACAACTTAAGCACTTAATACAATAATAAAATCAACTCCAGATGATCCAAAGCGGCGAGCAAAAATCTACAAAAGAATTGAGTATTGTTGAAAGAGATAGTTAAATATCGTAAAAAGTAAACCATAAAACGGATATTTATAATAAAAAATTAAAAATATTATTTAAGAATCAATAAACTTATTACTACTCAATAAATGATAATTATAATTAATAAGATTTATTATCTACCCATGCTGAATTTATGGCTATTCAATTTGTTGTTTGGTTAAATTTGGAATGGTATAAATATTAAATTTATATATAAATTTTGGTTTAACGTGCAATTTAATATATGAATTTTGATTTTGTGTATTTATATACATGAAACTTGAATCATGGTATATATGTATACGTAAAGCTTTGATTTGATTCAATTATACACATTCAAAGACATGAATACATATATTTATTTTCATATTGGAATAATATACTTGTTCGTGTATGCAATATACCAACGAAAAATTTTGTCAATTCGATAATGTCGTAAGTGATTTGTAAAAAAATGAATCAATTTAAAATTTTACGTATAATAAAAGCCCACGAAATCAAAGTTCATGTATAGTTTTTATATTTATCCCATTTAGAATCGAATAATTTAAATTTTTATATATGGGGTAAAGTTCTGTCAGCGTTGTTTTCTCATTTATAACACTCAAGTTTAAGATCTTAAACGTTATCAAACTTTTTCTGTTTTTATTTGGTATCTTCCATTTTAGTTTTACAGTTCATGTTCGGAGGTCGTGACTACCTCTATTAATAATATTGTCTCTAAATTTCGAACATACATTCTCTATTTAAAAATACAATGTATATTAAAACTATACATAACACTTATTGGTCCAACTTCTTATCATTGAAAGGCAAAATTTAATGTTGAACTTATGGCGATTCTATAGGGGCTTATAGGTAAGGGTGAGCAAAACTTGATTCGATTCGAAAAAATCAAAAACAAAATTCGAATTTCAAGTTAACCAAATTGAGTTATTCGAATTATTCGAGTTATTCAAGTCAACTCGAATAAGTAATTTGAGTTTCGAATTCAACTCGAATTGAACTTTACAATTCGAATAATTCGAATAAATCAAATAATAGATTGGTGTGAATATCCCTTTGGTCCTTGCCAATTTTAAAAATGAGCAAATTCGTCTCTCTCAACAAAAATTATAAAAAAAATTCAAAATAATTTTCAAAAATTCAAAATATTTATAAAAATTTCAAAATTTATATTTTAAAAAAAATTATAAATTTTTTTAAAAAATTCTAAAGAATATATAAAGAAAGTTAAAATTTAAAAAATAGGATTTATTAACTCAATTAGCTTGAAATATTTTCACTTGATTTGACCGAACACTCACTAATATTAATAGGACCCCAACCCTCCCTAAAATGAAAAAAATTCTATTTAAGTCTCTTTATAGCTTATAAAATCATAAATTTACCTGCAATCGAAGAAACCATAAACTAATGAGACAATCAGATTGCCTTTTATTAAATGGTACAATTACAATTCTGATCCCTTACAAATATTAATAATTTAATTTAATAATTTTAATCTCTTTTAAAAATTAAAAACCTAATTTAAGCTATTTTAATACACAACTTTTAGCTTTAACCCTCCAATTTTTTAATTTTATTTTCATACCCCCATCACAAAATTTCCTATTGGACCCATTTAGTGGTATACCCCTTTTTTAGGGTCAACCCTATCTACAACAATATTCATAGGTCTCAAAAAAAAAAAAAAACATCATATTCTTCTTTTTCTCCTCTCATTTCTAATCAAATTGCTAAGGTATACTACTTTTTTCTTTACCTTTTTGAACAATGGAAATTAACCTTCACAAATTCTTCGAAAAAATTATTGAGTGTTTTTATATATTTGTGTCTCAAAAAGATTAATTTATCTATTTATATGACACGATTTCTAGATGTGACATTCTAAATAGATCTTATGAATGCCAATACATATTATATTCTAAGATTAACACGTGTTCTTTAGGTATGGGTTCGTTTACATGATGATACGAACCCACCACATGCAAACTCATACTGACAAACTATACAGTCTATCATTATTGAAGTAAAGAGATTGGATTGGTCTCAATTGAGTAATCGAATAGTGGGTTGAAAATAACGAACATCATAATTAATTAAATAGTAAATATTCTCTATTTGAGATGAATAAATTATTGATTTTAAATAACCCAAAAAGAAAGAAAGAAAGGACTTACCTATCATTATTTAAGTTAGAAAAATTGTGAAGCAATGAAATGAAATTACTTTTTCTGCTTCACTATTGACTAAAAAGGATGGTTGAGGATTTTTACACTTTTCTTCAAATCAAAACTTTTTCCCCCCACAACAGCATCCATCGTAGCACTAACAACAGCCATTAAGTGCTCCATGAACTGTTCTAAACAAGTGATTATCAAGGCTTAATTCGATTTAGTACTACCATGTTGAAATAAGGAATTTAATCTCTTTATTTTTATTTTTATAATATTATTAATATGTCCAACTTGATAACGCTATTAGTAAGATGTAGATTTGTTTAACGTTTATTCGATTACATAATTAAATTTATGTGAAAATTCAATTAACTATATTGAATATGTAATAAATTTACACGATAGTTTTTTTTTTTAAATTAATGTCATCACTTTAATTATATTGTTGCTATTTCAGTCATTAGGAGGACGTGGATTCGAATGTTATTAAATACGTTTTTTCTCCAATTTAAAGGTTAGGGATGGATTATGGGTAGAATTAGGAAGGGATAAAGTTCAAAACTATACATAAATTTTAATCTAATGAACAATTTTATACATGAATTTTGATACAATTTTCACAAACGGATAACATTATTATCAATATACCATCATTTTACATCTACTACAAATTGCATACCCAAATAAGTATACTTATCCAATATAAAAATAAATTAAATGTCTTTGTTTTTTAAAACGTGTATGATTGAAAGTTTTATGTATACATTTGAACCACAATCAAAGTTTCATATGTATAAGTACACTGAATTAAAATTTATATATTAAATACATTTTTCGACAGATCATATATCAAATACATTGAATCGAAGTTTATATATAATTTTAATATTTATTTCGAAGTAGAAATTGTAGAAAAAAAATCACAGTGTTAACATTTAAGAATAAAGAGATCATTAAAGTGATTAAATTCTAAATTTTAACATAATAAAAGGACTAAAATCAAATTAGACCATTATTAAACGAATAAGCAGCAATTGGAAATTGCTTGTTCTTTTGATGGGTCCAAAATGAACCAAGTCCGATTGCAGTGGATTTGAGAATATAATCTTTTTGATATTGGGAAGTCTGAAAGCAACAAAAAGACTACTTCCCTTTGTTCATCTTTTATGATTTTTCATGAGAGAATCAATCAAGAGGCACTCCCCATAGTTCATTACCTTTGATGCTTATGAGCAAATTATAAAACTAAAAAAAAAAACACTTAAAAGTCAAGGGGTTTTTGGCAATAAGATGTTTGTATTTGGAGTAAGCATCGATTCCGTACGTGGGGCTCAAACGAGCCTTGTGCTTTACCGACAATGCTAGACAAGCTTGGTTGAAATCTATTCAAGCATAAGTCAATATAAGCTCAACTCTTCAAGCTCACCCTTAAGAATAACTCGACTCATGAAGAAGTCTAATATAACTCACTCAACGCATGAATACCACAACTATTAAATTCAATTGAATATATAAATATTCCCATTATTTTTAACTTGCAAGGCTGTCTTTTCAATTAACCAAAACAAACAATATCTTGCAGGTTGATGTAGACCACAATATTTGCTATCAAAGTTTACTCTAGAGATGCTAATGATATACATGCCACTAAGAGCAATTCTGAAATGGGGAAAGATTTAATGGTCCTAAAAAACAACCATAAATCTCATATCGATTGTACTAGAGTTCAACAAGGTATATATAACAACTTACTGCTCTTTAGATTGAAATGATCGGTTCAAATTGATCTTAGTGGTTCTTGATTCAAATTAAATGCAATTTGAATGAAAGATTTTAAAACTTTTTGAAATTACCAATTAGAGGATGATATACAAAGTGTACATCAATGTTATTTAAAATAAAGAATACAAAGCGAGTATATCGAACTTGCCAGGGGTATTGAAAAGTCGATCAAACATGGAATCCATTCATGCAGCAGCAGATAAAACGGACGACCTGAAATCAACTATGAACAATGATATCGGTTCTTAGAAATGAAAAAACAAATGCTATAATATCCAACAGGGTAAGTTTAAAACTGGGGTCTACTGGAAGAAAAAAAAAACACTAATGCTAGTCGCTAGATATGTTGTTTATAAAACTCACGTGTAGTCATCGTTATTGCAAGTGGGATTGCATGGATAAGGGCAGTCGATAAGCTTCGATTCTTTCCGATTGAAGTACCAATCACCCACTGACTCGGCGATGGTCTGTTTTGATATCCGAGTGAAGAGAAAATATGAGAACACTACCATTTGATACTCCATAATACAGTACATGGTAAAACATTAACTTACCTTATTGTTGATTCTTGGAGAATTGGGTGAATGCCATGCAGAATATGATGTCTGGCAATGAGAAAAGCAAGAATTTATAAACATACCCCCTTCCTCGTTTCTTTGAAACATGCTTAGTGCCTTAAGCATAGCATCACGGTAACCTAAATGAGAGAAGCAAGGCCACAACATTAGAGTTGCATCAGTGCTTGGAAATATTCACAAGGCATCATTTTTATTTCAATGTCGGTAAAAGTATCATGGAGATCTCTATACTAATAATCAAATTGCATTTTTCCCACTATTCAAAAAAAATAGACAAATTAATCCATATACATTAGATCAAAGAGTAAACTAGTTATGTTGTTAAAAATTTCATTCGTTTCTACGGTTAAATCTAGTCTTTATACGTCTGCATCACATGTCATAGTCTGGTTATTCCGTTAGTGATGCCAATTTTTACAAGTACATGTGAATAAATTTTTAACAGAAATGATCAATTTGGCCTTTGATCTAGCTTACATGAACTAATTTATCCATTTTCTGAGGAGCAAAATGCAATCTGACTCTTAGTACGCTCCTAAAAGTATTACATATCAACCACCTTGTAGTCTTTTGATTTGTGTAGCATCACACTTCTTAATGCTTAATCTGCAACTGCTCCAATAGCCTTGGGGATCTGATCCAATAGGGACTAAGATATTTTCTATCTAAAGATTATGTCAGTGTTAGAACATATACTTGAAAAGGAAAATAGCACTAAAAAGTTAGCAAATAACAAGGTACCTGCCAAGAATCATAAGCTGGATTGACAACGAAAAATGGGGTTTTAACATTTTTGATAATTTCTTGAGGGAAGATACACTAAAAAATTGAAGCAAACAGTAGATTATGGGAGACAATGTTAGTAAATTTGTTGAACATTGAACATCAAAGGAGAAAAAAATGAACATATATAAAGCAAGAACCTGCCTTAACCGGTTCCATTGTTCCAACACAATCCTGCTGCAAACTTTTTGCTACGCCCTGAGATGCCGGCAGACAAGATATTAACAACTTTTACAAGGGTCAAGTAATTGGATCGGTAATCGAACAGGTCTTATCACCTATTCTCGGTCTCACCAGTTTACAGAGTCAAGATATTAAAAAAAAATGGTTCAATAGCCGGTTCAACCAATTCGTGGGTAAACTAATCCAACCTCTTATTCCAGATCGGTACTCCGACCAGCTCTTAATCTAACCGGTTTGGTCTAGTTTTGAAAACAGTGAATAGAAGGACCAAAGGTAGCCTTGTCAATTCTAACCCGAACATAAAAGCTAGATCCAACAAACGTGAACCAAATTCGATCTAACCCAATGTGACAAGTCAATAACCCAAATTCATTCAACCAAAATCCGAATTGAATCAAATCCAAAACTACTTGAACTGGAAACAACCAAACTCGAGGTGACCAAAACTCGGAATGACCCAATGTAAAAAAACATGAATGACTTAAGCCTAAAATGGCTGAAGCAGAAACAATCGCTTAAAATGGCTGAAGCAGAAACAATCCAAACAAGAAACTAACCTGAATTGAAATATTCCGAAATTTTAAGACAACAATTACTCCAATCCAAATAGACAATTGATCCAATCTAAATAGACTCGATTCAAACCAACTTGATCTTCATCTGCCTAATTAACAGGTCTAACCCAAGGGAATGTACACTGAACCACCTTAAATTTTTATAGACAACAGTCAAAATGACCAAAAACAAATGATATAATATGGTAAGAAATTAAATACTATGATATATGGAAACTGAAAAACCTGAAGTTGGAGAACATCGCGATAGAAAGCAAGCATGGTGCGATTTCCAAGAATATCAGGCCTGCAATGGAGGAACTAGATAGTTATAATTTTGTTGCAATGCATGGTTGCATACATACATGGATTGATAAATACATATAAACATGCACAAATCTATAATTTAAAAAGGCATTGATTTGTACCAAAAAGAACGTACTCATCAAGGAAATAACCTGCATCTGCAAGACACTTAACGGTAGCATCCTTTGGCAGCTGATCACGAAAGTCATCACAATGTATAAAAGTTGCTAACCCCCCAGCAGAACATCCTGTAAGAAATGCCTGCAAATTCATAAAATCCATTACCTTGCAACAAAAGGGATTGCATTACAAAAATACGTAATTAACAATTTCACCATTTAATATGAATCTCTAATACCTCTTTTGCCTTAGATAAGCCAAGTGATAAGAGTTCATTCATCATTGCTTCCCAAATTAGTTGGCCTCTAAAGAAAAGTTTTGTTCCATTCTATTAAATACAACAACAAAAACATGAATAATGACAATGAAATTGGTAAAAGTACCAGGGAGGTCCTTGTATTTGAAGTCATATTGTATTTTACCCCTTTACTCAAAAATAGGCAAATTAGTCCCTGTACATTGGACCAAAGAGAAAACTGTCCTTTTTGTTAAAAATTTTATCCATTTCTACCTTTAAAAACTGATATGGTTGATGAAGTAACCACACAAATTTTTAAATCAGTTTGCTTTTTGATCTAATGTACAGAAACTAATTTACCCAATTTTTAAATAGATGGAGCAAAATGCAATCCACCTCTTAGTACAAGAGCCTTCATGGTACTTTTATCTAATATAATCTCATTATCATTTTAATGCCAAAAAAAAAAAAGACCAATCTTAATTCTTAAATGACTAACTAGTTTTACCTTGAACTCACTTTCAGGGTGGCCGGCAAAAGATGCACCATCACAATAACGTAGCTTAACTTTGTTCCAATTATAAAAATCTAAAAAAGGGAAGAAAAAAAAGTTTACTCATGCTGAAAGTATATTCTTTAAACAACAAATTTTCAATAAAAAAGAAAATAAGAAGCAAAATTTAAAAAAAATTTAAAACCTGGATTTTGAGAAGGGTCTTGGCTTAAAATCCCAGCAAATTGAACTTGATGTTCCATGTAATTTGATGAACCTAAAGATGTTCCTTTTCGACTATTACATGATTCTATTGAATTACACCAACCTCCACCCTATACTCAATAAATAGAAAATTTTAGAAACAAAAAGTCAAATTATTGTTAAAAAGAAAAAAATTCAAGTATAATTGAATTAATAGTGAGTTAGTTTTGAATTGGATCATTTGGATTGAGGGAGTTTAGATTTTGAATTTCTTGAGTTATTTTAATTGAAGTTGGTTTTGGGTTCCGATGATTTTGAATTTGGATTAAATTTTAATTCCCATTGACTATTTGGATTAATTTAGAAACTGAAAAACTGACCAAAGCTTAAATGGTTTATGAAATGAAAATTAAAAAATCACTATCATTTAAACTGAATAGTATTCTATTTTTATTTAATTTATAATTAAATTTATTTTTATGATTTAAAAATAAATATTTTATTTATCAAAAAATAAATATTTTATATTTAAAATATTGAAAATAAACTTAAAGGTTTTTATATAAAAATTATTTTTTTTAAAATAGCATATAAATGTTATTAATTTTTATTTATTTGAAAAT
This sequence comes from Gossypium longicalyx, assembly GCA_025698465.1. Classification (NCBI taxonomy): domain Eukaryota; kingdom Viridiplantae; phylum Streptophyta; class Magnoliopsida; order Malvales; family Malvaceae; genus Gossypium; species Gossypium longicalyx. The sequence continues at coordinate 773,005 of CM046995.1, read as the reverse complement.
GTATTTTTTTAAATATTTATAATTTTTTTAAACTTTATTAAATAATATTTAAAAAATTGAAATAAATTCATTTATCTCAAAATAAGTTCAAAAATCCAACATAAAAAATCAATATGAAAAAATCGAAAATTAAATCCAACTATTTTGGATGAGTCAAAAAAAGAAAATTCAAAAAACTTGATTGAATGGAATCAATCTCACACTTAAACTTGAATTACTTATTCACAATATTTTAGCTTAAATCACTTCATATTTAAATTACTTCGAACGTAAATCATTTTAAGTTGGAGTAAATTCGAATTTGAGTTGAACTGATGGCATTTACAATCCTATTGAATTGGCTGGGATTTGAATTCAGGTTCATTATTGAAATTTGAAAGAAAAAGTAGAGAATTTACCTCAATGTGGAGAAGCCAATTGCTAGAACCAGATCCAAAGCCTTTCTGGAAATGATATCCAGGTAAACTTCCATCTAAGCAAACTGAAAACATAAAAAAAAAAGAAAGTTAATTACTTAATTTAAATATATGATAACACAATTGAAAAAAGAAAAGTTGAACTTTAGAGAAGACGGTGGAGGATTAATCCAGTACAGGCGCCTGTAGCTTTGGCACTTTGAAGCAAAGTCAACGGAACGAAATCGCCGGCGGAAGGAGGAGCAAAAGTAGGCGAGGAAGTTTTGCGGTTACGAGAATCGGAGAAGACAGTGAAAAAGAGGATGACGATGATGATGGCGGCGATGATGACGGTGATTGCGACAGTTGCGATAGCCCAATCCCTTTTCACCCACTTTCTCCGACAACTAAAGGCGCGAAAACCTGTGCTTGCCATTTGTAAAAAAGTTGGATAAAAAGCAACACTGGATTTTGATTCCTTTAATATAGAAACAGATTACCAACTACCAAAGCGGATGGCGTAAAGCGACGTCGTTTTGGTTTTGAATACTATCTTTAGGTTAAAATATGACTAAGTCCCTGCACTCATTCCAAATTTGAAATTTAATCCCTGTACTTTTATTTGTAAGACTTTAGTCCCTATACTTTTTAATTTTAAAATTAACACTGTTAATTTTTTAAATTTTATTAGTGTGAGATTTTGAAATTAAAAAAAAAACTCACTTGTGCCAATAAAAAATAATGGTATAATGATTCTTTTAAATTAGAAATGGATTACCAACCACCAAATCGAGAAATGACAAATGGCCTAAAGTAACGTCGTTTTAGTTTGGATAAAATATGCCATAAGTTCTTATACTCTTCAAAAATTAAGAATTTAGTCCTTATACTTTTACTTTTAAGAATTTAGTTCATTTACTTGTTAGATTCCAAAATTTAGGTATAAATGTTAAATTTGTTAATTTTTATTTGTTAATTCCAGGTTAATTACGTTATTTTTTTTAATTATATGGCTGCTATGTGAGTATTTTTTTATTTTAAAATATTACACCAACAAATTTAACAAAAAAAAAACTTTAACAGGGTTAACAGTTGGATTTGAATTCTAAAATCTAAAAAGTTAAAAGACTAAATTCTAAAATTTCAAAAAATACAACAACTTGTGGCATGTTTTAACCATGGATTACCAACCACCATATCGGAAAAAGACAATCGCGTAAAGCGATGTCATTATAGTTTGATTAAAACATGTCACAAGTTTTTATACTTTTTTTTCAGAAATTTAATCTATTTACTTTTCATATTTCAAAATTTATGTTCGTATGTTAACACTGTTAATTTTTTTCGTTAAGTTTAGATAAATTTTAACGTCATTTTTTAATCACATGGCTACCAACCACGTGTGTGATTTTTTTTCTATTTCAAAATATCACACCAAGAAATTTAACAAAAAGCTTTAACCGAGTTAAAGAGACTAAATTCCTAGAAATTATATAAGGACTAAATTCCAAAATTTTGAAAATTTTAGGGACTTAAGGCATGTTTTAACCATGGATTACCAACCACCAAAACTGGATAAGACAAATTATCTAAAGCGACGTCGTTTTAGCTTTGAATACTATATTTATCTTTCCCTTTACAAAATATTTTACTTCAAGTCAAATCTATAGTTATCATCACTCATCTAACTATGCTTAACTTGTAAGATTGGGAAAAAAAATATATTAAATTTTAAAAATAATTATTTTAAAATTAAAATCGGTTTAATGTTAATTTCAATTAAGTAAATAATTTTAATTAATTATATCAATTATTGATTATTGAATTTATTCGAATTTCATAACCAAAACTATCAACTTAGCTTAATATATATTATTTTTAATAAATATATAATCTATAATTTAAATTCAATTTAATTGACCAATTTAATTCAAATTTATATTAAACTCAAAATTAAAAAGAAAAAATTATCAATAATAAAAAATTTTGGTTAACCCACTTAATTAATCCATCAATGATTGGCTTAATTAATTGTTGACTCCTAAACATACCTTCACTTTTTAAATGTTATAATAATTAATTTTTTTAAATGTTCACATCACCCAACTAAATACAACTTTTAATATTATTAATGTTTAGACTAAAACATGACCTTAATAATAATAAAAGACAAAAAAAAAATATGTTAAATTAATGTATAAGAATCAAATTTCAAGATACAAAGACAAAAACTAAAATTTGATTATTTTTATTCTTTTATTTAAAATATATTTAAAAATTTCTACCAAAAAAAATATATTTAAAAATCTATAATATGATAAATTTTTAATACCCCATTACTTAATCTCTTTTTCTAATATGATGGATTTCTTTTATGTTGATTTCATAATTATTATTCACATAAAACAAAAATTACTACATTTCTATGGGAATTTTTTTTATAAATAATTTTTAGTGTTTATTTATAAAGAGGATAGCATAATTTTTTACTATTTGATAATTAGATTCAGTTTGATATTTAAACTTCGCAACAATATCCATTTTAGTTTCTATGATGCGACCAATGTTCTTAAAACATGATTGGATTGATCAGTCAAATCGATTGGATTGAGAATCGGCTAGTATATTGATTTAAATAAAGAATTGAGCCGATTGAATCGAAAATTGCTCGAAATCTAATACAAAAGCCAATCGTTGAACAGGTTGAATTGGTTTAATAATTTTTTTATTTTTTATTTTTTTATGAAAATTTTATTATTGTTGGTCTAGTAATTAAGCCGATCAAATCAATTAAATCAAGAATCAATAGTTTGACTGATTCAACTATTGATTCTATTATTAAAATACTATATATGATACTCTAAAATTCTACCATATTATTGCCTCAAAATTTATATAATAATTAGGAAGATTAAGAATTTGAGGAATATAATTAGCAAATAAAATAAAGATGAAAACATGAATAACCAAACTAGCCAACAAATTTCTTAGGCAATTATCTTTCACTACCAAAAAGAAAAACAGATGATAACTGAAAATATAAATATTCCAACAATCATCAAATGTTTCAAGATTATTGTCCAAACGACAACATGATGGAACCAAAAATAAAAGCAGATAATGAAACCAAAATATGAAATTGCAAGAAACCTTAGACAGAGCAGTTCTTGAGGCTTAGCCTATCTCTTCTTTGCTTGTGCTTTTAAAAACATTTCCTATGCACAATTGAAGGGCCAGATTCATCATATTCAGCTTTTGCGATCCACATCTGCAATTATACGGTCCCGTGTTAAAAAAATGTTCGTAAAATGAACTGATACGAAAATGTATGTGTGATGAACTTACCTGTTGGAAAGTGCTGAGGGAAGCTAAAATGGAACCACCAATCCACACACTATACTTCCTCTCAGGTGGTGCAACTACCTTAATCTTCATGCTACTAGGAGCCAATGCTGTGATCTCTTTGCTCATTCGATCCGCAATACCGGGGAACATAGTAGTGCCACCACTAAGCACTATGTTGCCGTATAAATCCTTTCTGATATCGACATCGCACTTCATTATGGAGTTGTAAGTTGTTTCGTGGATACCAGCAGCTTCCATACCGATCATTGATGGTTGGAAAAGAACTTCAGGGCATCGGAACCGTTCGGCACCGATGGTGATCACTTGACCATCAGGTAACTCGTAGCTTTTCTCAACAGAGGAACTGGTCTTGGAAGTTTCTAGTTCTTGTTCAAAGTCGAGAGCAATGTAAGACAACTTTTCCTTCACATCCCTCACGATTTCTCGTTCAGCAGTGGTGGTGAATGAGTAACCACGTTCGGTTAAAATCTTCATCAGGGCATCGGTGAGGTCACGACCAGCAAGATCAAGACGTAAGATTGCATGTGGAAGAGCATATCCCTCGTAAATAGGGACTGTGTGGCTAACACCATCTCCGGAATCAAGCACAATACCTGCACCAAACACAACAAAAATCTCACATACCTCAGCATTACGCAATTAAGTACAACCAACCAAACATATCTATAAAAGGACCTCTGTCTATGATAAACACAAAATTTTCCTTATATATCAGGCTCCTCAATGACTAAATACGGATATTTCGGAATTAAAACAAGTAAAGAATCATGAAACTTAGAAACAAAACATTGCAGGAAGGTGATCTTCCTTCAATAAGATTCCGAAACAAGTTAACGATACAAAACATCGGGAGACAAATCAAAACATATCGTAACTTGGACAAAAAAAGAAAAGAAAAAGAATTGCTTACCAGTTGTTCGACCACTAGCATAAAGGGAAAGAACAGCCTGAATGGCAACATACATAGCAGGTGCGTTGAAGGTTTCAAACATGATTTGGGTCATCTTCTCACGATTGGCCTTCGGGTTAAGAGGGGCTTCAGTGAGGAGAATAGGATGCTCTTCCGGAGCAACACGTAGTTCATTGTAAAACGTATGATGCCAAATTTTCTCCATGTCATCCCAATTATTGACAATACCATGCTCGATTGGGTACTTTAGAGTTAAAATACCACGTTTCGATTGAGCCTCGTCGCCTACATACGCATCTTTCTGTCCCATACCAACCATCACCCCAGTATGACGTGGACGACCGACAATGCTAGGAAACACTGCCCTAGGAGCATCGTCACCAGCAAATCCAGCCTACGTAACAATGCTCAAAACAAAAGTTAAATTAAAGCTCTAAACTTAATACCCAAAATGGCATTTAATTAATGATAAGGAATCAAGCTTTGTACCTTCACCATTCCAGTTCCATTATCGCAGACAAGGGGTTGAATATCCTCACCCTCAGCCATCTTCTACAATCTGAAACATTAGTAATAACATAACATCAGTACCAAGTAACAAAATCCTAAATAATTAAAAGCCATATCTAACAAAATTGTAGATTGGTCTGAAAGGAAGCATCTTAACAATATACTTAATACTCTCACATCCTACAACTCAACTAAGGATTGGATATTTGCAATTTTTGTAAAATCTGAGTGCACAAATCATCTTTAAAGCCCGAATTTAGTAAGTCTAAGAAAATTTAAAAATAAACAATAATAAACAGAACTCAGATAATCGAATCTGAACTAGTAATCTGCAAAAGTAGAGCGAATTTGAACAACAAATATCTACACGTTCCGAATGCATTATGGAGAATAATTAAAATATCGAATCTATATATCATACGAATCTGCATTATCCATTGCCATGCATAAACTCAATCAACATTTCTTGAAGAAACTAAAATTGGATCCACAGTAATAAACAGAATTCAGATAATCAATATATGAATCTGAATCGGAATCTGCAAAAATAGAGCGGATTTGAGCAATAAATTAGCATTCTTTCCAAATGCGTTACGGATAATAATTAAAATATCGAATCGATATATTATACGAATCCACATTATCCATTGCAATGCATAAACTCAACCAACATTTCCAGAATAAACTAAAAGAAACAGTTGGATCAAAAGGCAAACGAATAAAAAAAAAGGAAAAAAAAAACAGTGTAAAGATCAATTACATTTTGGATATATATATTGCTTCTAAATCTATGTATTCTCACAGTTAATAGGAAAGAAATTTCAATTATTCCAAAAAAACATGATTTAACATAAGAAATGACGGATCAAGAAAAAATGACAAGCTCCAAAACAAAAACATTATCGAATATAATTAAAATAATCCACATTATCCATTGCCATGCATAAACACAACCAAAATTTCCAGAAGAAACTAAAAAAACGGGTAGGATCAAAAGGCAAACGAATCAAACAAAAAAGTAGTGTAAGATCAATTACATTTTGGATATATATTGCTTATAAATCTCTAGATTCTCATACTTAACAGGAAAAAAGATTCATATATTACAAAAAAACGATTCATCATAAGAAAATAACGGATCAAGAGAAAATCACAAGCTCCAAAACAAAAACATTACCAAAAAAAACTGAAAAATTAATCAAACGAATACCGAAATCAAAAATCGAAAAAAGAAGAACCTAAAAATCGATTCGAAGATTTAACCTTCAAAAAAAAAATTGTGTTGAGAGATTTCACGTTATTTGAGGTTATTTTCTTCAACTGCTACCCGCGTTTAGAGCCTGGCGTTTAGTTTTCAAAAAAATAATGGGGAAGAATAAAGCAAAAAAAATGGGATACTTATATGACGGATTTGCCTTTAATTTTCATGGGTATTTACTTAATTTACAAATGGGGCCATTCATTAACCGACACGTGGATTGAATGCATTCGTTTGTTATCTGCTACAGCTACAATCTATCATGTAGATTATCCGCCATCAGTTGCTATAATAATGGTTCCAATTGGGGAATCTGAATCGAGTTATTTTTAATTGGAATAAATATATATTTAACTTTGATTTAAGGGTTAATTACTTTTTGGGCTTAAACTTGGTAATTTTACTTTTATCGGGGCTTGAATTTTTTTTGTTTAAATTAGTCCTCGAAAACTCTAGAGTTCAAGCTTAAATATAGGAATAAAGACAAGTTCATACTTTAACATTAGAACAATTGTCAAGTACAGAAAACTTATGCCTCAATATGAGAACAATTACCAAGTTCAGGGGCTAACTTAAAACAAAAGTTCAAGCCCCGATTTGAGAACAATTGCCAAGTTTAAGGACTTAGACAAAGAAAAGTTCAAGCCCCAATGTGAAAAAAGTTACACAGTTCAGACCCCAAATAGTGATTTAACCCTTTATTTAATGTGTTATTTGATACACCTTAAAGTTTGATTTTGGTTTAAATGTATACATAAACCTTTGATTTTGATTCAATTGTATACATTTAATTAAATGAATACATTAAGTTATTTTTATATTGGATAAGTACGGCTATTTGTGTATGTAATATGCAAACGTAAAATGATATTATATAGATAATGATATTAGTTATTTATGAAATTTGAATCAAATCAAAATTTCATATATAAAATTATACAAAATTAAAGTCCATGTATAACATTGCACGTTTAACCAAACTTCATGTGTACTTTTATGATTTATCCTTTTTTAATTTGGATCAATGATGGGTTTAAGTGATTTTAGGTTTACGTTGTTTTGGATTTAATTTATTTGAGTTTAAAGTTTGGGTTTTTTTAGTTTAAATATTACGGGTTTGGATCAATTCAGGTTTTCGTTAGTTTTGGTTTAAATAATTTTGGATTATTTGTTTGAAAAAGGTTAGATTTGAATATTTTGAGTTTGAATAATTTTTTTTTTGGTCAATTTTGTGATAGAGTTAGTTTGGATTTATGACACTTCTCATTTAGTTTTAACTGGTGTTTCTAAAATCGAACAAGACCAATCGATACATCAATCCGAAATAAAAAGAAATTGATTGACTCACAAATTGGTACTGACTAGTTGAACTAACAAAAAAATCGGTTCGTGAACGAGTAATCTAACCAATACAATCTGGTTCCAAAAACATTTAATTTAAAAATTTTGAGTTGTTGACTTTTTGTTGTCAAATCAAGTTGAATCCAATTCGTATTGATCGGGTTAAATTTTTTACTTCACATCAAAATTGATAGGTCTATTTTAGACAAGATAATTGTAATATTTAATAAAAATATAGTATCGGACATAATTAATGTGTGTGTATATATTAAACAATATTTGGTACATTGACAATTGACAATGTATTTTTTTTTCTATTTCACAAACAACTTTAAAAAATTGACACATGTCTTTTTTTTTAATATTTTTTTTTATGTTTTACTATATCACTATAAAAAATTGTCAACCTCTTAATCGTACTTATAGAATCTAAAAACTCCATAGATTTCCTGAATATTTACTATATTTAGATTTTTAATATATTTAATAATTCATTTCGAAAGATTGAAGTTTGGGTAATTTTGAGATTTCAAGTTTGAGTACCGTGTATGATTTTTCTCTGAATTTTATTCTAGTTTAAATTTTATCATTTGTGGATCTTATTTAGATTTGTTTTGATTCAAAACCATTTATTAGTCCGATCATATTTTATAACAATTGATTTTAATAATAATGATTCAAACATTTATTATATCTATAATTGTGATAACATTTATAAATTTAAAAAATTATTTACGAAAATGAATATACACTTGTTTGGACTACATTAAAAGTTTATAAATTTTTATATATAAATTTTTATTTTGGAGTTAGGTGTATTGTTTAAGAGATTTTTAATCTTCATTAATTCTGGGGTATCCTCTAACCCCCAACAATTTAATAATCATAAATAAGTTTCTCAAATCCATGAATAGAAAAGTAATGTGTTTTATTGTACTCGAACTCATGTCTTTCTGTATTGATAACAGTATCTATGCCAATCAAGCTAAGACTTAATTATCACATTTTTATAATTTTTAAATAGTTGTGATATAAGGATTATTTTATTGGGTAAAAGATAAAGAAAATGGTAAATTTCACCATTAGTCACTAAATTTTTGGTAATTTTTTTTTATTTTGATCACTTAATTAAAAAAAAATATCAATTTGGTCATTGAGCTATTCGAAAGTTTTTATTTAAGTTACTAGACTATTAAAATCAATGCTATATGGCTTTCTCTATTCGCATTGTCTGCACCAGTTAAAAGCTCTCTTTCCCCTTCTTTTCTACAGTTCGATTTTTTTTCATGAAACAACTCTGCATATCACGAATCTGCAAATCAAAATTCAAGTAGCTTTTTTCTCTTATACAACACCGGTCGTCAAATCTTCGCTTGGAGCTTGCTTACAAAAAAAAAAAAAGATTAACCACCCAATGACTTAAATAAAAACTTTTATAATAGTTCAATGTCTTAAATGAAATCTTTCAAATAATTCAATGACCAAATTATAACTTTTTTTACTTTAGGGATCAAAATAAAAAAATTAATTATAATTTAGTGAGTAAAGGTGTAATTTATCCAAAATTAAAATTAAAATTTATTACATTGGGTGAAAAATAGATATTGTCACTGTTATAGTACATGTTAACACAAAATGCCTGCAATTACAGCACACTATGATTCACCATGATCAAAGCTTCAAGTCAACTCATTTGGTAGCTGCTTTTCAATGGTGACCTACCTGGAATTTGGAATCAAAATGGTCCCCCACACCATCATTGTTTTCAAAACTTTCTGACAATGATATCATGTTGACATACATCGAAAAATTAAAGAACATTGTTTGTCATCAAAATCTTCTTAGACGTGCAAATCATGATGATAAAAGGTTGCCTAACAGGGTTTACATAGGGTGGGTGTGTGCTTGCAGTTCTGACACAACATAGTGGACAACATCATCTTATTTTAAGATTTGAGATCTAAAAATTTTATGTCTTCGAGATTCAGTCTCACCACTATAATTAGGTGTATATATATATATATTAAAAAATTATGTTATTAGTGAATTAAAATTGACAATTTCTATTGAATCGAGTCGAATTAAATTATAGTATAAAGTTGTACATAAATTAAACTATTTATGAATTAGTTAAAAATCTAAAATTGGCAAAAAAAATCGAGAGTTAAATTAGTTTATAATTTTTAAATTTTTATTATTTATTTAATTATTATTAAATCGATAATCGAACCGGTTGAATTAAGAGTTAATGGTTTGATTGGTTCGATAATTGAATTGGTTTTTAAAATATTGGTTAAAATTAATAATGGTGATTGTGTTAAAAGTGATTATGTGAAGTATTTTTAGAGAAAAAATTTCAAAATTATTCATAAACATTGATTTAATGTGCAATTTTATAGTGAACTTTGATTTGATTTTATTCGATTTCTCCATTATAATAAGGTATAATTTAAATTTTCTTTTGGTATAATTATAGGTGTCCTCGTTTGTTTTATGGTTTGAGACTACACCTGTTCGAGCTAGGGTGGTATTTAGGTAAAGCCCTTTTTACAATAACAACTCCAAGATTCGAACTTGATCCAAATGTCTGAAAAAGAAGACCATTTCTATTTCTTCCGACCACTTGTAGTAATTAAATATACAACAACTCGCTTATGAATTGGTAAAAAACCATAAATCAAGACAAAAAAAAAACAATTGCTAAAATAGTTTATAATTTTTTTGACATTTTTTGTACATTTTTTTATTTAATTTTTGCCGAACATATAGATGGACCATTGAACTAGAAATCAGTGATTTGACTTATTTGACCATCAGTTCGATTTTAAATTATTGTTTAAAATTAACAATGGTGGTTGTGTTAAAGTAATTATGTGATTTTTTTTATTGTTTGATCGTATAGTTAAGATTATTTGAAAGTTTGATTAATCATGCTCAATCAATAATAAATTAATTTAAGAAGACACGAGAGCTTGGGCCCCTTTGATCCATATGATGAAATTACATTTTTGATCGTATTTGAAAATTTAAAATTCATTTTAAGCTCTTCTAGCTTAAAATTATTGTCTCTAATTTTATAAGGACTAAAAACTAATTTTTCTATTTAGAGGAAATGTCCCTACTAGACCTCTCTAGATTCGCCTATGAGTCTAAGCCCTCTTTCATTGTTTCTTCATACTTACGAATTACCTAATTCATGGATGAGTTCTACCTACATGCTTATAGACTTGTTAATTTGGTAGGTTAGAGATCGAGTCAATTAAAGTTTTAAAATTTTTGGATTTGGGTTATTTTGGGTTTGGTTAGTTTCGGTTTCGATTATTTTGGGGGGTTCATTCAGGTCATTTTAAGTTGTTTGGGTTATTTCAGTTCGAGCCATTTTTAAGTTCAGACTAAACGTTTACGAGTTATTAATTTTCAAATCATATTGAATTAAGTCTGAATTCAGATTAATTGAATCGAGTTCGAGTCATCTGAATTTTAAAAAATTAAAAAAATCATAAAGAATTTACCCACATAATTCTCCCAATTATTGATTACAATTACACCTAAATTAACTATAGTAATCAAGCAATACAAGCTCCATCAAGTCTCAAAACACACACACACACACACACATAAAGGTTGAATAAAATAAAGCATATTTTCTTGGAAAAAAGAAATTAAACCCATATATCAAAGGTAGTCCAAAAATATAGATAATTGGGTCATGGGTACCAAAATGGCAGCCTTATATTATTAAACTTGAAATGGAGATTTTTTGTGGGCATTTATAGGACAGATGCATGATGGTTAGCAATGGGGTCAAAATCATGATCCATGTGGTTTATGCAATTTGGCATGCAATATAATTTCTGCATCAGATCAGAGAGTTTTTGTTCCCCTCATTAAACAGATATTATTAAACTAGTTTTAATTAACATCTACCTAAAAATCCAACAAATATGTACACATCCTCTAATTACATATCTTACTTTTAGATCTATGTCAAAGTATTTTAAAAAAGAATGTAAAGTTGAAGGATTAAAATGTGATTTTTATTTGTATATTGTATTTAATTTGAGAATTTAGTTTTTTGTATTTTGTTATACTATGCGTCGATAATGGCGATAGGAATGATCGCAAAATATTAAGAAAAAATAAGAACACACAAATCTTATGTGGAAAATCGTTATCGGGAAAAACTACAGGTAGAAGAAGAGAAATTCACTAATGTTGAAAAACAACAATGTAAGAGGTTTTCGACTACATATTTTAAGGATTAAACAACCCTGTGTGACATGGTCTGTACCAGGGGGCTCTACTCCCCAATCGAGTTTAGTGAGCTATGGCCTTGGGTCTTCGGTCCTTCACCCCATAGATCCCCTATTTTGTTTTTCTATTTTATTTCTTTAACAAGTGAGTTGCACCTCGAACTTTTTAAACCGGATCAAATGGGATTCAGGTCATACAACTCTAACATATTTTACTTTTATATAATTTGGTCTTTGTTTTATAATTAATAAGGTTATGTTTTGGTTCAAATTAGTGGACCGATTTGCAACTAAAAAAAAATCCATGGAAACTTCGGATTTTAAGTTTTTTTTCTAATATAATGTCAATTTCTATTTACAATTGTTTTCTCATTCTTAAATTAAAGGAAAAATACGTTTAAATACACTGAAATTCGCATATTTTTAATTGCTGCAATAACGATAATGCCAATTAAGCTATTGCTTAAATTTTTTTTTTTAAATTCAACATTAGCCGAATAACATATAGATCATGAAATGACATGCTCATTTTCTTTCATTTGATCGTTCATCTCAAAAGAATTTTGTCTCTTATAAGAAAATAACATAAGGTAATGTAATACATTCATATCCATATTTGAATATTTGAAAGAGAGATATTTTTTTTAATTTTTTGTTATTCTTATTTCATGTTTAAAGTTCATGATTATTTTTTTTCTAATAATGTTGTTTCCATGATTCGAATCTGCATTCTTCTTTTAATGTACAATATACATTACCGTTGCACTGAACGTTGATGGTAGAGAGTGAGTTTTCTTTGATCTATCGTCTCAAAAGAGTTTTGAAAAGATTTTATTTTTATTTTATGTGGGTTGAATTTTTTTGTCAAATTCTACTATTAGACCCTGTACTTTGCGTAAGTTGTGGAATTAGTACATATACTTTAATTTGGTCATTTTCAGTCCCCGTAATTTTAGAATTTGAAAATTTTAATTCTAACCAAATGATAAATATTAAATTCATTAAGTCCTGTTATTTTTAAAATTTGATGTGTCAAACATATTATCACATGTGTAATGCTATATCTATTTGTTATTTTCACATATTACACACAAAAGCTCAGTTAATAGATTTAACGACTGTCACTTGGATTAAGACTAAAATTTTGAAATTCAAAAAAATATAGCTACTAAAAATGTTCAATTGGTGAACGTGGACTAAATCTATAACGTTATGCATAATATAGGACTAATGACATAATTTAACCAAACAGATTTAATAGTCACCATTGGGTCAAGATTGAAATTTCAAAATTCGAAAAGTACAAAGCTAAAATTGATCAAATTAAAATTCATGTACTAAATCCACAATTTACTCAAAGTACATGGTCTAATTGTAGAATTTGGCCAATTTTTTTATACAATACAAGTTCAAACTCTCACACCCACACACCCACCCATTACACTACCACATAAGCAAACTTGCGGTTTGAACCTTGATCAGGGGTGGTGCCAATGGAGGTAAAATTAATAAATGATAAAATTACACATTGACCCCTCAAAAATGATAAAATATCGATTTAGTCCGTTAAAAATTATAAAGATATAAGATATTAAAATCATATTTTAACTCTTATAAAAGTATATAATTTAATTTCGACCCACCACAAAAAAATTTCTGACTTTACCCTTAACCCTGATCTCAGGCATAAATGGATTCACCTCGGCTAATAAGCTTACCGCTCGAGTTATTTACTTTGGTTACAACAATATGTGTGCATTAAAATTGATAATAACAGATATGGGGGCTGGTGATAGTTGTTAGTTGAGAATGACAGAGATACCAAAATCACAAAACTCTTTCAATTCCATTTTCAGAGTGGGAAAACCTAAGCTACTAATTCCCCCCCACACAAAATAAGCCATAGATATCATCTACTCCACTGCAACAAAAGTTATGGAAAGTGACCCCATATTGCCTAAAAGGAGTACCCATTACAAAATTAAAGCATAAATCTACTATCTTTGTGTCACTGCCAAAAACCCACAATGACCTCATTCATTACAACTGCAATTTCATTAACATACTACCTCTATCTGTCACCTCAAACTAGGTAATTTTTATATTCGTTTTATGCAAGGGTGAATTTAAAATTTTTTTTAAATCGAGATTAAATTATATTTTTTTATAAAAGTTAAAATGTAATTTTATTGTTTTAGGACTAAATAAAGGCGATTACAAGAGGGGAGATAAGGGTATTGGTCCCAAAATGAAAAATTGCATTTTATCCCCCATATAAATCATTAAATTATAAATTTATATATGAATAAAATTATACTTTGACACCCTCAAAAATGAAAAAGTAAGTCTAATTTGTCTTTTCAATACTAAGGGAAAAATAAATTTCTAGATTCCCTCCTAGGACTAAATCAAAATTTTATCACTTTTTGGGAGGGTAAATTATAATTTTACCATATATTAACTCATAATTTTATAGATTTTAGGGGTCTAAAACAAAAATTTCTTATTTTAGGGGATCAAGATCCCTATCTGCCCCTGATTTCACTAAGAAAATTATTTTTTTTTTCAAAATTAATGACTATCTCTAAATTTCGAGCCTAAATTTTCATTCTAATAATACAATGTGCTTTTCCATGTATTTATTTTTCAAACTAAAGGCTCTATAGCTTGAAATGCTACTAGGATAGTAGGACCAGTCCGAAACCTAATCCAGGTTATTTTTTTATATACTTCATGTCCATGTTCGGGGTTCATGGTTACCCTCCTAATAATGTCGTCTCTAAAGTTTAAACCTGGATCATTTCCTTGAGAGTGTAATATACCTTAACATTACACCCAACCACTTGCTGGTCCGAGTCTCTAGTCTTTACAATCTTTGGGTCTTAATTATTTTCTTATTAATGTTTATATTATATGGTTGTATGGACTTACACGACTGTCTACAATTAAGTTTCACATACATTATTATAAACACATAATTATATTTCTTTAGATAATTAAATTTACAATTTATAAATTATCACTTCTTGATTGATTGATTGATTTATTGGAATTTGTATTTAACAATTAGTATTTTAAAATTAACACCACATAATTTAAATTTCATTTTAATCAAAATTTTAGTGTGTTTTAATTGTTTCGATGAATACTAATTTATATAAGTGCATATCAATTCATATTAATTGATAAAATATATTTTTTATATTTTAAACCAAAATTTAATATTTTTTTCTTTAATAATTTTTATTTTTATATAATTTCATTTGAAAACAAAATGTAATCATTAAATTATGTTATTAAATATAATTATTAATTTTAAATTTAGACTATGCATATATAATATATTATTAAGAAATTAGAAATTAGACTCCAAATATGTATATAAACCTTAAATGATACATTGAAATACACCAAGAATAAAGTCAAAAAATTACTTTAGAGGGGCTAGAGATGAACTATAATTTATTGGGGAAACTGAAATTTACCCCATCATACTAACTTGTCATTTCATAAATTTCGAAGGGATTAAATGGTAAATTTATCAATTTTGGGAGCAATATCACTACGTGCCTTCTTATCTACTCTCCCGAAATACACCAATAAAATACTTACCAACAGATGAGGAGACAAGAGGGCAGGCAGTGGTCTTGGCCCCCAACATGGTAAACTTACCCTATTAATTTTTTTAAATTTTATGCAGTTACAAGGTTAAATTAGCCATATATGCCAAAAAAAAAAGAAAGTTAATTGGCCAAATAGGCCGGGTTTTTTGAAAATTTAGGAAAATATGTCATTTTTGGAGAGAGTGTGTGAAAATACGTCTAACCGGGTGCGTTTTCTACACAGTAGTGTGAAAGCGTGTTCAACTGGATGAACTTTCCGACTGCAATGTCAGGAAAAACACGCCCGGCTAGATGAGCTTTCACACTCTCTTTCCAGAAACGGTCTATTTGGCCAATTAACTTTTTTTTCGACATATAATAATAAATTTATACTTTAATATTTTAAAAATTTATTATAAAATTGACCCCTAAATAATATTTTGGGTTCACCCCTACATACCAATACTATAACAAAAACTGTGCGTCCAATCGATATTGTACTAACAACTAATTTTATTAGCTTTGAAAAAGAAAACCCTAAATCTAAAGCAAAATTCAAGCACTCCCAACATAGAATTCCCTTCTTTCCCTATAGCCTAAAGGACCCCCAAAAAAATCAAAGATGAGTATCCTAATGGTGAGTGGGGTAGCTTAGTAGAGACCCGAGTGTCATGTACTCTTTAAAATGATAAATTTTTAATTTAGATTTTTTATAATTTATAAAAATTTAAATTAATAACGATAAAATTACACTTTGACTTTCTAAAAAATGATAGAAATTTAATTTAACCCTTTAAAAATTATAAATATATAAATTATTAAAACGATGAAATTATATTTTCACTATCGTAAAAATATACGATTTAACTCTGAGAGAAGAAAATTATGTGGCTTGGCGGGTGGTAATGGCGTAAGCCTAGAAGAGTAGGTGAAGAAATTGGCGTGTATTAAGTTTTTTTGGTTTGACTGAAATGTAAGTTTAATTTTATTAAAACATGGTCTCATACCACACGAGTGTTGAAAAGTGATTCACAATATTCCATTTGCAATGATCAAAATTACATCTTAATTAGTTCAAAACGAAAAAAATAATAATAAAAGAATGGTTGGGTAGTAAGAAAGTAATGCAAAGTCAAAGTTAGTTGATATCTCCCTTTGCAAAGATAAACCATGCACGCAACTTTCACAAATAATAGGGTTAATTGCATCGTAATCCTCGAATTATAGTTCAGATTTTAAGTTTGTCCTCAAATTTCAGAGCGCTCTGATTAAGTTTTGAAATTATCAATATCGTTTCAATTAAGTTATTCTGTCAACTTGAGCATTAAATGTTAGCTCAAGTTTAACATTGGGTATATTTAAAATGTGTGGGTCAAATTTTATGCGCATGTGTTCCTACTACATGGATAGCTTAGACCTAATTCCAAAAGGTTTTGGTGTCTTCGAAGTCTTTTAAACTCCTCTGACACGTTCTAGAAGTGTCTGCCATGTTCCGAGACCTTCTGAGCTCTTCCTTCTCTAATTAGACACATTCTAGGCTTGCAACATCTGAGGAGGCCTATCTGGACTGGGTGAATATTCAATCGAGCCGAGTCGAATCGAGTAAAAAAATTTCGAGTTAGTCGAGTTGAGTTAACGAGTCATATTATTTATACTCAATGTTGCGTTTACATGGACCGATTATTTAATTAGTAGACGAAGTACAAGATTATTTAACTACATAAACAATATAATGGTTTTACCTTTTAACTTAATAAGTAAACATTTATCAAAATAATATAGTTTTATTTTTCTTATTCGGATTTTCGGATAACTCGAATTGTATAATTAATATTCGAGTTAAACCGAAAAACTTAATTTTTATTCGAGTTGATTCGAATAACTTGATTAACTCAAATAGCTTAAACTATTTAATTCAAAATTTTAAATTTTTATCGAATTTTTCAAATCGAATCGGATTTTGCTCACTCCAACTCTTAGTGACCTTTATATGCACCTTGTTGACTCTAACTACATTTGAAGTGGCCTCACCATGGGGTGCCCTATTCACTGGTGGACTAAGACATAAATATGCTCTTAATTAGATTTGAGCTACCATTTAATGTTCAAGCTAGAAATTAGGCTACTGAAAAAAATCTCATTAACACCATATTACTATTTTAAGGACTCAATTAAAACATTTTAAAATTTGAAACCATTTCAAAATCTGACCCATAATTTGAGGACTTTCAATCGAATTAACCCTAATAATATAATATTCCATTGGATGTGGTTTGAAAATCATATGAAAACTACCCATTATCCCCCAATGCATAGCAAACCACGTGCACATACATAACATCAAAGCCTCAAAGGGGGTAGTTGGTGAAAAAAAATTATGATAGGCTTTTTCAAGGATCCAATGCACAAAAACCTAAAAACTATCTCAAAGCCCTCACCAAAAATGTAGAAAAAAAGACAGTGATTTGATGATTACATTCCACCATTCTTTTGCTTTTAATCTCTATATCCAAAAAAACAAAGCAAAAAACAAAACCCAAATGTCAAGTTCAAAGCTTGTCGTCGTTAAAGATGATGATGAAGCTGAAAGGACCAGCTCATTAGAGTTTCAAGACGACAAGAAGAAGAAGAAGAAGAAGAAGAAGATGATGATGATGATGATATCATTGGGAGAATTGAAGGCAAATGATGATGAAGATGAAGACGAGGACGAAGACGAAAGGAACTCATTGGAGTTTCAAGACAAGAAGAAGAAGATTATATCATTGGGAGAATTGAAGGCAAATGATGATGGTGATGATGATGGGTTTAGGAGTCCAACATCATTGGATCATAAAATCCCAGTGATGAAACAATGTCCACCAGCACCAAGGAAACCAAAGCCACTCTCATCAAATAAAAGGAAACCATCATCGCCGCCATCATCAGGTGGTGATAGGAACCTGCTGAAAATCGACTTTGCCAAAGAGGTGGAGTCTTTGTTTCCTAGTGATGTTCTTGCTGATATACACCGCAAGGTCAAGAAAGCTCGTAAAGAAGATTATAATCAATGATTTTTTGTTTATTGTTTATCCATATGTGGTAAGAACATTTATAAGATGATCATGGTTGTTGTTTTGGGAATTAATTTTCTTGTTTTATTTTCAAGGAAATCATCATCATCATCATGATGGTGGAATTGGGTATAAGCAAAACTTTATGATATGATGTTATTGTATAGTTCAATGTATGGGAAAAGAAGAATTAAGAAGCATGAATTTCAGACCAAGAAATATGATATTGGTATCTATATATCTATATATATTAAAGGTAGTTATCGGTCGGGTCGGGTTTAAGTATGATATTAATATATTTTATGCTTGCTCAAGCTTAGTTCGGCCTGAAATCTGGACCTAAAATTTTACCCAAACCTGTCCATATTTGCAAAAGACTAACCCGAGCTTATTTTAGGCCCGCTTATATTATTTTTAATTTTTTTAAATTTATATTATATTATTTTAATAATTAATAATTTTATACAATTTTTATTTATTAAAAATTTTTATATAGTCATTTTAACATTATTTTAATGTTTACATTAGAGTGATATATATTTCGTATAGGTTTATTTTTTTAATGTGTTATAAATTACATAATATATAAATATAATATAATATAAAGTATTATAACTTAAAACAGGTCGGGTTGGGTTAGGCTCAGGCTTTAAATGTTTTTTGCCCAAGTCTATTTTTTGGGGCTTAATATTTTTATCCAAACCCTCCCAAATTTTGGGCGAACCTTTAGGCCTAGGCGAATAGCCCGACCCATGAACAGGTCCAATATATACTAAACTTGCTATCTTTCATATTAACTTTATAGATTTAGTTGAATGTAAGTTTTAATTTTATTCATATAATAAATTCGGATAAATTTGAATTCAAATTTCAATATGTGTAGGTTAAAAGTTTAATTTAATTTTTAAAATGTATTCATAAATTTCTATATTTTTTTCTTTTATAAATTTTTGAAACTATTTTAAATCTCTCAAAATCTAAAAATCTTTAATTCTTTTAATTAATTATATTGAACTCTCGTGTTTGGCTTGATAATTAAGAGTCAGGTTATTCACTTATAAAATCCATTCAAGTTGAAACCTCTAGAGAGCAGGAGCTAAACCTTTATTTGGATAGTTTCTTTTAGATCTAGTGTGGTGTACAATGTAGATGTATCCATACTAGATTTGATCATGGATTGGGTCGGGTGTCCACCTGAAAATGAGAGGATTTGGACAAAAAAACAAGCCCGAAAAATAGACTTGGGCAAAAAAATGAGGCCCAATTTCTAAACGGGATAAGCCTCGGGTAAACTTTTTTTTACCCAGACCCAGCCCAGCCCGAATTTGCAAAAAGAATACAATTGTTTTGGTGTCATTTTATTATTATATTGCTACTATTTTTTGTTATTGTTTGTATATTGTGTAACTCTTATTTTATTGTTAATTTTACTATTATTTTAAAGGTATTTGCTTGTTAAGTTACACTTATCTTCATGTTATTTAAGTATAAATAATTTTTTAAATTTATTTTCAATTTGTTGGAAAACATTTATTTTAATATTTTTAGTGTATTTGATGTATTATATTTTTTAAATTTATTTTTATATAAATAATAATAATATAAAAAAATTTAACATGGCCAGTTGAGCTCGAGTTTTAACATTTTTATTCAAAACGGACTTAAATAAAATTTTAAACCTATTTTTTAAATTAAACCGAACTCAAATTAAAAAAAAAAAAGCTTAAAATTCTATTGACTCCTTAGCCGTAGATCATCACCTCTAATCCATACCGTATGTGGGTAAATGCTACACCCAATTACATTTACCTGAAGAAAAATATTATGCATCTAAATCAACTCCAATCCAAAATCTAAACCTTCAACAGTTGGTTCTCCAAAACTATACCTAATTACAATTACAAAATCATTTTCTCCTTTTTCAACTCAAACCCAAAAGTCTATACATTAAATAAATAATAATAAAAAGCCTAATGATTCTTTTCTAAATTTCACTTCCAATGCCCTTTCCATTATGGCCTACCAAACCCAAACTCCCTTTTTTGGGTCAGTCACTATAAAAAAAAAAAAAAAAACCCTTAATCAAACCCAAATTAATAAAATCAATCTTGATTTCATTATACATATTTTAAATAATAATAATAATCACGAGAGTTAGATGAGATAATAAGAGTCTTCTTTATGTTAACCAATGGTTAAGGGTTTAATCCTTATTCTGGGTATGAAGCAGTTTTTAAATTCGTGACCAATATCTATCCCTTTAGTAGGCCTAGAAAATACGAAAGTTTAATTAAGATGGTGTTTTGATTATGAGTTTAAAATAATGGGAAAAAGAAAGAGAAAAGCAATAGAGTTTGAATTGACCAAATCACACAAGGTAAGTGGGAGTCCATGATCTTTTCATATCCATATACAAATGATGTAAGCTAGAAAATATATGTGGCGAAATCATGGGGTAGCACAATCAAGCAAACCGATATATAATATATTTAAAAGGTCTAATTATATCCTCAATCCCTATATTATTTAGCTTTTAAAAAATTAATCCCTTTGCTTTTAATTTCTAAAATATCCAGTCCTTTACTTGTCTAATTTAAAAAAATTGAAGTCTAATGGAATCGACTCCAGAAATTAGGGGTCATGAGTAGTTTAAACATTGTATAAAAGAATATATTTTTTTAATTCTTCATGTCTGTTTTATAGTCCATAATCAATATTTGTGGTCACCCTTCCTAACAATGTTGCCTCTTTTTAAAATGTAACGTGTCAAACCACTACACTCAATACTTGTTAGTATAAAAGAATATAATTGATAACACTATTAATCGATTTTATTTAAATTTGTATATGTATTATCAATAAGACTTTAATTTTTAAACCAAAGTAAAAGAATTAAATTATAAAAATTAAAAAGATACAAGGACCAAAGACAAAATTAAACCAACATTAACAATGTCAAAACTAAACGACCCTATTTGACGGTCAATTTCCTTTTCATTAACGATAATTTCCCTTCTTTTCCTCTCTTCCATCCTTCAATTTTCCTTCCAATTTTCTTCCCAAACATTTTCCCAAGAAAAAAAAGAAACGAAAGGAAAAAAAAACAAAAACAAAGAATTGTTGAATCAAAAACCTATGTTTCAACCTCAAAAGTGATAACTTTTTTTTCCTTTTTGTTGTTATTGTCGTTGAAAAAGAAATTATCTTTGTTTTTTTTTCTTTTATCAAATGACCCAAAATGGAGCCTCGCAAATTACAGCGAAGAAAAACCATGACCATGAATTGGGATGGCCTAGGTGACGATGATGATGAGTTCTTTGAACCTAGTAATCGAGTATCCTCCGCCGTGCCTCGAGACCTGACCGATGAAGATAGCGATGATTTCGATGATTGTCGACTTTCGTTCTCGTCCAATGGCTCACCCATTCATCGTGCAACGGCTGTGGCGACAGTCGCACCGCCAATAGTGGCACCACCAATAATGCCACCAATGTCGCCTAATTACGATATATGGAAGTCATCTCCCGGGTCCATAAAGCACCGTAGACAACAATTATTTCAAGGGATGGGCTTATCCGCTAACAAAGAGCTTTTAAGCTTCAAACATTTAGATACCAATGAGGTACTTAATGGCTCGGTTGGGACGACACTACCACGACCACCACCACCACCAATACCCAAAGTTAAAACTACAGTTACAACTGATTCTAAAGATGAGAAAAACAAGAAAGATGGTTCGAAAGAAAGCAAGCCACGTTCTGCGTCGGTGGGCGGATCTCGATCTGACGGCGAAATGGAGCTGCTTTCGATCGAAAAGAAACGAAAACAACAGTTACTCGGTTCGGTATCGAAACAAAGCTTGAGGAGAACTTCGTCATTAATGTCAACACCAAGAGCACAATCGTATCCTAACAAAGAAGCAACCGCTAAGAAAGCTTCACCTAAAGATGCTACCGCCGTGGCGAGTAGTGGTAGCAACAACAACAACAATAACAATGTTTCGACGAAGCAAAACGACGGTTTAACGTCGGCTTTTTCGGACAACAACTTTGAAGCATTTTTCTTAATCAAGAATTTGGATAACGGGAAAGAATTCATCGTCAACGAGTTCGATCAAGACGGAATGTGGAACAAGTTGAGCGATATCCAAACGGGAAAACAATTAACAATGGATGAATTCGAGAAATCGGTAGGGTATTCGCCGGTGGTTAAAGATTTAATGAGCCGTGATGAAAATGTTAACCGCATGGTAACGAACCAACACAGCAGCGACCGGAAACTCAACTCTTATTTTTCAAAGAGCTTGAAAGTAAGCAAAAAACGCGGCGCCGCCGTGTTGAAAAGCATCAAAGGGGTGGCAACTTCGATGACGTTGAGAGGTGAAAAAGAAAAGGAACAAAATTTATTTAATGTCGATCAAAAGAAGAACAACGGAAATAGTAATAATAATCAATGGGTGAAAGTTCGACAAACGGGGAAATCGTATAAGGAATTGAGTGCTTTACATTTATGCCAAGAGATTCAAGCTCATGAAGGGTCGATTTGGTGTATAAAATTCAGTACCAACGCCAGGTTTTTGGCTAGCGCCGGTGAAGATACGATGATATATGTATGGGAAGTACAAGAATGTGAAGTGACGCCGATGAATGAAGCGTGTTCGTCGCCGGAAGATAAAAAGAAGAAAGGAAAAGGATCGTCGAGTAGTAAAAAAGGGAATCAAGTTCCTAACTATGTTCATGTGCCGGAAACTGTGTTTTCATTGTCGGATAAGCCGATATGTTCTTTCAAAGGACATTTGGATGATGTTTTGGACTTGTCTTGGTCTAGATCCCAGGTATGATTCTAACCATTCTTAATTAATCATCTAAAATTTTCTATTATTATACCTTACATCAAAATCTGTTAAAAATTTTATCGACCCCTACTATTAAAAATTAATTTAGTTGACGAAATAATCATACAGTGACACGTGACATACCATGTGTACCTTATATTGACGCATAAGGATCAATTTTTAATAGTAAAAATAAATGTAATTTTTAATAGAAGATTAATTTACTCTTTGATCTAACGTAAATAGAGTAATTTGCTTATTTTTTTAGTAGAGGAGACAAAATGTAATTCGTCTCCTAATACAAATATCTTCATGATACTTTTATCATGTTTTGTAACATGTATATATATATATGTATGTGTTAAGTCAGGTCGGGTTTTATTTAAGTTACAAGCAAATACAAGAGAGTAATTGATCTCTTCGATTAAAAAATTAAAAAAAACTATTTAACCGGTCAAATCATACTTTAACTAATTGTTTAGTTCTTAACCAATATAATCGAATCAACTAAACATTAGTCGGTTTGGTTGGTTAAGTCAATAAAGCCGATTTTTGCTTACTGTTATCCTCAAGCTTAATCCAATCAAATTTTTAAATTTTGTCCAAATCATCTCTATTTATAATAACTAACCTAAGCCAGTTTAGTTCCATTCATATATTTTTTTTAATATAGTATTTTTATTTCGTATTTAGTAATATTTTAAAAAATTGAATCTCATTTTCCGAGTTTAATATTTCTATTAATGTTTCATTATTTTGCAGCAATTGCTTTCGTCTTCTATGGACAAAACAGTAAGGTTATGGGATTTGGATACCAAGAGCTGTCTAAAATTATTTGCCCACAATGATTATGGTAAGATAATTTCATTTTTTTTTTAAAACTTCAAAGTTTACCAAATTACAAATCAGTCCCTTTTAATTTAATTTAATTTAATTTGGCAGTAACATGCATACATTTCAATCCAATGGATGATGATTATTTCATAAGTGGGTCACTTGATACAAAAGTTAGGATTTGGAACATACCAAAGAGGCAAGTTGTTGATTGGACTGACATTAATGAAATGGTTACTGCTGTCTGTTACACTCCTGATGGTCAGGTATTTTTCATTTTTCTTAAAATATCTATACTCGAGCTGAATCGAGTTATTTGAGCTCAAGTTTAATCTGAAATTTATTATATAAATTTTGGTTCTAACTCGATCAAATACTATTATTTAAGTTGATGTTCAACTCAACATAAAGATTTATATACTCGAACTTGAGCTCATTCCATATACAATCTTTTGGGCTAAGTACTTATTTAATATTATAATATTAAAAATGGTTAAAGTACTTTGGAGGTCCTTATATTATAGTCCAGTCTAAATTGCAACAAAGTTAACATTTACTGTATAAAAATTATTTTGAAAATTATTTTTTCTAATTACAGTTCAATCGATTTTATTTTTTAAACAATAAATGTTAATTCTATTTCAATTTGATCTTATTTAATTATTTTTAATAGCACAAGGGCTAATTTATTACATCCCTATAATAAAGGGACCTCTTATGTACATTCACCTATTAAAATGCACTTAAAGCCCGATTAGGTTCATCAGCCGCACAGCTTGAGAATGACCAAATAGAATTTAAGCTTTTTTCGAGTCGGGCTCATATATCTTAGAGTATAGATAGCTCATTTACACTCTTATGTGAACACCGGCATAAGAATAGGTATTTTCAAAAATTTCAAATTGAATATATCTGTATCAGGCATATTTCCATATTTGACACTTCTATTTGGATCCAAGTAACATAACCCATTGTTTGTCAATCTTTCGAAATTACATGAATTGATCAATGTTCATAAGGGTTTCGTGAATTTTTTTTTAAACAATCTTATTATAGGTTCTGATTATATCTGTTTTTTTTGACACAACATCTAGAATTACCTATAGTCCCTCCTCAACCCATAAATTAGATGATAATGTGTTTCAGCGTACTCGAACTCACTTCTTCATGCATTAACAATAATGCACATATTAATCGACAACTCTATTTGTGAAATTTAAAAACTGCACGTGTGCATATATATATATATATGTATGTATGAAATTGAGGTTTTGTAATATATTCAAATTCTAAACTATGAATATGTTTTTCATTAATGAAGGGTGCCATAATTGGTACACATAAAGGCAGTTGTCGACTATACAGTACTGAGGGTATGGTTTGCTCTGATTTTCTTTTTAATCCATATATTCATAAATGGCTTTTAATTAAAATTAAATTTTATTTATTTTTCTCATCATTAAATAAATTGATGATTTAGATTGCAGATTAACTCAATTAGATCAGATCACCACTCAAAACAAGAAGAAAGACAATGCTAAAAAGATCACTGGTTTTCAAGTAATTTCATTCCCTACCTTTAACTTTTCTTTTTTTTTTTTTGGAATTTATATTTGATGCATTAACGGTTTATAATTGTTTTTAATATCAAATAGTATTGTCCGATTAATCCAACCGAATTACTTATCACTTCTGCCGATTCCCGAATACGAGTTTTGGACGGTCCCGAAGTCTTTTATAAATTTAAAGGTACTCCATGACTATTTATTGTGTTTGAAATTTGTATTCAATGTTGTATCGAAATATGGGTATGAAAATATGATGCTTTAAAATCATATGAAAAATTTGAAAAAAAAAATTGAACTTAATGTCAATCTTTTCTTAATTGGATAAGATCAGTCGGGATATTAGTTTAAAGAGAGAGAAAAAAAACTTATTGATATGTGAATTATTATTTAGTATAAATCAGACTAAAAAACCGATTAAATTAGTGGTAAATTTTTATATTTTTTTAATATTTATGATTATTTAATAATTTATTAGATTTAAATCAAATGGTCTGATTGTATCGATAACTGATAGTATGATCAACCACCAGTTTGCGATAATACTTATTCTTTGTGATCAGGGTTCAAAAATACAAACAGTCAAATTGCAGCTACGTTTACATCCGACGGAACATATGTGGTAAGTGCAAGTGAAGATTCTCAGGTTTTCATATGGAGAACCGAAGAGCCTCGGAACACCGGCACCGGAAAACGATCGGTGGTCACTGCACGAGGCCACGAATATTTCCCATGCAAAGACGTTTCGGTAGCAATCCCATGGCCAGGCACTATCAAAAGCGAGCCCCTGTCAATGACAGTATCATCGCATTTGAAACGGAACTCCAAAAGTTTACAAGTTCCCAATGGCGAATCTCCGACTAAAAATGATCATAACAAGAAAATTTTGCCCTTACCGCCACTTCCGAAAAAGAAGAGCAACTACCATCTAGGCAAAATTATAACTGACGAAGATGGTGAGATGGCCGATTCGATGTCGAGGTCTTCCACTGCTTCGGCTTCAAGTCGAAGTAGTTCGGTCTCAAATGATTCATCATCATCATCATCATCGATGTCAAGGTCTTCCACTCTTTCCGGTGCCAGCAACTTGAACTCTTCAGGTTCGAACCGGGGTTCGGGTTCAATAAGATACGGTGATTCACCATCGATATCTTCTTTCATAGGATCGTCGCCTTGGTCGTGGTTCAATGTCAGCGGTCACGGACACAATGCGGCAGCTTGGGGACTAGTAATTGTGACGGCCACTTTGAGTGGCGAAATAAGGATTTACCAAAATTTCGGGTTACCACGTAGAGTTAGTCGCCTCTAAAATTGTATAATCATATATATCAAAGCATCGAAAAACAAATTTGCTTTTTTATTTTTATTTTTATTTTTATTTTTGTTTTATTTTAATCTAACATTTTTTTTTTGCATGACAGAGAATTTAATTACATTGCAAAATTGGCTTTTTTTAATGTAAATTTTAATCTTTTAAAAGAAATTAATCAAACCCTTTTTGTGATTAATTGCTTCATCTAATTGAATTTCAAAAAAAAAAATTTAATTCTGTTTGCATGTAAAAGTACCATGGAGGTCTGAGTTAGATTGTATTTTGCCTCTTTTATTAAAAACAAAAGAATAATTTCATCATTATATGTTAAATCAAAGAGCATACCGGTCTTTCTGGTAAAAATCCCAACCATTTTTATTGTTAAGTGCTTACGTGACTGATGGAGCAATCATACAATAACATTTGGCGTGCCACATGTACCTCAGGTTGACAATGAAGACTTATTCAAGCAAAATGGATGAAATTTTTAACGGAAAAAATTGATGAAATTTTTAATAGACAGTGAAATGGATGGAATTTTTAACATGGAGGAACTAATTCAAGCAACTAGATAATAATGCGTCGTCACTTAACAATAGAAATTGATGAAACTTTTATCAGAAGGACCGGTTTTCTCTTTGGTCTAACGTATAGGGACTCATTTTGCCTATTTTTTGAATAGAGGGAGTAGAACGGAATCCGACTTCTAATATAAGGTCTCCATTGTAGTTTTATCGTCATTTGTAATAATTTTTTATTTAAAGAAATTACAAGTAAAATCAATCACAATTAATACATTTAATAACTATAATTAAAATTAACATTACAAATAAAAATTAGATTAATATTCAAAATATACTTATACAAGGTTCACAAACTAAAATAAATCTGTAGTGATAACTCGTACATGATCTACACATAATGTAATCAAACTTGAAATTTCAAAGTTCTCAAAGTTTCAACTTTGTCACTAAACCAAAGCCTCATAGACTATATTATTTTTAAACAATATAATGGGTCAAGTCGATTAACCCAATGTTGAAAAATCCACACAAATTTGGCCCAAAGTGAGTCAGACCAACCGGGCAAATCGAACTTAAACACCTCTATTTTATCGTAATAGTGTCTATGAGTTGAGTTAAGCTGGTTAAGTCATGTATGTCACTAATATATAATATAGTTGATTTAGTCAGCTCAACGCGAAATATAACTATCAAATGTTGTCTAAAAAGTTACTTATATTTGTAACGATTAATCCAAAACCCGTTTTCGTCCATATTATTTTTTTCATTGTGAAAATATTTTTTTATAATTATTAATTTTCTGATAAAATTTTAAACATAAACAACTATTTAATTTTTTTTAGTACTTATATTATGGAATTACATATTTAATTTGCATATAATATAAATTAGATTATGTATAAAAGATTAAAATATACTCAAAATTTTTGTAATTTTTTTGCATTTGAAATTTAGTCCCTTCTCTTTTCAAAAATAAAAATGTAAGTCCAATTGTTAATATCGTTAAAATTCTTCTGTTAAATTCAGGTTCATTACAATGCTATTTTTTATTACATGACTACCGAATAATTTTTTTATTATTTTAAAATGTCATGTTAGCGAATTTAATAGAAGAGTTTTAACAGTGTTAACAATTAAACCTAAATTTTGAAATCTAAAAAATAAATGTATTAAATTCTTGCAAATAAAAGTAGAGAGGTTAAATTTAAAATGTAAAAAAATACAGGGACTTGTATCATATTTTAACCAAAATTATAAACCTGATGCAACTTAGAAAAGTTTTAAGTATTTGTAACCGATTAACTGGTTTGAATTTAAGGCGCGAAAGTATGACAGAGAACATAAGGCTTGAAGATTCCAGTCCTCTCGCCACCGTAGAAGATATCCAAAAACGCCTCCTCCGCCCTGCCTCGCTTCATTCTCCACCGTACTTTCTCTTACCTCTCTGCTTATCCAAAGCGGCTTTGAATTTCCCGTTTGATTTAATTGCAAAATTTCCTCTTTTTTTGCAGGGAAGGTTCAAACTGTTTGGCATTGAAAGTGAATTCGAAACAGAGCGGAAGAACGGTTAAAAAAAGGCTGGAAGATTATTTAGATCCGGTCATTCTTGCAGCGATCTCGTCCAAGATAAGCAGTTCAAAGAAGGCAAAATTGGAGACGAAATTTAAGGGATTTGAGTGGCCTGTTGATGAACTTAAGGTGTTCGTGGAAGAGGATTCGAGGAACTCTAACGGAGGCAGCTGGAGAAACAAAGCCATTGATCTTAACGATGATTTCGGTGTGCTCCGGGATGGCAGTGATGGAGATGAAGAGATTGGTTCTCCATTTCAGCGTGTGGGAAAAAAAACGGCGTTGAAGAAATTCGAACATTGAAGATCTGGAAATCCAAAAAAAGATTCAGCTGAGGTTCGTTAGTTCATTGAAAATTGGTGAAGAAATTCGCCCGCTAGATTTGATCAAAAGGTAAGGTTCCTCATTATCTCTTTCACTGTTCTTCTTGCTTTCGCAGTTAACCATTTTTGAATCTTAGGAAACCAAAATCCACAAGTTTTAGGATCAGTTATGGTTTAATTCTTCCTCCAGCCCTTGCATTCTTTAAACTTTTGAAATTTAGTCTACTTTTAATTTCATGAATTTAACATTAACCAGGTTGTGAATTGGACTTTAATTTTTAAGTCAAACAAGTAAGGGATTGAATTCATGAAATTAAAATTAGACTAAATTTCAAAAGTTTAAAGAATACAAGGGCTGGGGGAAGAATTAGACCATCAGTGATTCACTCTTGATCTTGCTTTAATGGGCTATTCAGGCCTAATTTAAAGCAGGCTTCCAATGGCTAGAAACTTGCTATTATTATTACTATGTCAACTAAGCATTCATCGAACTAATAATTGAAACGAATTATAATAGCTCATTATTCATGAATCAATCTCTTTGAAATTTAATTTCATCGATTTCATTAATGGCAACTTGATTAAAACTCAACAATTAAGAAATGTAACACATGAGCATGAATTCTTAACCTTAGATGATCAAAATTCTATAAAAGTCATCAAGGTCGATTAATTTGTATCAAATGCAAAATGAAAGTTGTTGAATATTTATTTATGTCTTTTTTAGATGGTGAAGGTTCTCTATTTATATAATATAGGTATTGTTCATTAATATGACGTATTATGTAGGTTCTATGCATATCAACACGTATCATACTCTAGACTTATAACGTATTTATGTGAATCCTATATGCGATTTCACATGTGATTTCACAAGATAATATAGATACCCCTACTGTGAATACATATTCTTATGCGAGCTTAGTCTACTATTATCATGCGAGCTCATCGCGCGAGCTTGATGACATCTGACCCGAACTCATTTAGGTTTTGGACCGATAATAACAAGTATGATAACAAAAATCTTCTTCTATTTCTTTATTTTGCTGCGGATTGGAGAGGAAGAGAATGAAAACTAATGTTCATTCTCTCTTTCCCACTAAAAGATATCTATATCTATATATATATATATAGATATATATATATATATATAAAAATATATAATTAGTGATTTAATTAAGTTAATAAATCATTAATCTATCACTAATCATGTTTTCTAACGTTGATTAATGAATAATGGTGGGGAAAACCATGGAATTTCACTACCATAATATTAATTGTGGAATATTTATTTCCAAGGACTTGGTTACTAGCTTATTAAGAGCTTATAAAATTTCTAATCAATTTTCTATTCATTTATACTAACTTAATTGATATATTTAATTATTAATTAATTATGTTTTTTAATCTCGTAGTTGACTCATAATTTTCTTGATTCAACTCCTCGAATAGCTCTAATTAATTTAGCACTTACTTCGTTCCTTCTTAATTAAAAATTATAGACGATTTGATTTAATAAATTTAATTTTAAAACTGATTTTTCTAACATCAATGAAAATTGAGTGGTTATATTTCTCCTTCAAAAAATTTCATTTCCAATTGATTCTGAGATTTGTTAAATAAAGTTTATAGACATTTATAATATATGTGAATGATGATGGATTTGAATTATATAATAATTCCATGTTATTAAACTTAAAACTCCATTAAAGATAAAAAGAGCTTAAAACAGATATAGGAAAGTTGGCAGTTTTTTGCTCGAGCATCTGTGACTTGCTGCTGATGTTAATAAGAAGAAATGGTTGATAATAGTTATTGCAATTTGAATTTAATAATAAATAAGCAACTGTGATATTATTGTGTGACGCAAATTCCTCATTTGTTTAAAAAATAAATACAGTACCAAAATAAAAAAAAATCTGCGGGGATGACGGGCCAAAGCATAAAACTGGACTGGGGCAATTCTGCGGTACGGACCATACAATACAAGTGGAGTTCATATAGAATTATTCTTTTTCTATTTGACTTTGATTGGAACAGAGTTCTTCAACACTTAAATAGATGTAGTCAAAACACCTCTTGTATCATTTGTTTTTCAACATTAGTGAATTTTTTCTCCTCTGGCCGTGATTTTTCCCAAAAGGATTTTTCAAATAAAATCTATATGTTATCATTTTCTTTTCTTATTACTTTATGATCACTTTGTATTATCCTTCTAACCGTTCAACCTAAAAATTTTAATAAAGAAAATGTGATTCCAATTCACACATCTTAAGTAAATTTCTCGGTGAAATAGTATTAAAATAGAAGTGTTTATAAATTGAATATCATCGAGTTAAAAATATCTCTTAGATCTAAATTTATTTTAATCCGAACCATTTTACTATTTAAAAATATAGTTTTTATATTAACATTTGCATATTTTAATAATTAAATTAAACAAAATACAATTTAATTTAAATTTAAAAATTTTTACTCAAATTCAATTTAAATTGAATCTAACTTATCCAACCCGATAAATGATCATACCCATAAACAAGTCTCATAAAGTGCAATAAACCGAAGATGATATGCTTTCTTACACAACAATGTGCGCACTACTTTTGTGGCTTTAATTCTGTCAACTAAAGTACCTGCATACAACTGTGATGATATAAACATGTGAATCACCTTGAATCACATTAAATAACAAAAACATGCACTCAATTTGCCATTGTATGTATAAATCATTAAATTTATAATTTTTTTAAAAATAATTTTATTATAGGTTTTGATCATATCTATTATTTTTAACATAATTTTTAGAACTATTCAATAACTCCTCCCTAATTCATAAATAGGAGGATAATGCGCTTCAACGCACTCAAACCCACATTCTCCTGTATTGGCAACAATGCCTATGCCAATCGAGCTAAA
Source organism: Gossypium longicalyx (assembly GCA_025698465.1). Taxonomy (NCBI): domain Eukaryota; kingdom Viridiplantae; phylum Streptophyta; class Magnoliopsida; order Malvales; family Malvaceae; genus Gossypium; species Gossypium longicalyx. The sequence goes on along the minus strand of CM046995.1, from coordinate 740,440 downwards.
ACTCAATTGACAGATGTACGGAAATTTTAACTACAAGGATGATTGTACAATACATGTATCAAACGTTTTGTGTAGAGTTGATCATAGCCTGGTCAAGACAAAAATTTAGGCCCGCCCGTATTAGAATTTTTATATAAAAATAAATTTTAAAAATATAATACATCAAATACACTAAAAATATTAAAATAAATATTTTCCAGTAAATTGAAAAAAAAGTTTTTATACTTAAATAACACAAAGATATGTGTAACTTAGCAAGCAAATACTTCTAAAATAATAATAAATTTAACAATAAAATAAGAGTTATATAATATCCAAACAATAATAATAATATAATAATAATATAATAGCGAAATGACAACAAAATAGCAGCAAATAGAAATTTTTTTTTTGCAAATTCAGGCAAAGTTAGGTCCAGGTAAAAAAAAAATTTATCGAAAATCCGGCCTATTTAGAAATTAAGCCTTTTTTTTTTAAGTTTATTTTTCAGGTCTATATTTTTACCCAAACACTCTCTCTTTTCAGATGATCCGACTCATGCTCAAATCTAATTTTGTGATAATTATATTTATTATATTTTAACATAGTCAAACACGGTATATGTTATATCACAGAGTGTAAGTCCAAAAATAAACACCAAAGTCCAAACATTGGATTTAGCCTAAGAAATAGGTGTCAAGCAAAAGGAATTAGCCAAATCCCCATTAATATCAGTAATAGTACTTATCAAGGGGTAAATGGCAGCTATAAAACAAAAAAAGTAAAGGGCAGGAGTAGGGTAAATTTAGAAATTCTTTTAGGAGTACCGGAATTAAATTATAATTTCTTTTGAGGTTAAAATATAATTTTATCTTACATTTATTTATGATTTCAACATTTTTAAAAAATTTATATAGAAATTTTTTTATTTTTGAGGGACTAAAGTAAAATTTATCACGTAATAACTTTTACTTGTATTATTTATTAGAAAACTAAAAAATAATCTTTCCATTTGGGAGACGCCCTTGCATGCTTGTCCCCTTTAAATTCGCCCATCGTAGAAGCACCTTTGTCCACAACTAAGAGTGTTCAATCGGTTAACTGACTTGAACTACCATTAATTTAATTAACCGACCCTTTTAAACCCTTAACCATTAACTAAACCAATTTTTTTAAAAAAAAAATTAACCAAACTTAACTTTTTCGGTTAATTAGGTCAGTTAACCGAATTAACCGAAATTTATATATATTTTTATATTTTTGGTTAAAACAAGTATGAAATATATAAAAAATTAACCGACTTAACCAACCGATTAATTTATATTTCCAAAAAATTAACCAAACAGACCGAATACTTATATATTATAATATTATTTATTAAATTGATTAACCAACCGATTTCAAACCGAATTAACCATTAACTGAACTTCCAAAAAATTATTAACCGACCCCGATCGAATTAATTCAGTTAACCAACCGATTAACATAATTTATTCGATTTTACCCGAAATTTACACACCCTTACCACCGACAAGAAGTTATGTTATAGACAACTTCACACACTTATACAATTTGGGTACACACAACATTTTCATATGATAACTATGATATCTCATAACTTGTCTTATGTTTTGCAAATCATACACTCTTCAATCTAAACTTCTCTCGACTCGGAATCACCCAAATAAATTGTTTATTAAGTGCAAAAAGTCCAAAAAAATTGCTAATTTACATTGAGGTGCTTTGAAGATTTGATACCTACCCATCAACTCATTTGAATGGCTAATAGGATCCCCATATTCCACCAATCACCTTCATAGATCTCTATATAAGTTGTTTCAATTATTAAGTTTAAAATAGTAAGAACTATTGGGTTTCTTTTGCAGTTGAGTATTCAACATTTTAGTCGATTGAGTCTTAGTTCAATTAATATGAGTATTGTTGTTAATATAGGAGGACGTGGGTTCGAGTGCGCTGAAACGCATTGTCCTCCTATTTATGGGTTGAGGAGAGATTATGGGTAGTTTTAAGCATTGTATCAAAAAGGACAGATATGATCAGAACCTATAATGAGATTGTTCAGAAAAAATATCCAACATCTTAAGGTTTTTGTTTTATGTCAAAATGTCGAGTCTTTCTTTTGTAGCTTTTAGGCACAAATATATATTCAACCACCTATTGATTAATGTTATGGAAATCAAATTATAAACATCTTACAAACAATGTGTCACATTTATAAATAATTTTTTAATGATGTTAGTGTGACAACTTGCGTGACAGTCCACTCGTACTTTCATGCTGACATGACCTTATTTTTTGTATGCTACATCAATAAATAATTTAAAATTATAAAAAATATACAAAATTCAAGGTTCAAAAAAATTATAAAAAGTTCATAATTTTTTTTTAAAAATAATATGAAACATATGTAGATTGTCATATAAGTTGCTATATATGTTTAAAAGTTTAACGTATTTTTATTAAAATAATAATAATTCGATTATTTTTGAAAGGTTAATAGTCAAATTCAACTCTTTTTAAAAAAGTTGAAGGCCAAATTTAGCTCAACAAAGAATGTAAAAGCTAGGGGCTAAAACGATAACGTAAATGACTAAAATGTAACATTTCAAACATAAGTGACTATTTTAACAGTTTCCCCCTTCATTAAATAGTTATCAATTCCAATCGAAATAGTGTTGCTTTTCATGCTTGTCTTGTTATAACATTCAACAATTTGTACGAGTTTGTCTACGAGGGAAAATTCTAAATTCCAAAAAGAACATTAAAGAAGAATAGATAGGTGTCAATTTTTTATCACTATCGTCCACTTGGTACTACAATTTCATAGAAATTAGTTGAGAAAAACTATTGGAACCAACCCAAATTACTTGTTTTTTTTTTTTAAATAAGTTTTAACTCGATTGGTATAAGTATTGTTGTTAATACAAGCGAATGTGGGTTCGAGTGTGCTGAAGCGCATTATCCTTTTATTAATGGATTGAGGAGAGACTATGAGTAATTCTAAACATTTTTATGTAAGAAAGAATAGATATTAATTGCATAATTTATATTGAATTTAATAAAAACGAAATATAATTTTTTTTGAAAAAATAATCTTAATTGTTGTTTGTTGAAATTCATTTAATGAAATTTATAAAATGATATCATTAGGACACGTGTACTCTAATAAAAAATGTGGGTATTTAATTAGTACGAAATAAAAGTTAAGTATTAAATTGAACAATGAAGTTAAATTTAGGTACTTAATTTTGATAAAAGAAAATTCAAGTATTTAAGTGAAAAAATTCAGTGCTAAAGTAAACATTGAAGCCAAATTCACGTTCTAAATAGTATATCGACCTAATTAAAAACTAAGAATACATCGCATTGTTATAAAATAATTGGGTAAACTACACCCAAGGTCATTAAATTATTAGTGAGTTTACATTTTGATCATTCAACTTTAAAAAATTACAAAATAGTCATTAAATTATTCAAAAGTTTTTATTTAAGTCACTGAATTATTCAAGTTTTTATTTAAGTTATTGGATTGCTAAATTTTTTTTTTTAAAGTCTAGCTGGTAAGCTTTTTAAGCGATGATTCAATGATTGGTGTAGTGGATCAGTACCCAACAACATGTAAAATAATATATCTTAGATTCAAGCCGATCTAACAATCAGTGTTGGAGACTAGAGAAAAAGTTATTTGAATTTTAGTTCGTAACTTTGTATTGAGGCACCGAATTGAACTAATATTGATTCGAAAAAAGAGAAAGCAGGAAATTGGTTCATCTATTATGTGTTTTTCTTAGAAACTGAATGGTTTTTCTCCTGATTTTGTTGTTTCAAATATTGTGTTGTTTTCGTAGTTTCTAGAATTCCTAATTTTTATAGCTAGATTTATTGTTTAATTCAGTATATATTTTCAAAAAAGTAACTTTGAGCTGTAGAAGAGAAGGGAAAGAAGAGTTTTCAATTGATGCAATCAGTACAAACAAAGAAGGCCAAATAACAATCATTTTAACAGCTCAGTGATTTAAATAAAAACTTTCAAATAATTCAGTGATTATTTTATAACTTTTTTAAATTGCATAATCAAAACGTAATCTTACCAAGAGTTTAGTAAATTTGGGTGTAGTTTACCCAATAACCAGAACGGTGGAGTACTGAAAAAAGTGGCGCAAGGGAAAAGTCAACCGTTACCGTTAAGTAACGGCGATAATCAATATTGGTGATATCCAGTGTAGGCTTTTACTAACGAAATAAACCTCTCTACAACGAGACGGTGGCTTACCTTTCAATTATCTCTTCTTATAAATCTCTTTCACATTTTTTTTTCCCTCTGTTTTCTCTGTTTTTTTTCTTCTATTTTCTTCTCTGTTTTCTCTTTAATGGCCACGAAACAAAGGAAGTAAATGGAAGGAACAAAAGGGGAAAAAACCATATAAACGCATATAATTATATAAACAAGAAAATAAATTTTTAAAAAAAAGTTGAAGTGAGAAAAGAAGTGGAAAAAAATGGTGAGTAAGGTTGGGGATGATGATGATTTAGTGGGGCTGAGCATTATAATCCTTCATGAAGGTCCTTCTTCATCTCGATTCCTCGATGCTTATCCCATAAGGTAATCTTTGAAGATCCCTTCATTTCTCTTCTAGAAAATTTGAAATTTCTCTTTTTGTTCTTTTGCTTTCTCAAAGTTGGGTCTTCTTTTTTTTTTTTTTAAATTCTTAAGATGTAATTTGTTTCTTTTTGTTTATGCTAAGTAAATTTAAGAATTGGGTTATTTGTTTTTTTATGGAATTTATGCTTTTGATTCAGTTTCTGGAGACTTTAGGGTTCTTCCGTTAGCAGCTGTTTAGGAAAATATTCAGTAGATTTTGTGTTAGAATTTAGGGGAAATATTACATATTTTACAATTTGTCTGTTATATTGTTGATAAGTTGGGGTTTATTGAATTTGATTTTTCTGGGGATTGTTGTTTTATGTTTTTTATTTTTTGATAAAATTCTAGGGTTTTGATTGAGGGGAAATCATGTGGTGATTGAAAATTTATTGAATTTTTGGGGGTAAATGGAAAAATTCAATTCACAAACAGCAATAGTTACAATCGCCAATTGCATAAGCTGAAATGGGAGCTTCTCTCCTTACAACTTTCTTAATGGAGAATCATCATCCTTCAACTCTTTTATCTATGGATTCGAGTGCTCACGACGAGTTCGATTTAGAAAAAAATCGGCAATCGGTTCTGTCCCGGCCACCGGATATCAATTTGCCGTTATCTGCCGAGCGTAGCCCTCCGCCGCAGCAGCCATGGAACTCCGATCAGTGTGATATTCTTGATGTTGGGCTGTGTTCACAAGCTTATGAAACTGAGAGCTACCTTCCAGTCTCGAAAGCCGGACGGAAATGCGCTAAGCGGGTAGATAGTATATGGGGTGCTTGGTTGTTCTTTAGCTTTTACTTCAAACCTGCTTTGAATGAGAAATCCAAGGCTAAGATCATTCGAGATAGCAATGGTGTTTCTGGTTTCGATAAATCGGATCTTAAGTTGGATGTTTTCATGGTTCAGCACGACATGGAAAATATGTATATGTGGGTTTTCAAGGAGAAACCTGAGAATGCGTTGGGTAAAATGCAGCTTCGAAGTTACATGAATGGGCATTCTCGTCAAGGGGAACGTCTTTTTCCCTTTAGTGTCGATAAGGGATTTATCCGTTCCCATAGGATGCAACGGAAGCATTATAGAGGATTGTCAAATCCTCAATGCGTGCACGGGATCGAACTTGTTCCATCACCGAATCTCATGGCTCTCAGTGAGGAAGATCGGAAGAAATGGATTGAGCTTACCGGAAGGGATTTAAACTTCACGATTCCACCTGAAGCTAGTGATTTTAGTTCATGGAGAAACCTCCCGAACACTGATTTTGAGCTCGAGAGACCTCCAATAATAAAGAGCGTACTCAATTTTTCTACTCAATCATCGAGCCATATATACAGTGATGGCACTGACTTATCACTTGTGAGCAACAAAAGGAGGAAAGACGATGATTGCTATTTGCCAGTCATTCCTCCATCCGACCGAATCCCAGACATGGAAATTCATCCTAGTGAACCACACTGGTTAAACGACTTCAGCGGGGTAATGAAAAACGCTTACGGTCCCGTTACCGCTGCGAAAGCCATCTACGAGGACGAAGCCAGTTACTTGATCATTATCAGCTTGCCTTTTGTTGATCTTCAAAGGGTAAAGGTCTCATGGAGGAACACACTCACTCATGGTATTATAAAACTATCTTGTGTGAGCACAACAGGTATGCCGTTCATCAAACGACACAACCGGACTTTCAAGCTTACAGATCCCGCTCCCGAGCATTGCCCTCCCGGTGAATTCGTTAGAGAAATCCCATTGTCAACTCGAATCCCCGAAGACGCCGACATAGAAGCATATCACGACGGGCCAGGTTCTGTTCTCGAGATTATGGTTCCGAAACTACGGATGGTACCCGAAGAACATGAAATCCGGGTTTGTCTTCGTCCTAAACATGTAGGGAATGATCTCATGTTGACATGAATTATAAAAGGGTAGTTGCTATGGTTGGTGCTGCATTGTTTTTACTGACTTTTGTACCATACAATGTAATCTATGAAAGCAAAAATATGGGTCCTCCCTTTTATACTTTTTACCATTTTTGTCCCACTAATTAATATGTTTTGTTTAGTGGTCCTTATTTGACTGTAATTAGATTTTGATTATATTAAACTTGTGTTTTGTAGTTTCAGACATTTATTGAATTTTAATGAAGAGGTAGAAGCTGTTGAATTACTTGCTGTATCCTTACATTATAGATCAAAGAACAAATTCGTCTTTTTAGTACAAAATATCGAACAGCAAATTAATCACTCTATTATAAAATAGATAATTTACTCTTTGTATAAATCTTTGAACTTGTTAATTTTTCTCAACTTAACCTGTAAAATATTTTTTGGTCGCACGTATTTAATTAGGACAAAAGAAAAAAGTGAAGCATTAAAATTCAACATTAAAGCTAAATTTTAGGTATTTAAGTTTGATTAAAATAAATTTTAAGTATTTAACTAAAAAAATTTAAGTACCAAAATGATATCATTAAACACGTTATTCGAAAAAAAATGCACGTATTTAATTAAGACAAAAGAAAAAAAAGTAAAGCACTAAATTGAATATTGAAGCTAAATTTTAGATATTTAATTTTGACAAATTTTTTTCAAGTATCAACCAAAAAAAAAAAAAAACTTAGGTACCAAAGTAAGCATTAAAGCAAAACTTAAATATCAAATTGAACATTGAAACTAAGCTCAAGTTCCAAATAGTATATTATTAACCAACTAAAAACTAAGGGTCCGTTTGTTTACATGTAAAAAGTTTTACGGAAAATATTTTTTGTATTTTCTTGTGTTTGTTTCACAGAAAATAGTTTGGTCAACGAAAAATGACTTACAGGTCAAGGTAAAATAAGCCCTTTTTCCTGTAAAATGACTTACCCTTTTGAAAAGCGTAAGTCATTTTCCGAAAACGAGTTCATTTATAGATGATTTTATTTTTATATAAAAATTAACTTAAATCAAGCTTAATATTATTATATTGATAATAAATTTTATTTTTATTTTTAAAAATATTTAAAATATTATATTTTTCAATATTATTAAATATACATATTTAATTATTTATATTTAGTCATACAATAAATTATTAAATAATAAATATAATTTATTATTTTAATAAATTATTTAATATTTCAATTTTATTTTAATAATAAATTTTAAATATAATAATTTTAAATAATATTATTCACATATTATTGAAAATATTCAATATTAATATTTTAATAATAAATATTTATTACAATTATAAATATATTAATAATAAATGTTTTGTAGTATAAAGGTTAAAATATGTCATAAGTCTATATACATTTCACAGATTTGTAATCTAGTCTTTGTACTTTTATTTTCAAGAATTTAGTCCATTTACTTTTCAAATTTAAAAATCAAGTCCAATTGTTGACATCACTAATTCTTTTTGTCAATTTTCTTGAAGTTACATTTTTAAATAAAAAACACTCACTTAGTAGTCATATAATTAAAAAATGACGTTGTAATGAATCTGAATTTAACATAATATTTTTAATATATGCAAATACAATGTAAAATATAAAATTATAGATAAAATTAAATTCAATTAAACAATGAAAAAATAAGAAAATCTCAAATGTATGTTTGTTTAATTGAAAACAACTTTTATGAAATATTTTTAAGAAATCTACCAAACAGCAGAAAATATTTTACACAGATTCATCCAAACACCAGAAAATATTTGTTTTTTCAAAAAAGTAAATCATTTTTCAAAAATCATTTTTCGGGAGTCATTTTCAGTGAAACAAACTGAGCCTAAGAACACACAATATCATTATAAAATAATCATGGGTAAATTACACTCAAGATCACTAAATTATTAATAAATTTATGTTTTGGTCACTCAAACTTCAAAAAGTTACAAATTAGTCACTGAACTATTCAAAAGTTTTCAATTAAATCACTGAGCTGTTAAGTTTTTTATTTATTTTAAATATAGCTAGCAAGCTCCAAGTAACGATTCGACGATTGATACGGTGGAGTAGTACCCATTAACAAGAAGAAGAACATATTTAGATCCAAGTTGATTTGACGGTTAATATCGAAATCAAAGAAAGAGTCGTTTGGATTTTAGTTCCTAAATTTGTGACATTTAAAGCTCTTTTACAAAAAAACGAAAAAAAAAATTATAGAAGAGAAGAATAAGGGAAAATTTCGATTGAGGTAGGCAATGTGAATAGAGAATGTCATACAATAATAATTTTAAGAGTCCAATAACTTAAATAAAAACTTTCGAATAATTCAATAATTATTTTATAACTTTTCAAAATTGAATAAATTTTTAATCACCTTAGATATAATTTACTCGATAAACGAAACGGTGGAGCATTCAGAAAAGTGGCGCAAAGGAAAAGTGCACCGTTACCGTTAAGTAACGGCGATAATCAATATGGGTGATATCCAGTGTAGGCTTTTACTAACGATATAAACCTCTGTATAATGAGATGGTGGCTTACCTTTCAATTATCTCTCTTCTCATTATCTCTTTCACTTTTTTTCTTTTTTTTCATTTTCCTCTGTTTTTTCTTTTCTATTTTCTTCTCTGTTTTCTCTTTATTGGCCACAAAACAAAGCAAGTAAATGGAAGGAACAGAAGGGGGAAAAAGGCATATAAACGTGTAATAATATAAACAAGAAAATAAAATTTTAAAAAAATAGCTGAAGAGATAAAGGAAAGGGAAAAAAATGGTGGGTAAGGTTGGGGATGATGATGATTTAGTGGAGCTGAGCATTATAATCGTTCATGAAGGTCCTTCTTCATCTCGATTCCTCGATGCTTATCCCATAAGGTAACCTTTAAAGATCCCTTCATTTCTCTTCTAGAAAATTTGAAATTTCTCTCTTTCTTTTTTTTTTTTAATTTTGCTTTGTCAAAGTTGAGTCTTCTTTTTTTTTTTTTTAATTCTTAAGATGTAATTTTTTTTATGTAAAGCAAAAATAAGAATTGGGTTTTTTTTTGTTTTTTTATGGAATTTATGCTTTTGATTCAGTTTCTGTAGATTTTAGGGTTCTTTCTTTAGCAGCTTTTTAGGGGAAATTTATTGTGTTAGAATTTAGGGTAAAATTATTATGTTTTACAATTTGTTTGTTATATTGTTAATAAGTTGGGGTTTATTGAATTTGATTTTTTTAAAAAAATAAGTTGTTGATTTCTTTGGGTTTTTCTGGGGATTGTTGTTTTATGTTTTCTTTTATAAAATTCTAGGGTTTTGATTGAGGGGAAAATCATGTGGTGATTGATAATTTATTGAATTTTTTGGGGGGGTTTTTGGGGGTAAATGGAAAAATTCAATCCACAAGCAGCGATTATTACAATCTCCAATTGCATAAGCTGAAATGGGAGCTTCTCTCCTTACAACTTTCTCAATGGAGAACCATCATCCTTCAACTCTTTTATCTATGGATTCGAGCGCTCACGACGAGTTTGATTTAGACAAGAATCGGCAATCGATTCTGTCCCTGCCACCGGATATCAATTTGCCACTATCTGCCGAGCGTAGCCCTCCACCACAGCAGCCATGGAACTCCGATCAGTGCGATATTCTAGATGTTGGGCTGTGTTCACAAGCTTATGAAACCGAGAGCTACCTTCCAGTCTCAAAAGCCGGACGGAAATGCACTAAGCGGGTAGATAGTATATGGGGTGCTTGGTTGTTCTTTAGCTTTTATTTCAAACCTGCTTTGAATGAGAAATCCAAGGCTAAGATCGTTCGAGATAGCAATGGTGTTTCTGGTTTCGATAAATCGGATCTTAAGTTGGATGTTTTCATGGTTCAGCACGACATGGAGAATATGTATATGTGGGTTTTCAAGGAGAAACCTGAAAATGCATTGGGTAAAATGCAGCTTCGAAGCTACATGAATGGGCATTCTCGCCAAGGGGAACGTCCTTTTCCTTTTAGTGTCGATAAGGGATTTATCCGTTCCCATAGGATGCAACGGAAGCATTATAGAGGATTGTCGAACCCTCAGTGTGTGCACGGGATCGAACTTGTTCCATCACCGAATCTCATGGCTCTCAGTGAAGAAGATCGGAAGAAATGGATTGAGCTTACCGGAAGGGATTTAAACTTCACGATTCCACCTGAAGCTAGTGATTTTAGTTCATGGAGAAACCTCCCGAACACTGATTTTGAGCTTGAGAGACCTCAGATAATAAAGAACATACCACATTCTCACTCGAGGAAACTGCTCAACGGGTCTGGACTCAATTTATCTACTCAATCATCGAGCCATACGTACGGTGATGGCACAGACTTATCACTTGTGAGCAACAAGAGGAGGAAAGATGATGATTGCTTTTTGCCTGTCATTCCTCCTTCTGATCGAATCCCGGACATGGAAATTCATCCTAGTGAACCATACTGGTTAAACGACTTCAGCGGGGTAATGAAAAGCACTTACGGTCCTGTTACCGCTGCGAAAGCCATCTACGAGGACGAAGCCGGTTACTTGATCATTATCAGCTTGCCTTTTGTTGATCTTCAAAGGGTAAAGGTCTCATGGAGGAACACACTCACTCATGGTATTATAAAACTATCTTGTTTGAGCACATCGGGTATGCCGTTCATCAAACGACACAACCGGACTTTCAAGCTTACAGATCCCGCTCCCGAGCATTGCCCTCCCGGCGAATTCGTTAGAGAAATCCCATTGTCAACTCGAATCCCCGAAGATGCCGACATAGAAGCATATCACGACGGGCCAGGTTCCGTGCTTGAGATTATGGTTCCGAAACTACGGATGGTGCCCGAAGAACACGAAATCCGGGTTTGTCTTCGGCCTAAACATGTGGGGAATGATCTCATGTTGACATGAATTATAAAAAGGTAGTTGCTATGGTTGGTGCTGCATTGTTTTTACTGACTTTTGTACCATACAATGTAATCTATGAAAGCAAAAATATGGGTCCTACATTTTATGTTTTTACCATTTTTGCCCCACTAATTGATATATTTCTTTGTAGTGGTCCTTGTTTGACTGTAATTAGAATTTGATTTTTCAGACATATTTGATTATATTTAGTCATTAATAGAACATATATTAAACTTGTGTCTTGTAGTTTCAGGCATATTTATTGGATTTTAATGAAAAGGTAGAAATTGTTGAATTACTTGGTGAGTCCTTTTATTAACACGTAAATTGTTTTTTGGCCCACAATTTTTATCCTAATTTTGGTTCCACGTGATGATCTTGTGCTTTGATATTGTATCAAATTATACATAAAAAATTACATTTTCGTAGAATAATTAAGTGATTATGTATTATAATTTTAGAGTGTCGTATCATCATAAAGATCAAAATTGAGAAAAAAATTAAAGATATTCAAGTCATCAGAAAAATATAAATCATTAATGTTTCGAGAGCTTAAAATAATGTCGCAGGTCATATGGCTAAAATAGTTTCAAGTGAATTGAGTAATATACAACTGTTTTGAGAGTTTTTAGATTCAGTATGGACTCTACCGATAGTTGAGCATAATACTATTTATCTACGTTGATAGCACTTTAAGATTGTAATTGTTTTATGCTGTTTTTTCTTAAAAAAAATTAAATTAAATCTAGAAAAAACTCACGTATAATTTAAACATAGTAAAACTCGAACATAAATATTTAAAATTTGAGACCTATAACTTATCCTTTTATCAATTATTCCAAAGTTTCATTGTCATAATTAATTTAATCCTAAATCAATGACACAAGACCAAGTCCAACTTCCACCTAATGTGATGGAAAAGGGCAAAATTACTGTTTAAGACTAACGAAAACATATAAAGTGATGACACTTAACAACCTTTTATTTTATATAGGTATAATATTTTTTTGGCCCTCCAACTTTATAAAAAAAGTTATTTTAACCTTCTATTTTATTTTTTCTCTTTTAACCCTTAAATTTGTATTTTTTTATCAAATCACCCCAAATGGATGGAAAAGTTAACGTTTGTTAATTTTGCTGACATAGCATACCCGTGAATTGTTGTATAGATGACATGTTAGCATTTAATTAATTTTTTAAAAATTTAAAAGATATTTTTTTTATAGTTGTTTATATACTTAAAATAATTTTAATGATTTCCCATTTTTTTATTTTCTTGAATTTTTAAAATTTAAAAAAATTAATTAAATGTCGATATATCATCCACGTGTATGTCACTTCAGCAAAGTTAAAAAATATTAATTTTTCCTCTATTTTAGAAAAATTTAATAAAAAAATATAAAAAATTAAATGAATGACTAAAATAATATTTTTTGTAACATTAAAGGTCTAAATAAATCATTATACATTTTTATATAATATAAAAAGGAAGGTATAAATGATAGATAATTTGGGTGAAAAGAGATACTAATAATAAATAAGCTAAGCTATCTATGGTGGGTGGATGGGGAATTAGTCCACATTCTATGTATAGTTTTAGGTGAATTGATGATAGAGCCAATGGCTAATAGTAGGAATTTGAGGGCAAATTCCTGTTGATTTAAAAAACTTAGGTCAAGTATGGCGTCTCTTTAGCTTAGCTTTATCTTAAATTGACACTTTTGGTAGACTTTAACGTGATGAAATTTTTTCTCTTTCTTGATTGATTTACATTTAAATTTGTTGTCTCGAGTTTTATATGTTTTGATCCTTTTAATTATGTAACATTTTGATATTATATCACATCATAATTTTTTTTAAATGGTACAATACCATCGCACCACGTCAGCATAATAATTAAAATTGGAAAAGGTTGTCAAGTTCCAAAACTAAAGGACACTCAATGTCATTAAACTATTAGTAAGTTTACGTTTTGACCACTTAATTTCAAAAAAAAATTATAAAATAATCACTAGATTATTCAAAAGCTTTTATTCGGGCTACTTAGTTCTAATCGACAATTCGACGATTAATACCCATTACAAGTGAAAGAACATACATTAGATTCAAGTCAAACGACGATCTGTGTCGAATATTAAAAAAATATTTAGATTTTAATTTACAGATTCTTAACATTTAAAATTGTTTTATGAAATAAATGAACTAAAAAAAAGAAATTAGAGCCTTCGATTGATGGTATGAATAGAAAAAGGCTATACATCAACGATTGAATGACTGGGATTAAACCGGACAGACCCTCCTGTTGATGCTGAAGTGTGGCTATAAGGTAACGTATGGCATCTAATAAAGTAGTATACTTTTTTATCATTTAACGCGCTTTTTTTTTTTTTTGGCTCATAGCCGTGTTGTAGGTATCGTCTTATCTACATGTACCATTTGTCAAAGCAAATAGTTAATTTTTTATTAGGATTTAGTTGTTATATTTTAATTTTATTATTTTTTAGTCCTTATACTTTTTTAATTGTGAAGTTTTAGTTTTGGCTTAAAATTTTTAAAATTTAGGGGTGAAAAGGGGCAGAACTGAATTATAAATTTTTGTGAGGCTACAATGTAACTTTATTATGTATTAATTTGTAATTTCATCATTTTTAAGGGACTAAATGTAATTTTTTTCATACTTTGAGGAGCCGAAGTGCAATTTTACCGCTATTAACTTGAAATTTTATTATTTCTAGTGAGTCTGAATTGGAATTTTTCATTTTAGGGAGGGGCCGAAGCTCCTACCAACCCCCTCCCCTATAATCTCTTCTAATAATGATCAAACTGGAGAACAAAAACTAAACCTACAACTTATGCATAGGTCAAAACTAGTAGTAGAATTTAACCTAGTAGATTTAGCTACTGCCATTTGAGACAGGATTGAAATTTAAAAATTTTAAAACTATAAGGACTAATAATAAAATTTACCCCTTGTTTGGCAAGAAAACACACACACGCATACGAAAGCCTATGGTTGAAACAGGTTCTTATCTATGTCGGTTACATTTAGAGATTAAAATATTTATATTTTTTTAGGGGTTAAATACACATGAGGTCTTTGTATTATAAGGACTGAATCAATTTAGTCTATATATTATTGAAAAATATTAATTAAATTCAAACTGTAATAGAGTTAACATTTATTTTATATAAAAAAATCTTAAAAATTATTATTTTTCAAATGCAACTAAATTCTAAACAAAAGATTTCATTTATAGAACATAAAAACTTTAAAAACATTAACTTTATCATAGTAAATATAAATTTTATTCCAGTTTGGCCTTATTTGATTCTTTTCAATAGTATAGAGATTAAATTAATTTATTTAATAGTAAAGGGACTAATTTGATTATATTCCTACAGTAGAGAGACCCCGCAAGTATATTAACCATTTTTTAGGTGTAAAAGCATTGCGTGCCGACACAAAGTGATAAGGAAGAGTGAAGATGGTGCGTCCAAAAACATCCTAGAAAAGATGGATTGAATTGTAAAGTGGGTTGGACCACTTGTCACCCTTTGAATCATCATTGCTTACGAATCTTTGATAGGGAGCATTTACTATCAATCACACGAGAATATATTGGGATAAATATTAAATTTTAATTTATTTAAGGGTTTTTTTGGGTGTCTTTCGGATTGTGTGAGGTGTATATTTATATAATAGGGTATTATTTATCGATAAGATAGATTAGGTAGGCTTCATGCATGTAAACACGTTTATTACTCTAGCTTAGACACGTGTATTCATGATTCTAAGCTCATGAAAATACAACCTCGCAATACAGGACCTCGTAATACAGAGACCAAGCCTGATTAATCAACCTACGCACTTACCTCGCAAGCTTAGTATTTGGGTCAAGCTTACGAGCTCATTAGGGTCTGGTCCAGTTCCAAACCTGAGATGGGTTTAGGCCAATAATGATAATCATCCTAACAAGTTTAATATGTAATTTGATACATTAATTTCAATTTGGTGTAGTTGTATATACAAAATTTGAAATGTGGTTCATATGTATACGTAAAATTTTGATTTCGATTCAATTGTACACATTTAAAGAAATAAATACATACATTTATTTTCATATTGGATTAATATAATTATTTGTATATGTTTTATATCAACATAAAATGATGCTAATTCAATAATATTGTTAATTATTTACGAAAATAAATGAAAATCAAATTTTCATTTATAAAATCGTGCAAAATCAAAGTCCATGTATGACATTGCACATTAAATCAAAGTTCATGTATAATTTTAATATTTATCTCCTTTTTCAAATTAAATTTGTAACTAATATATAGTAATTTGGATTAATTCAAATATATTATTCGCAAAAGTAAAGCAAATCCATATATATAATTGAAATATATCGGTTTATATTCATACCCGTTGCGAATTCTTTACGAATAATAATAATTAAAGTTGTTATAGATTACGAGGGATGATTTATAAAACTGAGATATTATGTTATTTGTATCTCTTTCCAATAAAAGCATGCCACTTCGGCATTTTCATTCTAAATTTCAACATATTATATTGGATTTAAATTATTTTTTACAGGATAAAAATATTAAAGTGACAAATTCTTATTAAAAAAGGACATCCTAATTTCATATAATCTTTTCTACTCGATTATTGAGTTTTTAGTTAATGATTTAAAATGTTTCTTCCAATGGAAATCCTATGGGCTTCATTTTTGTTCTTCTTGATGATGTTGTAGATTTTGTTTAGGGTTATTAAAATGAACATTTAAGGGGGTGTGATGGTTCTTGAAAACAAACTGGGGTGATTGATTAGGCTTTTGAAATTAGGTAGTTAGAGTTAGGTTTTTGGGATTGGGTATTTAGAATTTGGGTTCTTGAATGAAATTGAATTGGGTTTTTAAATCTGGACATTTTGATTTGGGTTTTGGGATTTGAGTATTTTAAATTTTGTTTTTTAAATTGGTGTTTAAATTGGTTAAATTAGTTAAATATGTCGAAAAAATATTAATTGGTAAAATAGATTGATTTTGTTGAAATTTAGGGAAATACGTTGTTTTTGGAGAGAGTGTGAAAGCGCATCCACAGAGGCATAGCTAGGGCGATGGCAGGGGCCCTGGCCCCCCAAAAATAAAAAATATTATTATTTAGACCCTTTAAAATTTTTTAAAATTTTAAATAGTAAATGTAAAATTGTACTTTAGCCTCCTTAAAATTATAAAAATTTGATTTAATCTTTTAAAAATTATAAAGATATAAACTATAAAAAGTTAAATTTCATAAGGCCTTCCCTAAAAAATTGTTCTGACTTCGCCCCTACGCACCTAGCTTTTCTGTTGAAATATAAGAGAAAGTGCACACAGCTATGTGTGTTTTTCGATAATTACAAATAAAGCACGTCCAATTAGAGAAATGATTGTATAAAACTATGATTTCACGTCATCCTTATCTATTTCCAATAAGAGAATGACAAATCAGATTTTTCCTCCTGATTTTCAGTCTTTTTCTCTTGAAAAAATTCAAATCTAACTAAAAATGCTAAAAACCAGAAGGAAAAAGTTGATTTGTCATTCTTCTATTGAAAATAGATAAGGATGACGTGGAATCACAATTTCATATAATCTCTTCTAACTTTCACATTAACTGTGCAAAAAGTACATCCAGCTGGACGCACTTTCACACTCTTTTTCCAAAAATGATATATTTTCCTAAATTAAAAAAAATCTATTTAACTAATTAATTTCTTTCCGACATATTGAGCTAATTTAGCCGTTTAAATTAGGAATTTATTTTTTTAATTTTATTTTTAATTCTAATAAATTGACTCTTTTGTTTTTTCAGTGCATTACAAAACTAAGATAAGTCAGAGAACTATTCTCTATCTCTCAAAATTTAATATTTGTTTACGTGTGTGTATATATATATATTATTCCATGTTGATTGTCTGAGAGAAGATGGCAAAATGGTATTGTACATTGATATTATAATGCTATTGCTATTTATATATAATGTTATTATATATTCGATTTATACAATGTTCTTACTAATTGTTATTTATATCTACTTCTATCATATATGATATTGGTGGTATATATGCTATTTCGAAAATGGATCTGAAGACCACTACCTCAACATTAACAAGCATTAACAAGTATAAGTTCATGAATATCGTTCGGTCATGTTAAAAGAAAAGGTACAATGTTTATCAATAGAAAGTTTACAAAGGCCATCGGCCACCCTATTATTCGAACGAGCAACCTACTCAATCACAGACTTGATGGTTCTTCAATCGAAATTTAAAAATCGAAATATCTATTTAATATTATTGTTACACGCTCAAACAATACCTTCTCTCAACGCCTCCGCCTCAGCCCACTGAATATCCATTTTATAATCCAGCTAAACTACACAACAACCTTTGATGTAAGAAACTTATATACATGCATACGGGGGTAATTTGGGAACAAACCCCAAGTTAGCTTATGTAGGTGACCAAGTGCATGAGGTAGATAGAGACCCTAATTACTTATCTCATTCACTGTTGTGTGATTTGGTTGATGAGGTTGGATTGGATACAATACTTCAGTCAAGTATTTTTGTAATTGTGAATCTGGTTTGGAATTTAATGGAGATGTTAGGGTAATTATATGACAATGATTTTTATGTGAGAATGATGAAACACCTGGAAAATGATGTTAGGTTACATGGGATTTGTGAACAATAAAAGGGACAAATTTAATGAGAGCAACATATTAGATATTATAATTATAAAAATTATCAAACTCAATTGAAATATTTTTCGATAACTTAGAAATGGTGAGAAACCAACTCAAGTGAAATACATATCAGATTAATTTTTGACAAATAAATTTATGAATTTTACCCTATTAAAATTGGCAGAAATGATGATGAGAAATTTTACTTAAAGAGCTTTGCTCTCTAAAATCAATCAAGAGAGTAACAATTTTAAAATCCATTTTTAATTATTTTAATAAAAAGTAATAAAAATATTAGATGGTTTTATGAAATAAAATATATTTGCATCTAAATATTAGAAGCTATTAAAAAGAAAAATAATTAGTCTCATATGTATAAAGGATTAAAAGTTATCTCATTGAAAAACAAGTCTAAAAGCCAATATAAAAATAAATTACCCAAGTTCAAGCAATAAACTGTATTTTAAGCGAATCTAATTTAAAATAGAGCCTAGACCAATTACTTAGTCTACTTCCTCAATCTTAGGGCCAGCACCGCTTCCACCAGACGGAGGAGCATCCTCATCCATACTACCACCCATATCACCACCAGCACCTTGGTACATTTTAGCAATGATAGGGTTACAAACACTCTCCAATTCCTTCATTTTATCTTCAAATTCATCAGCTTCAGCCAACTGGTTACTATCCAACCATTGAATAGCTTCTTCAATAGCATCTTCAATCTTTTTCTTATCATCTGGTGAGAGCTTTGAACCAATCTTTTCATCTTTCACTGTGTTTCTCATGTTGTAGGCGTAATTCTCCAATGCGTTCTTTGCTTCCACTTTCTTCTTGTGTTCTTCGTCTTCAGATTTGTATTTCTCAGCTTCTTGAACCATCTTTTCGATCTCTTCTTTCGAAAGTCTTCCTTTATCGTTCGTGATGGTGATTTTGTTCTTTTGACCGGTTGTTTTGTCTTCGGCTGAAACGTTTAAGATGCCGTTGGCGTCAATATCGAAGCACACAGTGATTTGTGGTACACCTCGTGGAGCTGGTGGGATGCCGGAGAGTTCGAATTTGCCTAATAAGTTGTTATCTCTTGTTCTTGTTCGTTCACCTTCGTAAACTTGGATTAATACACCGGGTTGGTTATCGGAGTATGTTGAAAAGACCTGTTCTTTCTTGGTGGGGATGGTAGTGTTTCTTGGGATCAAAACAGTCATCACACCGCCGGCGGTTTCTAATCCGAGGGATAACGGTGTGACATCTAAAAGCAGGAGGTCTTGTACCTTTTCATTGCCTTCGCCGCTTAAGATTGCGGCTTGGACTGCTGCACCGTACGCGACAGCTTCGTCAGGGTTGATGCTTTTGCAAAGCTCTTTACCATTGAAGAAATCCTGCAATAGTTGTTGAACTTTGGGAATTCTAGTGGAACCACCAACGAGGACGACATCATGGACACTGCTCTTGTCCATCTTGGCATCCCTTAAGCATTTCTCAACTGGTTCCATACACTTTCGGAATAGATCCATGTTGAGTTCCTCAAATCTGGCTCGGGTTATGGTTGAGTAAAAGTCAATACCTTCGTATAACGAATCTATTTCAATGGTGGTCTGAGCGGTGGACGAAAGAGTTCTTTTCGCCCTCTCGCAAGAAGTCCTCAACCTTCTAAGAGCTCTAGGGTTACCACTAATGTCTTTCTTGTTCTTTCTCTTGAACTCTTGCACGAAATGGTTCACCATTCGGTTATCAAAATCTTCGCCTCCGAGGTGAGTGTCTCCGGCGGTGGCCTTCACTTCAAAGATACCTTCTTCAATGGTGAGAAGGGAGACATCAAAAGTACCGCCACCGAGATCAAAGATCAAGACATTCTTTTCACCAACACTGGTTGCCTTCTTGTCAAGACCGTAAGCAATGGCTGCAGCCGTTGGTTCATTGATGATTCGCATGACGTTGAGTCCTGCAATGACACCGGCATCTTTTGTTGCTTGACGCTGAGAGTCATTGAAGTATGCAGGGACGGTAACAACAGCATTCTTAACTGTAAAACCAAGGTAAGCCTCAGCGATTTCACGCATCTTAATAAGGACCATAGAAGAGATTTCCTCAGCAGCAAATTGCTTCTCCTCGCCCTTGTAATTGACGACAATCATTGGTTTGTCACCAGGTCCTGCTATGACCTTGAATGGCCACAATTTGATATCACTTTGAACTGAAGAATCAGTGAATCTACGACCAATCAACCTCTTAGCATCTGTAGATGATGAAGCACATTAGTTTACATTAAATAAAAACAATGAACAATACAACAAGAAAGACAAGAGACTAAGCACAATATTTTAATCCATAAACTATATGATAATATGAATAAGCATCAAAAACACAAAACATTTTGATCATGTTATTTAAACTGAGTGTGAGTGAAAACATTGATTACTGATATTTGCAGTTCATATCCTTGTATTTATATTAACGCGAATACTTTAATATAATGAAGAGTCAAAACATACATAATATAACTAGTGAAATTAATGACGGTATAACGTTGATTATGTTATGCAAAAATAATGATACCATAAAACTAGATTATGAATTAACATATTAGAACCAGTAAGCATTGACCATTAACACTTATCAGCTCTGTAATAAGACTTTTAAGAGCCAAAGGTCAAATAAAACTAAGACTAAAGCAAAAAACTACGCAATAAAGCATTGACTATTAACACTTATCAGCTCTGTTTTAAGACTTTTAAGAGCCGAAGGTCAAATAAAACTAAGACTAAAGCAAAAAACTACGCAATAACTATAATAAACAAGCCAAAGTTTAATTCAACAAATAGCTAACAGTACACCTAAATATTCAAGAAACAGTACGATTCAGCTTCGAACTAGGATCTAAAAACAAGCTAAAGTTGTCCTCCCTACGTAAATCTTAGAAAACTTAGCTCGTAAACTTCAGATCTGTATTTTTTTGTAATTCATCAAACAGCTACAGTCACATAAGGATTCTAAAAACAGTACGATTCAGCTTCGAACTATAATCTAAAACCAAGCTAAAGCTGTTCTTCCTACGCTAGTCGTAGCAAACTTAGCTCGTAAACCTCAGTTTTGTATTTTTTTTTTTTGTAATTCATCAAATAGATAACAGTTCACATAAAGATTCAAAAAGCGGTATCATTCAAGCTTCGAACTAGAATCTAAAAACAAGTTAAATCTAAAAACAATTTAGCTCGTAAACTTCAGATCTGTATTTTTAAGCAAAACAACTAATCTTAGCATAGATCGAAACTATGCAAATTCAGATCCAATCAAATACGAGATTCAAACTTCAAAATAAAGCAAAGTTACAAAACAGAGTCGAAGCTTACCGAAGACGGTGTTAATCGGGTTCATTGCAACCTGGTTCTTTGCTGCATCTCCGATCAAACGCTCGGTGTCAGTAAAACCAACATAAGACGGCGTCGTTCTGTTACCTTGATCGTTAGCGATGATTTCAACACGGTCATGTTGCCAAACACCAACGCAAGAATAAGTTGTACCGAGATCGATACCGATAGCTGGACCTTCTCCTTTACCGGCCATTACTAACTATTTGTTGTGTAGACGAAAAGAATGTAAAGAACAAAGAAGAAAAATAACGAAAACTGAGAATCAGCTACGAACGGCTAGGGTTTCAAGATGAAGCATACGAAGCAAAGAGTTGGTTTATATAGAGTTTTTAAAAAAAGGAAATTGATTTCTAGAATGTTCTAATCCCTGTAGATTTGGAACCGTCGGATTTCGGAAATTGTATTAACGGTTCCAGATCCATTTTAGCTTTTCATGTCTAAATCCATCATTTCCAGTCAGGTGTCCATAGCTTTTAAAAGTTAAACTTAAGCTCGAGTTTGACTCGGTTTAATTATTTAAAAGAACTAATATCATTGTTTAAAAATAATTATTTTAATTTTATATTAATATTTATAAAATAAATTATTATTCAATCTCGACTTAAGATCTATTGAGCAAATCACCTAACCCATAAATAGATATAATAGTTATATAAAATGTGTTTGAGTTGAGTAAATATGCTATAGAGACCTTTGTATTAGAAATCGAGTTATATTCGGTTCTTTTTATTTAAAAAAATAATAAATTAATTTATGTACATTATATAAAGAATAAAATAATTTTTCTATTAAATTTTTTATTAATTTTTATTATTAAAAATTAATTTTATAAATCTACGTCTTAACACGTTACATGTAACTATATAATTATTCCGTAAAAAATACTAACTTTTAAACCTACGATATTGAGTTCAAATTCAAATAATTTGAATTTAATTTGAACTAAGCTCGAGATGGTTGAACTCGATAATTTTTTTAATTAACCAATAAATGCTCGCCACGTCATTGAGAGATGATATCTGATGGGATGTTGACCGTACGTTTGAGATCTAACGTTTCTGATTGGCCGAAGAAAAGGGCGCATGCGAAGAATCTTGTTACGGCTGTTTCTCATTGGACCGTCACCATCTAGGTAGATTCATTCTATGTTAGGAAAAATAAAAGGTGAAAACTCGAAGACCTTTTTGGTCTTTTCAATTGTCTGCTTTTACCTTTTGTCTGTGTTGGGCTCGAGTAACGCGCAAGTTGGATAGTGAAAAGACGTAAAAGGACACTTATGCAAGTGCCTGGATGCACAAATGAAATTGATCACATATGGTCAAATTATGTAATAGTCCCTGTACTATGCCTAACTTATAGTATTAGTCCTTATACTTTAATTTGGTCAAATTTACAACATATACAAATATAAAGACTAATAACATAATTTAACCTTTTATTATTGCCTTCTTTTACTTTTTCCTGTGTCGTGCTCGAGGAACACGCAGGTTGGTGGTGTGAAAAGACGTAAAAGAAACACTTGTGCACGTGCCTAGTTGCACAAAGAAAAATGATAGAATAAGCTAATAATTATATTGATAGAGTCAAATTCAACTCTTGGTTATGGAAATAAATAATTACATTATCAAGTAATTTTATACTAATTAATTAGTTTTAGTTAATTACTTAATTCTTTTTGGCAATAAAATAAATAAAATATCATATTAAATTGTGGTATATAAATCAACTAAGTGTGAGTTTAGATAGACACAGTGGTGTAGTGCAGTGCGTTTAGTTTATTTTTTATTTTATGCTACCGTATCTACTCTCATCGCCACCGTTATTTTTACACTAACCGCAGGTAAACACATTGTCCATCCAAACTCACACTAAATCTTACATAAAAGGAACTCCACATCCCGCAGCAAAGGTTTGAAGGACGTATCTATACGAATGGGTTGGTTTTGCTAAGAAGTCAGCTACTTTATTCGATTCATTATAAACATGTTTGAAGTTAATAGTCCACTCTCGACAACAAAACTTGACAATCTGTCTAAATATGCCCACTTCAATCCTCACACTTACAATTCCAGTTTCCACTATTATCTTCTTATAATCTAAAGACCAAGCTAAAAATAATTCATTCAAAATGGCCCAAACCTTCGCCATACCTACAATACTAATCTCTAAATTTTCTAATAATACACTGGTAATGTATCAAATACTAACCTTATATATGTTTGGTCTATTTTTTTTGGTTTTTTTTAATCAAATATAATATCTTATTTCATTCAAAAGAGGGGAGGTTCAAAATCAAACCATTATTACATCCCAACCCAACCGAGAAGAGAAACAAACAAAAAAAATCACCATAGGCCACCAAACGAGTATTGATTAACCTTTCTAATAGTGGATTTGGGAAAGGGATCATCACCATGCAACGAGGAGCCCATTCATGTATAGAGGTGCCAGCAAGCTGTATAAATGCGTATGATCTTGTCTACCTCATGGGTCCCTCAATTCTAGTGACTAATGGACCCAAAAAGCCAATGATGAAGATAACAATAAGTACAATCACAAGAGAGTTGAAATCTCGATAAGACTCGACAAATCAAAGTCATTGAAGATTTAGAGAATTGAGCCCGATGAGACTCGAAGGATACAACCATCCTAGGCAAAGGATAAATTTATCAATTCGGTCAGACCTCATCCTATGGGCAAAGCCCAAGATAAAAAAAAAAAAAAAAAAAAAGAATAAGGATCGATGATCAGTTGTTCCACGACCAAACATCCAATCACCGTAACAACACTTAAACTAGAGACTCAGATGGTTTTGTGCGTGGTGGATATGCACAAAGGGTGGTTGAGTGCATGGAACCTGTTTGAGCGAAGGCTCGAGCAATTATTCGTGGGTTGCGTTTGACACATTCCATGGGCTTCCATCATGTCATGCTTAAGAGTGGTGCCGTCTCGATTGTTAATAAACTTCATTTTAACAGTCTTGATTTGTCCATTTTAAGTTAATTGTTGTTAGAAATCCAAAGTTTAGATGTTTTATTTGATTCGTTGATTTTTTTTCTTATGTAACTCGTTGGTTCGATAAAGTTGTAGATTATATCAATCATGTGAGCTTAGAATATGACGATACTCTCACATCTAGACTAAATTATATGTCCTCTATTCATGGTATTGTGGTTAATGATGATACTAGTTATGAATGAATGGTCTATTAAGAATATCAGACAAGAGGTCTGTCCCTCCTTGTTGCAGGTTGAAAGAATGAAATTCACATATCTGCCTAAGTTAAATTATGCATCAAGTTGTCAAGTTGGATGCCGTTGTTCATGAACATCTCATTTCCCTTTTCATATGCAAATTGTAATAGCATTTGAATCAAACTCATTCCCCAACAAGGCCCATTCTGGTTCAATTAATAAAGTATGTTTGAAGTATCAAATGGGCTGAATGGTGGGTTGCCCCACAATAAGCTTAAGTCATATATGCTAAAGATTTGGGGTTAAGATTTAGGGAATATGCCAGCTCTCTATACACTGCAAAAACAGATTACATTCTTAGTTGAAGATGATGTTCAGATTAATGTATAATTGCTTTAATGGTTAAATTCTCAATTAAATGTATTTAGAGTAATGAATTGCTATGATAAAATTATACAAATTATGACTTCAAATCATGTTAATTGCATCTTCAAATTATCGAGGTTATAATAATTAAGTTCTTCCATTACTAAATCGATAATTTAATTGTTAAATGACACATCAGATTGTTTTAAAAAAATATTAATTTTGAGGTTTTCGAAACTTTTAAAAAAGTTTTTATCGTTCGCTCTTCTTTTTTTTTATCAATTTTACTTTATTTTTAGTTTTTCCTTTTAAAAGTTACGTAACATTGTTCTTTTTTCTAAAAAAAATCGTTTTAAATTTTGCTACATAAAAATTAGCATCTCATTTAATGATTAAATTAATAATTTTAATAACAAAAGGACACGATTGATTTAATATCGATAATTTAGGGACACAATTGACATCGAGTTTTCTTCTCTTTTTCTCGATAACTTTTTTTATACAATTCTTAACTTATTTATAACCTCCAATTCCTAAAGTGAGGATATAACGCGTTTGAATCTATATATTCTAAATGTTGCAACAACATTGATATTAACTAAGTTAAAACACAATTAATGTAGGTTACATATTGCAAGCTAACTTGCTTCTTAAAAAAGAAAACGAAATAATTTCGCTACGAAAATTGATGTGCTCTTATATGTTTATAAGTTTTTTTTTGACTATCACTATCTGATTACGTTCTTTTTTATATTTTATCTATGATACTAAATTATTATCGTATTTTTTATATCGTATTCAAAATTATCGGATATAACAAGTTGGGAAATTATACTTTACTTTCTTATTTTATAATTCATTGAAGATAACATTGGAAATAAATTAGGTGTATCACCTTTTTGTGTATCAAATTTGAGGCTTATATTCCAAGTGATATATGAATGGCTACAATCTATAAGGCAATTATGTGTGCTTTCATTTTCATGACTAAAATCCCAATCCAAATTTAATTTTGTCCTCATCTAATTCTAGTATTTCCATCAACTCTTATTTTTAGTCCAATTAATGCACTGCCTCTGATGTTTGGCTAATCATTAATGTTGTTGGTTTATAGTAAAATTGTTGGAAAAATAATTATATATGGTTTTTATTTGAGTATTATATTTAAAATTTTTACGTAGTTAAAAGTTAAATTCTTTTGCCGACTGAGTTTTAGTTCGATTAGTATGAGTATTGTTGTCAATATATGAAGACGTGTGTTCAAGTGCGCTGAAGCGCATTATCCTCCTATTTATGGGTTGAAGAGGGAATAGCTAGTTTTAGACATTTGTCAAAAAAAGTAGATACGATCAAAACCTATATTGAGATTGTTTAAAAATAAATGAACTTTAGTTTTGTGCGATTTTATACATGATATTTTAATTTGATTAAATTTCACAAATCGCTAACAACATTATCAAATTAGTATCGTTTTACGTTGAAATATTGCATATACAGACAACTATATTAATATGAAAATAAATGTATGTATCAATTTCTTAAATGTGTATAATTAAATCAAAAACAAAATTTAATGTATACATATAAATCACAATTCAAGTTTCATGTGTACAATTTTACCAAATCGAAGTTCATATATCAAATTGTACATTGGATTAAAGTTCATGTATAAATTTGATATTTCATTTTGAATGATATCAAGAATTTAGAGTTTCAACTGATTTAAACTCAGTTGGGACTGTTGCCATTGCAACAACAAAGAGGATATGGATTCGAACACGTTTAAATCCAATTTTTCTTTTAATTTAAGGGTTGAGAGAGATTATAGATAGAGAGAGATTTTGTATAAAAAATAATTCGAATTACGAATTTTTAAAAAATAATTCCACATCATCTATCTGGTAGAATTTATTTTTAAAAAATTATATGAAAATAAAATATAAAAATTAAATCCTCAAATTGATGATTAAATTTAACAAAAGAATTTATAAGTGAAATGCCATGTTTGCTTTTGCATTAAAGAGACTTGATGGAGAGTGAGACTAAGCTTGGAGAATGGACTTTGTCAATGTAAAATTGATAGCTTAAGCCACGAATTAAATTGCCATTGCAAGTGGAATCATATTAAGCTGTTTGTCTCAATGGCAACCATAAATCCAACACTCTTGCTTTCCCAGTTTCCTTTACCGTAAGGAAGAGGGAGATCTTAGACTCCACTTATTAAAATATCAATGGGAATGGCGTATATTAATACAAGATTCATCAATTTATGCATCAAAATAAAAAAAATTCAAATTTAAATTCCAATTTAAAATTAATTTAAATAAATAACAATTTAATTCGAATTGATCAAGGTAAGAAATCCAAAATGACCTAATTAAGAAAATGCCAATTGGTAATTATAAATTACTCGAATTCAAAACAACCTAAATCGAAAATGATTAATCTTTTTGTTGAGCGGGAAATCTTCGAAGTGTTGCCTGACAGGAAGTCGACCTGGTCCCTTAACAACTGAAAGTATTGTCCTTCCGAGAAGATTGTCTCCCGTGCTCTACTGAGAGATAGTGTGCCGTGAGCGACTGCTTGGAGGACTTGGTTCGCAGAGCTGAACACCTCGACCATACATGGGTGTACTGCCACTCACCAAGGAAACATTAGCCCTAGGTGAGGTTTGAACCCTAACCTATGACATATAGGTTACTTGTTGGTGAAGATGGTACCACTTAGGTACTTAGAAAGCTTCTCTTAAAAGGATTGACAAATTGTCAACAATTTTAAAACTTGGATTGACTTTACCAGATTGACTTGGTAATCACTCAACTATAATAAATTTATTTTTTTATCACCCAACTATAAAAAATTATAAAATTATTACTCAATTATGAAAAATTACGAATTTTTCGTGATTGTTGATTTATGATAGAGTAATTTTTGAACTGCAGAACAAAAATTGGGTGATTCTTGAGAGGATACAAAATTTTCCAGGAAAATTTTGATGTCACATCCCATCATGTATCCTATAACAAGGACGTGGAAGATGTGGCCTGAATGTGACCGCTAATCTTTCAGATATGAACCAGAGGGTTTCGTAAAAGAATCAAAATCATAAAATAACGATAAAATACTTCGACTTATTCGGGGTCGTTGGATTACAACTTGTTACATTCCGGTTCTGGTCTCTTTCAAAATTCCCTCAATTGCACCCATTTCAACATGTGGAATGGAAGGGAAAGGAGGAACTTATTCCAAATGCAAGATGGTGATTGGAAAATTCGTATTCTTTTCATCTTGAAAGATTTTATGGAAGTATCATTTATAACCTAAGAATTAGGAGATAAATAACATCAAACAATTTAAATTTTGTTTCGATTAGTGAATTTTAATCCAAAATGATATCGAAGTTTATAAAAATAAGAGTAAATTATACCCAAAGTCACTAAATTATTAGTAAGTTTACGTTTTGATCGCTCAGTTTCAAAAGGTTACAAAATAGTTATTAAACTATTCAAAAGTTTTTGTTCACTAGACTGTTAATGTTTTTTTATAGAAAAAATCAAGTCAGCAAGATCTAAACAACGATTTGATGATCGGTACAATAGATCAATACCCATCAACGAGCGAAAAAACATACCTTAAATCCAAGTCAATTTGTCTGTAAATGTTGATAATCGAAAAAGAAAATAGTTTGAATCTTGACAGATTCGTTACGTTTAAAATTGTTTTATGAAAAAAAAATTGAACTATAGATGAGAAAAGGAATAAAAGTTTTCGATTGGTGCAAAATATGCAAATAAAAAAGACCAAACAATAACAGTTTTAACAATCCAATAACTTAAATGAAAACTTCTGAATAATTTAACGATAATTTTATAACTTTTTAAAGTTAATAATTTAGAAAAACTGACAATAGAAGTAAAATCTTGACAAATGAATTTAGAAAACAAACATGGATGTAAAATCAAAAAATTATCATATATGTCTCATTTATTTAATTTTTAATTTTAAAAATATTAATTAAATACACATGAAGATTTTTTTAACTTATTGAATTGAAAAAAAATCAACAACCAATGAATCATATAATTATTTATTAAACAAATTAAAAATGATTTGGCCAAGAAAAAGAACAAATTAAAAATGAGTCAACACATGTATGTCATCAATTATTCATTTATACTCTGCTTTATAGAGTTAAAAACTCCACGTAATAATCCAAAATAAGAAAAGGTCGTTTTATAAAATCTAATATGGAAAATATTGTTGAAAAATGTTCCAAAAAATGTGGGATTTTGGAATGTAGGACAAACACAAGTAGAACAGTGACAATTCCGGATTTCTATATTCGGTAGTAAAAATTAAAAGGAATAAAGAGTAGAAATCCGATGAATGAGGTAAAAAATTATCACGAAGACTTTTGTATTAGGAGTTATATTGTATTTTAATTTTTTTATTAAAAAAATAAATAAGTTAGTCTCTATATATTATAGATTAAAGAGCAAATTAGTACTGTTAAAAATTGATCTATTTAAGTCGGAATGAAATACATGTGGTATATTATGTGTATTTGGTTATTCTGTAAGCTATGCTAGTTTTTAACCATAGAATGATTTATGTCAGGTTTACTCTTTAATCTAACGTATATGGATTAATTTACTTATTTTATGAGTAAATGACACAAAATATAATCTCACTCCTAGTACAGAAATTTTCACGTACTTTTACCAAAATAAAAAAATTATCTCAAAAAAAGGCACTTGATAGAAGGGTTTTACCGTACATGCTCCTGGTCCAATAAATGTTAGACTCGAGTCCAACGTAACTCGGGATATACCTGGAGTCCACACCCAAAAAAAGGGAAAGATTAGCAATATTTTTTAACCATAATCCATGCAGAATCTCCAAAGGTTTGCCTAAACTGACAATGACTTTCGATGGCTAAGTTAAAAAGAATACAAAAAGTACAACGAATCACCTTTATGATGCCAAAGAAATACTGCCGGCTTGAGTATTTTCACTCCAATAATGTAAAATACATCATAATCCTTCCATTAATCTTCCCAGGCTTGCAATTGCATACCACCATGTGCGTCTTTATTCTCCTATAAAGCCTCTCGTCAACCAATCTCGACTCTTGACAGACCTAAATTACATACTGAAAGCACCAATGGATAGCTCACAAGCTCCATGGCGTTTACGCCTAGGATCTGCTTTGCGGACTGTGCTAGCTTGTTCCATAGTGGGTTGCACTACCCTCTACGGGCCGGAATCTGTCCGGCATACCATAACGTTTCCTGCGTTTTCCTATGTGACAACTATCTTAATAGTCTCGGATGCTACACTTGGTGATGCCCTGCGAGGTTGTTGGCATGTTCTATGTGCCAGCATTCAAGTCATACTGCCTTCTATGTTGATTCTCCGGTTGATCGGACCATCTAGTTTCAACTGTGGACTAGCTGCTGTAGCAGTGGCACTTAGTTCATTCCTGATCGCGTTACCTGGTTCCACGCATTTGACGGCTAAGAGGATTGCCTTCGGTCAGACTGTTATTATTTATGTAGGTGCAGTTATTCAAGGTGCAAAAACTGGAATTATCATTCATCCGATTCATGTCGCAGCGAGCACTGCTCTTGGCGCCGTGGCATCTATTCTAGCCATGTTGTTTCCATACCCTCACTTAGCCTACCGTGAGGTAAGTACCGAGCTGGAATATGAACTTGCTTTGTTTTGCATGGAACTGCATCTATTTTGCATCAAGATTTATGTATTGCATAAGCATAACGAAATAGTGCAATGTTTAGGGTCAAGTTTCATGGTTGTTCATCCTCACCTAGTGCAGTAAAACACTAAAATAGATGCCAATAAACCTTTTGGTCAAATATCCAATCATTTTCCTTCTATCTACAAGATGATGATGAGGATTACGTTAATTTCTTTTCTTTATTAAAACTAAGAGCATGAAAGTTAAGGTACATCGAAAAGCATGGTCCTTCATAATGCATAAACAGGGAAGCAGAAGAATAGAAAAATCATGAAGCATCAGATTCTTAATACTGCCATAAGGGAGAGTATATCCATATGTGGACCATTCAATTTTGGCCCAAAATCTGAAAACTCAACCCAATCTGATTTAATCATAAAAAAGTCAACTTGAATCTGTCCAACTAGAACTTGAAATGCGCCGAGCTTGAGTGTCAAATCTGAATGTCAAAACCTGAAATGACCCAAATCTGAAATTATTCGACCTGAAAAACTTAACCAGCAAACCCAAATGACCCAAGCTTAAAATAACTCAAACCCAAAACACACCAAATCCAAAACTGACCCCCAAACACAAAATAATCCGAAAATTTTAAAACCTGAATTGATCAAATCCAAAACTAACCTGATCAGCACAATTAACACATCTTTCTATATTCTTTTTTTGACAAATATCTATATTCTTTTTGTTAGACTATTGTTTGCTCACATTCGGTTTAATGGTATTATTGAACTTTCATGCTCAAAGTTGAACTGATATTTTACTTATCAAGTGTCTTCCACTCCCTTCGATAACACACTTTGGCATGTTCTTTGGCATGTTAGCCAGTGACTATATTAGGCATTAATCAGTTACCTAAAGAAGAATTAAGCCCTTTTCATGAATCTTATTCGTTTTAATATTCAACATTGCCTTTAGTTCAATCAGGGTATCTAATTTAACTGAATATATTCTAATAGTATGAATAGCCCTATCAATTGGACAGGTCAAATTGATTTTAGATCAGTCATTCCAGTTTTTAAATTTTTTGGGTCATTTTGGTTTCAGTTTGTTTGACTTTGGGTCATTTTGGGCTTGAATTGTTTGAGTTTGCCAGTCGTCTTTTTTGGACTGGGTCATCTCAGGTTCAAGTTATTTCAAGTTACTTCTTCAGGCCATTTCAGGTTCTAGTAATTTTTGTTTTGGGTCTTTTTAGGTTTGGTTTAGACAGGATCATTTAGACAAATCAGGTTGAGTTTTGGGGTTCAAGTTAGAATTGACAGGTCTAAATATGGATGTACAGGTAAGAAAGATATGCAGATTCTATGCGGAGAATTCTTCTAACAGGTTTAATCTCTTAGTGGAAGCTTTTTGTGCAAAAGGCGACATGGCAGCGCATAATTTAATAACAGATGCAAGGTTACTCTCTAAAGCAGGAGCCAAGCTAATTGGAAGTATCAAAGATAAACATGTAAGTGAAAAAGCAGTTAAAGAGCTAACCTTTTCTAATCTCTGTCTGAGCTTTTGTTTGAAAGTAACATTGACGAGGTGGTTTCTGTTAACAGGAAGGCATGTTTTGGGAGAAACCTTGGTTGAGATTCTTGAAACCAAAGCGCTCAGATCCCGCAGAGAAACTGAAAGAGATGGATATGCCAATTCAAGGGATGGAATGGGCCTTAACCAATTGCACTTCCTTCCCTGTCAGGATGATGGACAAAGAGCTCGTAGATGTTCTACAAATTGAAAAGAAACAGATTGCTCTAAAACTTGAGCAAGCTATGCGTTCCGTGCCTTTTGATGCAGCAACAACTCCAGATATGAAGGGAGAAAATACAGACAGATCTTTGTGGACCCAAAAAGCCATTTCAACAAACCATGAAGATCTGTCATCCTTCTTCTTCTTGTATTGTATGGAACTCCTACAAGACGGTCCTGCATGCATTTTAAAGAATGGCGAGGAAGCTAAAATACAAGAATCAAGTCAGCCAAAGAAGCAAGGAAAAAGTAGAGTGAAACAGATGCAGAGTTTCCGCAGGGAAAACTTACTTTTCGCAATCAAGTGCTCACTTTCTCTAGGTCTCGCTGTGTTATTCGGTTTGATATATAACAAAGAGAACGGATACTGGTCGGGACTAACAATTGCCATTAGTTTCGTAACAGAGCGACAAGCAACATTTATGGTGGCTAATGCCCGAGCGCAGGGTACAGCCATGGGATCAGTATACGGAATACTATGCTGCTTTATTTTTAAAAAGCTTACAGATTTAAGGTTCTTACTTCTACTTCCTTGGATCATTTTCACCAGTTTTCTGAGACATAGTCGCATGTATGGCCAAGCTGGTGGGATTGCAGCAGTTATAGGGGCATCACTGATATTGGGAAGGAAAAACTACGGCACTCCAAGTGAATTTGCAATTGCTAGAACCGCAGAAGCTACCATCGGATTAATATGCTTCGTCGTAGTGGAGATTCTGTTCCATCCTTCAAGATCTGCAACACTAGCAAAAACAGAACTCTCAAGGACCTTAAGAGCACTTCAAGATTGCTTTAAGGTAATAAGTCTTCATACTGATCGAAAAGAAAATTTGAGAGAACTAATGCGAGAAAAGCAGAAGAAGCTGAGATATCATGTCCGGGAACTGCAGTATTTCATTGCAGAAGCTGAATTGGAGCCAAATTTCTGGTTCCTGCCATTTCATTGTGGTTGCTACAATAAGCTTCTAATATCTATTTGTAAAATGACAGATTTGCTACACTTTACTATCCATCTAATTGGATTTCTCTCAGCAGCATCCCAGATGCTAGGAGTCACTTGGGAGGAGATCCAAGAACAGATAAAGAATGTCCTAGAACATCTCGTGGACAAAACAGGCTCTTTATCAAAATGCCTGGATAAGGTATTACTAGTTAAGTCTCTGGAAGAGATTGAAAAACAGTTGCAAATGGAAATTGTATCCCAAGACCTTGAGTTGGGAAAATCACCAAATGCAGATGTCTCTACACGATTGGGGTATGAAGAAACCAGCATTTCTGAGATCGGAAAGTCTTTTCTTCAATATACAATCAGAGTGGCAGATAAGACAGAGTGTAATGAAGTCGAAGAGATGCTTAAGAGCCAAATGGTTCTATGCCTAAGAAGCCTAGTTTACTGTCTTAATGATTTGAAAAGAGAAGCCACAGAAACAGAGAAAGAAATAGCTGAACTACTGAAATGGGAGAATCCAACAAGGCATGTAAATTTTCCTGAACTGTTATCTAAGCTTCATGCCACACGATAAAAATACAAACTCACACGAAACCTGTCAAATTGCAAGCTATACGAGGAAGCCTCAACGGTGACCCAGCTATTGGCAACCTCTGGTTCAATTTCTTTTTTCTCTGCAACTAGATAAAAGAGACAACAAAAGTGAATATGTGAACTAGGCCTTTTCAAAGCCTATGTATATACGTATCAAGGAGGTTTCAACAATGCGGTGCTGCTATACGTTTAGTATTTGTGTAGGGAATTCATTTCCACTAGTTGCTGCTAAAGCACTTACGAATGTAAAGAATAAAAACATTTCTCAAACAAATTTCAACAATAAGATGACATTTATAGCCACAATTTGTCAAAGGTTTTCAACAACAATGATTTGTCTCTATTTCCAAAACAAGTCTGTCTACAAAAGCTAATCATCTAAATGTCCATTGCAGACACTTTTAAAAAAAATGCAAAATCTTCAATAGTTTTCATATTTCGGGTCCGCCATCACGAAATGATACGCTATAACCAGAACAAAAATGAAGATTCCAAGGAAACTTGCGAAGAAACCAAGGTCTTGATCGTCAATCATCTGAAACATTACAAGCAAAAATAACAGGATAAATCAGTTTCGGAACATAATCTTTCTCATTTCATAGGGCATATCTTGCAGCCAAATGGAGTAAAGAAAGAAAACACCAACAACCAGAAATAAAAACAGTAGTTTGTGGATAACACTTTACTCTTTTCTATATCACTAACCAGAAAGGCATACTAGAAACAGCAAATTTCCAATCGCAACATTAAAACTAATTATAAAATTAAACTACTCTGATAAAAACAGTACTAACACACTTAATCAAATAATGACTGCTTCCAACTATTGAGTTAAAACCCAAATGATGAGTTAAACTGCCACACTCAAATTCAAGACTTTGTTGGAACATAGTGAGGCCAACCTAGAGATGACAATCGATGGTGTGGATACGAATATTTGTGAATATATGACTTGCTTTTTACATATTCAAGTAATATTTGGATTTGGATATTTAATTACTATCTGCATAGGATTCGAAGCAGCTGTGAATATTACTGATCCGAATCTGCTTTACTTTTGTAGATAACAAATTCAGATATCTAAATCCATTATCCACTTTACATATTAAAAATTTTATTCTAAAAACTTTCTACACTCACTAACTTCATTTACTTAACGGATTTGGATATTTGATTGATAACTTAATTAATTTTCGGATAGTATTATTCAAATTTAATATAGAAAAATAAGGATTTAGGTTTTAAAGCAGATTTGCAGACTCAGATTCAAATTCAAAATCGAATTCGAATATGAAGTTCACGGAAATTGCAGATATCCAAACTGTTCTCATTCCTAGGCCAACACATCCACCATTCCGATCAAAGCATAAAACTGGAAGCTCAAGCAAAAAATAAACCACGAACTAAAATTTCTTAAGAAGCAATAATAGATCAGTCATGGATGATCAGCAGGAAAAGAAGATGTTAAATCTTTCTCGAACAACACCATAGTGGAACCAAGAATTCAGTTCTAAAAGTTAATACTCGGTGATTATGAAAAATTAGTAGCTAAAAAAAGAACAGATTTAATGGCAGAATTTAGAACACTTACGATGAGAGCTTAAAAGGTTATGAAGAAAAGACGAATCTGAAAATTCCCAAATGGTCACTCACAATACTAGAAACACGCAAGCATTGGCAGTGTTTTAAACAAAACTGGGCGACAGTTCAGGGTTGGCTTATAAACGAGGTCGTCTTGCAGCAAAAACATATGGTTAAATTCTTATATTAGTCCCTATATTTTTCAAATATTGTAATTTTAGTCCCTATACTTTAATTTGATCAATTTTAGTCCTATACTTTTTAAATTATAAATTCTAATCCTGACCAAACAGAAGCAATTAAATCCAAATTTCTACTGAGTAATATATAAAAATTATTAGCTGATATGGCATCACACATCTTAATGAATTTAACAATTATGAGAACTAAAATATTAAAATTTGAAAAGTAAAGGGACTAATAGCTAAAATTGACCAAACATTTAAAGAACAAAAGGTTCAGTGTGGCTGCTGGGATTCGAGCCCAGGTCTCCACGGCCACAACGTGGAATTCTTACCACTAAACTACAGCCACAACTTGTTAAATATTGAAAAGTAAAGGGACTGATATCTAAAATTAACCAAAACATATTAAAGAAAAAAATATTTGTGGCTGCTGGGATTCGAGCCCAGGTCTCCACGGCCACAACGTGGAATTCTTACCACTAAACTACAGCCACAGGTTGACAAAGCATGACAAAGTTATTGTATAAGTATTAAGATGTTACATTATTTTCAACAAAGTGCTTTGAGATTCAAAATATTTAAGTTTGCAAAGAGCTTTATTGGAGCAATAAAGTAACAAGAGCTTTAAGCATGTAAATAAGTTACATAGAGACAACAAATAGTTGTAACTGAAATATTTATATTTAGTCTTTGGGTTGTTTGATTAGATATGTTAGCTTATCTGTTTACTCAATGATTAATTTGTTAACTTTATAATTTATGTTACTCGTGATTCTTTTTAAAAGATTTTTTATTCTTGATAGCTACTTATTATGTCAGGTAACTTTTTTTATTATTATTATCAATAATCGATTATGTCAAATGTTAGTGTTAATAAAAATTTTCTTTAAGCTTTATATGTTTTAGCAGTATATTATTATAACAATTTTAAAATTTAGTTATATAAAACAAACATAAAAGCATTTATATCAAATGTATTGAAATATTCTCTCTAAATTCCAATAGCTTTGTATCATTACTTTATCACTAACAAACTATGTTAATCATGATTAGAGGTGTGCATGGGCCGGGCGGCCCGGCCCGGCCCGGTTCGGCCCGAAGGCCCGCCCAAAAAATGGGCTTGGGCAAAAAACAAGGCCCGTTTAGAAAATGGGCCGGGCCTCGGGCAAGATTTTTTTGGCCCGGGCTCGGCCCGATTTTAATATTAAATTTTTTTAAAATTTTTTTATTTTAAATTTTAAGTAACTTTAGTTTTTTTTTATTTTACTTTTTTTGTTGTTTTTAATGTTATTTTGATATTGTAAAATTTTTGTTATTAATATAAATTAGTTCTTAATTTAGTTCTAATTTGTTTCAATTTTTTAATTTTAATATAATTACTTTTTATTATATTCTTAATTTATGTATTATTTTAAGAATTATTTTAGTTCTATTTTTTATTTTTTTGTTTTAATATTTATTTTTATGTTTTAAATGCATTTGATTTATTATATTTTAAAATTTTTTATTTAATAAAAAAAGTAATTTTTTTTAATATGGCCGGGCCGGGCCGGGCTCGGGCCTATCATTTTTTCTCGGGTCGGCTTGGACAAAATTCTAGGCCCATATTTCGGGCCGGGCCGGGCCTAGACCTTGAAAAAGGGCTAAAAATTTTTATGGGCCCGGCCCGCCCATGCACACCTCTAATCATAATCTCTCATTCAACTTTTTTACCTTGTGTATCACTAACAACTATGTTATAAGTAATTTCTTGTAGCCTCCCATCATCATCATTATTAACCTCTTTTATAATATTAGGAAAAACAATATTTACTTCATTAATACAAAAATGACTTATTATATTATGTAAACAATTTTAAAAATTGTGTTATACATATATTTTACTTTATTTAGCAAAAATATTAAACAAGTGCTTTTGAAATATTATTTTATAAAACATTAATTTTACTTTATAATAAATTAAATATTGATGACATATCATAGAGTCTTAGAAAAAATATATGGTATTGGTTTAACCTAAAAAATCTTATGATATAATTTAGGTTTGTAAACTTTTACTCAACTTTCAAAACTTAATTCTGATTAATTTGAACTCGAACTCGAACTCAATCTAATTTGATTTTATTATAAAATGTTAACTAAATTCATTCAACTTGGATCTTAATTGATTCGAATCCAAATTAATTTGAACATGAAATGATTTGTATCGATGTTTACTTACCAAAAATCATTTCATGGTAAAAGTATTATGGAGATGAGTCAGATTGCATTTTATCCTTCTACACAAAATGGGCAAATTAGTCATTGTACATTAAATCAATGAGCAAATTTTAAAATTCATCCATTTGTACTGTTAAAAACTAACGTGGCTAACAAAATAACCAAACTATGACATGTGCCGTGCCATGTTATCTAATGTAGATGTATAAAGACTAGTTTTTAACAGTAGAAATAGATGAAATTTTTAGTAGGATCGGTTTGCCCACTTTTCTATAGAGAGGGTAAAATGCAATTTAACTCTTAGCATATGGGTCTCCATGGTACTTTTATCTCATTTCATCCAAGTCTAGTCAAAATAAATTATAGTAAAAATTAAAATTAACGAAATTCCACCAACAAATTGAAGTGGGCGTGCCGAAGTGGTTATTGGGCATGACTAGAAATCATGCGGGCTTTGCCCGCGCAGGTTCGAATCCTGCCGCTCACGGTTTTGTGTAAAGCTTGCATTGATATTTTATTTTTGGGAGATAATATAGTTTTTGACCCTTAAATTTGGCAATTAGTCCATTTTGGTGTTTGTACTTTTGTCCACTTCTATTTTTGAACTTGGCAACTAAATTCATTTTGGTCTCTAAACATGGGTTTTGTCAAGATTTGATAACATGACCAGTGTTACTAGAACAAGATCGAATCGCACAAACTGACAAAAACTGATCAATATAATGGTTTGAACAAAGGGGTTGAGCTAATTAACTCAAAAATTGCTTGAAATTGATAAAAATAAAAAATCAAGACAAAAATCGACAATTGAACAAGTTGACTAGATTTAATAATTTCTTTATTTTTATTTTTTAAAATTTTTATAAAATTTTAATTATTTATTTAATTATTGTTTGCCTGACAGTTGAACTGATTGAACTGGGAACAGGGGGTTTAAACTTTTCAACCATATAATGTAGTTATTAAAACACTGAATGTGGCACTTTAAGATTTGACCACATTATCACTTGTAAAAGTGAAAATTTATCTAAATTTTTAAATTTTCAAGTGATGATGTGACACTACATCAAAATTTATATTTTTCTAGTCCAGGGATCAAAATGGACTTAATTGTTAAGTTCAAGTGCCAAAATAGACTAAAAGAAAAAATAAAAATACCAAACTGAACTTAGTTACCAAATTCAGGGACCAAAAATTACATTACCTCTTTATTTATTTTTAAATATCTAATAAGGATACAAGTTACACATATTTGTGCTCCCTATTCCTACCAAATAGATTCGACTGAAACAACAGTTTTCGCCGAAAATTGGGCTTCATGGCAAGCAATCTCACTGCTCTTTCTCTGGAACCGGCTCCTCATTTCGATGTTCAGACGATACCGATGTTTCTTGATAAGTGCTCAAACCTGATTCTTTCGTGCTTAAATCGATACTAAGATAATCCGTCAAGACCTTCTTCGCACCCATGCTGCGATGTGCCATTTTGTTGCTTGCGGAAAATGATGATCTGTCCCCCCTCGCGGGGCTAGCTAGCTGTGCCGGTGAAAAGTTCGGGGTGGTAAATGTTGTTCTATAAGGAGTGCTTGAAACACTCTTCGGACCTATTAATCCGGCTCGTAACAGCGAAGAGAATTGCTCCGAATGTTTCGTTAAGTCATCTATGTAGAGCAGATCGTCGATACGTGCAACAATGTTATGCGCAAGGCTCTCCAACACTCTCGAGTAGCTTTCTAGAATCGATTTCCCAACATCCTAATCAACACCGTTAACGACTTTTTGTAAGTACTAGCTTGGTGAGAACGAATGTTGTTATCGGGATTTATCGAAACATACCTTGTTGTATTGAATTTTGGTCATGTCTAACGT
Organism: Gossypium longicalyx; assembly: GCA_025698465.1. Taxonomy (NCBI): domain Eukaryota; kingdom Viridiplantae; phylum Streptophyta; class Magnoliopsida; order Malvales; family Malvaceae; genus Gossypium; species Gossypium longicalyx. Next base: position 700,411 of record CM046995.1, on the reverse strand, counting down.
GGTCTGAGGAAGACCGGGGAACCTTTGCTTCAAGCAAAGGAGGAGGCTCTCAGCTCGGTCCGCGAGTATGTCTCTCTTGTCTACATCAACCATCAAGTCCTTGACCAATTCCCAACTCGACCGGGCTGCATTGTTGACAGGCCTTTTACGCCATAAATACATCGAGGCCTCCACTCGGTTGGCAATCTCTATCGCTTGATGTTCGGAGGACAAATTAAGGCAATCAAGCAGACATTCGGGTGTAAACATATCTGATGAAATATGTCGATAAATGACATCACCTAAACTGGCTCGACCATTCTGAAACACATTCGAAACAAGAAAACTTAACAACCAAGTAATCAACACGCCCGAGAAAGCGTAAACCCAAAAACTTATTACCTTTGGAAGTGCTTCCAAATACGATTCGGGGACTTCAATATCAGCAAGAGTAACATTGTTGATAGCCATTGCAGCTTTTAGTATCTGGTTCGTGCAATCCCGTTTATGTTGCAATTGCTTTCGTGAACTATCATCGAGGCCTCCTGGAGGTACTCGAGGTACGGGAAGCCACCATTTTTCCTCTTGTCGTTGAAGGGCTTTTCCGAAACAGTTCATCAATCCATCAGCTGCCGGGGCTACTATCCCTTGATCAACATACCAAAACTCGGTATCGACAAAGCTATCCAGTATTTCCTGCAACAATGTTGTTCATATCAACAAAACCAAATCATTATCGCATCGAAACGAGAACCAAACGATCTTACAAGAAGCATGTTGTCCAATTTTCTTAATGCAGGGAGGTTAACGTAAAGATCCGATCGAGGCCTACAAGTCATGACCTGAAAATCACAGATGATTTTGGTGTCAATGGCATTCGAATTGCTTGGGGAGCATGTTGTCCAATTTTCTCAATCGCATTGCATCGATACCGAATAAAAACATGTTCGCTTATCTAGCTTTTACCTCAAGCTTAGTTCCATCAGGAAAAGTCTGAAATGAAGGTACCAATTCAACAATGTGATCACTAACACAAAGAAGCCATTCGATCTCTCGTCGCCACATCGATTTCTTCTCGGCCGGAACCGGTTCTAGTCTCCACATTTGCCCAAATAAGGTGGCTACAAAGTTAAAGCAGCCAATACCAAATCATAAAACAAATGCTCACATTGAAAATTTGATTAAAAAAGAGGATAAATTACACTAGTAGTCACCTAATTATTAGTAAATTTCTTTTTTAGTCACTTAACTATGATGAAAAGCTACAAAATGATCACCCGACTATTTGATTTTTTTCTTTTTCGATCACCAACCAGCTAATGAAGGCAACTTTTAAAATTGGCATTAGGGTAACTTTAATCCTCAATATTTATACATTGTGTTAATTTAGTCTTGATTTTAAAAAATCTAACCCTCAACGTTTACACATTGTGTAAATTTTTTTTAGAATCAAGACTAAATTGACATAATTTATAAATATTGTGGGTTAAAGTTACTATTATGTCAATTTTAAATGTTAATAAATAATAGGGTAAAAATAAATTTACTAATAATTGAGTTACTACAACTTAATTTACCCAAAGAAAGAGACCATTGTTAGCAATAGCATACCACAAAGATTGGTGATTGCATTTGAAATAGCCAAAGCTGTGCAAACACCATTTCCACAACCAGACATATCTTCACCAAGCAACAATTTAGCAAATCTTTCCTTCATCAATTCAATCTCTAAAAACCCATTAAAACCAGAAACATTAGCATAATGATTCAAGCAAGTAAAATGAGGGCCACACACACACACACACACACATAGATACATACATAAATACACTCTTTACCTGAAATTGTGGAGCTTTGTTTCTTTAATTTTGTATCATCCAATGGGGTCTCCTTTGCATCTTCACTACAACTAGAAGTGGAGCAAGAACTACTGTCACTGTGTTCTTTGTTGCTCTTTGTTTCTGCTGTCAAAATATCAGAACTTGAACTACTTTCACAACCCTTGTCTTCAAGCAACACTGCAGATGTACCCAATTGCACACCATTTTCAACAAAGTTTTCATTTTTATCTTCAAAGCTTCGGTTTTTTTCAACCAAGTCCTCCATTTCAGCTTTATTGCCCCTATGCTTTAGCCTCTGCAAGCAAGAGCTGTTTGTGTCCATGTCTCTGCAACACAAGCTGGTAACAGATTTTGAAACCCAAAAGCTGTCAGCTTTAGGCTTTGGTGAAGACAAACAAGGCTTGAACTGGCAATGCTGTTGTTGGTGATAATGTGGTGTTGGGTGGAACTATTTGTTGTTGGTGGGTGAAATATCCATCCATAAGGTTGTAACCATGTCTGCTTCAATGGGGCAAATTGGAAGTTAAAAACAATAAATAAATGAAGAGAATTTTGGCATGGGTTTTATTTTTTCTTTATAATGTGACAAAAAATTGGGAGTCTTTGTTATCTTATGGCATGATAACTCATGATAAAACTATTGGTCTAATTTTTATTTAGTCCTTCTATTATACTAAAATTTTAGATATAATTTCTTTGTCTTAATTTGACATAGTTATTTGGTCCTCTATTTTATATTGTTATCATTAATTGTTGTTAAATTGATGATGTAGATTTGTTTACTGTCAAGGGCAGGTAGGGTTTAATCTCGTATAATTATAAGTTAATACATGGTAAAATTTTATTTTAACCCTTTTAAGAATGATAAAATTTTAATTTAGTCATTTTAAAAGCTATAAAGTTATAAGTTAATACAACAGTAAAATTATATTTTGACTCTTATAAAATTTATAATTCAATTTCAACCCCCTAAATAATTCTAATTTTGCCCCTATTTACTATTATTCGATCACATAATTAGGGCTAAATCCAATTAACAATGTTCATCCAACAATAAATTAACATGTCAATCGAATGCCAAAATTGTTCAAAAGAAGAAAATTCACATAACCGGTTTATGGGCAACACCTAACAATATTATCAATTTGAATCTACTAATAACATAATAATAAAAGTAGTAAAACTAAATTATACCAAATTAAAGGATTAAATGCAAATTTCAGCAAGGGACTAAAACAATAATTAGACCAAAACATCTAAAGACCTCCCAAGTTTCCAAATTTAAATTTTATTTTTTGGGGATTTTTTAAAATCAATGAAAAAGTAAGGTGATGGGAAGTCGTGTAGCCGACGGATCCTATCCATTATGTCTACCATTTTTAAAGTTTAAACCTTTCATATTTTTTTTTTATTTTTTTTTACTTTATTGCCAGTTCTTGAAGTTACTCAACCCTTTTTCATGGCCATCTTGAATTTAAAAAGAAAAATAATTTCAAAATTCAAAACATGTAAAGTAAGAATAATATTCACTTTATGATGCTTATGTAAGTTATTTTCCACTTTTGTATGGTCATTCATGCAAATATCCCCTTTGGCATTTGAAATTTGACAACTAAGATTCTTCTTTTTTCCAAATCCAAATTCAAATTAAATTTGTCAAATCTTGTTTTTTTTCATAAAAAGATGTTTAATTTAATATTGGTACGAGAGTAAGGGTGCGCTGATGGGTTATTGAGAGTGACAGTAAAACATCAATGGATTTAATACTAGGGAATGAGAGAGGGGGAAGCTCTTGGCTGAAGTTTGAGATCTGTAATTGAATGGTGAAGGATTGGTATGTTAAACTTCGATTTATGTCAAGAACAATAAATATAGTAGTTGAGACTATAGCTAAGGAAGTTCGGAGACGCACAATGAGATTACTTGTATTTGCTCAGCCACTTCCGGCGGTGCATGATATAATCCTACAAGATAAATGCTAAATAAGTCTATTTTTAGTTTTTTTTATTGAACACTGATTTGTAACAATAAATAAATAAAGTCATTTAAATTAATTTAAAAAAAAATTAATGATAGGCCAAAGGCAAAGGGGAAGGAAGAGGCTTTGGTTTAAAATCGGTAAATTTATTGTTAAGTCCTTGAAATTTTTTTAAGAAAATTATATGGTAGAGGGTGTTCGTGAGTCAAGCTAGATTGAGAGTCGATTTTTAAAAAAATTCTCAGGCCCGGGTTCAAGTTGAACTTGCTCAAAAATATTGTCTTACATTAATATTTATATATTTTTATAATTAAATTTTATTTAAAATTAGTTTGGATAGGGTTGGATCAACTCGAACACAAAATTTTTTATCTAAACTCGACCTAAGTTGAGCTGGGTTGATAAGACCAAGCAAGCCACTCAACTTATGAACAAGTCAATTCTCAATAATTTATAATTCAATTATGACTTCTAATTTTTGTTACCTTTATTCCTAATTAAATGAAACTAGAGGTGTAAATGGGTCGTGTTAGGCTAGGCTTAAGTATAATATTGACACACTTTATACTTGCCCAAGCTCGACCTGGCGCAAAATATGTGTTTAAAATTTTGTTCAAACTCGCTCATTTTTACAAAAGGCTAACCTAAGCCCATTTAAGGCCAGCCTATAATATTTTTTTTATTTTTTAAAAATATTTATATTATATTATTTTAATATTCAATAATTTTATACAATTTTTATTTATTGAAAATTTTTATATAGTAATCTTAACATTATTTTAATGTTTACACTATAGTAGTATTATATATTTAGTATAACTTTATTTTTTTAATGTGTTCTAATTACATAATGTACAAAAATTACACAATATAAAGTATTATAAACTTAAAAAAAGGGTCGGGCTTAAACGGGCCTAAATTTTTTTACCTAAATCTATTTTTTAGACCTAATATTTTTACCCAAATCCTCTCAATTTTCAGACGAGCCTGAACAAGTAACTCGACCCATTAACAGGTCTAAATGAAACTATATTTAGAATTATATACTATCAATATTTCAAATAATTCTTCATTAATTTATGTTGTTTCTTTCTTTGCTTACAAAAGTGAAAACCCAAGTTGGAAAACAACTTCTTTTTAAGGATTGATTTGAGAATTAAGAGAAAATCAAAATAATTTTTCCTCACAACTAACATTGAGAATGATTGGGAAAAATGACATTGAAATTTGAAGCTTAAGGTCTCATAATTATTTATCTAATGAAATCCCTTTGTTTAACATACACCACTTAGCCTTTTTCTAACTTTCCTTGTAAGGCTTTAGAATCTTGTGGTCACTTCTCTTTGGTTAATGCGGTTGGTCCAACAAAAATTATATTCTAGAACTTGGTTGATGTTGATTTCAAATTTGAAAAGTCATTAGAGGGATTAAAAAATAAAAAATGAAAGACTTGATTCTCAAGCTGTTTTGGGTCTTAGTATATAAAAAAGTATATGCATTAAGAGTTAGATTGTATTTTGTCCTCTTCACAAAAAAAAAGGATAAATTAATCCATGTATGTTAAATCAAATAATAAATTGGTCCTCTCTATTAAAATTTTTATCCATTTATACTATTAAATACTAGCCTGGTTGACAACATAACAAAATAGTGACACTTGGCGTGTCACATGTACCTCATATTGGCATACAGAGAACAGCTGAAATGACTGAAATTTCAGTAGAAAGACTAGATTGTTATTTGATATAAAATATAGGGACTAACTTAGTTTGTTATTTGATATAAAATATAGGGACTAACTTGCATATATTCTAGTAGAAAGTGTAAAATGCAATCTGACTCTTAGTATAAAGGCTTCATGGTATTTTTACTAATACATGTCTTATTTAAGGTAAAATAGAAAAAGGGTAACGCAACATTTAGCTCTTGAACTTGACAGTTTTTTTTTCAATTTTGTCTCTAAACTTTTATTTTTGGTCCACGTCAGTTATAGAACTTGATAGTTTTCCTAGTTTTGGTCTATGTGATGATGTGGCACTTTGATATCGTGCCATATTATAACCTAAAAAGTATAATTTTATAAAAAAAAAAGTGATCATGTAGCATAATATTAAAGTACTAAATTGAATATACTAATAACATTATAGAAAAAATAAAGGGGCTCAATTATGCTAAATGATAATTACACCTATGAAATTTCAAGTACTTCATTCTGGCCCTAACTTATGAAGCAAATTTTATGTTAATCCTAAATTTTGAAACATTTCAATTAAATCCTTAAACTAGAATATTATTTTAGTCAAGTTTTTTTTATCATTATAATCCTCAATTTTTGCTTTAAAAACAACTTGAATTTGATGTGTTTAAAAATATTTATTAATTTATATATATTTGACCTTACGTTGGCATTTAATTTCAAAGTCGACTAAATTGATTTTAAAAAACAATACTTTATTTAATAAATACGATTGCAAAATTTAAAATTTAAGATATTTTATGCCCTTAATCCATACATAAATCTATCAACTCAAAGTGAAACTTATACAATACGTAACGAATTCGAAACATGAACCATAAAACACACTCGAAAATAAACTTATCATTTCATTTCCCTACTTCCTACGAGGAAGGTCAGGCACTTTTTCAGCTTTTCTAAAAGCTTTACTCCCGAAAACCAAGAACCCGATCGCATGTCCGAAAACGGCGGCAAGAAAGACTCCGCCGTTAAATGACATGACAGCCAACATCACCATGTAACTCAACCCTGCTCGCACTGTGTGCATCGCGGTCTGGAAGAACCCGGCGGCGACTTTATTAGCACCGGGCTTGATGATGCTGCAATAAGAGAGCCATTCCACGACCATGGCTAGTGCAAATACCAAGATCAAGGCTAATGCGTACATGCCCGAATTACAACCGGGCCAACCTGAGAAAAGGATTTCGGATTTATGACCCCAATAGAAACTCATGTGTAGCAAGGATTTCCGGTGAACGTGCAGGCCCGTCGTGTTCCAAGCCGACGTGGTTTCGACCATGTTCGCCATCTTCGTACTAGTTTTTTATGGGATTTTGAATACAACTGTGATGGGATTTTAAAGAGAAGTGAATTGGAATCTCCTGAAAAACTCATTTGAAAGCAATCCCAACATGGAACTGGCATTTTCCAAGTTCACACGGACCGAATGAACTGCTACAGCAGAGATTTTCAGATTTTATTCCCTCTTTTTCCATATATAATATATACACTTTAGCTTTATTTTGAGTCCTGTTACTCTGTTCTGGCCTTCTGAGTTTTGTTTTAGGAAAATTGTTTTGGCTTTATTAAATGCCATCTTCAATAAAGTGGCTGATGGACTATTAAATTTAAAAAAAAAAAAAGAAATTTAATGATTTTTTTTTAAATCAAGGGTATTATTTTTTAAAATTAATGTGAATTTTAAAAAATTTGAGAAGGTTTAATTAAAATTTGAAGGGAGAAATCAAAATTTTCCAGAATCATAACGATTCGTATTTTGTCAATAAAAAATATTTTTTTCTTAAAAAGTAACTTATTTAGGAGTTTTTTTTTTGTCCCAAAAGTATTTTTTAGAAGCAATACTAAACACACCCTTAGAGGTGTTAATGGGTTTGGTAAATTCAGTTCGTATCAAGTTTATATCTCTACTATTATTTAATAGTATTTTGTTCTTTTTTATTTTTTTAAAAATCAATAAAAAATTACATATGGGTAGAGTTGAACTAGACCTGGCCTGGTCTGAAGGTTCACTTAAAAAGTGAGAGGGTTTGGACAAAAATAATACTCGTTTTTTAAATGGGCCGGGCCTCGGGTAAGCTTTCTTTGCCTGAGTTTGGTCCGAACTTGCAAAAAAAAAATGATGTTGCTTCTATTGTTTTGCTGCTGTGTTTTGTTGTTGTTTTGCTACTATTTCGTTATTATATTGTTACTATTTTGTTGTTGTTGTTTGGATATTGTATAATTATTGTTTCATTGTTAATTTTACTATTATTTTAGAGGCATTTGTTTATTAAGTTACACCTATTTTAGTATTATTTAAGTATAAATACTTTCTTTTAAATTTATTTTTTCTTTGTTGGAAACATTAATTTTAATTAATTTTAATGTATTTGATATATTATATTTTTTAAATTTGCTTTTATATAAAAATAATATTATAAAAAATTTAATACGAGCTGGGCCGGACTCGAGTTTTAGTATTTTTATCTAGGTCGTATTTGTGACAAAATTTTAGGCCTATTTTTGAGGCCGGGCTAGGCCCAGACTAAAAAATGGACCTAAAATTTTATTAAGGCCTGACCCGACCCATGATCACCTCTAAGTTGAATCTATACCATTACCATATATGTTTTTTAATATTTAAATACTTTATTGTGTTGTTGGCACCTTTAATCGGATCACAACTCAATTATGAAATTATAAAATATCTTTTATTTTAAATTATTATTATTAACAATATTATGATGACACTTTTTTATAACATTTTTAAATAAAATGAATTAAAGTTTACAAATTCGAAGATTGAATCTGTATTCAATAGTATTAAAATACAAATTCATTACCATTCCAACTATATTTATTATCAAATAGTTTTTAAAATAATTATTTTTAACATCAAATATTTTATTCCACTCATATCATAGGTGTGACAAAATTTAATATGATATTCACATAATTCATATTTGTCCAAGTTTGATTCAACTTAAAATACGAGTCTCAAAGTTATTCAAATACATCTACATTATAAATGATTAACTCAAAATTCTTTTAGTCTTGTCATAATTTTATTGGAAAGTTACGTTAGTTTTTAATTTAATATTATAATTATAGAGTTCAAGCTCGACTTATATTTTAAATGAGCTTAATTGTTTAGTACAAGCATATTTTTTTATCCAATATTTTTATTCAAATCCTCATGAATTTAAGGTAGAAATTTGAGTTTGAATAGGTAGTTTGACCGTTAAACAAGTTTAGCTCGATTAAAACACTCTCATGACCATATAACTTACTTTTAAAAATAATAGATTATTATTATTTCTCAACTAAGTTTTAATTTAAAAACTAGTGTCCTGTGTTTAAATTACTTCAGGTGTGGGTTATCATCAAAGGTGATCATGAGTCGGGCCGGGTCATAACAACATTTCAAGCCCATTTGATAGGCTCGATCGACCAAAAAATGAGTCTAAAATTTTGCCCAAACCTGACCAAGATAAAAAAGCTAAAACACGAGCTCAGCCCGATCCGCCTGTATTAAAATTTTTTTATATTATTTTATATAAAAATAAATTTAAAAAATATAATATATCAAATACACTAAAAATATTAAAATAAATGTTTCCTAACAAATTGAAAATAAATTTAAAAAAGTCTATATACTTAATAATACTTAGATAGATACAATTTAACAAGCAAATACCTCTAAAATAGTAGTAAAATTAACAATAAAACAAGAATTATAAAATATCCAAACAATAACAACAAAATAGTAGCAATATAATAGTGAAATGACAACAAAATAGTGAAAAAAAAAGTAGCAACAAAACAATAGAAAAACAACCACAATTTTTTTTGTAAGTTCAGGCTGAGCCAAAGCCAAAAAAGCTTATCGAGGCCTGACTCATTTTCTAAACGGGTCTTATTTTTTTGTCCAAGCTCATTTTTCGGATCTATATTTTTGGTCAAACCCTCCCACTTTTCAAGCAGACTGAATGACCCGATCCATAATCAGGTCTAATCATCATTAATTTTCATATAAAATATAAAAAGATTAAAGCACACTCTTATAATATAATTAACTTTGTAAAAATAATAACTTTTTATTTATTTCCCAACTAAATTGTTGGCTGATTAACTCCTGACATTAATTCGGTCAGAACTTTTAAGTATAACCAACATGTATGCATGTGTATATTTTCTCCTCGTCTAATCTTGTTTTATCATCATTAGACCTAATTATTTTGTCCCGAACCTAAAAGTCTAACTACTCAACACGTATTCACACATTCCAACTCAATTTTGACAAAAAAAAAAGAAGACAACTTTAATCTAAAATTATCAAAATTTAGAACCACTCAAAATTAAAACAATTTAAACCCAAAATAACTCCAACAAAACAAAACTAAAAAAAGTAACCGAAATGTCCTAAAATTTTAAGCCCTAAATAAGTTCACCTAAATTAACCCCAAATATTAATTAGTTAACGAAGTCATCCCTAACCTTAATACAGTAAAGTTTCTAAATACAACTCAACTTGCTAGCTGCTACGGGTGTTTGGGCTAATTGTTTAAAAAAAAAAACCCCTTCTGAACGGCTTCTCCGTGTTACCCTCGCTGTTTTATTGTTCCATTTTTCTCTTAATTGTTACCATTTTTAGCAAAAAAAAAAAATGAAAAAAAAGAAACAAAAATTTTCCATTTCATTTATATCAAAACCCGAGGAGAAGAAAGACCTTTAATACCAACCCATTTCCCATTCCTTTGATTCTCTTTCTTTGTTCTTCCTTTTGGGTTTTTGTTCTTGATCGTAAATCGCCGAGTCTTTGATCGTTTCAAGAATCGGCTACATTGAAGGAAGCAGAGAAAGAGAATCATAAGATAACCATTTGTTTTAAATTTTTTTTTGAGGACTTTAATTTAGTTTTTAAATGATGTTGATCAGAACTGGGTGGTTTTGAAGTACTATGGAACTGATTGGTAAACGATTAAAAAATGACGCTTTACATTGGTCGCGAAGCTTCAAAGGTGGGGGTCTGTGTTTGTTATGGTTCGTTCTATATGAGGTTTTTTCAGGGTTTTTGATTTGGTATTTTTTTAAAAAATTATTTGTAGTTATGGAAGAGAATTTGTGCAGAAACAAGTGCAGAGAGCAATCTGTTTATAGACAATTGGAAATACATTATTGCCGGTTTCGTTTTCCAGTTTCATTTTCTGCATTTTTTTTAATAGATGCTTGATTTTATGAAGAGATTTGTATATAGTGAATTGTAATACTTAGAGAAATCTAAGCTTGTGGCATTGTTTTAGCATTTGAATTAGGGTTGAAGGTGTTACTTTTATGCTGTTTCTCGAAAGAATTTTGGGTCATTTGAGATTGTTAAATGTGTGTTTGTGTGTTGCAAAGTTCAAGTAATACTTAATTATAGTCATTTTCTGGCCTTTTGTTTTGGTATGAACTCTAGCATTTGAGGGTTTAAGGTGTTACTTTTATGTTGTTTCTCGAAAGAATTTTGGGTCATTCGAGATTGTTTAGTGTGTGTTTATGTGCCTTTTGTTTTGGTATTGAAATGTAGCATTTGGATTAGGGTTTAAGGTGTTACTTTTATGCTGTTTCTCGAAAGAATTTTGGGTCATTTGAGATTGTTAAATGTGTGTTTGTGTGTTGCAAAGTTCAAGTAATACTTAATTATAGTCATTTTCTGGCCTTTTGTTTTGGTATGAACTCTAGCATTTGAGGGTTTAAGGTGTTACTTTTATGTTGTTTCTCGAAAGAATTTTGGGTCATTCGAGATTGTTTAGTGTGTGTTTATGTGCCTTTTGTTTTGGTATTGAAATGTAGCATTTGGATTAGGGTTTAAGGTGTTACTTTTATGCTGTTTCTCGAAAGAATTTTGGGTCATTTGAGATTGTTAAATGTGTGTTTGTGTGTTGCAAAGTTCAAGTATACTTAATTATGTTCATTTTCTGGCCTTTTGTTTTGGTATGAACTCTAGCATTTGAGGGTTTAAGGTGTTACTTTTATGTTGTTTCTCGAAAGAATTTTGGGTCATTTGAGATTGTTTAGTGTGTGTTTATGCATTACAAAGTTCAAGTATACTTAATTATCGTCATATCTGGCCTTTTTATTTTGGCACTGAAATGTGCATTTTGCTCTCTGAAGTACATACACGGTGTAGCCGCTCGAGGAGTTCATTATCTACACCGGCCTGGACCGACACTACAGGATCTTGGATTCTTTCTTCTTCCAGTAAGTAGAAGTTTCTTCTGTTTTTCCCTTTTGCTTATATCTCCATGATGTACAAGTTTCATATACTTAATTTTCTTGTAAATTTAGGAGCTTGGACAAGATAAAGCCTACGTTAGTGAGACAGTGTTCATGTTTGTCTTTCTATCATTTTTCTTGGTAAAGTTATATTCCTCATTAGTTTCAGTTTGAGTAGCATCGTTTTTGTTTCCACTTCTAATGCATGAATTGCTATTTGCAGTGGACTTTCCATCCTTTTGTTTTCAAGGTCAAAAAGTTCTATACGGTTCAAATTTGGTGCAGGGTGCTAGCATATTTAGTTGTAAGTGCTAATGCATTAGTCTTTCCCTTTTGTTCTGATCATAAATATGCACCCACCATAGGTTCCTTTACTAAAGCAGTTTTAAGGTTCTTTGTTTTTCATATTTTGCCAATGTATGTTACTATGTTTGAGTGAGAATCAACTTCAGCATTGTTGGTACAAAACCCTTTTTATCTTTGACCAAAGGTTTCTATCCACAGGGACGAAGCCAGAAAATTGCTTTAGGGGGGCTAGAAATGAATCATAAATTATTGGGGGGGGCCAAAGTGCAAATTTACCATTATACTAACATGTAATTTCATAAAAATTTAAGGGACTAAATGGCAAATCTACCATTTTGGGGGACCAAGGCCACTGCTTGCTCCCCTTTGTCTTCATCCCTGTCTATCCATTGGAAGTACCATTTTCATCAATGATCGGTCCAGTAAAAATTGAACTCGATGCTGAAGTTGTTCATCTATACTAATTTGGTGCAAATCTTGATAAATCAGAAACCTTCAGCATTTCCTCTGTAATTTTACTTAATAGTTGTTTGTTTCATTTATTTATTTGTTGCAGGTTTCTCAGACTCTCCGAATTTTCACTTTCTATTCTACTCAGCTTCCTGGTCCAAATTACCATTGCCGACTGGTATATTTGTTCTCTGGGGGTTAATGTAACAAATGAAAACGGATTGGTTTTATCGTTTTAGTAAATAACTTGTGTTTGTTGCAGGGTTCAAAGCTTGCTAGACTGCCAGAACCGGATGGTGTGCTAGAAGTCCTCGTAATTAATTGTTTGTATTTTTCTTTTGTTGAACTCTTGATTTATTGTTTTTAAAAAACATATACATGTTCTTTAAGCATATACTCATTTGATTGTCGAATTTGCAGTTCCTCAAGGTGTAATATATGGCTGTGGTGACTTGATTTTTTCATCACACATGATTTTCACCCTCGTCTTTGTTCTCACCTATCAGAAATACGGCACACGAAGGTAAAACATGGTTTTTTCGTATTTAATCAATGGACGAGTCATCCTAAGTATGGCTGTAGTTGTAGCCTAAGTATGTTTGATCGGTTTTATCGTATATAATCAATGCACTAATCATCCTAGCTTTGCTCTGTAGACATTACATATGAGTAAACAAATTGATTGGTTTCTAATGATATTGTTTGTACAATCGCAGATGTATAAAGCAATTTGGTTGGTCGATAGCTATTATTCAAAGTCTCTTGATTGTAGCATCTCGCAAACATTACACAGTTGACGTAGTTGTCGCTTGGTAATGAAGCAAACTCCCAAAAATTTTTATTTATACATAACTAAACTTCATTTTCGTTTTAATTTGGTGGGGTTTTCTGCAGGTATACTGTTAATTTAGTGGTATTCTTCGTAGACAAGAAATTGCCAGGTTAGAAATGTTTCGATCTTATCTAACTTCGGTCATGGCATTTTGGTTGTGGTTCTAACACTAACATTTTACTGCAGAATTGTCCGACAGAACTAATGGAAGTTCGCTTCTTTTGTTACCATTGAGCACCAAAGATAAAGATAATTGGACCAAAGAAGAGAATCACAAGCTTTTGAACGGGAATTCTGTAAACCCTGCTGATCGGGTACAGTAACTTTATCAGTTTAACTCTTTTCCCTCTTTGGATATCTTGGTATTTATTGGTAGTGTTTTCTAAATTTGTTTAGAGGCCAAGATCTCAAAGTAATGACAAGAATCTGGAAGATGTCAATATAAACCAGGTCGATACTTCAATGAACAGTACACCATAATGGGGGACTGTTTTGAAACCATATCGTTCTTGGATTTAAAGGCTCGGCTTCTTCCAAAAATGGTAAACTTTATTTGTAAATCTTAAAAGAAAAAAACAGTACGTGCTATTTCTTGGTTTAAAACCATCATCAGCTATCATTAGCATCAAACATGTACATGCTGGTTCTTTCTTTTCTCTTGTTGATAGTTTTTTTTTTTCATTTGTTGTAGCATTGGTTCTCTTTTTTTGTCTAATTACGGTTTTAGTCCATCTAACATGTCAAAATTTGAGATTTAGTCCTTCTACTTTATTTTGACATGAATTGGTCCCTTGATTTTTATAATGTTTTTACTTTTTAGTAGGTAGTTATTGTTAAAGTGATGACAGTAAAATTTTCTTAAACAAAATTAAGCATTCATTGAACATCTAAATTTATTATTGGTTGAAATAATAGTAAAAAAAAATTCAATTATTCTTTAACTGCAACAACTAACGGTACTATTTGGTTTTAGTCCATCTACCATGGTGAAATTTGAGATTCGGTCCCTTTATTTTGGTATAATTTGGTTTCTCTATTATTTTTTTTATTATAATGTTATTAGTAGGTAGTTGTTGCTGTTAAAGTAGTGACAATAATTTAATTTTCCATTATCTTGACTGTGACCAAATAATAGTAAAAGAAAATCCCAATCATATTGATTTAGACCTATTTATAGTAGAGGATCAAATTATACTATCGAGTTATGTCAAATTCAATGTGAATGATTGGAACATAATTGTTGTCTCTCTCAATACAGGATTTGCAGGTGAGAAGTGCTTGAATCTTAAAAGAACTTGAAACCCAAAAGGGGGTACGAACTATGGCCAAGCTTTGAAAACTCTGGTTCCTGTGACTAAAATGGCTATGGTGATTTCAATACCCTGGAGCCACCATTTGTCTACAATTCTTACCCTTTTCCAATACCTTTGAATGGGGCAATGATGTACATGGAAAAAAGAAAAAGGCTTCTTTTCGTAGCCGGGCTGCTTAGTCTTTGTTGCTTGTGTAGGGAAACCCTTCTTGTAATGTTCCAATTAATATACCTTCCACAGTTATTTTAACAGCATTTCACTCTCTAATAGAAACTTGTTAGGATAATTATCACCATCGGTCCAAAATCTACAAAATCTATCTGGGTTTGGGGCGATAGGTTTTGGACCGGCATCTGCCCAAACTCACAAGGTCGCAGATTGAGCTTGCAGGTAGAGTTCGCTCGCCAAGCCTACTCCCTACGAATCTATACGTGCATGAGAACGTTTAATAAATGTTAAAACTAAAGTAGAGTACGTGTCTGTATGCATAGAACTTACCTAGCATGTCATTTTAATGAACAGTACTCATATCATATAAATAGAAAAATATTACTAGAAAAAAAGGTTAGAAAGAAAAATACCTCAGACAAAACTAAATATTGGGTCTTGATTTTTTATTTTTGGGGGGTTCGTTAATTGGAATTTATTAATATGCAAGCTTACAAAGAAAGTGAATCTTAATGGTATCGGTACATAAGTATATAAGCACTAAGTTACACATATCTTGGAAAACTACTATCATTGTTTGATAAAAAATTAAGACATTGGGAAATACATGACCCTAAAAGATGTTTTTTTTCGATTTTTTCACTTAAAAAGTTTAAAAAATAAATTATCAATTAAATTGATTAAAAATATATAAAAATAGAACCATCCCAAAATTCAATATAATAATTTTTATTGTTTTTTATTCTTTTAAACTTAATCTTTAATGTTACAAAGAAAAAAAAACTGAAAAAAAAAGGTTAAATTACATGATGTGTAAATGTTGAATGTTATGTTATAATCAAGATTAAATTGACATAATTTATAAATTTTAATAATTAAAGTTATTATTATGTCAATTTTAAAAGCTACCACCATTAATTAATCAGTGACCAAAAAAGATAAAATTAAATAATTGAATGATCAAAAATAAATTTACTAATAATTAAGTGACTACTAATATAATTCAGCTTAAAAATATGATATCTACCTTTATATATTGTCAACGTAATAAAATTTTCAAGTATATGTGCTGTACAACAGCTAGTGTTGCTTGCCAATGTGGGATTCTCTATGGAGTGTGCTTATGCCGACAAGTTGACGGCAAATAGGCCCCATTTTTCTTCCATAATCTTATAAGCTAAGGTTAAAATGTTTGATGCCCTCAAAAGCAATGCTGCCGCAATTTAAGCTCTGAAAAATTGGTACTACTAGTTTATCTCATTTTTGTCCCGTAAATTTTGATATAAATTCGAAAATCAATTTGATTTAATCTGATTAGATCGTAAATATTTAACAACTCAAATTTATTCAACTTTAATTAAAATGATTTTAAAATATAAAAATCTAAATTGTTTCGATCTAAATTAGCTTAAAATTAATCTCATCCGATAAATTTTCGGGCGGAATGGAGGTGCACACTTTCATCATTGTTGCATGTAATAACGACCACTTTCTCTTTTTGCATGCATTGCCGGGCCATTAGGTTTTTTTTTCTTTTCTTTTTTTTTTTCATGTAAAAGAATGACCAAAAAAAGGGTCCTCTTGAACCCTAATAAGTGGGTGATATTAATTATGTCACCACCTGTTAGACATGGATTCTCTTTATTTTTCTATTATTATTATTATTATTATTATTGTTTTGATCTTTTTATCGGATTAAGTTTTAAATTTAAGCATAATAGAATAATTAAAATTATGGTTTTTAAAGAGGTTATCAATAACATAAAGGTAGAGGAGCTACAACCATAAATAGAATGGTTTGATTGAAACGATATTTTAATTTAAGAGAATTCGATTAAAATTAAAATTCTAAAACGAGCATCGGGATTTCATCTTATTTTATAACCCAAAAAAGAAAATTACAAAAAAATCGACGAGTCATGTTTACATATGGTTATAGACGAGTTGGGAGAGATGTTCTTCGAAAAAAGTAAAATAAAACTCGATGCTCTTAAGTTTTTATAAGATGAAAGTGAACTTCAAGAATGTCGAAATTTTATAATGGAAAAAGTAATAACATGAGTTTCTCTCCTTCATCTCTACTTTTTATTCTATTTCTTGTGACTTTAAATTTTTCTCGTCACTATTATGAACCTTCGTATATTTAATTTCACGTTTATCTTATAAAAATTTGAAATAGTCTGAGCTTATTTCGTTTTCTTTGAAGAATATTTCTCTAAGCGTAAATAAATTAAATTACATGTTTTTCCCATGTAAGATGTGCAACTCAATTTGTCATTGGATTCCTAAAAAAAGAAATTTTTTTTAGGAATAATTGTATATTTATAAATAATTTTTTAGATGATTTTTTTTTTCATAAAACATGATTCTTGTTTCATGCAGAACTCATATTTCCCAATTTAATTTCATGTACCACATTTTCAACAAAAACAAAAGCGTGAATCCAAAGAAAAAAAACTGTGGAATTGGTCCCTCTCAAGATTCTTAGTAAAATAAGGGTCTAATTGTAATTTTAATCCTTTAATTATTCAACTGACATGTAAATTTATTAATAATTGAATATGATGGATTGGATTTTCACATGACCAAATAAATTTATTTTCAAAATCACAAGGATGGTAATTACTTGTGTAGTCAATTTAGATTTGTTAATAATATTATAAAAAGATCAGATATCTTAAACTAGAAAGTTCACGATTCAAATTTTAGCATAATAAAGGAACTAACATAATAATTAAACCCAAAATAAGATCACTAAAGGTAATTTTTTTTTTGTAAATAAAATGATATAGCCTTAAAGCTAAAGTTATGTCAGTACTAATCTCTCTCAAACAATTAACACATGGCGCGATTGATATCATCATTCAATAAATTTCTCACAATATTTAGGGGTTTCTTACAAATAATCAATTGTTCCATTTTGTCTCAAGCTTCTTTGGCGGTGTGATCTGTCACTCTATTACTTTCTCTTAGGATCTGTCGAAATTTTACTTCCCAATTCTTAATATATCAATCTTGAATAAGCCTAACTTCACTGTAATTATTGGCTACTGCTAATCCCTTTTGTATAACGGCAATCGACAGAGAATTATCACTCTCAATCTCTACTTGACGGTACCCCTGTACCCAAGCATACATTAAACCTTCAAGTAACGCTCGAGCTTTAATTTGAAAAATATCTGACAATCCTACCACCATTTCAAAACCCCCATCCAACTTTCATTTGGCTCTCTCACCACTCTGCCTATGGCTGCTCTTGGACTAGAATTCGATACCGAACCATCAACATTCACCTCATATCTCATCCATGAGTAGAAAATTGCCACTAACCATTAATCATGGATCTACAAGTTAAATTTCCGGACACTTTCTTAAGTATAAAAATTGTAAGTTGGAGCTTAGAAATGTATAAAAAAAATTGTTAATGCAACTTTACCAAAATCTAAGACCAAAGTGATAGACAATCACATAAAATCTGCTTTCCCACGCCATTGATTTGTTTGACTTTTTGAGCAAACGAAGCACGTTACTTGTCGTTGATATGTTTGACTTTTGACATTATGTAAATTAAAAATCAAAGAGGGAAAGGAAAATCAAACGATGAGATTTGAAGAAAAAGGAAATAGCTTTGGGGTTGGATAAATTGTAAAATTCAATAAATTATAGGGTTAATTTTAATAGACATCCTCTAATTATGCTTAGATTTTAAATTGATCCTTGAACTTCAAAATGTTTTGATTGAATCCTTAAAGTATTAATATTGTATCAATCAAATCCTTTTATCAACCTAGCCATTAGTTTAAACATTAAATGCCATATCAAATATGGCGATAAGCATGTTTAGAACACGTGAATTAAATTATAAATATATATATGTATATATATCGTATGGACAATTTGTATCTAACATGTTAAAAAAAAATAGTTTCTACATTAAACACGTTATGTCTAAGTTGCCCATTCGATAATTTGGGTAGGTGTATTTATAATTTCATTCACATGTTTTAAGTATGTTTCACATTAAAACTTAATTAGAAGTGTCAATTGAAACACTAGTGCTCCCAAGCTACTTGAGTTTCATTCGAAAAAATTTGAACTTGATCTTTGTTTGTCGAGCCAAGATGGAACTCGAGGAGCTTGAGTTATTAATTAAGCCAAATTTGAGCTTAGTAATACCCGGCTCGAATGACTCATAAGACTTATCAACCTTTTCAATTTTAATATATATTTTAGGCATTTTATATTATGTTATTATGTTATTGCCCTTAATATATATTATTAACTCTAATATTAATTGTTGAGCCTAGTTAGAGCGCAAGTTTAAATACATGCGAGCTTAATCAAGCTTGAGCTTAAGTACAAAAATTGATAAACAAGCTTAATCGAGTTAACTCGTTTATATCCCAACTTGACCTCAAGCTTGAAAATAGATGTTAGATTAAATTTAAGTGAAATATCGAGCTTCAAATTTCAAGTCGAGCTCAAACTTTTTAGTATTGAAGCTCAGTTCGACTTTGCTCTATTGCTCCCGTAATTTGAACTAGAATTTAACTACTAAATTGACAATTTAGTTTAAAGAAGAACCCGAGGGATATAATACTAGTACTTCGAGAACTTAATTAAAACAATTTGAAATTTAGGGACCAATTTAAAATCTGAATGATAGTTTGAGGGCATTAATTGGAATTAACCCTGAATTGCAAGTCATAAAATGTCGCATTTTTATTTCAGAGCGAGGGAAAAAGCTGTGTTAAGCTGCTGAACAAAGCACACAGTAAAGGAAAAAAAAAAAAAAAACAGAACTTTGGGTTCACAACGATCAGAATTTGGGATTTTAGCACCAATGTATGGTGTATGATCATTTAACAAGTCATTGATTCCCCCATTTTTTTGATCGATTTGACTTGAAAAAGGAAAAAAAATGGGTGCTCGTTGTTCTAAATTCTCTATCTGTTGGTTTCAATCTCACCTCAAAGCTACCGTTCTTGAATCCTCCGATTTGGGTACCTTTTTTTTTTCCCTCTGTTTCTCTTTCTCTGTTTAGGAAAAACAATGTCATGTTTCTTTATGTTATAATTCAATGTAGATAAGGGAGGCAAAGGTGAGAAGCAAACATGGCCGAGTTTCACTGAGTTCAGCTTAGAACAAATGAAAGCTGCCACAGATGGATTCTCTCCAGATAACATAGTATCTGAACATGGTGAAAAAGCTCCTAATGTTGTTTACAAAGGGAAGATCCTCAAAAACGATCATTGGGTTGCCGTTAAACGTTTCAACAAGTTCGCTTGGCCTGATCCTCGTCAATTCCTCGTCTGTTTAATTCAATCCCATTTGCTCATTTTCATTTTGTTTTCTAACTGTTTGTTTAAAATACTGAGTGAATTTTATGTTAAAATTTGTGTGTGTTTTTAGGAGGAAGCGAGAGCTGTTGGGAGTTTAAGGAGTGAACGGTTAGCTAATCTGATTGGTTGCTGTTGTGAAGGCGAGGAAAGATTGTTGGTCGCCGAGTTTATGCCTCATGAAACGTTGGCTAAGCATCTTTTTCACTGTACGTTAATACCTTTTTCTGGTTAAAAAACCTCTCCAGTCCTTTCAATTTCAAAATTGAGCGAATTGGTTCCTATAAAAAAAAATTGGTATCAATTTCGAAACTGAACAACTAAGGACAATGAATCACAACGTTAACCTTAGTTGTTTAGTTTCGAAGTTGACTAGATTAAATTGCTTTGATTTTTTCGAGAGGGGCCAATTTGCTCAATTTCGAAATTGAGAGGGATTGGAGAGGTCTTTCTACCCCTTTTTTCTTTATTTCGTCTTCGTTGTGAAAATGAAGTAAAAATAAGTACTGGGTTGTATTTGTTAGGGGAAAATCAGCCGATGAAATGGGCAATGAGGTTAAGGGTGGCACTATACTTGGCACAAGCATTGGAGTATTGTAGCAGTAAAGGAAGAGCTTTGTACCATGATCTTAATGCTTACAGGATTTTGTTTGACAATGTGAAATTTAATGAAGATTTTGCTTGTAAAAATTACCCTTCTTTTAAAAAAAAAAAAGGTTCTGAATTGGGTTTTATGTGGCAGGATGGTAATCCTAGGCTATCTTGCTTTGGCCTAATGAAGAATAGCAGAGATGGCAAGAGTTATAGTACAAACTTAGCTTTTACACCTCCAGAATATCTAAGAACAGGTTAAAATTTGTTTAAACAATTCATTTTTTGGTCTAAAGTATAAGGATTAATTTACTCATTTTTTGAGTAGAGGGGGCAAAATACAATTCCTGATACTTTTAGCTTATGGATTTCTTTGAATATTAGCTCAATGTTTGGATATTCTTTGGCAGGTAGAGTGACGGCTGAAAGCGTTGTATATAGCTTTGGAACCTTGCTGTTAGATCTTATGAGTGGCAAGCATATCCCTCCTAGCCATGTAAATTATTGTCTTTTAATGAATTTTTATGAACTTAATAGGAAACTCTTGTACCATGAAAATTCTTGTACTAGGAGATGGATTGCATTTTGCTACTTCTACTAAAAAAATAGGAAAATTAATCTTTGTATGTTAAATCAAAAAATAAACTGGTCCTTCTATTATAAATTTCATCCGTTTTTACTATAAAAAATGGGTCCTTGTACGTCAGCATGAGGCACATGTTGCATGACGTCTAACTGTTTGGTTATTCCGTCGGCTACACTAGTTGTTAACAGTAGAAATAAATGAAATTTTTAATAAAAAGAATCAGTTTGCTTTTTAATCCAACGTACAGAGACTAATTTACCTATTTTTTGACTAAATGAGGCAAAATGCAATCTGGCTCCTAGTACAAGGACTCCATGGTACTTTTACCTCTAAAAGCTTTTCGATGCCAGCATTTGGATGCTGTTTAGGATGTTGAACTCGAATTAATGCATGGTGTTGAAGTGAATGCACTGTTTGTAGGCCCTTGACTTGATTCGTGGCAAGAATTTTCTCATGTTGATGGATTCTGCTTTGGAGGGTCATCTCTCTAATGATGATGGAGCAGAGTTAGTACGGTTAGCTTCTCGTTGTTTACAGTATGAAGCTCGTGAAAGGCCAAATGCAAAGTCACTTGTTGTATCTCTCATGTCACTTCAGAAGGAAGCAGAGGTACGTTTAAATTGCAGATTGAATTGACTACAAGAAGTTCATATTCTCTAGCTGTTATTTTGTGTACCAAGCACATATCTCATGAGATTGAGTATTGCTAGGTACCATCATATGTTTTGATGGGTATTCCACAAGGAACCACTTCTCCAAAGCAGCCACTGTCATTAACTCCTTTTGGAGAGGCTTGCTTGAGGTTTGATCTGACTGCCATACATGAAATATTGGAGAAAATGGGATACCAAGATGATGAGGGTATCGCAAACGAGGTTCGCTACTTCATCCTTGATGTTCTATTTGCACAAATCGTGAAACATGTCGTTCTGTAAGCCATTTATAGCATAACCAATGATTAGTGCCAAGCAAAGCTTCGTTGTTATCTTAAATTTAACTAATGGCAAACATAAACATTCTTCTGCCTGTCACAAGCTCATATCGGGGTGGATTTGAGAAGATAACGGATATAAAAATGCTATTGTCAATGATTGATAACCATTTACTGCTAAATTTTCCAGTGGAGACACAATTCTATATACCAAACTGTTTGGTGAATTCCACATTTTGTGACTTAAATGAGCACAAAGGATTATTTCCTTGGATTATTTGCAGCCTGCTTGATTCTGCTCATTCTTTTTCCTGACTTTTCAGCTTTCTTTCCAAATGTGGACCAGCCAAATGCAGGACACCTTGAACTCTAAGAAACATGGAGATACCGCTTTTCGAGCTAAGGATTTCACAAGTGCAATCAATCACTACACACAGGTAAGCTTCCCACATCCAAATCTATATAGTTTGTGGTTCTTGACTATAATACTGAGTTCAAGACTATATGACTCCAAATTTGAAACATTAGACACCATTTTATGCAAAAACAGAGAAACATGAAATGGGGTTTGGGTGGGGTTGAAGCACTTGGCTAGTGTTTTCCGTAAAAAGAAATTTGTCTGATAATCAGCATGATATATATGTATAGACTCAAAGACCTTGTCTGTCATGTAGTTCATTGATGGCGGAACTATGGTGTCGCCAACAGTCTATGCAAGACGCTGCTTGTCGTACTTGATGAATGATAAGCCACAAGAGGCGCTCGGGGATGCTGTGCAAGCACAGGCGGTTTCCCCAGAATGGCCGACCGTGTTCTATCTACAAGCAGCTTGCCTGTTTAGCCTAGGGATGGAAAGTGACGCCCAAGAGAACCTCAAAGATGGCACTAACTTGGAAGTCAAAAAGAGCAAAAACTGAGCATTTTGTATAGGTTTTTTTTTTTTAATTTAATTTTCTTTTACTCCCATAGTTTACTTTAAGCTCTTGCATTTATTCCTTCATTTTCTTCATTATGGGATTTCGATAGAATTCTTCAATTTTTTTTATTGTTGGTTTTGATAATTCATGTTTATTCAATGTCTGTTCGAGACTTTTAGCTGTTAAAGATGGCTGCCTATAGAAAGAATCATTAGCATTATTGGTCATTTGACCTCTGCCCTGTGTGATCAAATCAGTCTCTCCGGTCATCATCTCTAATATTGATAAAATGTCTTGTTCTGGAAGACATTTTAGTGCAAAGTCATCCTTAGCATCGGCAACCATCAGAACTTGGGGACCCTCTAATGTATGCTGGAGTCCCAACCATTTCAATTTGAGGAGACTGAAATGCAGAAGCAACCTAAGCTGCAGCAAAGACAGAAACTTGAGGATCTTGCATGTGTCATGGACCACGTGTTGAGACCGCGAGTGACAATTGAGATTGCTAACGAGGGCCAAAAGGCCGACCAAGTCACTAGAGGGATGTTGGATCTAGTGTCTTAAGTGTAATATTTTTTTTATACATATTTATATTTTTGACCAAAACGATTTAACAAAATATTTATTAATTACATTAATACTATTTTATCTTTGATATTTTTACATGCAAAGTAAAATGAAAGCAAATATTAATTCATTGGTTATCTAGCATTTAATTAGTACTCCGTATTATTCGTAATCGAACCGTAATGCAGGAAGATATTTTGTACTAATAGATGAATCTAAACATGTCTTTAATCTAATTGAAAATGAGCAAACTGAAAGATTAATATATCGTCTATCAAGTCCAGTTGAAGATATAATTTTTCTTTAAGTATTAGAGTGGATGACTCATATGATAAAGAAAGTGATTGATTAGGCTGACAGTACATCATACAATACTTAAGTAGAATAGATATTTGATCTATTTATAGATTTATTCACCTATGAAATTCGTAGTGTGGCTTACCTAATTTCTAAGTAAACAATGGACTATATATGCGTGACTCGTATACTCTAATATAAATAAAAACTTAAGTTCAAATAGTTAAGGAACCGAAAGTTGATGTGTTGAGTATACAACTTCTATAGTATATAACATTATTCACAATAGTGGAATTCATAGCCCAATTAATAGGTAAATGATATCTTCTCATCGACATTACATGATAGATGAAAAATAAATGTAATCACAAGTTGTTTGTCTTTATGATAAATGACTTAATTACTACTTAATAGTAATTGACTTTTCATTAGGGAAGATGAAATGATTATCATGAGACAAAATATGATCATATTGGGGAACAAATTTATCCCAAAGAGACTAATGGAATTGTAGGTAACACACTTATAATAAGGTCATTAGATGAACACTGATTAAGTAGCTTTCGTAGTAATATATAATTGAAGAGAGTTTAGTCATAATACTATAATGGAATGATTTCGTGACTAAATGAATTTATAACCAATAGGCGAAAAGTTAGAATTTAATTATAAATCATTCAAGCCCTAATTACATATATCCAATTAATCTCTCCACTATCTCGTTGAAATCATAAATGAATCGCATGTAGAACCAAATGAACAAAATTGAATGAAAATGATGAAGTTAGAGAAATTGGTATGTACATAAATGAATACATTTTCTTACTAAGTATAAAAATGAATTGAGAATTAATTTAAAGTTTTTGAATTATTATTTAATTAAATAATTGAGTTTCGAAAATGGAAATAAATTAATTTGTCATTATGAATCCGTTGAATATGAAAATTAAATATATTTTCTTATAGGTTCTTTTACGATAAAGTCAATATGATATTAATGAAATCAAAATTGAGTTGACAAAATTGTTGAATTGTGAAATTAATTTAATTAATTAATTAATATTTATTTTGGAAAATAGAAAACAAATATTAGATTGCATTAAATTCTAAAGTGCTGAGTCAAAAAGTTGAGAAACACATATAATTGAACCTAATACATGCATCCAATCCCCCTTAAATGATAAGTGAGGGGTGACAACTCTAGTAATATTTACTAAGGTGTGTCGCCCTTACTCTCTTAATTAGAGTAAGAAAGTGTTTTCTATTAAATAAATATGATTTGTGTTATTCTTATTCAACAAAAATTCTTCTATCTCTTGTTATAAATAGATGACACTAGTAGAGTTATTGAGATAAGTTTTGATATATAAGTTTTATATATTGTTATTCTGCTAGAAAGTAGTACGAATTTATTTTTAATAATAAATTCTATTACTTGGGTTGCAATTTCTATCTGATTCTATTTGGGAGAATTACTTTCCTAATGAAAGTAATTTAAACGTTTCTTGTTCTGCATTTGGTTTGTGCTGCTCAAACTCACACTTGTCACAATTCAGGGTACGAGTATAGCGGTGAAGATTGTCTGGTTGAAAGATGGGAACGATACTTATTCGTTTTGCACCAAGTATATGTACTTTTTGGGAAAAAGTTCATTATTATAAATATCATAAATCGGTTCGATTTTCAAAAATTTTAAATTTTTACTGTGACTGAAAATAGTTTTCTAAACTGAATTTTTCCAACAAAGGGCTCCCGAGAAATAAAAGGTTTGAGCCTCCAACAAGGGTGGTAAATCTTCTAGAGATAGGAGAAGTCTCTAAAAACTTGGAGGAGCAATCAAAACAATAAGGTAGCACCTGGAACCCTCTAGAACCAAGCAAGCTTGTAAGCAACACTATGGTAGGGAGAATTGGGTTGCTAAGGTGTTAGAATCAAACTAGTAGGGTCTAAGCACATACAAAAGACTCTAGAACCGTCTGGAGCGCGTAGGAAGTGTCTAGGCATGTGGGAATAGTGCCTTACAAGCTTAGAACTTTCCAAGAATGGCCTAGAAAGATCTTAAACTGCCTTTAAAAGATATTTTAGGCTAGAATTGATCAGAGCCGTCCACTAGGGATAATATTAACCGTTGGATCAATTTGAGTTGCCTATAAATAGGATGGCACCTAGCTCATTTGTAACAAGCAAGAGAGCATCCAAGTGAGGTTGAGAACTTAGGAAACCTAGGCATACTCATAGTTCTTCCTTTGTAAGGCCTTTTTTGTAAATACCGTTTTGAGTTTATTTTACTAACCAAGCATTCCCTTACACTCCCTCATTTGTTTTGTTCTCTCAAGTTGTCATTGTTAATTGTTCGAAAGGTTGAACTTAAGAAATGTTGGCTTAAGTCTTGTGTCTGAGACTGCACGGTGTGACAAGCTAAAATCTCATCTCGTGACACTTACGAGTTAGGATGTACAACCACTTAATTCAATGGATGCTTCAACGCATACCTTGATCATTCAAATCTTGGTTGTCTGCATGCATGGATCACCCTCTCAATTCTCCATGGGGCTTTACCTCGATGAAAAACCATGGTAAATAATTTTAAAGATCCAATAGAGGAACAAATGAGCATTTCAACTCTTGTTGGGCTAGTAAATTATACAATTTATGAGTACTTATTCCAAATATTGAGTCCAATATGAAAATAGATGTTATTACAAGTGTATATTTTTGAGCAAGGTGAGCTTTGGACAATATAATTTTTTTATTTAAGAATACCATCAAAAGTCAAATTAAATCATAATAAATATTTTTATTTAAATTTAATTATTAAAATATTAAAAAAGTTTATTTTAAATATTTTAAATTTTATGAATAATGAACATAAAATTTTAAATTAAATTGAGTCAAATTGTGTTTAATTTTAAACATAAAATTTCTTTTTGAGTAGCTTAACTCATCAACAAATTTAATTGTAATGACCAAAAAAAAATACAAGTACTTGAAAATTTTAATTAAAATTCAAATTATGTAATCAAGTGGTTATGGTATATGTAGTTACAAAATACAAATACTCAAATTTGATTTTTGCTTGCTCGATCAGATTGAATGTTATATGCGAATTTAGGAGGGTTAGCAAATTCCCAACAACCCTTCCTAAATTTTGTAAAATTATTTTTGAAGGTCATTTTAATTTTAAAATTTTTATTATTATAATTAGTGTTTAGAAAAAGAAAATTTTATATTTGGCCCTCAAATTTTGTTAAGTTACTTTTGAAGGCCCTTTAAGTTATAAATTTTTTATTTTGATATTATAATTAGTGTTGATGACACATTTGTGTTCCTAAAGTTTTTTAAATTTGATTTCCTTTGTAGAATTTATAATTTTTTATCATAAATTTAGTAATATTTTTAGTTTAATACTTTAATTTAGTAAACTAATACAAAGTAGTATCTAAATATTAATTTGATAAAAATAGTGTTTAATAATTGTAATATCTAAATATAAATGGTATCTAAATATTAATTAGGTAAAATATAAAGTTAACAAATTATAATATCTAATACAAATTGAACATTTAACTTATTTTATTTTCTCTAAATTCATGTAATTAAGATTATCCATAATTTAAAAATACCTTGTTAAAAATACCTTAAGACGTACCATCATGCCTAGACCTCGATCTAGCCCTAACCTAAAAGAAAACTTGCATGAATCTGATCCTAAAATTTTTTAGAGAATTCGATCTCAATTTTTTTAAAGAATTAACTCGAACCTTTCATAACCCAATTTTAGAACAAATAAAATCTTAATAGATCGTGTCGGGTCAAAACCTGCCGATTTTGGTTTTCTTGCCATCCCTACTTATATGAATCACTGTTTAATATATCTTAAATTTTTTTTAAAAATTTGACCTTAACATTTTTAAAGAATTAACCCAACTTAATTTACTCTTAACTTAATTTTAGAACAAATCAAATATTAATAGATTGAGTCGAGTCAAAACCGATCAATAGAATAGTAAAATAAATTTATAATAAATAGAAGACACATATTATTATAATTTAACAAATGAATGTCCAATCCAATAAACCCACCCTGAAAATTCTTAAATACAAATATATTCTCTCTCTCAAGTATTCCTCAAAACCAATTCACATATGGAAATGAAGTAACTGTGAATTGTGATGAAATCATATTATTGAAGTAAAAAAAATAAAAGTAAGCAATTTAGATCACCACATGGGGGCAGGGGCAGGGGCTTCAACGGCGATTGCTTGGCTAGAAACAGGGCCAGGGGCAGCACCGGAGCTCAACATAAGCTCCACCATGCTCCGCCGTGGGTTCGATCGCTGAGCGTTGCAAAGATCAGGCAAAAATACACCTGCAAACCAAAGCTTACAATATTAAACAAATTTGAGGGGCTAAAGCCATTTTAGCCATTTAGGATTATCAAGTTAGATCATTTCAAGTTACATTTTTAGATTATTTTGAGTTTGAATTATTTCTTATTCGAATTGTTAACTTTTTAATGTCAAATCGAATAGGGTTAAGCTCGGATTTGAGTTAGTTGAGTATTCAGGTTTAAGTTTAAAATTGACCAATCTAGACTCTGATTGTTGGAACCGAACTAATTCAATTGATTGGGTTGATTGAATTAAGAATTGGCCGATATACTAGTTTGGACAAGAAATTAAACCGGCTTTGAATTGGATTCCATTTTAAGCAAACCATTTGGAGCCAATTAATTCGAGCTAAAAATTTGTTGAAACTGGAATTGATTATCGTATTGGTTCGATCACCGGTACGATTTTAATAATAATAGTAGGTAGCAAATTCATACCTTCACCGGCGGCCAAGTTGAAGTAAAGGTCAACAATGTTGGGACACTTTTGGTAACAAGCAGGGGTACAAAGCTTGGCGGTGAATTGTTGATCGAGAAGAGAATCTGATGAAATGCCAACGGAGTTTCTATTGACGCCGCAAGCAGCAACACATTCGTCAGTCTCGATATACTCCGCCATCCTCTCCACCACAACCTCCGACGTCCGGCATTGATACTCGACTTCGCCGTCTTTCTTCACCGCCGTTTCCAACACACATCTTTTCCCCGATGAGGCTATCGAAAACGCGCACACGTCTTTGGGCAAATCTTCACAAATCATCTCAGCTGCCAAAAACATAACAAAAAACCATTAAAATCAAATAAACAAAACAGGGTTTTAAGAAACTCCATGGATTGATCATAAAATGGAAATGAACTAATGAAGAAGGTGTTTGATTGATAGATACCTAGAGAAGAGTGGAGGAGAAGAGAAGAAATGAAGAGAACAATGGGGAATTTGAGAGAAGCCATTGTTGATAATGGATTTGATCAAATAAATTTAATGGGTTTGTTTGAATTGAGATGGAGAAATCAATGAGTGAAACAGGAAGGCATCTTTGTGATGTATATATAGAGAGAGCAAAGCACCAGCTTCGTTTCCTTAAGCTAGTTTCCATAGTTGAATGACGCGTTTGGAAGTTTACCGGTCTTTATTTGAATTTCTTGGTTCGTTCTTTAGTTTTTAACAAGTCCCTTTACTCTTCACCAATTCAAAATTTAGTCCCTTTACTTTTCAAATTTTAAAATTTAGGTTCAATTGTTAATACTTTTAAATTTGTTGGTCTGATATTTTGAAATAGAAAAAAAAAAACTCACTTGATAGCTATGTAACTAAAAAAATGACGTTGTAATGAACTTGAATTTTGAAATCTGAAAAATAAAAAAAATTAAATTCCTAGAAATAAAAGTACATCGATTTTTTATCTAACCGGTTCAATCAGTTGAATTATCAATTCAATAATAAGTAAATGAAAAATATAGAATATATAAATTGATCATAACATATTAAACTATCAGATTTTTAGTTTCGATTTTCGATTAAACCTTTTTTTGAGTAAATTACATTTTGGATAATTTAATTAACCATCAATGAAATTAATTTTATCAAATTGCATTACTAAATTATTTTAAGGAGTTTAGAGATGAGTCATAAAATTTTAGGTGCAACAGTGTAATTTTTCCATTATATTAATTTGTAATTTCGTATTGAGAGGACTAAGCCCATTTCTTGTCCCTTAACCCTTTTCTCAACCCATAAATAGGAGAACAATTTACTTCAGTGCACTCAAACCACGTCCTCCTGCATTGACAGTAATGTCTATACCAATTGAACTAAGATTCAACCAGCAATTTTTTACCCCTAATTACATGAACCAATTATATTAAATTTTAATTTTTTTTATTTATATATTTTTGCTACTTGGTTAATACATGTACGCCAGTGTTTAATTTTAATCTAATTAATTCCTTTCAAAAAGAATAAATTAATTTAAATAAAATTAATTAGAAAATTTACAAAATTTTCACTTGATGTTAGTCAAATTCTTAACTAAACATCAAAAAACGTGTTTTATTTTCCTTGATGAGTAATTAGTTTTCTTAATTTTGTTTCTAGAATATTAAAGTTTCAACTTTGAATAACTAGTCAACATGTCTCCATTGGCTCAATGCCTAATATTAGTGGGGGATATTTTTCAATTAATATTACTATTCCCAAAATTCTACGGTCCGCTTAAAGAAACGCATACCAAAGGTAAGCATATCTTTTTTTTTTTTTGCCAATAAAAACGAAGATAATGAATCACGAGAGTTAAGTGAGAAGGTAAAAATCTTTTTTACTTTAATTAATGGTCGAACTCTTGATCTTTATCTTGAGTATGAAGTACCTTTAAAACTCGTGACTAAATTTACTCTCTTAAAGCTTACAAAATACGAAAAATTAATTTACAAATTCACTCTAATAAAATATCGAAAAATTAGAAAAGAAAAACAAAAATAGTGAAAAAATAATTTTCCATATATATATATATGTGTCATAATTAATCCCATATTTTTAGTGGATTGATATAGATTATAAAAAGATTTATAATATTTTTTCGGTTAAATTATGTTTCTAGTTTTTGTATTTTTTTATATTTAGAATTTAGTCCTTTAACTTTTTAGATTTAAAAATATATGTCTAGTTGTTAATATTGTTAAATTCAAATATTTTACAATGTCATTTCTTTTGTTACATGATTACCCAATAGGTATTTTTATCATTTCTAAATATTACATCGTCGAATCTAACAGAATAATTTTAACGGTATTAACAATTGAATATAAACTTTTAAATATAACAAATAAAGGGACTAAATTCTAATAAATTTAAAGTAAATAAATTAAATTCCAAATATATAAAAAAATATAAAAACTTAAAACATAATTTAATGTTGTAAATATTAGATTATAATATTAGATGAAATGCTTCTAGATAATGTCTAATACCCTAAATCACAAAACTGGAAGGTAATAATAATAAAACATTTTTTTGAGTAATAATAAGACCATTACACACGCACATGCATGACACGTTTATGAATTATTGACTTTATTAATGAAGCATTGACTTGTACTTTGCTTTGCTTTTCTTTCTTTTTTTTGCACAATTTCCTACTTTAAGACAAAGTCATGTTTCCTGTTAAATATCGAATAAATAAAATCTATCGGTAAAAATATTATGGAAGTTTTTGTATAAAAAGTCAAATTACATTTTACTTTTTCTACTAAAAAATAGGTAAATTAGTCCCTGTGTGGTATCAAAGAATGAATTGATCGTTCTATTAAAAAGTTTATTCGTTACCACCATTGAAAACTAGTCTATATACGTCAAAATGAGGTATTGCTACGTGTAATTGTCTAGTTATTCTATTAGTTATTCTAGTTTTTAATAGTAGAAAGAAATATACTATTAATAAAAATAACCGATTTACTTTTTAATACCAGGGTTAAAATATAATTTAACTCTTAATAAAAGGAGTTTATGATAAATTTACCCATACATATGAAAGCTTGGAAGTGTTGTTGGAAAGTTCAACCTCATCAGCACCCTTTGAATGACATTGTCACCTATAAATTATTTAGTATTGGTAAAAAGCCAAAGAAGTTTCAATTTGCTTCCTAAATTTGGAGTCTTTGCTACGCTATGACCAGAGTCTTTTGAAGCTTTCAAGGAAATTATGTGAATAATAATTGCATTTGCCAACGTCATCTCAAATCTTCTTTATTTTATTTTATTTTGTATATAATTAAGATATGTTTTATGTAAATTTTACGGTTTATAGAATTTAATTTTTTTAAGTAAGAGTGATATCAGTTTGTTTCGGTTAAATTTTTTGATCTTTTGGATTGTCTGTTGTAATTTAATTAAGTTTAATTTGATTCTCGAATTTTTCATGTTAATTATTGGTTTTAGATTTTTTTTTAAATTTATTATAATAAAATGAGATTTATTTTATGATTTTTAAATATTATTTAATAAAATTTTAAAGTTTTTTTTTCATAAATATTTTTAAAAAGTAAAATTTTCAAAGAAATGCCTTTATTTTGTGATCGATTTGCTTAAGTGTGAAGTTGGTATAGCTAATGAATGATAATAATTAATAATGATAGTAACAATGATGTACCTTTGTGTTTGTCGCCACTTAGGTACAAAATTACTCTAATCCCTAAGAAGTTGGACATTTGTAAAAGTTATTTTGTTGTCTACATGTTTTGATTGTTTCCAACGTAAGAGAATTGAGTTGTTGTCTACATTTTAAAATCTGTAAATCGGAAATTTATTATCTATATTTTTATTTCTAAGAATTATGTTTTTATATTTTTTAGATTTTAAATTTAAATTTAATAATTAACACTATTAAATTTTTTTTAGATTTAAGTTAATTATAATGTTATTTTTTTATTATAGGGCTATCAAGTTTATTAATTTCAAAATGTCATACTAACAAATTTAACCAAAAAAAAAACAGTGTTAACAATTGAACCTGAATTTTAAAATTTGAAAAGTAGAAAGACTAAATTCCCGAAGGAATAAATATCAAAACTATACAGGAGCTTTGATTTTGTGTGATTTTATACATGAAATTTTGATTTGATTCAATTTTCACAAAGTATTTACAATATTATCGAATTAGCACCATTTTACGTTGATATTGATCCAATGTGAAAATAAATGTATATGCTCATTTTTATTAAATTTGTACAATTGAATCAAAATCAAAGTTTTATGTATATATGAACCACAATTCAAGTTTCATATGTATAATTGCACCAAATCAGAGTTCATATATCAAATTGCACATTTAACCAAAGTTCATGTATAAATTTGATATTTATCCCATTACTAAAAATAAAAATACATCGACTAAATTTTCATACCTACATCTTGATAAATTCAGAAAAACTTAATATGTATTGGACACAACATACTGTTCTTAACCTTTCTTGATAAATTCTACATCTTGAATATTTTAATTTCTTATACCTATCTTTGGCGGATACCTTTATGCTGGCAGTGATATAGTTTCATACCTACACATCTCATATTGTTCTTACCATATCATCATTCATTCAACTACTTGACTAACTTCAGTTCTTGACAGCTCTCTCTTCAGACACTTTCAAAGATAATTCTAGAATAGATAATCGCAAACACTATTGTTGGCGATTACCATTTACTGTTTATACCTTTGGCAAATACCTAGGTTGTCTTTGCTAAATCAAATATTAATTTAGACTATACTTGATTCAACCCAAATCATACTCATACCTATGAGGAACCCTCCAAATTCGTCCAAAAGAATGTTGCGCATCTTCATTACAGGCACAAGATAATCAATATAACGAATAACTCAGATTCTATCAGAGTTCAATACAAGACATAATATTATTCAGATACAATGAATATCAGGTAACTCAAAATTGCACCTAATAGCACAATAGCTAACCAGAGTACGCCACCAAGGCCAAATAGATTATGCCACAAAGGCTACAAAATACATCATACAGGCTAACAGAATATGCAACACAGCTAAAAGAATATGCTACAAGGACTAGAATAGAATGTCGTGAAGGCCAAATCATAGTACGCCATGAAGGCTAACAAAATTCCACCCAGACACCCTATGACTGTCGTGTTTGCGATATGAATTTGCCTAAACTTACATCACGTGAGGTTTGCCCATCATCGCCTTGGGACACGTAGAGAACCTCAATCGATAAATGCTACTCAACAACCTTTTTTCATAAATGTGCCATGACCATTGACTTTCTTCAAAATTTCATATCGGAATTCGTGTTACTGTCCCGACGGACTTCATCGATTACCATCGCAATGACCAGACTCACATCTCAACCTCTCCATACTCAGACACGCCCCAGTCCCAAACATTCTAAATCACTCATCAGACATCCAATATAAACTCACGTACAAGTAGGCTAAATCGTTAACTTAACCAAATTATACCTCAATACATGCTTCAAATATATCAACAAAATCACATCTCATAATATACATTCTAGGCATACACTGTTGTTCCAATAGGGTTGGAAGCGTGTAAATTATTGTACTAAAAAATCACACAAAGTTCAATTTCCAGGAAAGAGAGATGGATCACAAGGATCTCTTAAGTACTAAGTCTTTCCTTAGTCAGAATATCCCTTCTATCGTAATTTAATAGCACAATTAAATACTACTATTATACCCTCAAAGAAAAATAGGACAAGAAAGAACACAAGAGTTTTAACGAGGTTCGGTAAATTATACCTACGTCCTCGAGCACTAACACCGGATGATAACTTCACTATCTCCAAAATATTACAAACAAATAGAACTCCTTAAGAATTCTCAAATGGGAGAAGAGAGAAAACTAAAAGAGAAAGAATAGTTGGGATTATTGAAATGAGAAATGGGAAGGCCTATTTATAATTGAAGTTCAAGGACCAAACCATAAATAGCCCATTATCTCAAGGACCAAAAAAGAAATTATTCCATGCTAATTTTTTCAAGTCAATTTTCGGTGCAAAGCCTGCACCTCCTATTTATGACATTGTTAGTCAATATTAATGGCTGGCATTTAATTGTCATGCAATTGTCAACAATCTGCCATGCAATTTCATGCTGCAAAAACCATGCAATCTTCAACATACACACACATAGTTATTTTTTTCAGAGTCTCAAACATCCATACACAATTCATCATATTTTGGACTCATCATATCCTATACCAAATATACATATTTTTCTTCAGCAATCATTCATGTTCTCATTTACTATTTCTAAAACATTGATCATAAGGGACTTATCTAAAAGACTTGTAGGAGTCCTAATTCGGAACTCATCTGATAATCACCTACCGCAACTACCAACTCCAGATTTAGACATCCAGTTCGAACCAGGAAAAATAACTGCTTAAAAAACATGAATTCACCATTAAAACACACTTGCAGACAAATTTCTAACATTTCTTTTATAGAAAACCTTATGCATGGCTTCTTATTCGTAACTTACTACCCTTATACTTCATAGCATCCTTATTCTTACCAGGAGATAACATACTTCTATATTTCTCAAGAATCCTTAGCTTTTGATTTACATAAGAAGAGTAACTAGCAAATAAAATTTAATACTTCTCACCAACCCTTCTCACCCATATATATATAACCCATTTTCATTTAATGGAATTTGACAAGTGTCAAGAGATTTTCAGAATGTACCCCTTTTAATGGCGTACAAAATTCAAGGGAAACATAAATGAGAGTTTTTTTTTTCACATGTCATTTGTCCAATCAGTCTAGTTGGCTTATAATCAGATTTAGTTACCGAGACTTTCTCTCCACAGAACTTGAACAAACTAGGCATAATATATCCTTGGCGGCAACCTATACAAGGTTTATATTTTCTATTATTAAGAATTTCTTTTATTGAAGAACATCTCAAAGGCTAAATCTTAATATTCTTGTATGGGCGGATGCACAATTTGCCAATTAAAATAGTTCGTCAAAAGCTACAATTTGACGAGCTAACTATCAAAATGCCCAGAACAAACAACTTTACTTCTACATGCTTTCAATTCAGATCATCTAGATTTGGGGTGTGACATGAAAATTTGTGGTAACCAAATTTCTTCAGGATTAGATTATTGAAGAAAAAGGTTTATGGTCAAGGAAAAAAGACAGTTGACAAATCCTCACATGCATTGCACCAGAATGACAGAAATAGTTGAATAATGTAAGGATCAGACAACTTAAAAGTTGAGAAGACTTCATGGAAAAGAAAAGTACTTCATGAAAATTTACCAAGCCTTCACTGTGAAAGTTCAAAGTTAGAATGGAAGGCTTCAAGTTGAAGATATGAATTCAGATTGTATTGCAAATAGGAAGGGAGTTATGAGAGAACCAGCTGATTTGCATTGCAATGGCATGTGTTCCAAGGGACAGCCATGAACTATGAAATTATTTGTAACACCCCCTAACCCCAAACCGTAGCCGGAATAGGGTTATGAGGCATTACTGGACATATCAAACAACTTACGAATAATTCACAATTAATATAACATTCATAGTATAATTTAATTATTAAGTCCCTATATTGAACTCTCGAAGCCCAAACATGTATTAAAAGTAGAATGGGACTTGTTCGAGTATTTCGAAAAAAATTTCGTAAATTATTTTTTTTTTACAAAAATTTCGACAGTATTTCTGCTTATTTTTACCTAAAACCCCTTTCAAATTCAAACAAAAAACAAACCAATACCAATGTTTCAAACAAAGAATTTACATCTTAAACACTACTAGATCATGCTTAATCCATTGATTTATTACTTAAATTTTTAAGTGTTAACATATAAGGAACTAATTCATATTTTTCATTTCATTTCAAAATTTAATACCAAATTTACTAATTTATAACTTTAAACTTACTTATCATCCAAAATTTCATAATTATCTAGTTACAATAACATCATTTAACCTATATATATATACATGACTCATGTACAAGCACCTAGTACATGCCACTTAAACAAAAAGAAGAATACATCACCAAAATTTTCTTGTTGGAGTCGGAATCTTTCTGGATGCTGAATTGGATCTTGAACTCTAATGACCTGCGCAAGGAAACAACCGTATGCTGAGTATTTTATACTCGGTGGTATTACTATAAACCAAACTATTTAACATTAATAAATTACAACATCAACCATAAGCTTTATAAATCATTTAAACTAATTATACATAATTATATATCACTTTATAAATCTTAAATTCATATTTCATTTTTTTTAACATACTAATTCAATTCATAATTCAATTCATAATTCAATTCATACTTTTTTTTCTCGTACTTTTCAGTAGTGCCAAATCAACCCATCTCATTTTCAAATTTCCATTTCAATTATTTACCATATTAACAAGGCTCGGACTCTGATAGATACGCGGATTCTACCCAAACACACCAAAATATCCAACCCAAACACACCCAGAATAATATAAATCCTCCATAACACACCAGTATAATATAGCCTCCCAAACACACCGATAAGGTATTAAATGCCTCTTCAGTTAAACCGAAGCATATAATAACAGAATCATCTTCTCAGCCGAGCTACAAATCTCCCTATCACATCACAATCCTATGGCATGCCATTTGTATCCAATCTAGTCCGACAAGTTAATAGGGTATTATTTTACTTTTCCAATTTCGAATTCATTTCCACAACAATTTCAAATATTAAATCAATTCAAAACATCTATTATCTCAATTCACATATAATTCAATATTCACACATATTCTTACTTAATTTCAAATATTATTACTTACCTTATCTTAGATGTCCCATGACTACAAATTCAATATAACCTTTAATAAATAATTTGGGTTATAGTAATACAAACCTGGAATATGCGTTTACTCCAAAATGATCTTTTCTTTTTCTTTGGATGCCGATGCCTTGTTGTCTTTTTTAGCTACGAAAATAATAATAACAATTTACATTATTAATTACAACATTAATTTAATAATTAATTGAATTTTTATTCAATTTATTCCCTAATTCCAATTTAATCCTAATTAACTCTTTTATTTGTTTAACTTAATTTATACTTCATTTCTACTCAATTTCCTTCCATATTCACCCTAACAATCTAATGTTCATTATAAAACCCTAATTATTATAAAACCCTAATTTAAAATTTCTTTCAATTTAATTTCCTAAAACACAAAACTTATTGCTTCTTTTACGATTTAATCCCTTTTTCAATTCTAACTTAAAATTCATTTAATTAAATCCCTAATTCTTCTTTTTGTTCAACATAACCCATGCTTAAAAACCTAAAAAATTCCAAAACCTTAATTTAATTTCAACAAAACTTTATTTTAAAGCTTTTAAAACATCAAAATTAAGAGAAAAAGGCTAAATTTAGCTTACCAATTAAACTTGAAGCTTTAAAATCTCAAATTTCTCCTTTTTTTTCTTTCCCTTTTCTGTTCTTCTTTCTTTTACTTTTTTTATTCTATTTATTTATTTCTTTTAGTTATTTTATGTTACTTTAATATTAAGTAAACAAATTATTTTACAACAAATGTACCAATATTTTTGTCACAATTGTCATTATTCAATTTACTTTTAAAAAATCTTATAATTTAATTATTATCATTTACTTATTATATAAGAAATTATATATATATTTTACACATGTACCAATAATAATTATACACTTGTCTTATTTCATAATATAATATCAATTTAATAATTATTAATATATATATAAATATCTTTTATTTATTATTTAAGAAAATATAAATATTGTACAAATACACATATTACACATGTACACTTTTATCATCATACATTTGGCACAGATTTTAATTTATTTATAATCTAATAACAAAATTTTAAATCAAATAATAATAATAATAATAATAATATTAACAATAATAATTAATAAAAGGGTAATCTACAAAAATAGTCACTTTTGTTTGCCTCAGGTTACATTTTAGTCACTTATGTTTGAAATGTTACGTTTTAGTCACTTATGTTATTATTTTGTTACGAAGTGATCACTCTACCGTTAAGTTCCGTTATCTCTATAACGGTAATCCTAAGTGGCAGTCCAACTAGATTTTAAGTGCCAAGTTGGATTTCTAAATGAGATGAAAATATATTTTTAATTAAAAAATTTAATTAATTAAAATTTTTAAACCTAAACCTTAACTAAAAAAATTGTTCATCTCCTCTTTTTAATTTTTCTTTCATCTCTTCTTTTTTTCAATGGGTTTTTTTTAATCAAATTGATTGCTTCATAAAGATGGATTCAATGGAGGGTTCAGGTATGTCTTTTTTGAATTCCTCTATTTCTTTTATTCAATACTGAAAAACAAAAGAGTGGATTTTTTTTATTTAATGAAAACCCTAAATTAAAATTCTTAATATTTTCTTCTACTTTTTGAAATTGTTTGTAAACATGTATTTTATTTTGCGTCAGTAGACACCCCATAAAATGCAACGAGAAACATGTTTTCATGAACATGTTTCATTCAAGATAATTTTAAAATTTTCAGAAAAGACCTGTTACTTTCACTGTTCTTGTTCCTAATTATCATAATTTCTAGTTCTTTCACAGTTCTTGAATAATTGGTTTCTCAATCAAATTTTTTCTGATCTGAATCAACTTGTATGTTCACAATCTCTTTGTGGGTATTCCAGATTATTCTTTCTTATTGCTGATTTTAACTATTTTGATCTTAATAATAGTTTTTCCAGTCAAATAAAAAAAAATCATTGAAAAAAAAAAGAGACAGAAGAAAAATTAATAAAAGGAGATGAACAGTTTTTTTTAGTTAAGGTTTAGGTTTGAAAATTTTAATTAATTAAATTTTTTTAATTAAAAATCTATTTTCATCCAATTTAGAAATCCAAGTTGGCTCCTAAAATTTAGTTGGACTGCCACCTAGTATTACCATTAGAGAGATAACGGAACTTAACGGTAGAGTGATCACTTCGTAACAAAATAATAGCATAAGTGACTAAAACGTAACATTTTAAACATAAGTGACTGAAATGTAACTTGAGGTAAACAAAAGTAACTATTTTTGTAGAGTACCCTTAACAAAATCTAAGAAAAATCTTAGATTGCCTCAATTATTACAAATGGCTTAATTGCCATTTTAATCCCTTTTTCTTTCTATTGTTTTAGAATTAAACTTTTAACCTTTACTCAATCTAGTCCTTTTTACTAATTACTCTAAATTAAACTAGTTTTACCTAAATAAAACCTAATTAGACATATAACTAGACTCATAGTTATTCCTAATAATTATTTACAAACCCATTTCACTAAGAAGGAGACCCGATAATATACTTTTCCAGTGCTCACGGATTTTGGGTCATTACATTA
Organism: Gossypium longicalyx; assembly: GCA_025698465.1. Taxonomy (NCBI): domain Eukaryota; kingdom Viridiplantae; phylum Streptophyta; class Magnoliopsida; order Malvales; family Malvaceae; genus Gossypium; species Gossypium longicalyx. The sequence goes on along the minus strand of CM046995.1, from coordinate 660,016 downwards.
CTAGTCTTAATGTCTTATTAGTTGATAGTAAATCTCTGTAATTGGAGGATTGATTTGATCCTAAGGCTTTTTATTCTAAATCATGTGTTTTTTTTTCTCCATATCAGCTACAAGGTTAGGATCTTCACCAGCTTCAACTCAGCTTATGGAGGATTAATCCCATTTATATAAATAAGATTAAAGTAATAACTGTAGTTTTAACTCTTCTAATTTCAATGACTGTATGAATTAAATCCATTATAGTCATCAGCATTAAAATGATTCAATTTGGAAAAAAAAAAAAAAACATGAATGAATTAAAACCCAACATTCAGCCTTATTGAATAAGTGAGTTTTGTCTCGATGGTCTGGTTATATTAAATTCAACGATGGGCAGCAGTTTTGCGAGAACACCACTCAAAGTCTTCGTATGATTTTTCCAAGTTGCTAAAAAGAAGCTACAAACTTCAGCCAAAGTCTATTTAACAAAATAAATGCTAAAGAAAAGCCCACAAAACAACGCGTCATGTACTGCTGCTGACTGCACACGGTTTGACGGTTCTTTCTTTTGCCTAGCATCCCATATCTATGCTTCTTCTCTAATTTCAGAGTTTCCATTTTCCTTCATTCTACATTTTGCTAAAAGGGTTGGTTTTTTGTTGCTGCCACTGAAACAGGCTATGCCGAAAACTCGTGGTTGTGCACTTGCTCCTTCCTCAACCTAGTGCCATTGTTATCTTCTTCATAACTCTTTGTTGTATTGATATCTCTCATTATTGATACTAATGAGGATGTCACTCTTTTCATTGCTTTTCTTGAATTCCTTTGTATCGGTTATGTTTATTGTCGATGTGGTTTTGGTTTCGGCTCAATGTCAAAGTGATCAGAGTCGGTTGTTGCTTCAACTCGAAAGCAGCTTCAGCTACAATTATGATTCATCAAGAAAGCTGGTGCCAGTGAAATGGAATCAAAACACAGATTGTTGTTCCTGGGATGGTGTAAGTTGCGATGGAGGTGGTCATGTCATCGGTCTTGACTTGAACAGGAGATCAATTTCAAGTTCAATTGACAATTCAAGTAGTCTTTTTCGTCTTCAACATCTTCAGTGGCTCAATTTAGCTTATAACGAATTCAAGCCTGCTTTTCCTTCTGCATTTGATAAGCTGGAGAATTTGAGTTATCTTAACTTGTCCCATGCTGGCTTTGAAGGACAAATTCCAATAGAGATATCACGCTTGACAAGGTTGGTCACTCTTGATTTATCTACTTTCACTTTCCCGGGTTTGAAACTTGAGGAGCCAAACCTAGGGACACTTGTTCGAAATCTCACGAGGCTAAAATTTCTCTATCTTGATGGTGTAAATCTATCGGCTACTGGGAATGAGTGGTGCCAGGCCTTATCACCACTAACTGAGTTGCAAGTGTTGAACATGTCCGGCTGTTATCTATCGGGACCTATACATTCTTCACTTTCCAAGCTTCGATCTCTCTCAGTAATTCACTTGGACTTCAACAACTTGTCTGCGTCGGTTCCAAAATTCTTTGCAGAATTCCCAAACCTGACTTCCCTCAGTCTTACTGACACTAGTTTGAGTGGAAGATTACCAGATGAAATTTTCCAGATACCTACATTACAGACTCTTGATTTGTCAGACAACGAATTACTTCAAGGTTCGTTTCAAAAATTTTATCCCAATCTTTCTCTTCAAACTCTGTCACTTAGCTTCACAAATTTTGAGGGGCAAGTACCAGATTCTCTCGGTAACCTTGGAAAACTGACAAGAATAGAGCTTGCGAGTTGCAATTTCAGTGGAGCCATACCCAAAACAATGAAGAAACTTACCCAACTTGTGTATCTGGATTTTTCCTTTAACCGTTTTTCTGGTCCAATACCATCATTCTCATCAGCCAGAAATCTTACATACCTAAGCCTTGGTTATAATCAGTTAAATGGTGGAATTCATTCGACTGATTGGTCAAGTCTTTCTAAGCTAGAAATTGTTGACTTAGGAAAGAACAAGTTAAGTGGAACCATTCCACCGGCTTTGTTTTGCATTCCATCACTGCAAAGACTTTTCCTTTCTCAAAACCAATTCAAGGGTAACCTTAGTGACCTTCATGGTAAGGCCTCTTTATTGCTTGAGGGCCTTGATCTTAGTAGCAACAAGTTTCAAGGGCAATTCCCAATGTCTGTGTTTGAACTCCATGGTCTGAAGTTACTATCCCTTTCCTCAAACAACTACAGTGGCTCGATACCAATGAGTGCCTTTCAGAACTTGAGGAATCTTTCTTACCTTGATCTCTCATATAACAGGTTGTCTATCGATGTCACCGATACTAATATTTCCTCGATTTCTTTCCCCACATTTACCACTTTGAAGTTGGCGTCTTGCAACTTAACGGAGTTCCCTGATTTCTTGAAGAATCAGTCTAGTTTATATGAACTGGATCTCTCAAAAAATCAAATTCATGGGAAAATACCCAATTGGATTTGGAAAGCAAGAATTCTCCATGACGTAAATCTTTCTCAGAACTTTTTTGTAGAATTTCAAAGACCTTTGGAGAATATAACTTCTAATGTTGGTTTTCTTGACCTACATGGGAACCAATTGCAAGGGAAAATCCCAATTCTTAATTCATATGACGTCATTTATCGGGATTACTCAGACAACAATTTCAGCTCCATTTTACCACCTCACATCGGTGACTCCCTCCGGTCTGCTTCTTTCTTGTCCCTTTCAAATAATAACTTTCATGGGAGTATCCCTCAGTCGATATGCAATAGTACATTTCTTCATGTACTTGATCTGTCTAATAATTCCCTGAGTGGCCCAATTCCTCAATGCCTCTATCAGATGGACTTGTACTTTGGAGTACTGAATCTAAGGGGAAACAATCTCAGTGGCATCATTTCTGACACGTTTCCAGAAAGTTGTAAGTTGCAAACTCTAGATCTCAATCAGAACCGGTTGGAAGGAAAGGTTCCAAAATCATTGGGGAATTGCAAAATGCTGGAGGTTTTAGACATTGGTAACAATCAGGTCAATGGCACTTTCCCATGCCATTTGAAGAATATAGCCACGCTGCATGTCCTTGTTTTACGATCCAACAAATTCAACGGTCACATTGATTGTTCCGGAAACAATAGTGGATGGCCAATGCTTCAGATTTTTGACTTAGCATCCAACAATTTTAGTGGTAAATTGGATCTATCTGCTTTGGGGACCTGGGAGGCTATGCGGCCTAATCATGATAAAAACCAATCAGAGCTCAAACATCTCATGTTTGACCTCTTAGAAGATGATGACCAATATTACTATCAAGATGCAATAACAGTTACCATCAAAGGCAATGAGTTGGAGCTGGTGAAAATCTTGACCGTGTTCACTTCTATTGACATTTCATGCAACAACTTTGAAGGGCCAATACCAGAAGTAATCGGCAAATTCAACGCACTTTATGCCGTCAACTTTTCACATAATGCTTTCACAGGTTCAATCCCATCATTTTTTGGAAAATTGCAACAGCTTGAGTCCTTGGATCTCTCAAGCAACAGCCTACGCGGTGAGATCCCTTTGCAGCTAGCAAACCTCAATTTCCTTTCATTTCTCAACGTCTCAAATAATAAGCTAGTGGGTCCAATCCCAACGAGCACCCAGCTTCAATCATTTTCAGAAGCTTCATTTGAGAACAATGCCGGATTATGTGGACCTCCTTTGAAAACAAAGTGCGGATCGTCACCAGCTAAAGAAGACAGCCCTTCAGATTCTGAGACCGGGAGCATTATACAGTGGAATCATTTAAGTGTCGAGATAGGGTTTATCTTTGGGTTGGGAATTATCATTGTACCTCTTATCTATTGGAAGAGATGGAGGATATGGTATTTTGAGCGTGTCGATCGTGCTCTCTCCAGGCTTTTCCCTCGTCTTGGTCTTGAAACCAAAAAGCATGGGAGGAGAGCAAAGCAGAACCAAAGGAGGAGGACCTAGCAAGAAGTACCTATCTTTTGTAAAGTTAAAATATACTCTTGTAGTATTTATACTTAGTATTTTTTTTAATTTCAAAATGTCACGCTAATAAATGTAATAAACAAAAATTAACTGTGTTAACAATTAGATGTAAATTTTGAAAATTGAAAAGTAGGATTAAATTCTTGAAGGAATAAATATCAAAACTATACCTGAACTTTGATGTGTAATGTCATATATGAAATTTGTTTTTACGTAATTTTACACATAAAATTTTGATTTGATTCAGTTTTCACAAAATTATTAACAACATTATCGAATTAGCACTATTTTATGTCGATATTGATCCAATATGAAAATAAATGTATGTGTTCGTTTCCTTAAATTTGTGCAATTAAATCAAAATCAAAATTTTATGTATACATATGAACCACAATTCAATTTTCATGTGTATAATTACACCAATTCAAAGTTTATGTATCATGTTGTAGGCCAATTTTTGGCCCAAATACATGCCCAATTTTGCCAACCCAAACCCAACAAATCACTATCCATTACAAACCAAACTAATACCCACTAACCCACTAACCCAATATTACCAGCCCAATTACCCTTTTTACAACAGAAGCCCAAAACTAACCCTAACCAGCCCCACTTGCCTCCCCACTTGCCTTCTACTGACTCAGCCCCTGACAACTCTGCAACACCGGCCACCTGCCCTCTGCGCCCCATCACCTCCACCGTTCAACCACCCTGCAAGCAATTAGGAGGAAATGACAACAAATATTAAATAAAAGTGTTGTAAAGGCTATAAAAGCCGATTGAGAGTTCTGTAATAAGAGAGGATTTTTTTTTTTTGGAAAATACAAAGAAAATATTCGGCAAATGAAAAAATAAGAAAATAGTGACCATTAATATTCACAAGCAGTACAGATTGAGACTAAAACAATTCAAGAACACAGAAGCAATAGTGAGTATTCGGTGGAAAACCAAAGCAAACGGAAATAAAGGTTACCTTTCTATTTTTCTTCTATTTTTTCGATTTTCAGATATATATATACATATTTCCTTATTTTTATCTATTAATATAAGCATAAAATATATATTTTAAAAAACTAAAAAAAAAAAAACATTACCTTTTGAACTTCCGGCCACCGCGTGTGGTGGCCGGCGCCGGCGACGAGCGGCGGTCGACGATCGGCCGGTGACCGGAGCCCTGGCCGGATCCCCCTTCCCCCTCCCTTCTCTCTCCCTTCTCTCTTCCCTCTCTCTTCTTTTTTTCTTTCCCTATCACCAAATGATTTTTTTTGGTTATTTTAGGCCTTATATACCCCTCCAAAACGACGTCGTTTTGGGGGCTACACTTAAGCCCCAAAACGGCGTCATTTTGGTCATGCCCGACCCGACCCGCCAGGAAGATCAGCGTGTTTTTAAGGAAGGGTCTAATTGCGCAAATGGCCCTTCCGCTTTTCCAAACTTCTGCAATCGAATTTTCATTTATTTTTAAATCGACCCCATATTTTTTTTGCGTTTCTCAATCTAGTCCCTACTGATACGTTGTGTTTTGATGAGAAGGAATATTTGCCATTTTAGTCCTCCTAGGTTATGCGCGTATGACATTTTGATCCTTTTTCTTTATTTCTCTTTAAAAATTGCCCCAAAACTTTGTTTTGTTCAAAATTTAGTCATTTTTTTAGATTTTAGTTTATTTTCGTGTTATCTTCGTTATTTTAGTTCATTTTAGATATTATTTGATTATCACTATTATTATACTAGTGTATGTTTTATTTACATACGTATATATATTTATATCTACACAATATTATATATATATATATATATTTCTTTTTTACACTATTTTATTTTAATATTATTATGTTATGCTTACTTTTTTGAGTTTCTATATTATTGTTATTATTATCGTTACTTATTATTATTACGGTTATGTATACATTATTTATACTATACTTAATATTACCATTATTATCATTATTATATTTACTATTATATTTATTATATTTATTTTCCTTACCTTATTATTATATCGAACTTTCTATTATTACTATTGTTATTATTATCATTCTTAGTATATTTATATTATTATTAGCATCATTTTAGTTTCAGTTAATACTCATGTATACATATATACTTTCATACATATTTCTAGTTTTCTTTGTTACTTTCATTTCTAATTTATGTATTATATATATGTTTTCAATATTGTATTTATATATATATATATATATATATTATGTATATTTTTAATATGTATGTATTTGTGAAGTATTATCAATAGTTTTTTTTTATTTGTTATTAGTTTCAAAATGTATATATTGTGTTTATATTTTAATACTACGCTATATATGTTTTTGTATTATGTATATATATATTTAAATATTATATATTGAGTATTTCTAACGTTATTACCATATATACGTACGTATTTTTATCGCATAAATATTTTTATTTATCACTTCTAATGTATATATATATCGCATATATTTTATGTCGTATATTTCCCTCATTTATTTTTTATTATTAGTTATATGTTTTTATTATTTCATGTACATATCTTTATATCATCTTTATTATTATTAATCTTAATACATGTTTTATATATATATATATATTATGTATGTTTTAATATTATATTATATGTACGTATTCATATTATAGTGTTTTTAGTTACATATTTTTGTACTATATTATTTTATTAGTTTTGCTACTATTAATATTAGTCTTAGTTTCAATAAATATTCTAATATGTATATATATATATATATATACTTTAGTATCATAGTTGTATACTTTTATACGGTCTTATGTACATATATTTACACGCATATTTTCTTTTATATATATTTTTAATATCATATATGTACATGCGTTTTTACTATATTAGTCAGTCTTTTCCCCTATTTTATATATATATATTTCAAACACTATGTATAGTATATTTATGACTCTATTACTACATATATTTTATGTACACACTTTTAATATTATTATTATATATATATTCGTTGTTTTTATTTCATGTTTAATATTATCATTATTTACGCTTAATATCGCATGCATGATTTTTGTTTTTAATATTATTATCATATTTATTATTTGTTTTAATATATACCTGTCACTTTTATTTATTTCTATTTCATATTAATTTGCTTTGCATTATTTCGAAAATCTTATTATTGTTTTCCTAAATATACGAGGCAACGTATCGGTTTAACACTAAGTCGTTGATTTCATCGCTATGTTGGGTGAACCATATCGGCTCGTGTTGAAAACGGAACGCCCTTCTAACAAATCAAATTTTAAAATTTCTCGTCTTTTCAATTGAATCACGACTAAATATTACTTTGAACTCGTATTTTTGAAAATCAAGACAACACGTGTTTATGAGATGCCAATTTTGGGCGTCGCGAGGGTGCTAACCTCGCGCGTAACCGACTCCCGAACACTAATTTTTTCTCTGGATTTTAACGTAGACCTAAACTCGGCCTTCTCTTTATTTTAAAAATAAATTTATTAGGTGTCCGATCACACCTAGAAAAAAGGATCGGTGACGACTCCCTTTTTAAAATCAAAACTTCGATTTTCAAGTTTTCACTAAATCGCCACGATTAGCGATCAAGCTAAATTTTTACGTCGCTACATATCAAATTGCATATTTAATCAAAATTCATGTATAAATTTGATATTTATCTTATTCCTGAACATAAAATTACATCAACTAAAATTTTAAATTTGCAAAAAATACAGTAGTTGATGGCATACTTTAACTTAACATGACTAAAATATGCACAAGCATCAAGGGAAAACTACTAGGTAGTGCATTCATGTTTGACTCTTGTACCAGTACCATGTACTACTGTCACGGGCCAGAGTTCAAAGCCCGTGACCATTTTGCCAAATGCATCCGATGGAGGTCTATTACTTAGATGGGGATCATTTGGCCCACAAGAGCTGGCCCGATTCAAAGAACTGTTGGAGAAGCTTGTCAAATTAAAGCCTGGTTGGCCCGATAGCGAAGATATGGCAACCTAGGCAACTATGGTAACTAATCTTAGAAGATAGAGGGAATCATATCTTGTAAGATTAGATAGGATTTGATATGGCAATATATTGTAAATCTCTTAAATCATGGGATATGGTTAACCTCGTCCGTCGATGTAAATGTATCTTGACCGTCGGTTTTGGGGGAGCTCAAGTATAAATAGAGAGTCTCCCCCTCAATTGTACTCACTCCATCCATTGTATTTGAGAATTCTTAAAAGTAATAGAATTCTAAGAGCATTTACTCAAACACTTTGCGAGCACTCTTTCTGTTGTTCTTTGTTTACTTCTTTTGGCATAAGTTTGCTTCCGCTCTTCAATTTGGTACCTTGGAGGAGTTCTTAAGGAATCCTCACTCGAGTAAAGGCTGATTTAGGCGAGTTTAGATGAGCGAATCGCCTAAGGCAGCGCGGATTGTGAGACGAAAGGTCTAGCCCCGTGACAAGTGGTATCTGAGCTATTGGTTCGAAGGCACCGTTGGGATGGCAAAAGAAGAGTTCGAACAAAGGTGGGTGAGAAAATGTTTGAGGGAGATGCTGTTGGCAGTAGAGAAATGTGTGGGAAAACTCGAGGGATCCATGGAGGACGTAAAAGAGGCACTCGATAGGGTCGAGGGTCACATAGACAACTGGAAGGAACAGTCTAGAGACTATGTAAAGATGTCTCTTAATTTGACCATGGATAAGGTAAACGAGTTGTTTGATTCACATAAAGATAAACTGTCGGACAAGAATGATGCTCTTGATGCCATGATATTGGCTTTGAAGGAGGAAACAATGGCCACGACGTTGGCTTTGAGCACAAGAATAGAGGAGCTCGAGGGAGAGCTGGCCTTGTGTCGAGCAACGGTGGGGAAAGGAGTGGCAAGTGCAGCACTCAGTAACGAGTATGTCCCGAAGTCGAAAGAGTTTGTAGGGACAAGGTCTGCATGTAATGTGAACAATTTCTTGTGGAGGATGGAAAACTACTTCCGTGCCAAAGGCATCGAGGATGATGCGGGTAAGGTTAAAACTATTTAATTATTTCTTACTGATATTGCGCTTTTATGGTGGCGAGGAAAGACCACAGATAAAAGGCAAATTGAGATTGGAACGTGGCAAGAATTCCAATGCGAGTTGAAGGGATAGTTTTACCTAGAGTTTGCCGAGGAAGAAGCTCGGGCAAAGTTGCAAGGGATATCGCAACGGGGCACAGTAGGGGAGTATGTTCAAGAGTTCAAGGAACTCATGCTCCAAGTTTCAGATGTGACCGAGAAAGAAGCATTGCTTGCTTTTCAAGAGGGATTGAAGCCGTGGGTCAGACAGGAGGTGGAACAAAGAGGTGTCCAAAAGCTGTCGGAAGCCATGACGGTGGTAGAATCCGTGGTTAAGCTTGGTCTAGGGAAAGACAAGCTTGGGTCTTCCAAGTCCAAGGAAAGGGGCGTATGTGAAGGGAATCACAAGGAAGGCAATGAGTATGGCAATGGCAATGGCAACAATTGTGGTAATGGGAAACCACGAGTTGGGAAAAAGAAACCCAAGAGGAAAAGAGACAAGCTGAAATACTTTCTCTGCGACGGTCTACACTTATTGAAGAAACTTGATTCGAACGCAAGGGGTGTCGAAGCCAAGGAGGCCAAAAGCGAGAAGAAGCCAGTTGAGTGCTTCTTGTTTCATGGTCCGCATAGGTTGCGGAAGTGATCGATGAAGCCTATTATCGAAGGGAATGATGGAGCAGACAAAGAGCCCAAAAAGCTTGGTTCGAGCAAGGGTAAAGCCGAAGCCAAGAGGGTAAAGAGGAACAAGTCTGTCATCGAAGGGATGGAGCAGACAAGGAGCCCAAGAAGCTTGGTTCGAGCAAGGGTAAAGCCGAAGCCAAGAGGGCAAAGAGGAACAAAAAGAAACGAGTAAAGTGCTTCTTGTGTCGTGGTCCGCATGAGTTGCGGAACTATCCAAAGCAAGCCGTAGTCAAAGGAAAGGCAACGTCCGAGCATGGTGAGTCATCGAAGGGGCTTCCACCCAAGGAAGAGGTCAGTTTGTCATCGAACTTAGAGGAAGAAGTTGCGATGAAAACAGTGAAGCTGGGACCAATGAGGCTCGAGTTGAGTGAAGCGTCGGAGTTGGCCGAGTCATCGACAAGGCTTCTACCTATGGGAGAGGTGAGTGATGCATCAGACTTCAAGGGAAAAGAAGTGATACATGTGGGACAGTTGACCCGAGTAAATGCAAAGGTACATTCCGAACACTTTGATAGTGTGTTGCATTTTAACCCATTAACTTGGCAAGAACGTAGGGGCCCTTTCGAAGTTCTTGAGCAAGGAGGCCGAGAGACTGTGAGTAAAGCGAAGCCAAGTGTTGTGAATCACGAGGATTCTGTTCGAGGGGAGTTAGAATATGGGCAAGGGAGTGACATAACTCCTTGTCATCGAGATGTACAAACGAGTAAGATGGCTCGAGTTAAGAAGCGACGAAAACTGAGGCAGAAGTCCCAAAGGAAGGGAAAAGCTAAGGCAACAAGACGAGATCGAGGCGAATCAAGTCAGTGCCATTCGGAAGTCGCAACGAGGACGTTGCGAGAATGGGTAGGGGAGAATGTCACGGGACAGAGTTCGAAGCCCGTGACCATCGCACCAAATGCATTCGATGGAGGTCTATTACTTAGATGGGGATCATTTGGCCCACGAGAGCTGGCCCGATTCAAGGAACTGTTGGAGAAGCCTGTCAGATTGAAGTCTGGTTGGCCTGATAGCAAAGATATGGCAACCTAGGCAACTATGATAACTAATCTTAGAAGATAGAGGGAATCATATCTTGTAAGATTAGATAGGATTTGATATGGCAATATCTTGTAAATCCCTTAAATCATGGGATATGGTTAATCTCGTCCGTCGATGTAAATGTATCTTGACCGTCGATTTTGGGAGAGCTCAAGTATAAATAGAGAGCTTCCCCCTCAATTGTACTCACTCCATCCATTGTATTTGAGAATTCTTAAAAGTAATAGAATTCTAAGAGCATTTACTCAAACACTTTGCGAGCGCTCTTTCTGTTGTTCTTTGGTTACTTCTTTTGGCATAAGTTTACTTCCGCTCTTCAATTTGGTGCCTTGGAGGAGTTCTTAAGGAATCCTCACTCAAGTAAAGGCTGACTTAGGTGAGTTTGGATGAGCGAATCGCCTAAGGCCGCACGGATTGTGAGACGAAAGGTCTAGCCCCGTGACACTAGTGTGAAGTAACATTAAGAAACTAAAAATTAAGCTTAATGAAATGAGAAAAATAGGAAGAAAGACTTGGAAGTCAATGGTTTTGGCATCTTATTGATGAGAAAAAAAGGTGTATGGAATTAATTCAACTAACCTTTTAATGGTGATAGTGTAAGGCTACCAATTTCCATAAGTCTATTGTAGAATATATATACTTATATATATCAGCAATTGATGCCCTTATTAATGGAAAATTGTGGTAATCAAAGTAGTCTTACATGGAGAAAATTTCTTCAAGATTAGATTATTGAAAAAAAAAAGCTTATGGTCAAGGAATAAAGATAAAGAGGGACAAGGCATGATCCATCAAGCGTCACATGCATTGCACCAAAATGATAGAAATAGTCGAATAATGTAAAGATAAGATAGCTTAAAAGTTGAGAAGACTTCATGAAAATTTACCAAGTCTTCACTGTGAAAGTTCAAAGTTAGAATTGAAGACTTCAAGTTGAAGATATGAATTCAGATTGTAATGTAATTAGGAAGGGAGTTATGAGAGAACCAGCTGGTTTGCATTGTAATGGCATGTGTTACCTGCATCCAAGATTCCAAGTCAATAAGACCTGTCATGGGGATCACATCTAAAAGCACACAGAGATAGCCACGAGTTCTGAAATTAGTAGTCTTAATGTTTTATTAGCTGATAATAAATGTCTGCAATTGGAGGATTGATTTCATATCCTATGGTTTTTATTCTAAATCATGAGTTTTTTTCCTCTCATATCAACTACAAGGTTAGGATCTTCACCAGCTTCAACTAAACTTATGGAGGATTAATCCCATTTATATAAATAAGATTAAAGTAATAACTGTAGTTTTAACTCTTCTAATTTCAATGACTGTATGAAGTATCTCTATTATAGTCATCAGCATTAAAATGATTCAATTTGGAAAAAGAAAAACATGTATGAATTAAAACCCAACATTCAGCCTTACTGAATAAGTGAGTTTTGGCTTACTCTAGCCAATGCTTTTCATATTTTAACTTGATATTTTTTTTATGACAACTTCTTATCCCGTAATCATATCGAATTCTAATCAAATTTGGAGTAAAGTCGGGTCAGATCCCTAGAAAAGAAGTAAGCTTTTTCAGTGTTAATTTTATCATGTACAAAATTCAAATCCAAAACCTTATTTAAAAGATAGTGAACTCCTCTTGATCCAACAAACGTTGCTAAATTTTTAGCAATTGATTTTCGCACTATTATAAGAGCAAATGAGCGATTGTTGAAAATGATAATATTTGTTAAGCCTAATCTTGTTAAATTTTTATACTTTGTGTCCATTTATTTCTGAATTTTGAGTACGTATCGATTTGATATTTATTGTAATTTTCTTTTTTACTAAAACAATATTGAAGGATTACTTTTATTCAGTTAAATGACAACGAATTAAGCAAAATTATATCAGTTTGGTTAACTAGTTAGTCATAAGTTTCTATTTTGTTAACCATTATAGTATGTTTGGAAGGAGTATTAATTTTTACAATAACTTTTATTCATCTTTCTAATTGCATGTTTAAATACTAATTATTCTTTATTTTATGTTCAACTATTTTAGAACATATATTGTAAAATATATATTTCAACAATTTACCTTTTACTTTTCTTTGTTTCAATAAATAGGATTAATTAAAGAAATTAAGGTTATCTATCCCTTTAATTAATTGAACAATTAATAGATGTGGAGTGCCTCTATTTTAAAAGTTAAAAGTTTTGCTTAGAAAGTTTAAGGATTAAATTGATCAAATTTGTAAATGTAAAGGGTCAAATTTATTGAATTATTTAGAATTAGGATCAAATTAATAGAATATGTAAGTATTAAAGGCTAAATGTGTTATTATATCAATTAGAAAAAGGCTTCCCGTTATCAACTTAATAGCGAGTGACCAAAATAGTAACAAATTCAAACGTTAGTGTCTAAAATAAAAAAAATTTAAAATTGGGTAATCAAAACAAAAATACAAATATAGTTGAGTGATGTAATTATAATTAGTTGCAAATAGTAAAGTTTTCAGTTGTCAAATTGATTAGGTCATCCATTTGTAGTCCTTTTAATTCGATTACATAAATCATTAAAAATCATGTTCAACCGGTATATACCAACAACTGAGTCACCAGATCAATATAATTCTCCAAACTGATATCTAAATCCCTTCTCGACCTAACCGGCTGATCCCATCGAGTTCAATCAACCTCGGAAAATAGTCTCGATGGTCCGTCTCAATTCCAGGATGGGCAGCAGTTTTCCATCAAGACCAATCAAAGTCTTGGTATGATTTTTCCAAGTTGCTAAAAGAATCTACAAATTCAGCCAAAGTCTATTGAACAAAATAAATGCTACAGAAAATCCCACGAAACAAGTCATGTACTGATACTGACAAGCCACAGTCTACAACTAAAACCATGTACACACGCTTTGACGGTTCTTTCTTTTGCCTACCATCCCATTTCTCTGCTTCTTCTCTACTTTCCGAGTTTCCACCTTCCTTCATTCTACATTTTGCTAAAAGGGTTGGTTTTTTATTTGGTTGCCACTCAAACAGGTTATGCCAAAAACTCGTGGTTGTGCACTTGCTCCTTCCTTAGCCTAGTGCCATTGTTATCTTCGTCACAACTCTTTGTTGTATTGATATCTCTCATTATTGATGCTAATGAGGACGTCACTCTTTTCATTGCTTTTCTTTTACTCTTTTGTATCGGTTATGTTTACTGTCGATGTGCTTTTGGTTTCGGCTCAATGTCAAAGTGATCAGAGTCGGTTGTTGCTTCAACTTGAAAGCAGCTTCAGCTACGATCATACTTCATTAGGAAAGCTGGTGCCGGTGAAATGGAATCAAAACACAGATTGTTGTTACTGGGATGGTGTAAGTTGCGATGAAGGTGGTCATGTTATCGGTCTTGACTTGAACAGCAGATCAATTACAAGTTCAGTTGATGATTCAAGTAGTCTTTTCCGTCTTCAGCATCTTCAGTGGCTCAATTTGGCTTATAATGAATTCAAGCCAGCTTTTCCTACTGCGTTTGATAAGCTAGAGAATTTGAGTTATCTTAACTTGTCCTATGCTGGCTTTGAAGGAAAAATTCCAATAGAGATATCACGCTTGACAAGGTTGGTCACTCTTGATTTATCTGTATCTTCACTTCTTGGAAGATCATTGAAACTTGAGAAGCCAAACCTAGAGATGCTTGTTCAAAATCTCACGAGGCTGAGATTTCTCTATCTTGATGGAGTAAATATATCAGCTACGGGGAACGAGTGGTGCAAGGCTTTATTGCCGCTGACTGAGTTGCAAGAATTGAGCATGTCCCGCTGTTATCTATCGGGACCTATACATTCTTCACTTTCCAATCTCCGATCTCTCTCGGTAATTCGCTTGGACAATAACAATTTATCGGCTTCAGTTCCACAATTCTTTACAGAATTTGAAAATTTGACTTCCCTTCGTCTGAGTGCCACTAGGTTGCGTGGAAGACTGCCAGAAGAAATTTTCCAGATACCTACATTACAGACTCTTGATTTGTCAGACAACGAATTACTTCAAGGTTCGTTTCAAAAATTTTATCCCAATCTTTCTCTTCAAACTCTGTCACTTAGCTTCACAAATTTTGAGGGGCAAGTACCAGATTCTCTCGGTAACCTTGGAAAACTGACAAGAATAGAGCTTGCGAGTTGTAATTTCAGTGGAGCCATACCCAAAACAATGAAGAAACTTACCCAACTTGTGTATCTGGATTTTTCCTTTAACCGTTTTTCTGGTCCAATACCATCATTCTCATCAGCCAGAAATCTTATATACCTAAGCCTTAGTTATAATCAGTTAAATGGTGGAATTCATTCCACTGATTGGTCAAGTCTTTCTAAGCTAGAAAATGTTTACTTAGGAAACAAGTTAAGTGGAACCATCCCACCGGCTTTGTTTTGCATTCCATCACTGCGTGGACTTCACCTTTATCAAAACCAATTCAAGGGTAACCTTAGTGACCTTCATGGTAAGGCCTCTTTATTGCTTGAGGACCTTGATCTTAGTAGCAACAAGTTACAAGGGCAATTCCCAATGTCTGTGTTTGAACTCCAAGGTCTGAAGTTGCTATCCCTTTCTTCAAACAACTACAGTGGCTCGATACCAATGAGTGCCTTTCAGAACTTGAGGAATCTTTCTTACCTTGATCTCTCATATAACAGGTTGTCTATTGATGTCACCGATACTAATATTTCCTCGATTTCTTTCCCCACATTTACCACATTGAAGTTGGCGTCTTGCAACTTAATGGAGTTCCCTGATTTCTTGAAGAATCAGTCTAGTTTATATGAACTGGACCTCTCAAAAAATCAAATTCATAGGAAAATACCCATTTGGATTTGGAAAGCAAGAATTCTCCATGACGTAAATCTTTCTCAGAACTTTTTTGTAGAATTTCAAAGACCTTTGGAGAATATAACTTCTAATGTTGGTTTTCTTGACCTACATGGGAACCAATTGCAAGGGAAAATCCCAATTCTTAATTCATATGACGTCATTTATCTGGATTACTCAGACAACAATTTCAGCTCCATTTTACCACCTCACATTGATGACTCTCTCCGGTCTGCTTTTTCCTTGTCCCTTTCAAATAACAACTTTCATGGGAGTATCCCTCAGTCGATATGCAATACTACATATCTTGACGTACTTGATCTGTCTAATAATTCCCTGAGTGGCCCAATTCCTCAATGCCTCTTTCAGATGAACGTGTCTCTTGGAGTACTGAATCTAAGGGGAAACAATCTCAGTGGAATCATTTCTGACACATTTCCAGAAAGTTGTAGGTTGCAAACTCTAGATCTCAATCAGAACCGATTGGAAGGAAAGGTTCCAAAATCATTGGGGTATTGCAAAATGCTGGAGGTTTTAGACATTGGCAACAATCAGATCAATGGCACTTTCCCATGCCATTTGAAGAATATAGCCACATTGCATGTCCTTATTTTACGGTCCAACAAATTCAACGGTCACATTGGTTGTCCCGGAAACAATAGTGGATGGCCAATGCTTCAGATTTTTGACTTAGCATCCAACAATTTTAGTGGTAAACTGCATCTATCTGGTTTGGGGACCTGGAAGGCTATGCGGCCTAATCAAGATAAAAACCAATCAAAGCTTAAACATCTCATGTTTGACCTCTTAGGATATGACGACCAATATTACTATCAAGATGCAATAACAGTTACCATCAAAGGCAATGAGTTGGAGCTTGTGAAAATACTGACTACGTACACCATCATTGACATTTCAAGCAACAACTTTGAAGGGCCAATACCAGAAGTAGTTGGTGATTTCAAAGCACTTTATGCCCTCAACTTTTCACATAATGCTTTCACAGGGCCAATCCCAACAACTTTCGGAAACTTGCGAGAGCTTGAGTGCTTGGACCTCTCGAGCAACAGCCTACGCGGTGAGATCCCTTTGCAGCTAGCAAACCTCAATTTCCTTTCATTTCTCAATGTCTCAAATAATAAGCTAGTGGGTCCAATCCCAACGAGCACCCAACTTCAATCATTTTCAGAAGCTTCATTTGAGAACAATGCCGGATTATGTGGACCTCCTTTGAAGACAAAGTGCGGATTGCCACCAGCTAAAGAAGACAGCCCTTCAGATTCTGAGACAGGGAGCATTATACAGTGGAACCATTTAAGTGTCGAGATAGGGTTTATCTTTGGGTTGGGAATTATCATTGTACCTCTTATCTATTGGAAGAGATGGAGGATCTGGTATTTCGAGCGTGTTGATCATGCTCTCTCAAGACTTTTCCCCCGTCTTCGTCGTGAAACCAAAAAACATGGGAGGAGAGCTAACCGGAAGCAAAGGAGGAGGCTCTAGCAACGATTGGGATTAAGTAGGGAAGGAGTTAAAAGAGGTACTTCAACTATTTGATTGTTGTTTCCACTGTATGTTGTTTTTGTAGCTTCTGTTTCCACCATTTATTACCCTTGTAAGAAGTTTTATCCTGTTTCTTTTGGATTAAAAATGATTTTAATTTAGATTTAATCTTAAAAATGTTTATATAAATATATTTTAATATTTATAGTTTACAAGTAATGAAAAATCATTATCGAATCAAATTAAATTTAGGTTTTCATATGAATTTTGTATCAAATTGAGATATAACCCCTCGATAGGTATATTGCAAGTAGATTTGTCTGGGTTATTCGGTATAGTTTGAATTTCGGTCCGAAAAGTGAGAGAAGTTAGATAAAAGATAAAAGTTGTTTAAAAAATAGATTAGGTTTCGAGTAAAGTTTTTTTCGAACCTGACTCGAATTTACAAAAAAAAAAAACTATTGTTTTTTTTAAACAATTTTGTTGTTGTTTTCTCACTGTTTTGTTGTTATTATGTTACTACGGTTTTGTTATTATTATTTGGATATTGTATAACTCTTATTTTATTGTTAATTTTACTATTATTTTAGATAGTGACGGTACCAGAAAATTTTTTTAGAGGATCAAAATTAAATTATATATTTTTACAATAGTAAATATGCAATTTTATCATTTTAATATTTATATTTTTATAATTTTTAAAAGATTAAATCAATTTTTTATCATTTTTAGGGGGCCAAAGTATAATTTTGTCTTTACTAATTTATATTTTTATAACTTTTAAAGGGGCCTAAATGAAAATTTTTACATTTTAGGGGGTGGCTAGCCTTCTGACTACGCCCTTGATTTTAGAGGCATTTGCTTGTTAAATTGCACCTATCTTAATGTTATTTAAGTATAAATATTTTGTAAATTTATTTTTAAATAGTTTGGAAATATTTATTTTAATGTTTTTGATGTATTATATTTGTAAACTTTTTATATAAAAATAAAATAAAAATTTTAATATGAACAGGCAGGGCTCGATTTTAGTATTTTTATTTGAGTCAAGCTTAAACAAAAATTTAAACTCATTTTTCGAGATAGACTTACCAATCAAATATAAAATTTTGTTAAGGCCTGGTCGATAAACAACTATGCAAAAGAAAGTATTCTAGAAAAAAAAAAGAGAAAAATCTGGTAATTTTGATTAAAATTATGATTATATTATATAAACACTAAATATAATAATTAAACGATTGCAAGATACGAATAATAACATAAATATCAAATGGGAGTAAGAATCCTAATTTAATTTTTTAAAAATAAATATTAAAATTATACGTAAATTTTATTTTAATATACAATTTAATCCAATCAAATCTAAAATTCTTTCTAAAATATTTTTCAAAATTAATTTACAACTCAAATTAAATTTTGATAGATTTTAAGGTCGTCCCACTCATGCATCAAAAAAAAAAAAACTCTATAAAAATAGATTGTATTTTATTTACTCTACTTTAAAAATATAGGCAAATTAATCTTTGTATATTAAGTAAAAGAGTAAATTAATCGCTCCGTTAAAATTTTTCATTTATTCAATTTTTTATGCTGAGTTATCGAGCATTTTGAGGTAGTCCAAGCACTAAAAAAGGAAGCATCTTCTAATCCAGTCTCTGCCCTGATAATGCAAATTCAAAAGCTGTTACAGAATGGATTTCATTGGGTAGTAAACTATACCCCTAGGGAAGTTAATCAAGTTGCTGACAGAATTATCAAGATGGCTTCAGCTAACATGGAAGGAGTTAATGTGTTAATAGGTTGGGAGGTTGTTCTTGAAGTTCTAGATAGCGATAAGACCAGTGACATATCATATGTAATTATCTGATTATTTTATTATCAAATTTTAACGATAAAAATAAATTAAAAATTTTAATAGAAATAATAACTATAAAAACTAATTTCTTTATTTTTTTTAACTACAATCTATCACTTATTTCATAGGTTTACATTGTATTAAAAAAAAAAAAAAAACTTGTATCATCACATAGGTTTCCATTGTATTTAAAAAGAAAAAAAACTTGGATCACCACATGGGAGCTAGGGCAGGGGCTTCAACGGCAAATAAGCCGGTTGCTTGGCTAGAAACAGGGCCAGGAGCAGCACCGGAGCTCAATATAAGGTCCGCCATGCTCCGCCGTGGGTTCGACCATTGAGCGTTACAAAGATTAGGCAAAAACACACCTGCAAATTAACCAAAGCGTACAATATAAATGAAAGGGGCCTTTGATATGCTTTTTACGTAACATGTTGAGCAATAATTGATACATACCTTCACCGGCGGCCAAATTGAAGTAAAGGTCGATAACGTTGGGACACTTTTGGTAACAAGCTGGTGCACAAAGCTTGGCCGTGAATTGTTGATCGAGAAGTGAATCCGATGATATGCCGATGGAGTTTCTATTGACGCCGCAGGCAGCAACACATTCATCACTCTCTATATAATCCGCCATCCTCTCCACCACAACCTCCGATGTCCGGCATTGATGCTCGACGTCGCCGTCTTTGTCCGCCGCCGTTTCCAACACACACCTTTTCCCCGATGAGGCTATTGAAAACGCGCACACGTCTTTGGGCAAATCTTCACAAATGATCTCAGCTGCAAAATCAAAAAAAAAAAAAAAACCATTTAATCAAATAAACAAAACAGGGTTTTAAGGAACTCCATGGATTGATCATAAAAAGGAAATAAAGAAGGTTTTTGAGATTTTGTATTACCCATAGAAGCATGGAGGGAAAGAGAAGAAATGAAGAGAAAGATGGGGAATTTGAGAGAAGCCATTGTTGATAATGAGTTGAGATGAAGAACAAGAGGGTATCTTTATTATGTATATATAGAGCAAGCAATGGCTTCGTCTCCTTCGACAAGTCTCTACAGTTAAATGACGTGTTTATTAAGCTGCATGCTGAAGCATGCTTAAGTTTTCGAGTCCAAAAAGAAGACCTCAAGAAATTTCCACTATTTTGTTTCTAGAAGGGATAATATAATTTCTCAAAACATAAATCTCAAAATTATACATTAACTTTGATTTATCGTGTAATTACATACATGAATTTTAATTTGGTGTAATTATATATGTAAAATTCTAATTTTAAAAAATTAACCATTTAATATTTTAATCAGAAAGTTAAAGATTTTAATTATTTGGACTAATTAATAACATTACAAAAATATAAGGACCAAATTATGTTATTTTAGATAAAAATATGAAATGGAATTATAAATATATATATATCACGGCACTCAATTATGGGTTATTTTCTTTTTTTAATCACTCAACTATGATTTTTTTTAAATTAGTCACCTTGCTAATCGATATTATTTTTTTATTCCATTTCTGTTAATTGCACTAGTGAAATGTAATGTGTCAGTTAAAAAACTAATAAAATAACAAATTTAGCCATCAATTTTTACATATCATATCGATTTAGTCATAATTTAAAAAAATTAACTCTCAAAGTTTACAAATAATCTTAATTTGATTCTAATTTAAAAAAATATATATAAAATTACATATATGTTTTCAAAAAATATAATTAAATTTCAAATTTTTATATTAATATTTATATCAATATTAAATAAAAAAAACTCTCTCGGTGTCTCCCTCTTGTTACTATAATTAATGGAAATACACCAAAAAAATAATCTCGATTAATTGGGTGAAAATTTTAATAAAATTCATAGTTAGATGATCAAAGAAAATGACCCATAATTGGGTGACTTGTGATATAGTTTACCCATAAATTTTTTTTCCGATACATACATTAAAAAATAATATATTTTACTAACGAGTGATTGGGTGTAATAAAAAGACATATTGCACTCCTAAAAGAGAATATAAGTTCGAACCTTGGAGACAACATTATTAAGAGGTGTAGCCACGAACCTTGATATGGACCATAAAACGAACATATATCCAAGATTATTATACTATATTATAATATTAGATGAACTGTTTCTAGATAATTTGTAATACCCTAGACCACATGAAGACACGTATTACAAAACCATTAAAAATACACGTATTTTTACCCAAAAATACATATACACATGTATCACACATTTTACGTATTAATTTTCTGAATTAAATAGGTAATAAATAAATCCAGAAGCAAGTCAAATTATGTTTTCATCCTTACGCTATATATAATTTGACGATTTAATCTTTTTTTCTTTAATTCGATACAATTGGATTCTCTTATTATTATCGATGTTAAATCTTAATTCGAATCACTATCGTCGTTAAAATTTCCATTAATTAATCGTCAGGTTGAATTGAAATCGAGTTTTTTAAAAGAACTCCACATCAGCATATACTAATGAAAAATGTTTAACGGTGTTAATGATTTGGACTAAAATGTAATATTAATAATAGTAAGAGAATAAAATTATACTAAGTTAAAGTAAAATATATATATTAAATCTGAATTTAAGTATAGTATAAGGATTAAAACCGTAATTTTACCTTGAGATATGAAAGCATTGAAGAGGCTGATTTTGGTTGGTTCTGTCGTTCATATCGAGGGATTCTGCTGGTTTGCCGATCGCCATGAATAAACTTCTATGTATTGACAGTGATCGTTGAAAATGAAATTTAATGACCATAAACATTATATTTTGGTATTATATTTTTCAGATTTTTTTAAAGCTTTTAAGTTGTATAATTTTATAAAAATTAAAACATAATTTCATCAAAAAAATCATTTTAAAAATTTATATTTTATTCGATTAAATTAATTTTTTTATATTTTTAAGAATAAAGTGTAATTTTTCTATATATTAATTTAAATATTTATAAATTTTAAAATATTTTAATTTCACAACTAAAATAAAAAAATTTCAAGTATTTTATTTTTTAAAAAATTATTTTTATATTATATTTTATCACAAGAGTTAGGTGAAATAGAAAGAATCTCTCTTATCTGAATTAATTGTCAAAGATTCGACCATCGTCTATGATGGTATAATATTTTTAGTATTTTTCATTAAAATTTATTATTAACACATTTATGTAATTATATCGTCCTTAAAAACGAATCGTTATCAATTCAATAAACATACTCAAATTTCAAAAAATAGATTGAAATAAAAAAAAATTAAAAATGATTTTTAATAAGTACAAAAATTTAATAGGAAACTTTACCCAAATTATATATTAGATCTACTCATAAGTTAGATTACTTGTCTAAACCCAAAAGTCTATAAAAAAAAAAAAGAAGAGGATTTGGACAAAATACGATACTTGAAAAATGGAATTAAGTAAAATTTAATACCTGTTTTCTATATGAGCCAAGCTTTGGGCAAGATTAATTTGACTCGAACCTAGCTCAACCTAAATATATTATGTTAATTATATATGTTAAATAATAATTATATATATTTATACTGAACCACTCATCCAATAACAGTTAAAGTGATTATCCAAAACCTAAAAAAAGATTCAACTAAATAATTCAATAAAAAAATATAAAACATAACCTGATCTTACAGATAAATTAGCTCAGTGGCATGTTTAAACAATGGTGTTTGTTAGGCATTGCTTGTAGCGAGTGTTGCGATGGTGCATGTCAGCCAAAGTAGTCATCATCATGGTAAAAACCACTCATTTCGTACCAGAACAACCTTGTTGCTCCAATGAACCCCTTCGACCTTTTACTGCAAATTCAGAAGAAAAGAAACATGAGCAAAGCCGAAAAGAACAGAAAATGGTTATAGGAGAAGTATTGAAAGTGTCATTTGTCCAAAATTGATAGATCACTTAATAAGTCAATATTGTCTCCAAGTTCTGCTAGAGTTTTGTCTCTTGCCTTCTCCGAAAACCTTAGAAGGTTCATGGAAAGAGAACAACTAAAGGCATCATACAATACATGGACATGCGGCCACCCATCTTTGGTCATAGTGCTCATGTCCTCATGGTGGGTGGCCCTACACCCAGGCATGACCCAATGGTGGGTATGCTATACAAGGGGTAAGAGCTCAAAATCCACCATGAGCAAAGATGCTTACATCCCCATGGTAGGTGGCCATACACCCAACTCAAACTTGATGCCTCAAGATATTTCCCTTCCGTGAAACTTTCAAAGTCCTCAACAACTCAAGCATGGCTTGAGGATAATACCAACCCATTGGGAAATTTACCAGTTCTAAGCATACGATACCATGAAAACTTTTTTCAAAAGAGTAGATTCTCTTGACGAGTGTTCTAAATGAAAATACAAGTACTAAACTAACAAAAATATTTGAAGTACCAATCTAACAATTTAGTTATTGTACAATAGCCATATTAGATATTAAGCTTAGTTTTTTTTTTTACCTGGGCTTACTATTTTTATGCATTTTGTTATAGACTTCATTGAAGTCACAGTGTCAGGTCCTGCAAGCGTAGCATATACAGAGTAAGTATGCAAGAACCAGTGTGGGTGACACTATCAAATAACAGAGCAAATGAGCTTTTACCGCATTGTACATTCATATCTTTCTCTGAAAACACTTCCCTGAAAGTAGATGAAAACTCTGACATCACTTGATTAGCCCCCATATTACCATTCCCTGATTCATGTGATGACCTTCACAACATCCATGGAATATAAACTTTTAGAGAACAATAACTAAGCTGATAGTAAAGAAGCAAGTGGAGATATTATTGGTCAATACCCTGAAAGAGCATCTCTAGAAGTGGCCAATGTTGGTTCACAAGGGTAGCCATTTGTTCCATCACATCCAAGATCAAGGTCAACCAACAATTCAGAGAAAGAGAAATTCGCTCCCAAAGCATCTAAATTAGGCAAATCAAGGTCGAAAAGATCAGCATCCATTTCGGATTCAGATGTTGAAGTCTCGTTTGTCATTGGTTTGTGCACGTTTTCCATCACTTCGGTACCATCAAAGTCGAGCCTGCTCTTTACATGATCCCTCTTGCCAACCCTCTTCGAGCATGTCTTAACCGGTGAACAAGAAGAAATGCAATGGTTCGTCTCAATGGCGTAACATGTCACTTGTTTTAAAGGACTAACCGTGACCCTCTCGGTTGAAATTATAGTACAGTTTGTAGGAGTAATCCCTTGTGGAGTATTGTTTTGACTGCAATTCACAGTTGAAGAAACATCGACCGGAGTCGTCAATTTTTCACTCTGAGGGGAAACTGCTTGTGGGGGTGTCATAGGCTGTGGTTGATTGAACAAACATTTGGCAACACCGGATATGTGTGTCGTCGATTCATTGGCTCCACAATCGGGGGACGATGATCGATTTAAAGTTGGCTGACCAGCTACTTGGCTATTATTCATTCCATTATCAGACTCTGCAAGCTTATTCATTCCTGCAACCAATATACCAGGGAATGTTATATATGCACCAACCACCAAGTACTATGGAGGCCCTTATACTAAGAGTCAAATCACATTTTATCCATATATTTCATGCTGTAATACAGAGATCAGTTCTTAACAGTAGAAATTAATGTAACTTTTAATAGATAGATCAGTTCTTTTTGATACAAATACTAAATTGTTTTTTTTTAATAGAAAGAACAAAATGCGATCTAACTCTTAGTACAAGAGCTTCTATGGTACTTTTACCAATGATATGGGTATGAAAATAACTCTACCTTGGCTTGTTAACCTCCTAGAAGTTAATTTGCTACGAGTTCTTTTTGCAGCTGTTGGGGCTTCTTTGGCAACCTCAAAAGTCCTTTTATTTATTGTTGATAGCTCACTTGTAAGTGGTGTGGAGTACTTATCACGCTCCATTATTGAATTTCTAGGACCGGATACTGGAATAATAGTTGGTGTACTGTACATAGGAAGGCCTAAAACAAGAGCACCAAGCAAAACACAAAAAGATTAATCAAGTAACCAACAAATAATCTATTTAGCCCAGCTAAAACTAATTCAACATATGCTATTATCTCTCTAAATTGTTTGAATTAATATTTATAATCTCAATCATCATATGTTGGCAATCAAATTCAATAAGACTAACAATTTCTTTAACAAATAGTAAGCCTAATATTTAGTAGAATGTTAACTGATAAATTTTAGGTTATTTTTTTACTTTTAAGATACTCATATTAAACATTACAACAATTGTTATGTGGTTATTTTATATTTTATTGTTAAATTATATAAGTTAATTATTTTTAGCAGTAGTTATATTGATTTTACTATGTATTTATATAAACACAACATATATTGTTGTGATTAGCATCCTGTTCCTACTAAATGAACTAAAAACAACTACTTTTGTTGAATTATGTTTCACATGAATGGCTATTTGAATATGAATTTTCATTTCTATAAATTTTACTTTTAATTAATCACATTTCGTTTCCTACTAAACCAATAAAAAAATTACCCCTATGAAATTATGTTTCAATAACTATTTGCATTTACCACTATAATCCTCATTACATCAAAATTAAGCTATAATTTAGAGTTAAACATATGTACTATCTACATCTTATAAACATTTTCAATCTTCAATCAGTTAACATTTTCAAATACCGGCGAAAAACAAAATGTAACAGTTCACAAAAAAATGACCAATTCTAAAGCAATTAATCAACCACCAATACTCGAATTTCTGTACCTGGAGGAGACCCAGCAGTCGGAATTGACTGAGGAACCGTCACCGTCTGTTTAGTCGCATTAGCATGAGAGATCATAGTAGGAACAGGTACGGTAGAGCTTGCATTAAAAGCGTTCATCACAGATTGCATCCCTTGCAAAAGAGACTGAACCCTACATTTCTCTTGCTCCAAACGAGCTTTCTCTTGCTCTACTATTACCTTTTGTTCTTTTAAACTAATGTACTCGTTTAACATCGCCCCCAAACTTAACAAACTCTTCGGCGCCTATAAAAAAAATGTAAAAAGAAAAGATATAACGATCTGAAATTAAAATACAACGGTTTTGTAATTTTGTATCTATACCTCTCGAACGGGGGATTTAGAGATGAGAGAAGAAGCTTCAGATCTGAAAACGGAACGGGTTTCGGAGTAATTGTTATCGGAAAGGTACCGGTCGACGATGAATGCGACTTGCACCGGAGTGACTTTCCCTTTGCCTAGTTTCTCTGGTTTCTTAGATCGGCTTTGCTTTGCCATTTTTTGTTCTTTACGAAAGGGGGAAAAAGGCAAAGAGAGAAGAAGATAATGGAGGGTGAAACTGTGAAAGTAGATATATGGATTCAAAGAATTGAAAGAAGAGAGGGAAACTTGGCAATGGCGCCATGGCTGAGCAAAGCTTTTTTTTTTTTTTTTTTTTTGAAGAACGAAAACGCGGGAGAGTTTTGAATTTTTTTGTTTTGTTTGATGGGTTTAAATCTGCTTCTAATCCCTTTAGTTTTTTAATATTTAAAATTTAGTCCCTCTATTTTTAATATGGAGGAAAGAAAACGCGGGAGAGCTTTGAATTTTTTTTTTGTTTATAGGTCAAACTCTTCTTCTAATCCCTGTGATTTTTCAGTATTTAAAATTTAGTCCTTTTTTTAATCTCATGAATTTCGGGTTTTCTTTTTAAGAATTAACTTGTAAAGAACCTTTTATTATGTCAAGCATTACAATATCGTGAATAACAATTGGATAGTTAATCTTAAGCATGAAGTGATTATCTTTTCCGAAGCTTATATGAACAAGATAGTCTCTGTGATCGAATTGACATACAAAAAGGACGATACAGCCAAAGGTGTAATTAGAAATCTTTGAGGGGTCAAAATGTGATTTTACTTTTATACTAATTTATAATATTGAAAATTTTATGGCAGTGCAGTACATTTTATTTAATTTTTTCTCACGCTACAATATATAATTTCACCGACACCGTTGTTTTTACACTAACCGTATGTAAACCCACCACCCATCCAACTTCACCCTTAAAATCCTGGACTATATAGCATTTTTAAAATAAACTATGTTTTTTTATTTTAAAATGCCAAATAAATTGATGGAATTACATTAATAATTCAATGGAAATCAATTATTAAATCAGAAAAAGTAAAGGGATTAAATTATTGAGATTAAAAATAAAGAGACTAAATTTTAATTGTATAAAGAGTACAAGGACTGAGAGTATAATTACACCTTTTTATTTACTTTAAGCGGAGTACTTGCATTGGGATTTTCAGTTTCCCGGGAAAATGTAGTTTACTAGCGGTAAAATGGATAGACCAATTCTTTACCTTTTCTATTTAAAAAAATATATATAATTAATTAAATATTTTAAATAAGAGGAATTAATTTAATTTAATGATTATATTTTATTTTAAATATAATTTTAAAAATTAAAATATCAAAATAATAAATAAAAATTAATATAAAAAATCAAAATCATATAACTTTAATCCAATACAACAATGGCCACATTCTCCATTTCTCTATAATTCTCTATAACCTTTGCTTTTACTTTAGGGATGGCAATGAAGCAAGGTGAAGACGAATGTTGTTAAATTCATTACCGTCTTATAGTTATCATGCTTTGCTCTACGTGTGCACCTCGTCATTATTGATGTATAATCTTAAAACTATCTCTATAGGCGTAAAACAGGATGCTATAATCGATTTATACATATTATCCAAAAAAAAATCCATATTAACGCCCTGTTCATCCACTTTACAAAATTCATCAAATAATTCATAGTTTTCTTCGAAAGCTTTAGTAGAGGGCCAAGTTTTATCTTAGATATTTTCTTCAAAATCCTTGGTTAAGGTCCATCTAAAGGTATAAACTTATGGTGAAAATATCATAGAAGTCAAATAAGAGTCAAGAAATTTGACTTTTTTTCAACCTAGTTTAATGGAAATGGTGATTGTATGGCTTTTGTTATAGTTCCTAGTAGTTGTAGTGGTAAAAACGGTTCCTTTATGATTCCTCTAGGGATGGAGATAAGTAGTAGTGTTGTTGCTGTAGAATTTGATACCTACAAAGATGTAAATGTGTGATAGATTTGTATGGAAACCACATTACCATTGATACCATTAATCAGTGGAGAAAAATTGCTTTGTTGGACTGATAAAGAAGCAAAATTCACATTGAAATCAGCCATTAAAGAACAAAATTTACAAATAGAACTATCTTTTAAATACAAAATTCATATCCAAAAAAACAGTATTAGCTGACAAAGTTTACAGCTTTCATCATTGTTCTTCAGATATATACATGTTTACAGGTCAAAAGCTAAAACTTCTTGCCTTGGTTTTCATTATTCTTCCATGGCCCTGCAATGCTCAATTGATCCTCCAACAAGAACATAAACAAAGCACAAAATAGATACAATTTAAACAAGATACCGTGCAGTCAAGATAATACGTACATACATACATTCTTTATCAATCAATAACCTTATCCCACTTACCATAATCAAAATCACAGATCAAAACAGCTGATATAACACATCTTAAGCATATGCAAAGATGAAAAATATGTCTTGTATCTCCAAGGAGAGCCAAAAGATGCTCACAGAATTTGCCATGGGTGCAGAATAACACTGTTACTTGATTAACCTTTTGAGCTCTTCTCAGAGTAGAAACACAAAAATCCTAAACACAATACCAAAACATCGAGATGACACAATGATCCATCATTTTAAATTGGAGTATTTCTTTAAGGGAAAAAAGTGTAAATCCATATGGGATCTCAGCAAGTAAAAAAGTTATCTTCAAAATCCCTTTTGAAAAAGGGAAAGTTCAGATAGATAACGCAGTATGTAAAATAACATCATGGATCCATAAATAAATAAAATTAACATCTTTAGAACACAAAAAATAAAAACCCAGAAAAGAAGAAGAAGAAGAAGCATCTCAGAGAGAACATGCCCATATTGTTTCTTCACTGAACAATCATAGTGCAAGGATAACAATTTAAAAGCTCCTCACTGATGCTCTTTGTAAAGTAAAACTACGGAAAAAACATAACAATCATATCAAAATAGAGAGTTAAATTGTTGTTTCAAAAGAACCAGTTTTGATTAAGTCAAAACTTGGTGCCTTGAAACAGTGGTTGTATCCTAGGTAGAAGATTGGTGGTGAAGGAAGAAAATGTAGCCATTTATATAGGTGTGATTACAGCCAAATCCCTAATGGGCCAGTTTGAAAAAGTAAACCCATGTGTATAGCAAACAAAAAGACCAATAAGTTAATGGGTTTGGATCTTTTTCGAGTAACCCGATCCTTTAATAGATGTAGTTGGAATCGATAAAAATTTTAAATTGTCTCAAAAATAATAGATTTGTCAACTAACCCTTAAATTTTCATGAAATTATACATTAATATTATAGTAAAATTATATTTCCACCTCCAAAAATATAATTCACCTATAATTTTTCGAAAAATAATTTTCTAGTTTCACTTCTGTTTTGTATATACTGATTATAAAAAATGTTATAAGAGTAAAACGGAACGTTCCAAGACAAGTATTTACAATAATCGTTTTGTTTCATAGTGTGGATTCACTTTTTTAATAAAAAATTTACCAATTGAGAGCGTAATGGTATGAAATTCATCAAGTGGTTCGCGTTTGTCATCACTACATATTTATAAAATTATAAATTGAGTTAGGTTGAATTTTTGGGTCGAGAATCAATGTTTTGAGTCGGGTAAATTACACACAAGGTCACTAAACTATTAGTAAATTTATGTTTTGGCCGTTTAGGTCATGTGGCAATTAAAATCATAGTTATATGACCTTTATTTGCACCATTAGCACCAATTGAAAGCTCTCATTTTCCTTCTCTCCTTCAATTTAATTATTTTTCGTGAAGAACAAATAACTTTATTTTTCGATCTCCAACATTGATCATAAGATAAACTTGGATCAAAGGTATGTTCTTCTATTTAACGGTGGTACTGATACATTATACCAATTATCGAAGCATTACTTGGAGCTTGTTGGCTGAACTTAAAAAAAACAAAAAGAAGCTTACAACCCAATGACTTAAATGAAAAATTTTAAATAGTTCAATAACTATTTTGTAATTTTTTAAAATTGAGTGATCAAAACATAAATTTATTAATCGTATAATGACGCTGGGTGGAGTTTTCCCAAAATGCCTCATTGGAATGGGTACTCAAAAGGCCCAAATATCACACGTCCAACAAAAAACCATACTATAAATGCCTCTTTTTCGCTCTTCACTAGGGTTTTTGTTCGTTCGCAGGTAAAGCGGCAGCAAAGGTGTCATCTTCGATTCACAATGGTGAAAGATCGCCAAGGAGAGCGCGTCAGGTCTTAAATCTCTCAAGCCCCAAACTCCTTTTTTATTAATTTAGCCAAACCTTTCATTCATTTGGTCTATTAATTATCGTTTTGTAGGCTCTATGTTCGTGGAACCATTTTGGGTTACAAGAGGTAACAAAAAATTCTCATTTTTGATCTTTTTGAGCTGGTAATTGATTCTTTGAATTGGGTTACAAAAATGGATTTTTGATTTTATTAAAGGTCGAAGTCGAATCAATATCCAAATACGTCACTGATTCAGATCGAAGGGGTGAACACCAAGGAAGAAGTGGGATGGTACTGTGGGAAGCGAATGGCGTACATTTACAAGGCTAAAGTGAAGAAAAATGGGTCACATTATCGTTGCATTTGGGGTAAAGTAACTAGGCCTCATGGCAATAGTGGTGTTGTTCGTGCTAAGTTCAAGTCTAATCTCCCTCCTAAATCCATGGTAACTAAACAAGTTGTAATAATCCAAGTACTATTTTGTATAATTTGTATTGCATTGATTTTGCTGATTTTGGTCTTCTTTTTGGTTGAATAGGGTGATAAAGTTAGAGTTTTCATGTATCCCAGCAACATTTGAGGTAATTAATTTGAACAGATTCTTTTAATTCCCTGAGTATTTGTGAGATTTAACAGCATTTGCTTCTTTGTGTGTAGCTGAGAATTCATTCTACTATGTTAGCTGTATGCATTGTTTCTTGTATGTGATGATGGAAACACCATTGAGATTTCTCTTGGATTTTCTGTGATTAATCTAGTGATGGTGAGAATTTTGGACTGGTTATGGAAGTTTGTATGTCCGTATTGGTATCCTTGTTTAAACTAGACTTGGAATTATAAGCCTTATCCCCCAATCGGCATTCCTTGTTTCTTAAGTTAGCTTGACGAGAGATTATTACAATATATATAATCATGAAACAACTGGTTAACTGTATTGTTATCATCTTCCTGTCGGCACACCTTGTTTCTCTAGCCGGTTTTGAAAACTGCATATTATTGCAATATATACAATGACACATTTTGAAATCCTTCATTACTTAAACAGGAAAAATGGGTTTTCTTGAGATCACCTTCACATTCCCTTTTCAATTTCAAAGTGAAAACTTACCAACTTATTATAATGAAACTGCAAGTTTATACTTTACACCATTGTCTTGAAATTTCCCCACTGATTAGTTCATAGCCTTTATGCTTTAATGTATGTCATTTTTGCATGACTTGTGTTAAGTGGGGTGTACTCAATTTGTTTAGATTTTATTCCTACTAGAATTCATAGCATACGCATAGATTTTTGTTCATCTATTTATTGCTCTTCTTTTGTGTGTTGCAGATGCTAGGTAGGAATTGCAAGTTGGTAGGATGAGCTGTGCAAGTCGGGACTGGATTGCAATTTAGAGCTATATTTTATATCTATGATGATTTTGGTAGCTTTTTGTATTTCTTAATCAATATTGTTAAGTTCAAAATGTGGAATCTTTGTTATTGATAAAATATCAGTATATTTTTGGATCTTAAAAGCATGAATGCAAGCCATTTTGAAATATGATCTAATTGTTGTCAGGGTCTGTTTTTGCCCTAGTTGCATAAGATCAGGTTAAAGCCATTTCATTTTGTAAGTTCTGGTTTATGTTAGGCAAAAACAAAGAGAGACGAGGAGTTGAAAAATGTTTGAATTGTTAAACAAACAATACTTTAGAAACTAATGTTTAGACATTATTTTTGATGTCACTGTAATGGCTCACGCTTTCGTTTCTTGACAATATAGTTCTTTAAAGCTGATAAAGGTGAGGATGAACACAAACAGGCCTTCAATAAAGCAAGTGCCTGCACCAAAACACACGGCATTATAGATTTTGAATCCACAAAGATAATCAAAACTCAAGAAAAGATAATTCACTTACTTCAACCTGCCCAATGCTAATAACTTACTGTTCAACGTCAACAAGTGGGATGTTTAATTCCTTCAGTACAGAAATAATAGAAACAGAGCATAGTGATCATTTAACTACTAGATCATCTGTTACTAGAAACGATGAGTTCTTCAGGACATAGCCCGAGCTGTATCTCGAGTTTGGGTTTGGGGACTTCGGGGTCCAGAAATGAGGAAAACCTTACCTCAGAACAGATACTTGGAAACTCCTTTGGGCAACTATAAAATGGTTGAAGAACAGCTTTCTTGGAATTCTTTGGCTCGGTAATGGAGAGTATAATGTTTAAATCTTGAAGCAAATAAGAGATGGATCCAATTGTGAGATTACTACCAAGTAAGAGTTCCAATACAGAATCAAAAGGTATGGTGAGGAAGCTAAATAAGAGGTCCACAAAATCTTCATTTGTTTCAACGAATAATATTTTCCAATCAGATTTCCTCAGTATTATCTTCACACTTGTTTTGACATCATTTTCAACTGTCTCCTCCATATTTGGAGCTACGAGCAAGGACTTTTCACCGCTAAGAATTTGTTGTTTTCTCAGAAAAGCATCAGTCAAAGTAGTCTTTGAGACCAGTGAATAGCTCAAAAGAGTAGACATCTGAAAATAGTTATGCAATGAGGGACATAATAATCAAACTAAAACATTATTGAAAGGATGAATGCTGTAAAGAGTTAAGGATAATACTACCTCATATGAATCAATTTCCAGAACTTCTTCTTTGATCTGATGAAAATTCTTGATTCCCAGCTTACGAAGGAATTGAATGAGATTACCTGGCAAACCTTTCATCACTACTAAACCATCAGTGATGAAAAACATGGACTCTCATCCAGTTCCCTTCCAGAAACATCCCTGTTCATCAACTTCCCGCAACTGCATTTTGTAGTTTTATAGTTGCTCAATAAACCAACTAGTCTTTCACTACACTTCACATTTTCGCACATATAAGTCTTTGTAGGCTCAGTAACATCCATGTTAAGCTTCATTTTCTTCAACTTGTTTTCATGAATGGTTCTTGGATAAAGCAGCATAAACTTACATGCATGGGTACGAAAGATGTTAGTGTTTAGATTTTCGACGCTGTTGAATAAGTTAATCAAGCAACCAGGCTCTGGAATTTGATGTTTGCCGAAAAGTCAAGCGATGCTTCCGAGGGAAACATAAGGATACTCATACTACGAAGGGTATCGACAGAATCATTACCAGCTTCAGCTAGAATTACCTTGTTTCTTTCCTGGTCAATTAAAAGCTTGATTGAAATCCTGGTTGATTCAGAAGCCATTGATGCAAAACAGGAGCGAACTCAGACGGATGAAATTTGGAGCACAGCTGAAATGAAACTAAAATCAGTCTATTTATTGTGCGAGTCCATAAGACGGTGTTGAGTTATATCAGCATTCAAAGATTAAAAACAAAGAAAATTTGTGTTTGAAAGATGAAAAACAGAAGCAAAAACACAAGTTGGTTGAGAGAAAATTTGACAACTCTCATTATATACAACAAGCAACATTACAATATACGTAAATAGCTTCATTACATTGGAAGAAAACAAAATATTGCTTGTGTAGTATCCAAGCTGTAAAATCAGCTTAATGATAACCTAAGAATCAGCTAAGTACGTGAGAAACCTTAGCAAAACAAAAATTACAATCAAACTAAACATAAGTCACGTGTTACAAAAAATTTTAACAATCAAATTACACATTGGACATTTGCATGCTGCTGCATTGTTGCCAACTTTCAACAGACGGGGATTAAAGCTTCAAGAAAACCTTTGATGTTCCCCATACATATTTTAAATGATAATTTATAAACTAACTTAGGTCAATGAACTGAACAGGTAATGAAGTACGTGCATCATTATGGACTAATTACCTAAATAATTACTAGGGGAGAGTAACTAGAGTTAGGGTAAGTAAAATTCTATTCGATTTTAAAAAATCGAAAAAAATTCAAATTTCGAATAACTTGATTTGAGACCTAATTATTCTAAAATAATATATTTAAATTTTAAAAAATTATAAAAAATTAAAATTATTCTAAAATAATAATTTTTGACACCTAATTAATGATTTAAATTTATTATACTCAACTGAAATTTTTTTCAAATATATATTGTTTTAAATTTATGTGCTATGAAATGAAATTAGTTACAATGTAACAATATTTTTATTTGACATGTTTAATTTTTTTAATTTAACTCGAACAATTTCACTTGATTTGACTCGACTCGACACAAATTTTATTTCACTCGACTCAATTAAAAAAATAAAATTAAGTTAAAAAGACAAAATAAGATTCGTGAACTTGAATTTTTTTAACTTAATTCGACTCGATTTGATCGAATGCTTATCCCTCACTAGAGTTGTGAAAACGTACATAACCCAGATCATGGCTAGCTGAGTGTTATTGGCCAGTTCAAACCCTTCTATTGCATCAATTAAGGGACTAAGGCGAGACATTCATATTTGCAAGCGATTCAAATTCGAAATGAAAAAAAAAGTTTGAATTTGATTCATCATTCTCAAGCTGAGTTCAAGCTCAAGTAAGTAGAGTTTAAGTATTTTGTTTTGGTATTCTCCATGCAAGTGGCGAGGATAGCGAGGCCCTGACTTTTTAAAATGTAAAATTTTACTTTTCGCCCATTAAATTCGACATGATTTTAATTTAATAAATAGTAAAATTATACTTTGACCCTTAAAAATAATAAAATTTTAATTTAATCCTTTAAAATTTATAAAGATATGAGCTATTAGAATTGTGAAATTGCATTTTAAATCTCATAAAAGTGTACAACTTAATTCAACCCATGAGAAATTTTTTTTTTGCTTCATCCCTGTCTCCATGTTTGTTTTACTATTTGTGTTCAAAGCCTTTGTAACAATGTAATCTCTAAGGACCGAACATGTAACATGCCTTGCCGTTGCATCCAACACTTGTTGGTGAGTTCAAGCATTTTAGCACTTAATTCGAGTAGATCGCGAGTATAATTTTTTTGATCAAATTACTATTTTGTCCTAAAGAATTGTATATAGAATAAGTT
Source organism: Gossypium longicalyx (assembly GCA_025698465.1). Lineage (NCBI taxonomy): Eukaryota > Viridiplantae > Streptophyta > Magnoliopsida > Malvales > Malvaceae > Gossypium > Gossypium longicalyx. The sequence goes on along the minus strand of CM046995.1, from coordinate 624,678 downwards.
TGGGCTCAAGTTTAAGTATATAAATTTCCAAGTTTCAGTCACTTTATATTCATAATCTGTAATGCAATATTGTTTTTCAGGCGGTTGGTTTATTAAGGGCTTGTTTGTGCTCATCTTCAGCTTTGTCAGAGTCAACGAAGCTCTATGTGTGGCAACCAAAGCAAGAGCAATTATAGCAAAAGCTACATTATATTATCGTTGCAGTATCAAGGATATGGGGTTGTAGTTGCCTAATATTCAAGATGTTGCAATTTACTTTCATGTAATAGTATTTTGTCGTCTCAGTTCAAAACTAAAATATTACTTTTAAGCAATGTTTCATTTTCATCTCCAACATTTAGCAACTCCTTGTCTTTCTATCTAGGTTCTTGCTTTACTGCGTTGGAGTTTCAACACACTTTAACCGGGTAAAGTAAGAATTTCAAACAGAGCACCAGCAGCAACTTATTATACCCGGGTAAAATATGAAGGAAAAAATGCTTGAAGTTCAAGCTTTTAGCTACTGTCAAGAATGGAGAACAGAACTTGTAATTTTTAGAAGGCAAAGAAAGAATGGAGAATATGGAAGGAAATCGATAATTTCATTTTTTTGAAACATTGGCTTAAAGCCATTACATATACCGATCATTTGGGTGGTCAAAATAAATCAATTACATCACCTAATGCATACCTAATACCACTAATTACATTGGAACTTACAAAACTAAACTTGTACACTTAAACAAAGTTGATTTATCAATCTATCAAACACCTAACTACATCAAACATGTTACCATCTTAGTTCAAATCAAACTAAGCAACAAAACATTAGCTAAAAGTAACAAAATAAATAAAATCAAGAAACTTGAGAGCATAAACATCTTGATTGCACATACTTTACTCGGGTAAAGTATGTGCATTAATCTGCATGAGTTGCATGTGTTGCATGGGAACTAACTTCAACACTCCTCGGTTTCCATGCTCGTAACACCTATTTGCTTTCTCGGCTTTATAAACCTTGACACACCAAGGGCCTTTGTGAAAATGTCGCAACTTGCTCCTACGAATTGCAATGAATCAGCTCCACCTCTCGAGCTTGTTCCATCTCCCTTATCACATGTAACTTGATCTTTGAAGTGCTTCGTTCGCCATAGAAAGACAGGATTCTTTGCAATTGCAACAGCAGACTTGTTGTCACAAAAGATCTCTGTTGCCTCCCTTTGATGTAGGTTAAGATTAGCTAGAATTTTTCTCAGCCATATGGCTTGATTTACGACATTTTTGCGTTTGCGGCATATTAAAACTCTGCTGTTGATTGAGCCACCATCGATTGTTTCCTTGAGCTCCAACAAAACATGGTTGGGCCAAGGGTAAAAGCATATCCAGAGGTGCTTTTCATATCATCACTTGAACCAGCCCAGTCACTATCCGTATAGCCTTTCAACTTCAAGGTTTTGACTTTGTTGAATAACACACCATAGTCAAGAGTGCCTTTGATGTACCTTAGCACTCTCTTTCTTTGCTTGAAAGTCTTTGGACATTACAAGCAATGCATAAACCTTGATAACATACTCACAGCAAACAAGATATCTGGCCTACTTGTTGTCAAATATAACAAGCAGCCAACTAGGCTCCTGTAAGTAGACTCATTGATTGGTTCATGATCTCCTTGGCTTGACAGCTTCATTCCAACAGCAATAGGAGTGCTTGTTGGCTTACAATTCTCCATCGAGAACTTGGACAAAACCTTCAAGGCAAATGTTCTCTGTCCCAAGAAGATTTTTCCTTCTATTTGGCGCACCTCCATTCCCAAAAAGTATGTCATTAGCCCCAAGTCAGACATTTCAAACATGTCCATCATTTTGGCTTTGAATTCAGTCAACATATTTTGATCTCCTCCAGTCACCAAAAGGTCATCGACATAGAGGGATATAATAAGCTGTATTTCAGCTTCATTCTTCTTGACATATAGTGTTGGCTCATTAACACTTCTGTTAAATCCCAAACTGACCAAGTAGCTGTCAATTCGAGCATACCAGGCTCTGGGAGCCTGTTTCAGGCCATATAATGCCTTCTTAAGCCTGTACACCATTTGTTCTTTGCTAGGCACAACAAATCCTTGTGGCTGATCAATGTAGATCTCTTCTTCAAGGAAGCCATTGAGAAATGTGGACTTCACATCAAGCTGGTAGATTTTCCACTGCTTCTGAGCTACCAAGGCAACCAGTAACCTTATGGTGTCTAGCCTGGCCACTGGTGCAAATGTTTCCAGATAGTCTAGGCCATATTTTTGGCTGAATCCTTTGACTACAAGCCTGGCTTTGAGTTTGTTTAAACTCCCATTAGCATTTTTCTTGGCTCGATGGACCCATTTTACTCCAATAACCTTCCTCTTGGCTGGTCTAGGAACCAATTCCCATGTCTGGTTCTTCTCAATCATAGCAATTTCATCAATCATTGCCTGTTTCCAGCCTTTATCAGCTTCAGCTTCTTCAAAACTGCATGGCTCCACTATGGCAACTTGTGCTCTTTCATAAATTTCAGCCAAAGGTCTAATGCCTCTGACTGGCATGTCATCAACATCCATTTCGGGATCATTTTGATCAGCTTCAAACCGATCTATTATAAGTTCTTGAGGAATGGCTTGAGTTCATTTCTTTCCCAATTCCAACAAGCCTTCTCATCAAACACAACATCTCTCTGCTCACTTGGATTTTGTTGGTTAAAGGATCTAGGATCCTATAACCCTTTTGACCATACTATACCCGGTTAAAATACCGGGGAGCAGCTCTTTTGGACAACTTTTCCTCTTTACTGGTGGTACTTGGTTGTAACATAGGCAACCAAAGACTTTCATATGAGCCAATGATGGCTTGAACCCGAACCAGGCTTCAAAAGGTGTCTTGTGAGCAAGTGCTTTAGTTGGAAGCCTATTTCGAATGTAGACAATGCGGTGTTGTTGACTTCAAATTTCACACATTGTCTTGGGTAGATTTTTTCAAACAACAAGCATCCGCCATATCCATCGTGCACTGTTCTTCCTTTCACTAACCCCATTTTTTGGGGTGTATAAACATTGGTTAGTTGGTGTTTGATGCCGCATCTTTGCACAAGGCTTGGAACCGAGTGAAGTGTATTCGGTTCCATTATCGACCTTATGGTCTTTATTTTGCATCCTTTTCGTTTCCTTGACTTTAAACTTCTTAAACACTTGAACAACCTCGATTTATGCTTCAAAAATAAATCCAAGCAATATCCTGAAATATGATCATCAATAAAGAGAATAAAGTACTGTTGCCACTTAGTGATTCGATCCTCATGGGGCCACAAACATCGGTGTGCACCAATTCCGGCTTGCTTGATACTCTCCAAGTGGTGTTTGCGGAAATGGAAGCCTTGCTTGCTTTCCCATCGACAAACCTCACAAACATCTTCAATGTGAACTGTCTTGGTGAAGTTTTCAACCATTTTCTTAGCGACCATCCGAGCCATGGATTTGAAGTTGGCATGACCAAGTCTTTGATGCCAAAGCTTGGTGTCATCAGTTGAAGCAACATGAGTTGAGTGTGAGTCGCTTGACCAGTTGACTTCAAAGCATTTGTCACTCATGGTGACTGTCATGAGGCTCGATCCATTTTGATCAGTGATTTGGCACTCCTGGCCTTTAAACATAACAGAGTACCCTTTTTCTAGCAGCTGAGTAATGCTAAGTAGGTTCTTGTCAATTTTAGGTACCAGCAGCACATCTTTGATAATTTTGCCACCTGTGGCAGTGCATATTTGCACATCTCCCTTGCCTTCAGCCTTGATGAGCTGACCATTACCAATTTTCACCCTGGTTTTGCAGCTTCTATCCAAGGTTTTGAAAATTGTCTGGTGACATGTGGTTGGTGCAGCCACTGTCCAGCAACCAGCCTTTTGTACCTTTCTTCTGGCTAGCTGAGCATGAAACAGCAAAGACTTGTTCTTCATGGTCACTACTGTCCTCAGCCACCCGAGCTTCTTCATTCTTGTGTTGAGGTTGGTTTTTGCCAGTTTGCCTTTTTTTTGCGAGACTCTTTCAACATGACCCTTCTTCTTGCGGTGTTGACACACAAAGATCCGGCTTTGAACCAAAGATCGGCCTCTTGATGACCAGTGTCTTTTACAAAATCTGCAGAGTCGATCTTCTCCTCTTGCGCATCGAGGCTTAGGCACCGCTTCTTCGATTCTTTTTGCCTTTATAATTTGAGGTGCTCGGAGTAGTGCTTTGGCTGAGCTTGAAAGCACCCTCACGGTGCTCCTCCGATCCGCTTTGGCCCTCCTTTGCTCTTGTGCATCTGAGCATTGATCACTCTGTTAAAGAGATACTGGTCGAGATCCCTTGAATCCTCTAAGGAGGATATTTTTGCTTCATACCTCTCTGGTAAGGTAGAGAGCACTTTCTCCACAATCCTTGCCTCATCAAATTGCTCACCAAGGAGCCTTATGCTATTAACTACAGCCATGATTCTGTCAGAATACTTCTTGATAGTTTCTTCTTCCTTCATCCTCAAGTTTTCAAAATCCCTTCTTAGGTTCAAGAGTCACTTTGCCTTGTTCTCTCGGTACCTTGGAACTCCTCCTTAAGCTTGTCCCCAGCCCGCTTTGGAGTCTTACAAGCCATGATTACGGTGAAAATAACATCAAACACTGATTACGAATGCATGACATGGCCTTGTGCTTTTGCTTTTTCTTCAGAGTACTGCTTCATTTGAGCCACTGTTGGATTTGCTCTCAATGGTTCTGGTTCAACATCTGAGTTAACTACCTCCCATAGATCAAATGCTTGGAGGTAGGTTCTCATCTTGATTAGCCAAATGTGATATCCTTCTCCATTGAAAACTGGAGGTGCAGCTGGTGAGAAGCTTGATGAAGCCATCAGTATGTGATCCAACTATAACAGGTCCACTAAGATAAGAGCTCTAGATACCAATTGTTGGAGTTTCAACACACTTTAACCGGGTAAAGTAAGAATTTCAAACAGAGCACCAGCAGCAACTTATTATACCCGGGTAAAATATGAAGGAAAAAATGCTTGAAGTTCAAGCTTTTAGCTACTGTCAAGAATGGAGAACAGAACTTGTAATTTTTAGAAGACAAAGAAAGAATGGAGAATATGGAAGGAAATCTGATAATTTCATTTTTTTTGAAACATTGGCTTAAAGCCATTACATATACCAGTCATTTGGCTGGTCAAAATAAATCAATTACATCACCTAATACATACCTAATACCACTAATTACATTGGAACTTACAAAACTAAACTTGTACACTTAAACAAAATTGATTTATCAATCTATCAGCACCTAACTACATCAAACATGTTACCATCTTAGTTCAAATCAAACTAAGCAACAAAACATTAGCTAAAAGTAACAAAATAAAACTGAAGAAACAGTAGCATAAACATCTTCAGTTGCACATACTTTACTCGGGTAAAGTATGTGCATTAATCTGCATGAGCTGCATGTGTTGCATGGGAACTAACTTCAACATACTGTCTTAGTACCAAAGAGCTTGAATGAATTGGCATAAGTTAGGGATTTTGGTTATGCTCTGAAAATTGAAAAGACCAGGATAGATACAGTTCTTTTATGTGCTTGGAACCCATGTTATTCAAGAATGAAACCATAATCACAATATAATATTCTTTTTATGTGTGTTGTACCGGTTGCTATGTTTACACCAGATGGAGTTCATGGTTCGGCATTAACTCTCTTACCATGTAGTACAAAGTGGTCTACATTTAACTTGTCCGATGCTAATAACTTGCAGTTCAACTTTATCAACCAGGACCTCTAATTCCTGTTAAAAGATAAAGACAGGATACTGATTTAACTATCAGATCATCTGTTACTGCAAAGAGTGAGACATAGCCCCTACTTTTTGTTGTGGTTGGCTCTGCCGATTTGGGGTCCAATAGTTTTAAGGGCATGTTTGTTGAGGTTTTTTTGCGTACAGGAAGAAAAACAGAATCAAGTAATCCAGATGAAATATGAAGCTCTGTCTGAAAATAGAGCAATAAAGTAATAAGCCCGGATAAAGTATGAAATAAGCTTGAGCTTCAAAGACTTGAGACTTACAAGAAGAACAACCAAAAACAGAAGCAAAAACAAATTGTTGAGGAAGAAAATGAATTTTTCTTACCTTTCATTTCATCTCGCAAAAGTATTTATGTTACAATAAAATTGACAGTTACTTAATGTATAACTGCTCTCATAAATGCTTGACTAAAGCATAGCTAAAATTACAAACAAAATGTAGCTGAAATACTAGCTATCATATTCAAATCTTGACCAAGTCCTACTAACTTGAAGTACAAATTTCAAAGGAACTAAATTAAGTTACAAATGAACAAAATAAACAAAATGTTGTTGCTCCACTGGTTCATCTTCAATGCTGGTCTGATGTTGCATTGCGGGCCAAAGCTTAACAATGTTATAAGTGTTGAAAATGGCCAACCATGCTGCTGTTATGTTTTTGTTGAGTGCATACAGCTTGTATGCATGCTGCAGCAATTGTGCATGTTGCAGCAACATATTTCTGTTTTAGTTGCAATGTAGTTTAGTTTGGTTGAAAATGAATTTAGTTGTTGATGTTTTGATGGGTTTAGGTGATGATTGAGCTGATAATTCAGCTTATTGATGTGTACAAGCAATGTTTATCAAGTTACTAGGTCACTTAGTGGTAGTAGGTAATATTTGACTATAAATGTATTGTTTTTCTTATTGAAAAATTGAGCTAAATGAGCTGAAGCCATAGCTCCCTTGCTGCACATTTGTGAGGTATTTCTTCCTCTGCTCTGCTTCTCCTCCAAAAACCCAACAATAAGAGACATCAACACTCTCACGACTTAGATCATTTTTATTACCTTCTTTTTAGCAATATTTTGTTATTATGTTACATATTTATTGTTCCTAGTTTGCTGCCTTATTTTGAATAAGTAGGAGTTTCCTGTGTTGCTTATTATTTTATTATGGTTCTTATAGATTAGTTTTATATGCTCACTGACTGTTGATATTGAAGAAAGAGTGGCTTATATTATTTTATCACCATCTCTTTACAGGCAACCATTGGATAGTTTCCAAACAACTTTTCCAATTAAGAGATTTAAGAGATTTGAGAGATGCCAAACTATGGTTCCAGTGAGCACTGCAGATTAAAATAAAACATTGTGGATATGGTTTCATTCTTAAATAACATGTTTCCGAGCACATAAAAGAATGGTATATTGCTGGTGCTTATAATTTTCAAAGTGAAACCATGGTCTCCAACTTAAGCCATTTCATTCATAATCTTTGGTACTAAGACAATAAACGAAAAACCAAGATTGAAAAACAAGGAGTTGCAATATACTGGAGATTAAAATGAAACATTCTTAAAAGTTATACCGAGTCTTGATACTGCAACAAAATATCATATAGCTTTTTCTATAGTGGCTCTTGCTTTGGTTGCTAGACTAACTACCCTGTTTCTTTCCTGGTCTATCAAAAGTTAAAGCTAGAGCCTGTCAAAAAATTCTTAACACATTCCATCTAGGTGTTTATAACCAGAAAGGCAATTAGGATGAATTAAGCTAGAGCCTGTAAATAAACTCTTAACTCATAGCACATAATACTCTGTCAATAAATATATGTTTACAAGTTTATGGAGTTATACTATAATAAAGTTCACATTCAACACGCATAAGTTGAAACTAGCATGAATAAAAGAGAATAGCCACGCTTTGCCTGATTTAAGCCCTTCAAGTTCATTGATACGGTGGCGCCTTAGGTACCTGCAACATATGGAAACAAGGAAACCTCTAAACCATCGAAGTTACTTCCATTGAGTGTAACCAAAATACATGTTACTTGTTCAAATTATTTGAATAAAGCATTTATATGAAAAGTAGTGGAATTTAATTTGCTTCTAAGTCAAGCAATGATTTGATTATTTTGTTAACATATTATTGTATACCTGCTGATTGAGCAATATATAAAGCTTGGCGCTCACGATATACGCGAGTTGGATGAAGAAGTTTGACTCTAATAGAACAAAGCTTGGAAACAACATCACTCATGTCCATCCTCTCGGTAGGTGATTCAGCAGAACAAGTGAGTCCAATTTCAAATATTGAATTCAAGTGTTGAAGATGCTTGTCATTGAGAGTGAATTCTGTAAGTGTACCTTGTCTAGCTCTCTCTTGAAGAAGAATGGGATCTGTAATCTCAATTACTTGTTCTGGCAAAGCTGCCTCAACAAAGTTGTGAATGCTAAGACCTTCTTTGAACATATTATCAGTCGGCCTTTTCCCGGTGAAAATCTCGAGCAAGAGAATGCCATAGCTGTACACATCACCTTTTGTCGACAACTCACTTCCCATGCCATATTCTACAATTAACTTATCACAAATTATATATAGAAATAATTGCAAAAGAAAATCCTTGGAAAATATAAAGATAGCCTGTTACATCCAAGCTCTAGATATATGAAAAACGACTTCTAGATTGTGTGTTTTGCTTTTATATTATAGAAGAAAGGGAAAAAAAATTAATTTACCCGGTGGAGCATAACCAATAGTCCCTCTTAATCCAATGGAGCTTGACTGATTAGTAGAATAGTTAAGCCTATCTGCAGAAAGGATTTTTGCTAACCCGAAGTCACTTATATGGCCAACCATTTCTTGATCAAGCAGTATATTGCTTGGCTTGAGGTCACAATGAATGATTGTCGTCTCACAATGATGGTGTAGATACTCGAGTGCATAAGCAACGTCTATGGCCACATTAACTCTTTGAAAAAAGCTCAGGTTTCTCATAATGTCCGACTCATTCCTGTTGATAGATTGATGTAGCCACTCCTCCAAGCTTCCATATTCCATGAACTCGTAAACCAATGCTTTAAAATCATTGCCTTGATAATCAACACCTGAAATGGCTGTTAATACCTTGACAAGATTTCGATGTCGAATGTTCCTCAAGGCCTCGCATTCAGCCAAGAAACTCCTAGAAGCTCCACGATTTAGAAGATTAAGCACCTTTACTGAAATAATTGCTCCACTCTCTTCGAGAAATCCTTTGTATACAGAACCGAAGCTTCCTGAACCAAGCAAATTTTGTATGGAGAATCCATCTGTAGCCCTTAGGATGCTTTGGTATGACAACTGTAAAATGGAATTTTCTGCACAAGTTGCTGTTGGCTGCTCTTTCTTCTTTCTAAACCACAGGATGAGGAGACAAGAGAAGACCAAAGTCACCCCTAAAATCACGATGATAATTGCAACTTTTAGTTTAAGGGAAGTGTCTGATGATGTTTTTGAGTTACATCTTGACAAGTGTAACTCAGGAATGCCTCCACAAAGCTTATTGTTTCCCTCAACGAATGTAGCACTTTTATTCTCAAAGACTCCTTCGCTTGGTATCACTCCCTCAAAATCATTGAAAGAGAGATTTAAATACTTTAATGCCCCAAAGCTCACAAGGAATTCTGGAACCTCACCAGAAAGATTATTGTCAGAAACATCCAATGCCACAAGACCTCTCAATGAACTCAAAGATGAAGGAATGGGCCCTTCAAACAAATTGCCTTCTAAAAACAGTGCTTCTAGACGTACACAGCTACCAAGGTTGTTTGGAAGCAAACCGGATAACCTATTTCGAGAAACACGAAATGCACCTAGATTTTTCAGTTTTTCTACTGTAAGAGGAAGGCCACCAGTCAAATAGTTTGATTTTAAGTCTAGAAAAATAGACAAGGATGGGAGTTCAAATGCTTGAGGTGGTATTGGTCCACTAAGATTGTTATGAGAAAGACTCATTGCAAGCAAATTTTGGCAGTGACCAATACTTGAAGGAATGCTGCCCTGAAGATTGTTAAAAGCTAAATTAACTTCGGTTAACATGGTTAAATTTCCAATAGAATAGGGAATAGTCCCAGAGAGAAAATTATTATCAAAGAAAAATCTTTGTAGCTTCTGATGCCTCCCAATATCGAAGGGAATGGGACCTGATAGTTGATTTTGTGATGCATCTAGAATTTCCAATTTGATGAGGTTTCCAATCCTATCCAGGATTCTTCCCGATATTTTGTTCTGATATATTGATAAATGTAAGAGGGTGCTAGAAAAATTGCTAATGCATTTGGGTAATGCCCCTCCAAAATTATTTACCCCTACATATAGATTTAATAGTTTGGTATTATTGACTAAAGTGCAAAAAAAGTTCAAGTCACCTTCTCTCCCACGTCCCAAAGCATTGGTGCCTAGTTCAAGCTCGATTAGTTTATCCAACTTTTCCAATGACGGCACATTTCCAGTGAGTCTGTTATTGTTAAGTTGAAGTATAATCAGACTTGAGGCGTTGCATACTGCAATCGGGATTTGTCCAGAGATTTGGTTTCCCCAGATGGAAAAGAATTCAACATTTGGCATTGTGATCTCTAAGTCAAAATGAAGAGTACCTTGAATTTTGTTTCCACCAATATCAATGGCTATAATATTGGAGAGATTGAACATCGCCATAGGAAAGATACCTGAAATTGCATTCTCTGCTACCATAAAAAATGAAAGATTTGTCAATCGTCCAAGAGCTTCGGGTATAATCCCGGTTAATCCATTAGATTCCAAACGAAGCTCCTCCAGGGATGACAAGTTCCCAAAGGAAGGTGGGATACTCCCTCTCAAATCGTTGTTTCTAAAACCCAGGAATTTCACGTGTGACAAATGACCAAGCAAAGCAGGTATTTCTCCTGTTAGTTGGTTGCCTGACATATAAACTAATATAAGCTTAGAACAAGCTGATAAATTGGAAGGAATTTCACCACTGATGGAGTTATTGGTCAGGTCTAATATTTGCAGTCTTCTTAAACGACCAATTTCTTGAGGAATCTTGTTGTAGAAGCGGTTGCCCACAAGACTCAACTCCCTGAGAAAGCTCATATTTCCAACATATGGTGATAAAGATCCCGAGAGTTTCAAGTGTTGCAGTTCCAACTTGGTGACTCTCCGATGCTTACGACCGCAGGTAACACCACGCCACTGGCAGAAGTGAATAGAACTATTCCAAGATTCCATAACCTCAAGCTGATAACCGGTTATCTTCGCTTTGAACTGGAGTAAAGCTTGTCGATCAGTGTCGTTTCCTCCAACTACAGGGCTGCTTGTTGCTAAACCAAGCAAGTTGAAGCATGAGAGAAAAATTATAACTTCAACGTAAACAAGAAAAAAAAGAGTTGAACACTTCCATATGCTTTCTTGATAGCTCCATCAACCTGAATCAATTTCTTTAGGGATGAGAATGATTTGTAGTTGAGAGTGCTTTGTTCATCAGTGCAAAATAAGTTATTTTTGAACTCTGATACTATCTTATTCTATATCCCCTAAATTGGTTCAATTTACCATTTTTCAAAGTCATGTGGCTACAATTATGGAGCCCCCCACTTCTTCATGGAAAAATAATTGGAAAATGTAAGTATTGACTTTCCAAAGTCATCTGATAGATAAGTTAATGGTAACCAGATTTACAGACTACCATTGGATAGTTTCCAAACAACTTTTCCAATTAAGGGATTGGGAGATGCCAAACTGAATCCTCGTATGCAGGCCCCGCTTTGGGATCGTTTGAGAGTGCAACTGTCTGCGGTCTAAAGCTAAAAGGGATCTTAAAAAAATATTTTTTCAATTTTTAATATGAAAAAAAGTTTTCAGACTAAAATAAATTAATTAAATATTAGAGTTTTTAATTTTTCACCATAAATATTTTATCTTTTAGCGTCCAAAAATTAACTTTTATTATATTACATTTTATAATTTTTAAAAAAAGAGTCAAATTTATTATTTCGCCTAGGACTCAAAAATATCAAATATCAAGAATAAATGAACATTGCATACTGATTTAACTGAGAAATGAGAGAGCTTATTGTCATGCTCTTTTTTTTTTAACCATATTTAAAAAATTAGATATATGAGCATATTAGATTTATGATCTTAAAAAAAAAGATAATTTAGTAAAATTAAATACATTTATGTCGGTTAGATACTCGTATTCGACACACCACTTAAATTGAGTAATATTAATTTATTTTTCTTTTCATGTTTTTCACTTAAAATTATGCATGGTTAGTATCGAATAAATTAAAACAAATTCTAATTATTTGTTTAATTTTAAAAAAAATTCAACCGTTAATATAGATAATATTTTAGTTCTATATGATAAAGATATCGAATCAATTAAAAAATTACATATCAATTGAGTCTGTTGAAGTTGGCTTCCATGCAGGACAATGAGAAGCACAAAGAGTAGACCATGCAGCCTGAGCCATACATGTTGCAGCTAGAGCCTATGCTGCTGATTTTGTTGCTTCAAGGAAATATTTTGTTACTTAGTTAGATTTGAACTAAGTTGGTAACATATTTGTGAAAAAAAAATAGAATAAAATAAATAAAATAAAGAACACACAAATTTTACGTGGAAACCCTTTCGGGAAAAAAACCACGGGCAGAGGAGAAGAAAATTCACTATGTCGAAAAATTTGTATCAATACAAGAGGAATAGACTATGTCTATTTATAGGCTTGTAAAGCCATATTTTAGTAGGATTGAAACACCCTATCCTAATCAATATAAAATAGATGAAGTTTAATAAGGTTTAAAAAACCTTATTCTAAAATAAAATAAAAGAAGTCTAGTTCTATATGGATTTTACTTTTATTTTATTTTCCATCATATTCTATAAGAATTTGGGTCACTTAATTCTAACAATCTCCACCTTGACACAAATTCTCAATGAACAAGTTCTTCATTGCGAACTTTCAATAAACAAGTTCTCCACCTCTTCCATAAAACCCCTTAAGGGTTTAACTCAACAATGAACACCAACCAAGTCTAAGCAATGCTCAAACTTGGTTTTAGGAAGTGACTTAGTCATCATATCTGCAGGATTTTCATGAGTACTAATTTTGCTCACAACAATATCACCACGAGCAATAATATCACGAACAAAATGATACCGAACATCAATGTGTTTTGTTCTCTCATGAAACATTTGATCTTTTGTAAGAAATATAGCACTGATTGTCACAAAATATCTGTGGCTGATTCGAAGGTCTTCATTGAGTTCACTAAATAGTCCCTTCAACCAAATAGCTTCTTTGCAAGCCTCGATGTAATCGCCATGTACTCGCTTCAGTGGTAGACAAAGCGATCGTAGTTTGCAAAGTGGCTTTCCAACTAATTGCACAACCTCCGATTGTAAAGACGTAACTCGTGAGAGATCTTCTTCTATCAAGGTCTCCAAAGCAAAATCAGCATCAACATACCCTATGACCCCATCTTTAGTTCTTCCAAGCTGTAAGCAAACATCGTGAGTGCCTCGTAAGTATCTTAAAATCCACCGAATCGCTTTCCAATGTTCTTTACTGGGATTTGCCATGTATCTCGCTAATCAGACCGATCGCATATGATAAATCTGGGCGTGAACAAACCATAGCATACATGAGAGATCCCATCGCACTAGAGTATGGAACATGTGACATGTACTCAATCTCATCATCCGATTGTGGAGACAAAATCGATGAAAGTCCGAAATGAAGTTTTGCTAAAGGAGTACTAACAGGCTTAGCACTCTGCATATTGAACTCGCAAAGAACTTTCTCAATGTACCCCTTCCGACTTAGGTACAATTTACTTGATTTTCTATCTCTCGAGAATCTCCATACCAAGTATCTTCTTTGCTGGTCCTAAATCTTTCATCTCAAATTCTTTACTTAGTTGGGCTTTGACCTTTCTTATCTCTTCTTTATCTTTTCTTTGCTATCAACATGTCATCAACATAAAGAAGTAGATACACAAAAGAACCATCACTATTTTTCTTAAAGTAAACACAACTATCAAAACTACTTCTTTTGAAATCATGAGAAGTCATAAAGGAATCAAACCTCTTGTACCTTTGTCTTGGTGATTGTTTCAAACCGTAAAGGGACTTTTTCAAGCAAGCAAACATAGTTCTCTTTTTCTCAAATCAGAAACCTTCAGTTTGTTGCATGTAAATATCCTCATCAAGTTCTCCATGCAAAAATGCGTTTTTACATCTAATCGCTCAAGCTCCAAATCATGCATGGCCACAATACCAAGCAAAGCTCGAATCGAACTATGCTTAACAACTGGGAGAACACATTCGTGAAGTCCACTCTGGAATTTGATCAGTAACCCTTTGCAACAAGCCTTGCTTTATATCCGGGTTCTTCAACTCCTGGAGTCCCTTCTTTCTTTTTAAATACCCATTTACAACGAACAGCCTTTTTACCTTTAGGAAGTTTCACAAGGTCCCATGTTCTGCTTTTTGTGGAGTGATTCCATCTCTTCTTGCATAGCAAACATCCACTTTTCTCGAGCCTTCACAGGTAACTACCTCAGAATAATTAGATGGCTCTTGATTCGCATCTATATCTTCAGCTCTTGTGGAGTCTTTTTCTCAATGGCAACGGATGGAGATCGGTTGATCAAAAAACATGCGATGACGCGCGCCGCGCCCAAAATGACTTCGGTAAGTTGGCATTTGACAACATACATCGAACCTTCTCCATGATCGTTCGTTCATTCGTTACGCAACGCCGTTTTGTTGTGGAGTATGACGAATCGTCAGTGTCTTATGATTCCTTCCGACTTGCACAATCTATTAAACTCATCGAACGTAACTCTAAGCCATTGTGCATGCATGAGGTATTTTATACATTTTTTCCGTCTGCTTTTTCAATCATAATTTTCCAAGACTTAAATGCGGAAAACACATCACTTTTCTCGCCTTCGGAAGAACGCCCAAACTTTTTCGGAAAAATCATCAATAAAGGTTAGCATATAATTAGCTCCACCTCTACAGAAGGTACTCTAGATGGCCCCCCACAGTCGAATGAATATACTCCAATGTTCCTTCGTGTTATGGATTCCTCTAGTGAATCGAACTCTCTTTTGTTTTCCAAAAACACAATGCTCACAGAAATTCGGTTTGCAAATTCCTTGCCCATTAAGAAGTCCTCTTTTGCTCAATTCTCGCCATGCCATTCTCACTCATATGCCCTAGGCGCATATGCCAAAGTTTAGTAATATCATCATCGACAAGGACGAGGAAGCGACAATTTGCATCACGAGAATGATGAGAACCCGCAAAACATATAACTTGGCAATCTTTCTCTGTCCTTTCATCACAACAAGGACCCTTGGAAATCTTTAAAACCCCACTTTCATTTGTATATCTGCACTTTTGAATCAAGAGTACTCAACGAAATTAAATTTCTTTTCAATTACGGAACATGCCGCACGTCACTAAGTGTTCGACAACTCCATCAAACATCTTAACTTTAATTGTTCCAACACTGCGATTTTACACTTAAGTATTATTTCCCATCAAAACAACACCTTCGGATTAATCGTTCGTAAGTTGTAAACCAATCCCGATTGGGACTCATATGGAAGGTGCGGCTGAATCAAGTATCCACTCTCGCTACTTTAGAATCATTGTGAAGCGACTAGAAGTTCACCATTGCTTTGTAGTCTTCTACAATATCGCCTTCAGGGAATTTCTCGGTTGTTTTCCTTTGATTCGCAGCCTCCTTTTAATCTTATTTTGTAGCTTATAGCACTCAGATTTAATGTGCCCTTTCTTCTTGCAGAAGTTACAAGTTTTACTCTGTTTGAAGACTTGATCTACCCTTAGATTTACCACGAGGATTCCGCTCTGTGTCCTACCACGATCATCATCGACATTCCGATCTTGTCTCCCACGAACAATGAGACCTCTCCCGAGAGTCGGGTTTAACCACAAGATGCTTCATCTTATCATACGAGGTTAAAGAATCATAAACCTCATCAACTGTTAGAGACTCACGGCTATATAAAATCGTGTCTCTAAAGGTTGAATAAGACGGGGCAACGAATAAAGTAGAATCAACCCTAGATCTTCCTTATCATACCGAACCTCCATGGCTTCCAAGTTTGAGAGAATTTCTTTAAACACTGTTAAGTGTTCGTGGTACTGACGCGCCTTCCTCCAAACGATGAGCATAAAGACGCCGCTTCATATGCAACTTGCTTGTTAGAGTTTTCGACATACATATTTGTTCTAGCCTCTTCCATAATGCGTGCGATTTTCTCTTTCATCACATCTTGCAAAATTTCGTTGGACAAATGCAGATGTAATTGTGTTAATGCCTTTCGATCCTTACGCTTTTTCTCTTCATCCGTTAATGTCGAAGGCATCTTATCTATCCTAGCGGGGCATCCTCCGAGATCCATCTGTGCAAGAAGCGCTTGCATCTTAATTTGCCACAACGCAAATCTAGTGTTGCGATCCAACAATGAATTTCATATTTCAAAGACGCCATTACCGTGATCGAGATGAATAACCCTAAGCTCGATACCAATTTGTGAAAAAAATAGAATAAAATAAATAAAATAAAGAACACACAAATTTTACGTGGAAACCCTTCGGGAAAAAACCATGGGCAGAGGAGGAGAAGAAAATTCACTATGTCGAAAAATTTGTATCAATACAAGAGGAATAGACTATGTCTATTTATAGGCTTGTAAAGCCATATTTTAGTAGGATTGAAACACCCTATCCTAATCAATATAAAATAGATGAAGTTTAATAAGGTTTAAAAAACCTTATTCTAAAATAAAATAAAAGAAGTCTAGTTCTATATGGATTTTACTTTTATTTTATTTTCCATCATATTCTATAAGAATTTGGGTCACTTAATTCTAACAATATTTGATGTAATTAGGTGCTGATGGATTGATAAATCAGCTTTACTATGTGTGCAAGTTATATTTATCAATTTACTATGTTACTTAATGGTGTTAGGTAAATGTTTAGGTGACAATTGTTTATTTTGACTAGCTTATTGACTCGTATATGTAATGGCTTTATGCCTCAATTCATTTGTAATGAAATCTGTTAGAAATTCTTCTTCATTCTCTGTTTTTTACTCAAGTTCTTAAGCTGATTTTGAATGTTTTCCTCAGCAAGACATCGGGCCTTATAGCTCAAGTTTCTTTCAAATTTCTCATTCTGTTTTCTTAGTTCCAACAATTGGTATCAAGAGCTCATTTCTTAGTGGACTTGTCAATTTTTTTTTTCAATCCTCAAAACCATGTCTTCATCCAGTTTCTCTCCAGCTCCACTACCAGTGCTCAATGGTGAAGGCTACCACATTTGGATAGGGAAAATGAAGACCTACCTGCAGGCATTTGACTTGTGGGAGGTTGTCAACTCGGATGTTGGATCACCACATTTGAGAGCCAACTCCACTGTGGCTCAGATCAGGCAGCATTCTGATGATAGAGCCAAGAGATACAAAGCAATGTCATGCATCCAAAACAGTGTGTCAGACTTGATCTTCACAAGGATCATGGCTTGTGAGTCTCCAAAACAGGTCTGGGATAAGCTCAAGGAAGAGTGTTGAAAATGGCCAACCATGCTGTTGTTATATTTTGGTTAAGTGCATGCAGCTTATAAACAGGCTGCAGCACGTATGCTTACTCTAACTGTAAGGTTGTTTAGTTACTTTGTTAAGTTACTTAGTTGAGAATGACCTAAGTTGGTATTGTTTTGATGTTTTTAGGTGCTGATTGACATAATCAGCTTGTGTGCAAGTTAAGTTTTACTTGTTTCAAAGTATGATTAGAGGTAGTAGGTAGTATTTGGTGATGTATTTGGCTATAAATGTATTATTTTTTCTAGTTGAGAATTGAGTAAAAATGACCTAAAAAGCCATAAGCTCCCTTGCTGCACATTTGTGAGCCAGTAAAAATATTTCTTGCATCTTGTTTCATTGTTCTGTGTTCTCTTGCTGTTGTCAAAACCCCAACAAAGTATTAACTCGACTGGCATAAATATTATTATCAAGACAAGAGTACATAAGTTCAAATACGTGAAGTGTATTATATAAGTTTAGGAGAATAAATTTGGACCACTTCGGTTTAAGAAACGAATAATTCAATCCCAATATTTTCATATTGCTTGAAAGCTAAGTGGAATTATTCCAACTCCACTCACAACCATCATTCATTTTCCCTTAGATATCTTTTTCCTTTAATAAAGAATCCTCGAAGGAAAACAATGCGAGAAGTATCAGGAAAATGATTTGAAAGAACATATGAAAATAGAATAAAATTAAAAGAAACACAATATATTCTTAAAAAGATTCGCTGAAATATCAGAGATTAGCTATCTTTCGTTAAATAAGAAAAATAAATAAGTATAGTGAATTTGAGGTTGGTTTGTGCTGTGTTCCAAACTTCATCCCGTCTGAAGTTTCTCTTGTTTTGTATTCCATTCTGTATCTATGGCTTTTAAAACATTCACGGCTTCAATCAAACTGTTGATAGACCAGGAAAGAAACAAGGTACTTCTTGCTGAAGCTGGGAATGATTTTATTGATATTCTCCGCAGCCTTCTTAAGTTGCCGCTTGGAAACATTGGTCTACTCTTTCGCAAAAATAAAAGCCTGCTGACCGGTTGCTTGGATAACCTAAACAACAGCGTCGAGAATCTCAGCCTCAACAGCTTTCGAACCCATGCATGTAAGCGTATGTTGCTTTATCCGAGAAGCATTCATAAAGACAAGCCAGTCCAGTATTTTACATGCAAAAAGAGGGGATGTGGTTTGTTGAGTTATTATGAAACTTCAAGATGCTCTTGCGGGAAGTTGATGAATAGTGAGATATATTTAGAAGAAATGGAGAGAGATGGGGTAAAAGATGAAAATGAGGGAGGGTTCAGTAAAGTAGAATCCAGGTTTTTCATCACTGACGATTTAAGATTGATGAAAGGATTACCAGGTGATCTCATTCAATTCCTTAATAAGTTGGGTATCAAGGATGTTAATATGAATGGTGTCAAGGAACTTGAAATTGGTTCAAAAGAGGTACTGTGTACTTAACTCACTTCCATTTTCTTCTTTTGAATATGATTTAGAATATGATCATGATAGTAATTTATGTGTCCCCTTGCTTAATTATATCAGATATTTAATCTTTTGAGCCATTCATTGATCTCAAAGACTACTCTGACCGATGTTTTTCTAAGAAAACAAGGAGCGATGTTAGTTGAACGGCCCTTGCTCATAGGTCCAAGTACCAAGGAGACAACTGCAAAAGATGGCAAAACAAGAGTGAAGATAATGGAGAGAAAGTCAGATAGGAAGATATTGTATGCTGAAGCAAATGAAGATTTTGTTGACCTCTTATTTAGCCTCCTCACAATCCCTCTAGAATCGGTGTTACAACTTGTAGGAGATAGTTACATTATAGCTGGATCCATTTTTAACTTGTTTAACGATTTAAACACTATATTCTCCATAGCCAAGCCAAAGACTCTCCAGGATTATAGTTGGCCTAAAAGAATATTTAGCTTCCTCACACACCCTTTGGGATCTGTATATGAATTTGTAACGAAGTCAAAGAATTCCAAAAAAGTTGTTCTTCCCCCATTTTATAGTTGCCCAAATGAGATTCCAGATATCTGTTCTCAGCAGCCTCCTGCATATTGTTTAGTGACAGACTCCAGTAGCGAAAACAGGAGATACTACTTGGAAAGTGCAATTAACAAAAGAGAAGGGCCCCTAAAACTGTTGGACCCAAAGTCTCCAGAACCGAACACAACGAACAGTTCGGGCTATGTCGAGAAAAACTCACTGTTTGTTATCACAGATGATCTAGTAGTTAAACCATTATCCTCGGTTTCTAGTATTTCTTTACTAAAGGAAATAGGGGTCGCAGTCGATGATGTTGAAGAGCAAGTTATTAGCATAGGAGAGATTGAAGTAAGTCATTATCCTTGCGAGTTTTGATCAATCTAAATTTCCACTTTTCACTCACTTTATATTCATAATCTGTAATGCAATATCGTTTTGCAGGCGCTTGGTTTATTGAGGGCTTGTTTGTGTTCATCTTCAGCTTTGTCAGATTTAATGAAGGTTTATGTCTAGCAACCAAAGCAAGAGCAATTATAGCAAAAGCTACATTATATTGTTGTTGCAGTATCAAGGATATGGAGTTGTAGTCGCCTAATAGTCAAGATGTTTTAGTTTACTTTCATGTAATAGTACTTTATTGTCCCAGTTCTACACTGTCATATAGGTTATTCAAACAACCAGCTCGCTGTACACTTTGATGTTTGCCGATAAGTCGTGCAATGTTTCCAAGAGGAAACTTAAGCAGGCTACGAAGAATATCAACAATGTCACTACCAGCTTCAGCAACAATTACCCTGTTGCTTTCTTGGTCTATCAAAAGCTTGATTGAAACCTTGGTGGGATCTTCAGAAGCCATGGATATATAATGGAAAACAAAACAAAAACAAATTCAGCTGGATGACGTTTGGAGCATAACAGAAATGAACCTAAAACCTGTCTATTTATTGTGTGAGACCATAAGGGCCGTTACTGCTTCAACAAAACCTTTGATGTTCCCCATGCATAGCAAGTGAGACTTTATTAAGTCTAAGTTCAATTAAGAGGAAGTAAAGATGTATGTGCATGAATATGGACTAATTTAATCTGACTCGATAATATGTAAATACTAATCCCCTGCAATAAAGGTTTGGCATCTGATGTTATGGAATCCATAAACAGAACATGTAATTTATGTCAATGCTGTTGGTTTCTCCAAGATTCTCAAATTAACCACAAAGTAACATTTTTGGCATAAAATGAGGAGTGTAAAATAAGGTAGTGTTATACTAAATGGTACTCATTCATGTAATCACAGACAAATAACAAAACCATATCTTATAATGTAAGAACTTAAATAGATTCATGATCACAACAAGACAGATAATACCTTTGTATCTTCTAAAAGAGAATTTAATCACTGAACAAGTCTAATAACAGTAGAGATGACAATAGTCATAGCTCAATCTTAATGGTCAATTTTCCTCAATCCAAAATCTCTTAAATGCTAATTTTGAAGCAAATTTTTTTAATTATTTTCATTATTAAAACCAAAAAAAGATGAAAATTTCCCAGTAGTTTGGAAAGCTGTCATCTTGTTGATGCAATGCAAGAGAAATTACCATTCCTCATCAAAGAATATGACAGCATTCAATCTTTATAAAGAACTCAAATCATTTTAGTATATCATATGATCAGATTATAATAATAACAAGCATATTGAACCAAAATTTCCTAAGCTAAAATAAGGCTATTTTATCAAAATAACTCAAAAAAATTTATTATTTACGTAAATGACCTTAATTAAAAAAATCACCTAAATCATCTGAAATGAACTGTGTTGAGGGGTTTTGGACATCCCATGACCAGCACCCATGTCCTCAATTCTCAAAAAATTACCTAATGATTGGAAAAGTGTTTAAAAAAATAATTTTTTTGGGATAGATCATAGCATGGCCAACACCCATATATTTTTTCTATTATCTAAAAGAATTTTGGGTTTTGGCTTTGTGGTGACCGACACCACTTTTTGATTTAAACATTTGAGCTATTTTTTTTTAATCAATCCTATGCCTATTACACAAACACCATATTGTATATTACAACATGATATAGCCCAAATGCTTTGAAACTCAAAGTGGTGTCAGCCACCACAAAGTCAAAACCCTAAAAAAAAATTAGATACTGAAAAATATATATATATGTGTGTCGGCCATGTAATGGCTTGCACCATAAAATTTATTTATTTTTTAATTATCAGGTGATTTTTTTAGGATTGATGACATAGATGTCAGTCATGGGTGTCTAAAACCCTTAAGTATGGGTTATTTAGGTGATTATTTTTGAATTAGAGTCATTTATATAAATAATAAAATTTTTTAAGGTTATTTTGAATATCTCTCAAATAACCAAAAACAGTCTTTTTGTCGTAAAATTTGAACATTAGAGAAAAATATTGCTCAGTTTTGCAGAAAAATCATTTAAGTTCTCCAACTAACCAGACTGCTTCTATATTGTACTAATAACAAATATATTGTGCTAATAAATTCTAAAGCTTCTAAGGAATGGAATATAAAATCTGTAAACAAAATTTGAACGTAAACTCGTCAGATTCAGTTGCTTCGCATCTACATGATTCTTCTTCAAGCAGCTCGCAACTTTACCGCGACCCCAGTTCGCATTTTTACTTCGCCAAAGTAATGAGCTCGCCAATATTGTTGAATCCGCCAATCATAAGACGACTTCACCAATCTTGAAGGATTCGCGAAATGCTACATGAACGGTCATTTTGCAACAACACTTCCATGTTCTTCCTTTGAATATGATTTATAGTATGGTTATGATGGTAATGTGTCCCTTTGCTTGCTTATATCAGATACCTAATCTTTTGAGCCATTCATTGATCACAAAGACTACTCTAACTGATGATTTTCTGAGACAAAGAATGATGTTCGTTGAATAGTTCATGCTCGTAGCTCCAAATATGGAGGAGACAACTGAAAATGGTGGCAAGCAAGCGTAAGGATTTGAAATTGCTGCAGCCGATGTTTTAATATACTTTCATGTTGAAAATGACCAACCATGCTGCTGTTATATTTTTGGTTAAGTGCATGCTGCAGCACGCATGCTTGCTGTAACAGCAAGGTTGTTTAGTTACTTTGTTAAGTTACTTAGTTGAAAATGAACTAAGTTGGTATTGTTTTGATGTTTTTAGGTGCTGATTGACATAATTAGGTTGTGTGCAAGTTAAGTTTTACTTGTTTCAAAGTATGATTAGTGGTAGTAGGTAGTATTTGGTGATGTATTTGACTATAAATGTATTGTTTTCTTATTGAATGAGTGAGCAAAATGAGCTATCAGCCATAAGCTCCCTTGCTGCATATTTGTGAGCAAGTAAAATATTTCATGCATCTTGCTTCATTGTTCTGTGTTCTCTGTTTTCTTCCTTTGCTGCTGTCAAAACACCAACATTTCAACTTGAATTTGTGAAATTCTCAGTTAAAACTCAACAGTAGTTTTAAACAATGTTTAATTCATATCTCCAACATATTGCAACTCCTTGTCTCCCTATCTCCAGTACTTATGTGAATCAATAAATACAATACTAAATACCTCACATTTAATGCCAAGGAATATTAAACAAATGTTGGATATTTAAGATTTTTCCTAAGCAGTCTAGACTACATATATTATGTTATTAAAACTTGCAGATCAACTTTCAGTATCACAAATACATGTAGTGTCAAAGTGAAAGATCACCTAAATATTATAATGAAACTGTAAGTTTCTTCTTTACACCATTGTCTTGAAATTTCTTAAACACATTGCACATAATGCTCTTCTTTTGTGTGTTGCAAATGCTAGGTAGGAATTGCAAGTTTTAAATCCCAAATATGATCTAATTGTTGCCAAAGATATGGAAGAATTCTTGGTGTTGACATTTTGGTTAAGGGTGAAAACATGGAAATAAATGTGTCCTTTTCGTGGTGATACAGTGCGCAATGGGTCCCCATGAATGAAATTGGAACAACAAGCCATTTCCAAAAACCTTATCCTCTATTGTTGTTATGGTATCATACTTGAATAACACAATGTTCTCTCCTAAAGCCATTTCATTGATAGTTTTTTTTATACAAAGACGATAAGGCAAAACACAAAGATTGAGACAAGGAGTTGAAATATATTGCCAAAGAAACATTGCTACTGTGGCTCTTGCTTTGGCTGTTTGACATAAAGGTTCAGTAGAGCTGATAAAGCTGAAGAAGAACATAAACAAGCCCTCAATAGAGCAAGCGCCTGCACCAAAATTTTTAAGATTACTGAAAAAAATGAAAATAGTGTATTCAATTGATCAAAAGTAGAAAAGATATGACTTACTTCAACCTCTCCAATGCTAATGACTACTTGTTCAACATCACAAAGAGGGGTCCCTGTTTCCTTTAGTAACGAAAAACTGGAAACCGAGGATAGTGATTTAACTACAAGATCGTCTGTGATCACAAACAGTGATTTTTTCTTAAAATAGCCCCTACTGTTTTTTGCATTCGTGATCGGAGATTTTGGGTCCAACTGATTTAAATAACCGTATGAGCTATGAAAAATTTTTGTAGGATGCTGAGAACAGATACTTGGAAGCTCAATTGGGCAACTATAAAACGGGGGAAGAATACCATTCAGGTAACTATTCTGCTCGGTTATGGAGAATATGGTGTCTAAATCTTTAAACAAGTTAGAGATGGATCCCACTGTGAGATTACCCTTACCTCCTAAGAGTTCCAACGCAAATTCCAAAGGGATAGTGAGGAAGCTAAATAGAAGATCAACAAAATCTTCACTTGCTTCACCATATAATATCTTCCTATCTGATTTCCTCAGCATTATCTTCACTCTTGTTTTGCTATCTTTTTCAGTTCTCTCCTTCACATTTGGAGCTACGAGCATGGACTGTTGAATGAACATTGTACTTTGTTTTCTCAGAAAAACATCAGTAAGAGTAGTCTTTGAGAACAATGAATGGCTCAAAAGATTTAACATCTGACATAAACAATCAAAGGGACATTACTATCAAACTAAAATCTGAAATAATCAAGCAAAGGAAATATGTAGAATTTGGTTCAAGGATATATATTACCTCATTTGAACTGATGTCCACAACTTTTTCTTCAATCTGACAAACATTATTGATACCTAAATTGAGAAGGATGTTCATAAGATCACCTGGCAAACCGTGCATTACTCTTAAATCATCAGTTATGAAAAACATTGATTCTCCCTCACTTTCATCTTTATTTGCAACTGTTCCCACTTTTAAACACATATCAGTCGGAATATCCATCAATTCTCCGCAACTGCATCTTGAAGTTTTATAATGACTAAACCAACGACGAGTTTTTATACAAAGATAAGTTCTACATAGGAAATACCCTGTAGGCTCACTAACATCCATGTAAAGCTTCAATTTCTTCGAGTACTCGTCTTCATAAATGCTTCTAGGATTAAGCAGCATAGACTTACATGCATCAATACGAAAGCTGGTTAGGCTAAGGTTTTCTACGCTGTTATATAGGTTATTCAAACAACCAGCTCGCTGTAAACATTGATGTTTGCCGATAAGTCGTGCAATGTTTCCGAGAGGAAACTTAAGCAGGCTTCGAAAAATATCAGCAATGTCACTACCAGCTTCAGCAACAATTACCTTGTTGCTTTCTTGGTCTATCAAAAGCTTGATTGAAACCTTGGTGGGATCTTCAGAAGCCATGGATATATAATGGAAAACAAAACAAAAACAAATTCAGCTGGATGACGTTTGGAGCATAACAGAAACGAACCTAAAACCTGTCTATTTATTGTGTGAGACCATAAGGGCCGTTACTGCTTCAACAAAACCTTTGATGTTCCCCATGCATAACAAGTGAGAATTTATTAAGTCTAAGGTCAATTAAGAGGCAGTAACGATGTATGTGCATGAATATGGAACTAATTACACAGACAAATGACTAAAGGAGAGTAACCTGACTTGATAAAATTTAAATACTAAGCCCCTGCAATAAAGGTTTGGCATCTGATGTTATGGAATCCATAAACAGACATGTTATTATGCCAATGCTGTTGGTTTCTCCAAGATTCTCAAATTAACCAGAAAGTAACATTTTTGACATCAGATGAGGAGTGTAAAATTAGGTAATGTTATACTAAATGGTATCCATTCATGTAATCACAGACTAACAAAACCATATCTGATATTGGAAGAACCTAAATAGATTCATGATCACAACAAGAAAGCTAATACCTTTGTATCTTCTAAAAGAGAATTTAATCATTGAACAAGTCTAATAACAGTAGAGATGAGAATAATCACAGCTCAATCTTAATGGTCAATTTTCGTCAGTCCAAAATCAATTAAATGCTAATTCTGAAGCAAATTTTTGTAGTTCATTTCACTATTAAAACCAAAAAAAATGAAATTTTCCCAGTAGTTTGGAAAGCTGTCATCTTGTTGATGCAATGCAAGAGAAATTACAATTCCCCATCAAAGAATATGACAGCTTTCAATCTTTATAAAGAATTCAAATCATTTAAGTATATCATATGAACAAATTATAATAATAACAACATATTGAACCAAATTGCCTAAGTTAAAAACAGTCTTTTCTCATAAAATTTGAAACTCTAGAATAAAATGTTGCTCAGTTTTGCAGATAAATCCATCTAAGTTCTCCAAATAACCAGACTGCTTCTATGGGATATGAACTTTTGCCTATCTTTCATCTTCATCTTGAATTTCTTCATCTCATTGCTCTTCAACTCATACAAATACATGAAATCAGGATGACCTGTGTAACTGTGTTCTTCGTATGCTTCAGCATTATCACCTCACCATTTCTCAATGTACCAACAGCAGCTAGTTTCATAAAATGGGGCAACTTGTCTGTCTCCGAGTATGCTCCCATTGTTGTAAAGTTTATGAAGTTAGCAATAATGGAATGTTCCATTGACCAAACTTGTCTGTCAAAATCATTCAAAACCCATCCATTGCGCAATGCACGCAGTTATTGGTAGATAAAAGAATCATGGTATGCACTTTCGTGCACTAGCTAAAGCTTTACCATGTCTGGTGGAGATCATATTCACGTTGGTATAGTAATATGTAAATTTGAAGGAGAAAGGGACATAACTCTAGAGATTCATTTCAAAACTATTCATTTTCTCTCTATCACCATTTTAATGAAACCATGTTATTCGACTTCAAGTTTGTGCTCCTAGCAATTATACAGCTGATGTTGGTTTTAGATAGAGTCAATTTAAGTCAGAATAATTTAAAATTTTTGGATTATTTCAAATTAATGCATTAAATTGGATCATTTTGGGTACCAATTTAAGTCTTTTTTAAATTCTGACTGTTTTAGATTCATATCATTAATATTGTTAGTTAATCAAGTCGGTGCATCTCGAGTTCATGTAATTTCAGGTCATTTTCAAGTTACTTATTCGAACCATTTTAGATTAAGCTATTTCGAGTTCAGGTTATTTTAATTTAACGTGATTTTGATTTGGTATTTTTTAGGTTGAGTCATATTGTTGTCTTTTTCAAATATTTTATTTTGATATTATAATTAGTGTTTAAAAAGGACAAATTTGTGTTTTGCCCCACAATTTTTCAAAGTTTTTTAATTTGATTTCTTTTATAAAATTTATAATTTTTAGTTTAATTTAGTAACCTATACTTGGTAAAAAAATAAAGTTTAAAAATATACTTAAATCATATTCAAATATATATTTTTTGAACAATTTCATTTAGGTTATGATAATATTTGTTCTTTGTGATACAATGACTAGAACTACCCATAACCCTTCCCAACCCATAAATAAGAGGATAATAAGTTTCAGCGCACTCGAACCCACATCTTCCTACATTGGTAACAATCGAGTTAAGGCTCAATCAGCTATTTAAATATAATTTAGGTAAAAAACATAAAGTTAAATAATTATAATATATAATACAATTTCATCATTAACTTATTTTGCTTTCTCTAAATTCTGATAATCAAGACCCGAATTTAAAAATATATTTTATACAAATATCCCAACCTCCTCTTATCTAACTTCACCCTTAGTCTTTTTATAATCAAATAAGATTATTCTAAGTTATTTTGGATTTGCATAATTTCGCACTAAATCATTTTTTATTCGGAATTTTTCAAATTCAAATTCTATATATTTTTTATAATCAAATCGAATAGGATAAAGATTTGAATACATGTCAAATT
Source organism: Gossypium longicalyx (assembly GCA_025698465.1). Lineage (NCBI taxonomy): Eukaryota > Viridiplantae > Streptophyta > Magnoliopsida > Malvales > Malvaceae > Gossypium > Gossypium longicalyx. The sequence continues at coordinate 596,982 of CM046995.1, read as the reverse complement.
TAGTTTCCTTCGGCAAGCATAAAATCAGTTGCGGAGTTTGAAATTTTTTTTTGACGGACTGAAATTAAACTGTATAATTTTACAATAATAAAAATATAATTTCATTATTTTAATAGCCTATATCTTTATGATTTTTAAAAGGTTAAATAATATTTTTATTATTTTTAAAGTTAAAGTATAATTTTATTATTATTAATTTAAAATTTTATAGATTAATCTAAATTAAAAATTTACCATCGAGAACCATAACCTCTTGGATCTCCATTACGCTCCACCACAGGATAAGATCATAACCGCGTCACATTATTCCATCATGACCACGTTGTGAATAATAAAAATGGAGGATAAGGTGGTTGGTATTTGGAAAAGCCTTACAGTTGCATTGCCATTTTAGTGATTAGGGATCCACTGCAATTTATACACACCGACAATTGCCGACACCCACTTATTACGCTTCTCCCATCTTTAGCAATAATAATCCGAAAATCGAGATATTTGAAGGATTTATAAAATATAAATTAAAAAATTATAATTACGTAAAATTAAGTCAACAAATTTTATTTTTAGGCTTAATTCATGATTTTATTTTATTTTAACACTTAAATTTATTTTTATTTCAATTAAGTACTTAAAATATTCAAATATTATGGTTTTAGTCTAATTTTAATCCGACATTAAAAAAAAACTGTATTTTAAGGACCAACTTCAATTAAGGGCGAAGTTAGGGAGCTGGTATGGGCCCGGCCCCCTTAAAATATAAAATTATTATTTAGGTTTTTAATTTTTTTTAAATTTTAAATTAGTAAAGATAAAATTACATTTTAATCTCTCTAAAATTATAAAATTTTGATTTAATTCTTTACAAATTATAAGTTTATATAAAAAATTAAAATTTTATCCGACCTTCTAAAAAATTGTTCTGATTTCACTCCTAAACTCAATAACTAATTTTTGAGATGTGGTTGTCTAAAAATTCATATCAAATGATATAAGAACCAACCATCATGTTTCTCGATTGCAATTGTGCGGCGTGGGTGGTCATGCTGGCATTGCAGTGTTCACGAGACTAGATTAAACTAGTGCAAAGCTGCTCATGTGGGCGTTGGGGGGTTGCGAAGCTTGGTGATGAACTGCAATGATATTTTTCTTTTAAATTTATTTTATGTGAAAAGTTCATGACATGTGGCATGACTTAATTGGTTGAATTTTTTTTAAACAAACTTCAGAAATTGGACTAAAATGAGAAAAAAAATATTTCAAGGGCCTTTAATTTAATTTATAATTAATTTTAATTTTTATAATTTAAAAATAAATATTTTATATTTAAAATAATAAAAAATTCTAAATAAAAAATCTTTTTCAAAAAACTACTTATGGATAAAAATTAATATATAAAAATTGAAAAATCGAACCAATTATGGTCACTACCAACCTCAACCAAACCAGTATCACTCCGCCATTCTCCCATCCCTTTGGTAGTGGCGCACCAATCCATAAACACTTTGCCCCCGATCACCATTGAAGTGGGTGTTTAGACACATTTCACCACTTTATTCAGTTTATTCATATAATAATACACTATTTTGTCTCCTTTCAGCAGTGTTTGTCAACTATCCAATTATCCAGCTTTACTTGAGCTCACACCCAAAGAAGATAACTTGCTTCTTCCCTACAGGTACATACCCATTATTCTATTTGCTTATTTCTTTAGTTTTCTTTTCCAGATTTTGATTATTTTCAACTATGGTATGATCTAAGTTAGACCCATTATTGTGTGAATCTGAAATATGTAGCTTACTTGTTTGTTTTAATGTTTTAGTGAGGAATGAAATAAAGCTAAAGCTATGAAGATGGTTTGTAAAGATTGTTGTTTTATGGAGAGACCAGTTAGGATTCTTGGGTTCTTGTTTTTGTTACTGCAAATTGAAGGGTCTTTATCAGCTTCCAATTATTTGATTGGCCTTGGAAGCTATGACATAACTGGACCTGCTGCTGATGTTAATATGATGGGTTATGCAAATATGGAACAAATTGCTTCCGGTATTCACTTTAGATTACGTGCTCGGACCTTTATCGTTGCCGAACCGGAAGGGAATCGTGTTGTATTTGTGAATCTTGATGCTTGTATGGCTTCACAGATTGTTACAATCAAAGTACTTGAGAGATTAAAAGCAAGGTATATGCTTGTATGGCCTCACAAACTTTAGGATTTAGTAGGTTGTTAAGTGTATTTTCCGATAAACGAGCTTTTGCTTTTGTTTAGGTACGGCGAGGTTTATACAGAGAAGAATGTTGCCATTAGTGGCATTCATACTCATGCTGGTCCTGGTGGATATCTTCAATACGTTGTGTATATTGTAACGTCTCTTGGATTTGTAAGACAATCGTTTGATGTTATCGTTGATGGTATTGAGAAAAGTATTATACAAGCTCATGAAAATCTCCGTCCTGGTTCGATTTTGATAAATAAAGGTTAATATTTTGTTTACCTATGGCTTAATGATATATCTTGAAAAAGTGACTGAAATTTATAAAATGGTGCGATACAGGGGAACTCTTGGATGCCGGTATAAATCGTAGTCCAAGCGCTTATTTGAATAATCCGGCTAATGAACGGAGTAAATATAAGTATAATGTGGATAAAGATATGACATTGATTAAGTTTGTTGATGAAGAATGGGGCCCTATAGGTAGTTTTAACTGGTTTGCTACCCATGGAACTTCTATGAGCCGTACGAATTCGTTGATTAGCGGTGATAATAAAGGTGCTGCTGCTCGATTTATGGAAGATTGGTTCAAACAGACTAGTTTTACGGCAGATTATGATAGCCTGTCTTTCAACAGCTCTGTAAGTGGTAGAATCCCTCGAAGAGTTTCGAGCATCATCCCTAATTTTCACGAAAAACGTAAGTGAATCTTGCCTTTAAGCTATACTGAGAATTATTGTTACACATAAATGATGTTCAGGGCTAAAGTACATACAGCACATGATGTGTTTGATTCAAACAGGTAAGGAGCTAATGGAACTTGCCGCTTCATTTAAATCTTCTCAAGGACGACCCGTTACTAGACTTTTGAGTGTTGCAAGAAGGGTCCGGAATTCCTTAAGGCAGGCAGATAAACCTCAGTTTGTATCAGCATTCTGTCAAACAAATTGCGGTGATGTCAGCCCGAACACACTCGGTGCATTTTGCATTGACACTGGTCTGCCGTGTGATTTCAATCATAGTACCTGCAATGGGAAGAATGAACTATGTTATGGCAGGGGCCCGGGGTATGTTGTTTATGTGTTACATTTGTATTCTTAGTTCGTTTAGAGATATAGGATACTGATGGAACAATGTTAACATGTATTGGCAGCTACCCTGATGAATTTAAGAGTACCGAGATTATTGGAAAAAAGCAATTCAAGAAAGCGGTCGAACTTTTTGACAAGGCAACCGAAGAGTTGAAAGGAAAAGTTGGGTATCAACATGCCTATATAGATTTCTCAAATCTTCATGTTTCAGTTCCTAAAGCGGGAGGAGGTAATGAGGTGGTCAAAACATGCCCTGCTGCTATGGGATTTGGTTTTGCTGCAGGTACAACTGATGGTCCCGGAGCTTTCGATTTCAGACAAGGAGATGATCAGGTAAGAGAACTAAAACCTGATGCTGCGGACTTTAACCCGTGTTTTGTAGTGCCATGTTTGTCTGATGTTTCTATTACCATATTCTGTTTTCAGGGGAATGCCTTTTGGAAATTAGTGAGGAACTTACTAAAGCCGCCAGATCAGGAACAGATCAATTGTCAGAAACCTAAGCCTATTTTGCTTGATACCGGTGAAATGAAACTACCATATGACTGGGCGGTACGTGTTTAGTTTGAGCTCAGTTAATATATGTGGTTAAAATGGTTACACCATTGAATGAATTTATGTATGCTGTTTTCATACCGAGCACTCTACATTGCTTGAACTGCAAGATATTGAAGTATATTTAGATGAACTATGCGAATAGTTTAAATCCTAGGGACAAGAATTTGTGAATATTTTAATTTTGTCCTGATATTAAATATTTCATGCCAGCCTTCGATACTTCCGGTCCAAATTGTGCGGATAGGGCAACTTGTCATTCTCAGTGTACCTGCAGGTAGAAGCAATTTTTTAATTATATTTCTGTAAACTTCTCGATTTTTTAATGATGGCTCAAGTCTTGGTGCATGTTGAACTATGTTCTTAATGCTATAATTTCTTGCAGAATTCACAACCATGGCCGGCAGGCGGCTCCGAGACGCTGTTAAGACGGTGCTTACTTCCGGACGCAATAAGCAATTCGGCAGCAATGTCCATATTGTCATTGCAGGGTTGACAAATACTTATTCACAATATGTTACCACTTTTGAGGAGTACCAAGTGCAGAGATACGAGGTTCGTGTTATCCCATTCCTTATTATTGATCCTTCCATTCACGACAGTCCTTCGTAACACTTGTTTTTTTGCAGTAAAAGTACTATGGAAGTCTTTGTACTAGGAGTCAGATTGCATTTTACCCTTATACTCAAAAAATGGACAAATTAGTTTCTGCATGTTAGATTAAAGAGTAAATTAGTCCTTCTTGTTAAAAATTCCATCCATTTATATTGTTAAAAACCGGTATGGTTGACAGAATAACTAGGTAGTGACTTGTAGCATGCCATGTATACCTTATGTTGATGTACAAGGATTAGTTTTTAACAATAAAAATGGATGAAAATTTTAATCAAAGGTTCAATTTGTTTTTTGATCTAACACGTACAAGAACTAATTTTTCCAATTTTAAATAAAGGGGACAAAATGCAATTCAACTTTTACCCTTTTTTTTTTGCTTTTTTATTGAAATTTTTATTTTTAGGGAGCCTCAACTCTGTATGGACCACACACGCTTAATGCGTACATACAGGAGTTCAAGAAACTTGCAGCAGCTCTTATCGGTGGTGGATCTGTTGAACCAGGTCCGCAACCACCTGATCTTCTTGATAAGCAGATTAGCTTATTAACACCGGTTGTCCTTGATGCAACCCCACTTGGTGTGAATTTCGGTGATGTTAAAGACGATATCGCTAATTCCACTTTCAAACGGGGCAATACAGTCTCAGTCACCTTCTGGTCTGCTTGTCCTAGGAACGACCTCATGACCGAGGGCACATTCGCATTGGTTGAACTTCTCCAAGATCAAAAGACATGGATCCCGGCATTTGACGATGACGATTTTTGCTTAAAGTTCAAGTGGTCAAGACCTGCAAAACTAAGTCCTCAAAGTTATGCAACCATTGACTGGAGGATACCAGAATCAGTAGGCACCGGGGTTTATAGGATAAGACATTTCGGTGCTTCGAAATCACTTTTTGGTTCAATTCGACATTTTACGGGTACTTCGAGTGCCTTTGTAGTGGAGTAGTATGAATCATATGCATGTATGAATATAATTAGCAACAGATTGTGCTGTATAGAATAAATCACACAGTATGTAATGCATGGCAGAGCCAGATATCGAAATTATAGAAGAATAAATGAATTGTTTAGTTATATTATTTACATAAACAGCTAGAAAATGTAGACACCATTTGTGTCTGTTTTTTTGGTCGAAATCAAGGTGTCCATTGCCCGTAGTAGTGACTAATCTTTTTGCTGCGGGTGCTCTCAAAAGAGGTAAACTGTTGGCAATGAAATATGCTCCATTATCATGGTTGAGATTGCACCCCCAATCTCATAATTAAGGGATGAGGTGAATAATCACAACACAACACCTCATGGTTAAACACTATTTATGTTGTTATTATGCAGTATTGTGTTGCTTAGAATGTGTTGGTAAAAGTAATATGGTGGCTTTTGTATTAGGAATCGAACTGTATTTTACTTTAAAAAAATAGACAAATTAGCCCCTAAACGATAGATTAAAGAGCAAATTTTATTCATTTTTATTATTAAAAACTAGTATAGTTGACGAAATAATTAGATAATTATGGAATAAATTTTTAACACAAGGATCAATTTACTCTTTGATCTAATATATAGGAAATAATTTGCTCATTTTTTGAATAGAAGGAAAAAAATGTAATTTGATTTCTAGTACAATAACCTTCGTGATACTTTTACTAAAATGTGTTGCATTGATATGTGACTTCTCTCTCTTGATTATTTCGAATTCAGATTGTTTCGAGTTGAGTCATTTTGGTAGGTGAGCCAAAGTTAATTCAAACCAACTTTAATAAATGGGTTTCAAACAATTGGTTTAGTTTAGTTGATTATGATGGTCCAAGTATAGGTTCTGTTGGTTGGTTATCAATTATGAAAATTCATAATTAAAACCAATCAATTTAATTCACCTTTAATACTTACAATATATAAAATTTTAATCAAAATTTAAACTCGATCTAATTTGGTTCAATTAACTTAATTGACTAAATCGATTGATATTAAGTCAATTCGATTAGATTAATTTAAATTTTTTAATTGAATTGGCCAAATCAATTGGTTAGTCCCCTTAAATTTGAATGAGTTGATTTGAGTTTGTCAATAAATTTTTCTAGGTTTGGATTTAGATTTATTCTAGTCGTTTTGAGCTCATGCTTTGAATTTGGGTAAATAATTTAGATTTTAATTTGGATTAATCTAATTGATTTTTTAAATTCAAGCCAGAATTGACAGATTTATTCAAAATAAATAACAAGAAAAGATACAAATAGGAGCGAAGGGAGAGGCTAGCAAGGACCTTGACCCCTTAAAAATAAAAAATTATTTCTTTAGACCCTAAATATTTATAAATTTTTAAATTAAGATATAGTAAAATTATAATTTTGTCTTAAAAAATATTAAAATCTTAATTTAATCCTTTTGAAATTGTATTTTAACTCTCAAAACAATATATATCTTAATCTCGAAACCATTAAAAAAATTCATGAAAACATGTGTCTGCCTAAACCTCTTTCCGGGACAGCATGGGATTAGTGCTAAAAAAGCCAAAAACAAGTCTTTAAAACTGAAAATTGCTTGACACATACATGACCAACATTGAATCACGTTTGCGACAGCTGAAAAACAAGACACCATATTCATAATCATTCAACAGCAACCCCCAAAATCAAACATTTAATGATCATTAAAATCTGCTAATCCAAACCCTTTCCCCCCAGAAAAAAAACGTTTTTTTCCCATGCACATCGCATCAGGCACTTTCAATCCTACAATTCGTTATAATCCTTATGTTACCTCTCCCCTTATTAGTTCCCAACATTTTTTTTTCTGAAAGAACGACCAAAAAAAGAGACAAAACCCTTGAAACCATAGCTATGAAGACCATGATTCCATGGACCACGATCTGGATCGTGTTCTCATGGTACGGTTCCAACATTGGTGTCTTGCTTTTAAACAAATACTTACTTACCTACTGTGGGTTCAAATACCCAATTTTCTTAACCATGTGTCATATGCTTGCTTCTTCATTGTTAAGTTACGTAGCTATAGCATGGCTCAAAGTGGTTCCCATGCAAACCATTGGTTCTAAGAAACAGTTTATAAAGATTTTTGGGTTGAGTTCGGTTTTTTGTTTCTCGGTCGTCCTCGGAAATGTCTCGTTACGGTACCTTCCGGTGTCGTTTAACCAGGCTATTGGCGCAACCACACCGTTTTTCACGGCGGTTTTCGCTTATGTTACGATGAAGAAGATAGAGAGTTGGGTTACGTACTTGACATTGTTACCTGTTGTGGCTGGAGTTATCATTGCTAGTGGGGTAACAATTTCTTAACTTTACTAGTTTTGAATAAATCAAGTATCAAATCAAATCAATTCGATTTTTAATGTTTTCGGGTTGACCAATTTCGAATTTAGGTCAATTTTGGATCTGAATTGTTTTATGTTGAGTTCATTTAAGTTTGAGGTTTGGAGTTTTTGAGTTCGATCATTATAGTTTTGTATCATTTTGTTTTACTAGTGTTTTAGAATAATTGATATTTTAAGCATGTAATTCCTTAGATTAGGTTACTTTTGGATTGACTCCATCTAGATCGAGTCAATTTGAGTTTTAATGTTTTTGGGTCAACCAATTTTGGATTTGGACTGATTAGGGTCAAGTTAGGAAAATTGGGATTTAGACATATAATTTGGCTTGACTTGTTAGTTTGTATCAAGTCAATTTGAATCAGATTAATTCGAGTTTCAAATTTTCAGATTGATTAATCTTAGATCTAAACCATTTTAGGTTTAAGCTATTTAAATTTGAGGTTCGGACTTTTACTATTCAGTCATTATGATTTTATATCTTTTTGGTTTTTAGTCACTCTAGCTTTAGGTTGTTTTTGGTTTAAGTTACCTCGAGTTTAATTTGTTTCAGGTTTAGATCGTTTTAGATTCAAATTGTTGAGTTTTATATTGAAATCAGATTGAAACGAATTTGAGTTTGATTACTCGAGTTAGGTTCGGGTTTAGATCAGAATTTGACAGGTCTAATTTGTATAATTGGCGGCAGAATCTTTGGTAAATGGTAATTTTTTCAACACATTTTCACATATGGGTGTTTGTATGTTGTAGGCTGAACCAAGTTTCCACCTTTTCGGATTTCTAATGTGTGTTTCAGCTACTGCTGCAAGAGCCTCTAAATCAGTGCTTCAGGCTATTTTGCTGTCATCAGAAGAGTAAGCTTTTTATATATATATATCAATTTTGTTTCCATAACTAGCATCATTCGGATATTTTGGGTTTGAGTCGATTTAAGTTCATATTAACTTTAGGTTGAGTTATTTCGATTTAGATTGTTTAGCATAGGGGCAAACCAGGAATTTGATAAATTTGGGAGCTAAAGGTAAAAATTGTGTTTAAAAACAGCTTAAATTGAATACTTTATTATAAGGGATTAAAATTAATATTATACCACTAGAGGGTAAGGCTGTTGCCTGCCCATCTCTAGCTACCCTTAGCATTCGAACCACTTCTAGTGGGGTAAGTCATTCAAGTTTGTCAGTTGAGTTTTTCGGTTTGAATCATTTAAGGGTTTATCATCAAGCTTGACACTCAAGTTCAAATCATTTTGAGTTCAAATTTTTTCGAATTTGGATCATTTTGGGTGTAGATTGCATCTAGTTAGGGTAGTTTTTGGGAACGAGTTGAAGGGTTTGAGTTGACTTTTTTAGTCAAAATAAATTAAGTCGAATTTGGTAAAAGTACCATGAGGCCCTTATAATAGGAGTCAAATTGTATTTTGATTCATCTATTCAAAAAATAGGTAAATTAGTCTCCTATACAATAGATAAAAAAGAAAATTGGTTCTTCTGTTTAAAATTCCATCAATTTCTATTGTTAAAAACTGTCTTTGGACGTCATCTTGACGTATTGTCTAGTTATTCCATCAGGCATGCCAGTTTTTAATAGTACAGATAGATGAAATATTAACAAAAATGACTAATTCGCTCTTTGATTTAATGTATAAAAGCTAATTTACTCATTTTTTGAATAAAGGGAACAAAATGCAATCTGACTCCTACTACGTGAATCTATATGATACTTTTACTGTTAAAATTTGCATTAATCTGGATATTTGGATTCGGATCTACTCTCAACATTCATCCAATTAACTTATGTTATATTGTTGCAGGGAAAAGCTAAACTCCATGAATTTGTTGATGTACATGGCACCAATAGCAGTGGTGATATTGCTTCCTGCAACTTTATTGATGGAGAGAAATGTGGTAGCCATAACCATAGCTCTTGCAAGAAAAGATACAATAGTTGTGTATTACCTGCTTTTCAATTCTTCTCTTGCTTATTTTGTCAACTTGACCAATTTTTTGGTCACTAAACACACCAGTGCCTTGACCCTCCAGGTATGTAATCTTTTAAAAACTTCGGGCTAATTGTGCCGGACATTTTTATTGTCGATCTCTGATCTACATTCTAAATTAGTTTCCGAGCTTTAGAATTTGTCAATATCGTATCAAGTGAATCTTTCCATTAGTTTAGCCATTAATTTGGATGTTAAAGACCGGTTTAAATGAGATGAGAGGCATACCAAGTTAACACTTAAATGTCTGAGCTAATGACTAGATTGACAAAATGACCTGATTGAAATGAAAATGATATATTGAGTACTCAATTAGAATATTTTAGATTTAAGGATCAATTTAAAATTGAAGTCATAATTTGGAAATGTTTAGCGGAATTAACCCAAAAACTTATATAATAAAAATTTAGATTTTAAATTAGTCCTTAAAATACCTATATCATATCAATTTGGTCCTTACGTTATCCCGTTAACCAAGTCATCAGCTCAGGTGTTAAATAGTAGCCAAGAACGGATGGATCTAATTTATATACATTCAGAAAATAGCTATCCTAAATTACACCAAGGTTTTTATTTTAATTCGTTACATCCGAACTCTCGATAACTCTATGCCGTAAATATTCACGTGTTTAAAATATAATCACAAATTTAAAAATATTTCAGGTACTGGGGAATGCAAAAGGTGCAGTTGCAGTGGCGGTGTCAATTATTATATTCAAGAATCCAGTTTCATTAATGGGGATGCTGGGTTACTCTTTAACAGTTGTTGGAGTTCTTCTTTATAATGAATCCAAAAAGGGAAATAAATGACATTTTCTCAATTTTTTATTCCTCCTATAACTTAATTTTCTATTGTTTGTAGCTTACTCAATAAAAATAGAAAGAGATTGCATGGATTTTAATTTCAAACTTGATATCGATCAAAATTTAAACATCGCAAGTCATTTATCACTCCAAACCTTTCTAACTTGATTTTTATCATCATTATGACTATTATATGCCTCTATATAAATATAGGGGATAAAATTAGAAATGACAAAAACTCCACAATTTTCGATGTGACTTAATCTAGTAAGAAGGTCGGATTGAATCGAATAAAAAAAATTTACAAAAATCTCTTTTCGAATAATACTAGTTTAAATATACATATGATAATAAAATTCATATTAATATTTATTCTAACTTAATTATATTTAAAAAATAATTAATGGTAAAGTAAACTATATTTGTAATTTTCTTTCTATGATTTTTTTAATTATTCAACTATGAAAAATTACAAAATAATAATTATAAATTTTTTAATTACGGAAAAGAAAACCCAAAAATCTAAAATAATTTGGTGAAAAAAAACAAAATTTAATAATTGACATTTTTTGAGCAACTAAAAATATATAATTGGATAACCATTTTGTATTTTTTTAGTAAAAAAAATCCAAAATTAAGAGACTACTAATTAATTTACCCTTAATAGTATCATTATAAAAACATAGAAAATTAAATTTTATTATTTTCTTTTGATAAAAAATATTTAAAAATAAATAAAAATTATGACAGATCAGGTCAGAATCCAATATAGCTTCCATTTTTCGAGGCAAATAAATTAATATTTAATTTCAGATTGGACCGGAGTTTGGTTATATAGAGAGTATAAGGGTAAACCACCCGGCCCGGTTGCCTTCTCTAGATGAAACCAACGGTGGCACCGAAAAGAAACTAAAAAGAACCATGGCAGACACCATGAAGCAGAGATGGTCTAAAAACTATTTATCAGCAAAATTACGACGACATATCTAAACAAAAGTACCTTCTACAGTGTTAAATTTTGACTAGAAAACCGTGTAATGAATGTATATACTGCGACAATGCAACAACCTCTAAGCCAAAAATGTCGGTTCAAAACATCGAAAATCTGACATGGATTTTTGTCACTTGCACAGCATAATATATATAATTTCTTCTTATGCTGTTTTTTCAGGGATATCTTTATTTTCAGTTTTAGGGATGCTGGACTCACCGCTGGCCGTGGCTGGAGAAGAATCCATCAAACTAGCGGCGATTGCAGCCCTCAAGTCTTCATCTTCCATATCTGAAAGCATTTGCAGGTCAGTTTCGGCCAATGAAGGCAACCGCTCCGTATGTTGTTGTTGAGACATATTGTTTCCTTGAGGAGGAGCTTGTGTTAAGTTGCATGATTTAGTTATCCTTTCAGCGTCCTCGGGGGATAGCCACTGCCCGTAACCATTAGAGGCTTCAGAGGAAGAAATGGGGCATTCTTTCGGAAAGTTTCCCCTCACCAGGAAAATGCTCCAGCCGGATCCTTTTAAGGAGTCCAGATAGGCCGAGAGATAAAACTTCGAGAAGTGTTGTGGGGCTGCATAAAGACTGTCGAAATTATACCATTCTCCATTGACTTTCCGGATGCAAAACCAATGATCGTGGAGATGACAAATGAATGCATTTTCCAGCTCAGGATCGATTTGGGCAGGCTCCGCAACGGGGCAATCAAGGGGAATAACTTGCAAATCCCAGACTTCTAAAGCTTTTTCCAAAACCTAACAGATATTATCAGACAATGCCATAGATGTTATAAGCTAGTCATCTCGAAAATATAACAGACATATATATGCACTTGTCTGAACAACAAACAGGAAACAAAATGATTCCTTTCGATACTAAATAAGGGAAGGAAAAGAATGTTTTTTTCTGTGTGTGTACGTGGGAGGGATAAAACGAAAGCATAAGCAACAGTGATAAGATACCTTAACTGAGTTCTATGTGCCAAATCATGGTCACCCTGCATATAATAAGATTATTTAATCGATAATCATATCTGTGCACGCATGAAAGGCCACTGAACCGTCTTGATCTATAAAATAAAGTACAAAGCAAAACCATGCCAATAACTAATACCCTAAGGTGAGTAATGGTCCACCGAACCCAGGGGCGAAGGCAGAAATTTTTTTTTGGGGGGGGGGGGGGCAAAATTAAATTATAATTTTTATGATAGTAAAAATGCAATTGCACTATTTGAATAGCGTATATTTTTATAATTTTTAAAAGATTAAATCAAAATTTAATCATTTTTAAGGGGGCCAAAGTGCAAATTTACCTTTACTAATTTAAAATTTTAAAAATTTTAAAGGCCTAAATGAAAAATTTTCCATTTTAGGGCTGGCAGGGATTCGCCCCTGACCGAACCTTCCTAGCTTCCTTATTGGTAAAGAAGCCAATAGCATTTATTGTTTGACTTTGCTAGTGCTATTCTTGAGATATCTATAAATGGAATCATAAGTCCTAACACATGATATATTCACATATCCAATGCATGGCATATATACGTAACAAAGCATTTGTATGTAAAACCAAACCTAAGATTGATGATACCATAGAGGGAATTAACGTAACAAAATGTCAACCATAACGCCTTATCCTACATTACTTCCTTTTATAATTACACAAACCACCAACATTTATAACTGAATCCTAATATGCCAGAAATAATACATGTCAAGATTCTCATGCATTTATTTCACTATGAAAAAGAATTCTAAAGATGCTTTTTGTCATTATTTATTATTCTTGGCATAAGAGTATTTAAGCACCGGACATTGAATATATAGCTTCACACAGTTTACATGCATGCTTACTGCCTTTTCTGAAAACCTACGTGTTGCTTTCTAAACTACAAAGGACACTACAAAGAAACCATTTGGGCTTATATCGAAAAGCCACACTTGCAAGGATAACATTTTGATTAGCATTTTCAGCAATTATATCTACATAATCAAATTGATTCTTCAATTGAGTGAAATGAAGATGCATGCATATCCCACATATACACGTAGATTTCCAAGTTTTACACACTTTGCACACATGAATTCTACTCTACTCATACGATCTTTCTAAGAAATTTTCACTAATATGATATGACCAAAAACCAACTAGATCAAACATATCAATGCTGTCAACTAAGGCTACAACAAATTTGCTCCAAGTGAAACACGTAGTCATATAGTATCACATAAATTGCAATATGATTTCCATTCTTTGGTGCTTCTTTAAGATAAAATTAGCTTCTTCAATACATAATGAAAGTACACAGGCAGTTTAGGTTTACAGCTCTTAGTGAAAAAATCATAACCATGAAGTTGATGATATCATCACCGATCATGATGTATTATTTAACAAAAGCCGAGAAGGGATTCTACGAAAAAGCCAAACACGAAAGGATGTTTTGATTAGCATTTTCACCAATTATATCTATTCGATAATGAATGATACGAAGATGCATATATGCCCTGCATGCGCAAGAATTGTACTCTCATCATATGATCTTTCTGGGGAATGTTTCCTAATATGATTTTACCCAAAATGAATCCGATCGAACCTATCAATGCAACCAACACAGGCTGCAATAAACTTACTCCCAAGTATAAGATTAAGACAAAATTAGCTACTTTAATACATAAAATAAAAGTAACAGGCAATTTGGGTCTACACCTCTTGGTGCAACCATTCAATAAGGCGCTATATCAAATACTCAAGTTATTCATGGCCTAATCTAACAACTCAGTTCCCAAACTTGCTAACCCTAATCACTCAATACTCCAAAAGAACTTAACTTTCAACTCAATTTGATATTAGCAGGGTAAAGCCCATTCGAATTATTTTGTTATTCGATCTTTCAACAAAGGAACCAAATTTAGGCACTTAAATCTAGATTTTATCCAATCTCAGAAACAAGAGCAAACCTGGATGCTAAAATCGCCACCGAGAGACACATTGTGGGATTCCTCAGAGAGGAAATCACCGGCGGCGGCGGTGGTGGTTCCTTGAAGCATCATCTGGCGCTCTTTGGAGTCGAGATCGGAGGCTAAAGCCGCTAAATCGAATTCAGAGAAGAAAGGTCCTTGTAACACCGTGTTGACGCAATGGACAGCACACAGCTTCGACTCTTGTACCTCGTGGTACAACATACCGCCATTGCTTGCTCCTTCCATTGCCCACCACCCACAAAAACCACTCAGTTGGAATTAAATAATAAAATAAAATTCCTTAAAGGGAAACCCTTATTTGTTGATATTTTTTGGATTATTTTTTAATTTATGGCTTAAAGCAATGGAAGTACGAAGAAGATGATGAAATAAAGAAAAAAGGGGAAAAATATTTATTATAATTTATTAGTATATTTATTTTTTCTCGAATTAAGGGATTTTTTTGGCTTGGCTTGGCATTTAGGGGAAACCCACCACGTGTAAAGGAAGTATTCCCACGTGTAAACCGTCGTTTACTTTCCCTTCTGGGGTTTTAGTTTTTGTCGTTTTGTGAAGATAAAAACAAGAGTAAACTACCGCTAAAGTCAATAACTATTAATAAATTTACATTTTAATCATTTACCTTTAAAAAATTACAAAATAATCATTAATCTATTTAGATTGATTTGAACTTAAGATATGCCATTTTACTCGATAATAGATACCAATCCACTGTATTAATTATTAAATTGTCCTTGAAGCTCACTAATCGAACTTTAAAAATATTTAATAACTTAATTACTTACATAAAAATTTTCAAATAGTTTAGAAATTTAATATTATTTTTAAAGTATTTCATGAAGCATTTCGGGTAGAATGATCAAATTAAAAGGTTATATCCAAAATTTAAACATGGTAAACAGACTAAAACCATAATTAGACCAATTTTGACTCCAAGCATTAATATCAAATATATGAAAAAAACAAAATAATCAATCAGATTGGATTGGATCGGATCGGATCAGATTGAATCAAATACAACTCCAGCATGCATTTACTTGAAAGATTTAAACTTTAGTTATAAACTCATTCATTCAATGTTCAAACATAATCTTCCTGCCTGTAAAAAGATATGTAGGAGAATCAACCGGCTAAAATCCATTAGTAAATCTTACAAAAAATGGGCGGAATTCTGCGTTTCAATCCATCGATTTGAAGTGGATACGATACTCTCAAACGAGTAGGTCGTAATGGTTTCGGCCGCTGTAAAGTAGCCTTACGACTTTCTTAGCTTTTCCTTTTCCGAAGCCCTTGCGGAACTCAGATCCGTATTCCGCAATGGGAATAAAGCCCCATCCACCCTTTCTATGCTGCAATATACGAAACATCAAACAAATTAATGCAAGCATCAAACTAGGAGGATAAAAACTATTCAAGTGCACGCATTGGCTTGAGCAATGTTTCATTTTCATTTATAGATGCATGAAACAACTTTGGAATTTATAACATTGGTTGCGGTGAATGTATACACAAATCGAACCCCGGCACTCATTCATAAATGAAACTTGAAATATAGGTGCCAGCGTGCTCTATACTAAGAGTCAGACTATATTTTGCCCCATTTACTCAAATAATGGGTAAAAATCACCCATTTCTGCTCTTAAAAATCGGCTTGGCTGATGAAATAACCGACAGTCACATGTGACATAGCAAGTGTACCTTATGCTGGCATATAGGGACCAATTTTTAACAGTAAAAATAGATGGAACTTTTAACAGAAGGACTAGTCTGCTATTTAATCTAATGTACAGGGACTAATTTGCCCAATTTTTTAGTAGAGGGGGCAAAATGCAATTCAATTTCTAGTACAAGAGCCTCCATGGTACTTTTACCAAAACAGGGGATACCATATTCGAAACCAGCCTAAATTTTCAATGAACAAGCCAAGAGACAAACATACCTCATGCTCAGGGATATAAACAACTATTGGCTGACCACACAATCTTGAAAGCACCTGGGAAAGTTTATGGCCATTAATCATCGTAATTGTTTCAACAAAAAAATGACAAAAGACTGCTGCAAATATGTGCAAAGAGAAAACGGCAGATGAAGTTCCTGCAAACCCATTAATGATTCATTGTCTAATAAGTATGCATTGAAAGAACACTAACCAGGAGCTCCGATTCACCTCCCCAAAAGTCAGGCCGTTGAATGCGTTGGCAGTAACTGCAGAAGATGTATTTTCATTGCAAGGATAGGTTAAGGAATCAATCGAAAATATTAGAGATTCCATGAAGTATCCATAAGATTAGAGACTAACCGTTTCAAAGATTCTTCAACCGTAATGGCAATCAAAGCCTCTTCGTACTGCTGCCGGTCTTTAGCACTGTCACATAGAATCTCTTTGACAGCCATTCGTAATTCATCTGCATTGATATGATTCGGAGTTTAGTAATGTACCTAAAAGGTTTGAAGCCTACAAACAGAGTTACTAAAAACTTGCTAATAAATAAACAGAACATGTGATCATGCCGATGCTTCAGGTTTCTCAGAGATTCTTGAACTAATAAACTCGAGAATAAGCCCTTGCTTCTCAACCATCAAAAAATTTTGTTCTTGGAAAAAAGTGGGGAAGAAGGGCCAAAAAAGACTAAACACAAGTAAAATTTTCTCCAGGATCAACTATTAATCCTATCCTATATTCCATGATTTGAGATCATGGATCGAGCCAAGTACGCAAGCTCAATACTTGAAACTGCCAAAAGAAAAGAAAGAAAGATGGTTTGTGCAAATTCAGCTATAGTGAATGATAATGAAATAATAGAATCATACCGGCATCATCTCTCTCTTCCCGGGGGCTTAAAGCAATACCCTTGTTGAAAGCCATCCCTTTGACCTGATTCACATCATTCACAATTAGTACACTAGCCATTACGGCGGAGAACACTAGACTGCAAGGATTTCAAAGGTTTGAGGATTCAGTAACATATGCTTAAAAGTGTGTTACAGGTACTTATATTGGAGGTGTATCTGCCTTAGTTGACACATCACTCCTCATTGACTCGTAAACACTCCTCGTAAAATCAGGTGTGTCATACTATTTATGTTATTCATATAATTATAGACAAATAAGAAAACTGTATCTGATAATGTAAAAACTTAGACAGAGAGGTTCTACTAAGTTACCGGTAAAAGTATCTTAGAAGCTCCTGAACTAGAGTCAAATAGCATTTTGTCTCCTTTACTCAAAAAATGAGCAAATTAGTCCTTGCATATTAATCAAAGAGCATATTAATCCTTTCTGTTTAAAATTTTCATCCATTTTTACTATTAAAAACTGGAGTGGCTGACGGAATAACCAGACAATTACACATGGTGTGCCACATGTACCTCATGTCGATGTACAAGGATCAGTTTTTAATAGTGGAAATGGATGAAATTTTAACAGAATGACCAGTTTGCTCTTTGATCTAAAATGCAAAGACTAATTTGCTCATTTTCTAAATAGAATGGGCAAAATGCAATACAAGGGCCTCCATAGTACTTTTACCTTGAATTACCCAAATAGATTCAGTATCACAACAAGACATCTAACACCTTTGAATCTTGTAAAAAAGAACATTCATTATCCGAATGGATGACTGTCAATGTCAACCAACATCATCCAAAGTTACCCGAATTGGCTCAAACCAGAAGCAACCTGAACCCAAAATACAATAACTCGAAATGATCTCAACCTGTAATGTCCTAACCCAAAAAACTAAGCTCCAAACTTGAATGACCTCAACCCAAAACAATCCGATTTCGAACCCATAACAAACTGAAACTAAAATGACTTGAATCTGAAATTAAACCAAATTTGGAATTGATCCAACTGAAATAATCCAGAAATTTTAAAACCCGAAATGACACACAAGCCACATTAACTGATCCAACCTGCTACCCAACATCATAACTCGAAATGATCCCAATGGATGATTGTCAATGTCAACCAACATCATCCACGGCTACCAAGTACCAATTTCAACCATTGGGTTCTTCTACTCAAATTGGCTCAAACCAAAAGCAACCTAAACTCGAAATGACCGCAAGTCGTAATATCCTAACCCCAAAAAACTAAGCTTCAAACCTAAATGAGCTCAAGTCAAAACAACCCGAATACAAACCCTTAAGTTGAAGTAAAAATTACCCAAACCCAAAATCAATCCAAAAATAATCCACTCAATTGACAGGGCTAATTGTACTGCAATGAACTCACCACGCAAACAAATCAAATTAACAGCTACCCTATAGAGAAACAAAGTTGAAGAATCTTCAACAAACATCATCCCAATGGATGATGATCAATGTAAACCAACATCATCCACAGTTACCAAGTACCATCCTTAACCATCGGCTTCTTCCACTCGAATTGGCTCAAACCAAAAGCAACCTGAACCCGAGATACCATAACTCGAAATGATCCCAACTCGTAATGTCCTAACCCAAAAAACTAAGCTTCAAACCTGAATGAGCTCAGCTCGAAACAACCTGAATCCGAACCCATAACAAGTTGAAGCCAAAATGACACGAACCCGAAACTAGTTCAACTGAAAAAATCCACTCAATTGACAGGTCTAATTGTACTGCAATACATTCACCAAGCAAACAAATCAAATTAAAAGCTACTCTATATGGAAACAAAGATGAAATGTTACCAGTGCTCGGAATAGGCATCGACCATCCCCAGTAACTTTGTGAACTGAATACTGCTCAACTTTCTTCGTTGCTGCCGACCCACCTCCCCTATCAAAAATTAAAATTTGGGGTTACAGACAATGCGAAATGTAGGCAAATTTTATTATTATAATAATAATAGTAATAATAAGAGTTTTACAAAGATGCTCCAATTTTAGCGAAGAATCGATGACTGTTTTCTGCTGGGAAAGTTGTGGACAATGAGTGAGAGAGGCTTGGAATTGAAATAGAAGAAACAGGGGAAGAAACAAGCTCGAATTTTGCAGTCCCATGCCTGAGTTGCTCCAAAATGGTCTCTGCTTATTTCAAAAGAAGAAAAAAAAAGTAATTTGTTTGAGATTGATACCAAAAGTAAGGGAAAAAACGAAAGACCCCAAGTTTAAGAATACCATTGCAAAGCTTGTTGGCCATTGAACAAGCACTTTAACACAAAGACGCTGTCCCTGAAGTGAGAGGAAGAAGGGAATTGGATAAGAACCAGTGGTATTATTGGGCCGGACCAATGTTTTATATACTAGAATCGTTCCAGCCTAGACCTGTTCACGTGCTTTATTATATTTTAAAAATAAATTTGGATAAAAAATAAATTTATATATATTATATAATTTATAACACGTAAATTTAAATTTTATATAATGTAAATAATAAAAAATTTCAAATAATTATTTATAAAATTTTAAAAAATTAAAAAATATTAAATATTAAATTTGAAAGAATATAAATATTTTGTTAATGGTATATAAATACGAGTAAATTTGATTAAAATTTTAAACCATATTTTACATGAGGGTAAGTTTCGGTAAACATACAATATGTTAATATGATCCTCAGCACATGAACAACTCTAATTTTAAGTCCAAAATATATTTTAAATCTCTATATACTTCGTACATTCAAAATTTAATTCCTCATTTTTATTTTATAAAATTTAATCTCTATACTTTTTGAATTTAAAAATACAAATTAAATCACGAATTTATTATCGAGTTAATTTGTTCGATTAAAAATTTATAATTACTAATACAACTAATATTTTAATTAATTCAAATAATCCGTATCGATTCATAACTCAATTAATCTATATTATTCATACTAGACTCTAACCGATTCCGAATATAACGGACCTAATTTAAATATTATTGATGATAAGAGTCAAACCTGGGTCTTCCACATTATTTTATATCCCCTCTCTATTTAATTTATTTCGGCTACAGTCCAAATCTTCACGTTTCTCACTATTTCCTCTCTCTACTGACATAGGTGGGAGAGTATGATTTATTAACTTCCCTTTTCTCCTTCATTAGTTCGGAAAAAAAAAAAAAAAGCAAACAAACCTCCAACAACTTTCTCTCTCTAGGGTTTTTAAAAGGGAAACTGTCACTGGAACTCACCATCTTAAGGCTTCGTACAGCTTTGAGCAAGGTTTTTGTGTGTGTGTGTGTGTGTGTGTTTATCGGATTAACGACAGGTAACGAAAAAGAGAGGAAAAAGAAAATCAGCTTATTTTTTTGGCGGCTTTCAACGGCGTAGTGGATCGTCATTTTACTTTAGTTTCGTCGTGGATTTCATGTTTTTGGTGAGTTTGAACTTAATTTCAGTTTTTTCTGTTCTTTTTTTGGTTTGTCAACGGACTCAACTGTTTCGATTTTGCTGCCAAAAAGATTTTGTATGGTTTTTTGTTGGTTAGAATTTTTCGAATTGTTAGTTTTGTTAGCTTATCAGCTAGACGTCGAGCAGGTTAGGTAGAATTTTGCTTTTAATTTGATGAATTTATTTTACTCTGAGTGAGCTAGCGGTTGTGTTTGTGATGATATATTGTTAATTGATTAGAGATTAGTATTTGTTATGATTTTGCGTTTAATTTAATGAATTTATTTACTCGGAGTGAGCTAGCTGTTGTATTTGTGATGATATAGTGTTAATTTATTAATATTTGTTATGATTTAGTTTTAACTTTTACTTTGATGAATTTATTTACTCGGAGTGAGCTAGCTGTTGTATTTGTGATGATATAGTGTTAATTGATTACAGATTAGTATTTGTTATGATTTAGTATTGATTAAGAATTTTCTGCTTATACATACATATATATACATATACGTTTCATTTTATTCACCTCTTGACATAGGCTATAAGTGCATTGTGTTTTGCAGATGCGGAATGATTGTTGGTATGGACCTAAATGCTTCCCCATTACCTGAAGATGATGAAGATCCATATGAAACACATATAGAACATTACTCTGCTCCAGAAGAGCATGTAGAATCTGCAGTTGAAATTTCACGGCGGGTACTTCTCAAAATTTCTCCTCTGGTTTTCTCTTAAAGAATGCATTTAGTTTCTCTTAACATCTATCTTTGATTGGAAATAGTTTCTGGTTTTTATGTATGTATATATGTAATTCCTTGAGAATGAGATGTTCCAGGCATTGAGGGATAGAGTGAGGTAGTGCTGTAGCTATTACAAAGTATTGAAGTTGTTTGCATAGATGTTGATTTCATAGGTAATAGGTACTTATTGACAAGATAACATGGAGAACTGAGGTTTTGTTTGTATATTCATTACACTGTAAAATGATACTCTTGTGTAGATGTTCTTATATTTGTAGAGGAATCGTGAACAGTTCTTACAATCCTACTTGCATTTATGAAAAATCAGTGTCTTTTTAACTTCGATTGTTAATCAGCATGCAGATTCCTTTCCCATTTTTTTCTTATTCATTACACTCTTATAGGTTAAGCATGTCATATTATGCTGTGTTGTTTTTGTTTACTCTTTGCAAAAGTTCATCGTCTTCATGTTTGTGGATCACTGTTCATCCTTGCATGGTAATGGAATTTGCTTCTGTTAGGAACGCGAAGAGAGACGGAAGAGATTGAGAAGTGACCGACCAGATGATCGGCCAGTACATATCTCTCAGCCTGTTGTATATGATCACTTCTATCAAAATAGGAACTCAACATTTTATGATAAAAGCAGGATTCCTCCTGGTAAGATCCCTGACTTTGCACAATAGATTCTATTTAGTTTTTGTGGCTGTTGTCAATGTATAAAATCATTGGTGTTCTATTGCCCCAATTTTATAGTTCATAATGATTTTTATTTATGTGTAACCGAATTACCACAATGGTATCTATTATGTCAATGGTCAATAGAAAAATTTTATGGATACATCGTTTGAAGCTGAAGATTTCAGCCCTTTAGACAGTCATTATGATGTTGGTGTCATCAGTAAAATGTAATCAAATGTATTTGAAATTGTTTCTTGTTTCATTTTTGTGCTTAAGATGTTGATTTTGATTTTTATTTAACTTTCAAATATGTCTTGTTGCTTAAAATCGTGCATTTTTTTTTTCCTATTTTCAAATAATTTGCAGGTTGGTTGGATTGTCCTGCGGTTGGTAAGGAAATAGGCTGCATCATTCCTTCGAAGGTTCCACTTGGTGAATCTTATAATGACTGTGTTCCTCCTGGTAAAAGATACTCTTTTAAACAAGCGGTTCATAAGCAAGAAGTTTTAGGAAGAAAGGTATGTATACAGCATGACATTTCTTTTCATATTTCGCATTGATAAGACCTCATCGATTCTCCCATGAATGCAAAGCTGATCTCTTCTATCATCATCTTAAACATGTAAATGGCATGTCAAAATCCTTGTGAAAGAGCACAAATCCTCGTAAATGCTGGGTCTATCTGACTATAGAAATGACAGCATATAGGGGCTAAGGTGATTACACAAGGTTAGGTGGTGGGCATGTCTATATCATTCAAGATTTTGTTAGAAAGGTCTGTTTTAAGGACTTGAGCCTAAGCTTTTGTGCATGTCACCCAACATAAGTTAGTTATCGGTTTCTGCTGGATAAGACTTTTAAAATGAGATTGTTAATTTGAAAACAATACCTTATCTGTTATGGCTGCTTTCAGCTTGGTTTGGTGATTGATTTGACGAACACTTCTCGTTACTATCAAACTACAGACCTGAAGAAAAAAGGCATTAAGCATGTAAAGGTGAGCAAAGTATTAGAGTATGGTTTAATGCTTCTCTTACTTCTTTCAGCCTTGGCTTAATTTTTTATTTTTGTGTTCTAGATACAATGTAGGGGAAGGGATGCTGTACCTGAGAATGCGTCTGTAAATACCTTTGTTTATGAGGTACTTTTTGCTATGATATTTGTCCATCATTTCCAGAATCTACTAGAATCACTGCCTTCATCTCTTCTTAAAATGTGATTTCTGTGATAGATTTAGTCCCAATTCCCATGATGCATTTATCAATTGACAACCAAATTTGTGGCTGGTCACTGGGTTATATGTTTACATGTTATGCTAAAAACAACTACTATGTTGTAATCACAAACATAAATTAGAACTTATGTCATAATCGGCCACTTCTTCTCATTCATGTAGTACAGTTGCTGATCTACATGTGGTATGATGTGAGCTACTTGCTCCTAGTGTGTTGTGACCAATTTACTAAAACTTCCATGTAACTTGTTTATCAGGTGTCACAATTTCTCCTACGCCAGAAATCAAATAAATATATTCTTGTCCATTGTACTCATGGTCATAACCGCACTGGCTACATGATTATTCACTATCTCATGCGAACAAAGCCAATGTCTGTTACTCAGGTCAGTAATTTTTGTTGTTGGTGGTGGTATTTTTTTTAGTCTTTTCCAGTATCTGTTTTAGGTATTCACAATGGAATACTATTTACCATTTTTGTTTAACCTTTCTGCAG
The DNA here is from genome assembly GCA_025698465.1 of Gossypium longicalyx. NCBI lineage: Eukaryota > Viridiplantae > Streptophyta > Magnoliopsida > Malvales > Malvaceae > Gossypium > Gossypium longicalyx. Next base: position 572,958 of record CM046995.1, on the reverse strand, counting down.
GCAATAAAATTTTTTTCTGAGGCACGCCCACCAGGAATATATAAACCAGACTATATTGATGCCCTGTATGCATTTTATCATGAAAGAAGACCAGAATCTCTTGTCTGCCCTCCAACTCCTGAGTGGAAAAGATCTTCTGATCTTGATCTCAACGGTGAAGCAGCTGCAGATGATGATGATGATGATGGAGCTCCAACTGCATTACCTGTATGGACAACCATGCAGTATTCTTAATTTCTCTTCTTTTTTTTTATTTAAATTTAATAAGAGCATCAGAACAAATGAAACCTGTTATTAGCAAAAGCTTCATAGTACCATTTCCTCTTTTCCATTTGGAAAGTGTAAGATATTGACTCTTTAGCACAAAATGACCTATTTATTATAAATATTATGAATGGGTTTGTCTTCTTTGATTATAACAGTAATCTTTGCTGATGGCCAGCCTGCCTTTTCTTCTTCACCATGTATATTAAGCTTTGTGTTATAAAGGTCTTACAAATTATATTAAGCTTTGTCATTAAGTTGTTACTAATTGACACTGAGGTATACTTGTTTATGTTTCTTCTAGTTTCTTTGGTGATGTTTCAATTTTGCTCAAGATTCTGTACAAGTCTTTTCTTTTGATTTCAGCTTTAATATGTCTTTTGTCATTTCAGGAGAATCATGAAACTGATGTAATGTTGACAAATGATGACGTTTTGGGTGATGAAATACCTCATGACCAGCAGATACAAATGAGGCAATTCTGCTATCAACAATTGAAGTTAAATACTGGGGTATGCACTTTGAAAGCAGATTCTGTTTCTTTTTCATTTTCCTTCAGCTACTTATTCGCATGGTCAAGACTGAGATTTGGAGACGGAATATTTTCATCAGGACATAGCTTTTTTATTCACTTTGTTTCTTGACTGTAGCTTTGGAAATTTTGTGGAGGATTATTAAGTGATAAGTTAATAGTCTTTGAATCTGTTAAACTGCTGTTTTAATATATATTATATTCGAAGACTATAAGAATATTTTCTCTTAATTATAAATTTAGGAGAACTTCTCTCATTTATAAAACTAAAACTATTGAAAACTTGTACACCTTTTATCTAATTAATTATTTACATTTTTTTGGCTAAAAGTTAATTCTTTAGTTTGCGTATAATTCATTACAGTTTTAATCTAATACGAGCTCTGGTATGGCCATTTTTTGAAACCAGGTTAGAGGGCATGCACAATTCCCGGGATCACATCCAGTTTCGCTGAACAGGTCCTTTATATGTTTGGTTTTATTCTTTTTTCTCAGTTCTTCTTGTATAGCCAGTTTACATGTATTCTGGTTTGTGATTCTTCATTTTGTTGAAATTAGCGCATTATCTCTTAGAACTGTGGTCGGCCTATTGTCTTACTAATGCAGCAATTTTCCTTGTTAAGCTAGTAGAGACTAAAATGCCTTGAGATTGCAATTGGCCATGCTGTATGTTAAAGTTCTAAAATATGTGTTCAAAATTTTTCAGAAAATTTGTTGGGCAATGGATATAACTTGAGAGTACAAATTTATATTTTAAATAATTTTTTTCTCATTTCTGAAAATACTTCCAGTTTCCTAAGGCTTTATAGTGATGCGTTGATCATTTCTCCTTTTCCATTCTCATGGGATTTATGTCTATTTCAAGTACAAAATATTAGTGATGAAAAATCGGGTTAAAATGTGTTTGAAGGTGTGACCTTGGCTCAGAAACGGGTCTTGAAGCGTGCATGAAAAACGAACCATGGTACTGGGTATGGGATATGGAAATGATGTAGTTATAAAACTGTGTAGTTGCTATTACATTAGTAGAAAAAGCAAGAATGTCTTCCATTTCTCTGTTTTGTCTCCCGAAAGAGTTTTTAATTATCAGCATCAAATGTTCGTTGCTTACTTAATCGCCTTCAGTGTAAAAGTGAGTGTTGAGCTTGTCCTATTTAGTGTTCTTTTACATTTTGTTCTTTTTCTAATTATTTTGACGAGAATATTTATCTTTATATAAAAATTCTCTATTTTTGAGTTTGCAGGGACAATTTACAACTTTTAAGGCAACGCTATTATTATGCCACTTGGAAAGCAGATGGAACACGATATATGATGTTAATAACTATTGATGGATGTTACTTAATTGATAGAAGTTTTAATATCCGAAGGGTTCAGATGAGGTTTCCGTGCTGGCACAATAAAGTATGTATTTGCGTATCTTCTTTTTTAAGTGAAACTCTGGGATCTAAGTGTCTCGTGAGTCTTATTACTTTGTCAATTTTTTCACTTGTAAGGGTGTAGGTGGCATGAGTCATCATTTGACATTGCTTGATGGGGAAATGATAATTGACACCCTGCCAGACTCACGGAAGCAAGAGAGAAGATATCTCATCTATGATATGATGGTTCTTAACAATGAACCTATTATAGAGGTTGGTTGTCCTTATTTTTAATACAATTTTTCTCTTAATTGTTTGTACACTTCGGCATTTTACCTGTCTTATGAAACTGACGTTCAGTTGATAGCTTGTGATATAGATATTTTATCTTATTTTTCTCTGAACTTCTGGAGACTATATTTTAAAGTTCGTTGTTCGGCTTGTCAGAGATGTTGTAGTCATCAGTAGTCTTAATTTTCAGTTGCTTTTCTAGTTTCTTTTTCTTTTGGAGATTCTAGAATGTCAATTTTAGATCTAAGAGCATATTCAATTGAGAGACATTTTAATTTTCAGAATCATGTTATCCCCATTTTTCCCCTATGAAATTTGAAAAAGAAAAAGAAACCATAAAGCATATCTAGTAATCCCACGGATCAACACTGGTGCAGCGGCCGTTCTATGAACGATGGAAAATGCTGGAAAAAGAAGTGATTGAGCCTCGAAATTATGAACGCCACAATATTTACCAGAGCAGGAATCCTTATTACCGATTTGACCTTGAACCCTTCAGGGTATGTTTGATGAACACCAATGTGTAATATGTTGTTCTGTTTCTACCTTTGTGATAAATGGTTGAGAATTTGCTTAAATCTTCTGTCAGGTGCGGAGGAAGGACTTTTGGTTGCTTTCTACTGTAAATAAGGTTTTGAAAGAGTTTATCCCCAAGCTCTCTCACGAGGCAGATGGTCTTATTTTTCAGGTGATTGAAGAGGGTTATAGGATTATCAATCTCAAATCTTTTGAATTTATTCAACTGTTTCTTCTACTGTTATGTATGAAGGTCTTTCAGTTGGTAATTTAGTACCGCACCATATATAATCACCCGATCTATCATTTCTCAGTTTCACACACTACATGTGTCTTTTGTGTTGCCTCATATGCATGCTCTCTTAGGAAAGGCATTCTGTTTTTAGGCATTAGTGGTTAATAATGGTTTTTTTTGTCAGGGTTGGGATGATCCTTATGTACCTCGCACTCATGAAGGTCTTTTGAAGTGGAAATATGCTCAGTTGAACTCTGTTGATTTTCTATTTGAGGTTGCTTTTCTCATTTTTCTTTGAATTAGTTTTTTGATGTTTTAAATTCTGGGTGATTTTGGCTTCAAAATTTTGTAGCAATTCATCCTTGAACTGAAAGCTTTCATGTATCGACAGATTGGAAGTGGTGATTGTGAACAACTTTTTCTCCATGAACGGGGAAGAAAGAAGTTGATGGAAGGGAATACTGTAGAATTCAGAGGTTGGTGTGACTTTCGTTTATTCTACTTTTCTTCTTCATTTGAGATCATTACCACCTATTCAGGCTAATTTCCTGAAATGCTTTGCAGAGGTTTCAGATCCTCCTTCATCGTTCTCTGGGAAGATTATCGAGTGTTCTTGGGATCCTGATCGACAAGTGTGGGTCTATATGAGGATCAGGACAGATAAGTCGACTCCCAATGATATTAATACTTACAGGAAGGTCTGTCTCTTTGCTAATTTGACATATAGTTAATTTTTTCCTTACCCAACTGCTGTAACTAAAAGCTATCTACATACGCAAGAACAGGTTATGCAAAGTATAAACGACAATATCACAGAAGAAATCTTATTAAACGAGATTAACGAGATCATTCGCTTGCCCATGTATGCTGATAGAATAAGGATGGACAGCAAGGCCCACCTGCATACAAATTCAGCACGACGGAGGTGACAGATATAACAAACTGGTTGTTATGCAGCCGATCAAGGTACTGAATGGTTCGATATGCTTTTCTTTAGCCTGTGTTTTTAAATGCTTCTAGGTTTATTTTGGTAGGAATTAGGCTCATAATTGAGTTGTTTGTATCATATCATGTATGTAATTAGCTATCCCCTTCTTTAGTCAGTCTTTATAGTGTTTGTGTGCCATGCTGGTGAGTTGCATGATCCAGGTGGTGCATTAGTTGAATAGTTAACTATTTTTCTTATAGTTGTTTAGATTAGAGGATTAGGATTAGCATTAGCATTAGGATTAGGATTAGGATAATCATGTATGTATATTAGTGATAATATATAAATTAATCAATATTTTTTTCCCTTTATCTAGAGATCCTTTGAGTCAGGTTTTAACACTATGCTTGATTCAATGTGAGGAAATAGATTTATCTAATGTAAAGAATATATCATTTGATATCCAGAGTATGATACTCTTTTTAACTGTGGTACTTGTGCTACGTGACAAAAGTTATACATTTTGATACCAAAAATAACAATGTTAACTTTTTAGTGTTTAATTCAGGTTTTAGTGTTGGTTTGATGAAAATTAATTGTTAATATTATTAGGTTTGAATTTTTCATGATTTTGTTGATAGAATAAATTTAGTGTTAATTGTGAATTTGTTTAATTTTGCATTTAATTTGTCAAATTTAATTTGGATTTTAAAGTTGATTTGATGAAAGTTTATTGTTAATATTATTAGTTAATTATGAATTTTCATCAAATTAACTCAAAAATCCGAATTAAATATTAAAAAGCTAATATTATTATTTTTTGTATCAAAATGTATAACTTTAACAAAAAGTAACACTGAGTATCACATTAAGCCTAAGCAATATAACCAACAAGATGGTCAACATCTTCAAAGAAATGGCCCTCTGCATATAAAGAGCAACACTGAAAAGAACCACCAATTAAAGAATACTGAAAATTTATGTCGTTAAGGACAACTGAGAACCCCGTTGAGGAAGTTGATTCATCCAATAACCCCTTAAGAAATATAACTGTTGATACCAATAGAGATAGAGGAAGAATGAGGTACAACTATTCATAAGTTCAGTTATCCATTCGAAGTTTAGAAAGTAAAAATATTAAATTCGAAAAATAAGTTTAAATAAAAAAAATTCGTTTAAAATACAAAATGAGTGTAGATTTGAACATCTAAGGTTTAAGCTTAAATTGATCTATTCTTTAAGTTGGTAATATTTCATATGATGTTATTTATAAAATAAAAATTTAATTTATAGTAATATATAATACTTGCAAACAAAAAAAAAAAAAAAAAACCTAAGATGATTATATATAGAATTATAATAAATTAATATTTTTTTAAATTTAAAAATTAAAAAATAATATGAACATGCTTAAAATGAATTTGGATTGAGTTTGAGTTTGGATAAAATTATAAGTTTATTTTTAGTTAAGTTAAGCTTGATTAAACATATACGTTAATATCATACTTAGATTTTGTTTTGCTCATTAAAACCTCTAGAATACGGTTGGCACAATAGAGTCGATAGTTGATTATGGTGGATTTTTATTTAGAGAGCTGAGTAGGGAAAGTACTTATATTCTAATAAGTGGGTCATCTTGGTGTAGATGTTAAATTATGTTGTGTTATAGGAAATTTTAGCACGTGCAATTGAATGTGATTGGATAGAATTTAATCCCATTGAAATGTTTTTAAGTGGGATTGGTGTAATTTTGGTGTATGCTTATGTGTGGTTCATGCGAGATACTGGTGAAAAAGGGGGACGGTTTAAGACTTTGTATGTCTGATGATCTTATAGTATTTGACGAGATGGCAGCTTTCGGTGAGGTAGTTTCTGAGTCTACTTACTCAGGTTAACTGAGTTCTCTTTGGTATACAGTGAGGTGGCTCCTTTAGGTGAGATGATTTTTTCCAACAATAACCAAAAAAAATAAAAACTTGCTAGATTTTGAAACAGATTTGATGATGCAAATTAAATATTGTTTTGGGTTTCAATTGAATTACAAATTTGATTTAATAATTAGAGAAAAACAAATAATATTGAAAATAAAGAAATTGGTCCAATTTATGATTTCTTTTTAGGCTTAATGATAAATTTGGTCATTAATGTTTGTATGTTTTGTCAAAATAGTCCAAATTAGATTTTTGAGTCTTTTTTAGTCACCAACTTTTGTTCTTTTTTTCAAACTGTTTTTTCTAATAGATTTAATGAATTAATTTAAAGTTTTAATCTTTCGTATGTTTATTTATTGTTAGATTTTTTTATTGAGTTAATTTTTTTAGATAATTACGTTTATTTTTTTAAAAAATTAAGAGTTATTTTTTTAATTTCATATATTATTTATTTATTTTATTATTTTTCACATATAACTATCTTAAAGAGCTATTTAAGTAATAAATTATATCTCATTAAAAATATTCTACATATGAAATTTTATATTATCCTCGTCAATTTTTTTAACGATACTTTCATTAAATCTATTAGAAAAAGCAGTTTAAAATAAATAACAAAAGTTATGGTTAAAAAAAGCTCAAAAATATAATTAAGACTATTTTGACAAAATATGCAAATATTAATGGCCAAATTTATCATTAAACTTCTTTTTATTTTAAATTTTTTTTTTTTTTTTGTCATCATGGAGAGTAATGATCTAAAGACAACATAATTCGATATAATGGTTTTAAGTTGGCGAAATTTGTGGAATCCATTAGTGCCAAATCAATTTGTATCATTGGTCTTCAATGATTTCAGCAGCAAAGCCTGAGCTTTACAGCTTCAAAAGATGCCAATAGAACTTTAAAGGGTAAATTACCCATTAGTCACCCTAAAATAGGATCTTTCTATTTTGACCACTCTCAAAATTTTTGTCAATTTAATCACTGTCGCTAAAATATTTGATTGAAGTGATCACTCAAGTGTTATCTCATTAATGGATTGTTGACTGAACCTGTCAAATCTATATTTTGTTCTTTTAATTTATCATAATATCAAATATTTTTATTTCTTCTAACTCTTCGTTTACCTTTCAATGGATCTCCCATTTCGTTTCCTCTTCTGATTCCATTTTTTTTGCTCAAAAAAGAGATTTCTTTTATTGGTTTCACTAAATCTTCTGTTTGTTTTCTGGGAAAAGTTTCTTTCTGGCATAGTAAAGAAGAGATGAAGGTGCAGATAATGTCTTGTGTTGTTCCCTAAACCATGTTTTGAGCATCCTTCCATCAATCTAGATTCCACATAGAAACCCATAAAAAGGATCTCTAATCAGTAAAATGAATTTAATTTAAAAACTTTGGTCTGTATCTGATAGTAATTAAAGAGCTGACCTGCCAACAACATAAAATAAGCAACAATGGCGAACTTGGAGATCAACAACGAAGAGACTCGTGTTCGAAACACCATATTCGATACTTTGCTATTGGATCCCTTACTCTGCAATCTGCATCATCTTCTTGAATGAAAAAAACACCCCCAGATTCAGTGATGTTAATGAGAAGCAGATCCAAGTCCAAGTATTGAGTTTTTTTCCAATGATCTGAGTTTCGTACAGTGTTTCAGGGATTCACCAAAAGGTGACTTTTCACTGTTGAAAGCAATTTTCCGAGGTTGTCGGTCTTGTCTTTTGAGTTTTTGGGTTTTCAGTGCAACGCTCTGCAACTGCAAAGCATCAAAATTTTTGGGTTTAAGGGATTAATTTAAAATTTTGTAAGTTTTTAAGGGACTAAAAGAAGAATTTTTCAATTTATAATTTTTTTAAGTGGATATTAGGTAAAAAAAGGCTGACGTGGCAACTTCAGCAAGCAATCAGATAATAAGATAATGGTTGAGTGATCATTTTGAATAATTCTTTTAACGAAATAATTTACTCAATATTTAAATAATAATCGTCAAAACAAACAAAACCCTAAAAAGAAAATTCTTAAAAAAAACTAGAGAGGGGAAATAATTCTCTTTAAAAAAAAGTTCTGAAAAAAAATCCAAAAGTATAATAATTTAACCTCAAAAGCACCATCCTCAAGCTTAAATAATTTGAATCCGAAATAATCCAAACCTAAAACAATCTAAATTCAAAAGGGTAAATTACACCTAAGGTTATTAAACTATTAGTAAGTTTATGTTTTAGTCACTTAACTTCAAATGGTCATTCTATTTAAAAATTTTCATTTAATTCACTAAGCTGTTAAAATTCTTATTGTATGGTTTTCTTTGATCGCATTACTTGCACCACTTCTCTCCTACTGTTTTGTTTTTTTTTTTCTTAAATAACTTTAAACGTTATAAATCTACAAATTAAAATCCCAACAGTTTTCTTCTTTGGTTTCTAGCATTGATTGACAGATCAGCTTGAATAAAAAATATGTTCTTCTATTTTTTAATGGTTATTAATCTACCATACTGATCTTATCCTCGAATTATCACTTGAAGCTTATTATCTAAATTTAAAAAAAGAAAAATTTAACAACCTAATAACTTCATTAAAAGTTTTCGAATAATTCAACAACACTGCCATTTTTTTCGATCACTTATCTGAATTTTTTTTTTAAATAGTAAGTTTGTTAGTCAATCCATTGGGAGGAATAAGCAAGGATGCTTCTTAATCATCTTTTTGACTTTAGAGATAAAAAAGAAGATTGATGATGGTGTTTCTACATGTTTAGAGAAAAAGAGAGAGCATGATCTTTAACTCTCTTGATTGAAAATGTTGTTGGGTTATCCTTGTGATAGTGAATGATTAAACCTTGTTAAAGTGGAAAATAATCATTGCTTTGTTTTATTCTTTTTGTTTTTCTTTATTTATGAATTTCATTCTTTACTTTTTATGAATATCAAATTTTAGTTTTTTGATTTTTATGATAATTGAAAAGTTTGTCTAATTTTTAGTAAATATATAAAATTAAATTTCTTATTTTTCTTAATTTGTTGATATAAATTGTTGAATTATTAATTTTTAAAATATTTGTATTATATAGCGGTTTTGAGCATTCATCCATTACAATTGAACCTCAAGAAACATTTAAAAATGAAGGTTGTCGCCGTGATTAGGAATGATTGTGTTGAATCATCTAAATTCGTGAATCTGCTTAAAAATTCGAATCTATTTATCACCCGTAAATTATCTAATTATTACTATCCAAATTAGTATATGAATTAAATATTATTATACATCCAAAAAAAACCCAATTTCAAAATTTTCAATCTTTTTCAAATATTCAAATATGCAATAATTTGAATTCAAAATCACTAAAATTCTTTATATATAGAATCAAAATTATAAGCATTCTATAATCATCCCAATAATTATTGCATATTCGAATAATGAATAGCTATTTGTATCTATTCAATGTCTAATTTGAATATAATTTGAATATAGTGTAGCTCAATTAGTATCGACATTGTTGCCAATGCAGAAGGATATGAGTTTGTGTGCGCTGAAGCGCATTATCCTCATATAAGATTGGGGGACTATGAGTAATTTCAGACATTGTATCAAAAAGAATAAATATGATAACAAATGTGATTACGGAAAACAAATTAAAGAAATTATTAAATTCCATAAAATTAGCAGTAAAATGATGCCGAAGCTAACATGAGACCCATACCAAATTATTATACGTATAATCCATTTCATAAAACTAACAACATTATATGAATGTTCAAATGCAAAATTAAACAACATACATATGAATCTCAAATTCAGTACAACCTTTTTGGAACAGGATGTGCATGGTTACCCTTGCATTTCCCCGATCCACCTCTCCGGCCACTGCCGACGCCGCCACTCATCGTGTCGAACATTAACCGTCCATTCGACTCCACACCAAACCTGCTCAAATTCCGCCAACTTACACTGCTACTACTCCTCATAAGCTTCGGATTAAAACCCAATCTCGGCTCCGACACCGATTCCGAATACGAATACGATCTTTCGACACCACTAGCTCTACTATACTTATCTTCATCTTCATTTTTGTTAACATTCTTCCTATGAATGAACCCCAAAATGTTCCAAGCTTTAGTACTCCATTTCTTTGATTTTTTAGTACGATCCCCGTTCATGATAATGGAAGCATTGTCTTTAAAACTGCTAATCTCGAAAGTTTCCGAGTTTGAGTTGGAGTTCGAATCGACAATGGCCGGAGAAACCTTAGCGGTGGAAATTGATTTCAATTCATCAATCTCAGCTACCACAGCTGCAGCTGTTTTTCTTATAGAATTGGATCTATCAAGACTTTTTCTTCTTCTAGAATCTGAATAATAATCCCTTGTTTGAGCTGATCCACCCGGTAAAGACTCACCATTAATGGAATCCATTGTTAATGGATGATCTTCAACCATTGTGGCTATGGGTACTTTTGGGAATGGTGTTGTTGTTCTTCCCATTAAATACCCATCCCAAGAAGCTCTTGGTTCATCAAATGAAAACCTTGAATCATCAAATGAAAACCTTGGTGGAGCTATATCACAAGATCTTCTTCCTAATGGGTTCTCTAATGGCAATCTAACTGACCCATTATCACCATTTTTGGGCTTTTTAAGCTTTTGTTTTTGTCTCCATTGTTGAAGTTTCTTGCTGAAAACTGAAGCAGTTGACCAGAAAGTAGTTTTCTTCTTTGTTTGTGAATCAAGATCCATATGATCTTTCATGGCTTTCAACTGTTCTCCTTCTTCAACGATCTGTACGTCGTCGTTTTCAGTAGAAGTTTTAATGGAAGATGAACCTAAATCACTTATTTCTTGAGAAAACAGTGAGCAGGATTTCCTTTGAGGTTCAAATCCCAAGTTGGTACCTTCGTTTTTAGACGCCGAGAACGACTTTGTACGGCGGAGCTCAGGGAGAAAACTGGGTCGGGTACCGTTTCCACCGGGAGGTTTAAAAATGGCTTTAAATGCGGCGGCGGTGGTGCTGCTGGGGGCAATGGGTGGTTTCCCAGAAGAAGAAGAAGTGGAAGCTGGTTGAAGAAAAGCGAGACGTTCGCAAAGGCATGAGGGACAAAAGGTGGTGAAACTCTCTTCAGGGTGGCGGTCACAGGGACGGTGAGGCGGTGGCTGTGGCTGTGATAATGGTGGATCGGCGGTGGGATTCATAAGCAAATGTAGGGATATGAAATGAGCATTTGGCTCATATTGTTTTAGCTTCACACAAAGGGAAAGAATATGAAACAATATGAGTGAAAAAGGGAAGCTTTTTTCATGGGAATCATGAGAGAGAGAATGATAAATTCATATATGGAAAAAAATGTCTAAATTCACTTCGAGCCATTAAATTATCAATAAGTTTACATTTTATTTATTAAATTTTAAAAAATTACAAAATAGTCACTAAATTATCTGAAAGTTTTTATTTAAATCATTGGGCTATCAAGTTTTTATTTAAGCAGCGATTCATATAGTAGACCAATACCCATCAACGAGTAGAAGAGCATACTTTAAACTTAACTAGATCAAACAGTCATTATTAAAGATCAGAGAAGAAAGTTGTTTTGATTTTGATTCGCATATTCATGACGTTCAAAACTGCTTCATGAAAAAAACCAAATTGTAGAAGAGAAAATGAAGGAGAGCTTTCAATTGGTTGAGGCAATGGGAACAGAGAACGCCATACAGTAGCAAATTTTACAGCCCAATGACTTAATGAAAATTTTTGAATAGTTTAATGACAATTTTGTAACTTTTTGAAAGTGAGTGAACTTGAATGTAGTTTAGCCCATTTTAAATAATTTCGTAAAGAAAAAAGAAGAGAAAATCTTGGCGTAAGATTGAGAGTGACCCACCCAGACACTCCTTAGTACTCATATTCACTGCTGCTTTGGTCCTTTACTTTTTCTTTCTGTCTTTGCTTTGCATTTCTTTACATTTTGTTTTTCCTTTTTGAGCTTTTGCTTTGCTATGTTTGTGATATCTTAGATTGTATTTTTGTTGTTAAAAACTAGTGTGATTAACGAAATAATTAAATAGTTATACGTGACGTGTCATATGTACTTTATTCTGACGTATAATGACCAATTTTTAATAGTAAAGATTAATGGAATTTTTAACAGAGTTACTAATTTGTTTCTTGATTTAACGTACATAGATTAATCTGTCCATTTTATAAGTAAATGTGACAAAATGCAATCCAACTCTTTATTCAAGGGTTTTCATGATACTTTTATTTTTTTTGTCATATTCGTGGTGCGGTTTAATTCATAACATATTTCAAATATTTTAATTGTAAATTTTAAGACGTTAATAATTTATTTTATGTAGATTTTGATATATTTGTGTATTTGAATAATTTCATTTTATTTTTCATCATGTTTTACTAATTTTTTATTTCTTGCCGTAATTAAGTTTCTAAATGACTAGTTTGGTGAAAATTTTAAGCTTCACAAGCATGATTCAAAGGGTGAAACATATTCATTTAAGGTATAATAAAAAAGTAATAAAAATAGGACACGTGGCGCTATTTGAATTATTCTCGTGGAATTAGAATTTTCACTGACAACGTATCAAATACTAACCTTACTTGACATACATAATATAAATATTGTATTTAAACGTAGAATTTAAGACTCTCTGTTTTTTTTTCAATACAATGCCTACTTCTATCTATCTCTTAAACTCTTAAACTAAAAAAAAAAAATACGCACTTAAGCGAACTCAAAATTACACTTTTCTTATGATTACAATAACAACGATATTAACTAAGTTAAAACTTAACCCGATTTTTTTTTTTTTGGTCCTAATACATCTTTGTCATTAAGCACCAGACAGACAGACAGACAATTCAAAGGACCAAAACCAGGTTAAATTACAGCAAACAGAACTCACTTTGGTCTTTTTATGAGACCAATTTAAAAGTAACACTCTTTGTCTTTGTTTTTAATAAAAATCAAACCTTAGATGAGGCTTCTTCTTTTGTATTCTCTCAAGCTTAAGTTACACTTTTTCTTTTCTTGAAAATCCCATTTAGCATTTGTATTTGATTTTTTTAATTAAAATATAGTTGATATTTTTTTTAATAATTTTATTATAGGTTCTGATTATATCTGTTTTTTTATAACACAATGGCTAGAACTGCTCATAACCCCTTCCCAACCCATAAATAGGAGGATAATACGTTTCAACGCACTCGAACCCACGTCCTCCTACATTAATACTTAATTGACAAATATAATAAAATTTTAAAATAACTCATAAAATATATATTTTCTGAGATTATTTTTTAAGGATATTTCGACACTTATAAATACCAAAGTCTCATAAGTCTAATAATATATATTATTTCGATTTACCAACCTAATCCTTGTGAAGGGATCAATTATTTCGATTAAAATTGACATTGTGTTTCTAATAGATTATCCTTTTAAATGACGTTTAGGAATGAAGTCAGACATAAAAAAAAAAAACAAGATTATTGAGATAGATCGGAGATATTAATAGGACATATGGTTTAAAATACAGATTTGTGTCACTTGTACCTTGTATTGATGTACATGGATTAATTTTTAACAGTAAAAATGAACGAAATTTTTAACAGAATGATCAATTTACTTTTTATTCTAACTTACAAAAAAATAATTTATCTACTTTTAAGTAAAAAAAAAATAATGCAATACGATTCCGAGTACATATTTTTACCGTAAAAAGTTAACCCAACAACTTTTTTGGTCAAATAGAATTAGAGATCATGCTTTCTTCTTTTCTCTAAACATGTAAAAGCACCATTTTCAACAAGCTTTTTTTCCTTTCTTTTTGGCCTCTAAAGTCAAAAGATAAATGAGAAACATGGCAACATGTTCCTTCATAGAGAGGCTAAAAGATAGAAACGAAAGAGTGAAAGAAGCTCAAAACCCGATGACTTGACCAAAACAAACTTGCAATACTACAACCAAAAATATTTTATGATCATTTGAGACCTTATTTGTCAACGTTCCAACATTGCTAGCTGCCTCTTTAAAGACCAGACCTCCCCTTTTTCTTTTCTCTTGTTTTTTTGTTTGTATTATACCCATAATTTGGGTAGTGGGTTGATAGTAAGTTGGATCGAATCGAGTAAAATTATTTTAAATTAGTCGAGTTGATGAATTTTATTTTATTATCTTAGTTCATTTTAGGGGTGTAGCTAGAAGGACTGACAAGAGTCCCGATCCCCTTAAAATGAAATTTTTTTTCATTTAAGTGTTTTAAATTTTTAAAAAAATTTAAATTAGTAAAGGTAAAATTACACTTTGACCCACCTAAAAATGATAAAAATTTGATTTAATTATTTAAAAATTATAAAGATATAAGTTATTAAAATAGTGAAATTGTATTTTTACTATCGTAAAAATGATAATTTAATTTTGGCCCCCTTACCTAACAAATTTTCTGGCTTCGCCCGGATTCATTTTAGTTAAATTCTAATTTTCAAATGTAACGAGTACTAACCTTCTAATTATTTAGTTAAATTCGGTAAAAGTACGAATGATGACCTTGTACTTAGGGGTAGATTGTATTTCTGACTCCTCTATTAAAAAAAATAAACAAATTAGTCTTTATATATTTCGAAATGTGCAAATTAGTTCTTCCGTTAAATTATTCTGTTATTCTTGAAATACAGCTAAAATATCATTTTATTTTTTTTAAAAAAATATTTAACAATAATTCTAAAAAATTTAAAAAATCTTAAAAATAAATATAAATGATTAAAATTATATTAAAAAAATATTAAATCAAAAGCATCTCAGTTACATGCGCCTTACGTAGTGGCTCTACAATATTTTTAAGGGAATCTATTGAAAACGTAGTACTTCCGTGGTGACTAAAATTACATATTAACCATTTACATTCATGACCCTTAAAAAAATTAACACATGCAGCCTTCACTGTGCAAGACTCTACCCGCTCCCAAATCTAATAGCTTTCTTTACACTTACGTTGTGAACCGTAACCACAAGCCACCCATATATTTTGTGTTGTAACAAGGTTCATTATAACCTATGTTTATGGTGTCATCGATAATTCTTTGATTTTTTCAACTCATGGAAACTGTGTTAGTGTGAAAATTGACTTTATAAGTCTTTAACTTAAGCCACAAGGAAACTCCTTATTTCTTCTGTCGTACATCTTCCAAACACGTTTTCCAAGTACTAATTTCCATGGACAAGACTTGGAAGACTTACTATATTTGGCTTTGGTCTCATGGGAACGTATGTTGGCCAAATTGAAAATTCTTCTCTTTTTCTTCACCTCTAGTTTGTGTTAGGTTTAAATATCCATTTTTCAATTCACTCCTTGCTAATTGTTTCTTGCTTTTGCACCCTAAATTTGACCTCCATGGAAATGGCTCCAAACACAAGACTCGTGCTCCATGCTTTCTCATGGTCATTGCTAGCTGCTATAAGTATCTGCTCTCAAAATGATACCGCCTGCTTGAAATCAATAAGAGCTTCCCTGGATGACCCTCATGACTACTTCAAATCTTCATGGAACTTCAACAACACAACAAAAGTTGTCGTTTGTAACTTTGTGGGGATCGAGTGCTGGCACGCTGACGACAATGAAGTGCTAAACATTCGTCTAGCCAACATGGGGTTGAAGGGTCAGTTTCCACTAGGCATTGTGAAGTGCAAGAGATTAATGAGATTAGACCTTTCAAATAACCAGCTTTCAGGACCCATTCCATCAAATATTTCAAAACTCTTCCGTTTTGGAACTGCAATTGATATCTCCTCCAATAGATTCTCTGGTAGCATACCAAAAAGAATAGCAAATTGCACTTTTCTAAATTCACTGAATCTCTCAAACAATCAACTAACCGGCTTTATTCCGCCGGAGCTTATTTTGCTACACCGGATGAAGAATTTCAGTGTTGCTAACAATCAATTATATGGTCCGGTGCCACTATTCAATCTCAGTTTAAGTAAGGATTCCTTTGTGGGTAATCCAGGACTATGTGGTAACCCTTTAGAGCCTTGCATTGATCATAAAAACAGTCCCTTCAAGAATGGTTTTATAATAGGCTACAGTGTTTCTGTAGTTTCTGTTATAACCATTTTTATGTTCTACTTTGTCCCCTGCATGCGTAGGAATGAGAGGAACAAACTGCTCCGCCACTTCATATTGAACCTGATATGGAATAGGACTAGAAAGGTTAGCATGACACAAAATTCCCATCAAACAAGCCAAATGGTACTTCCAGATATCCTACATGAAACCAGCAGAGAGGTACTCTATCTATTTCTCTCCCTTTGTTTTTAAGTTACTTGTTCTTCAAGTATTCATCCCAGTTTGGTGTTTATCACAGACTTCTATGTTGGTGGAACTGGTTTCAAGAATGAGTTACAGTGATCTCTATGAAGCAACAAACGAGTTCAGTGCAGAAAACATCATAGGACATGGACAAATGGGGACAACATACAAGGCAACATCATCCAACGGTTGTCTTCTAGCAATCAAGAGGTTATTCGACACCCAAAAATTCGATGAACATTTCATAACAGAACTGAAAACTCTAGGAAGATTAAGACACGACAACCTAGTCCCACTCTTAGGATTCTGTATAGAATTTAAAGAAAAGCTTCTGGTTTACAAATACATGTCCAACGGCAACCTTTATGATTTGTTACATCCTTTAGAAAAAAGAAGAACCATTGGTTGGCCATTGAGACTAAAAATTGCATGTGGTGTAGCAAAGGGTCTGGTTTGGCTTCATCAAAACTGCAATTACAAGGTGATTCATCTCGACATATGTTCGAGATGTATCTTACTTGACCAGAATTTTGAACCCAAGATATCGAATTTCAGTGAAGCGATGCTAATGAAATCGAATAATCGATATTGGAGCAGTAGTTTCGACATGGATAGGGAGTTTTGGGAGTCGAGTTTCGTCAAGGAAGATGTTTATAGGTTTGGGATACTGGTTCTTGAGTTGATTAGTAGAAAAGAACCGAGTGAACTCACTGATTTAGCAAGATCTGGAGATGAAAGTATTGGTAAATGGGTGGTTGGTGATGTCAAGAGTTCTGGTTTTGTTGATGGAGGTTTGGTTGGGCATGGATTTGATGTTGAAATCTTTGAGATTCTGAGAGTTGCATGGAACTGTGTTCAGCCTAATCCTGATGAAAGGCCGGCAATGCTTCAAGTCCACAAAATAATTAATGATTTTAGGAAGAAATATGCCTATCCCCTCTAGTTTTACCAGTCTAGAGCTTTAATCACGGCTTCAATATAGTCTTGGCATTCAAAGTTGGATAGCTATTTTAAGACATGATGCTTCTTTTTTTTCTTAAATCAGTGGCACGGGTAACAACTAAGAGGTTGGTAGGTGCCTCGATCCCTCTTAAAATAATAAATTTATGTTTTAACCCTTCAAAATTAGTACATGGCAGAATTGCATTTTAACCTCCCAAAATAATATAATTTTAATTTAATAATTTTTAAGCTATTAACATGGAAAAATTGCATTAACTGTCATAAAACTATACATTAAAAAAATGTCTAGCTTTGCTTTTGATCAGGAGAAGAAATTTACTGCCACTTCTTCCAATCACTTGATGATTATTTGAAAGCACGATCATTGGATCCAGGCTAGTTTGGTCAATACATTGGGCCAGAGAATGAGGTTGAATTGTGAACGGGTACATATCGATTGAATCGGGTTAAAGATCTAATTTAATCAACAATTGAATCGATTCAACTAAATTTTTTTATTTATAATAATTTTTAATAATTTATTTAATCAAATCGAACCAACTAATTAAACCAAATATCAATAATCTAACCAATCCAACCTCTAACCTATTTGAAAAAATATAACTTAAAAATAATATCACATCCACAGCGCCCAAGAGTTTGGGCCTAACTTTACCCATATTTTTATAGCTGGTTGCGCATATAAGCCCAATCTATCCCAATTATGACCCAAATTTCCCTATCTGAGTCTCAATATAGAACATAATTTCTGGTCGCCGTAAATTCCTTCCTTTTTCTCAACAGCGTAAGCTTAAACAATGCGACTACCAATTTCCCAGAAACCACCCTATTTTCCATGACCAACTTCCCCCAAAACCTCTCACCAAAGCGGCTTCTCAAGCTTCTCAAGTCAGAAACAAACCCGTACTCTGCATTGGCTCTCTTCGACTCAGCAACTCGCCATCCGGGTTACACCCACTCACCCGACGTTTTCCACCACATCCTCCGTCGACTAATCGACTCCCGTCTCGTTTCCCACGTCACTAGGATCGTTCAACTCATTGAAAGCCAGAAATGTAATTGCCCAGAAGATGTTGCTTTGACGGTAATCAAAGCTTATGCTAAAAACTCAATGCCTGATAAAGCATTAGATTCCTTTCAAAGAATGAAACAGGTTTTCGGGTGTGAACCTGGTATTCGGTCTTACAACACTTTGCTCAACGCTTTTGTTGAGTCGAATCGTTGGGATGAAGCTGAGTCGTTTTTTAAGTATTTTGAAACGGTGGGTATGGAGCCGAATTTGCAAACCTATAATATTTTGATTAAGGTTGCTTGTAAAAAGAAGCAGTTTAAGCACGCGAAGGAGATATTGGATTGTATGTGGAAAACGGGTTTTCAACCAAATGTGCAAAGCTATGGGAGTTTGATTGGTGGGTTTGTTAAAGGTGGGAACTTGGTTGTTGCTATGGAAGTGTTCGACGAAATGTTTGAGAGAAAAGTGATCCCTGATGTTATGTGTTATAATATATTAATTGATGGGTTTTTCAAAAATAGAGATTTTGTGAAGGCAAATGAGGTTTGGGAGAGATTGTTGGAAGATTCTTCGGCTTATCCGAATTCGGTTACTTATAATGTTATGATTAATGGTTTGTGCAAATGTGGAAAGTTTGACGAGTGTTTGAGTATATGGGAAAGGATGAAAAAGAATGAAAGAGAGAAGGATTTGTTTACTTATAGTAGTATGATTCATGGCTTATGTGAGGCAGGGAATATTGATGGTGCTGAGAGAGTTTATAAAGACATGGTTGAAAATCGTGTAATGATTGATGTGGTTACTTATAATGCAATGCTTAATGGGTACTGTAAAGCTAGGAAAATTAAAGACAGTTTTGAGTTGTGGAAATTGATGAAGAAAGAGGGTTGTATAAATGTTGTTAGTTTTAATATATTCATTAAAGGGTTGTTGGAGAATGGGAAGGTAGATGAAGCTCTTTCTCTATGGGGGAACTTGCCTCAAAGAGGTTGCTGTGCTGATGCTTCAACTTATGGAGTTTTGATTCATGGATTGTGTAGAAATGGATACTTAAGAAAAGCTTTGGATATATTGCAAGAGGGTGAACTTGGGGAAGGTAAAGTGGATAGCTTTGGATATTCTTCAATGGTTGATGGGTTAGGCAAACAAGGGAGACTAGATGAAGTAGCCGGTTTAATTTGTCGAATGGTCAAGTGTGGTCATAAACTGAATCCTTATGTTTATAATCCCTTGATTCAGGCTTTTATCCAAGCATCCAGACTTGATGATGCAGTTCGATTTTTCAAGGGAGTGGACTCAATGGGTTGTTCTCCTTCTGTTGTTTCATATAATATTCTCATTTCGGGTTTATGTAAAGCAGATAGATTTCCAGAGGCGTATTCAATCTTGAAGGAAATGCTAGAGAAAGGGTGGAAACCGGACATGATTACGTACAGCTCATTGATGAAAGGTCTTTTCCGAGGAAAGAATGTTGAAATGGCACTTGGGTTATGGAACCATGTGCTTGACAAAGCCTTAAAGCCGGATGTAACTATGCATAATATCGTCATTCATGGTCTTTGCTCCGTTGGCAAAGTTGAGGATGCTTTACAACTCTATTCAAAGATGAGACAAAGGAACCGTGCTACTAACCTCGTAACCTATAATACTATCATGGAAGGGCTTTACAAAACTGGAGAATACGAGAAGGCATCGGAGATCTGGACCCAAATTTCAAGTGATGGACTACAGCCAGATATTATTTCTTATAACATTACTCTCAAGGGGCTTTGTTCTTGTGGTAAGATATTAGATGCAATTGGCTTTTTGGATGATGCTTTAGAGCGTGGAATCCTCCCAACTGTCATTACATGGAACATCCTAGTCAGGGCAGTGCTGACCACTGGCTTCAAGATGGCTGTTTCGATTTAGGATTCACTTGCAGTTAAATTCCCATTTCTGGACTTTTGGCAGTTGAAACTATGGTGCGCTCTTCACCAGATCAAGAATCCCGGGGACTAGTCTTTGAGTTGCATACATTAAAGGGATCCTAAGTTCATTTACATGTTCCGCGATCAAGAATTTCTATCATTGTCATTCGTAAGACTTATTGGACGTACATGAGAGGATGGCTTTTACAATGAAAATTCTCTTGAAGTGATTGGAGGTATGGATGCATGAGCACCTAAGGCTAAAAAGTCAAGTTCCTATACATGGCTTTTTTTAGAGTTTAGACATGACATGAAACCACACTCACATCTTGGGATATATATATTTACATTTATTGTTATAAGCATCGGATTTTGAAACTCGCAT
Source organism: Gossypium longicalyx (assembly GCA_025698465.1). Taxonomy (NCBI): domain Eukaryota; kingdom Viridiplantae; phylum Streptophyta; class Magnoliopsida; order Malvales; family Malvaceae; genus Gossypium; species Gossypium longicalyx. Next base: position 552,312 of record CM046995.1, on the reverse strand, counting down.
TGGTATTAGTGATGGCAGCTATGTCACTAAGATCAAATGTTGATGATGATGCAAAAGAAACATTGCTTGATGTATCAAACCCAAGTATTAAGTTATTACTTGGGGTTATTCAATCATGCGACACCATTTGTTAGATTAGATATAATAAGAAGAGCCTTTACTTGTTTTCATCATTCTTTTCTGTTTTTTTCCTCTTCTGATAGCACTGTCTGTTCATAGATAAACTGGGAAAACAAAGCAACTAAAATAGCTCCAAGAACTGCAACTTTTCGCCAATCCGATCCAGTGACCAACGAGTCCGCAATCCCAACAGCAAGCACCGTGATTAAAGCAAGGTAAAGATTCCTCCTTGCTTTTGACCCAACTTTTTCTTTAGTAACCTCCTTAACTTTCTCAGCTTCCTCCATTGCTTTTGCTTTGTCTATAGGCTTTTTCTCTGTCAAGTTCTTAAAGAACAAACCTTCATTCCTTTCTTTCTCCATTTGACCTTCAAATTCTGCTAATTGATCTTCATTCATCTCAATCTCTTGCCTGTTCAATTCTTGTGATTCTTCAAAAGCTTGCATTTGACTCTCAATGTTCTCCATTATCTGCTTAACACAAACAAAATGAGGTAAAAGTATTATACAAGCCCCTGTACTAGAATTCAGATTACATTTTGTCCCTTTTACTAAAAAATGGGCAAATTAGTTTCTGTACATTAAATTAAAGAGCAAAAAGACTAGTTTTTAACAGTAAAAATGGATAGAATTTTTAACAGATGCTTTTTTATCTAACATATAGGGACTCATTTACCCATTTTTTGAGTAGAGGGGGCAAAATGCAATCTGAATAGTACTTTTACCAACAGAATGAATAACAACAACAACATCACTCACAAGCAGATTTACATATCAACCAGCTTTTTTATATAAACCCCTACCCTTTCACTAGCTTCTTCAAGTCCTTTAAGAGCATCTTCACCAACTTTATCAAACTCAGCATTAGCTTCTTCGGCAAATTGTGTGAGATAAGCCGATCTTTCGTCTAAATAATCTGTTAGACGAACCTTTTGAGCCTGCAACATAGCTATTTGAGCAAGCAGGTCTTGTTTACGAGTATCACCTTCCGGTTCGGGGTCGGAATCCGACTCAGAATCATTCGATTTGCTGAGACACAGTATGGGGTTCTTTGTGTATGTTGTAATTCTTCTGGTTTGGAAAAAAACATGGTTACTACTGTGTGTAAAGGAAGCTTGAATGGCTTTGAGGGCTATCATCATTTTTTTTTTCAATGTGGGGATGGGATGGCGGCTTAATTTTGTATGTTTCTATTTACAATTGGATGGGTTTTGTTTCTTTGTTTGAACCTCTCATTTTTTTGTGTACATTATCCACTTTTATGAGCTATATTAATATAAAGAGAGCTGTGTGAAATTACCATTTTGCTTCCTTAAAAACGGTAGCGGGTTGTTTCTTTAAGATATTTTTTTGGACTTTATCCATTATTTGAAGAATTATTGGTCTTTTTATTTATATTCGAATTATGTATTGACACAAAATTTAATAATTAATAATTTTGACATTAAAATATATTAATTTAACAATATATAAAAAATTGATAATATTATTTAAATTATAATATATTAATATATTATCTAATATTGTATTATTTTAATATTAATTTTTTTAAAATTAAATAACATTAATAATAATTTATTCTAAGTTAGTTCAATATTTTTAAAAATATTTTGTAATTATATTACTTTTTTAATTTATTAGTAATTTTAAACAAAAATTAATATTGTAAAAATATTATAAATTTAATATGCATAACTGACCTATGCATTGCACAAGAATGCAAACTTTCTTTATATATTTTTTAGATTTTTTTAAAAATATTAATTTTTAGAATTTTTATAAATATTTTAAATTTTAAAAATTATTTTGAAGATTTTAAAGTTATTCTCGAGAAAAATAAATACTTGACCAATATTCCACAACTTAATTCTTTAAATCTATTATTTTTAACTGTAATTAAAAGTGTTAAGAAATTAAATTAAATTAAATTAATAAGTTTGATATGCTAAGATCTGACTTGCAAGTCAGTAACATGAACCAGCCTAACTCAAAATTATCTACACTTCAATATCAAATCATAATGAAAAAAAAAAAAAAAAAGACGATAGTCTGAAAATCGAATTGAAAAATCTAAACCCAAAATGATAAAAACTCGCAAAACCGAATCAATCCGGAATAACTTCGAAACCAACCCAAACTACCCAATTGATCATCAATTTCATATAGGTGCCTTCTTAAAAGTATACCATCTAGCAACCATAAGATAAACTCCCAAATTAAGCACACTCAACACTGCCAAAAGCCAAAAGAAATAGTGAAGATGACCATAATTCAAATTATCTGGTATCCACCCATAATAACCATCCCTAGTGCTAAAATCAGCCACTATATCCACAAGAAATGTGCTCAAATAATTCCCTAAAGCGGCTGTTGTAAGTGAAAGAGCAGAACATAAGCTCCTCATAGCGTCTGGTGCTTGTTCATAGAAGAATTCCGATTGTCCAATAAAGGTAAAAATTTCAGCACATCCTATAATGAAGTATTGTGGAACTTGCCAAAAGATCGACATCGGGATATGTATAAGTTTGTAGTAGTTATGTTCTTTTACTTTACGGAGTCGAACAAGTTCTAATGTGACAGTAGATAGCATGGCGAAGATTTAAATGATAAGGTCGATTGTCATGCGTTGGAGTTGGGTGAACCCATTTTTATGATCGGTTAATTTTTATAATAAGGGAATGATGAAATGATCGTAAACTAAAACTCAGAAGATAACATTGATCGTCTCGAAGAGAAATAAGGGATCTCGAATGATGGGCTGATGTGAAGCTACATTGTGTTGCCTTGTAGTACAAACAATGTGCCCATTTGACTATATACAGCTGAAAATATATTACCTGTTGCCCATATCGGAAGTAACCTTATTATGGATTTAAGTTCTTCAATTTGGGTTATTGTGCAAAGCTTCCATGGATTGATGGATCCTTTGATTTGATCATTTGAAGTTACCACAGCTGCCTTGTCAAAGAACCTATAATGGCTCATACATCAATGAAATTAATTAGTACACAATTATAATATTATGTGGTAAAAGTATCACAAAATCTCGTGCATTATACATTAGATTGCATTTTAGTTCTCAAGTAAATTAACTCTTGTACTTTAGATAAGTAAGCAAAACAACTCCTTTAAAATTTGTTGTTTATGCATAAGTAATAAAAATAAATTTAACCCTCAACCTAATAAAGCTAAAAGGTCAAAACGGCATTAGTAACCAATTTAAAAAAAATCAATTAGGCCCTTTTAAATTTTAAAAATTATTAAAAATCATCAAAATTTCGTACCTTAATTACTTAGTATGATTGAGTTTTCGGCTTCCTCGAACTGTAGAAGAGACTTGTCGTTGGGGACTTCAACTCGAGCTTTCCCTACGGAAGCAACCATAACTTGGAAGATTCGAGTAAGGGGACTCCCTCCTGGTCTTTAGTTTCTATACAACTTCGTACCCGAAAAGAAGCTCGCAACTGCAATAGCCATGGCAACGGCTGGAATCCCAAACCCCCAACCCCATCCGATGTTTGTTTGTATCCAAACAAGGACCGAAGAAGCGACAAGTGCACCGATATTAATCGAAAAATAGAACCAATTGAAGAACGAACTCTTCTGTTTCTTTTCTGTTTCATCGGAATCATCAAATTGATCCGCACCGAACGATGAAACACAAGGCTTAATTCCTCCGGGACCAAGGGCTATCAAGTATAGTCCTAGAAAAAACACTCCAATTTGTAACCCTGTCGGATGGCAAATGTTGTTTTCGTCGCATGTCGGTTTTAGTCTATGAACTGATGCCGACAATGTCAATATAATCATGCCCTGCAATGAACTTACACAACTTAGTGACTAAAAAAAATTGACCAAACCCGAAATGAACTTACGAAAACATAGATGATGGAGAAACAAGCAATCGTCCAGTATCGTCCCACATACGCATCAGCGAAAACCGCTCCGATTAAAGGCATGACTTAACACATTCCCGACCAATTCGTGACGTTACTAACAGCCATGACGTTTCGTTGATTGAGTTGGAATTTTAGATAATTAACAAGGTTCGTGTTAATCCCATAGTAAGCTAATCTCTCACAGCATTCATTTCCTATATATAGAGCATACATCAAATGTACCTTAAAAGGGATCATTGAAAATACCAGACCATGGAACATACATAGAATTTGTAACATATACAATTACCTAGGATGTAAGGACATGCTTTCCATGTCCCGGTCTTATGTTTTACGGCCGGTTTGTTCCGGAAATCGGTCGTTCCGTCCTCCTTATATATATATATATCTTCTTCTGCCATTACAATCCTATTAAAACCCCAAGGATTCAATGAACAAAAGTTCAAAGTTCAGCAAGTATATTGAGAGCTGAATTGAAACCCCGGAAGCAAGTGATTACTTATAAGCCATTGACATTAGCATTTTTGGGCACACAGTTCGATCAGACACCATTAAATGGTTGGTGAAACTGAAACAGGGCCGTGTCCGATTGATGTAAGATATTAATTATAAGTCTAATGTTCGAAACATGACAAATGTCAATAAATGCAGATTTATTTAGAAAAGATTGAGCTATATTTTTTTTCTTGTTGGTGGGCACATTTTCATAGGAAAACAAAATGATCTTTGCTGCATTCGTTTGAAACATTTAAGTCTTTTTCACTCACTGATTTTGTCAGTGGCAGCCATTGATGAATTTTTGGGACTTATCTTATTATCATTTTAACAATTAGATGGGTGATGAAATTAATTAACACATTAATTTTCAATTTGATTGGTTTGATTGTGAATTTAATTTTAATGAAATAAATTATTTAAAAAATTTATAAAAAGATATATTAAAAAATTATAAAACTTCGTTCAATCAATTTTTAATTTAATTGGTCCAACCCTTTTATTCAGATTGATGTACTGATCAATTCTTAATCTAGCTGATTCGAGCGATAAACCCGTTTGATTCTAACAACAATAAGATTTTTATAGCAAGTGCATTTTAGTGTTTATGGCGATCTTTAAGATGCGTTAATATAACTTTATGATAATCACTTTGGTCCTATTTGATAATTGGCTGATAGCTGATTGCTAATTGTAGTAGTTGGTTTGACAATTGATTATATTAACTGTATAAATGCACATTTTATTTAAAAGTATTTACTTGTTTATAATATTTTAGTTTTTATTGGGTGAAATTATTGAAATGAAACACTATTACCGACGAATTAAAATATCCATTATGGAAATTAATTAGTGAACATTTTTAAAATTTTAAATAAACAAATTTCTTAATTTCCTTATTTGCAAATTTCTTAACTTGCAAGTAAATTAAGAGTACATAAATTAATTAGTGAATTTTTTTAGAACGAAAGCTGCTGATATTTTGACACCCCTATTAGGTTTGAGAGCACGTGGCAAAGAGAATAATTTTTGAGCAAGTATGGTCAAATATGTCATTCTATGTATCTCATTCTCAATCAGTTGTGAAAAAAATTGTCGGTTCCAACATTTTTTATTTTGGAGGTTTTAGTTCAACAAGCTCTTGTAAACCTCCATTCACCAAACATTATAATTAGAGGGCTTGATTACTCAATTCTCTATTTATACCCAAATCAACTAAAAAAATCTAAAACTCTATTTATCAAACACCATCTTTATATTAAATTTAACGTTAGATGGTAGCTTACACTAATACGCATAACGATAAATTATTTATGTTTAAATTTTTATTTAATATCCCTTGCTCTTATTTTTTTTAAATAATGTATATAATGAAAATATTATAAAAAATAGTCTCTATAATTTTATTTTATCAAATTTTATATAAAATAATTTATTAATATATCAAAATTTATACAATATACTTTAAATATAATTATAAAACATAAAAATAATACAAATTTTTCTTCTATTAAAAAAAAACATGAACAGATAAATGCATTTAAAAAAACTAGCCATGCATTTGTATAAAAAGTTGAAATTTAACACCTTTCTTTATTTTGCTTAGCCTATAGAAAAATAGAGGGTAGGCTTTTGTTTCAGTCCCTTAGAATGGTCTAAAAAGGGAAATTTTGGTCAGAGAATGGTCCAAAATTTGATCCCAATAAAGCCCATATATACAACCCCAAGCAATAAATCTATCCCCATTTTCCACTAGAGTTTTTGTATACATATGTTTAATTCACATCAATTTAATTTAGGGTTTATATAGATAGGAATGAAGTATGTGATTTATTAAAGAATTTGTTTATTTCTATTTACAATTGTCAAACAATATTGGGTGAAGATGATATATCACGATTTGAATCCGTATTAAATGGGTGTCTCACAAGAATTTTAACTATCATTTTATACGAATCAAGATTTTTATTTTCCTTTTAATATTTTATTTAATTGTTGTCATATAATGATTGTTAGTTATAAATATATATACACCAATGTATTAAATACATTTTTTTTTAACTTAGAGTTGTTCATTAGACAAATCAAGTTGGTTTCGAATTGGGTTTTAAAATTTTTGAGTTTGATCGTTACAGATTCAAATTATTTTGGGTGTTTTGAGTTTGATCATTATGGATTCGAATAATTTTGGGTCATTTGGTCATTTCAAGCTCAGATCACTTCTGGTTACTTATTTGAATTATTTTACGTATGAGTCACTTGGGTTAGAATTATTACTGGTTTAGATCAAACTTGGGTTTAGGTTAATTAAGGTTCGAGTTAAATAGGTTTAGATTGTTGAATTTTCATGATTAAATCAAACTAGATCGAGTTTGAATTAAATTGATCCAATTAAACTTTTGGTACTCAGGTCGGAATTGAAATATTTACTCCAATTTATTCTTTCAAAACGATATATTTTTTTCATAATAGATGTCCTAAAGATAATCCCAATCAAAGCATAATCAAGCTTCCAACCAAAATGGGAATTTAGTTTACCAATGTTTATTAGGTCGAGTAGTAAAGAGTTCAATATCCTTAAACGGTATCTTTGATTCAAGTATTGTGGATGAAAAATACAAAACTAAGAGAATTTGTCTCCCATTTAAAGGTCATACTCAACTCAATTCCAGATTTAATCAAAATCCAATATAATTACCAAAAATCGCAAAATGTTAGAACAAAAACAGCAACCGGTTTACTATAGGGTCCAATTCCAACCTCGGACAGTCTAGGAGTGATTTCAACTCAATTCCAAAGGAGTTCATCATAATTTGGTAGCTAACCCTAAACTTCAATAAGCCAATTGGTTTCAAATGAGTAATCTCATCCCCATTTAAACAAATATACTTTGGAAAACTTTGAAATTAAGGAGAGGGGAAAGCATGTTTCTTAGTTGGTTTTGTCTTGGCTTTCAAACAAGCGATTATAGTTAAACTGTTGGCCTATTAGTGTTGTCAATTTATGAAGATCATCATGAAAGCCATTTCTCAACCTTTTAGTTATCTTGGTTGATAATGTTAAAACAATGAGGTTTAGTTTTTGTATTTAAAAAGTTATTCTTTTTTCGATTTAAAATTTCAATTCAATCATTAAAATCGTTAGTATTTTTCGTCATAGTTTATTATCAATGCACCCGTGCGATTGTATAAACTTCAGCAGTAAATGATTACGGACTCAAAAAACTGACAAAGTGAGTATTTTATGTCAAAATTTGTCATAAGTACATCTATGCGATTACACCAACTTCAAAAACAAATCATACTTTGTAATAAGTAATTTTCTATGGAAAACAACAAGAATGTCAACAATTGAACTAAAAATTTTAAATCGGATTTTAAGTACAAAGACGGAGAACATAATTTGACTTATAAAATATTCTCACAAATAACATTAAATAAAAAAAATTACATTCTTAATCCCTCTAAAAATTAATAATTTAATTAATTTAACATAAATTTTTTAAAATTTTATCTCAGCACAAAAATTTTTATTTCAATTTTCTTAGATAAAAAAAAATGCCTGGGATGAAGTAATCACACAATAGCTGGCTTGGAATTCAATGCTTAAAGGTGGGCCTAAAGATGAATTTACTGACCATAAATTCCAACCAACCAATTTTCTGAGTTAAATGCTTGTAATTTATCTGGAAATGGCATTGAGAGGTTTAAGAACTTAAACTTCCAATTATGATTTGGTCCCTAAAAAACAACTTTTATGTGAAATGCAAGAAATAATTGGAATAAACCTTGTTTTTTCTCAATCTTTCTTGTTTCTAGAGGATACATTCATCCACCTAACCAAGAAGAAATCATATGTTTAAGCAGTAATAAATCTATTTCTAAATTTGTATTATTCATAACTCTCCCCAAACTTTAAAATTGGAAGAAAATACACGCTTAAACACGCTCAAATCTACATTTTCCTTGTTATTGTAACAAGAACGATGCCAACTGAATTAAGAGTCAATAATCAGGTTTCGTGATTTCTTTTTGGAATTCAAATCTCATGATTATTAGCATGAAGTAAACGGTTTTATTGTCTTTCTAAACTTGCCCATATTTTCGGAGGGTAAATTCATGTATGTTTTCGACTTATATTGAATTGTTTTTTTATCATCACAAGATGATAATGTTTGAATCCGTATCATTTAGGTGTCAGAGGAGAGCTTTAAATCACTAATCCAAACAAATATTGACAAGTTCTTGATGACTTAAATTCGACTCTCGCCATGTGTGGGTCTCCAATTTCACCATGCGTAGTTACCCTGTGCCGGTTTTGTCTAATTCTTTGTCCATTTGTGCTTTTTTATTTGTTTGATTCTTCTTTTCTTCTTTTTTTTTTTTGGTATTTTCAATATCCGTTTTAAAGTCCATATTTGAGGCTCGTGGCTGCCCTTACCAACAATGTCGTTTCCAAGTTTCAAACCTACATTCTTCCCTACAAGCAAAATGTGTCTTACCATTATATCCAACAATTGTTGGTATTATTAGTTTGAATCTACTTAAACTCGCTGGTAATTTAAAATTTTGTATATGCATGTATAGATTTTTTTTTTGTCACGAGTGTAAAGTAATTTAGTATATATTAATAATTTTTAAGTTAAGCTAGATTGAACCCATACTCATTTTACGAGTCTAATATTCGATAATTTAAACATCTGATAATCCGAATTTTAATTAGAAATATCCAACACCAATAGGTCGCTTTAAAATGGTGCAATGTTAGAGTTCATACACAACCGCAACAAAGCCAAGGGAAAAACCATGTGAAAAAATCAAACAATAACAAAAGAAAAAGAAAAATGGAGTCTTCAACCATTCGAATTTTAGTTATTGTTGCAATAATCCACTTTCCTGTTCTTATCGACAGTGCTGTTCGACAATACAAGTTCGATGTAAGTGTCTATCACTCCATTTGTTTTAATTGTTAGATGTTTTTAATTGGTTAGGAATTAACTAAAACATGTTACTCAGTATTATTGTGTGTTGTGTTTTGTTGGTAAACTTGGCAAATTAAGGTGGTAATGAAGAATGCAACTATGTTATGTTCGACAAAACCCATTGTTACAGTCAATGGTATGTTCCCAGGTCCAACGTTGTACGCTGTGGAAGATGATACAGTGCTTATCAATGTCGTTAACCATGTCAATTACAATGTCACCATTCACTGGTGAGAACCCTAAAAATTTCCTCTCTCTTTTTTTTTTTTTTTTAATCTGCTTTGAATCGGTTAAATTATTCTTTTGATCCCTCTCTATTATGCTCGATTGTGAAATTTAGCCCCTATACATTAGGGTTAAGATTCTAAATTCTGATTGAATTTTCAAAATATTGGTATTGTATAAATCAAATCTTTTTTGTCAACAACTTGAGCGTTAAATGTTAACTTGAATATGATGTGAATCATATTTAAAACACATGCTTTACATATACTCCATATTAGATCCGAGCTAACAGTTAACACCTAAGTCGATAACTAAGCTGACAGAAAAATTTGACTGAAATGACATTGGTATTTTAAGGACTCAATTAGGTGAAATTAACCCCTATACTTTATTTTGAAACAATTTAGTCTATCTATTTTTCAAATTTTCATTAGTTTCTCCAAATAATTAATACCGTTAACTATTTCAATTAAAATTCTAGAATTTTTCTTAAATTCCAACAAAAAAAAAAAAAGAAATCATGTTAGCATTATGAGTTTGTATAGGTGTTTTTAAAGGAAAATTTACAAATTAACGGTATGAATTATTTGAACTAACTAATGACGTTATAAACGTAAAGAAATAAAAAATTATGCCAAATTATAGTGACTAAATCTTCAATTTGAACATAATAGAGGGACCAAAACCAAAAGTTAACCCTTTAAAATCACCATTCAACACTGAGAAAGCTTTTTTCATTGAGTTTTTCAGGCATGGTATCAGGCAACTTCGAACAGGTTGGGCAGATGGGCCAGCATATATTACACAGTGTCCAATCACGACAGGGCAAAGCTATATATATAATTTCACCATTACAGGCCAAAGAGGCACATTGCTATGGCATGCGCATATTCTCTGGCTAAGATCCACCGTCCACGGCGCCATTGTTATCTTGCCGAAGTGTTGTGTGCCTTATCCGTTCCCGAAACCCGACAAGGAAGTGGTTGTCGTGTTGGCTGAGTGGTGGAAATCCGACACTGAAGATGTTATCAATGAAGCAATCAAATCTGGTTTGGCTCCTAATGTCTCGGATGCTCACACCATAAATGGCTTGCCAGGACCAGTCTCCGATTGTCCTTCACAGGGTATTATTTCCCTTCCGCTCTTAATTACATATAATTTGATATCTTAGTATATTTCGATACTTATTATTGTTGATCATGTAATTAGGATCACATGAAAATTTAATTAATTATATTTAAATAATAATAAATTTACGTGTCGCCAATGTTTCTTTTAATTAAAAAAAATTAACCAATAAATTAATATTTCCATAAAGTGAAAATCAAAGTTGTTTGTTGAAATCAAATCATATGTTCATTGTCATATGATCAAACATATAGCAATAGTCATGAAGGTTTTCTATTAATAGTCGAAAAATTGATCAATATTGCATATCAACGTGAGTTGGTATGTCACATGTAACTATTTGATTATTTTTTTTAGTCATATCAATTTTTAATAATAGATTTAAATGAATTTTTTAGGAGAAAAAACTAATTTACTACCCATTTTTTTAACTAACATGATAAGAGAGCCTCCATGATAGTGTATACTTTGCATGCAGGTGGTTTCACGTTGTACGTTGAAAAGGGGAAGACATATCTACTACGTTTAATCAATGCTGCTCTTAACGAAGAGCTCTTCTTCAAGATCGCCGGCCACCATCTCACCATCGTCGAAGTCGACGCCACATATGTTAAACCCTTCAAAACCGACACGGTGCTAATCTCTCCGGGCCAAACCACCAACGTCCTTCTCTTCGCCGATCAAAAACAAGGCAACTACTTGGTCACCGTGTCCCCTTTCATGGACGCTCCCATTGCTGTAGATAACATAACCGCAACAGCCACCTTAAACTACATCGGAACACTCACAAACACCCCCACAATTCTCACTACCCCACCGCTGGAAAACGCCACGTCGGTCGCCACAAACTTCGTAAACTCACTCCGTTCCCTCAATTCGAAACAATACCCGGCCTCGGTACCTCGAACCGTTGATTACAACCTTTATTTCACCGTTGGACTAGGGTTGAACCCTTGTCCTACATGCAAACCCGGTAATGGTAGCCGTGTGGTGGCTTCAATTAACAACTTGACATTCACATTGCCTACTACGGCATTGCTTCAAGCACATTACTTCAACATCAATGGGGTTTTCACGACGGATTTTCCGGCGAACCCGCCGTATGTTTTTAACTACACCGGGACTCCACCGTCGAATCTACAAACGATGAATGGGACAAAGGTTTTTAGGTTGACTTATAATGCTAACGTGCAACTTGTTTTGCAAGGTACTGGGATTGTAGCACCTGAGAATCACCCAATTCACTTGCATGGATTTAGTTTCTACGCCGTTGGGAGGGGACCTGGAAACTATAATCCGATGACCGATCCGATGAAATTTAATCTTGTGGATCCGATTGAGAGGAACACTATTGGGGTACCATCTGGTGGATGGGTTGCTATTAGATTCCGTGCTGATAATCCAGGTATATTAACACTTTTCTAATACATTAAAGGTTAATATAACTTTGAGCGTTCAACTTGGTAATTAAGTTTAATCATGTAATTTTGTGTTCTATTTTTATGCTTAAATTTGGTAACGAAATCCATTTTGATCTTTGAACTATTCTTTTAAATTTTGATGATGTCATCATCTAACTTTTTTTTTATGTCTAGCACAATTTTAGAATGTCACGTTATTAAATTTGTACGTTTGTCTAGTTTAAGGACCAAAACGGGCTTAATGGTTAAGTTCAGGCACCAAAGTAGACAAAAGAAAATATATATACTAAAATGAATCTAATTGTTAAATTCAAGAACTAAAAGTTATATTAACACTACATCTACATCATATTTAGAGTCATGAATTTTGTTCTAAACCAGGTTCAATTTGAATTCAAACTCAACCTAACCGGGTTTAAGCATGAAAAGTCAATAATTTGAACCCCAACCTATCTTAGTTTGTCCTAAACTCAAATCCCAAACCTATAATGACCGGTTCTAAAAAATTTAAGCCTCAATCCCGAATGATCTAAACTCAAAACAACATGAACTCAAACTTGAACTTAAAATTGACTTGAAATGAAATATTGAACTAAATTTTTAAAAATTAACTAAATTAACTCAACCAAATTGATTTAACTCAAACCGACCCAATCCACCCGATTCACAAAATCTAAAGTCTAATTACATTTATAAGTTTCTTTCCTATACATTGTCCATCAATCTTATTTGTGGAAATTGTTCAGGAGTTTGGTTCTTGCATTGCCATTTGGAAGTGCATACAACATGGGGGCTTAAGATGGCATTCTTGGTGGACAATGGAAGAGGTCCTAACCAGTCACTTCTTCCACCTCCGATCGATCTTCCGAAATGTTGAAACCAGGAAACTATCGACGTACGACGACACCGAGATTTTCGAGTTTGGAAGAGATTGCAGTTTTTTCTTTGATTTTGTATAAGCAAATGGTTTTCTTTGTCCAAATGAAAAGCAGCAAAGAGCTGCTACATTACACCGTTCTAGCCAATTTGGCTTACAAAACAAACACACTTATCTTGTACATTATCTCTTTATCTACTTCAATTCTACTTTTATAATGTTATTAGTAGGTCTAAATTATTAACACTATTAGTTGTGCCATATGAATTTTGTTTTATGACTATTCAATTACAGAATCAAAGACACGTAGAAATCCAATCAACCATAGTCAACCAATAATAAATTTACATGTTTTTTTAAAGAATCACACTATCACTTTAACAACAAAGCTATTGGTGTTACCAATTTGGATATACTAATAGATTATAAAAGTATAAGACCAATTCGTGCCAAATTAAAGAGATTAAATCCCAATTTTCAACAAAATAGAGGGATTAAAGACCCATTACTCCAATTCCCCATTGATATCATTGTTTTGACAGCAATATAGCATTGAAGCCTAGCATGGCCATCTTAAAATGTTCATTTGGAAAGCCCATTGATTGACTATTTATTCAAGGCCAACGTAGTAAATAATGTTGGATGGATTTGTAGTTTGTTTACCTTCATGAATTCCATTTTATTTTTAGGTCAAATTCTGTTGTTGATACTTTAATTTGATTAGTGATAGTATTTTTACTCTTTGAATTTTAAAATTTTAATTTTGACCCAACTGGTACCAATTATACGTGTTTGATAAAATTTTATTGTTAATCTTGCACTATGCGTAAAGTTGTAGATTTAATTCATGTTTTTCAATTTGATCCTTTTTTAGTCTCGGTACTTTTTAAATTTTAAAATTCTAGTCTTGATGCAAACGATAATCATTAAATCCACTAACCAACTTTTTTTTTTGTAAGGAGTATACGGAAATAGCAAGCTAACATAGAAGTACACATCTGATAATAGATTTGTCGCATAAGATTTTGGAAATAAACAAAATTTAATGAGTTTAACCACTGACGTTTGGTCAAGATTGAGTTTTTAAATTTTAAAAAGTATAAAAACTAAAAATGACCAAATTAAAGCATATGAACTAAATCAATAAAAGTTAAGTGCGACAAAAAAACACATTATAATTTTAAGAGAAAACTCGAATCGAAACCTTAGAAGCAACATTTTTAAGTGGGGTAACCACAAACCCAAACATTATCTCTTTCCTTAAAAGACAATATTATTAGGTGTAAAAAGACAAATAATTGACATGATGGAAAAAAAAAAAAAACACAGGAATTGACAAATGAGTGTTGCGTTCATATCTAAGTATCTTCAACTATTGCCCTATTTGTAGCTTTAATTATCTTTTTACCAAAATTTGCTTTCAAAAAAAAAATGTTAAAACTAAGGGTAGTAGGATCGAATATCTGTAAATTTTAGATTATTCGAATTTAAATTTATATATTTATCTTTAAATTTAATTCGGTAAAATATTTGATTTTTATTATCTAAATTCACATTTGAATTAAATAGCAAAATTCGCTAGCTATTTAAATTTACAAAAAATCTGAATTTAATATTTTCAACCTTATGTCGGATATCTACATCCGGATCAGCATGGCAAGCCGAGGCGGATTCCAGAGTTGGATACTCATATCTATTATTCTAATATTGAATGCAGATTCGAATAATGAATATTTGAAGGTTAAATTTATATTTGCTCTGAACCTACAGCGGATAGTATTTTATTTGTAATATCCGAATTCACTTAATTCGAATCGGGTATCCTTGGATATTCAAATCCCCAATCCGATTTGCCATCCCTAGTTAAAACAAATTTTCATAAAACTTTATCATACAAATATCTCAGATCTAATCATAGTTTTAGTCCCTCTATCATACTAATATTTAATTAGGATTTATTTTTTCTAGTTTAAGTTGGTATAGTATTGTTGCCGAATCTCTTAAAAATTAGTAAAAATTAGTAATTCACATACACGATAGGTACATACCCTCACCACACACATTACATCGAAAGGGAACTGCTCAAATAAAAGCCTACCACTAATTCCTTGAAAGTTTAAACTCGAGTAGATTTTACTAATGAACAGCACTTGACCACCAAACCAACTATGGGAATTATTATTATTATTATATTACAAAAATTCTATCATGCGCTCGTAAAAAAGAGTAGTATCGAATTTTTGAATTAATGTTTTTAATTAATAAGCATCATATGTTTAATTAATAACTTCTTTATTTATATATACAAAATAATAATTATATAATTATATAATGAAAATATTTATATATATCATTATGTTAAATATATTTTATTTTTTAAAAATATCAATTAAATTTTTTGATATATTTTGGAGGTATGAAATACAAATACCCGTATAAACTAGTGCCGCTTGTCCCAAACCCTCAACCCTTAAATTTTTTTTACTAACAGACTAATGATTAGGCTGAAAAAAAACAAGGGTGGTGTCGCTTCTCCGCTATCCTCCACCACCTACAACATATCATTTTCATAAATAATATAAAAAATATCATTCAAATATAGGAGAGGATTCGAACATGAGACCAAAAACTATAAAATGCAAATATTTAACCAATAAAATAAAATAAAAAATCAAGCATTATAAAGTGTTTTCTAAAACTCGTTCATCATGTCAGCTTCATTCTCCAAGGATGACTTATTTTCCTAAATCGTGCAAAAACGGTTTAATCACTAAATTTTTTTAAAAAATATGGCCTTTTTCACTAATTTTACTAAAAATTATTGGTAAAATGATGACTACTTTTGAATGGTGCCTGCCTTAGTGGGAGGAAATGAGGATGGGACTTTTGATGCTGACCTCCCATCAGCCTCAATAATTCAACTTTTCAAAGACTTAGCTGTAGCATTTCTAAATTGAAAAAGAAAAAAAATTTAAAAAAAAAAAAAAAGCTTTGTCTACTTTTATAAATTTCATCAATTTTTTTAAAAAAAAAAAATTTTGCCCTAAGAACCAATAAAAACAAAACCCCATCAACAAGTTTACATTACTTTCACTTTTATTCAAGACAATCTTGTTGTGTTGGCAACGTTTAATTGCACATAAATTTTAGCATTAGCATGGATAATTGAGCTTTGCAGTAAAAAAATAATTAAAAACCAGCCCTTATAGTTTGAACGAGGAAATGGGGACCAATCTTTGATTTACGATTATCAAAGGATTTGGGACCAATCTACCTATTTGGCCTCGGGGCAGGATTCCCCCCAGCCCCAATAAATATATATATATTTACTTTTTTAATTTAATAACAGATTGGTTATAATAAAGGGGCATTGTTAAGAGTGAGGGACCCTTTTGAAATTTTTTAAAAAAAATTATGATCTTCGTGAAAATGTAGTTGTTAAATTCATTAAGTTCTATTATTTTCAAGTTTTGTGCGGAAATATATTATCATATGTATAATGTTATGTCAATTTGTTACTTTCACGTATTAATCACAAAAAATGGTTGTTCGCATTAAGATTAAAATTTTAAAATTCGAAAAGTATCGAGACTAAAGATGTTCAAATTGGAAAACATAGACTAAATCTACAACTTTACATAGCAGAATTTAATTGCTATTGTTTTGGTAATGATTGAAATTTTAAAATTCTAAAAGTATAGAGATGTTATAGAATTATAATAAAATATATCATAACTCGACCTGAAGTCTGACCCGTTTTGGTGATCCAGAATTTGACCCAAACCCCTCTTATATACATATCCAAAAACCCTCTTTAGGGGGTTTGCTCTCCAAACACTCCATGGGATTACCTCTTTCATCAAAAAAAAATTTCTCTCTACTTTAACCATCTATGTCAGAAAGAACACGAACCAAACTGATCAACGAGGTGACCAATAAAATCTGAAGACTCAACAAGAGATTAAAACTATTCAATTAAAAAAATACAAAAATTAAAATTAATCAATAAAATAAAGCATTGTAGAATGATTAATAGCATAACTTGAACTAAAAATTTTGGCTTTGGCTTTTGGTAACATTTGTATGAAGTAGTCCAAAGAGCCCACCCTCAACTACAAGACGAGCATCATGAATTGACAAGTATCTAAAATAGGCAGAAGACAAAGCCAACAAACATAAGAGTGTTTAGACATGACCCCAATCAAACAAGGGCATCTCAACCAATCAGGTGAAGATCATGCACTTTCGTACAAGGCAACAGCTTGGGAATAACAAAAAAAGGATGAAGGATGGGTTTGGCTACAAATGAAGATAACTATCTCGCAAAGATTCATTCTCATTGATCATCACTTTTTGTCTCTTTGGGGCTTTATCTCTCAAACTTCGAACCTTGAAGAGTGTTTTGAAGAACAATATCCGGCACTCTCATAGTTTATTTATTCTTATAAATCTCTTTTTCTCGAGTTCAATTAAGAGAGCGTCCCAGAGCACAAGCTTCGAGGTTCTCATATCTCACTTAGTTTTTTTCTCTTAAGTCCATCTCATTATCTTTCAAACTCAATAACATCTCAAAAAGTCGTAGACACATTGTATGTTTATAGATAAGGTCAAACTTTGTTAAAAGAAATATATGCAAGATAATGTGAATTATTAAAACGTCGGAACTCATACGTAAATCAATAAAAGAATAGCAAAAATAGTGATGCAGAAGTAAAATAACTAAAAATGCTTTCTACATTTACAAAATATATATTTATCTAAAATTTAAAATCTTTATGAACATATTAATTTATAATAAATTCTTCTAGAAATGCTATGGTTGAAATAATGAAACCCTTTCTTGCCCTTTAATAATAACAATAATAACATTTTTTTTAATACAATATTAAGAGTGGAGATAGGATAATACGGTTCGAATCCATGCCAAACAGGTATTTAACAAGAGCTTTAAGGTTTCGGGTTTTAGTAGAGACGAAGACAGGGGCAAGTTGTGGCTTTGACCTCCTCAAAAATGGCAGATTTGTCATTTAACTCTTAAATTTTTATGAAATTACCTGTTAATACAATGGTAAAGCTGCACTTTAACCCCAGTAACTTATGATTCATCTCTGACCCCTAAAATAATTTTCTAACTTCTTCGTCGAATTTAAGTTTTGTGAAAAAAAAAAGCCTCGAAAGAGTTTCACCATCCATTTAGAGGCGCTTGAATTTAGTCGGAGCTATCAAATACATTTACCTAGAATTACCCAAAATCTCTCCTCAACTCTTAAATAAGAGGAAATACACTTCAACGCACTCAAACCCTTGGCCTCCTATATAGGCAACAATATCAATAACAATCGAGCTAGTACTCAATCGATATAAACCCAAAATTTTAAATAACATAGGATATGAAAATACAAATAATTTAAGAAGAGTGGTGTATAGATGTGAGCTGCTTAGTGGACCCACCAACCCATTGTTGAAGGCGTGTATTAAATTTTGCTTTTGGCAGATAACCACATGAGGTAAGGCAATGCACTCAATGAATATTAATTAATATTTTAAACATTAATTTATTGTTATTATTAAAGATATAAAAAGTAAGGCATATAAGTTAGCATGCCAAAAATAGGTAGAATATTTATTTTAATAAAGAAAAGGAATCTTTCTATAAATAGAAAGGGTCGTACATTTGTTTAAGCAGTCATTATCATTTTCCCAAACAGCTTAAGAGGGGCTAAGTGGAAGACAAATAACTTTGGGGATTATTTTATAATATAAAGTTTAATTGTGTCCCCCACTCCTTATATTCTTCTCAATTTTGAAATTAAGTCCCTCTACTCCTTCAAATTTAACTATAATTTGTTATTTTTTAAAATAAGACGAATAGGACTAAATTCCCGAAATTAAAAACAGATGGATTAAATTTCAAAAATCAAAAGAATACAAGGATTAGGGTGTTTTGACTTAAATAAAATAATAATAATAATTAGAATTTGATCTAAATTAATATTAATTTGGACAAAAATGGAACCTATCAAAAAAAAATTGGTCAATTTGAAAATAAATTAGTCAAATAAATAGGCTGTAATTGAATAAAAAATAGGGGAATAATAGAGAAATAAATACCAATTTACCAAACTTTATGCCCCACCTTTCTTATTTTTAATTCATACCTTCAAAAATTAAATTATATTCAAAATAGTCCAAATTTATTTTATGATATAAAAGTGAACTTTTTCTCTCTTTTTTTAATATATATTTTCATACCTAACCCTTATTGTACATATTTTGGATTTAGTTTTCAAGTAATGACAATATTAGCATACATTAACAGCAGCAACGCGATTAGTTCGATTCGAATCCAAGTCATACTTAAAGTGATGAACATCTCAGACGTACACACGAGGCTCGCAAGAGAGCATTTTTTTTTTTTGTTCAATAAAAAAATTTAAGATTAGAGATTTTAAATTTGGGTTTTTTTCGAATTTATTTTTGTTATAATTAAATGATTAATTCTGATTAAAATTATTATTTTTAAAAAGTTATTAATACCCTTTTTAAAAGGCACTTCCTTTTTCATAATAGTGAGGCCTAATAATTATTATAGATTTTATTTTATTTTGCTTTTAAAGTGGTTCCATGTTCACTAACCCAATAACTTCACAATTTACTATATTTAACTCTATAGCTTTTGAAAGACAAATAAATAAACCCAAATATTATTTTTATATATTTTTTAGTTGGGCAATAAAAAGTTGGTGTGATTCTATTAGGGTAGCCTTTTGAAAATTTGGATTTGGATTTCAAAAATAGTAAAAATTACGGGATAAAAGAATATATATATAAATGTATATAAAGTTCGATTATTTTAAAAAATAAATTATATCGGTAGCTATAAACTATTAGTAATTTTTTTGGCTACTCAATTATAAAAAAGTTACGGAATGATAACTTAACTATTCAATTTTGTCTTTTTTATCACCGACTGTTAAATTACTAACGGAGAGATATCTTGTCAACTTTTACATTTAGTATAATAACAACTTTAGTCCTCAACATTTATACATTATGTCAATTTAATTTTGATTCTAAAAAATTTAACTCACCAACGTTTATGCATTATTTAAATTGATCTTTTTTGTAATATTGCTTGTACTTATAACCTAAAAGATAAAAATTTTATCAGTTGAATTTAATCGAAAAGATCCAAAAATCTGATATAATAATTTTCATATTTTCATTTTTAACGGTAGAAACTGATGAGATTTTTAATAAAAAAAGACCAATTTACTTTTTGATCTAACATACATAAACTAATTTACCCGTTTTTGAGTAAATGGGACAAAATATAACCTAACTCCTAATACAAAGGCCTCAATGATACTATTACCCGATTTTATATTATATTAAATCTTAACTAATTTATATAATAAATAAAACCCGAATTCAAATATTTAAAATTTATATTCTCATACTTGAATAAATTAATTATTTAGCACATTATTACTAATTTGATAACTTCTAGTATGAATATAATTTACTTTTAGGTCTCTAAGTTTGGGTATTTAGATTTGGCATTTTAGGCAAAAAATTAAAACCTTTAGGTTCTACTATTTTTCACACCTATATATATATATATATATATATATATATTTGTAGCCACAATAATTTAATAGAATTGCAATTGTTCATGCTTTTCATAAACATATTTCATAGGTTTTACTTTTAAAGATATTAGAAATTGAGGTATGGTAATAGTTTAGACAATAATTAGTATTTGATATAATTTTAATGAAATAAATTTAGGCTAAATTATATCAGTAGTAACTTAATTATGCGTAATTTTTTTTTGATCATTTAACTAAAAAGTTACAATTTAGTTACCAATATTTTTTATATTTTTTTTATCACCCAATCATTAAGGGAATAACGGAACAATGGTGTGACACTTTATAAATTTATATAATCATTCGCTTTTTATACTTTCTACCAATTTGGCTTTTATTTTACTGTAACTTCTCGCAAAAATAATTTAACAGTTTTAGAAGTAGAAGATGAATATGACTAATTTGTTCCAATGATTAGCAAGGGCTTTGTGAGTTAAAGATGATTTATTGGTTCTACTTTTATTTTTAAAAATTTAAAATTTAAGTTTAACTGTTAATATTGTTAAAATTATTCTGTTAAATTCGCTACTTAAAAGTTATATAACAAAAAATGAAATTGTAATGAACTTTAATTTAATTAACAGTAAAATTTTAATCGTGTTAACAGTTGAACTTGTATTTTTAAATACGGAAAATAAAAAAGTTAAATACCTTAAAATAAAAGTTAAAAAGATAAATTCTGAATATACGAAGACTTATTTTAACTTATTTTTTTCCTTTGAATTTAATAAAAAAAATATTTAATAAATGTGAACATTAATTAACTTGATCTAAAAGCAATAAATATGAGTTTGACTAAATGGATGTTAATTAGAAATCTGCAAACCTTAGTCAAATCAATGATTTGTTTAATGGTGGCTCCTTCAATTCTCATAATCAACAATAAAAGGTTAATTTCATCAAATTTCTTCAAACTATGGTCCAAATTTTAAATTAGTCCTTGAACTTCAAAGTGTTTTAATTGAATTCTTAAAGCTCCATTATTGTATCAATTAGGCTCTTCCGTCAGCCTAGCCATTAGCTTAAGTATTAAATGTATATTAAAATATAATCCGAAACATATTTAAAACACGCAGATCAAAATATAAAACACGTGTATATCTATATTATTGATAGCTTGGGTAAAAAGAAATTGCCATCTTAAATTTGATTGACATTGTCTACCTTTTTTTTACACGACCATGTAATATGTATATATATGTGTTTAAAATTAGAATGAAATAACATTTAGTCCTTGAACTTGACAACTTATCCCGACTTGATCTCTGAACTTTTTTTTGGGGGTTCACATTAGTCTTAGAAATTGACAACTTTTCCTAATTTTTGTCTTTACGATAACGTGACATTCTGATATTGTATCACATTATTATATAAATTTTTTTGTGGTGTAATATCAGAGTGTCATGTCATCACATTGACCAAAACACGGGAAATTTGTCAAGTTTTAAGACTAATCTGGAAAAAAATAAATCAAAGACTAAGTGGAGAACAGTTGCGAAGTTTATGGGCTAAATGTTACTTTACCCATTTAAAGTATGCTTTATGTCATATCCGAATAAATTGATAGCTAAGTTGATAGAAAAACTTAATTGTTACGGTATTGATATTTTCAAGAATCAATTAAAACACCTGAAAGTTTAGAGACAAATTTAAAATTCGAATAACAATTTAAAGATAATTGATAAAATTAACCTCAAAAAATGAAAATAACTTTTTAAATTTCTCGAATCAATCGATTTTTTATTCAATTGATCTATCCTATTAACGAATAAATAATGGAAACCTACATTCTAATAAGAAAAAAGAAGAGATTTTTTCTTACAAAAATCTATGAAGGAAAAAACCAAAGCTTTTGAAATTGAAATTACAGAAACCCCAGTATCAAAAATCGATGATAAAAAGACAAACATCTCACGTGCTACAACTAAATGTCATCAACATCCATCGCCATTGTCAAGGTTGTTCTTTTTTTTTTCTTGGTAAATTACATTAATAGTCACTCAACTATTAATAAATTTATTTTTGACCATTTAATTATGAAGATTTATAAAATGGTTATTCAACTATTAGTAAATTTTCTTTTTAGTCACCCAATTATGAAAAGTTACAAAATGATTACCCAACTATTTAATCTTGTCTTTTCTTGTCACTAGCCGACTAA
The DNA here is from genome assembly GCA_025698465.1 of Gossypium longicalyx. NCBI lineage: Eukaryota > Viridiplantae > Streptophyta > Magnoliopsida > Malvales > Malvaceae > Gossypium > Gossypium longicalyx. The sequence goes on along the minus strand of CM046995.1, from coordinate 529,354 downwards.
CGTCGATGGCTTTTAAAATTGACATAATAGTAACTTTAACCCTCAATATTTATACATTGGGTTAATTTAGTCTTGATTCTAAAAAATTTAGTCCTCAACATTTACACATGGTGTAATTTAATCTTTGTAATCCTTTCACTTAAAAAGCTAAATCTGATTAAAAATATACAAAAAATTGGAAGCACCCAAAAATCCAATATAATAATTTTTATCTTTTCTCTTTATTTAAAAATTAACCCTTAATGTCACAAAGAAAAGTAAAACTACACAAAAAAAATAAAATTACTCAGTACATAAATGTTGAGGGTTATTTTTTTTTAGAATCAAGACTAATTTGACATAATTTATAAATGTCGAGGGTTAAAGTCACTATTATGCCAAGTTTTAAAAGTTGTGACCAGATAAAATTGAATAATTGCGTGACTAATTTGTAATTTTTCATTGTTAGATGACAAAATAAGAATTCAATAATAATTAAGCAAGTACTACTGAATTTACCCTCTTTTTTTTTCCCTTCTTCTTCAAAGCTAAAATTACTAGAAAAATCCCATAATCACCACCCACTTTAGTTCCTTTCATTCACTTATTGGTTTTATATTGCTCATTGTCCCTTTCATTTTCTCTTTATTGCAATCACTTTCTATAAATGTATATATAATTTACAAATAGAACTTTGCTTTAGCTCAAGCATAAGCACATATAGGCGCCCACAATCTCCATTTTCACCAATCACAACTTAGCAGCTTTGACCCTTTCCCTTTCTTTTTCTGCTTTGCTTTTTCACTCTCTTCTAATTCCCCTGTTTCATACATTATTATATAAGCATTCATTCTCTCTTGCTCTCTTTGCTTTTGCTTTTTTGCTTTATAAAAGAGCTAACAATTTCTCAAAGTAGCTCCCTTTTCTTGGATTTTCACTGATTTTTGATGTTGTAATGGTTTTGGGTTTTTGAATTTTGATCTATATATTGATTTTTCAGTGTTTTAATTCAGTGTTGTAGTTGGATTTTGGATCTTTTTATGTATATCTAGGTTTTTTTTTTTTTTCATCAAGATCTGATTTTTCCTCGGATTTTGGAACTTGAGGTTCTTTTAAAGAGATTCCTTCATGGATTCCATTAATGCTTGAATGATTTAAAAGTTGAAAAAACAACCATTTCTCTGCAATTTTTTTTCTTGGACTTTCTCTCTCTTTGAACAAGAGGGAGAAAAAAAGCAGAGCTTTTATTTTTAGGGGCAAATCATCTTTGGCAAAGAACAATGAATAGGGGACTTGAAATCCTTTCACCAGCTTCTTATTTACAGACATCAAATTGGTTGTTCCAAGAGAGTAAAGGTACTAAATGGACACCACAAGAGAACAAGTGTTTTGAAAATGCTTTAGCTTTGTATGATAAAGACACACCTGATAGATGGTTTAAGGTAGCTGCCATGATTCCTGGTAAAACAGTTGGTGATGTTATCAAACAATACAGGGAATTAGAAGAAGATGTTAGTGATATAGAAGCTGGTTTGATCCCAATCCCTGGTTATAGCAGTGATTCTTTTACGTTGGAATGGGTTAATGATGCTCAAGTGTTTGATGGGTTTAGAAATTATTATTATACACCTGGTGGTAAAAGAGGGACTGGGACTAGACCTGATCAAGAAAGGAAGAAAGGTGTTCCATGGACCGAAGAAGAACACAGGTAAATTTGCTTGTCTTTGTTGTTCATTTATGTCTTGTAATTATGGTTGGATTTAGGATATTAAGTTATGTTTGGTTTTATTATGTGGAATTTGTAGTGTTTAAGGCTGTCATGGTAGTGGAATGGCAAAAGGTTTATGTTCAAGGCTTTAGTTGACATTGATCTCGAATTTGATTCGTTAAAAGGATTGATAATTTGGATATTTGGAACATATTGTAGTAATGGGAATGTCTTGTTTGATCCTTGAAATTGTTATGTTTGGTTTTTAACATGTGGAATTTGTAGTGTTTAAGGTTGTCAGGGTAGTTCTTTGTTGATGGTGGACTCGCAAAAGGTTTATGTTCAAGTCTTTAGTTGAGATTGATCTCGGATTTGATCCATGGATAACTCTTACCATACTTGAAACATATTGTAGTAATGGGAATGTTCTTTTTGATCCTTGGAATTGTTATAAATGTTGGAAAAATGTTGTTTGTACAGACACCCTATAGGTTGTTTGGGTCAAAGTTGGATTGTATTTTGTCCCTTCCACTCAATAAATGGGCAAATTAGTCTCTATATATTAGATCAAAGGGCAAGAAATGGATGGAATTTTTAACAGGAAGGACCAATTTGCTCTTTGATCTAATGTTCAAGGGCTAATTTGCGCCTTTAAAAGGGAGCAAAATGCAATCTGACTTTTAGAACAGGGGCCTCTATGGTACTTTTACCAGTTGTTTGGTTTTGTGGGATGACCTTTTTGTCTAGCAGGCGATGATGGTTTTATTTGGTTATCAATGACAGGCAATTTCTAATGGGGCTTAAAAAGTATGGCAAAGGTGATTGGAGAAACATTTCGCGGAATTTCGTGACGACGAGAACACCGACTCAAGTGGCGAGTCATGCTCAAAAATACTTCATCAGGCAAGTAACCGGAGGGAAAGATAAGAGAAGGTCGAGTATCCATGATATCACGACGGTTAACATCCCCGATACCATCTCTTCTTCACCGGATCAAAGCAAGCCTTTGTCTCCAAGTAATTCTTCCACAGTCATGCAACCACAACAACAACCGAAAGCAACCAGTGTTACTAAAGAAATCCTCGATTTCGAGTGGAACCAACGGAATGAAGGAGCAGCTATCGTTTTCGACCAGACGAGCAGCGGCAATGCACTCCTCTCACCTTACTGTGGGATGATTTCTTCATATGGACCTCAATTCGGATCGTACAACGCTCTTTTCCACTCTATGCAACATCCATAGATCTTCATCGATGAATCAATCAAAAGCCCTTGTATCAGCTAGCTTTGATCAATGCCACATGTGTATATGTTGAAGATACAATTTAGTCCCATATTTATCAATCACTGTAATGAGAGATCACTTAAATGGTTTATGTGATTATCATTGAAATTATGCATCATTGAACCATAAAAAGAAAGCTTATTACATGAAGCTTGGGGCATTTATTAATGTCTTTGTTGTCACCAGTTATTATCAGATTGATTGTGCCTTTGTTGGATATTTTGCCTTAATAGCCACAAGCCTTTTGGTCAAATTATGGTTTTGGTCCCACTACTATATTCAAATCTGAACCTTAATTATTTTGGTTAGAATGTTGATATGATATCTATACATTTAAACTCGGACTAAATTATTCTTACATATTTGAAATAAGTTATATACCAAACCCAAAGAGGGTAAACTAATCGAAAGGTTAGAGATAAAACAAATCTTGTGCAACCTCACAATCTATGATACCAAGACCCCACAATAGAAACACACTCGAAAATTACCACTGATATATATGTTATATAAACAATCGGAGTGCATTTAATATTATTAATGCGATGCATTTACCTCTTTAAATTCATTCTATAACAATTTAAACTACTTTTATATTTTAATTCCGTTCATATTGCATATATATATTATTAATAATAGTTTCAAACCATCCGCATACATATGAGATAGAATTTCTTGTTTTATAAAAATTTAAAACGTCCAATTTCTTAAGAGTAAAGGTGCGACAAATATACGAGTATTGAGTAAGATGATGATTACACGAAAGTTACACGCACATAATTCATCTCAGCCAAAAAAGGTGTTATTATATTTTATAAATTTAAATGTAAATCAAGAGCGGATCTAAAAATATTTTTAAGAGGAATCGGAATTGAATCATAAATTTTTACGAGAACTAAATATAACTTTCCCTTAATGCAAATGCCTTCGAATCATGCTCTCCAAGATATCCCGTGAATCATTATGCAACTGGTAACCCAAATTACAACCACACTGTTGCATCTGCTTGAACTTGTTGGTTGTCACTAAATTGATATTGTTGTTGTTGATGAAAAAGACTGGTGGACACCATATTGGTTGCACCATGCACAAATAATTTTATGGTCCCACCCACTAGACAAAACTATTTAAGGCCAACATGGAGCAATATGTAAAAATACAAAACTTTTTCTTTTTTCATTAATGACAAAACTGTCCACTTTCCTCCTTTAACAAAAAAATCACTTTTTCTTTCTGCAATTTGTATAGGAAATGCAATTTGGCCACTTTATTCTAATGCCTTATAATTCCAATAAATATTTTTATTTTAAAAAAATTGATTATAAATTTCAATAAATCGAAGCGAATAATACCTTGTAATTTAATTCGGATTCTCCCCTCCCATGCCCCTTGGGGCATCATAGTAGGACCAAAGGTACCAAATCGAAAGGGAAATAAAAGTTAAATTATGGTTATGAATTTTTTTTATTATGTTTAAATATAATTTGGTTCTCAATATTTACAATTTTATTAGTTGCTTTAAATAGTTAACGAATGCTTTCAACATTCATCATTTTTCCCTTAAATTTCCTTTATTCTTATTGTGGGGTATGCTTCCTATTTATCGAACTCTTTGCAGACACTTAGAAAAGCGATCTACGAGCAATTGAAGAAAGGCCAAAAATAGGCCCAACGTGACCACGCGATGAAACCCCAAGAAGAACATGGCATTGACTACATTTGCCCAACTTATGTAGTTGCGTTTTGACAATTCAATATGATTTCTTTTTCCCAATTAAACTCTGATTAATCTAGGACGTTTTAGTCATATATGACCCCCGAATTTGGCCTATAAAAATGTCTTACTAACGCTAGAAAGATTGATGCAACATCACAACATAACACAATTAAGAGAATTTTGTATTTTAGTCGAAGGGCTTTGTATTCGGGGGATCTCCATCTTATACTTTTCAGATTATTTTCTAGTTAGTGAAATTTCCTTTGCCTATTATTTTTTATCCTCTTAACTAAGGATTTTTCAAGTAAATATCTGTGTGTTCGATTATTTCTATTTTCTTATTCGTTGTTTATACGTGTCAATCCTAATACTTATATTTGACGTATTACATACACGTAACATAAAATTTATACCTTCATTTATCTAGTGTTAATATTATATATTAATCTATATAATATTGACATGAATTTTTTTATCGAAAGAGATTAAATCTTAAATCATAAACTAAAAAAATAATATAATGTTTGTTTTTATGTCCAAAAAAGTGATAAAGGTTTCTTCTTCCCACGCATGCATATATGCAAGAATTACATATTAGATGCAAAGAACCCTGCCATGTTGCATCAGCTATTACAATTATTTTATTAATTTAATTTTGATGAAAATTTTATATTTATATTCCAATAATAAGTGGTTGTTGTTGAGAAAAAAAAAAAAAAAAAACCCATAAAATTTCATTACCAGAACCAATGAGCTGTGGTTTTGTTTTGATTTCATTTGATGATGTGAGTTTGCACTTTCTGTTCCCTGTCTCGTCTTTCATTTTATAATTTCGAAAACTTGTGTAGTGGAGCTGTCGGCTACCCAATTGAAAGCTCAATCTCTTCGTTTTCACCATGTTGTCTTTTGCCATTTGATTCAAAATTTTGATTTCATTTCAACCCAAATTTAATTCCGATAAAATTAAAAATAGCGGTGATAGTGAAATTCGTTATTATAATTATAAAGTAAAAAATTTCACTATACCATAATTACCGTCCATCCAAAAGGGTTAATTATATTTTTAGATTTTTTATTTTATTTAATTTATTTTAAAATTTAATTTCTCTATTTACTTAATTATTAAAGTTTAATTGATAAATGAATTTAAAATTTAAAATTTAAATGTTTGATTTAAAAATTAAATTTCAATTAATAACCCATATTAAGATTTAACAGAAGGGGGTTCATAGTTTTGTCAGTTGGATTCATTTTTAAATCGGACAATTACAGGGATTAAATTTCTAGAATTAAAAGTAAAGTGACTAAATTTCAAATTTTTGAAAAATATAAAGACTAAGGGCACAATTAGACCAATTCAAATTGATTTGACCTAAATTGTCTCAATCTAAGTAAGTGGAAATGACTTCAATCCAAAGTAATTATAATAAAAAATATTTGGAAACTTGAACCTCAAGCCTGAATAATACAAATAAAACCGAAACTTAAATCTAATTTTAAAATTTTAAAATTTGAATTGACTTGATTTAAATTGAATCGTCCCAGAATCAATTTAATCCGCTCGGTTGTAAGGTTTATATAGTAAGAATAGTCTTTAGAAACAAAGAATAAGAATTAATCGAAACACAACAATTGAGGGTAAATAGGAGTTTTTACCGTCCTTAAAATTTAATAATTTTTCCTTTGAACCCTCGAATTAAATGGGAAATTATATTTTTGACTTCTTTCAAAAACTAATAATTCAATTTAAGTCTTTTTAACACAATTTTTAATTTCAACTACCGAAATTTTTAAATTTTATCTCGACTTTCTTCACAAAATTCTAACAATAACCATCAACTTAACCACCATTATACCAATGAAATCAATTAATAAACAGTTCATTGGAGCATCCATCTATTAACCTGTCAACATGTCATCTTCAAATGTCTCTTCTAATTTTCCATTATTGCAACATTCCTTCAACTTCTGAGAGTACTTCAATGGACTTCAATTCAGCTTCATGTTGAGCTGAAAAGTAATTATTAAAACAAAACATTCATTTGTCACTTCAATTTTTTTTCTTTTTTTTGCCTTTTTTTCTGTAAAGTTTTTCAAACATCAATCAAAAGCGAAATTAGTGGGAGTAAACAGGCGAACTGCGAACCATGGTGTTTCACCAAGTTGTTGTTGTCGACGATTGATACAACTACCTGTAGCTTTTGTCTTAAAGACATGTATAACGACACTGATATAATTCCAACAGGAACCTGAAAAAAATGTTGACGTGACTTTGTTTTTTTTTTTTTAACATAAACATTACTTCAATGTGAAGAAACATCCTGTTTAGTCCTTTGGAATCACTTGGATGGATGTAAATTAAACTTGGTAATTGGATGGACTGAATTGGGTGGTTTCGGTTGAAGTTAATTTGGATTTGGATTAATTTCAAGTTTAAATCATTTCGAATTCGAGTTGTTTTGGGATTAAATAGTTAAATAAATTTGTGTTTTCGAGTAATGTTATTATGGGCTTGGATTACTTTGAGGTTTTAATAATCAGTTCAAGTTTGAGTCATTTTGTGCTACTATATTTCTTAATAAATTATTATGCAAAAAGTATAAGTCAAAATTGTCAACTAAAACATGAAACTGTGTTGCTCAAGGTGTTTACTTAAGAAGTAACACTCTGTGCAACACGAACATTGTGTTCTAACAAGGTTAGATTTTATACATTATATGATCGTGTTTTCGTTTTGTGACTAAATTTTCAAGTTTTAAAAGAATTTGAAATTATGAAACTAAGTAGAAGGGTAAAAGTATCATGAAGGCTCCTGTACTAAGAGTTACATTGCATTTCACTCTCTTTATCTAATAAATAGGCAAATTGATCCTATACGAAAGATCAAAGAACAAAATAATCATTTATGTTACAAATTTCATCCATTTCTATGGTTAAAAACTGATGTAACCGATGAAAAAAAACCAGACGATTACATGTGGGTACCACTTGTACCCCGTACTAACATATAAGGACTAGTTTTTAACAGTTGAGTTTTTCAGAAAATTATCAATTTTCTCTTTAATTTAACGTATAAGAGCTAATTTGACTATTTTTTGAGTTGAGGGGGCAAAATCCAATCTGCCTGTACCGGTAACTCTTAGCAGGCAGAAGCAGTTTCAATTGTCAAGGCGTAATATCCAGTCACCAATATGTGCCTATTTCTAAGCATTATCATTAGAAGTACATAAATATGCACAACAAAGTAAACATTAGTGCAAAAGAATCAATCATGCATATCCCATACAAGAGCCTCTTTGAAAGGCAATAATAAGTTGACAATCCCTAGAAATTTGCTATTTTCCTTTCTTTTCTACCAAGCAAACTAATGTAAGAATATTTTCTAATCACCTATAGTTGATTTTCGGGGAGGGGAAAACTCGTTTTGTTAGCCATTGTAGAGGTCTCAGTAGTTGTGCTCTCTTCTTCCGCCAAAACCAAATAGCGGCGTCGTACTGTTCGTTCCGTATCTTCTTAGTTGCTGCTCTCCAATCGTACTTTTCCATTTCTTGACGTGCAGCTTTGCCAATGGTTTCTCTCATCTCCTTATTTTGTAACAATGGCTCCAGTTTGCTCAAGCAATCATCGAGATCTCCGGGGTTAAAGAGAAAACCGGTTTTGCCTTCCTGGTCTGCTGGAATTATATCAGGGATCCCCCCTGCACGAGCACCCACCACTGGGATTCCTGAAGACATAGCCTCCAAAACAACAAGTCCAAGTGTCTCGGATTCTGAGGGCATGACGAATACGTCCCCACTTGCATATGCTTGAGAGAGCTCTTCGCCTTGTAACGTTCCAGTAAAAACCACTGGCGTGCCTGAAAACAACTTCTCAAGATCTTCCCTGTGAAGAGATCAAATATTGGTTTTTTAAGGAGCTTGATTTAACGACTTAGAAAACATAGTATCCCCGAAATACTTGAGATTGCATTAAAGCAGTCACATGAATTACCTGTACGGTCCATCACCAATAAAAGCAATTCTAGCTTCGGGAAGTCTATCCATGACACTGTAAAATCATATATATTCCAATCGTTAAAATTTGCAAAAAGAAAATCATAAATCGAGGGAGTCTAAGGTTGCAATGAAAATTCGATGTAACTCCATTAATTTTTCAATTTTCAGCTATGACATGGTACCTTTTGAGGAAATCCAAACTCTTCTCGACTCCAAGACGCCCGACATGAATTATCAAGGGTCTCTCCGGCTCACCATTGCTTTATAAGGCAAAATATATATATAGCATTTAGTACTACATTGTAATTTAGGATCGAGAAACAAAATAAGGGTACGTGGAGTACCTTAGTCTTAACCGCATTTCATGAGAACGATATCGAGGGTGGAAGCTTTCGGAATCAACACCCTTGTTCCAAAGCCGAATCTTATTAGCTGAAAGTGTTGATAAATAAAAAGAAGGTTAGTTTAAGGTCGAGCTATCCACTTATCGTCAACAAGCCAGCAATCATAGAAGTAAATAAGAGAACAAATAACACAAAATGCAAAAAGAAAAAAAAAGGCTTGACGTCATATGGTAAAAGTACCATAGAGGCCGCTGTACTAAGTCAAATTGCATTTTACCCTTCTACTAAAAAAATAGGCAAATTAATTCCTGTACATTGATCAAAGTGCAAATTGGTCCTTTTGTTAAAAATTTCATCCACTTTTACTGTTAACGATTTACTGTCTCATTATTCTGTCAGACAGCACAAATGGATGAAATATTTAACAAAAAGGACCAATTTGCTCTTTGATCTAATGTACAAAGATTATTTTGCCCATTTTTTGAATAGAGAGGGCGAAAAACAATCTGACTCCTCGTCCAGAGGCCTCCATGGTACTTTTACCAGCTTTGTAGTAACACCTAAGCTAAAATGCAGAAGGCTAGTTTGATATATGTTTACCAGCAGTTACTCTAGCTGCTCGGAGATCCTTTGCAATTGCAACTGATGGAACCAGTGTAAGATCGGCTGCTCTATGAAGAAATTCTGATAAAAGAGCAAAGAAAACTGTCTATTACTCGGACTTGGGCGAGAATACTGGCTTAAAACGAGGGTATAGAAAAGGTCTTACATACTTAATATCAACCACATAGGTTTCACCAACCAACTAAAAGTGTACCTCGGGATATACCTGTAGAACAAACGAAAAGTTAGATTTGAGATCGGGTTTCGTATAACAGTTCCGTAGAACAAACAAGTCTCGGGATATATCATTATTAAAGGAATGGGATGGATTTATTAGGTGAATCAAAGAAGAATCGAACTCACACTGGAACATGGGTGTGGTAAGACATTACTATGGGTACACATAGTAGTTTTGCTATAATGAGAGCACCGAAAACCTGCAATGCAATCCGCAACAATCAGGAATTTTTCTCCTACTGTTCCTCAAGAACTTAAAGAGCAGCAATTAGAAGTGTACCATGATCCCAGGTGAAGATGCGTGTATTATATCAGGCTTAAACCGTGCAACTTCTGAAATTATTCTTGGACTGAGTGCCAAGGAAAGGGGCACTTTCTGGTACCAAGGGCACGGGAAACTGCAATGAGAAAGAGAAAAAAGGAAATATATAATAAAAAAAAGAACCAATATAGAACGAAATCTAAAGAATGAACTAACGAAATAGTTGAGACTTATATGAAGAAAATTGCTTAACATTTCACAACCAAGCTATCTGCATCCTCAGGGACAAAGACACGGACACTAAATCAATCATTGTTAAGCACTTTTACTGACCCCTCATAAACTGCCTAAGAATGCTTCGTGAATGGTAACATTCACGGGATTGCACGATATCTTAGAATGTAATCAAAGGTTAACTTTAGCTCAAATTTATTTGATTAGACCAACCTTCTCGATCCAATCAACTTTGCTCCGTAGAACTCCGTCGGGACCCCTTCGTGTGTTGTTACAACCATTACCTATGAAAGACCAATAGCCACATAATTAGTTCATCATAACTATATTCCAGTCAAAAATTTCAGCTGCATCGGCTATGAACTTCTAGATAAGAATGAACTTAAGCTAAACCGGTATTTGTTCGACAGTTATTCCTTCAAGTACTGTCAACTAGAAATCACTTGAATCAAATAAAAAAGCTAATGAACTCAATTCCTAAGCAGTACTCAATGGTACTGCCATAAACAAACATAATGAACATACCTCATCTCCCATTTCCCTTAAATATTTTATAAAATTCTGGAACCTGTTTTTATACCCTGATACATACCTGCAAAAGTGGGAGCAAAATGCATCCAATAAGTACCAAGTTTCCACATTTTAACAAATTGATACCTATATAAGCAAAGATCAAAACTTTAACATAATTGATAACATCCATGAAATAATTGTAACTCTCAAAACATTAACAAAATGCACTCAATCAGTGCCAATTTTCTACATTTTTAACAGTGTAAGGTAACAAATTGATACCTACATAAGCAAAGATCAAAACTTTAACATAATTGATAACAGCCAGGAAATCAATGTAACTCTCAAAACATTAACAAAATGCACTCAATCAGTGCCAATTTTCTACATTTTTAACAGTGTAAGGTAACAAATTGATACCTACATAAGCAAAGAACAAAACTTTAACATAATTGATACCACTAACTAACACCAATTAACACCCAAAGGTCTCAAATTTAACAACAAGAACAACATGAATCAGAACATAAGATGCAAAAGTGAGACTCACGAGAAAGGAGAAGGCTCGACAAAAAGTGCAATACGACGTGGCTTTGCATTGTTTTCAGAATCAATCAAAGGAGGATTTTCATCTTCACCATCATCTTCTTTCACCTCTGCAACACTCAATTCACTTGCTTTAACAACAGTTACCCTTCTTTTTCTCTCAGTTCTCAATCTCAGTGACTGAGAAAAGCATCTTTTTTTGCAATTCAAGCTAATGGGTGTTTTTGAAAATGAAGAAAATGAAGAAAAGGGCAAAACTTTAATAGAATTGGGAAGGATTAAATTAGAAGAAGAACAAGAATTGCTTGAACTTGAAGGGTATACAAATAAAGGATGAGAAGAGAGGTAAGGGTTTATGGATAAAGAAGAAGACATGATGTAGCACTGAATAAGTTACTGCAAAAAAAAAAGGGGGGGGGGTTGTTTTGGATTGATTAATATGGAATAGGTGATTTGGTGAAGGAATCTAAGAGGACCTATGAATACGCAGAGAATGGATATTCTATATTTTGTATTACAGAGAGGAGAGTATCGAAGAGAAGATGACTGAGCATATGCTTTTTATATACGCAATGGATTAATTTCACTAAAGGTCCCCAAATTATGATCTATATTCTAAATCAGTGCTTAATCTTCAAATTCATCAACCTAATGTCAATTAAGACGTTAATTGTAAGCATTGACCGTACAATCCTCCTAAATTTAATACGCCATGTTATTCATTTGGATTTGGATTACTACAAGATAAAATGCATTGAATCATGTGATTAAATGCATTGCAATTACATATAGGGACCATACTTGCCATTGAAGAGGGGGAGGGGGTCCTACTTCGTTATCCTCAATGATTCATTGAGCAAAATTTAAACCACAAATTGGCTTTCTTTTTGTCCTTTTTCGCTAGAACCAAACCAGTTCGGTTTTATGTCTTAAAGTTTAATCAAATATCGAATGTATAAGTATTTTTCATTAAGAGAGAGGTTGTCTTTTTTTCATCTCATCCTCTTTATTTGTAGTGTTACTTTGTGTAAATATACTTTATTATTCTCCGTTACAATATATTTTATTTGACTTAAATATCAAAAAGTATCTCGAAACATAAATTCCGACATCCTTAAATTCATATTTATCTTGTAGTAATCCAAATACATATGAACTGTTACTTATTATTACAAACTACATCTTCCACCTCAATCCCAAATAAAAAAATGCGTAGAAAACTGTAAATAGATTCTCTTCGTATCTATGGTTGTTAAATTGTATTAGGTTTTGAATTCTTGTTTTTAATTCAATAATAATGATGTTGTTAAAATCGAATTAGATTTATTAATTGAATTAACTAAACTTAAAATTTATGGTTTGATCAAATCACCCGATGATATATAATTGAATATAAAGTAAATTATTATGAACTGGTAAAAATAAAAAATCGAGACCAATGTTAAAACGAGTTCAAACACTTAAATTAGATTAATTAAAAATCGATGATCTAATCAGTTTCATTATCAACCCAAATCATTGAATGATGGTTCAGCCAATGGACCAATCTTCAAAGAAGCTCAGGCTTTAACTTAGTTCAAAATAGCTTTCTTTCTTTTGGGCTATATTTCATGCTTGAATTGACAAATGTTAGCTTAGTCTTAGAATTCAGCCCATATTTTCTGGTCTAAAACTAAACCTGAGTTTGAGCTTGAAAACCTTCACCCGCCGGTGATTATCGGTTTTGTGCTTATAAATTATTCGAGTTTCATTTTAAATAGTTTTAATTTAATTTAATTATTTTTGAGTTGAGCTCGAGCTCTATCGATTGATGTGAGTTTAAGTATCTTAACTATATTTGACTCAACTGAATTAGGTAAGCTAATGTCTTAAGTATATTTTACTATCCAATTGAATATATATAAATCAATTTTGACCCGAATGCGAATTTGTATGAAACAGTGGTTAATATCACATTCTTATGATCAAAACTTGTATGAAATAGCAGTTAGAGTTATTGTCTAACACTAATAAAGTTCTATGAATGACAGTTTATATAACAGTCCGACAATAGACTATATCATTCATTGAATTCTATTACCATTGTTTAACACTTAAAAGACGTGAATTTAAAGACTGACATTCTCCGTCCTTCTCTCTTAATATTATACTGATAAAAGAAATGATTTTTGACATAACATTCCATAAAATAAAATTGATTGCAATTACTCCATTGTGTCGCGACACTATTGTATCATAAAAATCGGGTCTCGACTAGACCATGTTGTCAAGAGAGGCCTTGAGGGTCTCATAATCAACGTGAATATCTTATTCTAATGTTCTAGTCACATTGTTGTTATAGTTATGATTTGTCTTTGAAAGATTACTTATTATTTGCATTAAATTCGAGTATTATTACCATCCGAATATGAACCCAAATTAAATAAATTATCTATTGAATATTCAAATATGATAAATATATAAATTTAATAAGTCAAAGAAAACTCAAGTAAAAAATTAAAAAAAATCAATAAAAAATTATTTAAATATTTATAAATATTTAAATCCACACTGTTTATGATTAGTATCAATGATTAGTGGTCATTGCTTTAATGAGGCTGGAAATTTATGAATTAGTATCCTTCTTTGTCCCCCAAAGACAATGAACTTATGGTGAGTATCACTTTCATATCCAAATTTTTGTCCAAATAAATTAAGACAAAACCAAAATTTTTCTAAATCCAATACATCTTGATTTCAACTCAAACTACTTCTTTGAAAATGTTGCTCTAATTGTCTCAATTAGAGTTTACCATGGTTTAGTTCGGGACAGATCCTAATAAACGTGTAGACTCAGGTCCAGTTCGACTTGAAAATGAGTTTAAATTTTTGTTCAAGTCTGATCCAAATTATATATGTTAAATTCGAACATGGACCGACTCGACCCGTATTAAAGCCTATAATATCGATACAATAGAGAATGTACTAATACTTGCTACAAGGTATCAATAAATATGGGTATAAACTAAAAACACATTGAAACATACATACCAAAATTTTGATGGGAATGAAATTTTTATTGGTTGATATTGATTAAGACTCAAACGGTATATACTGACCAATGTGGCACCACCGACCATGATTTCCAAAGCTTTCCTAAAGCTTATCTTAAAGCTCCATCATTAAGCAAATAAGTCCTTTGGGTGGGTCTCCCTTTTCTCTACTTTTCTATTCATTTTGCTTTGTCATTCGAAAGCTTTCTTTTTCTTGATTATTTTGACCAAATATTGGTCCAATTAAAAAATTCGTCCCATAGGACAGCAAAATCCAAGGAGAAAAAAATGGGGTTAGTTCAACTATACGTTCCTAAACTATGTTTCATATTTTAAATTAGTCCCAAAGTTCAAAACGTTTTGACTTTTTGAAACATTAGTATCGTATTAATTAAATCCTTACGTGAGCCTAGCTATTAGGTTAGACACTAAATATTAGTTCGAATATGATGTGAAGTATATTTAAAGCATGTAGATTAAATGTTAGCTTAGATATGGATAGGTTTGATTTGATGTGTTAAAAAATTTCTCTTCTAATTTTAATAGAACTCTTTGTTTCTTTAACACGTCAGATCCAAATTATTCTTCGTGCAATAGGTATACACACGTTTTAAATATACTACAAGTCAAATCGAGCTGACATTTAACGCCAAGTTGACATTAAGCTAATAGAAGAACTTGACTGATATGTAAGGGCAAAGTTAGAAAATATTTTTGAGATTAGAAATTAATAAAAAATTTAGGAGGGTAAAATGCAATTTTCTCGTTATACTAACTTGTGATTTCTTACAATTTAAAGGGATTATATAGAGAATTTTCCATTTTCGCGGGGCCAAGGCAATGCCTGTCCCTTCCCTCCACCCCTGTTGTTACGTTGAGATTAAAGTTTAGGATCAAATTAAAATTACAATCATACTTTAAGAGCCTCTTATGCAATTAACCTAAAAAGTGGTTGCCCTTATATTCACACCAAGCCACCAAGGCTCCCACTCCCATAGATATCAATAGGGATAAATTAACATTTAGTCCCTAACTTTAATTATTGAACTTTTTGTTGTCTACGTTAGTCTAGAAACTCGACAAGTTTTTCTTAATTTGATCCTTAAACTTATATATCGATAAGATAAGATAACGTGATATTTTGAGATTGTACCATGTGATAACTTGAAAAGTTTAAAAATTTTAACTTTTTTATAACTTCTTTATAATTTTTTATAATTTATATAATATTTTTTAAATTGATGTGACACAATCAAGATATGGCTAACAAAAGAGAAAAAAAAAAGTAGGGACCTAATAGCAAAAAAAAAAGAAGAAAAAAAAGGTACCTCAAAAGTAACGCTGATAAGAAGAGAATCAAGTGCTTGTCTCCTTATGTTCCCTTCGCTTAGTTGCTGCTAATTAACTCTTTAATTAACTTTTTGACCAATCTGCCCTTCAAATCATCCTCTTTTCATTTTTTTTCCTCATTGCTTTACCTTTTCTATTCAAATTCTTGTACATATATGCACCTAACCTAACCTAATACTACACCTCACACCCAATAAGTAGTCCCACTTCTACCTAAGCTTGTTTTTTTTTGTTTTTCTTTTTTTTTTTGTTTAATACCCACTTTTAATATTTGTACCGATATCAGAACAAAAACGATGCATTTATTGGTAGGGTACTGATAATTTTGAGTCTAATATCGATTGTTATGATATAATCTATATATGAATGTGGTTTCAAGTTAAACAATCTTGAAAGTAGAATCAGTGAATTACGAATCAATTATGATAAACAATGTGATTCCTTGATTTTGATTAACCCAAATCTATACCTTATTTGTTGATAAAAAGTTTCGAACATATGCTCACCCAATTCAAATATGAACATGAATTTAGAAAGATTCGAATTCAAAATGACTTAAAACTTTAAATAATCGTAACTTGAAAAAACCTGAACTTGAGTATAAAGCTAGAATGAAAAAAAAAATCCAAAATAAATTGAACCCCAAAAAAATTCGATCACAAATTTCAATTTGCCCCCTCAAATTTTAATGGCCAACCGCAAATAAGCATAACTTTAAGTGACCAAAATTGGAATATATAGATGGAATGAAAAAAAATCTCAAAAATCTTACCTGAAAAATTTTAAAATTCAAATTAACTTTGACCCTAAGGGGCAATTGAGAAATTCTAGCTTTGGCATCAATGAATAGGCAAATTTACATTCAAATACGCTTGGTGCATGTTCCATGCACGTATACATACCATTGCATGTGACGATTGTTGCTTTGTGGAAAAAGTTAGCCCACCATGTTTAAAAATTTAGGGCCTGTAGTCAACATCTTTGACAATGAATATGCTTTACAGTTAATTTACAATTTAATTCTTTAACAATTGAATAAGTAGCCCCTAATTCCTCAATAAAATACCCCTAAAAACCTTATCAAGTGCTTCTTCTTCCTTGGTAACCTTTTCTATGAACTCCCCTTAAATATTCTTGTTTCTCAAGTACTCCAGAATGTTGAGAAGAACGACAATCAAGCAAGTGATTTCCAGTCCCGATGATGATGAGAGCCCAAAGATGTTACTAAAACATGGGGGAAGTGGCAAAAGAAGAGGAAAAAGAAGAAGGGTTGCCGTTGTCGCGATGTTTACGTTAAGGCTTGTTAAAAGATCCTTTTCACCGGCTAGATTGTTGAGGCGTCTTGGAGATAAAGTCGTGAGGGCTTTACGGTTGGTGTCGATTAGAAGGAAGTCTATGCGTAAGGTTTCTTCTTCAAATCTTCCCAGGTCACGGTCATTGGCCGAATCTATCGACTCCCATCGTGCTGAAGCTATAGAAGATTGCATCGAGTTCTTGAATTCTTCTTCGTCTTTGTCAAGATCGAACTCAGTTTCCACATGTTCTTGCTAGAGATTGTGGAACCAGAACAAAAAAATTGTAAATGAAACGGAAAACAATAGGGGTAGTCTATATGATTCATTGATTATTTTGATTTCCAATATTATTGTTTTCATCCTTGTACTATACTTAACTTCGATTTAGTCCTTGTATTTTGATTTGAATTTTTTTTTAAAAAAAATCACTAAACTCCAAATTCCCATCATTTGGCTTTCCACTAATTTTTCATTTGGAAAACATTTTTTTTTAATTTCACATCAGCCAAATGATGGTATAATAGTAATAATAGTAAGATGATTATTTTATGTCAAATTAAAGTTTAAGTACTAAAATTTCAAATTTAATATAGTATAGGGACTAAAACCATAATTTGACCTTTAAAAAATAGATGCCGAAAGCAATCGAGCCAAATGGATTGCCTAATTTCACGGGGACAATTTGGTGGGGATTTATGGGAGAAAAAACGTTTTCTTTTTTTAGCTTTTTAAAATATCATTGAGTCATAACTCGACTAGTATGGATATTATTATCAAAATAAGAGGACGTGAGTTTGAGTGCGCTGAAGCGTATTATCCTCTTATTTATGAGTTGGAGAAAGACCATAGTTAGTTCTAGGCATCGTATAAGAAAGAGTGAGTATAATAAAAACTTATAATGAAATTATTAAAAAAACATCATAAAAAGTACTTATCATTGTTTGCAAATTGGAATAAAGATGGCATGTAATATTTGATGCACTAAAAGTGTTTAAATTCATTCACCGATAACGAATCACAAGACGTCATTATGAAATGTATAATAATTATATTTATTTTAAAGTTATTTATCGGTGAAATTAGAAATTTTATATTGGGGTTGAAATAAAATTATAAACTTTTGGCGAGGCTAAAAGTAAAATTTTTGTTTATAAAAGGGCTTGAATTGAATAATTAATGATTGAGAGGGGTTAAAATTGATAATATCTCATTTTACTAGGGAGTAAGGGCGAATTCAAATTTTTTTAGGTGGAGTCAAAATTGAATCATAAATTTTTAAATTTTATCATTTGAGAGTCGAAATGTAATTTTACTATATATAAATTTATATTTTAATAAATTTTAAGGGACTAAAATGTAACTTTTTTTATTTCGGGGCCTTGCATTCTCCTTTAGAAAGGTTTGAGTTACAAGTTATTCGAGTTTAAATAGAAATAAATAAAATTCGATTCAATAATTATTGAATAATTAAACACTTGTATACTTAAAAGAGAGATTAAAATTGAACAATAGCTAAGCTGAGCTAAAGTGCTAGAAAAGAAAACCAATTTGAACGAAAAGGAAAAAGGTCCAAACTACGACAAGAACATACCCAAAAACATAGCCCCAAAATGGCGACGCCACCGGTGGCGGCAGGGGGAAACTTTGAAGCACCACCACCACCTCCGATGCAACCTCCCGGAACGGACATGACAGGTATATGTTTCAGAGACCAATTATGGCTAAACACGTACCCGCTTGATCGAAACCTGGTTTTCGATTACTTTGCCCTATCTCCATTCTATGATTGGACCTGCAACAATGAGCAGCTTAGGATGCGATCCATTCACCCTCTTGATCTCTCTCAACTTTCGTAAGTCTGGGTTTTCTTCCCCTTTCAATTAATTCTCTTTGGCATGTTGCAAAACTAGATATCTTTTTGTTTGTTTTTTGGAATTGAAAATTGTTAAATTTATGAAACCTAGTTTGAGTGTTGAAGAAATAGTGATTTGGGCATGTCAAAGATCAAAGCTTTAAAACAAAGTTAAATTCTGTTGTTAGTCCCTGTACTTTACAAAAGTTGTGGATTTAGTCTTTATACTTTAATTTGGTCATTTTTAGTCTTCATACTTGTCAAAATATAAAATTTCAACCATCACCAAAGATAACTGCAATTTCCAAAATCTAAGGTGGCAACTATTATCATGTGTAATGTCTTCACTGCTTGTTATTTCCACTAAAAATCCAGTTAATGGATCCAATTCAAAAAGTATAGGGACTTAGAATGATCTAATTGGAGAATATGAACTAAACCTACAATTGCACCCATAGTTTAAGACTAGTAATTGAATTTAACCAAATGAATTTAACTGCTACTGTTGTGGGACTAAAAGTTTAAAATTCAAGAAGTATAGGGACTAAAATTGACCAATTTAAAAATTTACAGTGATTAAAATTGATCAAAATAAAATACAAGGACTAAATCAACAACTTTCGTAAAGTACAGGGACTATTAGCAAAATTTAACCTAAAAAATTATTAAGGGTTGGGGTAGCTACCAAATAGGTAACTTGATTTTGCAGTTTAATTAAAAGTATTTCATTTGATTGGAAAATTTGCTGATTATATCATCAATTATAGCATAGGAATTGTAGTTTAAAAGATTTAGGCAATACATTTATACAAAACTTCTACCCCAGCACACACAATGGAGCCATAGACAGTCAAGTGAAATCCAATCCACGAAATAATTTGATCTATGAACAGCATCGTTATGGTAAAGGTCGTAATGCCAAAGGAATCATTACCGCAAGGCATAGAAGGGGAGGTCATAAGCGTTTATACCGTAAAATTGATTTTTGACGAAATGGAAAAGACATATATGGTAGAATCGTAACCATAGAATACTACCCTAATCGAAATGCATATATTTGTCTCATACACTATGGGGATGGTGAGAAGAGATATATTTTACATCCCAGAGGACAGGTGCTTATAAGATTTGTAATGAGGTTTTTTTTTTTTCTTTTTAAATTTAATATAGGAAAATGACTGGGATGGAGTATATGCTTAGTGAAGTTATGGAACCACATCTCTTTGTTATTCGTAAACAAAAGAGGGACAGTGCGGAGAAAGTCATGCCGATGCTAGCGTATTATATTTTGGATGGTTCAATATATCAAGCACCGCAGCTTTGCAATGTCTTTGCAGCTCGAGTTGTAAGTTTCATCATATTGTTTTTCCTTTTGTGTTTTGTATTTGTATAACAAAACGATGCTGGTTTCAGTCTGGTAACGGTTTTCTTTTCGTTGAAATGTTACCAAAACCAGTTTCCCATTTGGATGTCTTGGTCATTTGCTATATTTATATGCATGTATCATCTGTTGGTTATTGATAATTTATCCATTTGACAGGGACGTGCTCTCTATTATATATCGAAAGCTTTTACGACTGCTGCATCAAAACTGGAGAAAATCGGATATGGTAAATACTTTCATTGATCATGATCGTAATTCTCGAAAATGGTCATAATCATGCAATATAGGAGCAATCAGATTCTTTTGGTCTTTCCATTGCCTGTTTCAAACTCTGTCAGCACAGATTCCTGTTCATTTATAGCCATTGTTCATCTTATTTTGTACCTTGTATCATGGTAAAAGCACCATGGAATCCCCTGTACCAGAAATCAGATTGCATTTTGCTCCTTTTACTCAAAACATGGGCAAATTGATCTTGGTACATTAGATCAAAGAACAAACTGGTCTCTTAGTACAAGGGCCTCCATGGGACTTTTTACTCTCACATCTTTCATTGGTGGCTTTTTACATTGTTTGAATTGAATTTCTTGCAGTTGACACCGAAAACGAAAGCGAAACTGTTGAACCAAAGGGTGGTAAAGAGGCAATCGACTTCAAGGAAGTTAAACGTGTGGATCATATTCTTGCTTCCTTGCAGCGAAAGGTAACCTACATAACGTAAAATCTTTACCTATGTTCTTCTTTCGATCTTAATTTTTACGATGGTATAAGATCAGTAATACGAGGGACTGACATTTTTCATTTCGGATTTTATTGCTTTGTTGTCCACTTGTCTGTTTGTATAGAATCTATTTTGTTCATGATTTTAAGAACCTGCATTGCTATTTGCAGTTACCACCAGCGCCTCTGCCACCCCCGTTTCCCGATGGCTTTGTTCCGCCTTCAACAGCAGAAGCAGAGAAAGATCCGGAAAACCAGCAAATAGCAGAGCCTCAACCTTCTGCTGTTGATCCCATCATTGATCAAGGTCCAGCTAAGAGAATGAAATTTTGAGGCCATTGTTTTTCTCCCATTTCAATGAAGCATTTACAACTTATTAGCTAACCGAAAAATCTTGTTTCAGTTTATTCAGTTTTGGCAATAAATTTGGTTCGGTTTTAGAGACTTTGACCGAATGCACACCCTACCTTTTAGCCTTGTGTTACCCACAAGCTTTGTCATCTAATGATTCAAATGAAGAATATAAACTAAATTTATAACTATATTCATAATATCATATTAACAATTGAATTTAATTAATTTAACTGTTATTATTTGATTTAAAATTAAATATTCGAAATCCAATAGAAAATAAAATTGACCGATTCAAAAATTTTGATTAAATTAAAGCGCAATAGCAAAGCTTAACCTACATATTTTAACACATTGTTTGAATGTTTATTAATGTGCATTGAGGAAGTCGCAATTTCAATCTAAATTCTTGAATGCCATAAATTACAGGTTCTATTTCACCAATAGAATAAAGAAAAATGCAAATAAAGGCTTTTTCATAGCAAACCACAAGAAAACACATAGCTGTAAAAGCAGTATCCAACACTCAAATGATTAATTCAGCATAACATGATGCTTAATGGAGATGCACTTCATTAATACAGTCTTATAGTGTATGGAAAACAAAGAGAAAAACTCTCAAATTTGAAGCCTACTGATATCTTCTGATTGAGCTATGAAGAATACAAAATCTCAAGAATAGAGGATCCTATGGAAGTTAATAGCACCCTATGCTCAAGTTTTTGACATGATTAGGACTTGATGTTCGGATTCAACTCGTAGCCTGGACAGTTGTTGGCTTAGCATCTTCAGCCTTCTCATGTTCTTTGTTTAACATCTGGATAAAACCCAAAATTGCTGGTCAGAACAGACTATAAGGTTCAGCATGGTTTAAATATCAGGGAAACTGAAAGCAAGTCTCTGACCTTGTTATTGATCAAATTATGGAGCGCAATGACACTTCGGATGAGAGATGACAGATATATAACCAACATCATATCATTGGTTTTTACTGCAGAATAGAGGAAAATGTGGATCAATGAATTTCAAAAGTTTAACACGTGTCTGCATCTAATCTGAAAGAACATGACCATGTGAAGCGAATTTTTGTGAAACGTGTGGTTAATTTTGTATTACCTGCAAAAGCCTTGATTAGGTCATTTACGTTTAGGTTTGGCAGCAAGTTGAACACATCCTGCAGTTTAAACATGGAAAAATAGTAACAACAGTAAGGCAGACATTAACCGGTCCAAATAGGCTTAAAATTATAAACTGTTGTTGAATATTCTGGATAAATCAGGTAGATAAGTTCAAGGGGATAAAAGTACCATGAGGCCCCTGTACTAGGAGTCAGATTGCATTTTGCCCCCTTTACTAAAAAACTAGGCAAAAAGCAAACTGATCTTTTTCTGTTAAAATTTTTATTCATTTCTACTATTAAAAACTGGTATGGATGACTATATAACCACATAGTTACACATGGTACCTCATTTTGTGGTACATGGATCAATTTTTCACTGTAGAAATGAATGAAATTTTTAATAGAAAGAACTAATTTTCCCATTTTTTAAGTAAAGGAGCCAAAATGCAATCTAACTTCTAATACAGAGGCCTCCATGGTACTCTTACCATCAAGGGAAATTTATGCAATCAAGTATTAAAGACTTAAAAGTTAATAACTTCAAATGCTTTTTCACTTTCAATTTTCACTGAAATTAGTTTACCTGTAAATGGTACAGTATTTCATGATTCAGTGGAAGCTTCTCATCAATAACAAGGTCAAGGTAAGAACGTATCTCTTTTAACCTTGCATCTAAACCCTTCAAAGCTGTGAGTTTTCCAGTTACCTGTCATTAAAACCAAGGTATATATATACTCCTATTGTTAAAATTTTCCATAAAAGTAAAAGCTCTATTACTAACTGGAGTTAAAAATAATAATAAAGAAAGGTAAAAAGACCTCAGTTGCGAGTGTACTAATGGTTGTATCTTTTACATCCCTTAGCAAGTGTTCAACTCCTGTTTGTGAGCGAAAATGGAGATATATTGGTAACAAAATAAAAAAAAGGGGTAACTTTCTGAAAAGATAGAAAATTTCATCCAAGGGCATACCAATCTCTTCAACTTCATGAGCAGCAATTTCTGAAGGAACATGAACGAAAATCTTTTGGCTCTTTTGAGTGGCATTCTGCAACATTACTGGCGTATTAGCTCAAATTCCCAACAAATACAAACAAAAGGCTGTAGCTTCTTAATATAAAAAGAACTGCCATTCCGCCTCAAGAGTCGAGCTCTCTCTCTCTCCATCATGCAAATTTAAAAAAGATGCATACAAAATGGTTCTTACCTCCTTAACCTCTTCAACATCATAGTAGGCCTTAGTAGGGATACCCAACTCCTTAGGTTGGACATCAATGATGACCAAGACAGGATTCGGGACATAGCTGCAACACCAAAAGCACTTGGTTAAAAGATTGGACTTTTAAAATTGAAATTAAAAACCATATGAGAAACCACTATTAATAGAATCTTACTTGTGGAACAATCTATGAATGTCTAGGTCATTTTCCCGTAACTTTGGGCCGGTACTATACCAACCAACAACATGCTCCTTGGCTAAAACAATTATCACAACAAATCCAGATTTAAAGAACATTAATTACTTCTTCACAGCCGAAACAAAAAAGGAGAAAGAACAAATGAACTAAAAGTAGCATAATTACCATTAATCCTCTTGAACATCGAAAACATTGATTCATGGTAGTTGTGGTCAAGAAACCATATGCTCGGGTCCTTCTCATCTTCCTCGAAAGGCACTGAAAATTCAACATTCAACTCTTAAAAACAATGATAAAAATAACAATGGTGAATCAAGTGTTAACACAAGCTCACGATACTAAGAAATTATTCTTTAATTGCATCATCTTCAATAGCATACATTCTTTGCCTTCAATTCAATAAATTCAACCAAAGAAGAGAGAACTTTAGGTCATATTTACCCAACAAATTCAAGCAAAAAAGAGGAACCTTAGGTCAATTTACCTAACATTTGCCTTCAATTCCATAAATTCAAGCAGAAAAGAGGGAGCTTTAGGTTAACTTACCCAATATTTGCTTTCAATTCAAAACCCCACATTTTCTGAGCTAAGAAACCCTAAAGGCCAAAACCCAAAATTACTCTAAAAAAACCCAATAAATTAACAATTACAATTCAACCGAAACACCATCTCAATCAAAGATCATGAAAAAAGATAAGATCTAGAACAAAATCAAAACAAATCAGATCTAGAATGAAATCCAGAAAATAAAAAATAAAAAAGTGAAAAAAAAAAAAAGAAAATAAATCGGGGCAACCTGCGTAGCTGTTGGAGACATCGACGGTGCCTTTGAAGGAAGAACCAAGGAGGACTCCGACGACGCGCTTGCGAGTGTCTTTCGCGACGCGATTGTAGTTATCGACGATACTTAAAAGAACCAAAGGATGAACTATTACCTTCTCTATGGGTCGAGATGAAATTTGCTGGGTTTTAATTACATCCATTCTGAATTTTGGGTTTTTAGGTTTTTGGTTTTGTTTTTTCTCTGCCAAAGCGTGAGACTTTGCTTCTTTGCTTTTGGTTTCGTATTGCTCTTTTAAGAGACTGATGAGTATATTTTTTTTCTTGCGGGACGGGAAACCAAGGGACTGTAGAACATTAAAAGAGGCATACTTTTGGTTTTAGTCCCTATATTATGTTTAATTTTGTGATTAATCCCTTTAATTTGTTTCTTTTTCGAAAGATATCTAATTTTATTTGACAAATTTTGATCAATCACTTTTATAATTTTGTCCTCCAAATTTAATTTAAATTTTCTATGAATTAATTTGAGTGAAATGAATTTCAAATTAAATTGAATAATTTTTTTAAATTAAATTAAAAGAGTTTAAATAAATTTAATTAAAATTTTATTAACAATATGAATAAGTTTCAGAACTTGTTAAAAAACTTTATATTTTTTAATAAAATTTTGGGAAATATTTATAATTCTTAATGTTATTTTGAATTTTTAATATTTTTGAATCTTTGAAATTTTTATATTAATTTTTAAATAATTAAATTTTTAAGTTTTTTTTGTAAGTTTATTACTTTTGAATCTTTATAATTTTAAGATTTTTTTCATAAAATTGAAGATTTTTATCAAATCATTTTTATGATCTTTAGAATTTTTTTTCATTATTTATATTATATAATTTTAATAATTAGGACCGGTTGAATTTTTAAAACTTTGAGATAAAAATAGAGGGACCAATTTCACTTATTTTTAAAAATAATAGGGATTAAATGGATATTTACACTAAAGTATAAAATAGAAAATTCTTAAATCACAAATAACATAGTTTTGTTATTTAGATTTTTGGATATTCTAATTTTAAAATTAAAACTCAACTCAAACACAAATAGCTTAATCTAATAATTTGAATAACTTTAATAAATTATTTTGAATTATTTTATCTAAATCGAGTTTATTAAATCTTAAAATTCATGGCCCATTTGGATGAGTGTTTACCTCTAGTGCGGTGCGTTTAACTTTCTTTTTGTTTCACGCTATAATATCGTTATAGTATCTAATCTCACTATCATCGTTGTTTTTACACTAACCACAAATAAACGCACCACCTATCCAAAAGATAAATTTTTCAATCCTAAAAATGGATAAATTTTTGGTTTACCTATTGTGAATTATATAATATTTTAATATAAACATTAAATTTATATATAATTATTTATATTTTTATGCTATAGATTCTATTTTTCGTTGGTTTAGATTATAGTTTTGATAGATTAATATGTTTTTGAGTACAGCCAAATCTACGTTCTCTTTATATCGCTTCTATAATAATGATGTCAATTAAATTAATGCTAAACTAACAAGAAAAAATACAAACTATAAAACATTAGCTTAAAAGCTCCGGCAAACATCAAAATATCACGAAGGCAATCGATGTGTCGACGTAGTTGCTAAAATTATAAGTAGTTCTAACTTTTTTAAGGAACTTTCTTAATATGAATTTTAATGAAAATTATATTTTGTATTTTGAAATGCTTAACTTTATGTTTAACATTATCTTGATTGATATAATCGATTTACTTATGTACTGTATTGTTATTTAATTTACAGTATATTTTTTTACTATAAAAACTCGAAAAATAGTTACAAATGAAACCCGTAAAAAATCCAAGGTTCAAAGTACAATTCGATATATGAAATTTTCTTTTAAAGAAAATCTAGATATAATTAAAAGAAAACAATAACAAACAAAGGCAACTAAGGCAACTAAAAATTTGAAGCTTGTTTTCTCAACCTCCTTTCCTCCTGTGGTACAGGCTTTGATAGGATCATTTGTTGGCAGCAATACAGGGATTAGTCACCTAACACTTACATTTAAACCAAACCAAACTGCTCTTGCAAAGTAGCAACGAGCAAACCGATTTTTATATCATATTTGGTTCACATGAATGGCTTAGTCATTTCTACCTTATTCAACACAACAAAACCATTCAATAGTTTAGTTGGCTGAAAAACCTAATCTATTGAATAGCCATTACAGCCTAATGAATAGCTATTCAACGGTTCCAATAATATACAAAATTATTTTTCTTCATTTTCTACTTATCTCACATCCTTTTTAAACTCTCATTCGAATTTTTTTCAAGAGATCTCAAATATTGTCGTGTGAGTATGAAACTTCTCTGTTTTATTTAAACTTTATCTTCTTACTTTCTCTTTACTCTCACTATTCTCCTTAAGTTAAACCCTAAAATAATATACTATGTAGAACCGTTTGGAGTGAACAAGAAGAAGAGGGGTTTGAAACAACAACAGCCCTATAGAGATTATCTTATGTTTCTTGTCAAAGCTTGCTCTTATGAATGTATGTATCATCTCCATCTCAAATTTGTCTTTTCAGACCCTCACACATCAGTTGAATAAAGAAATTTGTTGATGGCATTAATGCTTTGGACTAAAGCATAACATTATATTCATTATAAGAGATTAAATCATGTTAAATTAAAATATGAAAATTAGTTTTCAAGTTAGAGTCTAGCATTGGGATGAAACCCCAGTTAAATCATTTCATTTATGGCTTGATGTAATGGAGAAGTGCTTTAAGTCTACATAAGATTCTAATAAAAAAAAAAGATTCGAATTTAAAATTGAATCGAAGCTGTTGAAATAATTTGAAAATTTTAAACCCATATCACTGATAGGATTATCGAAGATGCATGTAACCATATAAAGGGATCAAATAAATTTGGGAAAAGTATTCTATACTAAAAATTAGATTGTATTTTGATCAAAGAATAAACTGATCATTTTTATTAAAATTTGTATTCATTCCTACTGTAAAAAACCCGGTGTTTCTAACGGAATAGTCAAATAGTTACACATAGTTATACATAATGTGCCACGTGTACCTTATTTTGATATGTACGGACATATTTTTAACAATAGAAATTGATGAAATTTTAATAGGACTTACTCTTTAATCTAATGTACAAGAGTTAATTTACTCATTTTTTAAATAAAAAGTACAAAATATAATCTGACTCTTAGTATAAGTTCCTTAATAATACTTTTACCGAGAAATTCTTAACAGCGTTTTTCATTTAGGACAGTTGTTTTAAATGGTCTTATTAATGCTCCAAGCCCCATCAATGTTGGCACATTTAAGGCCCATCTCAGATATAAAGCCATTTTTATCACTTAGTTCAAAAACAGGCCTGGCCTAAGTTAGAATCCAATATTACTCCAGATTCAAAAGACCCACTAATTTGATGCCATTTGCAGTTTGCTTGTAGCTTTTTTTGTGTTGAAATCGAAGTATAATTCATGTTTGTTTTATAGTTTATAGAGTAATTATTTCCGGGCTCGTATCTATCCTCCTAATAATATCATATTTTAATTCAAATCGAAGTATAATTCATGTTTGTTTTATAGTTTATAGAGTAATTATTTCCGGGCTCGTATCTATCCTCCTAATAATATCATATTTTAATTCAAATCTTAATTTTTTCATTGAAAGTACAATGTACTTTATCATTGCATCGGACACTTATTGATCAATTCTCTTTGTTTTTTGGTAGAAAAAAAATAACATTAGCGATTACATAAAAATTGAATCAAACCCATGTAAAGGCATCACTGTCAAAAAGAAAAACCCCTTGTACTAGAGACGGGGTTCCTCAAACAACATCAAAATCAATGGACCTCTATTTAAGTACTTGGCCATTCGATTAGCAACCACATTCTGAACTCTTGGTATATGGTGAATTCTAATATTCTAATCTCGTTTGAACAAGCTACTGATTAATCATAATTCAACCAGACTACTATTAGTAATGCCACCCTCTAGTAGAGACTCCACTAGGAACACATTATCACACTCTAGTTCTAACTGCTTGTAACCTTTCCCCCATACCTTCAAGCACGGCTCTTACTTCAATTTAAAAAATCGTTTTCTTACCTACCATCATTGAAAATCCATACAACCATTTCACATTCATCAATTCTTTTATAATTTGCAGTAATAAATACGTAACAGAACTCTAAGCCCTAAGCCTACTATGGGGAACCCATTGACTTTGCCAAGAATCTCCTTTTACAAATCCAAAATCTTCAATATGCAAGTCTTTAATGTAAGGTTCTTTCATGTCTGCCACAAACTAGCCAATCCATTCGTGCAAAGGGAGACATATGATAGTGGAAACTAAAGAAGAAATTCACTTTAAACATGAAGTTGTTATCATTCTTATACAAAAAAAAAAAAAAAAACCCCATTAACTCGAAACTTGAAAAAGACTTTGCCGTAGATATTCTTTTCATCATTTTCTTCAATGCATTTTCCCTTCAAATGTCTGAGGAGATATCTACCAAACTGGTTCATTTGCACATGTAGCAATTCCTAATGTTTTGTAGGTCATGATTCCCACTTATTCGTTTCTGGTGGAAGACTCTTCTATATTTGGTAGGGTGTTCAAATTTTCGATTTAAATTTAATTTAACAATTGAATTGAATTAAATTGAATTTTTTGATTAATTGGTCGTTTATCATTAATTATATTTAGATTTGTTCATAGCTGAACTGAAAGTGAGAGAGTTTAGATAAAAATATAGACTCAAAAAATGGGTTTGGACAAAAAAAATCACGGGTAAACTTTTTTGGCCTAGGCTCAGCCCAAATTTAAATTTTTTTTTACTGTTTTTTCATTGTTTTGCTATCATTTTACTATTATATTGCAACTATTTTGTTGTTATTATTTAGATATTGTATAACTCTTATTTTATTATTAATTTTACTACTATTTTTAGAAGTATTTGCTTGCTAAGTTACACTTAATTATCTTAATGTTATTTAAGGATTTTTTTCATTTGTTAAGAAAGATTTATCTTAATGTTTTTAGTGTATTTGATGTATTATATTTTTAAATTTTTTATATAAAAAATTTTAATACGGGCAGGACAGGCTGGGCTTGGATAACATTTTAGACCCATTTATCGACAAAACAAGCCTTTATTTTTCACTTGACCCTACCCAAAATTGGCCCGGCCCATGAATAACTCTAATTATATTTTATTGGAAAAGATTTTTTTTTAATTTCGGTTTTTGATTAATTCTATTTGGTTGAAAGTTAACCAACTGAATTACCGGTTTAATTAAAATTAAACTCTAATTTACCGATCAAAATGAATTTTTTTGATTAGTTGGTTGGTTGTTGATTATACTTCAATTGATGATCGGAAGAGATTTTTTAGAAATTTCAGTTTTTGATTAATTCGTTTCAGTAAAGGTTAATGAACCAAATTACCGGTTTAGTACTACATCATTTTAGTCATAGTTTACATATATAAAACATTTTGGTCATTTTAATATATTTAAATTCGATGTTATTTGGTTTTTCAATAACTCGATCTAACAAATAATTTTTATATTCTAATTAGTTTAAGTAATGAAATTTAGGTTCGATTATTAACTAGACTGATTATTTGAATATCTATAGTATCTAATAATCATGATAACTCTCGATTAAATTTGTGATATTAAGTTAGTTTAAATCTCTAAATGGAGTTAAAACTCTAACTCTAACCCTAAACCTTATACTTAAAAGGGCATCACAAGAATCCTTGACCTACTAGGAGTTGGTCATGAATGCCTAACCCTAAACCTTATATCTAAATGAAGTGTTTGGATATGAAAAAGTTGTTCCAAGGAACCCTAACCCTAAACCCTATATCTAAATGAAGTGTTTGGATATGAAAAAGCTGGGGAAAGGGAGGACTAAAATGAATAAGAAATGCTAAAGACAAACAAAAGAAAGATAAAGCACCATTCAATGTCCCATGCTGAATATAACAACCTTAGAAAGTGGGTCAGAAAAGAGCTGAAAGCAAGGCAAAAAGACAAAGCAAAGGTAGAGAGGTTTTCACGTGTAAAGTGGAAGGAAGAAGAGGACACTCTTTAAATCCTTTATATGGGTATTTTAAAATAAATAAAATTTAGTCACACTAATATTATATGCATAGAAAGGCGAAATAAGCAAATAAAAATGTTAAGTATGAGTACGGGTGAAGTTAGAAATTTTTTAAAGGGGTTAAAAGTAAATTATAAATGTTTGGGGGTTAAAATAAAATTTTATCACTGTACTAAATTATATTCTTGAAATTTCCAAAGGGGCTCTTAAACAATTCCACCACTTGGGGGGTGGGGGGGCTTGCCACTGAGTATGGGATTGTAAGACTTTTTATTTTGAATTTGAGATTGTAAGTTTCTTCAACATTATTTTAAAAATGCCGAATAATCTAATCTAATGAAGCTTTTACTATGGTGTTATTAATTAGACTTTAATTATTAAATCAAAAGAGAAAAGAGACCAAATTTTTGGGATTAAAAGTAAATAAACTAAATTTTAAATGCGTGAAAAGTATAGGGGCTCAGACATAATTAGATCATATATATATGTCCCCTACACCCAATAGTGGGTGCGA
The DNA here is from genome assembly GCA_025698465.1 of Gossypium longicalyx. Classification (NCBI taxonomy): domain Eukaryota; kingdom Viridiplantae; phylum Streptophyta; class Magnoliopsida; order Malvales; family Malvaceae; genus Gossypium; species Gossypium longicalyx. The sequence continues at coordinate 497,943 of CM046995.1, read as the reverse complement.
GACTATGCTAGCCCCCTATTAGGCCCATGAAGGCCTGGTTTTAGATTTTGAGGGCAATTAATTAGTGTTAAATTAGTGATCTGGTATAATATATTCCTAGAGAATTTAGTCTTGAATTTTGGGACGAAATTGTTGATAAAGATAACCACGAACTTTAACTTTAAAATAAACATAAAAAAATACCCCCAAAAGTAAGGATTTAAAATTTTCTTTTACGGTTATTCAATCACATGAGACTACATGGAAATCAGATCAACTATATTCAACATATAATAAATTAAATGTTCTTAGAATGTTTTAATACTATATTTTTTTTCTAAAAGGAAAACCCATGTCACCAATTTTGTATAAAGGATTAAATCTATTTTCTGTATAATAAAGGGACTAAAACCACAATTAAACCTTCCAATCACCTGCAAATTGGCTCATGTGTCTCATGAGCTTTTCTTTTTTATAGCTATGTGGAGCCCATAATAAGTCATTTACTTACCAGTGTGAAGAAAAAAAAAAAAAAAAAAACCCTCTTTTGTACTCAAATAATAATGGGGATAGAGGAATCCTCTTAGTCAAAAAGATGCCCACAAATTCAATGGTGCCTATAATCTGAAAGGACAAATCGAATTGGAAAAAAATAATCATTTGATAATCAGTTTGATTGGATTCCATCAAAGGGTCTCCAAATATATCAAAAGATTCCAAGCTAAAAACAATTCTAAAATGGGCACAAAAGATAATAGGTTTCTTATAGGGTTGAGTTTATTAATTATGATTTTAGATAAACGATGTGTTTATTGCTGATAAGGTTAAAAATAATGATTATAATAAAATTAATTTTTATAACTATAAGTTAAAAGATTTCGCCGCACCATATTGATAAGTTAAAAGATTTTATTGTACCACGTGGAGGGATGAGCAAGGATGGGGTATAAGAGGAGAGATAGTTCGAAGTTTAGATTATTTCAAATTTAAATTAATTTTGGGATTTTGATTTATTTCAAGTTCAAGTAACTTTGGATTTTAGTCATTGTAAGTTTAGATCATTCATTTTATTGATCGAAATTTTTTAAATCAAGCTATTTTAAGATTTTAAACTTGGGTTTTGATAATTTCAGGATATTAGCAGTTTTAACTAGGATATTAAGCAAGAAATGTTAGAAGACAATGATTCACATGGACAAACACGAAGGCATAAAGATGGGGTATCGTTGAATGGATTGGATTGATTTTGAGTTATTTTGAATTTAAATTACTTTTAATTTAAGATTTGGGATTCATTTCAAGTTCAAGTCGTTTCGAATTTAAACTATTTTAAATTTGGGTCATTTGTGTTTGCTACTCAAGTTTTTCGAGTCATGTTATTTCAAAATCATATTATTTAAAATTTGGGGTTCGGACACTCGCATTTCAATCATTTCAAATTATTTGTTTGTATATCTTATTTTAGATTAATTTATTTTTAATTTTAATTATTTTTCATATCCAACTAAATAAAATTATATTATTTATTTTTATAATCATGGAAGGGAGGCTCCAATGCTGAATGTTTGTCTTGGATAGCTCCAAATGATTAAATACACACCCCAAGCTACTTCATTCTATTCATTTTATGTCATCCAAAGGAGCCATTAATGCTAGAATTGACAATCTATGGGAATTATATACATCATAATTTGCCCCTCTAAATGTAGCTAAATTCACATGAAAATTTTTTATCAAATAATATGTTCATAAGGTGATGATATGCATCTAAGTGAACAAGTTCATATTTGAGCAATGGGTCCATTTGTGGGGGTGTGGGGTACCATTTAACAGCTAAGAAAATAATTGGGGTTTGTGAGGGGAATAGTCAAGCTGTAGGAGACATAAGCATTTAACTCTAAAATAACCCTTATCTTCAAACATCTAAATGGATCCCACATGTTATTTATTGGATTTATATGGGACGAAATTAGAAATTATTTTTGGAAGATTATAATTGAATTATGAATTTTTATGAGATTAATATCTATTTTTTTCTAGGACCATTAAAGGGTAGATGTTGATCACGAATTTTAAAACTGTTTTATGCTTAGAATACAGATCGAACCCTTGACTACTGATTAAAGTAAAAAAGATATTTACCATCTCACTTAACTTTCATAATTACATCGATTTTATATCAAATTCTTATGGATCTGATTCTACAACAATCACAATGTATAAATACAATTTCTTACCTATTTTTGAAGAATATTATATAGGTGTTGATGGCCTAATGGACCTTTAACAAAACCCAAAACTAGTCCTACTAGTTTTGAAAATAATGGAAATCCAAATAAAATTCAAAGTGTTGGCTGATGAAATTGTGTAGCAGGTAGAAAACATTGAAAAGATTAATGTGAAATTGAAATCCAGGCACCTTTTTCTTTGTCCCCTCATTAAGCCTAGAGATTTTCAGGTTTTTTCCTTTGAATGGGAAAATGATGTGAAAATGAAATTACACCTATTAAGCATGCATCTTTCATAGTTTTAATTCGATTAATGTTGACATTATTATTAGTATAGAAAGATACGAGTTTAAATGCATTCTATTCTAATAGTTATATCAACAAAAAGTATTGGTATTCCTTTTCAATTCATCACTTATTCTTTTTATACTTAAATACATTTTAATTAAATTCTCTAAATATTATTATCGTATTAATCATATCTTTTTATTAATGTAATTACGAGTTTAGATGTTAAATTGTAGCTCGAATATGATATGAAGTATACTTAAAACATGTAAAGTAAGTTTTAAAAATTGATGTTCGGTTAGCAAAAGTACGTGATTGATATAATACTTATTACTTTCATGACTCGATTAAAACATTTCGAAATTTAATAATCAATTTTAAATTAGAGTTATAATTTAAGGATGCTTATTGTAATTAGCCCATTGATTATGTTATTGATTTGACTAATTATGAACTAATAATGCAATATTGTTTAGAGCATAATCGCATCAGTTATCAAAGTTGATACTACAATGAGAAAAAAAAAACTCATTGAAATATTATTGTAGTTTAAGGTTGGGTTTGGATGAAGTGAAAAAATAACGGTGGCGATGAGATTAGATACTGTAACGTGAGACAAAAAATAAGCTAAACGTACCGCATCGTACTGCACCGCCCCCACCCTAAATATTTAATTGAAACGATATAAAAGTTAACCCACAAAGTTAGAATGCAATTAATCTTACTATTATGGGTAAACATACATTTTGTTAGATGAATTTGACTTCAAGATTTTAATTGGTATTTAAGATTTTGTTTTTATCCAATTAGGTATTTGAAACTTGGTTTTAATATTCAATTTGGTATCTATATTTATTTTGGTCCAATCAGGTACCTAAACTTGGTTTATTGATTTAAATTGGTACTTGAACTTGTCCGAACCGATTTGAACTATAAAGCCAAGTTTAGGTACCTAATTAGACAAAAAAATGTTAGGTACTAAATTGAACCTTGAGGCCAAGTTTAGCTACCTAATTGGATTAAAAAAAAACCCTTAGGTACCAATCTGAACCTTAAAGCTGAGTTTAGGTAACAAAATGTATATTTACCCTACTTTTATTCATTAGCTCATTTTTTTACTGAATACCTTTTTGAACAACTCTCACATGGCTATGTAACCAAAAAGCTAGGCATCCGACAAGTCTCCTAATCCAATACCATCACCATTGTCATCTTTCCCATGGGCCAAAAATTTCTTTTAGATCCCTAATTTAATTACTTCTTCTTCTTTTTTGGCCTTCTCTTAGAATTACACTCGAGATAAAAAAAAAAAAAAAAAAACACCCCCAAGCTTGTTGAATTTCAAAATATATGGCTTTGAAATACACCAAATACATATTGAAGTTGCAATTTTGTCATGCAAGTTGACAAATTAATTTGCCCATATTGCAATTGCTATATTGAAGTTGTCAACACATATATATGGTTGTAACTTGTGTAGATTTTAGCTTACTCTAAATTTCTTGGACAAAGAATTTGTGTTTGCTCACTAAATTTAATGTATATTTTTTTACAATATTAGGGCTAAGGGATGGGAATAACCAGTAGTGGATTCAGAAATATGACTTACAGGTAGGGGCGAAGTTAAAATCTTTTAGGGGGTCAAAATTAAATGATATATTTTTATGATAATAAAAATGAGATTTCGTCACTTTAATAGCTTATATCTTTATAATTTTTAGAGGATTAAATCAATTTTTTTTATCATTTTTGGGGTCAAAGTACAATTTTATCATTATTAATTTAAAATTTTATAGATTATAAAGAGCCTTAATAAAAAAATTCCATTTTAGGGGGGTTGGTGCCCCTGCCAACCCCCTAGATCCGCCCCTAAATATAACAAAGTTTGAACTCGTTTCAAACGAGTGTCTGACAAGTGCTGAATGAGATACACATTTAAAAATGAATTGGCACGATTATTGCGATGTTAAATTTTGGTCACTCAATTATCAAAAGTTACATTATGGTCACCCACGTTATTGCGATGTTAAATTTTGGTCACTCGTCTATTAACTTATGTTACCCCCTTAATAAAACGATGATGTAACACATTTAACTCAAGGGCTGATAGCTAATTTGACCTTTAAAAATAGCTAAAAAATCAGTTTGATACTTTAAGAATTTTTTAGAGATAATTTTAAAAATAAAAAACCTAAAAATTATTTTAAAAAATTGAAAATTATTTTTGGTGTACAATATACCAATAAAAAAAATTACATTAAACTACTAATATTCAGTGAATTCTTTGCAAACAGTTGCAAGCCCTCATTCTGGTCAAAAGCCAACTTTGCAATGCGATCAACTTCCATGTTTTCTTTTTTAAAGTTATGAACAAATTTTCATTGAATCATTTCTAACCAAATCTGTTGAATGAGAAGACCTTGTAAACATTTCCTTAATAGATTGTATAACCTCCATGCTACCTGTTTGAATTGACACTTTATCCCATTTCTTGTTTTGAATAATAATCAATCTATGTAAAATACCTCATAATTCAGCATTGAATACAGAACATCACCCCAATCTTCTATTAAATCCAGGAATTCACTGGCCATGATGATCCTTCAACACTCCACCTGCAACAGCTTCCTCCAAGTCCAACTTGACTGCTCCATCAATATATAATTGGATCCAATTACCTATAATAGAGGATGTTGTCCGTGTATTTGACATTCTGGTATTTATTTTTAAAAATTATAATTATATAAAAAATTCAAAAGTTCACTTGAGATAATGTATCGAGTGTAGTGATAATGTATATTGTATTTCTAATGAAAAATATAAGTTTAAACGTCGAAAATAATATCATTAAAAAAAATAATCATAAACTCTAAACATAAATAATAAATCGAAGATTAAAAAAATACCGAAAAAAGAATTACATATTTGAGCCTAGGAGGGCCACGTAGGAAGGATTCTTTCATGAAAATTTCTAGTTACGTGTTTGTATCATTTTCACCAAAAGTAATTATTAGTCATTTAATCACCAAGACAATATTTTGTGGCCACAGTATGTTTTAGTACGTAAAATTGGCAGTTGAGATTGCCTTGTCCACCTTTCTCTCCACATGGTGTCGAGTGGAGGATTATTGATGGAAACCCTAATTTATTTTTAAGAATCGGATTTATATTCTATCTATTTGATATTGATAATGTATAAATTTATATTTTTCTAATTATATATATTTAACTTTTTGTTTCGTTTTGTTAATTCAGTCTTAGCTAGATTGGTATGGACATTGTTGCCAGTACATGAGGATGTGGGTTCAAGTGCATTGAAGCACATTACCCTCCTATTTAAGGATTGGGGGAGGGGCTATGAATAATTTTAAGCATTGTGTAGAAAAAAACAGATATGATCAGAGAACATACAAATCAAAACTCATATAGGACTTTCATATCTAAATCCCTGAGCATAAATCTCCAATATAATGATTTGCTCTATTTTCGACATAGTAAGGTTTTGATGAGTCCAATTAATTGGGTCCAAATCTAAATCCTTAAACCCTAAACCTTTCTTAACGAAATCTAGCTTTTCGCCTTGTCATTGCTCTTAAAGATATTAATTGGGTCCAATTACGGTTTTGTTCTTATTCAAATTATGATTTTGTTGTTATACTAAATTTAATTCGAGCATTTAGCTTTTACATTTTAATTCCTTTTATCTTAGTATCCTTAATATTAGGGGAAGCTAGAAATTCAGTTTTAAGAGGTCAAAAAAATAAAATTTTAGAAGTTCAGAGGAGCTGAAAGTAAATTTTTTATTTAAATAGTGCTTAAATTTAATATTTTACAACTGAAAGGGGCTAATGTTGCTATTAATCCAATTGATAACACTAGCGTTAATTGGTTGATTTAACCATAATTTTACATTTTCACCATAATTAAAGCGCGGGAATAAAATTTTAGAATTGGAGAGAGGGACAAAGGTAAAAAATTTATTTTATAAAACCTTAAATTAAATACTTAATAATTAAAAATAACAAAAATTAAGGGTGAATCTAATTTTTTTTTAAATGGGCCAAATTTTAATAATAAATTTTTAAGAGGTCGAAACATAATTTTATCCTTTATTAAGTTATAATTTCATAATTTTAAGAGATTAAAAGGGATTTTTTTTTCATTTCTGGGACTAAAATGTAACTTTATCATATATTAATTTATAATTTTATTATTTTAGAAGGGACTAACTAAAATTGATATTATTTTATTTAATCAAAAGTCGAGAGACTTCTATCTATCAACAGGGGCAAAGCCAAAAAAAAATTTTAGGGGGGACCGAAATTAAATTGTAATTTTTACGATAGTAAAAATACAATTTCACCATTTTAACAGCCTATATCTTTATAATTTTTAAAAGATTAAATCAATTTTTTATCATTTTTAAGGAGGTCAAAGTGTAATTTTACTTTTACTAATTTAAAATTTTAAAAATTTCAAAGAAATAAAAAGGATTTTCCATTTTAGAGTGCCCGACCCCTGCCGGCACCTAATTTCGCCCCTATCCATCAAGAGGCGAAAAGAGAGGTTAACAATAATGTTGACCTTTTAAAAATGATAAAATCATCATTTAAGTGTTTAAAACTTTATAAATTATAAAAATATAGTTTTGAAATCCACTAACTTAATTTTCTGGCTTGCCGTATGAACTATTGAATTGCTTGCAATATCGACAAGTGGAAGTACATTAGTAAATAAATAATGAAGAAGAATCACATGGCAGCCAAAGTTTGATGATTCTCATTTAATTTCCATTCCCCCCATAGTGTAACAAAATTTTATAATCTGATCCTCTTGCCATTTCAGGTTTTGGGTTCAAGAAACATGCACGTTGCAAGGCTTGGATTTTTGAACCACAAACTTGTACCAAAAATCGATGAAATTTTAAGCATAAAACATACACCAAGGGGCATGAACTTAGAAAAATATAGAGGATCGAGGTTTATATATAAAATTCCATAGTCAAAAGCTAATTATGATTTTTACTCGAAGTTTGCAATTTAAATGTGAAAAGATAGACAAAAAAATATATGTTTGCTTCGAATTTGTGAAATTCCCTACAGTTTTTGTCGCTGTTGATCTTTGCATCGGGAAATTCTTGCTGGCTCACACCTTCGGTGGCGCCGCCTCCGTAGGCGGTTTACTCATCAAACAAGGAAAAGAAACTGTCGTTGGCAATTTATAATATATAATTTTATGGCCACCTTAAGAATTGCTACATTAATAAGCAATGTTGTTTATATCATATTTGACCAGCTGGTTGGTTTTATTAGATTAAAAATTATTGATCCGCTATCCGATTAAGATTGACTCAATCTTTTTTATTTGGGTCTGTACAGTTCGCTTTTTATGAATTTATACGTGGTAGGTTCGCATTATTATGTAAGCGAATTCATACTTAGGGAACATGTATTAGCCCTAAAATATGATACGTGTTGACATGTATAAGTACCTATTTAACACGTCACGTCCGTGAACCGTGTCCTATAAATAAACAAAATTAGCTTCCATGAAAGATAAACTCACAAAAACACTCAAAAGAAATCAATTAGAATATTAACCCCTAGAAATAAGTAGGTTATGAATGGCTTGAAATCGGATTAAAAAATCGATTTTATCTATTTTAAACAAATTTTTTATATAAAAATTTAATATATTTTTTAATTAAACCGACGAATTGATTGATTTTTTTTTCTTATAAAGGAGAAACTATGACCCAGCACTATAGTGGAGAAAAACTATTTATTTACAAATCTTTGATAATGAATTCGAAACTACAAATACGAACATTTATATATATAAAATATAAATCAATTAATCATTTGAACAGGTTAATACTAAATCGATTCGATTAAATCAATTAAATATAAAAACACAACCCAATCATAATTTAACCCTTTTGCTCATCCTTATAAATACACTCTCACTCATTTTCCAATGCTCATCAATCTTGCCTGAAGTGTTTTTTTGATAGCATCTTTGGGTATGTATATATGTATATATGTATAACATATAGACACATATTCCTCTTAGTTTTTTCCCTTTCTAATTCTTCGTAGACCCTAAATTCCATTAGAACTCGACCGTTTCTTGGTACACAAGTCCCATGCATGCTTTTCCAAAATTAGATCAGCAATGTCCTACATATATATTCATCTCTAATAATAGACGTAGATAATGACAATAAAACGATCGCAAAGCTATCAGAAAAAACACACATAGATTTTATGTAAAAAGTCTGAGAAATTCATTAATGTTGAAAAACAAATGATACAAGAGGTTTGAAAAACCCTGTTCTAAACAAAGTCGAATAGAAAAAGAACAATTCTATACAGATTCAAATTTGTGCTGTATGGTCCATACAAATCCCCTTATTTTGCAACTGTATGTATTTTTTCAACAAGTAACGTGATTGGGGTCACACAATCTCTAACATCATCGCAAACAAATATATTTTTTTAATATTTTACATATCCGTTTTATGATCTATATTTAGAGTTTGTGGTTATAATTTCTCTCATTTACATTTTTTCTTCAATAGTGTAATGTACCTTATCATTCAACTCAATTTTTAATACGATCAAATATATTATTGATAAGAATTGACATGCACTATACATTAGATTCTCCATAATATTATTTGTCACATATATATATATATATACACACATATATGACATAGAGGAAACATATAATTCGAATCCTTGTAAATCAAAAGATAGTGGAAGCAAATTGAATGTTGTGTAATTCACCATATAATATATATATATATTTACATGTAAATTCAATTTGGCTATTTATCAACCACACGTAACACTAGCAAGTAGTACAACGATAATAAGTTAGGCAAGGTTTTTATTCCAAAATAATGCAAACAGCTGGCATGAGATGGGATGGGATGGGATGGCAGCATAATTTATGAATGATAATACATGACCAAATTTTTCGATTTATCTCAACATTAATAATTAGATGTAAAATTTCCTAACAAAAATGATAATTTCTGATGATGTATGTTTTTTTTTTGAGATAATGTTTAGAACTACTTATAACCCTATTCTAACTTATAAATAAGAGGATAATACAGTTCAACGTACTTAAACCCACGTCCTCCTGCATTGACAATAATGTCCATGCCAATCGAACTAAAATTACTCATAGTCCCACCCCAACTCATAAATAGGAAGATAATGCGTTTCAGCACACTCAAACCCATGTCCTCTTGCATTGACAACAATATCCATACTAATCGAACTAAAACTCAATCGATATTTCTATAGAATTTTAATCAAGCGCGATTAACTTGTGAGACCAATTTAATCAAACACTTAAATATAATATGGATAAGGATAAATTCCAACAAAGTATATGTATATATATGCTTTTCAAATTTAGTCCCATGCCTAGTTCCAAAGCTATAAAAAGTATATGCTTTCATATAAAGGTTGATAGAAAACTCATACAATTTCCAAAGAAAAATGAAAGGTAATGGTTGAATGTGGAATTAAGTGCATGGTAGAGCAGTAGTAAGTGAGCCATTTATAGCTTTGATATTAAGACTCCCCCATAGGCCAAATTCCAGTAGGGACCAATACTAGATGGTTAGGTACAAAATAGTATATATGCTGGCCCTCCCTTTACACATCAATTTTCTTTTGAAGGTCCCCCATTCATTACCAAACCAATGGATTGTCTCTTATCCAAAACTTTTTTTTTTCTTCTATTTTTAAAATTTTTATTGTTTCGTCAATTATCACCGATGATTAAAGTTTTGGATTTGTTTTAAATTGGGTTAATTTGGATTAAATTGATTTTGATTTAAAAGTTTTAAGGTATGTGTGGTTTCGAATTTTTTTTCATTTTAATCAAATTTAAGTTTCTATCGTTTCGGATTGTTGACATTTTATGATAAATTAAATTAGGTCAATTTAAAATTAAATTAATTGAATTAAAATTTTTTCTTTAATTAAAATTGTTGGTATAGATAATTAAAAGGTAAATTATAAAAATAGTTATATATTTTTGTTTGTTTTAGATTACATTTTAGTCACTTATGTTTGAAATGTTACGTTTTAGTCACTTACGTTATCGTTTTGTTATGAATTGGTCACTCTACCGTTAAACCCCGTTACCTCCCTAACGGTACGTGACAGTCCAAATGGGTTTTAAATGTCAACTTGGATATCAAGTAGCTGGGATGAAAATAGGTTTTTAATTAAATGAATCTAATTTGGACTGCCACATAGGACATCCAAGTTGGCATTGAAAACCCATTTAGACTTCCACGTAAGCTCGTCGTTAGGGAGGTAACGGTAGAGTGATCACTTCGTAACAAAACGATAGCGTAAATGATTAAAACGTAAGATTTCAAATATAACTGACTAAAATGTAATTTAAAACAAATAAAAGTGACTATTTTTAAATTTACCCGTAATTAAATATGATGTTATTTTTTTTATACTTAATTTCCCTTTCCCATTTTCAACTTATGCTTTAATTGTTTTAGACATGATCCTCCAAATATGAAAAAAATTAAGGGAAAAAAAAAACAAAATCACAATTTTTTGGGGTCATTGGATTTGCCAAATGCTTGACCAAATCATCAAATTCATTTTAGGATGCATGCATAACACTGATAATTAAGAAAATTATCTGAAAACTGACCATTTTCTTCTTTCTTTTTCATTTTTAAATAATCGAATTTCATTAAATTAAAGTAGTGAGTAGGTTGTATTAATTTAAAGGGGCTGCAATGATTTCAGGTTCAAAACATATGGTTTGATAGAAGCGGTGGATATGGGGGAATTATTGAAAATATGAAAGGGATAGACATGCAATAATATATTGTGCTATGTCATAGCATATCGTCCTTATGTCCCATCTCATTATTCCTTATGAAAACTTAGTTTAACCATTAATATGTCTTCTTAATTTATTATTAATTATATTTATCTTCTAGGATTACATTGACCATAAGTTATATAGGCTTTTAATACTATAAACTATACCCTAAAATCTAGGTTCCTGTAACCATTACATTGAATACTCCCTAGCCCACAATAATTGAATATAAAACATGCTTCATTTGCCTGCATCGAAATTTAGGGTATGCAAATGCTTATTTGGCGATGAATGGAGTTTAGAAACAGGTTAGGATTTTTACACGACGAAGATAAATTAAGAAGTATGGGATTTTGGGCTCTAAAATACTTTTCAGTTAATTCAAGAGGTTTTTAATGAAAAGAGTAAAAAACATAAAGTTGTAGGGGAAAAAGATATATAAGAAAGGATATAGGCCCTTGTGAGTCGATAATATTGGTGTTGTTATGGTTTAACATCCAACTTGATAAGATATTGTTCGCTTTGTGCGCCTCACAGCTTTGTTATTGGGAGCGCTTAATATAGCACATGTCTCTCTCGTGCTTTGCTGATGTGGAATTTACCTAAGGTTTTAGGTTATAAATGTCATAGCCAACACCTAGCCCGATAAGATATTGTCTTTTTTGAGCACACATGGCCCTCACGGTTTTGTTATTGGGAGTTTCCATACATCCCAAAAGGCCTCTTACCACTTAAGTGTTGCTAACCTTTTATATAGCAAAAGTCTCTCCCATGCTTTGTCGATGTGGGATTTGCCTAGGGTGTTACATTCACCCCATTAGGGACTCAACATCCTTACTGAGGTTTGCCCCACCATCGCTCAATAGCCACCTGATACCAATAAATGTCATAGTCAACACCTAGTCTAGTATGATATTGTCCGTTTTAGGCACACATGGCCTATACACCTCCAAAAGGCCTTTTACCACTTAAGTGTTGCTACCTCTTTATATAGCCCAGGTCTCTCTTGTGCTTTGCTGATGTAGATTTCTCTAGGGTGTTACACCTATCCCCTATAGGGACTCAATGTCCTCGTTGAGGTTTGTCCCACCATCGCTCAAGAGGCACAGCAAGTGACTCTGATATCCATAAATGTCATAGCCAACACCTAGCCCAGTAAGATTGTTCGCTTTAAACGCACATGGCCCTCATAACTTTATTCTTAGGAGTGCCCATACACCCCCAAGAGGCCTTTTACCACTTAAGTGTTGCTACCCCTTTATATAGCCCAGGTCTCTCCGTGCTTTGCCGATGAGGGATTTGCCTAGGGTATTACATTCACCCCCTTAGGGACCTAATGTCTTCGTTGAGGTTTTCTCCACCATCACTCAAGAGGCATGACGAGTGGCTCTGATACTAATAAATGTCATAGCCAATACTCAACCCGGTAAGATATTATCCGCTTTGGGCGCACATGGCCATCACGACTTTGTTATTCTAAGTGCCCATACACCCTTTTAGGTTTAGCTACTCATGCTGAAAATAAAGATGATGAACATGGAAATGAAAAGTAAAGCATCCATTAAAGTAAAGGTTGAAGAAAATATAAAAGTTGAGATTTTTTTTGCAAGAAAACTTAAAGATCATGTCGATTTCCTTTCTTCCAACAGCCAATGTCTCATCAAATTTCTCATAACTAGAGTCCAATTTCATCAAGATGGATTGATCTGCTATCAACTATTCAAATCAATAATAAAACTATTATTCTCTTGAATAATTTTTTCAAGGTTTTTATTAGCCTTCTCTAGATCAACAATCACAAAATATTTTTCTTTTATATCCTCAACAAATTTTAGATTGACCTCATTTATATCAGCAATTTGTTGACTCAAGGATTTGTTCACATTACAAACCATTTTTCATTACTCCAACAAAACTAGATTTATCCATGGGAGGGGGACATAAAGTTGAACTCCATTCCTTCCATTGCACAACTAGCAAATGCAGGCTCTCACAAGTACTTTATGTGTAGCTTTAATGCTAATTGGAAAAATTCAAAGTTTGGTAGTAAGCTATGGCAACTTAGTGTGCTACGCGATCTAGATAGAAGCCTTATCGCACAACCTAACAAATGCAAAGATAATGAAGGAGCAAAACACAAAATGTTGTTAACCTAGTTCAAACTTAACCTACATTTGCAGGGCTTCACCTATACAAGAATTCTACTATAACTTCACAATACAAGTAATGGATTAAGCCTAATCTATATAATAACGTTTGGATAATTGCAACCTCACCCAAGTACATTTATTAAGTCTTTCATGCTTAAAGCCCCTAACTCTCAAACTTACCAATAGTAAGTGAATAATAAACACTCAAAGGTGTTAAACAACTATACTTTACCAATTCCCCAATGAACATAAAATATGCCCCAAGTAACTTCCATGAAATAGGCACTTATAAATGCTATGAATATTGGCTTCTCTTACTCAGTTTTCTCTCTTTATAGTGTGGATAAATACAACATATATCAATACTCTATCACCAAGTCACTATTTGAATGCTTCAAGACAATCTTCAAGTCTCCTTCTTGGACTAAAACTTCTCCAAGATAGTTGAATTGCTTCTTTAAGATGCATCATATGTTCTTAAGTGATCTAAACTTCTCTCAATTTTATATTGATCTTTAAAAGTCATGCTTGGATTACAACTCTTCAATGTTGTTGTATAAACTTATTTCTTAATAATGATATGTCTTCATCTTAATTTGGGCACTCAATCAACTATTTTTTGCTACTATATATGATAATTAAGGCGAAAAGGATAAGCACAAAGTAAAAAACTACCAACTTCAAAATCAGATGCATCGACTATCTACAACATGTGGTTTATGATGTGCCAGCATGCAGAACCACACTAGGAAGAACACCGCAAGCCATGGACCAATATATACAAAGAATCATTCCTTATATATCTCTTTTCATGCAAGTAAATATGAATAACCAGGCTATTGCATTTTTCTTAAAATACAATAATTTGAGAATTTATAACGATAATCAATTATTCCTTTGATATATCGTATGTATCACTTAATAACTAATCGAAAAATCAAACAAAAGTATATGTAGATAACTCTAATATAATTGTCAAACTCACATATGGTGTGACTTAAACTTGAAATATCAAAATTCTCAAGACTTGTCAATAATCAAGGGCAAATCCAAGGACAATGAGAGACATTGGTCCCTCTTGATTAAATGAAAAAATTCATCTTTTTGACCCTTTTATAAAAAAATTATAATTTAATTTCAGTCCTTTTAACCCTTGTTAAATGAAAAAAAAAATCATATTTTTAAAATCCTAAAAATTTAATAATTCAATTTAAATCTTTTTACCTCTTTAATCAAATGAATTATTTAATTTATTTAACTTTATTCTTTTAAAATTTTATAATTTCATCCCAATTCCATTTGTAAATGAATAATATGGTGTCCAATATGACCATCCACATAACTGAAAGGCTAAGTAAGCAAAGGCATCGATTACTTGTCACCCTACGGGCACTAACCCTAATCCAATAAAAGGCATTTTCTGTCTCTAGGTTCCCACTAAACCCTAGACCCTCCTAGGCTTCTACTCCTATATTTAATTAAAGATTCCATTTTTTGGTAATAAGCATGCTTTTTAGCAGAAAACTTTGGGGGGAGAGGGGCAAAAGATCCACTAAACATTAAAATTCATTATTACAAGATGTACTGCCATGGAATTTTAAGCTAGTGTTCATGTAACCATGTTCATTAATTGAATGCTTTGGCAGACAACTTAATTACAAAGTACTTGTCATGTTGAAATTAGCCTTGTCAACTTTGATATTGCATGATACCTATGATGCATAGTTTTGAAGAACCAATTCGGTAGAATGATTGGAAATTTGCATTGAATGTACATGATAGTGCATACACACTTTTTATCTGTGCCAACAATGCATGTTTACTAAAGTTAAAAAATCACTTTAAATATCTATTATAAATTTAATTCGTGTCTAAATTAAAATAATAATTAAAGTAGTTGAAATTAAAGAAAGGACTCAAATAAAAATTATTCGAATCTAAAATGATTTCAACTTAAAATAGCTCAAACCCAAAATAACCTACTCTAATATGACATGAACTTGAAATAATTGCAGGTGCGACCCTAAGGGTGGCAAGGGATCTCCCCCCTTCTAGATGTATAATTTCACTTTTGGCCCTTTGAATTTATAATATTTTAATTTAATAAATAATAAAATAGTACTTTAACATCTTAAAATGATATATTTTTTTTAATTTCACCCTTGAATAATCAGAACAAATAATTCGAAATAACTCAATCCCATAAACCAAATTTGAATGAAAAAAAGAATTAAAGTATCTTGACCCGAAAATTTGAAAAAAAAACTCAAATGACCCGACTTTAAAATATCCTAAACATAAAATTAACCTCAACCCGAAACAATCTAAACCCAAATTGATATAATTCAAAACAAATTCAACGCAATGAAAAGTGGGTCTAAAGTAACCAAATCCTCAAACAATTATGTGTCAAATAGCATTTACTCAATCTGGATTTGCTGTAATTAATTACTGACAAGTGTACATGATCTTACCTACATTGCAAAAGCAGTGTTGGTTTCTACATAAATACAAGGATAAAAGTTGGAAACAATATAATTAAAACATCTGTGATAATCTTACTTTAAGTCTTTCACAGCTATCCATCAATACGTTGAGGACAAAACCCAAAGGGAGAAAAGAAGTGAATTTCAAAAGATTGGGAAATATGAGGGACCCATGTGAGAGTCATAGATGCAACATAATACTCCGAATTTTGGTACTCTTAGGAAACACCAATGCAAATTAAGGAGTAAATTTTCTATTCACTAATCATTACTTCTCCCACTAAATCATATATGCCAAACTAAATTTTGTTAATTGGCTAAATTATGATTCTAGTCCTTCTTATGTTTAATTTTAGATTTTTTTTACAATTTTTTTATCAAGGATAAAAGAAAGAAGTTGTCTAGATTTGTACTTGCCACCTAATGTCAATAAAGACTTAAACAATGCAAGTCTTTTTGACATGATTTGATCTTCTATTTTTATAATATTATTAGTTAATCCAAAATAATTAACGGTGTTAACCATTTAAATTAGAATGCAAACCAAAATAGTTGACACTTAATTGTATTAATGATTTGAATTAACCAATAATATTATGGGTAAATTACACTGAATGTTTCTTTAGTAAGCTCACTAAGTAGTGACACAATAGTGAGAATGGTCTGGAAGGAGATTGGCATTTGAGCATATAATGGATACTTTTCTAGGCAATGCCTTATAAGTCACAAACGTAGGTTGAAGATGAACTGTATTATCTTCCTATATTTAAATTTTTCATTCTTTCAGTGTTTACTTATCAACGTATTAATACGTTTGAACAGCGTTAGCTTCTTATATTTG
Source organism: Gossypium longicalyx (assembly GCA_025698465.1). Lineage (NCBI taxonomy): Eukaryota > Viridiplantae > Streptophyta > Magnoliopsida > Malvales > Malvaceae > Gossypium > Gossypium longicalyx. The sequence continues at coordinate 481,091 of CM046995.1, read as the reverse complement.
AATTATCTTCAAGTTTAATAACCATAACCAATTTCGTTAAATCTCGTTAATTTTGTGAGGGAGAGATGATGCCATAATTCAAATATAGGAAGTTAACGATGTTCAAACGTATTAATGCGTTGATAAGTAGACATTGAAAGAATGAAAAATTCAAATATAGGAAGATAGTGTCGTTCATCTTTAACCCACGTTTGTGACTTGTGAGGCATTGCCTAGAAAAGCATACATCACAAATGCCTAGAAAAGCATACATCACAAAGTTAACAAGAATTAATGAAATTGGACTAGAATAGACAATTGTGGCTAGTTAGGTGTTGATTTTGTAATTTTTTATTATTGGGTAATCGAAAAAGAAACCTAGGTATAGTTGAGTAATTAACATGCGGTTTAGTTTACCCTAATACAACAAAAATACGAAAACAAAATTATACAATAGTCATTAAAACTCTTGTCAAGCATTCGTTTAACACTGATTTAAATCGTGTGACGTAATTTCCTACCCAACATTAAATAAAAAAAGAAAAATTCATTCAAAACATAATAGATTTTCACTTTAAAATATCTTAGTATTTCATGTCGAGGTTCACTTTATTATTAGTCAAAACGATTTAACTCAATCACTTGAGAGTTTTTTGTATTTTTTTGGTGGGCAAGTGGAAGGCTGGTGTTGGGTGGCGAACCCTCACCAAGCCGACAAGTTAACGCTTAAAAGGGGACTACGTGGGGTGTTTTGTATGGAATATTATCAACATTTCTTCCATTTAACATGGACTTTCTTCCGCCCTTATACCTGGTGGCTCCACCATCCCACCACCATTTTGCCACCGTCACTTCCATCGTCATCTCCTCCTTCATTAATTATTTAATTTGGATAATTAGGGTACAATCTTTTATGATAAATTATGTGATCTCTTATTAACCATAAATTTATGTTAAGGCTATAAAAAATTATACTTTATTAAATTTAATTTCACGGTTAAGTAAATCATATAAAAAATAAAAGGGCTAATTTTTTAATAATTTTAATGGTTTTTAATTTATTTTTTAAAAAAGTATATATTTTTTATTTTTAAAAATTTTTGAAAATTAATTAAATGTTAAAGTGCCATTCATATGGTAATCCATATGTATGTTACGTCAACAAAGTTAAAAAAACGTTAACTTTTTCATCTATTTTGGGATGATTTGACAAAAAAAGAGCTAAAAAAGAGGAAAATGCTAAAAAAATAAAAATTAAATATATAACTAAAATGACTTTTTTATAAAATTGGAGGACCAAATAAATCATTATTCCTAAAAAAAATATTATTCACCCAAAAGTGAGTGTGAATGTGATGAATTATAGTAATAACCAATGATACTTGCACACATCTATTGTATTTATATATGAGATATGATATAAAAGTGGAAATCAATGTAGATTTCATTCTATTTTTAAGCTTTATAATTACAAAGTACAATTATAAATATATATTTAAATAATTATAAAGTAAAATTAAACCAATATTAATGATAAACATACTAATCGAAACTAAAATTCACACATTTTATCAGTACATGATGAGATTGGAGACTTACACATGACAATTGCTCATGATTAAACTCGAATCTCAACTCTTATCAACAGTATCAAGACCCCATTCGTCAACTGCATATTTTTCCTAAATAAAAAGTAAATTGAAAAGAGAATCCAAGAGTTGGAAGGACGAAATTATAAAAAAAAAAAAGAATTGGAAGGATGGAGAAATTAAAAGAAGGTTGAATTGTAAAGACAATGAAGAGAGAGGGGTCCAAGCATATACACAATAATAATGGGCCAGAATCAAGCCGACCGATTAAAGTTCATGTTTATATCATGAGCCGTTTCGCTTTATAAGGCTTCATTGTGCGCGTGTTTTCCTTTAAAAGCGTGCCGCATCGTCTGTGGGTCCATCTCGGCTTGGCGGCTCCAGCCATTCCCTTTTCCATTAAAAAAGCTCTTCCATTTTCTCCGGCCGCGCCGATATTGACTTCTTTTACATTTTCTTTTTCAAATAATTAAAGCTTTAATTATAAGAAAACCTTTAAATCACTATTAAAATATATTATATTTTTTAACTTAAAAAATCTGTGTTGTGAAACATAGTCAAAATCACAATAAAATATTAATTTACTAACCCATGCTTTGTTTTTTTAATAATATTCAATCGACTGAGTCTTAACTCGATTAATACATATATTAGTGTCAATGTGGGAGGACGTGAGTTGAAGAGGAACTATAGATAATTTTAAGTATTGTGTCAAAAAAGCAGATATTATCCGAACCGGAAATGAATATAATAGATTTTTAACGTTTTTATATTTTCCGAAAAGAAAAAAAAAGTGAAAATGGGCCTTAATTTTCAATGGTTGGTTGGGTTAGGCAGCCCATTAGGGGAAAAAAATCATTTATTGTGATACCCACTCGCCTCTGGCAAGCGTGGAAGGAACAGCATCATTTTCCCTCTAGAAAGTGAATGCACGCGCGAATGAAAATGAGTGGGAGATTAGAAAAAGGAAACCAGCATCAGAAAACAAATTAGAAAAAAGAAAGAATTTAATTGGAAACAAAATTTAATTATAATAAGAATCCCCGGAATTATTTGACTGAGATTTGGATTTGGATCTGAGCATCATTTCTTGATAAATAAATAAAACAAAATAAACAACCGATCGAGTTTTAGCTCGATTGGTACGGACACTATTACTAACGTAGGAGCACATGAGTTTAAGTGTGCAAAAACGCATTATCTGGGTTGAGAGGAAATATGGGTAGTTTTAGGTATTATTTCAAAAAAAGCAGACATGATCAAAATTTATAATGAGATTATAACAATACGAAGGATATGGATTCAATCGCACTTAAACCTATTCGTAAGGAATCGATTATAATGTTTTTGAAGATAAGGACTAATTTAAAATTTATCCATAGTCTAAGTACCTCAAGTAAAATTAACCCATTATATATACTAATGTTAGCCGTTTGAAGTGAAAAAGTTTACCAAAGGGGAAGAGGGGTCTATATATAAAAAAAACCCAAAGCTTTCAATGTTGTGATGAGAACAACGTCTAAGTCACTTATAGATCTCTAAATTCTCTCAACTCAAAAGAATCGAATCGCAAGTGGAATACGCAGAGAATTTTTGGGTTTTGTCACTCTCACCCCTTTCTTCAACCCTCTTCCATTACAGTCCTACTATATATATATATACATATATATAATAGGAGCTGAATAGGAGCAGCCAAAAGGGTCTTTTCTTCAACACCATTGTTGAGTTGAGAGAAAAACAGAGAAAAATTAGAGAATTCTCTCTATATATACATATACATATAGAGAGAGACAGTTCAAAGGTTTGTTTCAAAGTATTTTTTTTTCTTTCTTTCTTTTTTCTGGGTTTTGTTTTGTTTTGTCTCATTGATTGTCTGTTTTTTCTTTTTTTATGTTGCAGATCTAGTAGATTGGTAATAAAAAAAAAAAGAATGTTGGGACAAAAGCAAAGTGAAGAAGCAATAGTGTCGAATTATAACGAAAGTGAACAACATCATGTTGAGAATAGAGATGAAGAGAAAGAAGAAGAAAACCAGTCGTTGTTTAATGTTAAGAATCTACTTTGGCATGGTGGTTCTGCTTGGGATGCTTGGTTCAGCTGTGCTTCTAATCAAGTACATCCCCTTCTTTCCCCCACTTACCCCTCACCACCATTTCTTTCTGGGTATATTATAATACAAGTTACCCAACTATATTTTTTTTAACCTATTATGAAAAATTACGAAAAAGTCACTTAATTATTTAATTTTGTTCTTTTTTTTATCACAGACGGACTAACGTAAAAATAAAAACACAAAAAATTTCCAATATAGTTAGGTGACAATTTTTTTTTACCCTTTCTTGCTATACCAACTCGACATGTTGATTAAAATGTCTGCGTATGACATGTCGTATGATTGACAGAAAGTTAACGCGTGGAGGGTAAAAATATTAACGAAAGTTAATGATTGTTGTTAGGTTTTTAAATTGAAAAAAAAAATCAAATTTTAACTTCTTCTTTTTTTCATATAAGGGTTAAATCTTGAATTATGCTGAAATACAAGGAGTGTAGCATACTTTGACCTTTTTTCCTCTAACAATTTTTTATGGATAAAATATGCTTTGTGCCTCTGTATTTTGAAAAAATTCGACATTTAGTCCATATACTTAAAAAGTTAAAAAAATAATTTTTACGTTTCAGTTAAAATCCTTAATCCAATCATTAAAACTAATAGTATTTTTCATCAAAATTTACCATATATGACATGCCATATGTTTATAATTTGGACTAGAATTTTCAAATAAAAAAAATAAAAGGATTTAATTTTTTTCAAGTACATGGACTAAATTTTTGAACTTTGTCAAAGTACAGGTATTGATAGTATATTTAGACCCTTTTTCTTTTTTGTCTCTTAAATTTACATTATTTATTTTTTGATCCTTATAGGTAGCACAAGTGTTGTTAACTCTACCATATTCATTTTCTCAATTGGGAATGCTATCTGGGATTCTGCTACAAGTTTTCTATGGACTTATTGGAAGTTGGACTGCATACCTCATAAGTGTACTCTACATTGAATACAGAAGCAGGAAAGAGAAAGAGAATGTTAACTTCAAGAACCATGTCATTCAGGTCTCGAACACTAACTGTCAGATATTTTTAAGAAATATTTTTCGAGTAGTAATGCTAAATTAAATCGTAACTTTTTAAAATTTACAGTGGTTCGAAGTGCTTGATGGGTTATTGGGTCCATATTGGAAGGCAATAGGACTTGCCTTCAATTGTACTTTCCTCTTATTTGGATCTGTCATACAACTTATAGGCTGTGCAAGGTTTGCATCAATCTCAAAACCCGGGTTTTTTTAGGTTAAATTATGATTTTGGTCCTTTCATCGTAGAGGGATCAAAACTATAATTTGACTATTTATTTTATTTTATCTTATTTTGATGTATTGGTTTAATAACAGTAATATATACTACGTTAATGACAAATTGGACAAGAGGACATGGACCTACATATTTGGAGCTTGTTGTGCAACAACAGTTTTCATACCATCTTTTCACAACTACCGTATTTGGTCTTTTCTTGGCCTTGGGATGACCACTTATACAGCTTGGTACTTGGCTATTGCTGCCCTCGTTCACGGCCAGGTAAAGTCGTGCGGAACAGTTGAATCGAGTTAAAAAATTTGAATTAATATTTTTAAAGATTTTTTAAATAATTTATTTGATCTCCGTCCCGACCAGTTCGATAATGATCTCTCATTTCATGCACTTGCAAAATCACCTTTTTCAATGTTTTTTCTTTGGTTATTTTTTAGGCTGAGGGTGTGATACATAGCGGTCCGACGAAGCTTGTGCTTTATTTCACCGGAGCCACCAACATTCTCTACACTTTCGGCGGACATGCCGTCACTGTGTAAGTCTTTTTTTCTACTTCGTGCTAATTTAACATTGCTTTTGAAAACCACTTTTAAAAAGTGCTCGAAACTTTGATGAATTGCGACGATTTCACTCTTTCTTTTTTCCTTTCTTTCTTTCCTATTCTCTTTTTTATCAAGGTCAAGATAATATAAATTATGAGGTTCAAAAGGAAAAAAATTTAGACTAAAAGGACCTAAAATAAATTATATGTCTTCAGTAAGGGCCAAAAGTAAAATTTCACCGTATTATCCAAGGCCTTTCCCATTTCTCTAGGAAGATTTAACAGTGAACTGAACATAGGGTTAATTATTCAAGTTGGTCCCTCTACTATTCTCAACCTTTGGATTTAATTTTATATTTTAATTTAACGTAGACCTTTAGCTGAAAATTACTAAAATATTAAGGGTATTTTGGTCATTTAACCATACTTCATAATTTATAGTCAATATAATGAACGTAATTATTGTTTTTTTATCACTTTCTTCAATTTCAGGGTAAAAAATAACTATTTGGTTGAATTTTTTTTTATTTTCAGGGAAATTATGCATGCAATGTGGAAGCCTCAAAAATTCAAGTACATATATTTATTAGCCACACTTTACGTTTTTACCCTTACACTTCCGTCAGCTGCTGCCGTTTACTGGGCCTTCGGTGACGAACTCCTCAACCATTCCAATGCCTTCTCTCTCCTCCCTAAGAATGGCTTCCGTGACGCCGCCGTTATCTTAATGCTTATTCACCAGGTTGGGTCTATTTCTGTTTTTGGTCCCTCCATTTCATTTTGGTATATAATTTAGTTTCTTTACATTAATATTGATAGTATTGTTAACTACTACAATTAAATTGGTGGTTGGAATTCCCATGAACACGTTAACACTATTATCAATTATCAATTAATACTAGATGAGTAAAAAAATGACAGGTCAAGTTGGTTTTTAATAAAATCAATTCGGGTTAAGTTTTAGGTTCATTTCTTCTCACGTTTGAGTTTTGTTCATTTCAAATTTGAGTTATTTTTCAAGTTGGGTAAAATTATAAATTCGGATTATTTTAAGTTTTGTATCACTTTAGTTTTGAGTTATATAAAGTTTAAGTTATTTCAAGTTTGAATAGTTTTAGATTCACATCAACTTTTGTTTAGGGTTAGTTTAGGTTCAAGTCAATTCAAAGTTAAGCTTTTTAACTTTTTTATGATCAAATCAGGTTTAGATTTGAGTTGATCGGGTTGGAGACTTTTAACACTTTAACAACATCTATTAAGAGTGTTATCCATTCGGACTTACTAATAACAACAGTATAATTAAACCAGTATTTCAAACCAATTTAACAAATTGTGACTTCATGAAATGGGGTATTGCAGTTCATAACATTTGGGTTTGCTTGCACACCGTTGTACTTCGTGTGGGAGAAAGTAATAGGGATGCATGACACTAAAAGCATTTGTTTGAGGGCATTGGCACGGCTGCCGGTGGTGATCCCGATATGGTTCTTGGCCATCATCTTCCCATTCTTCGGCCCCATCAACTCGGCGGTCGGCGCTCTTTTGGTTAGCTTCACCGTCTATATCATCCCGGCTTTAGCCCATATGCTCACCTATAGAAAAGCCTCTGCTCGGCAGGTATAAAGAAGAATTGGTGAAATTTTGGTTTTAGTCCCTGTATATTACTAGGATTTTATTTACTTACTTTTTTTTTTCTTTGGTGAAACAGAATGCAGCAGAAAAGCCACCATTCTTCATGCCAAGTTGGACTGGAATGTATGCATTAAACGCCTTTATTGTGGTGTGGGTTCTAGTGGTCGGGTTCGGGTTCGGGGGATGGGCTAGCATGACCAATTTCATTAGGCAAATTGACTCTTTTGGCTTGTTTGCCAAGTGTTATCAATGCAAGCCTCCAACAACAACATCACCAGCTGCTGCTATGCACCATTAAGCTCACTCTCAACCATCTCAAACCTCAAATTTCAACTATTCCCCCTTTTTCTCCGGTCAAATTCCAATTTTGGTCCCTCTATTATGCTCAAATTTAAAATTTCGTCTCTATAATTTGAAATAATTTGACCTCTCTTTTATAAATTCATTAGTTAGCCCCAAATAGTTAACAGTATCCAGTTAAAATGCCAACGTGAATTTTTCCTAAAAACACCCATTCCAACACCGGAAGAAAACATATCAGTATGATGAATAAGAAGGGTTGTTTTTAAGAAAAAGTTCAATGTTAGCTTTTTAGTTGGATTAGATACCGATGTTAACTACTTGGACTAGCTCATGGCATTATAAAAATAAAAGGACAAATCATGTCAAATTAAAATACAGAGACCAAATTCCAAATTTAAACATAGTAGAAGGACCAAACCGAAATTTGACCTTTTCCTCCCTATCTCAAAGAGAAAAAAAAAAAACACCCACCAATGATTTCCATGTTTTCCTCCATATGTTGTATCATATATTGGGGGAGATAGCAATATTCTCCCCTACATGCTTAGTGTGCTGGATTTTTGCCCTTTGCTTTTCCTTTTTTTTTTTTTCTTTTTTTTTTCAAATTTCTCCATTAAATTAGTTGATAATTAAAAAAAATAGTGTGTTGAATTTGTGATGATTCCTTTGCTATCCAATTAAATCATATATAAATAGTATTATGTTCAGCTTTCTCCCTATTTTCTCATCCTTAAAAACTTATATTAATGTATTTTTGTAGTGCTAATTATTACATCTATCATGCTTTCGAAAATGTTAATTAAAAAAAAATTAATCACGAAAATTAGAGGAAATAGTAATGGTCTTTCTTATCTTAACCAGTAGTCGAAAGTTCGATTTTCGCAAAAACAATTTGAAAACTCGTAGTCAACATCTATCTCTTAATAAATTTATAAAATATAAAAAATTAATTACTGGGTTTACTCCGATAAATACCTAAAATATTTATGTTTAAATCTATTGATAATAATTTTGAATTCATCCCCTAAACAGTGTCACCCTTATTTAAGAAAAAACATGTGGACATCATTTAATGTCCCATTTGATATTAAGATTCTATATGAAAGAGGAGAGTGGGCCGGGGACCCGCCTCCACCTTTCACATGGGTTACATGTTAGCTCATTTGCTTGTCACGTGCCACTCATCACTCCTAAATATTCCCCCTCCCTTGAATTTCACATGTGAACATACGATGCCTACATGATATGCATGTATTATTTTATATCATCTACAATCATACTTGGCTAATCATTTCTATTTTTCAGCTAGGGGCGAAGCTAGAAAAAATTTTTTGGGGGTCGGATGAAATTTTAATTTTTTATAATTTATATCTTTATAATTTGTAAAAAATTAAATCGAATTTTTATAATTTTAGGGGGAGCCAAAATGCAATTTTACCTTTACTAATTTAAAATTTTTAAAAAATTTTAAGAGCCTAAAATGTAATTTTACATTTTAGGGGGGTCGGGGCCCATGCCAGCCCACCTGACTTCGCCCTTGCTTTCAGCATTGCTGTCAATTTTAATTATATGTTTATTTAAATATCTCGTCAGTTGTCAATTAAATCTTAACTCGATCAGTATAGGTTAAGAGGATGTGAGTTCGAGTGTATTGAAGCGCATTATTCTCCTATTTATGAATTGGGGAGGGGATATGAGTAGTTTTAGGTACTATATCAAAACGAGCAGATATGATCAGAATCTATAATGAGATTATTCAAAAAAAAATATATCGTCAGTTTGTCAAGCTTTTAACTCAATTGGTATTGGTACTATTTTCAGTGCAAGAAAAAGAAAATTCGGGAACCCTTAAGTGAATTTATCTTTCTATTTAAAGGTTGAGGATAGATTATGAATAATTTTAAACATTGTATAAAAAATATTATTAGTCTCAATACTTAAAATGAAATTTGAGTTTCGGGTTAGTATTTTTTGTCGTATTATTGAGACTATTAGTATTTGATTTTACAGGTAAATCATTATGAAAAAAACGAGAAAATATACATGATAATGAACAGATTTCGTCTTGATATCAACAAATGGATTGAATTAAAATTTTATGAAATTATAAAAATAAAATAAAAAAAAATCATCACCTAAAGGGTTTTATATATTTTATTTCTTCTAGCACATGCAACCCAAAGATAGGTTTCTTTGCTTTCTTTTTTGTTTTATAAAGAGAAAGTGTGTGAATGTCCCCATTTGAAATTAGTGCTGAATCTGATGGGGCTAATCACAAAGTTTGATTACAAGTAATTAATAAAGAAAAAGGGGAGAATGGGGAATCAATTGCAAGCATGATTAGGGTTTCAATTACCATATTTTATGTTGTCTTTTGAAGCTAAGTCAAAACCCACTTTAGTATTGTTGCCTTCTTTTTTTTTGATGATTAGGTAAAGTAAAGAAATTTGACACAAATTGTGATTCATGTGGGAGAGTTGGTTCCCATAAGATATTGTTGGTATTGACCAAATCCACCCTCTCATTTATATTAATATTTTTATGATTAAGATATTTTTTATTTTTGTTTTACGATTCACGATGATTAATTATTTTAGGTTTTATGATTGTCCCACGAGTTCTCTTTTTGATGGTGCAATGCACATTATCATTTCGCTTAAGATTCTAATATCATTTTGGTTTATATAGAAAAAGGTTTAATTGTGATTTTAGTCCATTTACCATGCTAAAATTTATATTTAATCTATTTATTTTAATTTGATATAATTTGGTCGTTCTATTTTTATAATGTTATTAGCACTTCCAAATTAATAACATCGTTAATTACTTCCGCTAAAGCGATGTGAATTTTCCTTTTTAAAACAACCTCAAGTATTCAAATGACATGTAAAAAATATTATTAGTTGGATAGAATTGATTGAATTTTCACATGAACTCGACTACGAGACCAAATATCAATAAAAAGAACATCTCGTTATCACTTTAATTGCAACAACTATAAGTATTATGAGCTTGTGCATGCTAATAACATTACAAAGAGAAGGTCCAAATTATGCCAAATTAAAGTTGAGGGGGCTACAACCATAAATAAACCAATAAAAACATTACATTAATGAATCACAATTTTGAAGAATTATAATTTTTTTTTGTACAATTTCATTATAAATTCTAACCATGTCTTTTTTTTTTTTTTTTACACAATACTTAGAACTACCCAAGCTCCTCCTCAACTCATATATAAGAGAATAATGCATTTCAGCGTACTCGAACCTACGTCCTCCTGTATTGACAATAATACTTATACCGATTAAAAAAAAATAGAATTACAATTGAAGTTAACAAACAAATGGGTTACTTAAAATAAAGCTGTCAATCTTAACTTGTAAGGTTTTTTAGTTGACCATATTTCAAAGCAAGTTTATGAGAAATATAATGAAGCTTAATTATTGCCCTAATTACAGCTTTTTAGAGATTGTGTGCCTTGTTCATGGATTAAAGTAAAAAAAAAATGTAAAATAATATAAACAAAAAGGAAGAATTAAATGCTTTTAGTATAAGCATCATTAAGAATGGATTAGATTGAAGTAATTTAAAATTAAAGGAAGATTACCACAATAAGCAAGGGTTTTTTTTTTGCTTAGTGAAAGCTGTAGTTTTGTCAGAAGTTTAGTTAAACCCAAATCTTGTCTTTTCAGTTACTTGGTACTTCAATTTTGTCAGGTTTGTCATAACCATAAAAATTATTTATGAGTTATTGCATCAAATACCCTCAAATTTTAACCCTCATTCTAAATTGATCCTAAACTCCTGAATATTGCAGGTTAGAGTGGACTTAAGCATGTAATGTCCACAAGTGAGTATAATTACTTCATTAGCTAGAAATTGAAATCACACCGTTGATCCTAAACCCACCATTGATCATGCCATGTAGGATATACGTTGAGGAACATGAGTTTAGATTTTAACCATTTCAACTGATTTTAATATCAAGAATGAAAGGAATAGGGGCGAGCAAAATCCGATTCGATTTGAAAATTTTGATAAAAAATTTCAAATTTTTAATTAAATAGTTTCAGTTATTCAGATCAAATCGAATAAAAAAATCAAAATATTTGGTTTAACTCAAATATGAATTACACAATTCGAGTTATCTGAAAATTCGAATAAGAAAAGACAAAACTACGTTGTTTTGATAAATGCTTACCTTTTCTAAAGTTAAAAGTCAAAACCATTAACTTAAAAGAAAAAAATTACATTGTTTTGATAAATGTTAAGTAATCTTGTACTTCGTCTACTAGTTAAATAATAAGTCCATGTAAACGGAACATTGAGTATAAATAATAGGATTCGTTAACTCGACTCGAAATCTTTTTACTCGATTCGAAAAATTTCAAATTGAGTTCGGCTGCTAAAATAGGATTTGTCAACTCGACTAACTCAAAAATTTTTGACTCAATTCGACTCGATCGAATGCTCACCCCTAGAGGGAAACGTATTCGATAACCGATTTAACAGGTTCTAAGTCATCGACAAAATTTCTTAGTTTCTAACGTGACTTGATCAAACTGCTACGGTTTCCTCATTTTTATATTTTAATCACACCCGTTGATTTAATTAAAGCATAGGAAGGGATTAAATCAAAACATTTTAAAGTTTAGACACCCATCTAAAATTTGATCCATGATTGTCTAACCTTATTTATACTTAGGCCGGGATACTACAATGGGTCAATTTACACCCCCATTAAGAATTGTTTCAATGATCCATGATTTAAACTGGGCTTAGAACAGACAAGGGATATATGGGGATTGGGCTAAAACCTGAAAGCATATATAAAACCCAGAAATGATTAAGTCCTTTTTGGTGATATAAATGTGGTAAGTGATAACCTTATCATCAAAAGAGAAACCAACAATGGCGTCACTACTACTTGGAGCAGCTCCAATCTCAGCTCAATCCCTTAACCTTTCGTCAGTTTCTCGTATCTCTTCATCTCATTCCCAAACCCTTGGAACTTCCTTATCAGTTTCAAATTCATCCTTTTCATTCTCAGCAGCTTCTTCTCCTTCAATCCCCTATGGTAGCTAAAAAAAACATAATTTTTTTTTTGTTATTTTTCTGGGTTTCCTTAGAAGATGACAAATTTTGGGTTTTGTTTGGTTTTTTTTTTCAGTGTACTGTGGCAGAGGGGATAAGAAAACAGAGAGAGGGAAGCGGTTCAATCACTCTTTTGGCAATGTAAGTGTTATGGTTAAATTCTGCTAATAGTCCCTGTACTTTACTAAAGTTGTGGATTTAGTCTATGTACTTTAATTTGATCAATTTGAGCCCCTGTACTTTTCAAATTGGTAATTGTAGTCCCTCTGCTTTTCTAATGTAGAAAATTTAGTCATAACTCAAAATAGTAGTAGTTGACTTCATTTGATTAAATTTAGTTACTAGTCATGTACTATACTTTCCTAATTTTGATTAGATTCTGAAAATAGCAAAACTTACTGAATTTAACAATTCTCGTTCGGTGAACACTGAAATTTTATAATTTGAAAAGTACAGAGTCTTAAATTGATCAAATTAAACTAGAAAGACTAAATCCACAACTTTCGCAAAGTACAGGGACTAATGATAGAATTTAACCTAAGTGCTATTGTTATCATTAGTCCCCATTTTTGGTGAAATTTGAATAGATTTTGATTTTGTTTTGTATATATGCATAATGAAATTGAATAGGCAAGGCCTAGGGACAAGAAGAAGGGGAGAGGGCCACCAAGGGTGCCAGTTCCACCATCACCACCGAGAAAAGATAAGTTTGATGATGATGAGAAGATAAAAATTGAAATTGATGAATCCCTTTTTAATAGTTAATGCGTAATTTCTTTAATTTTTCTATTGTAATGGCTTAAATTGAGACAACTCGTTGTGTATGCTGTAATTTGCTGTTGCTAACATTACTCTTTTTATTTGAGTTATTCTTCTCTGCTATTGAGGTTTTTTGGGGTTCATTTTATGGCAACTAAGTAAATGTAGATATGTGTATCGAGAAGCAGAATTGTAGCAATGGCAGCTCTGTTTTGGGTTGTGTTGGGAAATGAACATAGAAAGCTGAGGTTTTAGTGCCTTGTGTTTGGTTGAACCAACATGTTTTCCACTGGTTTCATTTGGATAATGTATGTACAAGTGGATGGTTGAAAATTATAGCAACACAACGTGTGATTTCATTGTGTTTATGGTTTGTGGGAGAATTAGATTGGCTAGTTGATTTGATAGTTTGATTGGTTCGACCGGTGGTATATAATCGAATATAGAGAAAATTATTGTGAATTGATAAAAAAAAGGAGGGAAAATCGATGGTCTGACTAATTAGATCATCGGTCCAGTTCTGGCTTTATGCACCAAATTGCATCCCTTAAACCTTTGAAATATTTGAGAATAAAGAAACCAAATTGCACCACTACCCCAACTATAAACATGCACATTGGACAGGCTGTGTTGGTTTTTTAAGTTTTCAGAGTTATTTTGTTTTTGGATATTTTGGGTTTGGATTGTTTTAAGTAATAATCATTTAGAATCTATTTGGTACTGTCCAAACTTCAGTTCATAACATTTCCTCAATACAGTTCTTCTCTGTGGCTCCTCCTAATCACTGAGTACTTGCCGGCGGTGTTAACGGTTCTGCTTCCGAAATCACGGCTGAGTGCTTTTGGAAAGATTATTGACTTTGCTAATAACAGACATACTGGAACCATGCCTGCAAATTAATCACTGTCCAGAAGCTTGGACATTGACCAGAAATCAATTGTATTGGTAGAAGATAATTCAACTTATTTAATCGAAAAGAAACAGGATACACATTACAAGCAAAATAAAAAGGGGAGAACATAACCAGCAAAAACAGCATACAGTGGAAATAGAAACCAGAAACTGGATAATACAAGGAAAGAGATAGCTAAGTACCTCTTTTAACTGATTCCCTACTCCTTAATCCCACGCTGGGTCCTCCTCCTTTGGTTCTGCTCTGCTCTCCTCCCATGCTTTTTTGTTTCACGACCAAGACGAGGGAAAAGCCTGGAGAGAGCACGATCGATACGCTCGAAATACCAGATCCTCCATCTCTTCCAATAGATAAGAGGTACAATGATAATTCCCAACCCAAAGATAAACCCTATCTCGATACTTAAATGATTCCAGTGTATAATGCTCCCTATCTCAGAATCTGAAGGGCTGTCTTCTTTAGCTGGTGGCAATCTGCACTTTGTCTTCAAAGGAGGCCCACATAATCCGGCATTGTTCTCAAATGAAGCTTCTGGAAATGATTGAAGTTGGGTGCTCTTTGGGATTGGACCCACTAGCTTATTATTTGAGACATTAAGACATGAAAGGAAATTGAGGTTTGCTAGCTGCAAAGGGATCTCACCGCGTAGGCTATTGCTTGAGAGGTCCAAGGACTCAAGCTCTCGCAGGTTTCCGAAAGATGATGGGATTGGACCTGTGAAAGCATTATGCGAAAAGTTAAGGCCATGAAGTTCTTTGAATTTGCCGATTACTTCTGGTATTGGCCCTTCAAAGTTGTTGCATGAAATGTCAATGGAGGTGAATACGGGCAGGATCTTCACCAGCTCCAACTCTAAACCTTTGGTGGTAATTGTTATTGCATCTTGATATCTAGTACCGCCTCCAGAACCAGAATCTACAAAATGGAGATGTTTGAGCTCTAACAGGTTACTATATGGGTTATGCTGCATAGCATCCCACGTCCCCAAACATGTCAGATGCAGTTTACCACTAAAATTGTTGGATGCTAAGTCAAAAATCTGAAGCATTGACCATCCACCATTATTTCCAGAACAATCAATGTGACCGTTGAATTTGTTGGAACGTGAAACAAGGACATGCAACTCGGCTATATTCTTCAAATGCCATGGGAATGAGTCATTGATCTGATTGTTGCCAATGTCTAAAACCTCCAGCATTTTGCAATTCCCTAGTGATTTTGGAACCTTTCCTTCCAATCGGTTTTGATTGAGTTTGAGAGTTTGTAACTTACAGCTTTTTGAAAAAGTGTCAGAAAGGATGCCACTGAGATTGTTTTGTCTTAAATCCAATACTCCAAGAGATCCGCTCATCTGAAAGAGGCATTGAGGAATTGGCCCACTCAATGAATTATAAGACAAATCGAGTACTCTAAGAGATGTACTGCTGCATATCGATGGAGGGATACTCCCATGAATGTTGTTATTTGAGATGGAAAAGAAAGAAACATGCTGGAGGGAGTCACCAACGTGAGCTGGTAAAACAGAGTTGAAATTGTTGTCCGAGTAATCTAGATAGGTGGCATCTAATGTAGGAATTGGGATTTCCCCTTGTAATTGGTTGACATGCAGGTCAATAATCTGAACACTAGAAGTAATGTTCTTCAAAGGTCTTTCGAACCCAACAAGAAAGTTATCAGAAAGATTTAGGCGCGCAAGATCTATTGGTTCCCAAATCCAATCGGGTATTTTCCCATGAATATGGTTGTTTGAAAGGTCAAGGTACATTAAGCTGGACTGATTTTTCAAGAAACCAGGGAACTCTGTTAAGTTGCAAGATGCCAGCCCCAATCCGGTAAATGTGGGGAAAGAAAGCAAGGAAATATTAGTCGCAGTGGCATCAATAGACAACCTGTTATGTGAGAGATCAAGGGAAAAAAGATTCCCCAAGTTCTGAAAGGCATTCATTGGTATCAAACCGCTGAAGTTGTTTGAAGAAAGATGTAGGATTCCTAGACCACGGAGTTCAAACAAAGACGTTGGAAATTGCCCTTGTAACTTGTTGTTGCTAAGATCAAGGGTATTAAGCAGTGAAGAGGCCTTACCATGAAAGTCACCAATGCTGCCATTGAATTGATTGTGAGAAAGGTCAAGTCTTTGCAGTGATGGAATGCCAAACAAAGTTGGTGGAATGGTTCCACTTAGCTTGTTGTATCCTAAGTCAGCATTTTCTAGCTTTGAAAGGCTTGACCAGTCAGTAGATTGAATTGTGCCGACTAACTTATTATGAGCAAGGCTTAGGTTGGTAAGATTCCTCGATGAAGAGAAGGACGGTATTGGACCAAAAAAATTGTTATTGGAAAAATCCAAAGAGACAAGTTGGGTAAGTTTCTCAACTGCTTTGGGTATGGGTCCGCTGAAATTGCAACCAGCAAGCTCTATTCTTGTCAGTCGTCCTAGGTTATCGAGAGATTCTGGAATTTGCCCCCCGAACTTTGTGCTGCTAAGTGCGAGAGCTTGAAGAGAAGCATTGAGAGGAAAATTTGGAAATGAACCTTTGAGTAACATGTTGTATGACAAATCAAGTGTCTGTAAGGTAGGTATCTGGAAAATTTCATCTGGCAGTCTTCCATTCAACCCAGTGCTTCTAAGACTAAGGGAAGTCAGGTTTGGGAATTCTGCAAAGAATTGTGGAACTGAAGCAGACAAGTTGTTGTAGTCCAAGCAAATTACTGAGAGAGATTGGAGCTTGGAAAGTGAAGAATGTATAGGTCCTGAAAGATAACAGTTGGACATGCTCAAAACTTGCAACTCAGTCAACGGCAATAATGCCCGACACCATTCATTCCCCATAGCTGATATATTTACGCCATCCAGATAGAGAAATCTTAGCCTCGTCAGATTTTGAACAAGCATCTCTAGGTTCGGCTTCTTAAGTTTCAATGGTTCTCCACTCAAGAATGAATCTGTAGATAAATCGAGAGTAACCAACCTTGTCAAGCGTGAAATCTTAGCTGGGATTTGTCCTGTAAAGCCAGCATTGGATAAATTAAGATAACTCAAATTCTCCAGTTTATCAAATCCAGCGGGAAAAGCAGTCATGAACTGATTAAAAGCCAAATTGAGTCGCTGAAGATGTTGAAGACGAAAAAGACTACTTGAACCGTCAATTGAGCTTGAAATTGCTCGGTTGCTCAAGTCAAGACCGATAACATGACCACCGCCATCGCAACTTACACCATCCCAGGAACAGCAATCCATGGCTTGACTCCATTTCATCAGCTTTCCTAATGGAATAGGATATATAAAAAGATCGGAGCTGCTTGTCAAATTCAAGTCGAGCAACAACTGTTTTTGATCGTTTCGACATTGACCAGAAACTAAAACTAAGTTGCTAATACTAAGGAAAATTGCAAAATATGAACTGAATAAGAGCCATGAAAGCAGTAAAATCCTCATATTTCTTTTTTTGTGAGGCTATTGAAAGATGAATGAAACTGATATGGACACTTTAATTGCAATAGGAGTTTTTAGTTTTATTTATTTATTATATCAAGTTTTACTAAGAGTTTTAGTTTTACTTGTTTTATCTATTATATTAGGTTTTTGTTTCCTTCATAAACTCTAAGTTAGGAATTATGTTTTATGTCAATTAGGACACTTTCCTTTGTTATTAAAAGTCTATAAAAGGCTGCCAATATGAAATAAAGGGGAAGTAATTATTCTATCAAAAGAAACGTTATTTTGAGAGGGGTTGATCCACTGGACGAACCGCCTTTTGAGTAACCATAGGTCGAAGCAAGAATTCTTTCTCTCGTCTAGACACGTGACTAGATCCTATGCCAATGCGCATAACAACTTGGTATCTGAGAATTTTGTCATGGGTGACGAAAAAACTTTGATGACCTAAGTGGAGGCATTTATGGAACAAATGGCTACAAGACAACAAGCATTAGAGGAGCGGATGGCGATTTTATCTCTTTCGGTCCAAAAGACAACGAAAGAGAATTTAGAAAAAATAATGAAGAACAAGGCAAGAAGGTGGAAGCAAGAAAAAAATTCAGATTCACAACACAGTGGGGGCATGGTGCCAAGATACTCCAAGATGGAATTTCCCACTTATGATGGTGTTGGTGATCCTTTAGGATGGTTAAAAAGATGCAAAAATTTTTTTGACAATCAGCGGACCAACGAAGAAGACAAAGTCGGCTTAGCTTCATTCCATCTCTTAGGAGAAGCACAATTGTGGTTTGATCAAATCGAGGAAGAGGAGGCAAATCTGGATTGGGAGCGCTTTAGAGAGTGTTGTCATGTCAGGTTTGGGCCACCCATGAGTAATAACCCCTTGGGGGAACTTGCAAACCTGAGACAAACTAGGACGGTAGAAGAATATCAACGCCAATTTCAATCACTACTTGCTAGGACTACTGATCTTAAACCTCGACAAAAAGTAAACCTTTTTACTGCTAGATTGGTAGAGGAACTTAGAATTGATATTGAGATACAACAACCAGGAAACCTTGGAGTTGCAATGAATATGGCTCGAACATTGGAACGTAAACAAAATGTTTCTTCCAAATCTGTCATCTCGAGCCATCCCGATTGGCCAACTTCCCAAAACAACGACAAGCAATTCAATCATTCCAACAACTAAGAACATTGCAAGGGAGGGGACAAAAATAGAACCAACAGGAACAACAACAAAATAGGTTCTTTCGCACCATTTATTAAGAGATTGACACGGATAGAAATGGCGGAAAGAAGGGCTAAAGGGCTGTGTTATAATTGTGATGAATCTTATTCCATGGGACACAAATGTAAAAGATTATTTTGGATAGAAGTACCAGATGTTGAAGGCAAGCAAGATGATGATGAGATAGATGATTTTGGATAAGTTCTGAAGTTTATTTTGAATTTGAGCTTGAGGACAAGCTCAATTCGAGAAAGGAGTAATGATATGGACGCTTTAATTGCAATAGGAGTTTTTAGTTTTATTTATTTATTATATCAGGTTTTACTAAGAGTTTTAGTTTTACTTGTTTTATCTATTATATTAGGTTTTTGTTTCCTTCATAAACTCTAAGTTAGGAATTATGTTTTATGTCAATTAGGACACTTTCCTTTGTTATTAATGATCTATATAAAAGGCTGCCAATATGAAATAAAGGGGAAGCAATTATTCTATCAAAAGAAACGTTATTTTGAGAGGGGGTTCAGTCAAGAACGAATCTGCCTTTTGAGTAACCATAGGTCGAAGCAAGAATTCTTTCTCGTCTAGACCTGTGACTAGATCCTACGCCAAGGCGCATAACAGAAACTTGTAAGAGACGTTGAGCATATAAAGAAATGGGGGAAGGAAAATACGTTTAGCTTTTATTTTTATCTGACGCTACAATATTTAATTTCACTGCCATTACAATTTTTACACTAATCCAAATAAACGCACTGCCCGTTTAAAGGGACTCATGTAGGAAGATTCAAAAAGGGATTAATAGGGAGAGTGGAGAAGAAAATTGCAAACGTCTCACTTGGTCTAATAATGAAAGAGAGAAGAAAAGGGATTATAGAGTTGTGTGTGGGTTAATTTCTCCATCAAACCTGGCTAAGGTTCTCCTAACATTAAATAATTTGGTTATATTTCAATACATGTAACATCTTATGTCCCATATCGAAAAGACTGACTGAAGAAGAAAACTAAAAGGTTGGTTGGATGTCCATATATCATTTCATTAAGATGAATTCTTAGGTTTGACTTCTCAAGTTTGACTACAAATTAAGAGTAACTATATCAAGCCTGAAATCTCAATTGGAATTTCCCCTATAAAACCACCAGCTTTGGACAAAGGAAAAGAAAAATAGGGTTAATAATGAATACTTACATAACAAGTACTTAAATAGAAAAATAGAAGGGTCAAATGGGGTAAATAAGAAAAATAGGGACTCAAAACAAATATTTTTTCAGCTTTTAATATGAAAAAAAATTTAGACTAAAATAAATTAATTAAATGCTAGGGCTTCTAATTTTTCACCATAAATGCTTCATCTCTTAGGGTCTCAAAATTTTTTTAACTTTTATTGTATTACATTTTATAATTCTTTTAAAACAAGCCCAATTTATTGTTTCGCCTATAGCCCCAAAAAGTCAAGAACGGGCCTGCTTACATTTCATATTAATTTACACTAATTTTTTATTATTCATGTCCGTTTTACAGTTCATATTTGAGATTTGTGGTTGTCTCTCCTAACAATGTCATTTTTAAGGTTTGGACTTGTATCTCCTCTTAAAAATACAATATATCTTACTATTATACCCAACACTTATCGGTATTAATTTACACTAATTATAATAACTAAAACTACATTATTTGAAAATGTAAATAGTTACATGCAAGGCGCAAAATTGCTAGTGAAGAAAAATGCAAACTATTATTAATTTGGTAAAAAGATCTCTCCAATTTCTCAAGTAATTTAATGTCTGTCAATTTTCGAAAATAAGAAATTAAGGATAATTAAGCACAACATTAATGTCTCTTATTAACTGTACATAGTTTTTATCTATATAATAATTTTATTCTTTAATGTTTATATGTTTTGTCATTTTAGCCTTAATTCTAAAAGGTTCAACAAATTCAGTATCAACATTTACACATTTGCACAAATTTTGTAAAAATTAGAACCAAATTGACAAAATGTATGAATTTTAATGGTTAAATTTGTTATTATACCAATCAAAATCATGTACAATTGATAAAAAAATATTAACTTCGTGATTAATTATCCTTATTGCTCACTTTTGAAATTAATAGAGATTAAATTACTTTAAAGTTTTTTTTGAGAAGGACCAATTTGCTCAATTTCAAAATTGAGAGCGATGAGAGAGTTGTTTTTACCTATTAATTCTCTTCTAAAAAGGTTGAGAAGTGTACCAAAAATTCCATGTGGCTTTAATGCAGCCTCCTTAAATTTGAATGTTGTGTTTTAAGAATATGACTAATTATTAGTTTGCATCATCTATTTTCCCTCTTTTGCCTTTTTAGTTTTTCCTGGACCATAATCAGTTGATTATAGTCTGCAGTAGAGTTGAATGATATATGAGATGAGAGGAGACTGAACAAGGATATTAAAAGGTTGGTTGGATGTCCATATCAAGTTTCCACTGAATTAATTCCATGCACCTTTTTTCTCACTAATAATATCCCAAAACCATTGACTTCAAAGTCTTTTTTTTTTTGGCTATGTTGAAGACTATCATTTCACTAAGATGAATTCTTGGTTACTTACAGTAACTGCATGGTAATGTAAGTACAAGTAATAAATTGTGAAGTAACCATTCATGATGAATTAAGGTTACGAAGTTGCGAGCTCAAAAGATGTGAATTCATCAAAAGCTGCGAGCTCTCCTAAAGAGACAACTTCACTAAAAGTACAAACTCATCAAAATGCGAATTATTAAGGGTTTTGATAATCCTTCATATAAAGTGCGAGTAAGGTTCGCATGTGCTAAAATTGATGTTTTTGTTTAATCATTTTATCTTTGCTTTCCCAAGATGTTTAGTGGGATTAATTGATTTTTTGTAACCATTTCACATTTGTATTGTAAATAAATGACGAAGAATATACAAGCAGATTATTCCATCTGCTAAGTGTTCTCTTTACTTTCTCTCTTAATTATCTTTGCTCTGGTCTCTCGATTCAAAGACACTAACACCAAGGCTTATTGCACATATAGATAGAGAGATAGAAATTTCATTTTGGGATAATTCTACTTATTTAATCCAATAGAAACAGGATAAACTTGTTACAAGGAAAATAGAAGGTGGAAACAAAAGCAGCAGAAACAACATACGGTTGA
Source organism: Gossypium longicalyx (assembly GCA_025698465.1). Lineage (NCBI taxonomy): Eukaryota > Viridiplantae > Streptophyta > Magnoliopsida > Malvales > Malvaceae > Gossypium > Gossypium longicalyx. The sequence continues at coordinate 459,086 of CM046995.1, read as the reverse complement.
AACAGAAACCAGAAACAGGATAATTCAAGGAAAGAGATAGCTAAAGTACCTATCTTAACTTAAATGATTCTAGTGTATAATGCTCCCTGTCTCAGAATCTGAAGGGCTGTCTTCTTTAGCTGGTGGCAATCCGCACATTGTCTTCAAAGGAGGTCCATATAATCCGGTATTGTTCTCAAATGAAGCTTCTGAAAATGATTGAAGTTGGGTGCTTGTTGGGATTGGACCCACTAGCTTATTATTTAAGACATTGAGAAATGAAAGGAAGTTGAGGTTTGCTAGCTGCAAAGGGATCTCACCGCATAGGACCCAAGCTCTCGCAAGTTTCCGAAAGTTGTTGGGATTGACCCTGTGAAAGCATTATGTGAAAAGTTGAGGGCATCAACTGCTTCGAATTTACCAATTACTTCTGGTATTGGTCCTTCAAAGTTGTTAACTGGTATTTTCACAAGCTCCAACTTATTGCCTTTGATGGTAACTGGTATTGCATCTTCATAATATTTAAAATCATCGTCTCCAAAGTCTAAATTTATGAGATGTTTGAGCTCTGATTGGCCTTTATCTGAGTTAGGCTGCATAGCATCCCATGTCACCAAACATGTCATATGCAGTTTACCACTAAAATTATTGGATGCTAAGTCAAAAATCTGAAGCATTGGCCATCCATTATTGTTTCAGGGACAATCAATGTGACCGTTGAATTTGTTGGAACGTAAAACAAGGACATGCAACTTGCCAACTTGGCTATATTCTTCAAATGGCATGGGAACGAGTCATTGATCTGATTGTTGCCAATGTCTAAAACCTCCAGACATTTGCAATTCCTTAATGATTTTGGAACCTTCCCTTCCAATCGATTTTGATTGAGACTCAGAGTTTGTAACCAACGGCCTTTTGAAAATTTGTCAGAAATGGTGCTACTGAGTTTGTTTCGCCTTAATCAGTACTCCAAAAGGCACGTTCATCTGAAAGAGGCATTGAGGAATTGGCCCACTCAGAATTATTAGACAAATCAAGTACATCACGGTGACGAAGGGATACTCCCATGAATGTTGTTATTTGAGATGGAGAAGAAAGAAGCAGATTGAAGGCAGTCACCAAAGAAAGCTGGTAAAACAGAGTTGAAATTGTTGTTTTGAGTAATCCAGATAGGTGACATCTAATGGAAGAATTGGGATTTTCCCTTCCAATTGATTTCCATACGGATCCAAAACAATAAAGCTAGAAGTTCTATTATCCAAAGGTCTTTCGAATTCTACAAGGAAGTTCTGAGAATGGTTTTTGGTAACTTAGATATCTTGTTTTCCAAATTCAACTGGGCATTTCCCCATGAATCTGGTTGTTTGAAAGGTCTAAATAGGTTAAACTGGACTGATTTTTCAAGAATCCAGGGAACTTCGTGAAGTTGCAAGATGCCAACTTCAATGTAAAAAATGTGGGGAAAGAACGTGAGGATATATTAGTAGCAGTGCCATCGATAGACAACATGTTATATGAGAGATCAAGACATGCAAGATTCCTCAAGTTTTGAAAGGCACTCATTGGTATCAAACCGCTGAAGTTGTTTGAAGAAAGTGTAAATATTTCTAGACCATGAAGTTCAAACACAGACATTGGAAATCGTCCTTTTAATCTGTTACTGCTAAGAGCAAGGGTATGAAGCAGTGAAGAGGCCTTACCATGAAGGTCACCAATGCTGCCATTGAATTGATTTTGAGAAAGGATAAGTCTCCGCAGTGATGAAATCCTAAACAAAGTTGGTGGAATGCTTCCACTTAGCTTGTGGTTACTTAAGTTAACAAATTCTAGCTTAGAAAGGCTTGACCAGTCAGTGGAATGAATTGTACAGCTTAACTGATGATCAGAAAGATCTAGCAATGTAAGATTCGTAAATGATGAGAACGATGGTACTGGACCAGAAAAACTATTCAAGGAAAAATCTAGATAGACAAGTTGCATGGGTCCATTGACATTATAGAGTCCAAGACTAAGGGAAGGTAGGTTTGGGAATTCTTCAAAGAATGTTGGCACCAAACCATACAAATTGCTGTTGTCCAAGCTAATTATTGAGAGAGATCGTAGCTTGGAAAGTGAAGAATGTTTAGGTCCTGAGAGATAACAGTAGGACATGCTCAACACTTGCAACTTAGTCAGCGGGGATAAGGTCCGACACCATTCGTTCCCCGTGGTCAATATATTTAGCCATCAAGATAGAGAAATCTTAGCCTCGTGAGATTTTGAACAAACACCTTTAAGTTTGGCTTCTCAAGTTTCAATGATGTTTCAGAAAAATGAGATGTAGATCAATCGAGAGTGACCAACCTTGTCAAGCATGAAATCTCAATCGGAATTTGCCCTGTAAAGCCAGCTTCAGACAAATTAAGATAACTCAAATTCTCCAACTTATCAAATCCAGCAGGAAAAGCTTGCTCAAACCGATCAAGATCCAAATTGAGTCGCTGAAGATGTTGAAGATGGAAAAGACTATTTGAATTGTCAATTGGACTTGAAATTGATCGCGACCACTCAAATCAAGACCGATAACATGACCACCAGCATCGCAGCTTACTCCAGCTTACTCCATCCAATGTTCTATTGGAGAAGAAAATTGCAAACGTTTCTCTTGATCTGATCATTATTTCTGTCATTTTTAACTTTTTTGATAATAAAATTAAAGTCCATAATATGAAAAGGAGTCTTGGCTTTGTTAAATCATGAGAGACCTCAGCTAAAGTATCTGATATGCAGCTTCTTTGTTAAGCAAATAGCAGTGCTACACAGCTTAGGTCCCTTCTTCATGCCAAGAAAAGAAAAACACCACATGCAGAGTCTTTTTTTTGTTTTTTTCCCAAATATGTAAAATTCAATAAATGACTATATATGAAATATTGAATGAAATAACTCGATCAGAGACGAGAACATGTGTTAATGATGGCAATTATATACATGTAAAATTACATGTATTTTATCAGAAGCAGATTTATGGGAAAATAGTTGACTCTTTAATGCATTGTTTTAAATATGATATAATCCAATATTTTCTTATAAAACTTCTAGATATATATAGCAATGTTTTGGTGAATTTTAAGTAATTTTGAGTTTACAGTGACTTTAAATAATAATTACCATAATTCTAGGTATATATAACAATGAGGAAAGGCTACGGGTAGTCCTAAACACTGTGACAAAAAAAACTTTCCACTTACCAAGTAAGAAAAGTGGGCATGAATATGTTATAAGCCAGATTGAGTTGCTGAAGATGTTGAAGACAAGATCAATTGCGCTCGAAATTGATCGGTTGCTCAAGTCAAGACCGATAACATGACCACCGGCATCGCAACTTAAACTGTCCCGAGAACAGCAATATACGAATCCTCAGTTTGAGCGGCCAGAAACTAAAACCATGAAATTGACCAGTAAAATCCTCATTTCTGCGAGCATGTTGAAAGATGAACGTAAATTGTAATGGATGTTCACAATATAAAGAAATCGGGGATTGAGAACGTTCGAATGCTATAGGACTATGAATCCTCCATTTGCTGACGTTTGTTTTTCAACTAATAAAACTACGTTGCATTTGCTTAAGGGTTCTCTGCGTACAGCTTATTTCATATTTTAGATAATGCAAAGTTGACGTTAAATTTTCACATTGGGGAGGAGCTAAGGATCTTTCATGATCTAATCTAAGTGGTCGGAACCAGTAATCGAATTTACTACGTTTATAAACAAGACAAGAACAGTTGAAACTGAAATTGTTATATTACAATTATCATGCAAGTATCCTAAAACTGAAGGAATGGTTGCCTAGTTTCCAACACAACATATCTTGAAGGCATATTTTTTCGCTTTGGGATAATTTATCTTGTTTAATCCAAAAGAAACAGGACACATATATTACAGGGAAAATAAAAAGGTGAAAACATAAGCAGCAAAAACAGCATACAGTTGAAACAGAAACCAGAAACTAGATAATACAAGGAAAGAGATAGCTGAAGTACGTCTTTTAACTTATTCCCTACTCCTTAATTCCAAATGTTGCTAGACCCTTCTCCTTTGGTTCCGGTTTGCTCTCCTCCCATGCTTTTTGGTTTCAAGATAAAGGCGAGGGAAAAGTCTGGAAAGAGCGCGATCTATACGCTCAAAATACCATATCCTCCCATCTCTTCCAATAGATAAGAGTTACAATGATAATTTCAAATCCAAAGATAAACAGAAGTGCTATTGTTATTATTAGTCCCCATTTTTGGTGAAATTTGAATAGATTTTGATTTTGTTTTATATATATGCATAATGAAATTGAATAGGCAAGGCCTAGGAACAAGAAGAAGGGGAGAGGGCCACCAAGGGTGCCAGTTCCACCATCACCACCGAGAAAAGATAAGTTTGATGATGATGAGAAGATAAAAATTGAAATTGATGAATCCCTTTTTACTAGTTAATGCTTAATTTCTTTAATTTTTCTATTGTAATGGCTTAAATTGAGACAACTTCTTGTGTATGCTTTACTTTGCTGTTGTTAACATTACTCTTTTAATTTGAGTTATTCTTCTCTGCTATTGAGTTTTTTTGGGGTTCATTTTATGGCAACTAAGTAAATGTAGATATGTGTATTGAGAAGCAGAATTGTAGCAATGGCAGCTCTGTTTTGGGTTGTGTTGGGAAATGAACATAGAAAGCCGAGGTTTTAGTGCCTTGTGTTTGGTTGAACCAACATGTTTTCCACTGGTTTCATTTGGATAATGTATGTACAAGTGGATGGTTGAAAATTATAGGAACACCACGTGTGATTTCATTGTGTTTATGGTTTGTGGGAGAATTAGATTTGCTAGTTAATTTGATGGTTTGATTGGTTCGACCGGTAATATATAACCGAATATAGAGAAAATTATTGTAAATTGATAATAAAAAAAAGGAGAGAAAATCGATGGTCTTACCAATTAAATCATCTGTCCAGTTCTGGCTTTATGCACCAAATTGCATTCCTTAAACCTTTGAAATATTTGAGAATAAAGAAACCAAATTGCACCACTACCCCAACTATAAACATGCACATTGGACAGGCTGTGTTGGTTTTTTAAGTTTTCAGAGTTATTTTGTTTTTGGATATTTTGGGTTTGGACTGTTTTAAGTTCAAATCTATTTGATACTGACCCAACTTCAGTTCATAACATTTCCTCAATACAGTTCTTCTCTGTGGCTCCTCCTATTCACTGAGTACTTGCCGGCGGTGTTAACGGTTCTACTTCCGATATCACGGCTGAGTGCTTTTGGACTTAAAGATTATTGACTTTGTTAATAACAGACATACTGGAACCATGCCTGCAAATTAATATCACCGTCCAGAAGCTTGGACATTGACCAGAAAGCAATCGTATTGGTAGAAGATAATTCAACTTATTTAATCGAAAAGAAACAGGATACACATATTACAAGCAAAATAAAAAGGGGAGAACATAACCAGCAAAAACAGCATACAGTGGAAACAAAAACCAGAAACTGGATAATACAAGGAAAGAGATAGCTAAGTACCTCTTTTAACTTATTCCCTACTCCTTAATCCCATGCTGGGTCCTCCTCCTTTGGTTCTGCTTTGCTCTCCTCCCATGCTTTTTTGTTTCACGACCAAGACGAGGGAAAAGCCTGGAGAGAGCACGATCGATACGCTCGAAATACCAGATCCTCCATCTCTTCCAATAGATAAGAGGTACAATGATAATTCCCAACCCAAAGATAAACCCTATCTCGACACTTAAATGATTCCAGTGTATAATGCTCCCTGTCTCAGAATCTGAAGGGCTGTCTTCTTTAGCTGGTGGCAATCCGCACTTTGTCTTCAAAGGAGGTCCACATAATCCGGTATTTTTCTCAAATAAAGCTTCTGAAAATGATTGAAGTTGGGTGCTTGTTGGGATTGGACCCACTAGCTTATTATTTGAGACATTAAGACATGAAAGGAAATTGAGGTTTGCTAGCTGCAAAGGGATCTCACTGCGTAGGCTGTTGCTTGAGAGGTCCAAGGACTCAAGTTCTTGCAGGTTTCCGAAAGATGATGAGATTGGACCTGTGAAAGCATTATGCGAAAAGTTAAGGCAATGAAGTTCTTTGAATTTGCCGAATACTTCTGGTATTGACCCTTCAAAGTTGTTGCATGAAATGTCAATGGAGGTAAACAATGTTGGGATCTTCACCAGCTCGAACTCTAAACCTTTGGTGGTAATTATTATTGCATCTTGATATTTAACAATAACATTGACTCCATGAGCTTCAAATTGGAGATATTGGAGCTCTGATTGGTTTTTATCCGGATTAGACTGCATAGCATCCCACGTCCTCAAACATGTCAGATGCAGTTTACCACTAAAATTGTTGGATGCTAAGTCTAAAATATGAAGCATTGGCCATCCACTATTATTTCCAGAACAACCAATGTGACCGTTGAATTTGTTGGAACGTAAAACAAGGACACGCAATGTGGCTATATTCTTCAAATGGCATAGGAACGAGTCGTTGATATGATTGTTGCCAATGTCTAAAAGCTTCACCATTTTGCAATTCACCAATGATTTTGGAACCTTTCCTTCCAATCGGTTTTGATTGAGATTGAGAGTTTGTAACCGACAACTTTTTGAAAAAGTGTCAGAAATGATGCCACTGAGATTATTTCGCCTTAGATTCAATACCCAAAGTGATCTACTTATCTGAAATAGGCATTAAGGAATTGGACCACTGAGGGAATTATTAGACAGATCAAGTACTTCAAGATATTTACTGTTGCATATCGACTCAGGGATACTCCCTTGAATGTTATTATTTGAGAGGGAGAAGAAAAAAGCATGCTGGAGGGAGTCACCAATCTGAGCTGGTAAAACATAGTTGAAATTATTGTTTGAGTGGTCCAAATAAGCGGCATTTGATAGAATTGGAATTTCCCCTTGCAATTGGTTACCATGCAGGTCAAGAATCTCAACACTAGAAGTTATGTTCTTCAAAGGTCTTTTGAATCCTACAAGAAAGTTCTGAGAAAGATTTAGGCGCGCAAGATCTATGGTTTCCAAATCCAATCGGGTATTTTCCCATGAATTTGGTTTTTTGAAAGGTCTAGGACGTGTAAACTAATCTGATTTTTTAGGAAACCAGGGAACTCTGTTAAGTTACAAGATGCCAAATCTAATTCGGCAAGTGTGGGGAAAGAAAGTGAAATACTAGTAGTAGTGGCATCAATAGACCACCTGTTATATGAGAGACCAAGAGCAGATAGATTCCTCAGGTTCTGAAAGGCACTCACTGGTATCAAACCGCTGAAGTTGTTTGAAGAAAGATTCAGTGAAGTGAGACCATGGAGTTCAAACACAAACATTGGAAATTGCCCTTGTAACATGTTGTTGCTAAGATCAAGGGTATTAATCAGTGAAGAGGCCTTACCATGAAAGTCACCAATGCTGCCATTGAATTGGTTATGAGAAAGGCTAAGTGTCCGCAGTGATGGAATGCCGAACAAAGTTGGTGATATGGTTCCACTTAGCTTGTTGTTTCCTAAGCCAATAATTTCTAGCTTAGAAAGACCTGACCAGTCAGTGGAATGAATTGTGCCATTTAACTGATTAAGAGCAAGTATTAGCTCTCTAAGATTTATGGATGATGAGAAAGATGGAATGGGTCCACTAAAGTTAACGCTACTAAGACTAAGGCAAGTCAGGTTTGGGAATTTTGTAAAGAATTCTGGAATCAAACCAGACAAGTTGTTTCTGTCCAAGCGAATTACTGAGAGAGATCGAAGCTTGGAAAGTGAAGAATGTATAGGTCCTGAAAGATAACAGTCGGACATGCTCAACACTTGCAACTCAGTCAATGGTGATAAGGCTTGACACCATTCATTCCCCGTAGCTGACATATTTACGCCATCAAGATAGAGAAATCTCAGCTTCGTCAGATTTTGAACAAGCGTCTTTAGATTTGGCTTCTCAAGTTTCAAAGGTGCTCCAAATAATGTATCAATAGATAAATCGAGAGTGACCAACCTTGTCAAGCGTGAAATCTCAATTGGAATTTGCCCTGTAAAGCCAGCTTCAGACAAATTAAGATATCTCAAATTCTCCAACTTATCAAATCTAGTACGAAAAGCGGTCATGAACTGATTTAGGGCCAAATTGAGTTGCCGAAGATGTTGAAGACGGAAAAGACTACTTGAATCGTCAATTGGACTTGAAATTTCTCGACCGCTCAAATCAAAACCGATAACATGACCCCCAGCATCGCAACTTACACCCTCCCAGGAACAACAATCCGTGGTTTGATTCCATTTCATCAGCCTTTCTAACGGGGTAGGAAATGCAGTAGGATTGAAGTTGCTGCTCAAATTCAATTCTAGCAACAACTGTTTCTGATCATTTTGGCATTGACCAGAAACTAAAATCAAGTTGCTAATGCTAAGGAGAATTGCAAAATATGAACTGAATAAGAGCCATGAAAGCAGTAAAATCCTCATTTTTTTTGGTGACGTTATTGAAAGATGGAGGATAATTGTAAGGGATTTTCACGGTATAAAGAAATGGAGGGAGAGGGAAAGCTAGGATGCTCTAGGAGTATGAATGCTCAATGGTTCGGTGTAGACCAAAAACATAAACTGCTGCGGCATGACTTGCATGGTTGTGTTGTAGGAAGACTAAAACAAGTGAAATTTGAAACTGGACAAGAAAATTGCATGCCTCTGTCTCTTTGTATAAAACATTGTTGGTTTTGGTTTCAGTCATGCTGGAAATTATGGAAGGTTTGTTGAATTTCATTACATATGAAACGTTATGTATCATCTATTGTCCCTCTTTGTCTTTTTTCCTCAAGAAATTTCTTCCAAGTAACACTAATTTGATATTGTTAGTGTCTCAAAACCTGCAAAGTTTTTTTATCATTAAGATGACTAAGTCCCAGGGAGATTGTTAGCTTGTTAGTAGGAGTAGGAAGCTAAAATTTATTTAAGTTTATTACTTGAGTCATGTATATAAGCATTGTTTGGTTAATGATTTGATATCCTTCCCCCATTCTTGCTTTTTGTGCTTCATTTAGTTCTCTACTAAATTAATAGTGGTATCAAGAGCCCCTTTTCTTGAGGGATCTGTGAGAGAAGCTCTGTGAGAATCTTGAAAAAAAAATCAAGAGATACACTTATGAGGAATTGAGAAAAATGGAATCAAAATCAAGTAACATGTTTGTTTTAGCCCCACCTATGTTTGATAGAGAAGACTATCCAGTATGGGTTGTGAATGCAAGCATACATAGAGGGTTGGGATTATTAGGAAACTGTAAGGAAGACTATGAGGTGGCTCCACTTCACAATAATCCAACTATGAACCAGATCAAACTGTACAATGAGAGAACCACCAGGAAGGAAAAGGCAAAGGCTTGCCTTTATGCTTCTGTTTCACCGACCATATTCAATAGAATTATGGTTTTTGGATCAGCAAAGGAGATATGGGGCTACCTCAAGATTGAGTATCAAGGAGATGAGAGGATCAAGAGCATAAAGGTGTTGAACTTGATCAGGAAATTCGAGAGGCTGTAGATGAAGGAGTCTGAGTCAATCAAAGAATTGTCAAACAACCTGATAGATATTGCTAACAAGGTAAGGGTTCTCAAGACTATCTCTCTAATTGTAGACTAGTGCAGAAAATACTAGTCTTTTTACCTGAGAAGTATAAAGCAACAATTGCTTATTTGGAAAACATCAAGAACTTGAATTAGTTGAGAGTAATGGAGTTGATTAGTGTTTTATAAGCAGAGGAGGCTACTGAGGGAAGAAGGAAGCGTAAAAGAAGCATTGAAGGCTAAGATGCAGCAGGGTGAAGGAGGAAAGGATAAAAAGTGGAAAGGGAAGAAGAGTGGTGGCGATAGTGGTTCAAAAGTTGTTGCAAAAGGTAATGGTGTTGGAAATTTCAACAAGTATTCTTCATGTAAGTACTATGGAAAGCAGAACCATCCCTATTTCAGGTGTTGGGGAAAGTCAGATGTGAACTATAGAAGGTGCAACTTAATGGGGAACATTGAGAGGTTTTGTAAGGGAACAAGAAATAAGCAATAAGATGAAGCACATATTGCAATTAAAGAAGAAGAAGACTAGTTGTTTGTTGTCTCTTACTTCTTATCAAGCATTCCATGTGATAGTTGGTTAGTTAATAATGGTTGCACCAATCACATGACTTGTTATGAGAAGCTATTTAAAAACCTTGATAGATCTCTTATTTTGTCACTGTATTTATTTTTTTCAACAAGTGACGAAATTCGAGTCACACAATCTCTTACAAAATCCTATCTAAACACTTAAAATGAATCTAGTGTAAATGCTCCCAATCTCATAATATGAAGGGCTGTCTTTTTTAGCTGGTGGCAATCCGCACATTGTTTTCAAAGGAGGTCCACATAATCCGTTATTATTCTCAAATGAAGCTTCTGGAAATGATTGAACTTGGGTGCATGTTGGGATTGGATCCACTAGCTTATTATTTGAGATGTTAATAAATGAAAGGAAATTGAGATTTGCTAGCTACAAAAGGATCTCATCACGTAAATTGTTGCTTGAAAGGTCTAAGGACTCAAGCTGTTGCAGGTTTCCAATAATGATGGGATTGATCTTGTGAAAACATTAGGTCCAAGAAACTCTTTGAATTTGCTAATTACTTGTGGTATTGGCCCTTTAAAGTTGTTTGTTGCATGAAATGTCATTGGAGGTAAAGACGGTGAAGATTTTCACCAAACTCCAACACTAAACCTTTGAGAGTAATTGTTATTGCATCTTGATAATACCGATTGACTTCTAGAACAACAAACTGGAGATATTAGACCATGTGTAAAATGTGAATTTAATACATGTACTTTAACTTGATCAATTTAGTACTGTATTTTTCGAATTTTGAAAATTTAGTCCTAACCCAATGGTAATAGTTAAATATATTTGGTTAAATTATGTCATTAGTCCTATGTTATGCGTAAAGTTATAGATTTAGTTCATGTTCACCAATTGGATCATTCTAAGTGGCTATATTTTTTGAATTTCAAAATTTTAGTCTTAATGCAAACGTTTGTTGTCAAATCTATTAGCTAATTTTTTGTAAGTAATATGTGAAAATAACAAACAAAAATAGCATTTTAAATGTGATAATATGTTTGGCACATCAAATTTTAAAAATAACAGAACTTAACTTAATAAGTTTAATAGTTATCATTTGGTTAGGACTAAAATATTTAAATTCTAGACAAAAAATGACCAAATTAAAGTAAAAGTATAAAATCCACAACTTAAGTAAATTACAGGGTCTAATAGCAAAATTTGACCAATTATAAACATTAATCAGAGTTCATCAAGCAGCCCATTTGTAGACAACTGGTCTAATTTTTGGCCCATCATTTAGAAGGTATAGCTGGATCATAAATAAGCCCTAGGGTTTAATCTATATAATGGCGTAAACCCGATGAAGCAGCATCTTCTACCAGCTTTAGCTTTTTCGCGTTCGACTGTAAGCTTTTCGTCATCACATCACCATGAGAGCCAAGGTAATTTTATGAATCCAATCCCACTCAGATGATTGCACTGCGTAGTACGTTTTGTCATGCTAAAATTTATTCAATATTATTATCATTTTATGGGTTTTCATTTGTTTTTTTGGGGGTATTCTTAAACAGTGGAAGAAGAAGCGTATGAGAAGATTGAAGAGAAAGCGCCGAAAGATGAGGCAGAGATCCAAGTAGACAGTGAAATCTGTGGATTCTGTATTAGTTTTTGGTTTACTTTCTTATTTCGATCTTTTGAATCGGTGTTAATCCAGCAGTGGATCGTTTTTAGATTTTTAAATTGTTGAGAACAGTTTACTGATTTCTATAGAATGGGTATTTTTACAAGTATTGTCATTTTGCTTTATTCTGATTATTGATTAGGTGTATTCACATTGATTGCAAATGTTGATGAATCAAAGTATTATATAGCTCATGACAATCACTCTGTAGAGAAACTAATAGAAAATAGTTAAAAATGTACCCGATATATAGGAAGCTTTGGATGATTTGTTCTTAGATCTCTTTTGTTTAGAATCTTTCATTCGCAGCACAGATTGGGTTTGGATTGAATCGATTAGAGTTTGGGTGTTTTAAGTTACTTGTTTTTGTCATTTTGGGGTTTAAACTTTTGGGTATTTTAAGTTACTTGATTTGAGATAAGTCAGGATTTGGATTTGGTTAATTGGATAGCGGTTTTGGCCAAATGTACCATGGAGACCTGTAGTAGTAGTCTGATTGTATTTTGCCATTCTACTTAAAAAAACCATTTGGTCTTTGCCATATGTGACGTAATATGTGTAATTGTTTGGTAATTATTGTCAGTTACATTAGTTTTTAATAGTAAAAATAGATGAAAATTTTAATTGGAAGGACTTGTTTGCTCTTAAATTTGACTTGTAAGGACTAATTTGTTATTTTTGGGTAAAGAGAGCAAAATGAAAATAACATCTTGTATGGAGCTTTAATGGGTTTGGATTCAGATCAAAATTGTGTTAGTGTCTTGAAAGCAATTACTACTTTGGAAGATGTATCTGCAAATTAGGTGAGATAACTGTCAGGTGCCAATTTGTTCAGACATGAACTCATATTTAATATTGATTAAATTTAAAGTCTGAGTTAAATTTAATATTTTTATTCACAGGATTAAGGATGTGTTTTTTATCACTTTATCTGTAAAAAGAAAGGAGGATTGAAATATGAGATTTTTGCTTTTCAAAAGATATAGCAATAACTTTATAGAACATGAGCCATTGGTGTTATACCTTATTTGCATTAGTTTTTCCTTCAAAGAGACTGTTGTTTAGGGTACATGATTTGATAAATTTAAAACCATTAATAGAATATTTTTTTATAATTAGTTGAATATTTGTACTTTTTTTAATTTCTATTTGAATTTGGAAATATATTTTGTAATCCATAGTTTTTTTTTAACTTATAAAAATGAAGATAATGCGTTTTATCGTATTACATTGACAATAATATTCATGTCAATCGAGATAAAATTATAAAATTTATTTGCAAAATTGAAATGTGGATATGAGTAATAAATATTTAAATTTGAATTCATTCAATAGTAATCTAGAAATTGTTGTATATTTTTGTTGGAAATCAACTCGATTAAGTAACGAACAAGAAGATATAAATTTAAGTTTAACTAGAAAATTATCTCTTAAATTTAATTAAAATATAAATTTTAATAATTTTATCTATTTTTATTATTAAAAATTATTCCTTTGTTATTGTTTAGTTATTTCCATTGATACGTCTTTTTACTACTGTAATGTAATCTTTATATTAAAAATAAATGGAATTCCAACAATAAATATTTGAATTTAAATCCATTATCACAAATATTTTATCTAAAAAAATAAAAATGGACCCACAATATTTTATCTGGACCCACAAATTCGAATAATAAATATAAAAAAATATACAAATATTAATATATTTACCATATCCAAATATTGTCAAAATTCAAAAAAAAAAAAAAAATTAAATTTCAACCATAAAATCATTTCACTATCTTTTCTGTTTGTTATATATATTTTTTCTGTTTGTTTTAACCTTTTTAAAATAGATATATATACTGCGAGTAGGAAGTAAATAGAGAGAAAGGGCTGAGTGAGTGAGGTGAAGAGCATAAAATAGCTGCTAAAAAGGCTTAAAAGACGGTGGTCCTGCACCATCTCTTCTTCTTCACTTCCTCATTTCATCATCGTCTTCACCAAGATCTCTCGTATCACTTTAGCCAAACAGAAGAGAAAGCTTGAAAACAACTCCATCTAAGAAACCTCACCACCTATCATCCATTTGATGTGAAAAAGCCTCCCCCGCCGTTTCCGAATCTTCTCGTGATTTACCGGTCCGACTCGCTAACTCGACTCAGCTTGTTCTCTTACTAAAAAGTTTTTAAGAGAGAAGATTTTTGGATATACCGATGGCGCTCTCGGTTTCTGATTTGTCTGCCATATACTCGTTGCTCGCCAACTCAATGAGTCAAGATGAGTCTATTCGTAAACCGGCTGAGTCGGCTCTTGCTCAATCTGAAAGCAGGCCTGGTTTCTGCTCTTGTCTTATGGTAAATTTAGTTGTATTCATTTTGCATTTTTCTGTACAATGTGTTTGAAATTTATATGCTTTTAAGTTGCAATTTGTTTTTGTTTATTGATTTAGGAAGTGATTACAGCGAAAGATTTAGCGTCGCAAGTGGATATTCGATTAATGGCTTCTGTATATTTCAAAAACAGTATTAATCGGTATTGGAGGAAGCGACGCGATTCCTCGTAAGCTGTGCACTTTTTTTTTCTCATGCATGTTATTCATAAGTGAGCTTAAACTTCAAATATGAGGATCGGTTTTTCATTTTAACTCTTTGGAAACTGCATTTGAATTTTTGAGTAGCAAGTCACACTGTACAGCTACAAGCTGATGAAGAATGTTAACTATAGATATATTAATGATCTGAAATTATATATTCAGGGGGATAAGCAATGAAGAGAAACAACATTTAAAACAAAAATTGTTATCACACTTGAGAGAAGAGAATTATCAGGTGTTTCTCTATACTTTTTCTTCTTGTTATTGGTAAAGAATTTAAGGTTATTTGTATTAGTTGTTTCCCACTTAAACTGGCGAAGCAGATGCTTAGGGCTTTGATTGAAGTTGCGTATGAATTGGACCTTGTTTATGTTAATTTGATTTTAGTTTAGTAGTCCTTAATAACTTTCTATCATTTTCATTTTCTTTCTCTGATACAGATAGCTCAAATGCTGGCAGTGCTTATTTCAAAAATTGCTCGCTTTGATTATCCCCGGGAATGGTGTATTATCATCACTCACTAAATTTGTTGATATCCATTAATGATTTTTCCCACTTTATTGAGCTAGAATAAGTCTTTCTTCTTCTGGCATTATGACATCTCATTGACATTTCCTTTTCTAGCTAATAATATTTACTGATTTGTTGGTGTAATGACTTCAGGCCAGAGCTTTTCTCATTTCTTGCACAGCAGCTCCCATCCGCTGATGTTCTTACCTCCCACAGGATTTTTATGATTCTCTTTAGAACTTTGAAAGAATTATCCACAAAACGTCTTACTGCAGACCAAAGGAATTTTGCAGAGGTATGTGAATGCTGAAACATCTTCCTTTTTATAGCACCCCCCTAAATGAAAGTCTTGTGCTGGACCTCTCATTTATCTAGCTCCCTCTTGCTTAAATTAAGGTGGATGCTACACTGACAGCTTAATTGAAAAACATTTTCATGCTAATGCCTAATATTTACATTTAGAACTTTACTTAGTGGCTTCTGCATTTCAGTTTATGAGTACTTCATATGTGTTACATTACATTCTTCACTTAGAGATTGTAATTTATTTGCTATAGGTTCAAACTCCTAATTTGCATTTACTGTCCTGTTCTATAGACTGAGTCTGACTTACTAAACTTTGTTGGCAGATCTCATCCCATTTATACAAATATTGCTGGCATATTTGGCAGAGTGATTTACAAACAATATCCAATGGTTTTTCTATAATCACACAGAGCTATCATTCAAATGGCAAGGAGCAGCATCATGATGATCTTTATCTAACATGTGAGAGATGGTTGTTTTGTCTAAAGATAATATGTCAATTAGTGATTTCAGGGTTTCAAAGTGATGCAAAATGTATACAGGTACTTCTTTCTCTTTCCATTTCCTTTTAGAATATTTTGAGGATTTTAGAGTCAATCACCATTTCATTATATTTTCTTGTTTTCTTCTATAGCAGTTTGGAATGAGAGCATAATATTTGAATGTTTCATATTGCAGGAGATAAGACCAGTCAAAGAGGTCTCTCCTGTGCTTTTGAATTCTGCCCAATCATTTCTTCCATACTGTAAGATAGCTTGTGCTTGATTTCAATTTTTGCTCCCATGTGCAAAAAACCGAATTCATTTACACTTGAACTTTGCCTTTTCCTCTCCTAAAAATAAGCATGTCTGGTCAAATGAGTTATATTGTAATTTTAATTAACCACAAAATAAGCAATCAATATAATTAGCTTACAAATTGGTCAAATATTTCTCCTGCTTTCTATTTTGCAGGACTCATACCCTTACACACTATGAACATGTGATATTTACAACTTTGTTGCAGAATAGTGACCTCATCTAGAATTAGTGTATGAAACTAAACCAAGTTCCTTGGTGTGTTTTAATTTCTCTATGTGTATGTTTTTCTTGTACATACAGAACTAGGTAGAACCTCTGGAATATAGAAATTCTGTTTCCTTGGTCTGATGGGAATCTATGTTATTCCATTCGCATTGTGGAAGGAACTGACATTTTTATTCTGGAACTTTTGATTTTTTATTTTGGTCAGTAAACAAAAAAGAACTTTTAATCTTGTTTTGAACAATAAAGCTGAAGCCACTCAAATACTTGTTGTAGAAGATTTGTATGATTGATTTATTTCTGTGTTACCTTATTTTACAGATACATCTTTGCAGAATAGACATCCTAAATTTTGGGAGTTTATAAAGAGGGCATGTACTAAATTGATGAAGGTTCTAGTTGCAATTCAACAAAGGCATCCTTATTCTTTTGGTGATATATGCGTCCTTCAACCTGTTCTAAATTTCTGCTTAAATAAGATTACAGATCCTGAGCCAGATATATTATCCTTTGAGCAATTCCTGATTAAGTGTATGGTAATGGCTAAAAGTGTATTTGAATGTAAAGAATATAAACCAAGTGTTACTGGACGGGTTATGGATGAGAATGGTGTTAGCCGAGAGCAGATGAAGAAAAACATTTCTAATGCTGTTGCTGGTGTTTTGACTAGACTTCTTCCCAATGAACGGATAATACTTTTATGCAATGTGTTAATAAGGAGGTAATTATGCTTTCCTTCTTTATCTGTTTGTCTTTGGCCTGTTGCATTTTCTGATGTTTCCTTTTCCACCCATTAACCCATCTTGTGGTGCAGAAAAGTGACATTTTGGGAAACTACGGTTAAAATTAATATTTTCTAAATTATTATCATGATTTTACATCAATAGTTCTGTTAGCAAAGCACCCTGTATTTCTTTTTTTTTTTTCCTGCGTTTTGACAAATTGTTGCTTTAAATCTGTCCGAAATAATGTATTAACAGGTATTTTGTTCTAACCACGAGTGATTTGGAGGAATGGTATGAGAATCCTGAGGTTTTTCATCATGAGCAGGATATGGTTCAATGGACAGAGAAACTGAGGCCTTGTGCGGAGGCTTTATATATTGTATTGTTTGAAAACCACAGTCAAGTATGTGATAGTTAGTACTAATCATTTTGTATGTTATGGTGATCCTTTCTTTTCTTTTTCCTTGTTGGCAGCTGTTTATACGCATGTATGTTTATTCAATTTAACTTGTTGCATTTAGCTGCTGGCTCCTATTGTGGTGTCCATCCTTCAAGAGGCAATGAATGGTTGCCCAACTTCTACAACTGAAATAACTCCGGGGTTACTTCTTAAAGATGCTGCCTATGGTGCTGCTGCATATGTATATTATGAGCTCTCAAATTATCTCAGCTTCAGAGATTGGTATACCCACTCGCTAGTAGGCTATATTTGGTTTATACTCGCTTGATAGTTTTGCTGCTTTTATAAGCTTTCTACCCTTGTTGATTTGGGGTAGGATTTTTTTTTTGGGGGGAGTGTTAAACCCTAAACCTTATTTTGTTAGTAAACCCTAATTTTAATAATCCAAGCAAAGTGGGAATGTTATTTAGTTGCTTTCTTTCTAATATATCTTCGTTCAGTTCTTACTTGTTGAAGTTTTGCTCTTAATGCATTCTAAATAAATAAATGAGTGTCATCTTCTTATGTTTCAATAGGTGGTACAATGAATTCATTTTTCCTGAAAAATCCCGGATTGCAGGTTTAATGGTGCTTTAACCCTTGAACTTTCTAATGATCATCCAAATATGCGTATCATCCACCGGAAAGTTGCTCTAATACTGGGACAATGGGTTTCTGAGGTAACATAATATTCTTCTGTAGGCCATTTCATATCTCTGAGTTCTTTCTTGTGAAATGTATGTGTTTGTATGCATGCCACAGCAGTATGTTGAGGCTTCCATCAGTATAGCATCACGGTGACCAATAGTTTTCAGGTCAGAAGCTTGTCCAATCAAAATTGAATCTTCCCCTCTGTAAAACTAATGGTAGATAATGTTTCAGACATGGTAGATTTCTAATTGAGTGTTGCAGTTTGATTCCCTCAGGGAAGAAACTGATGATTCAAGAAAAGTGTGAGATGTAATATCGTTTGGCACTTGATCCTGTTCCTTTGGCTGCAATACTTGATTATAGAGTACATAAATTGTTAAAAACAGGCTATTTCAATTATCTTTTTCACAAGAAATTACATAAATATTTATAGACATAGTGAGCCTAACTTAGGAAACTTTACACTAGGAAACAGACTAATTCTAGGGATGCTGTACCTTAAAAACAGCCTTAAAGTTAGGGATAAAATATTTACAGAATCCTATTTGATACACTCAAATATTCCTTAATTAGGAAACTGAAATCTGACACTCCCCCTCAAGCTGGGAAGTGGATATCATCCATTCTCAGCTTGCTTACTAATTTCTGAAACAACTTCCCAGACAATCCTTTGGTAAGTATGTCTGCTAGTTGACCATCAGTGGACACAAATGGAGTGCAAATTAAGCCACTGTCCAGTTTTTCCTTTATAAAATGTCTGTCAACCTCAACGTGCTTCGTTTGATCATGTTGAACTGGATTATGTGCAATATTGATAGCAGACTTATTATCGCAATACAACTTCATTGGACCTTCCCACTTGATCTTTAAATCTTCCAAAATAATTTTTAGCCATAACAACTCACAAACTCCAAGAGCCATCGCCCTAAATTCAGCTTCTGCACTAGATCTAGCCACAACATTTTGTTTTTTACTCCTCCAATCACAAGGTTGCCTCCTAGGAAAGTACAATAGCCCGAGGTTGATCTTCTATCAACCATAGATCCTGCATAATCTGCATCAGTATAGGCTTCAAGGGTTAAATTCTCCCCCTTTTTAAATAGGATTCCTTTGCCTGGCGTGCCCTTTAAGTACTGTAGAATCTGATATACGGAATTAGGAAACTGAAATCTGAC
This sequence comes from Gossypium longicalyx, assembly GCA_025698465.1. Taxonomy (NCBI): domain Eukaryota; kingdom Viridiplantae; phylum Streptophyta; class Magnoliopsida; order Malvales; family Malvaceae; genus Gossypium; species Gossypium longicalyx. Next base: position 439,900 of record CM046995.1, on the reverse strand, counting down.
ATAAATCAAATGCAAAGTTTGAATATGTGCCACTAGGAATAGGCTCCAATCTGGCGAGCATTGGATGAGTGCTTTTTACATTGACTTGCATCAAGAATCGGGTAATCTGTTGTATGTTGTGATAGTAGAAGAGTGATGCATCACGAGTCTGGAATTCCTAATGTCAAAATAGTATTGTGTACAATTTGTTATTCCTCTTTAATTTCTATTAATGGGAATGTTAATAAAGTGCATTGCTTGCAGCAGGAGAATTGGTCATAAATGATTCTGATGTTTGTGATCCTGCAGATAAAGGATGACACAAAAAGAGCTGTATATTGTGCCTTGATACGGTTGTTACAGGACAAAGACTTATCTGTGAGGGTATGCTCCATAAATTCGCTTTCTCTTCTATATGATAACTCCCGGCTTCGTTCTCTGCCCCTTCATATTGTGAACGTTATTTTGTACTTTGCTCACTTACTATGTTGTGTATTGTTGTTTTAGCTGGCAGCCTGTCGATCCTTATGTTTACATGTTGAAGATGCAAACTTTTCAGAGAAAGATTTTTCTGATCTACTTCCTGTTTGTTGGGGTTCATGTTTTAAGTTGGTCAAAGAAGTTCAAGAGTTTGATTCAAAGGTATATTATGCTGCTGTTGTTAATGTTCACTGTTAGGCATTCTTTCTCCCCTATCTGCTTTTCAAGAGAAGGTGATATGTGTATTTTATTGCATTGTGGAAATTTTCTGCAATCTACAGTCTGAGCTTTAAAAAATTTCTTTCATGCTTGTAAAGCTTTTGATGATAAAGTTGAATAGATGGTGGATGTTACTTGAAAACTACAGATTTTTGCTTTGTCCAGTCCTACTTAAGATCATAATTGATTTCTTTGGTTCTCATTAAAAATAAAAAGTATAAGTTAGAAAATCTAGATGTTTTTATGAGTTTGTAACTCTTAATCTAGATGTTTTTATGAGTTTGTAACTCTTTTTTTTTTTAGTGTGTGTATTTGTATTTGTGCTTATGCACATGATATGCATCTTTGTATACTTCTGACATTCAATTCATATGTTGCTGCTTTTCTCATCAATTTCAGGTCCAGGTTTTAAATTTGATTTCTGTTCTTCTTGGCCATGTCAATGAAGTCATCCCATATGCCAGCAACTTGATGCATTTTTTCCAGATGGTATGTTGTCACTGCTTTACTTTCTTCTCTGTGAGTTACATGTTTACTGTTACGGAACTTGATGCACTTTTTACAAGAAGTGTGTGTCCTAATAAGTAGTTGACTACAACAATAGAGTTTATAATTTGGGATGCCAGTTAAGTAGCATATCTGGACATGTCCAGCTATACTTAGCAGCTGTCTTTTTAATAATATTTTCTATTAATTTCCTATGAAAAGGTTTGGGAGGAATCTTCTGGAGAAAGCCTTCTACGGATACAGCTTCTTATTGCTTTGCGGAACTTTGTTATTGCCCTTGGATATCAGTCACCTAGTTGTTACAGCATGCTCTTGCCCATTCTTCAGAAAGGGATTGATATAAATGGCCCCGATGAACTCAATCTTTTGGAGGATAGCATGCTGGTTAGACTACTGCACAAATATTCGATTATTTATCTGGCTGCCTTTATAGCCAAGAACATTTTGTGCTAAGTATCCTCATATTTGCAGTTATGGGAAGCCACACTGTCTCATGCACCTGCAATGGTGCCTCAACTCTTAGCATATTTCCCATGTCTTTTGGAAATCCTGGAAAGAAATTTTGACCATTTGCAGGTTAGACTTCTTGAATTATTACTGCCCTTGTTAGGTCTGTGCTTTCATCCCCCTTTTTAGTGATTCATCAAGGAAGAACTGCAATGTCTCCTTTACAAACATCATTTTTGCTTTAGGCTTTTTCATGAAATGATTGTTTATAGCTGACTTACCTGTCCTCTCTTTTAATATCATATTGATCTGAATATACTTGCAGGTAGCTGTTGATATTATTGAAGATTACATTATTTTGGGTGGAAGGGAATTTCTTAGCATGCATGCTTCCAGTGTGGCTAAACTTCTAGATCTCATTGTTGGAAACGTCAACGATAGAGGGCTGCTTTCAATTCTTCCCATCATTGACATTCTAATACTGGTAATATACTGTCAACTTACTTGTCTTCCTTAAATACAGTTATTCCTTAAATTGATCGATACCTATAGATGATAAAATTGTTGATTGATGATGATAAAGGTTTAGATCATTAAAATTGTATTGGAAGTGCTCATTTTTTGCTATTTTATAGTGTTTCCCCATGGAAGTGCCGCCATTAATCAGCAGTACTTTACAAGTAAGCATTGTTCTTTAACTGCAGAGATTATTCATCGTTCATGTTCTCAATTATAATTTCCATGGTAATATACCTTGTCGTAAATCTAAATCCTGTTATGCCTTGTTAAATGTTGGTAGAAACTAGTTGTTATTTGCTTGAGTGGAGATGATGGTGATCCTTCCAAGACGGCCGTAAAAGCATCTTCAGCTGCTATCATAGCAAGGATTTTGGTGATGAATACCAACTATCTTGCACAACTAACATCAGAACCTTCTCTTTCATCAGTACTGCAGCAAACTGGTGTAGCTATTGAAGATAATATTCTTCTTTCTCTAGTTGACGTATGGCTTGACAAGGTTAGTATAAATATATACCTAAGGAGACTAGTCAAAAGATCATCAAAGTGTTTGTTAGTTTTCTGAGCTATTTGAATCGATGTTTTGACTCCAAGAAAACAACCATTCTGACTATCTAGAGGCTTAATTGGCCAACTAGAGTCTATGATAGGGGATCAAATCCAGATATTAAAAGAATCTGATTAAAGACTTACCAGTACAGTTTGATTGGGGAATGTTTTTGATAAAATAGACACTCTAGGAATCTTTTAAACCCAAAGTGATGAGGTCAATACTAACATATTTAGATGCTCCTGCATCAGTCTATGAGACGCACAAACTTATTAACCTTTGTATGTTTATACAGGTAGACAATGTATCTTTGCCCCAGAAGAAAGCATTTGGACTAGCACTTTCCATAATTTTAACTTTAAGGTTGCCTCAAGTACTAGACAAACTAGATCAAATACTAAGGTATGAGCTCAATCTTGATTTTGATTCATAGTATAAGATTATATTATAGGCAACAGTGATAAACTTTTATTCATGCAGTGTTTGCACTAGTGTAATTCTCGGAGGGACCGATGACTTAACCGAGGAAGAGTCAAGGTTAACCCTCAAACCCTTGTGTTATTTTAATCGGTTCAGAGATTTGTAACTATTTTTAATCCTAATTTTTGGTAAGAAATTGCAGTGGTGATAACATGAGCTATGGTAGGTCACACGATGAGGATTTGCTTCCTAGTAAGGAGTTAAGGAGAAGACAGGTTAACATTCTCTAGTTAGGTCATTAGTCGAATTACATTTACTTAGGCATAATGTCAATTTAGCCCTTAACATTTGCATCTTTCGTCATTTTGGCTCTTAATTCTTTTTTTCTTTTCGGAAATTTTGTTTCTCAACTTTTTAAAAAGAGTCAAATTTGACCATCAACCTTTTGATAAAGAGTTTATTTGATGCATCTTAATGGAAATACTGATTAGAATGTTAAGTTTTTGTTGACATGGCATATAAACAAATAATGCTATATTAGCATGAAGTGCACATGGACTGCCTCACAGGTTGTCCTGCCAACATATTTAAAAGGTTAATGTTTTAGTCAACATTAAGAAAAACAATGACTTTTTTTTTTTGAAAAGTTAAAGGTCAAATTAGCTCAAAAAAAGAATAAGGGTCAAATTGACAAAAAAATATAAACGATGAGGATTAAATTATATTTATTATTATGCCATTTATTTATTTGTGACAAATTGGTTGTGCCATCATTCAGATCAAAGTCTCGGACCCTATCAACCGGTTATCATTAGAAAACTCAGTGAGAGACAACCTTCAAACTTGTGCTGCCCTTCATGGAGAGTCGTTTAATTCTGCCATTGCTAAAATACATCCAGCAGCTTTTGCACAGTTGAAGCAGGCGCTAAAGATGCCATAAGCCAGCATTGATGTTCTCTTTTATCAACTGAGGTCTTTCTTTCCCGGCTGATTATTTTCCATTTTTCCAAAGATTGAGAAAACATTTAGGTAAGATTTTCCAATCTTCTATATAATAGGCGTGCCCTTAAATACCATCTTTACCATTGCATTGTTTGGTTTTGGTCTGCTGCTAATCCCTATCCTTGGATGGAGTTGGACATTTAGTCCCTGTTAAAAGTTAAACCCTCTTTTAGGATTAAAAAAAACCTAGTCCAGTCTTTAGACATGCAAGTATTTTTGTCAAAATCTGTCACTTAACTCTTAAGTAATCATGCTAACTTAAAAAGCAAACAATTATGAACTCAATAAGCATACCTGATCTTAGACAAATTTTGACAAAATACTAACAGTGTCAACTATAGGACTCTTCCTTTTGAATAGGAAAGAAAAAAAAAATCTTTTAGCTTTCTTAGTAGGGATAAATATCAAATTTATATATGAATTTTGTTTCAATGTGCAAGTTGATAGATGAATTTTGATTTGGTGTAATTGTACACATGGCACTTGAACTGTGGTTCATTTATATACATGAAGCTTTAATTTTGATTTAGTTGTATGCATTTAAAGAATGAATACATACATTTATTTTCATTTTGGATTAATATAATTGTTTATGTATGCAAAATATCAATGTAAAATAGTGCTAATTTGATGATGTCCATGATCTTGTGAAAATTGAATCAAATCAAAATTTCATGTATGATTAGATCAAAATTCATGTGTAGTTTTTATATTTATCCAATTACAATGGTATATCTCAAATTTGGCTAGAGTTAACTCTGGTGATGTATTTTGACACTTGGTTTTTTTAACCGTAAGTAGGAATTCATGGAATTTTACTTTTGTCAGTAATCTGAGCAAAATAAAAATTTTCCAACCATTGGAATCTTAATATGTGATAGTTATGCCGTACCTGTATCTAATTTTAGGGGGGGGGGGGGGTTTATTGGTTTCATTCCAGGTGATATTGAAGGTTTCTGTTGAGATGAATTTGGTGGTGTTTCCTACATTCTTTGTATATTTTCCTAAATGGCCGCTTGGCTTGGAGTATGTTGATTTATTCATCTGTTACATGGGCAACAAAAAAAGACTGTAAATAGCCCTGCTGCTTCCTTACCTGGGTGCTTTTAAAGCAACACAACAGTGAGTTCATGGTCTTTTAGTCTTTTACTTGCGAGCGAGTGAAATGAAAGTATTTTATTTTTCTTGAAAACAAATTAAAGAGAATTTCTGGAGGGATTTCTTACTTCTTGGCTTTTCCAGTTTTCTTGGGATCAATATCAATGAGTTCGGATTTCATTTGCTTTTTAAAAAAAAAAAAATTTAACAACAAGCACAAGACGGTAAAGTGCATGCATTCCCCGAAAGAGCTTTGAAACCAAACCTTAAGGTCATAGTGAATTCAACTTTTTATTGTAAAAGTGAAGATGCATAAAGCTCGCTCGTGAGAGCATTGAATCATTTATGTGTAACAGACGCAAAGTAATACATACTAGAAAAGAACGAAACCTCAAGCCAAAATCCTAAGCCCAAAGGACCTTTTAAAACAATAGCAACCAAAAAGCACAAGCACCAGCAGCCAGGCAACCGGCCACTTTGGAAATGGTTTTTGTTTTCAGAGAGGGGCTAGACGTTCAAGAAGAAATGGGAGACTCGAAAAGAATACATTATTGTTCAAATTGAATACCTCTGTATTAATACTACTGATAAACCAGATATAAAGGATTCATTCAATTCTACATTGAAATTACTTTTAGAATTGTGATTTTAAATCCAACTAGAACGCAAATTTCCATCAAAACATCGGTTTGCCCTTCAAACCAAACGTAATACCTTTAGATTTTCCAATTTAAAAGACTCTTGAAGTCACAATTCCATGCAGACAAACAACCAAAGCCTCCCATCCACAGGTTCCAACATAATTTGATTGTTTTGCAAATATTAAAAAACTACGTAACCTGAGTGGGAATATATATATATAATTTTCTCCTTAAACCACTAAATATTAATTATATATAATAAACTTACTCGAGTATATTGTTGCTTTCTCTTTCAGGTCTATGCTTTTGAAGCACCCTCATCTGTCTTATCTTCCTCTGTTTTTGCTTCATCTTTGACGGCTTCCTTGGTGTCAGAGGCGACGACCGTATCTTCTTTACCGTCACTTTTACTTTCTCCAACACTCAACTTGTCGAGGAGATCAGCAGTGACTGTGGCATCTTTGTTTTCCTCTTTCTTTCCCTGACTTTCAGCAACCTCTTGAACTGTCTCCATGAAGGTCTTGCAATCTGAATATTCACGAATATGTCAGCGATCCCCAAGCATATATAAAGGGTTCAGTTCAAATTCAGGTTAATCAGGTCGGTTTTTGGGTTCAAATTATAATTGACAGGTCTAAACATGACAAATAGATACCTATATCCGACACTCACACTTTAGTCCAAGTAACATTGTTACACGATTGAACAGATTCGATCAGAAAGATGTTGAACTCAAAAATGGACATTGGTTGAAAAAATCCCTCATAGAACAAACACTCAAACATGTAGAAGCAAATAATCACCTTACATGCTTCACTTCCCCAAGATATGCGGGGAATACAAATAAATGGGTTTTGTTTTTTTATATCTTCCTTCACTTAAGATTATCAAACAACCGTTTCATCTTATTTCCTTCACTGAAGGTACATTGGCACCAATATTCATAAATGATTTTTTAAGCTTTTATGTACCGCAAGAAGCAATCTAAAAACTAAGGGGCACCAAAATAAGTTTGTTATTTCGCTCTGAATTATACCATAAATTTGCACTAAAATAACTTTTAAATCAAATAAAGCATGTTTAGAACAAAAATGTTGATATAAGCTAAACATGAAAAATCCTATCGTTAGATTATATTTTGACAAAATTTAGTCTGCATTGCATACCAAACATTTTAAAAGGAAACAATTGAGTGGATTCCAAGTCCAGTGGCGGAGCCAGAAAATTTTTTTGGGGGCCGGAATTAAATTGTATATTTTTACAATAGCAAAAATGTAATTTCACCATTTTAATAGGTTATATCTTTATAATTTTTAAAAGATTAAATTAAATTTTTATTATTTGGGGGTCAAAGTGAAATTTTACCATTATTAATTTAAAATTTTATAAATTATAAAGAGACTAAATGGAAAATTTTAATAACTAAATTTAAGAATTAGAATGAGTTAATCACACAAGCATTATTTATTCTAACTAACGGTCGGAGTACCAAAATATATGCAGCAAAAGATGTTGATAAGTGTTATAAAATTAGCAAATAAAAGAAAGACGAAAGAGTAAGAAACAACTAAAGCAACGAAAAGAAGATGCTCACTCTCAACAGAAGCAAATCTGATACAGAACATCTCTTCTTTCAAATTCCCATCAGCGAAATCAGCGGCGTGCCAAACGCATGATTTATCATTTCCAGAATGTTCTTGCACTGTCATTGTTGGAATAACTGCAGATTCAAAAGCATCAAAATCAATCCCCACCAACCAAAAATAAAATAAAATAACCAAAATAAGGTTCAAATATGGCGTTGGCAAAGTTTGAGATTTAGTCATGTCCTTAAAATTTTTAAATTAAATTCTTCTAGCTTCAATCATTAAGATCAGCAGTATTTTCGATCAAAAATCTTGACAGAAATACTAACCGTATTAATGATTAAATTAAGATTTTCTAATAGAAACAGTAATAAGATTTAAATTTTTAATTTACTAAACCCTAAAGTAACTTACATTAAAATAATAACACTTCAAACCCTACTTGAACAAACTTCAACTTCGTTAAATATGCAAAATCAGAAAAATAGTAAGACACTGTAGTAAAAGAAACAGACCGAAATGGTTAGCACAGATCTTAAGGGTTTTAGATTGGCGCATGACGAGACGGACTTTGCCATTGACTTTGTGCTTCAAGAGCTTCACATTTCCAACTCCTCTCTCCTTCCATTGATTCCCTTCCTTATCGAATCGATACAGCTTTGCCTTCCTGCAACGAATCATTAATTTTTTTCAGCAGAAAAAAGAAGAAGAAGAGAAAGATCTCTACAAGAATATAAGAAAAATATTCTAAACAGCAGAGATTTAGCTCACAGATCGAGAATCGGATCCTCGTCTTCTTCACCAGTAGTGACGGCGACTTCCTCGAGCTTGACGATAGGAGCGACTTGAGCACCGGTGTCCTCATCGTCTGCTACGGCGGCGGGAGCGTTGTCATCGTCTTCTCTGCAGTGCTGCTCTGGATCGGCTTTAGCATCGGTCGCCATTGGTGCAGCTAAACAAGCAAAAAAAAATATAAATATAAATAAAGAAATTGAAAAGAAAAGAGAAAGCGAAGTGATATTATGAGTGAAACCCACTGGCACTCTGCTTTGCAATATCTATAAGAGGAAAAAGGCAAGAAAGGAAGCAAATGCCAAGTGGGACGGACCCACGAACAACGGTGTCGTTTTCTCTTGTCAGGCTTTGCTTACGTCAGACAGACAGATGTAAAGATGCTTTTTCTTCCTTTAAAATTAAAATACTTCTTAATTTTATTTTAAATATTTTAAGTGAATTTTTAAATTAAAATATTGCTTTAATCGAGTTGCTTTTTGGACTAGTTGGAACCATTTTTTTTAATCAGTTATGGAAACTTCTAGAAAATACTCTTTGAAAGGGATTTTTCATGAGCTCAAAAAATTTTAATAATTTTGTAAGAGATTTTAGTAGTTTTGTTAAATAATTTGGAAGAATTTCAATTTACATAGAATGAATTCAATAATTTTTTGAAAACATTATAATATTGCAACCCAAATTTAGTAATTTTAAGTAGCTCATAATAGAATTCTCTTCGATTTTTAATATCATGTTAAAAAAAATTTTTTTGATGAGAAGTATTTTTATCTATAGTCAGTATAAAAATAACTGTAATAGTGAAAATAAATATTATAGCAATACTGTAACGTAAAAAAAAAAAAAAAAGCTAAACACATCATAATGAAGGTCAATACCCATTTAAAAGGACCCTTATTCTAATATGTTTCAACTCTAAACAAATGTAGATTAATTAATATTTTTAACCAAGTCAAGTTCAAGATGGGATATAATGTTTAAATTGATAGCTATAGTAGATTGATAAAAAAAAAATTGAAACACTTGGAATATGTTTCTAAGACACTAAAATTAAATTATTGCCAATTGAGACATTGTAATAAGCTTGACTTCGAGATCAACTTAAAAAGTCTCGAAATAATTAAATTTATATCTGGAGATAAAATAATTTTTGTTTTGAGACAAAGGTACGTCAAAATTAAATCCATTTTACCCTGCTCCAAGTCTTGAGATAAGTAACATTGAAGTTAAAATAGAGAAATAGGAAAAGTTTGTCTCATGAATGCAGCCTAACTCCCAAATTAATTTAACATAATCCTATAACCAGATGAATCAAATTATTAAACATTATAAACGTAAGTTTGTAAATAAGATATGTTTAAGATAGATGCTTGAATTGATATGAATGATGATTATACATTGAATGATATGATTAAGAAATAGATTAGTCCGAGTTATTTCGACAACATAATATGATATTGCACAAATCTAATAATCAAATTAAGTGCGGAATATTACAGGTAATGGTATCAAAATTAAGGACTCAATTGAAACTTTTTAATAAAACTAAAAACAAATTATATTCTCCTTTCTAGTTCAAAAATATTTCAATATTTTATGCTTTATTAATGCTTTCTCAACAATAAAATATGATTGATGGAAAATTTAAATTGACACGCTTGTTTCAATGAAGATCTGATGATAATTTTTAAAATTATTATTTTAATAATTTTCAGTAATTTTTATCATTAAAAAATATATTAGATTACTTTTGAATTTTAATTAGCGACAAAAAGATTTCCCACAAATAACAATGTACATATAAAACCAAGTATTTGCAGAGGAAAAAAAACTGCATTGGTGATCCAAATATGAAAATGTCTGAATTATTTGGTTGAACATCTAATTTGGCCAGCATTTGCATGCAATGAAGAACAAAACAAGCATTGGATGTATAAAATAAGCAGACGATAGAGAAATGAAGCACATTTAATTTCCTATTAAGTTGCACATCACACACAAACACAAGACTCCAAGTGGATGTCATGCCATAAAATAAAAAACTACTCAATATTAAAATTTTAACTCATAACCAACAAGCTACAAGTGAACACAGTATCAAAAATTTTGACAATCATCATAATATATAAAATGGGCAGATCAGAAAATATGCGCAAAAACATTTTTATTATTGTTTCCTTATGATGCACCACCATTTGTCGATGCATCCATGGCCTCACCCTCAGCTCCACTCTCAGCTTTATCACCCTTCTTACCTGCACAAACCAAGTACATGTTCTTAAGTTTTTACTACAAAACCCTCAACATTTGCTTCCGATAAAGGTTTAAATATGCCCTAAGTCCCTGCACTCATTGTAAACTTGAAATTTAATCCCTATACTTTTATTTTTTAAAATTCAGTCCTCAAATTTTCAGATATCAAAATTCATGTCCAACGGTCAACACTGTTCTACAACATTTTTTAAACCTCCAATATAATATCAAACATATACATCATACCTTTCTTCTTCTTCCCACCACCTTTCTTCTTTGTCTTTGTTCCCAAAGCCAACCAGGCCTTGATTTCAGGATCATCTATCGTCTTGGTTGGCTGCAGTTCTTGCAGGGGATGGGATGTAATCCGATCTGATCCATTTGGCATTAGCAATACGGTAAATTTGATATGAGCAACATAATCACCTGCAGAATTTTGGTACATAACAGGTAAGCTCATTGTGAATATAGTACAAGATACAATCTTCTGTTCATTATCAAACAAGATTTCAGCCATGAATGCCTACCAGGCTTCTCATAGAGAACAGGGTATGGCTGCAAGAGATCGTGATTCACACATTCAACTAAACCTAGACGAGCCCTTTTCTCTTCCAAGGCACTGTTTGAGGAAAACCCATGTTAAGTGTCAAACAACAGCAATAATCACCAATGCAAAACTCAGAACAAGTGCAAAACAATTACAAACCGAGCGGTGAATGGCAGGATGGGGAATCTCTGATTTATCTCGCTGAAAATAAATCTAGAAGCCTTCATCTTTAAATGATAGTTCTTGTCGACGGCTCTCTTATAAATAGTTGTCTGCTTCTCGTCCAACAACTTTGGCTGCAATTTCAATAACACATTGAAATCTTCAATGATAAATTAACTCCGACACAAGTATAGCAACAATGTTGAAAGACAAGAGAAGACAATTACCTTGCCTTCACCAGTGCTTGCAACTATATCTACAGCATAAACTTCATTCTCCTCAAACTCTGCATCATCAACTCTTGTATCTGGATTGGAGACGCTTAGTATGACTTTATTCCCGTCTATCACAAACTGCTTCAGTTGATGGCTAAGAACACCTTCAACAATTTTGCAATCATAAGCTGCAGCTACCTTCTGAATTGCGTCAGATACATCTTTGTTCTGCCATTAAAACAATAATGAAAAGAAACTAAGTACAATGAACAATTCTGATTTTAAATACACAATGATGCAAAAACAATATAAATCGCAAAGGAAACTAGCTATGAATTTATTAGAAAAGCAGTTCACAAGCAGTCTGTTCAAAAAGGATAAATGATAAAAATATTTCCCTATCAGAGTAACTATGACAAAAGCTTCACTTGGATGTTAGTCCATAGCTTTTGAAAACTATTCATCACATAGGGTGACTTGCAGATGGAAACAAGAAAATTCTTTAGAATAGTGATAAATAGAGTAGACACTAGACAGCTTCTCAATGTTCAAAAAAAACAACATTAAGAGTAATGCCAACTTTATGGTAGTTTTTAAAGAAAATTTACGTCCCATAGGCAATTGGAATAAAACAAGAAACTGTTTAACTCCTCAAGGAGAGCCTAGCATGACCAGACATAGTATTGGCAACAGGGAAAAGAGGAGACCGATAAGAAATTGATCACCTCGGCAAAGTTGCCCAGCCTTCAAATTTTTATTCTACATCTTACATAGAGTGACAACCACTTAATGATAGTTTGATAAAAACAAGCCCGAGGATAACTGCTTTAGATCTAGTTTGATAAAAGTAATCATGAGGGTAACACCCACTTCAAGGTAAGCTTTAAAGAAAATTTAGGTCCCTTGGGCAATTGGAAATAAAAGAAAATGTTTATATCCTCAAGTGCCTAGCATGACCAGACATGATATTGGCAACAGGGAAAAGAGGAGATTGAAAAGAAATTAATCACCTCGGCAAAGTTGCCCAGCCTTCAAATTCTATTCCACACCTTATAGAGTGACAACCACTTTATAGTAACTTTTAAAGAAAATTTAGGTCCCTTGGGCAATTAGAATAAAACAAGAAAATGTTTATATCCTTAAGGAGCCTAGCAAGACCAGACATAATATTGGCAACAGGGAAAAGAGGTGATCCATAAGATATTGACCACCTCGGCAAAGTTGCCCAGCCTTCAAATTCCGGCCTACATCTTACAGAGTGACAACCACTTTATGATAATTTGATAAAAACAATTCCGAGGGTAACTACTCTAAATCTTGTTTGATAAAAGAAATCATGAGGCTAACAGCCACTTTATAGTATTTTTAAAAGAAAATTTAGGTCCCTTAGGCAATTGGAATAAAACAAGAAAATGTTTATATCCTTAAGGAGCCTAGCATGACCAGACATAATATTGGCAACAGGGAAAAGAGGAGATCGATAAGAAATTGACCACCTCGGCAAAGTTGCCCAGCCATCAAATTTCTATTCTACATCTTACATAGAGGGACAACCACTTTACAATAGGTTCGTAAAACCATGAGAGTAACACACTTTGCGGTTGTTTTTAAAGAATTACACCGAAAGGATGGAAAATTTGATGCAAAAACTGAGTTGAGGTAACAATTCCCCTATCAGAGTAACTATGACAAAAAGCTCCATTTGGATATAGATCCATAGCTAATAAAAAAGAGTTCACCATTTAGGGAATCAAGTGAAAGTGACATATTAAAACAGTCTTTACTCTTTTCAAAAATCAACCACAGACTTAACTCGAAAATCAGAAGTTAGGCTAAAGAATTTGAGGCAGCAAAAGCAGACCTAGATTAACAAACATTCAAAGACAACAAAAGCATAACATGGAATGTCAAAGCCCAGATATAAAAACCAATAAAATGCCTAGCATGGCCAAACATAATAATAGTAACAGAGAGAAGAGGAGATTGACAGGAAACCGATCGCCTGGCTGAACATAATTTTCTACCATACATGTTACAATCACTTTAAAGAATTACAGCAAAAAGATAGAGGAACACCACAAAATTTGTTGCAAAAACTGAGTTGAGACAACAATTCCCCTATCAGAGTAACTATGACAAAAAAGCTTCATTTGGACATAGATCCATAGCCAATAAAAAAGAGTTCATCATTTAGGGGGTCAAGTGAATGTGACAAATTAAAACAGTCTTTGCTCTTTTAAAAAACCAACCACAGATTCAACTCAAAAACCAGAAGTTATGCTTGAGAATTTTGAGGCGGCAAACGCAAAACTAGCTAAACAAACATTCAAAGCCCACAAAAAGATAAACATGGAAATGGCATAGCCCAAATATTCAAAACAATTTACCTTTTTTCCAGGCCTTACAAGCCTCAAGGCCACTTCAGCAGCAGTATTTGCAGCAGCAACAACATCAGCCTGCTTACCAGTGATTGGCCCGCTCTGAACAACATGAGTATGTGCAACTACAGCAATAAACCCATCAATGTGGCAACCCATGTCACTACATTCAAGGTAGGGACAAAAGAAAACAAACAATTCAGTTGTCACTCAGAACAAGAAGTCCCCATTAAAACATTTAACATAAATGCTAATATAAAGCTTACATCTTGACCATATCACCTTCTTCCAACTCCGAGGTGTCACTAGCAAGTGGAGAGAAATGGCAGACTGTGTTGTTTACAGAGAGACAAGTAGGGAAGGCAACACCCCTCTCAATCTTCTTCTTAGAATTCTTGTACATGTTACCTGTTTGCCTTTACATTACACAAGCAAAAAACCATAAATTTACAAATTTCATTATCAATTTTCAAACATATATCCAATAGTAATTAAACACTTACTCTCTTATAAATGCATCACCCTTCTCACAAATGTCAACAATCTTAGCTTTGGGCTTACATTCTTTTACAACTAATTGTAACGCTTCTGCAAATTTCCAAACACAACAACAAAAAAACAAAATATTAAACAACAATTACATTAAAAACACATTTCCAATAAGCTAAAGGCGAAGAGATTAACTGTTAACAATCTCAGCAGCGCTCTTGTATTTTGTAACAACTTCAGAGGAGGTGAGATCCAGCTCCTTCTCGTCTCTCTCGTCGTCTGACATCGCTTTCGAATCTTATCAAGAATCTATCTAATTGCTGCAAAAATAAATAAATAAAAATTCTAAAAAAAAATAAATCTATATCTGAAAATCAGCTGTAATAATCGAAGAGTAAATCAAGAGATTGAAATTTTTAAAAGAGCTCACTGGTTGAAATTGGCGGCGGCGAGTGAATGCGCTAGGGTTTTGGAGGGAGTATATAAACTAAAATAGGAAGGGCGGGTGGTGAGTAGTGAAGTAGAGAGTTAGGGTTACGGGTCTTTACGGCAGCGTTTGGTTATATAGGAAAATTTCGCTTTGCAGTGACTCGCTAGGGTTTTCTATTTTTGTATTCTGTTTTTGGTGTAATAAAAAAACAAAGGGCTAATTGTCTGCATACTCCTTCCAATTATTTAATTTCATTACTCTGACCCCTCCATTTTTCAAATTTCAATTGTAAAATTAAAAGAAAAGTAAAAGCAGGTGGCTGAAGAGGGGATTATGAACTGTGCCAGTTTAAGTTTAGATTAGGTTTATGTATAATATCAAGTAAAATTTTATAAAATTTTATTTATATTATTAATAAATTATTAAATTTTATTTAAGTTTATCTATATATATTTGAAGGGTTAGTATTTATTTAGTACACTGATAATATATAGAAAATTAAAAAATTATCACGTGTGCAAAGATACTCGGAATTATGATGAGGATAAGCTTTAAGTGGAGGATTTACCTTTGGAAGCTATGCGGTGCTTGGAAATTGATGGTCGGAAGCTGCAGTTGTTGGATTAGATCGGCTCTCTCTTTGGCTTTGGTAGTGGAGGTCTGAAACGTTTATTTTGTCATCTGAGAGGTCGTGCATGTCAAGTTCTGAACACAATCTCTAGTGATTCTTTCTCATGGGTGAAGCTCTGTTGTGTTTTTCTCTTCTGTTTGTTGGACTTCGATCAGGATCAGGGAAGGTTTTTTATGAAACTGAGATACCAAATCAGCTTGTATCCCCTTAGCAAACATTTAATGTCAACTCATCTTCTTCTTCTTTTTCAGATCATTTTGTTGAAATTTTTAATCTAATTTTTTGTATTTTAACTAAAATTTTCCCATCACATCCCAATCTGAATTAAAAATTGTATATCCTAATCAACACTAATCACCGACGCTGTAATTCACTCCAACATTGCAACTCTCTAAATTTATTCTAGAATAACAAAATAAAAACTAAAATATTTGAAAGACTAAAACGGTAAAAGGCAATATAACTTTTATATATATATAATAGAGGAAAACAACAATGGCTACTACTTAATTATCTTTGTGTAGCTGATTCTCACGTTGTTAGCATGTAAAGTCGATTTAGCTTCTTCTAGAGGTTTATTGAAAAAATGATATCCAAGTTTCCTTATTTTCGCATCATTAGACAATGCATCGGCTACATCATTTGCCTCTCGATACACTTACTTTAGACAAATAATCCATCTTTTCTGCAAAATTTGATGTATTGCACGGATCACAAAATTTGAAGAAGGCTCCAAATTCTTTTGACCGATAAAATTAACAGCTGTCAAACTATTCATCTCAAGAACTAGTTGTTGTGTCCCAAAAACCATGCCATACTCATACCATCATAGGCTCCCCAAAACTTCACTCATCTCTTATATCAAAGATTAAGATTGCAGATCAAATCCAATGTGTAGAGTATGAAGGTGTTCCCAATGTTTGCTTTGATTGTGGCCGCTATGGTTATGGAAAGGAAGTATGTCGATATTATCATGTAGAGATTAGATTTATCAGCATCCTTTAGATTTTATTGAAAATTTCTTGTAGTTTAATATACGATTTATTTAATATATAAATTTTAATTTAATTCGTTAAAGGGAACAAGTTAATTCACTAGAGAAAAAAACAAGAAAGAGAGTTAAAATGGAGCTAGTCGGGACTTGGAGGTAATTGTTGTTGTCGGAGTAGATTGTTGATAGCCTCAATGAAGAAGCTGAGTTGAGTGAAGACGACATTGAAGCTGAGTTGAGAGAGAGAACTTTTACTGTACGAACAACACTACCATTTCTACCATGTAAATAGTACTTTTGGATGTATCATCAATTAAAAATTTTGACTTTTTAGTCAAAAAAATGAATTTTGGGTTGACAAAGAAAACCCCCCAAGACCAAAACTGTAATCTTGAGAGCAAATTCAGCCAAGTGGAAGAACAGTACTCGTTGCTGAGAGTTTGAGTTGAAGCTGGTTTCTTGGTTGCCAAACACTTGAATTGAGTCCATTGATGAATTCTTTGAAGTTCCTTGCTGTTCCTTAATGAATGAAAGTCTGTTTATATAGAATTTTGAAATGGGTGTATGCTTGAAACTGGATTGGTCTGTGCTTATAAGTGGAAAACATTGTTATGGCTTATCCTCCATTGGAGTTAAGTAAATTCAAAAAGGTTTCTTTACTGGGTTTTCGCCAATATTGAGCTGCAACCTGCAAATCTTCTCATTTATCAACAAAATGATTGGAAAAAAAAAAGGTAAAATTATTGGAGATGCGGGGTATCGATCCCCGTACCTCTCGCATGCTAAGCGAGCGCTCTACCATCTGAGCTACATCCCCTTAGTTGAAAGTTGCAAGCTGTAAGTAGTTAATTAACAAGGCTTAGATATAAAAATATCTTAAAAGCCTTTGCACTAGAAGTAGGAGTTGAAATACATTTTAAACAAAAAAATATACAGATAAATTAGTATTTGTACGTTAAATCAAAAGGTAAATCGATCATTTTTGTTAAAAAATTATATTGTTAAAAACTGCCTTGGCTGACAAAATAACCAAATAGTGATATTTGGCATGCTATGTGTACTTACAGGGACTAGTTTTTTACAAAGAAAATAGATAAAAATTTTAACAGAATGATCATTTTGCTTTTTGATCTAGCTTATAAAGACCAATTTGTCTATTTTTTTAGTAGAAAAGGTAAAATGCAATCCGATATTATTAGACTTGCATTATATTATTTGATACATTTTGTTTGACCTTTGGAGTATGTTATAACCATCTAAATACATCCAACTTAAGAGGTTGCGATTACCTTATTTAGAAGAAGAAAAGAGAATTCACCTAAACACCAATAAGGAATTGTCTCGTTTAAAAGGCGCCTCTTGGCCACATTAGTTATCTTATAGACACTTATATCCTACATGTGTTACATATGAACAAACATTAAAGTTCACATTGACATTGATAAACCATAAAAGTAACATGTTTTTAATCCCATTCTTGATGCGTTTTGAGTGATTTATTATGTAAATTAGTGAATTTGATGCTTCTAATCTTTTAATTCATGTTTCTATACTTAGGAGAGCATAGGGAAGTGAAAGGAGTAAAAAACGGGCCAAAATCAGACAAAAAGAGTTGTTTTTTAAGATCCACACGGCCTGGGTATTTTCACACGGGCAGGGAACACGCCCATGTCGATATCGCTCCCTATTTCCCAAACACGTGGAAGAACCTAATTTTTAGGCTTTTTGAGCATTCTAAAGTTTATAAATACATAGTAGAAGAGGACCTAAAGGGAGCACGAAGAGACAAACGAAGAAAAGACTCGAAGAACGCCATCAGATTCATTTCAGAAGTGGATCTCTTTCAAGATTGAAAATCTCCATTCAATTTCTTTAGAAGTTTTATTGGGTTTCTTTATGTCTTGCTGCTTTCCTAACTTTAAGATGATGTTATTCCAGATTATGAACTAAATTGCCTAGATACCTAGGAAAGATGAAACCTATATGAATCTTATTATTTGATTTCTGACTTACGTGATAAATAATTGATTTTTATTCTCAATTATGTATGCTTATTTCGTTTTTTAGGATATTAATTCATGCTTAATGTGCTTATTTCAGTGGAGCAAAAGTCCCTGTTTAAGAGTAGATCTAGCATAATTGAGTGGATTTGCATGCAATCCTAGAAATAGGACAACACAAATCTACTGAATTAGAGTCAAATCTAATAAGGGAATCCATAGATCGAGCTAATACGACAATAGGGGTTTTAATTAGAAAAAGATTTCAATTAATTAACCTAAAGTCAGTTGTTTTTACTCTCAAAAGAAATATTAACATAATTTAGGGATTTCTACGGATAAAGGCGCAAGTGAATAAATCGTTTAATTCAGATTCAGAATAATAAGTGAAGTCTAGGTAGATTCTTTCCTAAGTATTGTCTATCTCATTGGTTTTATTCAATTATTTTTCCTAATTCATTATCTCTTACGTTCTTAGTAATTACTTTAGTTAACTTTAGATTAAAAACAATTCCTTCAATTTATTCGGCTAGATAATAGAAAAATAGTAAGTACTAGTACTTTTAGTCCTCATGGATAAAATATTCCCGACTCACCAGAGTTATACTATTATTCGATAGGTGCGTTTGCCTTTGTCGTAATTTTAGTTAGTTCAATGATCGTCAGACATCGATCCCACATAAGAGCTTTCTAACAAGTTTAATGTCTCATTCATCGCATCCAAAAAAAAAGGACATGTTGACCACCTTTATGAGTCAATCAACTTTCTCGTAAACGTTGACACTTATACTAAGAGACTCAAGAATTAATATAAATTCCATATTCCCTAATCAAATCCTCTTAACACAATATCCAAAAATTCGGTCAAACTATTTAAAGAACCTTCTATTCCTCTTCAGAAAACATGAAGAATTATCTCATACAACTCTCAACACCATCATATGAACCATTGTCAACAGGAATAAATCTAGGAATTTACTTTAAGGGGGGCGAAACTTCTAAATCCGAACAACCTTTTTTTTTAACATTAAAAAAGGTCAATTCTTTTCGGATATTTTTTTTTCTCTTATCAAACAAATCAATTTAATATTTTTTTTAAAAACATGACCAATTTAACTATAAAAAAATTAAAAGAAAAAAAATCACACTATATAAAATTAAATATATGTTTCCAATATGCAAAAAAGAACAACTAATACTATACTAAAAAATTTATAAAAATCATTATAAACCTAAAAATTAAATTAAAAAAACTTGGCTTAATTAAAAAAAATTGATTTTAGTCTTATTTATCAACACCAAATCTAAAATATATGATAATTTTTATATAAAATTTAAAAATCTAAAAATTTCAAATTGTGGAACACCCTGCGCCCCCTAGATGCATCCAACCATCACCCTTTTCATTGTGTATTCTAAATAAACAAAACAGGTGTGGTAGTCTTTTAACGTTATTTCCACAACATACTTAAATGCCAATGTAGATTAAAATAATTAAGTTGGGTGTGGTAAAATCACGTTATTCATATGGTTATTTTTTTCTGACATGTCTAATGAAACGTTTTGAGTACTAGATTCGTCTAAAGATAGTAAAATACCACAACTAGGAAGCAGATAGTAGAACTTGTCTGCTTTGCCAATAAACTAGCTGCATGGGAACAAAAGCTTGCAAAGATCTAACATGAACATTTTTCATGATTTTGACATCCATTTGCAGATTTGGTTTGCCAAAGAGATATCATGTCTTAACAAAGGTAGCATACCATTTTAACAATCATGCACTTATGTTTATTTAGCACGTGGTGCAAGGAAATGAGAAAGGTTTGCCGGTTTCGATAGGGAACCGACATTGCGAAGATCATGCAAAAAGCACAGAATCCTAAGTATGAGTGAATTGCTATATGGCCACCCCTCCAATGGAAGTTCCTGTCCATGAAAATGGAGGCAAGGAGCACCAGAAGGTTCAAGTCCTAAGCTAAAATCTATAAGATTTTAACCCAAGCCTGCCTACCACATAGCTACAGGCACGAGAAGGTCCAAGTTCTAAGCTAAAATCTATGAGATTTTAACGAAAGCTTGCCTACTGCATAGTTACATGCATAGGGAAACTGAAAAAACGATCTCACAATCTACGGAGTCTGAGGTTCAATTTCCAAGTCACAATATTTAAAAATAAGAAAGAAAAAAGAGAAGAAACGTCTCAACTCTTTAACAGGCTCTCATTCAGCCGTTTCTGCTATGAAACCCCCAGTAACCCTAAATATAATGCTACTCAGTCCTTTGCTTCCTAACCAAGTAACCTGCCAGGAACCTCTCAGTTTCTTTTTTTTAAGAACCTTTGTGCTTTTACCTGGGATTTTAATGGAGAGTTTTCTCATATCAAAATCTGGTTTAAAGCCTCTTCCTCGTATCTACATAAGACCCATAACTGGTCCTGTCCCAAGAAATTACTTCTCAAAGCCAAGATTTTTACATACAAGCAAGTGTTTTTCTGATCTAAAGGTGACTACACCATTGAAAGTTGCATCCGTAGAAGAAGATGAAGAAATAAATGAGAGAATGCATGGCATTAACAAGCTTGGAGAGCAAGAAGAAGAGACAAGATTTGACCCTGCAGCTCCCCCACCGTTTAACTTAGCTGATGTAAGAGCAACCATACCCCAGCATTGTTGGGTAAAGGATCCATGGAAATCTATGAGCTATGTTGTGAGGGATGTTGCTCTTGTTTTAAGCTTGGCTGCTGCTGTGGTTTATGTTAACAACTGGCTTGTTTGGCCTCTTTACTGGGTTGCTCAAGGAACCATGTTTTGGGCTCTTTTTGTTCTTGGTCATGACTGGTAATTCATACAATGCATTGGACACAACCTTCTTTAATTAGGCGTGTGACTGTCTCAGTTTATATGTTTATTTTCTTTTCAAGGCTTAATTGGAATTCATTGTGCAGCGGCCATGGCAGCTTTTCAAACAACCCCAAGTTAAACAGTTTAGTGGGGCATCTATTGCATTCTTCCATTCTTGTGCCTTATCATGGATGGTAAAATTTTGTCTTAGTCCTCGATGTTTGCATTTTTTTGTTATTTTGTCCATTATTCTTTATCACATGAGTTTCCACACCATAGTTGAATTCACTTTCATTATGATTAACTTTTACAGGAGAATTAGCCATAGGATTCATCACCAAAACCAGGGTCATGTTGAGAATGATGAATCATGGCACCCGGTTGGTTAAACTTTTCACTGATCTTTTATGGTGTTTGCTTGTTTGGTCTATTGCAATACCTTTGTTCTTCACCTAGTTTTTTGTGAATTTTATTACAGTTAACTGAGAAGATATACATGAATTTGGATAACAATGAACTAACATGGCGGTTCAAGTTTCCTTTCCCCTTGCTTGTATATCCTTTCTACCTTGTAAGTGTTTATAGCTTGCTTGAGAAATTTGATCCTTGAGACATCGAGTTATTACTGTCTGTTCTGCTGTTTTTAATTGCAGTGGGGAAGAAGTCCAGGCAAGACTGGTTCTCACTTTGATCCTAACAGCGAATTGTTTGTCCCAAGTGAGAGAAAAGATGTTATTACATCCAGCTTATGTTGGACAGCCATGGTTGCTATTCTTGTTGGTCTAGGCTTCACAATGGGTCCTATGCTGTTGCTTAAACTCTATGGTGTTCCTTATTGGGTAGGTTTCAACTTTCTTTTGGGATATATTACACTAGTGGTCACCAACTATATGTAATTTTTTTTTGTCCATTTATCTATGAAAAATTATAACATAGTCACCTAACTATTTAATTTTACCTTTTTTGGTCACCAACTAACCAACAATGAAAGCTTTTAAAATTAGGATAATAGCAACTTTAACCTTCAATTTACTCCTATTCTAGAAAATCAAACCCTCAATATTTACACATTCTGTAATTTGGTCTTTTTGCAGTTTTGCTTTTCTTTGGAACCCTTTTACCTAAAAAGCTAAAAAAAATTATTAGCTAATTTTAATTGAAAATATACAAAAAAAAGGAAACATAAAAAAATCCAAGATAATAATTTTCATCTTTTCTCATTCTTTTAAAATTAATCCTCAACGTCACACACACACACAAAAAAAAGTAAAACTGTAAAAGGAAGACCAAATTACACAATGTGCAAATA
Source organism: Gossypium longicalyx (assembly GCA_025698465.1). Classification (NCBI taxonomy): domain Eukaryota; kingdom Viridiplantae; phylum Streptophyta; class Magnoliopsida; order Malvales; family Malvaceae; genus Gossypium; species Gossypium longicalyx. The sequence continues at coordinate 417,415 of CM046995.1, read as the reverse complement.
TTAAGGATTAAATTCTTTTAGAATTAAGACTAAACTGACATAATTTATAAACATTGAGTATTAAAGTTACTAGTATGTCAATTTTACAAATTGCCACAGTTAGCCAACTAGTGACAAAAAAGATAAAATTGAATAATTGGATGATCGTTTTGTAACTTTTCATAATTAGATGACTAAAAAAGAAATTTACTAATAGATGAGTAATTACTTGTATAGTTTACCCTTCTTTTGGTCATACATATGTCTTTACCAGTTATAGAATACAGCTTGACTTTGTTTTCAAGTTTAGATATTCGTAATTTGGCTGGATTTTGTAACATACATGCATCATCATGGTCATCAAGACAAACTTCCTTGGTACCGTGGGAAGGTATGATTCTCTTACCTTGGTCTAATGTGTTCTGACTGTGAGGAGACATCTTTTTGGTTTATTTTGAACTTGACATTACAACATTCTGCAGGAATGGAGTTACTTAAGGGGAGGGCTTACAACACTTGACCGTGATTATGGATGGATGAACAACATTCATCATGATATTGGAACCCATGTCATACACCATCTCTTTCCTCAGATCCCTCATTACCGCTTAATAGAGGCTGTGAGTTCATCTCTTTAGTAGTTTTGGCTTGGGTAAAAATACCATGGAAGTTACTGTACTAAGATTTAGATTACATTTTGTCTTATTTACTCAAAAAATTGAATAAACTAGTTCCTTACGTTAAATCAAAGAGCAAATTAGTCATTTCAATTAAAATTTCTATCTATTTCTACAGTTAAAATTGGCATGACTAATAGAATAACTAGACAATTACATATGATATACCACGTGTACCTCATGTTAATGTATAAAGATGGATGAAATTTTTAATATGAGGACCACTTTGCTCTTTGCTTTAACATGTAGGTATTAATTTGCTTATTTTTTAGTAAAGAGGCAAAATGTAATCTAACTTCTAATACAAAGACATCCATGCTAGTTTTACTTTTTGGTGTGATATGCTCTTTTTTCTATTTATTTTATGTGTCCTAATGTTTTAGTCTCATAGACTAAGGCAGCTAAGCCGGTTCTTGGAAAATACTATCGGGAGCCAGAACGATCGGGACCTCTACCTTTTCACCTCATCGGAGTTTTTATAAGAAGCTTGAAGGAAGATCACTACGTTAGTGACACCGGCGATGTTGTCTACTACCAAAACTGACCCAAATATTTTCAAGTCAGCATGATGCTTCATAAAACTTCAAGCTTTTTGAACCGGACTGGGGTGCTTAACCATAAGAGATCTAAGCATTGAACTTTGTATGGCCATGGTAAGTACCATGGTCATATGGTACTTACACTATAAGTTATGAAGTAGAATTAACAAGAGAAATTGAAAATGGTGAGGCATATAAGTGGGGGTATATCAGTATATATATATCTATCTATATCAGCATTCTACTACTAAATGAAACTGTATGTTTTTATTGTTTTACAAGAGAAGCAGAAATTACTTAAAGACAATTAACACATTTATTGCTTAATTGAATCATATGGAACATGAAAGAAGAGAAAAACACTTTAAAGTCTCTTAGATTTCATATTTGAAGACTTGGAAGAGATGTTTGGGGATCAAATACTTAATCTGGTGTTGTTGCATCAGCTAGCTGATGAACTTGAGTATTTCTCATGCAAATTACAGACATGTTGAGAAAAAAAGAATGGTTTGCAGCTTTAGGCAAAGAATGTATATTTTCTACCTTCGCCGAGGTAGTTGAATCAACTTTCCTTCCTCCGTCAAAGGTGGCCAATACAAATTCATGATTTCAGTAGCAGGAGTAGATGAATTGATCGTCACTTCAGGCTCTTGCCTTCCTTGCATGGCATAGTCCATGTCTTGATTGACTTGGTCTTTGGAATTCAATGGCATTTCACCTGCAAGATCTCTTGCATCAGAGGGTGTTGGCATATTTGGCTCTTGTGTTCCAGGCATGCTACGGTTCGTGTTTTGATCGATGGAACTCGATGCCATTTCACCTGCAGCATCTCTTACAACATCGGGTGTTGGAATATTCAGCTCTTGCCTTTCTTGCATGCTACGGTTCGTGTTTTGATCGATGGAACTCGATGCCATTTCACCTGCAGCATCTCTTACATCATCGGGTGCTGGAATATTCAGCTCTTGCCTTTCTTGCACGCTACGGTTCATGTTTTGATGGACTTGATCGTCGGAGCTCGATGGCATTTCACCTGCAGCATCTCTTGCATCAAAGGATGTTGTCATATTCAGCTCTTGCCTTTCTTGCGTGCTACAGTTCATGTTTTGATGGACTTGATTATCGGAGCTCGATGGCATTTCACCTGCAGCATCTCTTGCATCAAAGGATGTTGTCATATTCAGCTCTTGTCTTTCTTGCGTGCTACGGTTCATGTTTTGATGGACTTGGTCGTCGGAGCTCGATGGCATTTCACCTGCAGCATCTCTTGCATCAAAGGATGTTATCATATTCAGCTCTTGCCTTCCCTGCATGCTACTGTTCATGTTTTGATAAACTTGATTAGTGGAACTCAATGGCCATTCACCTACAGCATGTCTTGCATAAAAGGGTCTCTGTATATTCCGTTCTTGCCATCCCTGCATGCTTCGGCTCATGTTTTCGTAAACTTGATTAATGGAACTCAATGGCTGTACACCTACAGCACCTCTTCCATAAAAGGGTCTTTGAATATTCGGCTCTTGCCTATATACTTGATTGTTGGAAATTGGTGGCCACTGCCTTCCCTGCATCCTATGGTTCATGTTCCAATTGACTTGATTGATGGAACTCAATGGCCTAACTATAGCACCTCTTGCACAAAACGGTGTCCAAACATCCATCTCTTGTCTGCCCTGTAAGCTTTGAGTTGACACGGAATGTCGTCGTAGATCAGAACTAGATTGACCATATGCCGCTGTTGAAGGTCGGCCGTTTCCGATCTGAGCATCTTTCAGCATCTCAACAATTGTAGAACACTCAGAATTAATAGCACACTCAATTGCAGTAGCTCCATCTGAAGTGGAAGCTCTAACAACAGTGGCCCTAAAATTTCCAACTATATACTGCACCACTTTTGGACTATTAGTCATTGCAGCAATCATCAATGGTGTCCTCATCAAAACCTTAAGCTCGTCTTTAGACCCAGTTAATGGGAAACACCGGAAAGGAATTTCGGCATCGATATCATATGTTGAACTACATAAGAGGCGACCGAAATATGTCACGTTGTCCAAGATAATTGCTTGAACCAAATCTGAATAAGAATCAGTAACCATCTCCATACAGTCTTGTCTGCAACATTTCAATGTAAAAGGATTTCATATCATTAACACAAAAAAACATATATAATAGGAAACAAGATCAATATCAGCTAAACTAGGATTCCAAATGCTATTCTTTTTAAAAATTGAAGATCATGCAGAAACTATTAAACCAAGAAGAGACAAAAAGAACTTCAAAAAAATCACCCGAGAAAACAACATACATACATATATATATATGAACAATGGTGTAATAAAAGTTGGGCTTTCTTGTACAAGAAGTAAAGATCAAGAATCAAAGCTTTTTAAACAAGAAAATGGATGCAGAGGAAAGAAAACAGCAAGGCTTACTTACATGATTCACGTTCAAAGAACTTGAATGGAAAAGAGTGAGAGATGGACTGTACAATCACCTTTGGAACAGACAAGTTGGTAGAGAAACGCCGATGCAAAAACAAAACAGAGTGTATGTGTTTAAATATATATATATATATATATATATATATATTCTTGAGATTGGAGTTGGAATTTAGAAATTGAGAGTTTTTGTTTTGTTTTATTTAGAATAATATCAAAAAGGGAAGGCAAAGTTGTTCATTTATATATGTTATTATGACTTTATTGTTTATCTGTTGGAATTTGGATTGAAAAAGAAATAAGAATGTTTAATGATCATGTTTTTGCATGTGGGACGTAGAAAACATACTTATGTGATGATATTTTAAGTATAATAATTATTTTATGAAAATAGTTTAAAGTGTTAAAAGTTCGTTTATTGACTCGTTTATTTATTAATGATATTTTTTATAAAAATTCCATTAGTATATATTAATAAAATTATATTGGTTTGTATTTTTTTATTTATAATATAATTATTAATATTTATATTTGACTATTTTATATCTAAACAATGTGTGTTTATTTATTGTTTGTTTGTTTATTATTAAAATATTTAATTATATGTTCATGAACATGTTCATAAATATTAAACAAACAAACATGAACACATAATTTTAAATAAATGAACCTGAATAAATATTTGAAATTCTTAACGAACACAAACTGAATACGAACAAGCTTAAAAATAAACAAACGAACATGAACAGAGGTTTGTTCGTTCAAGCTCGGTTCATTTACAGCCTTGTTTGGGGTTGAGAAAGACTATTTGGTGCATAGAGTTCTGTTGGACCGGGGTTAACAAAATTCTAGGCTCGATTGATAGGTCCGGCCCAATTCAAAAATATGGGTTTAAATTTTTGTCAAAGTCCGACCTGGATAAAAATGTCAAAATTCAGACTCGGGCCATATTATTATTTTTTTACTTTTTTATATAAAATTTTTGAAAAATATAATATATCAAAAACACTAAAAATATTAAAATAAAATATTTCCCAACAAATTAAAAATAAATTAAAATATTATACTTAAATAACATTAACATAAGTGCAACTTAATAAGCAAATGCCTTTAAAATAATAATAAAATTAACAATAAAATAAGAGTTATATAATATCCAAACAATAACAATATAATAGTGAAATGACAATAAAATAGTAGAAAATAGTGAGAAAACAACAACAAAACAGTAGTATTTTTTTTTTGCAAAGTCGGGCTGCAACCTAACCTATTTTCTAAACAAACCTTATTTTTTTGCTCAAGTCTATTTTTAGGGTTTATATGTTTGCCCAAACCCTTTCACCTTTCAAATGGACTTTCAGACGGAATCAAGTGACTCAACCCATGAAAAATTCTTTTCGTGCATATATTGATACGAAACTAAACAAAGTGTATCTCAAGATTGAAAATTGGAATTTAAAATGACATTAACATAAATTTAGTCTTTAACTTTTATTTATTTTATCATTTTGATCTTGATTTTTTTTTATTGTTTTGATTCTTAATCTTCAAATTTTAATAAAATTATTTTGTTTTGAATGAAAAAGTTGATTGTAGTATATATTTTAAAAAAAAATTCGACAAACTAAAATTGATGAATTAAATTGCAAATTTAATATAAAATTTAACACATTATAATTTTTTTTGAATAAAAAAATAAAATTGAATAGTCAAAATAATTTTTATATATAATTTATTTTTATTATTTATTATTTTGAATAACGCTACTTTGTATTAATTATATAACATAAAATCATATTGAATCTTTAACTATATACTATTTGAATTTTTTTATTATTATAATATTTAAATTATTAAGCTTAAATTAATTAATATAATTTTAATTATGTTCAATAATTTAAATAATAAAAATAACTTTACATTAATTACGTTAATTAAAAGCACATTTTTTTTAAAAATAATTAAAAAATTAAATTCATAAAAGCACACACTAGGGATATACTATATTAGAAACTAATACAATTAAAATAAAAAGTATATATAAATAAATCATCTGAATCACCTTTGCGTACGCAAGGATGAATACTTTGTAGCTTAGAATTATTAGAATTAGACATGGTTTAGGTGATTTGTCTTTACCTGAATACCCGTTTAAAAAGTAAAATAATTTGAGTAAAAATATAAGTTCGAAAAATGGGTTTAAATAAAAATAATGCCCATTTTCTAAACAGATTAGGCCTCGGGTAGGATTTTTTTTTGCACGGTATCGACTAGATCCGGATCAATTATTTTGCTACCATTTCGCTATTGCTTTGCTGCAATTTCGTTATTATATTGTTACTATTTTATTGTTATTGTTTGTATATTGTATACCTCTTATTTTTTTGTTAATTTTGCTATTATTTTAAAGGCATTTGTTTGTTAAGTTGCAACAATTTTAATATCATTTAAATATAAAGATTTTTTAAATGTATTTTTAATTTGTTGAGAAATATTTATTTTTATATTTTTATTGTATTTAATGTATTATAAATTTTATAATTTATTTTTATAAAAATAATCTAAAATTATTTAATACGTGCCAGCCGAGTCAAACTTAAGTTTTAACTTTTTTACTCTAAATTGAACTTGAAAAAAAAATTAAACTTTTTTTTCGAATCAGTCCTACACCTAGAAAACGAACCTAATATTTTGTATCTACTTGCGACCATGATTGGGTCTACTTAGAATATATATATATATATATATATATATATATATTTGTTGCCTAAATATATAATATAAAGTAAATTTTGTTTTCTACTGCCAATTTGTTGTCCAACATTTTGAAGTTTTGTGTGGAGACTTGGTTCATATGTTTATTAATTAATTATATGTCATCAGTATACTATAAACTAATTAGCTGCCCTCTTGACTTTCTAGCATCCCAAACATTCCAAAGATACGATAAAACGTAGAATAAGTTGGCCAATTTTAATATAAAATTTATATAACATAATTTATTCATGTGTTTGAATTTATATAAGTATAAATTATATTAAATATATTCGATTAAATTTTAATTCAGTTGGTATCGATTTTGTTATTAGTGTAAGAGAATGTGAGTTTGAATATGTTGAAGTATACTACTATACTCTTATTTTTAAAAATTGTATTTTTTTTTTGGAGGGCCGAAATTACATTATATATTTTTACGATAGTAAAAATACAATTTTACTATTTTAATAGCTTATATTTTTATAATTTTTAAAAGATTAAATTAGTTTTTTTTATCATTTTAGAGGTTAAAATATAACTTTATCATTACTAATTCAAAATATTACAAATTATAAAGAAATCTAAATAAAAAAATTTCTGAGGTCAAGGTCCCTGTCAACCAGAGGCAAAGCTAAGGTGGCTGGCAGGGGTCCGGCCCCCCTAAAATGAAAATTTATTATTTAGACCCTTTCAAAATTTTTAAAATTTTAAATTAATAAAAATAAAATTACACTTTGGCCCCCTAAAATTATAAAAAAATTATTTAATCCTTTAAAAATTATAAAAATATAGACTATAAAAAATTAAAATTTCATTCAACCCCTAAAAAATTGTTTTGGATTTGCTCCTGCTATCAACCCTGACTAGACCTGATCATGGGCTGGGCCACCCGGCTCGACCCGAAGGTCCGCCCGAAATGTAGGAGGTTTTGGACAAAAATAGAGACTCAGAAAATGGACTTGAACAAAAAAATAAGACCCGTTTAAAAAATGGGTCGGGCCTCGAGTAAGGCATTTTTTGCTCGAGCCTGGCCCAGCTCGGCCCGAATCCACTAAAGGACAAAAAAATCTGGTTTTTTAAATATTATTTTCTTGTTGTTTTCTCCCTATTTTGCTACCATTTTACTATTATGTTGCTACTATTTTATTATTATTGTTTGAATATTATATAAAACTTATTTTATTGTTAATTTTGTTATTAAAGACATTTGTTAATTTTGTTATTATTTTAGAGACATTTACTTGTTAAGTTGCATCTATTCTAGTGTTATTTAAGTATACATATTTTTTAAAATTTATTTTTAATTTGTTGAAAAATATTTATTTTAGTATTTTTAGTATTTTTGATGTATTATATATTTTTAAAAATTATATAAAAATAAAATAAAAATTAATATACACGGACTGAGTTGAGCCCAAGCCTAACAAAAGGGCTTAAATTTTTAGTTGAACCCAGCTTGAACCCATCCCGACCTAGGCCATGCTCAACTTTAATCCTGACTTAATAATGTAATTAAAATATTTTAATAGTTGAAACTAATTTAAAAGAGGATGATGAGTGCAATTAAGTCTAAGTTTTAGGTTAGGTCTCAGCCACAAAAAACATATTGCTGGATTACGTTGTCCAATATCCATCTTCATTGATCGACCATAAGTGAAACCGTTTGAAAAATAGAATGAAGAAGATAGTCAAAGAACACAGTAGAATTAATTGTCTGGCTTTTGAATGCCGCAAAACACGACATGATCTGTCTATGATGATGTAATGTGTGAGGTAGTGGAATCACTGTTGCTATTGCAATATCATAATCTAATATAGAATCACATGAAGACATCCATTGCTTGCTTTCACACTTTTTCATATTTAGATTCTCTTTTACTCCATCTCGACTTAAATTTAATGTATACATACTTATTATTATAGTGCATGGAAAATTAAAAATATATGTAAAAGTGGGTTAAATCTGTAAAAACAATTCCGTAGGATTTTAATTCAAATTGATAGTACTGATGCCATTAATATTATTCAAGATGATTCTTTCGAAAATTTTATTTTTATCCTAGTTAGGAAAATACTTCAAGTCTTAAATATTCAACATTTGCCTAGAGAGAGAACTCAATTGCAGATAGTTTGGTTAAGTCAGTTCGCACTAGAAATCTTCTTTGTTGAGTTAGTTTAATTACTTTGTAATTTTAATTTTTCACGAAAAGAATATATATGTAAAATTTTAAATCAGTTTAATATTTTTATTATATTAATTAAAATATTATTTTTATTAATATTTGCCATTTATTAGTTAAAATCTTTTTTATAATACGAATAATCAAATATTTTCATTTTATTCAAAATTTAATATACTTTATTCACGTCAATTAAACAGACGATAAAATTATTAAAATATTAATTATATAAAAAAGTGTGGTAAGATATAATAAAAACGTAATTATTATAAAAATGAAACACGCAACAATATTTAAATCTTATGATTTTATCATATAATAACCTTAAATATAAAAGAAAAACAATAATAAAAAGGGGTTATATCACTACCACAAAAAACAATACTCCAAACTTGGAAGGTTTATATGATAGCTAGCTTGCATGTTAATGAAACATCATCCTAAACCAAAGTATAATAAAATGAATCTTAAGCAAAGTAAAGGAAAATCAACTTTAATTGTCTTAAATAAATTATAAGAAAAAAAGGGTTTATTTTTATGTTTTATTTAGAAAAACCTTGTCGATTAATTTTATGGAGGGATTTTGTGATCTTTTCAAATAATCGTAGACATTCAGGGTTTTTATAAAGTTGGGTGATAAAATTCTATCATAAGTAAGTATTGATTTTAAAAGGGTTTTTGCCTCCTAACTCTATGAAGAGCTTGAGTATTTGAGGTTGTTTGAAAAGATGAAAAGTTCAACACAACGGGAATGACTCGTCATCGTGCATGGTACGCACCCACCTACCAAAACATTTGAGATTTGAACCAAAGGTGAATCATTATGGGGCCTAGGGGTCTTTGGTTGCCCAAAATTATGGGATATTTTAATTTTTTTCCTTGATATTTTTAGAAAAATTTAATTAGGTCCCATCAAAATTTTGAAAAATCCCGTTAATTTCACAAAATTTTGAAAAAGCTCCTAAAGTTTTTGAAAATTTTACTAACCCCAAAATTTAGTTTCAGGATCCACCACTACTTTGAATCCATGCTCTTATATATGATATTATTGGGCATCTATGCTACCGCTTAATCTAGCAAGGGAGGCCAAATCCTTTTGGAGAAGTTTTTGAAGTATCGCCCAACAAACTTATCAACAGGTTAATATTATTCTCGGTTGTGGTTTTGTCACCTAACTTTTGTGGAGAGCATAAGTGATTGAGGCTACCTAAAGAGGTAGTAGATTTAACGAAGCGGGAGCAACTTGTCGAATTAGATTATGTGTAGCGCACAACCACCTATTGCTACCACTTAATCTAACACCTTGCCAACTATGAATGTCGTGGACTATTACATGCACAACACGTGGAACTCCTTTAATTTGCTTCACCAAATACATGTGTGGTCTTACCAAGATTATATCAATCACATCACCACCTATCTAGAAGGCTAACACTCGCTCACACCTCACACAATCATGACTTTACCAACTGTGACTTCAGCACCAAGCAAAACACCTCATCAACTATAAACTTCACAAACAAATACATGCATAACATGTTAAACTGCTTCACCAAACATAAGTGTTGGGCTACTCTTAACATGTATTACACGTGAGATCCTATCAAATCCATATCAATTGCATCGTCATTTATCTAGAAGGTTAGCATACTCTTTGATTAACTAACCAAAATAAAATAGACGCAAACCACGTGTCAAGACTCAAGGCCAAGAAGCAATTACCCTCTCCTATAAATATTCATCCTTGACCTTTATGCATTATACACCCTCCTCTTCCTCTTACTATTCTCAACACTTTACCATCATGATATCCATCATCCTCCACCTCTTATCTCTTTCCCCTCAACAAATTTATATTACATTTATAACTTCAAATTGAGCATGCATATGCATGGCCCTTATCTTGAAATGTACCCATGAAACAATATCCAAGGACTAGCCTAACAAGCCAAATCATGAAGGCCAAACAATAAATCACTAGAATTCATCAAGAAAAGAGAGAAAAAAAAACGAATACATCAAGAAATTTATATTTATACCACATGGAAATCTTGTTCCTCGTTTAGTTCCCATTATGCTTCCTTTTTCATATTTGAAGGTGGTAGTTAGCTAGGCATAATGGTAGATATAACATAGATAACCATAGAATCAACCCAAATGTAGTGATCCATTTGTTATCATTATCCTACCACTAACACATAATATATTTAACACCTTGAAATGTGAAATCCTAAAGTTAATTATTGTTCAAAAGATCCTCATCATTTTAGAAGCATTAATTTTCATATCAAATTCATCCATTAATTAGGGGCTATTCCAAAGTTATTTTTCTTGTTTTTTAATAATTAAGTTGGTTAGGTTTAGTGCATGCATATTTATATAAGTAATATATAGCTTTCAACACAATAAATTTTATATATCATTAATATTTCAACAACTTGATGGTTGAATTTTAGCAATATTATATAGACATAATTATCTTAATGTTAATTATCAAATTTTTTTAATAATCTCATTATAAGTTCTGATTATATCTGCTTTTTTTGATACAATGCCTAGAACTACTCATAGTCCCTTCCCAACCCATAAATAGGAGGATAATACGTTTCAACTCACTCGAACCTACGTCCTCCCATATTACCAACTCTTAAACACGAAGCAATGTACAAATCACCCAAATAAGTATCAATAGTCTCGGCTTTTAGGCTAACCACGAGAACACTTCCAAAACTACTCCAGCACCCGCTAGTCCTTCTCTTACTCTATAAAACCTCAAACCATCAAAACCATTACTAACAAAATGGATCATTACCAATAGTGTCCACTATGAATCAATGAATTGTTCCATTACAATAGAATATTTAGTTTTGACTTAGCATTATCTGTAACACACTTGTTTGTGGATCGGATGCTATGTAGATTGTTTAATTCCTTTACCTACACCAAAGATATCTAGACCTAGTTGGAAAAGCTTTTTATTCATGGTGCTTTTGAAATGTGCACCTCGTAATGGTAACACAATGACAATGAAAAGGAAAATAGCAATATTAAAAAAAAAGAACACTAAAAGCTCTCTTTTACTTGCAATGGAAGACTCGGGTTTGCAAAAGAGATCAAGCTTCCTTCCATGATTTTCTTATCCGTTACCATTAGATACAAGTATAACATGAACCAATGGTGATTCGTACATGAGTAACAGATAAAAAGAAAGGAATAGGACAAATTACCTCTCAAAATAATCACTTCATTTGATCATCTCTTGTAAGCTTGTTCAATAGTGTTGTTACAAGAGCATCAATTCTCTCAGACCTAGCTTCTTCCCTTATTCTTCTTTGTTCTTCCTTTTCCCTCCACCTTATATCCATCATTACCCTTTCATTTTCCAATGCTTCCATTGTCCTTCTCCACTCCATTTCTTTCAACCTCCTTTCATTTTCCCTCACCTCCAATGCTTCCCTCCATTGTATCTCCATTTCCATTTGTTGTCTCATGAAACACTTTAAAATCTCCTTTATATCATTACCATCATTTATACTTTCGCTAGTACTTCCACTAATGCTTACACCCTTTTTGCCTTTCTCCTTCCCCCTATACCTACCCTTATCTTCTTCCTTATCTGAACATAGCTTCTTTAAAGTAGTTTGTTTCCTTGCCGAGAATATAGCCTGCAAGTCATTATAAAACGGGAACTGTTGTTGTCTCTTAGCTTCTTCTTCCACCATTTCACATCCCTGAATTAGTGATATATATATAAGTAATAGCCTAATAGGGTTTCGTTAACCTAGTAAAGGGTTAATTAAATCAAATATTTGGTTACCTTGTATCGAGTAACGAGGTTTTTCCACTTGCACTTGCACTGTTCAGCGCTACGATTATAACCCTTTTCTTTCAACCTGGTAGAGATAAATTCCCAAAGCTGCTTGTTCCTTTTGGTTTCCATGAAATTTGGGTCCAGCTCTGCTCTTATCATTAAAAACTCCTTCGTCTCTTGAATACTCCATTGAGGGAGCCTATCAACATCAACGTTAACATTCATAGCCTGTTGCTGGTGTTGTTGCTGGTGATGTTGACGATGATAATACTGATGGTGATGTAGTCCTTCCATAAACAACTACCACACGCAAATAAAGAAAAAACCACACACACACAAGAATACAAGATCAATAATAACTTTTTTTTTTTTTGCTTTTGCACCCACGGAAAGAATTATTGATTCACAAAGAAACAGAAAACAAAAAGGTAGCAATTATTTATATGGAGAGGGTGTGAACTGCAAGTATGAACCCTTCCAGAAAGATCATCAAAGACAACAACCAAAAAAAAAAAAAAAAAAAACAGAAGAATTCTATATGAAAGAAAGGTGGGCTGATGATAGATAGATCATGGATTTTGTTATAAGCTTAGGTATAAGAGGCGGCTTCGTTCAGATTCAAGGAAAACGAAAACACTAAAGAAAGCTTTTCATTTCTTCACTCATTCTATCCATTTCTCAATACCCAAACAGTCTCTACTCTCTCGGTCCCTATCTGTCTACGCGGAAACACACTCTCTTCTAATATCTTTTTCTTTCAATTTTGTATTTATAAATATTATATAAATTAGGATGATAAGATTTTTTTTTTACTAATTTGTAATTTATTTATTTTTAAGAAATTATTTGAAATTGAATAGAATATTAAGTTCTCGTTCAACAATTGGCTGATATATAGCTATTGTTAATTGCAGTGATCGGTAAATCTTATATGGTAGTTGAAAGTTGATATGCGTAAAATGATAAATAAAAGCATAACACATTTTATTGTTAATTATTTATTTGTTTATAATGTTTTAGCCTTTATTAGTTGAAATTATTGAAATAAAATATTATTATCAAAGAATTAAAACATTCATTATGAAAATTAATTAGGAAATATTTTTAAAAATTTAAATAAATAAATTTCTTAAGTTTCTTATTTGCAAATATTAAATTTGTAGAAATTGATACATATTAATAGTATATTAATATAATTGTAAACTATATCGATAATTATGTCACGCTCTGAATAAATTTTTCAAGTAGCATATTTCAATTAATACAAAGTTTCATAAGCAATCATTTTATACTAGTAAATTGAAAATAAATTAATAGTACATAAATATTTAAGAAATAGTAGATATCCAAACAAATAAAAATAAATATTTAAGAAACACGAAACTAGTAGTGATGTCATTACAAACTTTTGTCATTTCATTAGTACTCATTCTTGAGTGAAAATGCATTTGGCATCCAAAAATGCTTCGGAGGAATAAAATTCGGATATGCATCTATGACCCTAAATGTTGGGTCAAAAACTTTAATTAACTTGATTTAGTTATGTAATGCAAATGCATAGAAAAAAGTAATCTTAAATGGATGAAATCATCTAGTAAATAAATGTCTATAGTTGACTTTTGTAGATTCACAATGAATTTTTTTTTTTTTGAGATGTACTTTGAATTTTGGAGGTAAAATTGAAAATGGGAGAATGGAGGCTATTGATATATTGATACCCCTGTTAGGTTTGAAAGTATGTGGTAAAGGGAGTAATATTTTAGCAAGTATGGTCAGATATATCATTAAATATATCTCATTCCCAATCAACTGTGAAAAAAGTTGTCCATCATTGCGTTTTTTGCTTTGGAGGTTTTAGTTCAACAAGCTCTTACAAACTTCTATTTACCAAACACTACAATTAGAGGATTTGACTATCCAATCCTCCATTTGTTCCCAAATCATCTAAAAAAGGCCCAAACTCTGCTTATCAAACACCCTAAAAATATTTGGATCTAACCTAATTTTACTGGTTCGAATAGGTTGAATTAACCATTTTCAAAAATTGTGAAAAAAAATATTTTTTACCAAAAAATTAAGGTTTTTTAACCAATTTATATTTATATTATAAAAAATTAAAACTAAATATAAATAGAATAAAAATAAAAATAAAATTGTTTTATTTTAAGAGTGTGATATATATATCCTATTAATTATAATAAAAAATAAAAATTAAATATATAAATAAATGATTACTCTTTTTATATATAATATTTTTTAGATATATGATAAATTTAGCTATCAATGTTTATATGTTTTTTTGTAAATTTGGCCCTTATTTTTTTTTTTAGTTAAATTTAGCTTTTAACCTTTCAAAAAAGAGTCAATTTTTTTTAACGGAAATAATGACTAAAATATTTTTTTTAACGTTGTTGGAGTGACAACTTACATGGCAATCCATGTACACATCATGCTAACATAACATGATTTGTTTTATAAATCACGCCAACAAATAATTCAAAATCTATAAAAAATTAAATTAAAATTAAAAATATATAGAAATTTCACAAGAATTAAAAAAAAAATCAGCATAAAGTGCACGTGAATTGCCATATAAGTTATGTTTAAAAATTTAACATTTTAGTTAGTATTATTGTTTAAAAAATATCATTTCAACTCTTTTCTAAAACGTTAATGGTCAAATTTAACTATTTTTAAAAGGTTGATGATCAAATTTAACTTTTAAAAAAAAAGAGAATAAAAACCGAAGTGATAAAAAAAATATAAATATAAATGTGAAGACTAAAATTTAATATTAGGGTTTGAAGGAATTTTTGGTTGTTTCTCATTACTCATGTATTTAATATATTTAATGCATTAATATATATTATATTAATAATAGCTATTGTCAACCACGAGAGTTAAGTGATATGGTGAGAGTTTCTTTTACCTTAATTAGTAATTCATAGTTCGATTCTCGCTTTGTTTATGAAGCAACTTTGTCCAACATTTATCAACTTAATAAACTTACAAAATATAAAAATTAATTACTGAGCTCGTTCCGATAAATACTTTGAGAAACTAAAACATAATAGCTTTAATATTTAAATATATATGGATTTATATATAATAGTATTAATATTTAAACTTTTTTATCCTAATTTGACCTTTAATTTGACTTTAGTGTTTAAAGTTTTCAATTTAATACTTTTGAAATTTTTGTATGAATTTAGTATTAAGTTTAAAATCTAAATTCAACTTATATGATATACTTATTGTCCCATTTGCGTACACGTGGCGTCACGCTGACGAACTGGAAAATCTTACGGGGATTGCTGGTGGGGGGTGCAATTGCGAATTCTTTACAGGATTTTGATTTAATTTAATTTAATTTCAACATTTCACTTATCATTACGCCGACGGTGTCCCACGTGTAAAATTCCCATTATCACCACCCACGTGGCACGCATGCAATAAAAGATCCACTAGCCTATGGTACTTCACGGTTTATGTCAATGTTGTTGAAACAGGTTTAACTTTAATTCTATGCATAAATTATTATATTTTAATTTTTTTTAAAATTAATATTTTCCACACATAAATATTAAAAATGTATTTTTAATAATAAAAATATTGTAAATTATGAATTATTTAAATATTATATTTTAATTTCTATAAAAATACTATATTACTTAGAATTGTATTCTCAATTATAATTTGATATTAATTTTGAATTATAGAATTAATTATTGATTTGTCTAATATTTGAGGTAATATTATTTAAAATTTGATTTATTATATCTTATTATTTTATTTTATAAAAATATTTTAATATCGTATTTCTTAGTTTAAAAAATATATATAATATTCCATAAATATTCTATGATTATTTTATTTTCATGCTTTTATTTGATTAATTTTTATATCATAAATTAATTATTATTTGCATATTATTCTTTGTGACTTATTAATTATTTAAACAATTTTCTTCACTTTAATTTTTCTCTTTTAAAGATAAACTATTTTTAGAGTCATTAAATTATTAGTAAATTTATATTTGAGTTATTTAATTTTAAAAAATTATAAAATGGTTACTAAACTGTTTGAAAATTTTCATTTAAGTCGTAGAATTGTTAAAACTATTATTGTATGACATTCTTTATTCACATTTTCTGCACCAATTGAAAATTCTTTTTTCCCCTTCTCTTTTATAGTTCATTTTTAAAAAGTACAACATTGAAAAAGCTAAACAACTTTCTAATATTATCTCTGATATTGACTGTCAAATTGAATTGAATTTAAAGTTGCTTTTCTACTCGTCAATAGGAACTAATCCACTGTATCAATTATTAAACCGCCGTTTGGAGCTAGCTAGCTAGACTCTTTTTTTAAGAAAAGCTTAACAATTCAGTGACTTAAATGAAATTTTTAAATGATTCAATGATTTAAATAAAAACTTTCGAATAGTTTAATCACCTTTTTGTAACTTTTTAAAGTTTTTTTATATAAATAATTTTTTTTTAAAATTAAATGACTAAAACATAAATTTACTAATAATTTAATAATTTCAAGTATAATTTATAATTTTTTATTAATATGAAAATTGTTGAATCATAGATATAATAATTTAAAAAATCAATAATTTGACTAATTTGAGGAAACCATCAAATTTCTTCTATTACTTACCATTTAATACAAGTTTGATTAAATTAATGTAAAAGGAAATTAACAAACCGGATTATTAACCCATGATTCACACGTATAAGCTTACTTGACCCATTTTAGTTCTAGTCCCCTTTCTCAGGTATTATCTGATATCTGACTTCAGCAGCGAAGGTTGAAATTTTTTGAGAATTTGAAATTAAATTGTATATTTTTAAAATAATAAAAATATAATTTTATCATTTTAATAGTTTATATTTTTATAATTTTAAAAGGATTAAATCAAATTTTTATCATTTTTGGGAGATAAAATGTAATTTTTTATTTTTATTAATTTAAAATTTTATAAATTTTAATAAGACCTAAATAAAAAAATTTCCATTTTAGAGGGACTAGGGCCCTACCAACTATCTAGCTCGTCTTCTGTTTAACTTGACTCCTTTCTATTTTTATTTTAATACATGAGGAAAATTAAATTTAAATAAAATAAATAAATAAATCAATATATATATATATTTGATGCACCATCATGAGTTTCGTGTGTTTTTAATGAATAACAATACGACACTTCATCGTTGATAAAATAAATGAAATAGTAGAGGACTTATAAATTAATACAAATAATATATTTTTTGCGCTCTTTTTTTTTAATGTGCAATTTATCTTATCACTTCACTCAAAATTTTAAACCTAAAAGCTCAAAAAAAATATAATAATTATAACTAATATTTAATTATGCTTGAATAAAGTTATTACTATTTATTATTTTATCCAGGCGCGAGGGAAGGGGGCAAATAGAGACTTGACACCTCAAAATGGAAATTTGTTGCTTTAATTCTTCAAATTTATAAGAATTTTAAGTTAATATAAGATAAAATTGTAGTTTGACCCTCTAAAATGCTAGAATTTTAATTTAGTCCTTTTGAAAACTATCAAGATATAAATCAATATATGAGTGAAATTACATTTTAGCTTTCATTAAAATATATATATAACTTAATTTTGACCCTTATAAAAATTTCTGACATTGCCCCTATTTTATCTAATAATAAAGTATCGTGTTGTTATTTATCGATATTACATGAAAATCAGGGTAAATTTGAAGAAAATGTCGTTTTTAAAAAGTAATTAGAGATTTATGCTGATTTTAGAGAGAGAAATTAACAGAAAATACGTCTAGCAGGAGGCGTTTTCTATTGACGTTTTTGAAAACGTGTTTTCTTTAATAACTTGACACATCAGCTTTTTTAGTTAGATGGTTAAATGTTAATAATTTTGTCCTTTAATCGTAGGAGAGGAGTACTAACATTTAATCATCTGCCCAAAAAAACTAATGCGTCAAGTTATTAAAGACAATACGTTTTTTTTATTTCTCTCCAAAATCGACCTATTCTCTTCGTTATCTTTCATCATATATTGGTTATTTATCCTGAAAACCATATACCATACATTAAATATAGAATAAATGATAACTCAAATGGGATACAACTACATCTACAATATGAACAAAAAGAGTATCTATCCGCGGGCGGAAAATGCATGCAAGGTGGCCAAAGATAAAATCATTACTATATTGCTTTTTGTATTGGCGTATGGAAATTTTACTTTAAGGTTGAAAAGAGGAAGATTTTTCATTTGACATTTCTTATTTTTGGTCCCTTTTGTTTTATATGAAGTCAAATATAGAATCTGTCCATATTTACTACCTACCTTATTAAATACTATATGATACATTAATTTTATTTTAGAAGTACTGGGTGGAAGAAATCCCCTAGAAATTGGAGCATTTATTAATCGAAGACAATGGCAGAGACTAAAGAATGTCAGGTAGATAGTTGTGCACCGAGACCGAAGGATTTTAGGGTTGTTTGAAACTTCGAAGAATCCCGATGAGTAGTGAGGATGGAGAGTAAGATTTGTTAAGGATTTAGGCTAAAGAGTTGCCAGTTCTCACACTAGTCTTTAGTCTTTATCTGATGCAGAGAGGAGAAATGAGTTCTGGAGAAGGCTAAATTGCTATTAGGCTTTGTTTGCTTAGTATTGTTTAGGACGTTTTAGTTTCCCATTTTAAATTGTTATTTTCTAGGAAGTTGATTTTATTTGAGGAGCCTAAGGCATCGCCCATCTGGTCTGCTGCTTATTTGACAGCTAGACGAGATGAAGGCATTGTTTAGTCTTTTCAATTTTTTAATAAATGTATTTGGTACTTTATTCAAAAAAAAATAAAAATAAAACGCAAATTTAAGTGAATTATCACAAAATAAAAATAAAAATAAAAATAATCGAAACATAAAGGGTAAATTATATTTATGGTCGTTTTTATTTACCTCAGTTACATTTTAGTTATTTATATTTAAAATATTATGTTTTAGTCGTTTATTTTATTGTGTTGTAACATTTTAGTAACTAAACTGATAATTGTCGTTAACGGTGTAACGGTAAGCTAATATGGCATATTAAATCATCATTTTAAATAAAAATTTTAGGTTAAATTATACAATCGGTCCTCATATTTTTTATTTTGAGCAATTTTTTTTATGTTCTTTAAACTTTCCTTTTTTTTCATTTTCTTCTGTTTCTCCCTCTGTTTTTCTACATTTTTCATTTCTTTTAACATATTTAGAAGTCAAATTGATAGTGAAGAAAAGAGCAAGAAATCGAAAACCATCATTACATATAACAAAAACCCATAAACCCATACCATGCTTTTTTATTCATTTCTATGTAAATTTTAAACTACCCTACAACTAGACTTAATAATTGATTGAATTAAGTTCAAACTAGATCGATGTAAATTTTTAGGTTCATTTTACGGGACGGGCTCTATCACACCCCCTGCTTAGCCAACGGTATGTTGTGCCCTTGGCTTGCGTTAGAAAAAACATCGTTAATAATTTTTCTAATAAAAGGTTTTAAATAATTAAATAAAAATAATTTATATGAGTTTGAAGCAATTTTTTATGACTATGATTGTTAAATTATTTTTAATTATTATTTAAACAATAATTTTATAAAATACACAAGCAATCCAATGGATCTCACTAGAAAAAAAAATAGTATGAATTTATAAAGTGTTACTCAACTATTTAAACTAAAGTTTTATGCTTTGAGAATCAAAATAGAAGATTTAAGCTTAGTTTGGATGGACGATTAGGTGCAATGCGGTGCGTTTAGCTTATTTTTTGTCTCACGCTATAGTATGCTATAATATTTAATTTCACCGCCACCGCTATTTTTATACTAATCGCAGATAAATGCACCGCCCATCCAAACTCACCCTTAATAAAATATTAACAGCAGTACTCAACAAAACAGAAAGTTAAATCGCATAAATAAATATCATAAATAAAAGAAATATCTGGATAATTTTAGAGAACTGAAGGATGGAAACAGTCAAAAACACAAAACCAAGTAATTCCTTAATGTTGGTATCTTAAATGTAAACATAAATGTAAGTGATGGACTAAAGCAATTAGATTCAAGTTCAGCCTCAATTAGTTTCAACGCCGCAATGGGCATAAGCGTTGACCATTAGGGGCGGCGTTAGAGAGGCAGGGGTCTTACCATCTCTTAAAATGGAAAAACAAAGTTTTAGTCCTTGAAAAAATGATAAATTTATATTTTGGCTCTCTTAAAATGATAAAAATATAATTTAGTCTTTTTCAGAAAGGCATAATAATAAATTAAACACTTAACATTTACATCTCTTCTCAATTTGACATTTATTATTTTTGAAATTAAATTTAACTATCAACCTTTCGAAAAGAATTGGATTATTTTTTAATAAAAATATTGACTAAAACATTAATTTTTTACATAACGTAAATTGCTATAAGAGTTGCACGCCAAATATACTTTAAAAGATTAATGTTTTAGTCAGCATTTTTATTAAATTTAACTATAAAAAAATAAGAGCTAAACTGACAAAAACTATAAGTATTGAGTATTAAATTTATCATTATACATTTTAGAAATTATAAAGTTATAAACTTATAATGAAGAAATTACATTTTCACTCTATACAAAGTTATAATTCTATTTCGATCCCTCCAAAATCTTTTCTAATTTCGCTCTTGTACTCGACTTAATAATTTTAATGCCATCATCAACAGCTTTCAACCAAAACATCAAATTAATCATAAAATTTATCTATTAAAAGATGATGTCACAATGATGGACCACTCGACAGCTGACATGTTGACACGAGGTAATATAATTTTTTAAAATATATTTTAAAATCGTTAAAATTTTAAAAACAAAATTAAAATATATAAAATATTTTTAAAATCTAAAATTACTTTTTAATATTTTTAAAATAAAATTTTTTTAGAACACCTCAATCTTCCTATTGAGTTATTCACGAAAGAAGATATCAATGCTAATCCATTGAAAAGCAGGAAAACATGCAAAATAAAAACTAATGGAAACAATCACGAATTTCTCGAATGTGCAAACAGAACACTAATTCGCTTCAATGTTCATAGTTAACTCCCAATCTAGGGTTTTAATCATTTAACTAGTAATTAACCTAGTTATTACTCTTGGCCTCTAACTAACCTAATTAGTCAGTAAAAACTATTATCTCTCTTGACTTTATCTATTTAAATAACTTGTCAAGACTAGGATTTAATCTCTCAACCTAATCCAGATAATTTTAACACAAAGCCTAAAATATTCGTTAACTAATCCATATCCACTTGTTAATTTTCCTCGGATTTTAATTAACCATTAATCTAATTACAGAAAACCCTAATTTGAATTCAAAACTTAACTAATATCAAAATACAAAAAAGAGAAGAGAGAAATTAGATTCCAAATATTAGTTGTACACAAGAATTGAAAATTCGAAACAAGTAGTGAGCGATCCACAATCCGCGATCCATAATTCGAAACAATAACACTAACAATTGGATAATAAAACTGAAATTAGAATTGAAAGTTTAGAAAGAATCCAATCCCTAATCTAAAAACTAAACTAAAAATGAAAGGAAAAATCCCCAATATCCCAATACAAATGATTAAGCATATCTGATTGAAATTGTATGGACGAAAACACCCTTGACAATTTAAGTGGCCTCGTCCTTAGAGGTGAGTATTCGATCAAAATTTCGAGTTAGTGGGGTTGATAATCCTATTTTAGCAACCAAACTCAATTTGAATTTTTTTCGAATCGGATTAAATCAAGTCAAAAAATTTTGAGTTAAGTCGAGTCGAGTTAACGAATCCTATTATTTATACTCAATGTTATGTTTAATGAGTAAATATTTATCAAAACAACGTAATTTTACCTTTTTTTTATTCAAATTTTTAAATAAATCAAATTATATAATTCATATTCAAATTAAACCGAAAGTAATTCAAATAACTTAATTAACAAATTTTTAAACTAAATCAGATTTTGCTCACCGCTACTCGTACTAGCGGTGTTGCAACTTCCTAAAACCAAAATAATACTTATAAGGATTAATTTGGGCCGAAATGAATCCACATCTAAGTAGAGCAGCTTCACAAGTACTTTTATCAAATAAAATGTAGTTTATTAAGAAGAGTTTTTATAGTAAAAAGATGAAGAAAAACTGAGAATTTCCTGTAAAATTGATCGTTTGTAACACTACTCCATTTAAAAACTTACCAGAGATATGCGCTTTACTAACTGGGAGCTCTAGAACACTAGAAGGGATTGGGAGAGGATTTATTGCTGAACTCCAAGCTGAAGCTCAAGGAACAGAGATCTGAATTTTCAAGTTGTTTCTGGGATAACAAAGAGGCTAAAGGAAGAGGCAGCACAGAGCAACGACAGAAGAAATGGGAGGGTACGCGCTGGGCTCGGCGTTTGATTCAAAATCAGGGCAGATGATAATGGTGTCATTGCTTTTAATGTTTGGATCTTTCTTCCTCGGCAACCTTTTCGGCAATAATGCTCCCATTTATGTCTCTCAAGTTTCTGAAACTTCTTCATCGTCTTCGTCTTCAGCTGGTACCTTTCGGTCTTTACTATTAGCTCATCATTCTCTTGAAAATGGCTCATACCCATTACCAATTAAATGCCTAATACAAAGCAATTACATTTATTATTTATTTTTGTGCCATTTGGTGTCTTTTACTTTTATTCCTAGCTTCAACTGAAAGGAAATTATTATTTTTTTAATGATATAATGGATGGCCGATTTTCCAAAAGTTGAAGCTCAGGGAAAAATACAGCTTTTTCATAGTTAAGTTGTAGGGTATGTTCTCTTGTGTGAAGTCACATAAGATGATAGCTTCTGTGGAAGGATTGTTTGTTTTTGTGATCTTTTGGTTTACATTTTTTCTTCCCTTTTCTAATTTTTAAATTTCATATTGTGGATTGAAGTTTACTTGGGCTTAGGTCTTGACGTGCAAAATATCGCTACATTGCGTGCTTATTGCTTGTTCAATTTGCATTGTGAGATGATGATGATGACCTTTGATCACTAAAAGAGATTGGATTGCTTATAGGCATGTCCATGTGTATATCAAACTGTTATTAATGATGCAAAGAGTAGTTCTAGCCAATGTGCCTCGTTGGAACTTATAGGTATGATTCAGTATGCAAATTAGCTTTTTCCTCTTAGAAAGGAGAATGAAGAGAACTAAAGCTAAAATGAAACAAAAGGAAGCTAGTCAAATAAACTGTCTGCTAATCTACATGGTGGAGTGCACTGGGTTCACTGTATGTAACATCCTATGCCCCACTTTTTAAAACGGGAGCTTGTGTAAGGTTTTGTTTATTAAGTGGAAATATATGGATTCAGTGATTTACCTCATTTTAGCCTTTGGTAACGCCCTCATGTTGGACTGTTAATAGCATATAAAGTTTCTATCTATGTTACTGAAAACTTCAAACCTTTTATTGGCAATCATATGGGTTTATCTTTCTACATTTGCAGCTATCTCTACATTTATTAACAAAGTTTCTCTTACTTATCGAGAAACACCACTTGTAGTCCCAGCAAATGGAATGAATATATGTCCATTGAAGTTCAATGAGTATATCCCTTGTCATGATATCTCTTACGTGAAGCAATTGGCTCGAGACTTGAATCTTTCCAAAAGCGAAGAGCTAGAGAGACACTGCCCTCCACTTGGAAAGCGTTTATTTTGTTTGGTGCCACCACCACTAGATTATAAAATTCCCATAAAGTGGCCAGTGAGCAGGGACTATGTTTGGCGAAGCAATGTGAATCATACACATCTAGCTGAAGTTAAAGGAGGACAAAACTGGGTGCATGAGAAAAATCAGCTGTGGTGGTTTCCAGGTGGTGGCACTCATTTCAAGCATGGTGCAGCTGAGTACATTCAAAGGTATGGACATTGATATTATTTCATAAATGGTCTACATATTTCTTGCAATTTCCTTGAGATAGGTTTTTATCCTAACAGAATTCAGTGTTACTTTTCAAATTATTTTAACCTATAATATAGAGTAGAAACTATTTAATGTAGCATTGAGGAAGTTTTGGATGGATTTCCATCTTAGCGATCTTCTTCTTTTTAAAATAAATACTTGTTTAAAAAGTAGGAAGTCTGATCGGCGTGTAAGAAAACTTTAATCAAAATATTGTTCTAGTGAAATGGGAAGAAGGTATAAATGTGAATTCTGGTTGCTGTAATATGATGAAATAATTAGATGAAGAGTTTCTCCCAACTCCCAGTTCTCCGATTGTGCCAATTGTTTTTCTGTGTTTGGGTATATAGTAACTTGTCGTTACCCCCTTCTTTGTTTTCTTTTGTTACACATCTCAGAATCCAAGATAGGAGCAGGGTTTTGAGCCTTGGACCTTATTACTCTTTGGTAGCAGTCACATGCCTATCTTTTGTTGTTTATCCTATTCAGTTTTGACTAGATTGGAAAATCACATATATTTTGATTATAGGTCGAGCAAATATCTCTTCTATATGGTTTCTGGTGGAACGTTTTAAATATGCCGCTCTTGGGGAAATCTGAAAATACTATGGTCAGAGTCCCTGCTTGTTTCCATTGGGTTACTTGCCATAAAGGATATGAATGACTCCTCTTGCGATCCACAACTCTTCTATTCATAGCTGGAAAAATTAGATCGAAATCTTGCTTGCAAATCATTTTTTGGGAATTAATAAGATTTCTAGCCCTGTGTAAAAGTGGGTAGGGGTTAAAACTGGTAATACAAGTCTACTTGTAGGACATAGACTTCCTTGCATCCCTTTCTGAGTCTGTCAGAATTTTGAGATAATATTACTGATTTGTGTATGCATGAATGTTCTTACCTTCCAATCATTCTGGTTGCTAATGATATGTGTCATTGGGATATATGTGGCTGCTTAGTTTTGTCTCGAAAAAGGGACTTGTGTAGCTAAGCTCATCCAGATTGAGGTTAAGATGTAGTTGATTTCTGTACCAATGTCTGGACACCAATTAATCTTCTTTATGGTGGGCCTGAATGAATTGAATTGTCCATTTCCATCTTGAATCATTGACTGTCTTTCCCCTATGCCTAGGTGAAAACTGAGGGTGTTGAATTGCTAATGTGTGGATTTCATTTAGGAATTATATATTTAGTTTATCCATTTTTATTGTGCATGATTTAGGATTTGAACTAAATTTAACAATTTCTTTTGTAACATGTTTGTAAGCACCATTTTTTTTAGTTCCAAGAGGCGTTATTGATTTTTTTTTCCTGCATGTTGTTGGACTTTCAGACTAGGAAATATGACAACTGATGAAACAGGTGACCTGCGTTCAGCAGGGGTAGTTCAAGTTCTCGATGTTGGATGTGGAGTGGCCAGCTTCTCTGCTTATCTTCTTCCCTTGGATATACAAACAATGTCTTTTGCACCCAAAGATGGTCATGAAAATCAGATTCAGTTTGCTTTAGAGCGAGGAATTGGTGCAATGATCTCTGTCATAGCCTCAAAACAGTTGCCATATCCAAGTAACTCTTTTGAGATGGTTCATTGTTCTAGATGTCGTATTGATTGGCATGAAAGTGGTACCTTTCTGTTCTCTATGCACACTTTATATTCAAGTTAATTTCTGCTTCTCTTCATGACCAAAATGCTCAAATATTAGGTAAATATAAGTTTCTGAACAATCTTGCTATCAGAAAATCCATTCCGGATAACATTCATGATATAGAAATAAGATCATTAGCCTATTGGTAGTCACACATGTAATCAACAGCAATTAGTACCATCTGCTGCCTGATTAGATGGTTTGGGAAGGTTCTTTATTGTTGCACCTAGCAAGTTCCTTTTGCAAATCTGTAGCATAAATCTCCACCTATGGATCTAATTCCTAAAGTTGCATAATGTTTGTAGTTTTTTCTCTTTTGATTATTATAATTGTGACTTTTTCTTCCCCTAAATTGAATGGATATACTAAAGACTTGAGCATTCTTGCCAGAACTCAAGTGGTTTAAAAAGGATAACTAGTATTTGTAAGTCTGCACTGAGTTTGACTGCTTAAAGTTGGTGAGCGGAGGGCAAGCTACCTGATGAAGTGTAACATATTTTATGGTGTGGAAACCTTTATTTATGACTTCAATATATTTTGTGAAATAGTAAATTCATGATTTGCAGGTACTTTAATTTTTTTTTAGTGCGAGTGTTATGATTGGTGGATTACTAGTTGGATTAAAATGAAAGACACTCAAATATGTGCTGCTGAAATGTTTCTGTGAGTGTCATGTTGGGAAAAAGAAATTCCTGTCAGTTAAACTACAAATTATAATACTCTGATGTCCCGTGGTCCTTAAATATTTTTATGCATTGAAATCGTGAGCTACAGATGATCATGCTGGAGGCAGCTCCTCCTACTCAGCAGCCTCCTTTTCCTGCTTTAATGCTTATTTCCTGTCCATTTCTGTTATGGGTGGTAATATGTTATTAAAATATATGATTGAATCTAAAAAGGGCATGTTTGACACCTATAGGTTTCAGATATCACATTGTTAGCATTTTTTGTACATTATTCTATTCTGATTTGAGTTCCCTAATTTCAATTTGTATCATATTGTTTCCTTAGATGGTATTTTACTCAAGGAAGTGAACCGCCTCTTGCGACCTAAGGGATATTTTGTCTATTCGGCTCCACCAGCTTATAGGAAGGATAAAGATTATCCAGTAATTTGGGACAAGTTGGTTGATCTGACTACAGGAATGTGCTGGAAGCTTATTGCTCGAAAGGTTCAGACTGCTATCTGGATCAAAGAGGAAGATCCATCATGCCTTAAGCATAATGCAGAGTTGAAACTCATTGATATTTGTGATGCTGTAGACGAGACTAAACCATCATGGAAGACTCCTCTAATGAATTGTATACAGCTAGCAGGTGCAACAACAGCTACTAAAAAGCTCCCTCCTAGGCCTGAGCGTCTGTCAGTGTATTCGGAGAGCCTCAGTAGAATCGGTCAGTTCAGCTTGCATTTGTCTAAATTTGTTTTGAGATCACTCATATTTTCCCATTTGGTATCCAACCCAAACTTTAGTCAACCAATTTTAGCTTCTCAAGTTTAAAAATGCACGGTAAGTATTTGAACTTTGCTTCAATTTATCAATTAGGCTAACATTGTTAGTCAAATAGATGATTCGTCCAAAAACAGATCATCCTAAAATTTGGTCTCAGATCTAGTGCTCAACTTTCAAATTTTTCTCTTTAGCTTACTTGCAAAATTATAGTTTAGATTCTTTCCTATACCCTGTACCGTATAGAACATACTGGGATAAGTTATTATTTCATGCCATGTGGGGGTTATATATACATAAACACATTTTTTCTTTTCCTTTGATCATTGCCTAAATTACATGCAAGAGCAAAGTCATTGGAAGCTAAATAAAGTACTAAACTGAAAGCTGCTACTTCACATACGAATTACCTTGTTATAACCTTTTTATGAATGTTTGATTAAATTTTGTAATTTTGATCCTTATTTGTCACGTGTGTGCAACTTTTAGTTATATTATTTTTTTTATTTTTTATTTTTATGAGATAAATTAAGAATAATTAAATATTTATATTAAATTCCTTTTTAATGATGTGGAGTTAGAATCCCCTTCTTTGCTAAAACCTCGTGGGGATGGAGAGAAGATTCCTCCCGAGGATGAGGATTGGGACAGGTGCTTGAAAAATCGGGATCAGGCATAGGGAATGCATGCCCTGTCCCATACCCGCCACGTCATTATCCCTAAGCAGGGCAGATTACTGCTGCCCAACCTTCCTCTTTCTCCACCATTCTCTCTATCTTCCCTTTTATCTCTTTCCTCTCTCACCTATTTTTTTAAAATAGTTCTTAGTTTTTTTAGTTTTTGTTGAATTCTTTCTAATTCAAATTATATATTTTTTAAAAAGTCAGTGTTAAAAAAGTTACATGTTATTTCTTAGAAATGTGGCGTGCTTTTATTGGATATTTTTGGACACAATACTAATTCGATTAATGGACTTGATTTCATGTGCAAACTGATAAATAGAAGCAAAGTCTTAGTGCCTAACTGGACATATTTGAACTATTGGTATAAATAAAACCCTAAACCCAAAAATTCTTAACGCTGAATTTTACATGTTTGATCTTCCAACAAATCATGACACTATTTACTTTATAATTTGATCAGCAGGTCCTAATTGATCAGCAGGTCATTATCCCTAAGTAGGCACTGACATGCTATAGCTAACTTATGTATTGGACTTTGCTCTTGAGCTTTCAAACGTGGTGTTTCTCTTTTATCTTGATTTTACCGTCTTGTTACATGCATTAGAGATATCATCTGATAATATGAGCTGTGACATAGGTTGGTTACCCTTGTGGTTGATCTTTGTCAAAAAATTTTCTTGATCTGGAAAATGGTGTTGGCACATGCTTATTTTAGCTCCTTTCTTGAAAAATAGTTTGGTTTTAATATTACTTTAGTGCCATGTTACATGGAGATTGATTGCAGGTTAAGTGAATATTGATCAATTGCATTCAGTTATCATGAAACATCTATAGATACTTGATTTTGGCTATTAATGTAATATTTCGTAAAACCAATAAAAATGTTTTATAGGAAGTTACATTTTCACATAAAATAGCAAAAGTAATCATGGGCACTATAATGTCACTTCCTTTGGTTTGCTTTGCTGAAAGTTCTTTCACTGGAAAGCTCCTTGTTCAGAACTTTATTTAACTTTAATAAAAAACATGCTCAATATTTAATTCTTATAGATGCATAATTATTATGTCATTGTGAACTCAAATTCTACAACTAGTCCCTGCATCTGTTCTCTTTTTGACCCTTTTTTATCATCTTCTTGTATCTTAGGTTCAAGTTGATTGATGCGTCTCAAACTTACATACGTAACCATATCCCTCTCTACCAAAGAACTCTCTACACTGTCAAAGTACAATAATCTAATTTTCGAATAAATTTTTAATAAAAAAAGAAGGATTTATGGGCTTGAAATCTATAATTCTAAACCATTTTCATTGGTTCTGTTTTCCTTCCAAAATCCTGGATCCTCTATCTCTTGCCAAGTGTTACTGTTTCATTTTGGGGGTTTGAGCTGTTTGACTTGGAAGGTTGTACTAGGCTACATCATGCCATATTTCACCTTATTTTTTTGGGCATATTGTCAGTGTAACTTTATACACTAGGAGATGTTATTTAATCCAACATGATATTCTTTTTATATATTATAACAGGCATCAGCAGAGAAGAATTTAATTCAGACTCCAACTTCTGGCAAGAACAAGTTCACTATTACTGGAAGCTGATGAATGTTAGCAGGACAGAGATACGAAATGTGATGGACATGAATGCCCTTTTTGGTGGTTTTGCTGCAGCTTTGAATGAATATCCTGTTTGGGTAATGAATGTAGTCCCTTCAAGCATGCAAAATACCTTATCTGCAATTTATGACCGGGGTCTAATTGGTGCTTTTCATGATTGGTAAGAAAGATTTTTATATAATCTCACTTTATTGCTAATATCCATAGGCAGTATGATAGTTCTTTTGGCTACTTCAGATCTTATTAGTAGTCATTGATACATATATGATTTTCAGGTGTGAACCATTTTCAACATATCCGCGTACATATGATTTACTGCATGCCAACCAACTTTTCTCTCAATATAAAAATAGTGGAGAAGGTTGCCAGCTTGAGGATATCATGCTTGAGATGGACCGCATTTTAAGACCTCAGGTACTTGTTTCATTGAGATGGTGACATGATATTTCAGACCGTACTTATTTTGAATCATTCATTATTTCATTAGTGTCATTAGCATCCAACGTAAACATATAATCATTCTTTTTTTCAGAAGTGCCTAATTTTTGGGGGGAAATTATTGAAATTGTCTTGCAATTTTGACCTATTTTATTGAAATTATTGAAATTTGTGCCATAATTTAGGGATTTACTAAAGTTTTCTTTTATGTGCTTATTTGTGTGTGTGTGTGTGTGTTTTCAGTTATCTGAATTAGTTAGTATAATTTATTTACCAAGTATTTACGTCGGGTGGCTAGGTAGTGTTATCAAGTATTGATACTTCCTGCTCATGGTTCTTGTTTTTTCAATCTTTACCTTGTTTCTTATATTTATCTCCCCAGAGTTCCTCTATTTCAGCCTTTTTTGTCTCATATTGTCTACTCTCTATTTCATTCCTTTTCCTTCCCTTTATTTGCCCTCAGCTACAAACCCGAGTTAGTCATGTTGATGAGGCCCAAAGTAAAAGATTTAAAGTTTTTTTTTTTGGACATGTTCCGGCTATTATGTCTAGTGCAGGTGGATGGAGACTGACATCTAACATCATCTCTGCTTGGTTGGTTACTTAGTCTATAAGCCAAGTTGCTAATTATGATTCAACTCTCATTTTACATTTTTGTCTCAGGGATTTGTTATAATTAGAAATGAGGATTCTATTATATCAAGAATTCAAGATCTTGCTCCGAAATTCCTTTGGGAGTTTGAATCACATATTCTGGAAAACAAGGAGAAGCAAAGAGAAACATTGCTAATTTGCAGAAAGAAGTTTTGGGCTGTTCTTTAAAACATGTTTCTACAAATAACAGGTGCTAACGAAGCAGCTGTATGTATTTCCAACCCTCTCTATAAGCGTTGTTACTTATTTACCTTGAGTCTAGGTTCTTGCTTTTCGCCTTTTTTGTTTACACCCCTGTACTTCATATAAATATTAACCTTATTAGTGGGAGAAAACACGAGGTTATATATTCATAATTTATTCATTGCATTAAATCCCATTGTCAAGGTGATTAACAATCTTCGAGGCCTCCCCTTCCAGTTCTATAATCATGAATCTCAAGTCCTCAGCAAATTCAAGGTTTTGGTTTGTTTGGTAGTTCTGAAAGAAAATTGAAAAGATGAAAAATTAGAAGGGTAAAAAAATAGAAAGATGAAAAATATAATTTTTTCTTTGCGCAGTGTGTTTGGTAGGAAAGAAAAATTGGAAGGAAAATATTTTTTCCATCCAATGTTTGGTGAAAGGAAAAAGAAGTAAAATATTTAAAAAATGCATATTTTTAAATATCTACAATCGGTTTTCTTCCATCTTCAAGCAGAATTTTGTGTTGACACAATGTGGGACTAATGCCTTTAATGTTAGCAATTGTCCAATAGCCTTCTGTTTTCTCAGAACGTTGAGCAAAGTTACTTCTCTTTTTGAAGATAGATGAGCGACGAGGATGACACGTATAGTATTGTTGTCTCCCAGATACTTGAATTTAAAGTTCTTTGATACAGGCTTTAGTTCCAACATCGGGGGTTTAACCACCCAAGGGATCATTTTTTCCGACGCATCCTCTAATGGTCCCAGAGATTTCTTACAATGTCTCCACCAGTCTAATTGGTTTACACGAGCTTGTTTGAACTCTATATCTACCCATCCTTAAATCTTCATAATGAGACGATTCAACTTCTAAGGATTCACCATATCCTTGCTCAAAACTCAATTCTCCCTCTTAGGGGATAATGCTCTTCAAAAATTCGATAAATTTTAGTTTAATTAAAATTAAAGTAAATAAACTAATATTATATACATATAAAGGAAAGTGGAAAAAAAAGATGAACTTCATCATCTTCTTCCTTCAAATATTGAAACCAAAAAGAGAGAAAACCTAAGAAAGATTTGAAGCTTTTGACCTTAATTTGGTATGTGCAATCTAGTCATTTTCTTGTAATTTTTATAATTTAGAGCTCATGAGAGTTTGATTTAGTTAGCCTATGTACCAATTTATAAAACTGTTAAAGTTTTAGAAAGTTACTGTTGTTGATTTCTTGAAGATTTAGGTGTTAAATTTATAGATTTTAAGCTTAGATATGAAAAATGACTAAATTATAAAACTTAATTGATAGTTTTGTACGTTAGGGAATAAAGTGAATAAATTATAAAATTGACTGTAGAAATGAGAAATAGGAAGTCTCTAACGAGTAATAGTGAAATCGAAATTCAATTTGGAGCTTTAAATTGAAAGTTAGGTAAGTCTCAGTTTTAGGGCCTAAATTGAATAAATTGCAAAATTTAGATAAATTAATAATTGATTGTGAATTGGCTGAATATTGATAATGATGTATGTTTATGTTAATTTTTAGCTAACATCAACCCAGATTTGTCAAGAGGGAAAGGGAAATCTAAAGTCGAATATGTAAGTGGATTGAGGTGAGTAATTGATATTGTGATATTGAATTGAATTGAATTGAATTGAATTGAATTGATTTTATAAGCATATGTGAATATTTGAATTTGAATGAATATTGTTTGAAATTGAAAAGTGAATTGAAACCCTATTAATTGTATCGGGCTAAGTCGAATATAGTTGGCATGCCATAGGATTGGAAATGTTTAAGGATACTTTAACTTCGAGTCGATGAGACACTGGGTTTCAAATTATTACTTTGGATAAATTCGATGAGGTACTAGGTACCAACTTACTTCGGCATGGCCGATGAGACACTGGGTGTTAATCTATTACTTCGAATTATCTGATGAGGCACTAGGTGCCAAACTGGTGTGTTTTGGTTGTATCCGTGTATCTGTCTGAGACCGAGTTCGAGTCGAGTTAATAGGGGTAAATAAATGAATTGACAATATGTATGATTTTGAATGATTTTGAATATGAAATTGGAATGAGATATGGAATTGAGTTATTCAAATGAAAAGCATGAATCATGGATTCATGGAATGGATTTTGATATTGAAAATGAATTGTGTATCCTATTGAGAAAAGCTATTTGAATAGCAATTATGAGATTGAAATAGCAAGAGATGAGAATTGAAAGTGTTATGAGTGATGTGTTTATGAAATCGATTATTTGTTCGAATGATCTTTGTTATGTGTGATTATAAATATTATAAATTCTTGCTTAAAAATTATTCGGATTATAGAAATACCACTGAGTTTATACTTAGCGTACAGTTTGTTTTTCGTGCGCAGGTTAGGTGTTAAAGTTGATTGTCGATTCAACATCCAAAGCCTATCTAGAACTCAAATCGTGGTGACATATATTTCTTTTTAGTAATGGCATGTACCTAGGATGTTTTATGTTGGTCATTTTGAAAATTGTTTGTAAATGATATTATAAGATGTTATTAGTTGGTTATATACAAATATATATGTTATGTTGAGTTAAATATGTGGTATGTTTAAGTTGATACCTAAGTGGATATGAAATATGCAAAAATTAGGGTTGAAATGGTATAAAAATTTGAGTTAGCTTGAATGATGTTTTAATGGTTTGTTTGGACAATATATGTAAAGTACCTATGAGTATACATTGGATAGGTTATTAGATTGATGTTTTTGACATATTTTAAAGATGTTTGATCGTGTTTTGAAGTGGTTGAACGATTGGTTTTTGAGTTGCTTGTTGTTTAAGTTTGCAGGGTTGATATACTTAATGTTTAAGGTTTATTTTGAATCTACACGGCCAGACACATGGGCGTGTGACTGGATCGTGTGAGACACACAGCTAGCACACGGCATGTGCTCCGGCCGTGTGAAAGCTGCACTTAATTTTCGAAAAATAAATTGACCACACGGCCTAGCACACGGGCGTGTGGCTTCGTCGTGTGATGTAAGCCAGAGAGTTACACAAGGTAAGA
This sequence comes from Gossypium longicalyx, assembly GCA_025698465.1. Lineage (NCBI taxonomy): Eukaryota > Viridiplantae > Streptophyta > Magnoliopsida > Malvales > Malvaceae > Gossypium > Gossypium longicalyx. The sequence goes on along the minus strand of CM046995.1, from coordinate 383,306 downwards.
CTCAGCCTAAAACACGAGCATGTCATAGGGTCACACAGGCGTGTCCCTTGACCACACGGGTGTGTGAGCCCATGCCCCTAGAAAAAAATTTGAGGTTTTACGAAAAATTTTCAGAGAACTCGAATAAGTCCTGATTTGTTTCTAATACATATTTAGGGCCTCGAGGGACCAATAAAAGGGACAACATGATTGATTTATGAGGTGTATATTATTTGATTTTTTATGTTCGTATTTGGTTTGAAATGTCCAATAATGCTCCATAACCCTATTTCGGCGACGAATAAGGGTTAGGAGGTGTTACAGAAGGTTACTTGAATGGTTATTGACTGATGGAAACATGAACTTAAATATGAAAGATAATTGTAAGTAGATATGTATGTATGGAAATGTGATTATATATGTGATTGATAATGATATATGAAATTTCTGTAATGTTAATGGTATGCCAAGAATGGTTGAAAGTTAAAGGTGTTCTTTGTTGAAGTAATGCTATAAGATTTAATGACATGAATAAGCTCATAATATGCTATGAGACTTGACTCTTGGAAATGTTACTTTAATGTGTTGATTAATGCCCTTGTAAGCTTGGTAAAATGTTTAAGACATGATTGGCATGCCAATAGAGATTATTAGAGCGTGTACAAGTTATGTGGAGTCTTGGATATTTTTATTGTTACCTTGGCTTGACATTCGATGTTGGCCAAAGGAATGTTCTCTTGGAGAACCTTGATTGTATAGGTTGGAGCACTTCTAGTTCTATATCTTGGTTGTGTGGGCTGGAATGCACATTTGTGCAATGATTATATACATACTTGTTTGTGTGGGATGGAATTCCCAAGTGTCTGAGTATCGTTTTACTAAGGTTACGAAGGGCCTAATAAGATTAATTAATTCAAGAATGTCTAGTAAGATACAAAATTACACATTTATAAGTACGAAAGATAAAAATGAATTAATGAGATTTATGAAATAAATTAAATTAAAGTATGCTTGTTACTTTTATTTGTAATATGAATGAAGTTGACCATCTTATTATGAAATATGCTTATATGATCTTACTTGTCATTTTTATTTTAGAAACTACCTTAGTGTTTCTTAATTTATATTGTGTTTACCTTTGCCCAGTGGGTAACTATTAGCTTAATTAACTCCTACAAGGGGGTAAGTATGGTAATTTTCATTTAGACTAACTAAGCAATTATAGTTATGCATTTTTTTTTTTTGCATGCAGATTGTTGATTTATAGATTTGTGAAGCCAAACCAAATTCGGGACATCACACTATCATTAAGATATTCAAGAGTATGAAAATGACATTTTTAGTTGTGACGTGTACTAGGGTGTCTACATTTAAATATATTAATTTCATTTTGCTTAGTTTTTGTGTTGAATGTTATTTAAATGTGAGCTTGGAACCTCTACTTGGTATTTCATTATACTATTCTTCTTTTGGTTAATCAATAATATGCACGAATACTTTACTTTTAAGGTCATTGGTTGTGATTTTAAAGTTTTTTTTTGTAGTTTTCATATAAAATTGAAAATTCTTTAAGTAGGTTATATGCATGCCATGAATAGAGGAACTTGGCAAGACATTTGGAGTGTTTTTGGGTGAAGTCAGTAAGTCACGTCGCAACAACAAAGTTGCAACGTCGCAACTGTGGAGCTCAATGTTACGAATTCACATATCCCTTTTTTTACGACTTCATCAACTCAGTCACGTTACGACATCAAATGTATCTCGTGTAATGTTATGCTTGTTTTAGCACTACACTATTTTAAGTCGTTTTGACCTTCTGGATCTCGTTTTGGGTTCTAATAAACTTTGTATAAATTATACATGATTTTAAAATTTTTAAAACTTTCAATTCGTATAAAACATATTTTAATTATTTTATAAAAATGTTTTAAACTTTTAATTCTTTAATAAATCCAAGATTTTTTACTTGTACATGCTTCAATGGCATATTTCATCCATACTAGTCATTTGGAATGAGAGAAGATTATTATATTTAATGGTATCAGAGCTTGAGTTTGGTCGATTCTAGGGCTAAACTAACACATTGCATTAGTCTAAGAGTATATGCCATAATAGTCTATGATATTGTGATATAATTTTAACTTGAATTGGCTTCAAATTTCTTTATAGATTATTGATGTTGATTGATTCTCATAGAACGATTGACAAAGAGGTGGAGGGCAACGCTCTTGCCCCAAATCAAGGTGTCCTGAATCCCCAAAGTCCTCAGGGACTTGGTGGTAAAGCTAGAGATACCTTCTTCCATATTATGAACCATTGGTTTAACCTCTACATGGGAGTCGCTCCTCGAGCTCCTCAACCTTAAGGGCCATCAACTCCCCCTCTTGTAGCACCATTGGTCCTTCAACCACCGCTCCTACTCCGGAGCCTGTGCACCAATCTCAACTTGAAAAACTTCGTAAATTTGGAGCTGAAGAATTCAAGAGCAAAATAGGGTAATGATTTGTCTATAGTCGAATATTTGCTAGAAAGCACTTAGAGGGTTTTTGATGAATTGCAATGCACACTAAAAGATTGTTTGAAATGTGTGGTTTCTTTGCTTTAGGAGGAGGTGTACTAGTGCTTGGTTACTTTGATCATCATGACACCCCAATATCGAGTGAACTGAGATTTCTTCTAGACTGAATTTTGCAAAAAATTATGTGGGTCGCCTCTACTTAGAAAAGAAAAAGGACTTCATTCGGTTAAAACAATAGAACATGAAAGTCGTCGAGTATGAATGAGAATTTGTACGAATAAGCAAATATACTAGGGAGCTTGTCGCTATGGACAAAAAATGTGCACTAGATTTGAATGGAGCCTCAATGAAGACATCTGTGTGGTAGTAGAGCCCCTGAGTTGAAAATCTTTACTACCCTATCTAAAAAGGCACAAAAGATAGAAGATAAAAAAGCCTACAAATAGAGGCCAAGTTCAAGGGTTGAGACCTTAATAGGAGAGGCATTGTCAATTCACTCTTACTATCATCGACCAAAAGGGCCAAGGATTTTAGAGGTCACTCCTCTGTTTCTTTATAGCTTCAAAGGAGGGGAGAACCAAAGTATAGCAATCGAGGGCCAGAAACTATATATGTTGCTAGTATTGGAAGTGTGAGAGGAACCTCGATATCGATTTGTAATCAATGCAGTAAGAACTACACCGACTCTTGTTGAAAGATTACTAGGGGATGTTTTGGTTGCGGCTTCAAAGATCATAAGGTGAAGGACTGCCAAAAGAGAGTTGACAGTGCCTTGGTTCAGTTTGCAATATCTAATCCCACGACTTAGTGAGGTAGGAGGACTGGGGTGAGCAACTACACGTGTAACAACCCCTACCCGTATCCGTCGCTAGAATAGAGTACGAGGCATTATCGAGAAGCACGAAACACTTACAGATAATTTAAATACATTTTCATTTTGCACCAAAGTATTTAAGATATCATCTTTATGCAAATAGCACACATGAGGTACATAAATTCCACAATTATGAATGAACACATTTATCAAACATATTCCATGTTTTTATATATATCATAGTTTCATATTTCCATGTATGAATTACCATCACTTCCTCGTATTTCAGACAAATATGTGTAACAATTCATAAATATGCAATTCATTAACTCTTCCTACCAATCACGATTTTAAATTGCAAAATCACTTATTGAGCGCAATTTCAATGTTCACTAAAATCTATCATATAAATTTGGATGTACGTATTCATCAATAAATTTCATGTATAGATATCATCATCTCATATTTCTACATACATTTACTTTCCACATTTATAAATTCAAATAGCATATACAAGACATACCAATGTATTTCAAGTACGTTTTCATGATATTTTGTTTCGAACTCAGATTATTTCATACTAGAAGTTTTCTCATTAACTCATTTGGAATACCAATTCATACGGATAATACACTCAAGGCGTAGAAATATATAATCACAAATGAACTCATTCATCAACCAAGTTTTATGCCCATCTCTCATCAACTCGTATTTCCTTATATCACATAATTCCATGTAATACTTACCAAACTTTTTCAAATTAGTGAACATCTTACGGAATTGAGTGCTACGTTTTCTTGATGCCATAGTTCAACTATGGTCTTACACATCTTCACATAATGATGCCATAGCCCAGCTATGGTCTTACACATATTCATATATCAATGCCATAGCCCAACTATGGTCTTTGTAATAGCCTAAATTTTCAGTGGTGTCGGAACAGTGATTCGAGATCACTAAATTTGACAAATGAGTAGAAAATATTATTAATTTAGTGAATATAAGTTAAATGTGAAGTTAGAAATTTTTTTTGAAATAGCGAATAGTGTACTAGAAATAAATATTAAAATAATTAGAATCAGAAACGAGGTATTGAGACTTTAAAAATTTTAAACCGAGCCATAAATATTTTTATAAATATTTATGGAGTGTTAATAAGTTAGTATTAAAGTTTCGTCAAGAAATTTTAAAGTTCCGATAGTTAATTGAATAAAAAGGACTAAATTATAACAAATGTAAAATTATGAGAAATGATTAAATGGCTTAAATGATAAAAGAAAGAGGGTTTAAAAGGAAAATAGACCCAAAATGTTTTGGGCTGGACGGCAAGGGGCATGAAATCAGCAAGAAAATTGATGGATTAAGGGCAAAATTGGAATATTGCAAAATTTACTTAATAAAGCTAGAACTAAAGTGGAATTATCTAGATTTCTCTTTATTTTTCTGCATTCTCATCAGCAAAAACACCATAGAAGGGTTTTCTTAAGCTGGTTTTTCATATTTTTACTGCAAGTAAGTTCAATTCTTGATTATTTCTTGAATTTTTTGTGTTTTTATGACTTTTACAACTAGGTCCACTTGTTGAATTCATTAGTTTTTGATTTTATGAAAGAAATTGGAAGTTTCTATGAATATGTGATGGAAGTATATGATGATTTAGCATGGAATTAGAGCTTTAAATTGTTTATATGCTGATTTTATTGAAAGAATTGAATAGAAAGTGAATGTTTGGGACCTAATGGTGAAAGAGTTTGAAGTTAGGGTTTTATGTGGAAATTCTGAATTTAAATAATTGTGAAATAACTTATAATTTCTAGATAAAGCATTAATTGGGAAAAATTATCTTCATTGAGGGGTTAATTGAGCAAGGACTGAATTGTATGAACTGTGAAATTTGGGGCAAAAATCGAAATCAACATTTGCACTAAAACAGTTTTAGACAGCAGCAGTAGTCTAACTTTGAAAAATCACCAAAAATTTTAGAAATCGAATTATGGAATGAATAAAATATGAAATTAAATCTTATTGAGTCTAGTTTCTTATAGAAGAAACGTTGTAAGCAATGAAATTGTAAATCATGAGATATAATAGATTTTGTAAGACAATGTCAGAATGAATTCGGGTTCCCCTGTTCTGACTTTGAAAAATCATAAAAAATTGAATAAAAATAATTAGGGGCTTAAATTTAAATTTTTATAATCATGAATGAGTCTATTTTCAAGAGAAACAAACGAAAAAATCATTTAAATTCTGTACGAGAAGATAATTAATTTTTAGTGAAGAAGGGTTGGAACTGTCAAACAACAGAATAGGGGAGACTTCAATGAATAAACTGTATTAATTGGCCCAACCAAAAATTATAAAATTTTTATGGTAAGAAGATATGTGAGTCTAGTTTCAGGAAAAATTATCATATCTTAATTTGGAGTTCTGTAGCTTAAGATAAAAATAATTTAGTGACTATGACATGGATGGACAACATTGGAATATACATAAGTAAATAATGAAATTATAGATAATATTACTTATAAGCGGGTTGAAGATGAAGTCAATACTGATAAGTGAATGATTTTACAATGATAGATCGAGAACCCGAAACAAGTCGAGGAAAAGAAAAAGTAGCTGATTAGTCCCTGAACTTTCACAAATTTTGCAAATCGACCCAGGTAAGTTCATATGGTTGAAGTTTAATGGTTCTATGTTAATTTTATGAATTATATAATGTATGATGAAATATATTTATTGATGAATAGAGAATACAATAACAACCCGAAAATCGAATAAATGATCAAATTGAGCGGAACGTCGGATTTGAGTACTTACGATCGATGATAAGTGACAAGTGATAAGTGGTAGCTTTAGCTACACTTATCTGATCAGCGACAAGTGATAAGTGATAAGTGGTAGCTTTAGCTACACTTATCTGATCGGTGACAAGTGATAAGTGATAAGTGATAGTTTTAGCTACACTTATCTGATCAGTGTCAAGTGATAAGTGTGATCAGTGTAAGACCGTGGCAGGACTATGACTTCAAAAAGTGATAAGTGATCATACGCAAGACCATAGTTATACTATGACAAAGTGAAAGTGAAGTACTCAATTTTCCATAACCGTTCCCTAATTTGGTTAAAGAATGATATGTGACAAATGGACCCAAAAGAATTAAAGGAAATGGATAAGTGGTAGTAAGTTTATACAAGGGAACTCACCAATGACTGTGGTTAACAGGTGAACTTAATAATTGTGTATATTGTATAAGTGTATAAATATTTGGTAAGATTTATGTTTTATGCCTATGAACTTACTAAGCTTCTATAAGCTTACTTGAGTGTATTCAATGTCTCTTGTAGATTGACGTGGAAGTATACGGAGGATCGGATCAACACAAAGGATCACACTATCCAGATTATCTCCGGTAGCTTTTGTAAATTTTCTTTTTGATTTATATGGCATGTATAAGGTTTGATGATTATATAAATGCTAAGACTTGTTTAATGAATATACATTAAAAGTAAAAAAAATGATAAATATGTTAAATAGTATGATTATAGTAGAAGTATAATTTGGTATCAAATTGATTGAAATGAATTGGTTGGTTGGATTAGTCTCGGTTTTAAAATTTGCAGGAAGGTTAGATATTTATAAAGGGTTATATTGAAAAAAAACTTTGGGATTTTGCGAAAAATTTTCTATGGTTTCGATTTAATTCGGTTTGGTCTCGAAGTATGTTTTGGGCTTTGGAGGCCCATCTAAGGACGTCATGACATGTTTTAGTAAATGAATAGTATTTAACTTGTATTAACGAAAAATTAATTTGGTAAACTCTCGTAATGCCTCATACCCTATTTCGGCGATGAATACGGGTAGGGGTGTTACTGATCTTACACGTAATCACATATCACATATCGATGCCATAGCCCACTATGGTCTTTACGAATCACATATCTCATCGATGCCATATCCCGGATATGGTCTTATACTGAGAGCATATATCACACCGATACCATATCCCGGATATGGTCTTATACTGAAATCACTTGTCACTTGTCACTTGTAGCGAAGCTACCACTATTCACCGATCGGCAGCGTAACTACCATTTTCATCGATCGTAGCGGAGCTACCACTTTTCATCGATCGTGCAGCGAAGCTACCACTTTTCACCGATCGTGTTGAAACTACCACTTTTCACTTTTCATTTGTCATTGATCGGATAAGTGTAGCGAAGCTATCACTTATCACTTTCATCGGGTCTTGATAAGATAAGTGTAGCGAAGCTATCACTTATCACTTGTTGCCATGGTCCAACCATAGTCTTTTCCTTCAATTCATCTTGTCATCGAACCTGAAATGCTCAATTTGATCATTTATTCAATTTTCATGCTTTTACATTATTCACGGTTTTATCATCAATACATATGAAATAACACATCATGAAATTCATAAAATTAACAAATAATCACTAAAATTTAGCCATATAAACTCACAAGTTCAATTTTTCTATTATAACGATAATCATAATTTCATAATAAATATTCCAAATAAAACATTATATCATTTCTAATCCAATGCTTATCGATTATAATCGGGCATGTGATCAATTTATACATGATTCATTCATATATTTTTCCTCCTCCTCCTCTCCATCCACATCCTTGGTATAAATAACAAACTTGTAAGTAACCTTATCCATAATTTTCACTAATTACTTATGTGAATATTCAAGCTATCCACCAGTGTCATAGTCACTAAATTATTTATATCTAAAGCTAGGAACTCTAAATTAAGGTCTGCTAATTTTCCCTGAAACTAGACTCACATATCTTCTTACCATAAAAATTTCATGATTTTTAGTTGGGCCAATTAATACAGTTTATTCATTGAAGTCTCCCCTGTTCTGCTGTCTGACAGTTCCGACCTTTCTTCACTAAAAATTAATTATCTCCTCGTACAGGATTTGAATGATGTTACTGTTTGTTTCTATTAAAAATAGACTCATTCAGGATTCTAAACATGTAAATTTAATCCCATAATTATTTTTATCAAATTTTTGATGATTTTACAAAGTTAGAACAGGGGAACCCAAAATCATTCTGATCTTGTCTTACAAAATTTATCATATCTCATGATTTACAATTTCATTGCTTATATCATTTCTTCTATAAGAAACTAGACTCAATAAGATTTAATTTCATATTTTATTCATCCTCTAATTCCATTTCTACAATTTTTGGTGAGTTTTCAAAGTTAGACTACTACTACTGTCGAAAACAGTTGTAGTGCAAAATGTTAATTTCTATTTTGCCCCAAATTTTACGATTCATACAATTCAGTCCTTGCTCAATTAACCCCTAAATTAATATAATTTTCTCAATTAATACTTTTAATAGACATTATAAGTTATTTCATAACTAATGAAATTCAGAATTTCCACATAAAACTCTAACTTCAAACTCTTTTACACTTAGGTCCCAAACATTCACTTTCTATTCTATTCTTTCAATAAAATCAACATATAAACAATTTAAAGCTCTAATTCCATGCCAAATCATCATATAATTCCAACACATATTCATAGCAACTTTCAATTTCTTTCATAGAATCAAAAACTAATGAATTCAACAAGTGGACCTAGTTGTAAAAGTCACAAAAACACAAAAAATTTAAGAAATAATCAAGAATTGAACTTACTTGAAGTAAAAATATGAAAAAACAGCTTAGGGTAACTCTTCCATGGTGTTTTTGCTGATGAGAATGCAGAAAAATAAAGAGAAATCTAGATAATTCCACTTTAGTCCTAACTTTATCAAGTAAATTTTGCAATTTTCCAATTTTTCCATTAATTCTCCTTATTTTCTTGCTGATTTTATGCCCTTGCCGTCCAGCCCAAATAGACATTGGGTCTATTTGCCTTTTAAACCCTCTTTCTTTTATCATTTAAGCTATTTAATGATTTCCCAAAATTTTGCATTTGATACAATTTAGTCCTTTTTGTTCAATTAACTATCAGAACTTTAAAATTTCTTGACGAAACTTTAATACTAACTTATTAAAACTCCATAAATATTTATAAAAATATTTATGGCTCGATTTAAAATTCTCGAGGTCCCGATACCTCGTTTTCGATTCTAATTATTTTAGTATTTATTTTTAGTACACTATTCACTATTTCAAAAATTTTCCTAACTTCATATTTAACTTATAATTACTAAATTAATAATATTTTCTACTCATTTTTCGGATTTAGTGATCTCGAATTACTGTTCCGACACCACTAAAAAATTAGGCTGTTACAACACAGGAGTAATTAGAGGATTTCGAGGGAAGCTTCTACTAGATTAGGGTCTCAATCAGCAGCCATAGCCTACGCCATTAAGGCCAGAGATAAAATAGATGCACTTGGCGTCTTTACTGATATATTTTCCTTATTTGATTTATCTATACATGAATTAGTTGACCTTAGGTCGACTCATTCATACATTTGCATTGCATTGGTTGAGGAAAAGAGTATTCTAGTTGAGTTTACTGAGTTTGATGTATGTGTAACTAGCCCGTTAGGTCAGAGTGTTATTGTTAATAAAGTGTATAAGAGTTGCCCTTTAAAAGTTCAAGGGTATAAGTTTCTGGCCAATCTTATGACACTTTCGTTTAATGAATTTGATGTGATTCTTGGTATGGATTGGTAGATCACTCACGACGCTATAATGAATTGTAAATTGAAAAACCTTGGAAACTCCTGAATGTATTGAAATGAATTTTATCGAGGAGAAGCCTAAGTGTCTCTCTAATGTAATTTTGGCCATGTCGGCTCAGAATTTGTCGAGGAATAAATGTGAAGCTTATGTAGCTTACGTGCTTGATACTAAAGTCCTAAATCGAAGTTTGAGGAAGTCCACATTGTTTCTGAAAATTCAAATGTGTTTCTCGAAGAGTTACTAAGATTACCACCGAATACAAAGGTTGAATTTGCTATAAAAGTGGCATCGGGGACTCCACAAATTTCTATTGCACCATACTGAATGACTCTAACCAAGTTGAAGGAATTAAAAACTCAACTACAAGTGTTACTAATACGTGATGCAAGATGGAAGCAAAACGGAAACTCGTTAAGTATGGTCAAACTGTGAGTTCATCTTAGGTGATGATGGAAGTTTATACTTCCGAAAGAGGTTGTGAGTTTCGTTTGATGTCAAGTTGAAACAAGTCATTCTCTGATAAGCTCACCATATTTCTTATGCTATGCACCCGGAAAGCAACAATATGTACAATGATTTGAGGTCATTTTATAGGTGATCCGAAACGAAGGACATCACTGAGTATGTAGCCAAGTGTTTAGTATGCCAACAAGTAAAACCAAAGCATCAAGTTCCTTTGGGATTGGTGCAACCCATATCAATACTCGAACAGAAATGGGAACGAGTTACTATGGATTTTGTTGTTGGTTTGCTAATAAGATCTCACCTTAGTTGTTACCTAAAGATGGCAATATATAATTCCTAAGAATCAACAATCTCATCCTACGTCAACCATATGTTTATCCATAAATAGAGTACAGATAAATCAAACTAAATAAAAAATCTTTATCACCTAGTTTCCAATCACAAATATAATTCATATGTTTGCTACCACTGAATTTCGAGAAAGATATAAATACAAGCCAAAGTCGCCATCCAGAACACATCACTATTTGTTACATAAATTGTGGTTACAATTGTTACAACAAGGTCTTCCAAAAGTCATGGAACACTTACACTAATATTTTTTTTTGTTTTATTTTATATTTTAACAAAATATAGGTCTATTTATGATTTTACTCCTTCTACGATGTTAAAATTAAGGATTTAATCCCACTACTTTAAAAAAGTTTGGCCCCTCTACTTTTTTGTTTGATCCCAACAAAATTCAAAGTTGAGCCTAATAAAACCTCTGAATAGGAGAAAAGCTCTTACTACATTGTTGTCTCCATTTACAAGACTTAAACTCAAAACCTTACTTAAGGAGCATCGAGCTTCTTACCGGTCGACCCAACAAATATTAATTGATCTCTCTACTTTTATAATATTATTAAGAGGTCCAAATGAATCGAAAAGCTTTTGTTCCATAATAATGATTTGATTACAACAATATTATTAGATCAAACAGAGTTTAAGATTTAGAGTTTATTTTTTTTATAAACATCCCTTTAGAAGCACAAATATATATAATGTATGATTGGGATATATCAAGCATCCACCCAACAATGTGAACTCCAATCTTAATATATATCATGTATGATTGGGATATATCAAGCATCCACCCAACAATGTGAACTCCAATCTTAATGCTAAGCAATATATATATATATATATATATATATATATATATATTGTTTATTCTTAAAAGCAGGTAATGTGAAAGGGTCAAAAAATCATCTTTCGCATGCTACCTTTTAATGGCTTAATTTCTTCAAAAGAGCTATGCTTTAGTATGGTAATAGTTGTTTTGAATCACATAAAATATTAAATATTAATTCAATTTTAAAAAAAATTACGTAAATGAATTCCTTTTGTATATATTATATTGAAAATTCACAAGTTATTCCTTTCGTATTATATTCAATTTTAACTAAGGCCATTTTTTTCACATGTTATTCAATCAGCAAAAAAAAGTCAAACAATATTGTATTTTTTAAAGAAAAGTTTTAAGAAAATTAATGGTATAAATTGAAAGTTAATTGTCTTAATTAATAGAAAAGGATAATTCCTATACATAAATTGAAGGGTAAATTTTTAAAATAGTCACTTTTGTTTGTCTCAGATTATATTTTAATCATTTATATTTGAAATGTTACGTTTTAGTCACTTACGTTATTGTTAAATGGTCACTTTGCTGTTAAAATCTACTACCTCCCAAACGATAGTCCGATGTGACAGTTAAAATAGGTTTTAAATGCCAACATGGATGTCTAGCTTGGATGAAAAAAGTTGCAATTTTTTTATGATAATAGAATACAAAATTTTGCCCTAAAACTCAATTTTTTCCAATTTGAAAAGAAGCAACATTTGGATTTTTTTTTTGGTTACCATCAGAGAAGAGAAAAGCAGAACAACAAAAAACAAAAAAACCCAATTGTTGCTTCTTTTTAAACAGGAGAAAATTAGGTTATAGGGCAAACTTGTGTACTTTATTTTCATAAAAAAATAGCTTTTTTCATTCTTGATGGACATCCACGTTGACATTTAAAACTCATTTTAACTATCACGTCGAACTATCATTTGAGAGGTAACAAAACTTAACGGCAAAGTGATCATTTCGTAACAAAATAATAATAAAAGTGATTAAAACGTAATATTTTAAACATAAATAATTAAAATGTAACATGAATCAAATAAAAATGACCGTATTAACAATTTAACCTAAATTGAAAAAAAAAAGCCAAAAGGGGTAAAGGCAACGAAAGAGAGGTGATATAATCACGTGGGTGTGACTTCTGACCTATCGGAAACTTTTTGCCTTTTTCTTTTTGATGTTGGACAATGTTGGACACGTGATTTTATTTCCCCATCTCTGAATAGCTTTTTAAGTTTGGTAACGTTCCAGTGATGTCGGCCAAACCTTTTTCTCACTGTTCCTTCTAGTTGTTTAGTTATGTTTCATCTCTTTCGATATTCATTTGTTGCACTTAATTTCATGACGCTGCCACTTAGCTCAGGGCACGTTTTTTTTTTTAAAAAAAAAACCTGACATTTTCTATTAATTTATGGTACATTAATATTTTATTTATTTCATGGTACTACTTTTTATTGAATTTATTTCTTTGGGACAAATGAGAACAGATTTAAATCATACAAAATTTACTTGGATCACATTGGATTTGAAGAGTCCACGTTATTGTTTAAAATATATTAAATTTTTTAAAATTATTTCATTCTAAATGTTTACATATGTTTTAAATTAATTTTTATTAAATAGGTTAAAATACGTTTTTAGTTCCTATATTTTTCGTATATTTAGAATTTAGTCCTACTTTTATTTCAAAGAGTTTAGTCTTTCTACTTTTTAGATTTAAAAATTTAAGTCCAATTGTTAACAAGGTTAAAATTATTTTGTCAAGTTCATTATAACTATCACTTTTTTAGTTACATGTGTTATAATAAACGTCGATAATGGTGATAGAACGATCGTAAAGAAAAGAACAGAAAAAACACACAGATTTTACGTGGAAACCCTTTCGGGGAAAAACCACGGGTAGAGGAGGAAAAAATTTACTAATGTTGAAAAACAAATGATACAAGAGGAGTTTCGACTACATCTATTTTATGGTTGAAAAATTATGTTGTAATCAAAGTCAAATAGAAGAAGAATAGTTCTATACGGATTCAACTTCTGTTGTACGGCCTTTCGCCCCCACAGATCCCATTATTTTCCCACTATATTCATTTTTTGGACAAATGACGGAATTCGAATCACACAATCTCTAACAACATGGCTATTAAGTGAGTATTTTTTTTTAAATGTCACACCAGCAAATTCAATAGAAAAACTTTAATAGGGTTAACAATTTGACCTGAATTTTAAATTTTGAAAAATAAAGGGACCGAATTCCTATAATAAAAGTGTAAGGACTAAATTTAAAATTTACAAAGAGTATAGAAACTTATAGCATATTTTAACCTATTAAATATCACCAAATTTAAATTTTCATTTTTTTAATCAAACCTATTAAATCAAATAAGTACAATTCCCTTATAGTCTACCACCTTTTATTAAAGTTTTATTTTTCATCCATAATCTTAAGAAATTATTGAAATACTAGTTGAAACATTGAAAAGCAGTATTGTGTTTTTTCGTGTGTTGTCACACACTATACAACAAGTGAAACTAAAGAACAATAATGAACACAATCAAGAAGTTCACACAATTTAGAGCTCATCTTATGTTTGTGAGGCCTTACCTAAAGATGAACCCGTTATAAACTTTACTTTACAAAGAAATGATTTAAACCCAGCCCCTTAATCATTCGATACAGCTTCACTTTTGTACATTTAAGTCAACCTTACCTCAACTCAGCTTACCTACTATAAGTGAATACAACACTCAAAGGTGTAATACAATGGCACTCAATAATAGTTCTTTACTATGAAGCTATGTGCTCACTTAATTCCCATCAATAACCCATGAAATAGATCATCTATATAAGCTTTGAGGTCGACTTCAAAGTTCTGCATAAGTTCTGTGTAAAGTGGGATAACAAAGCATTTCTCCATGCCTATCTTTTTCAAGTATTATGCTTGGGCCAGGACTCTTCCAAAACTACTGATCCCTTTTTTGTAATAGGGACAAATTTCTTTTTAAATGCAAATAAAAATCCGACACTTATGTTGCTTATAAAATATTTAAAATAAAAATATTATCACAAAATCAAAAAATTGTCGACCAATAATTCTTATAAAAGGATATCACTTGTTTGTTGTTGCTCATGTTGGCACACAATAAATCACAAGTGAAATAACATTGAGTGTATTAACAGTTATATTTTAGTTACTATCAAGTTTGTAATGTTACCATAATGTTTTAGGTTATGAACAGTAGAATATACAAGAGTGTTGAACATCGTGTGATCATGAACTCAACGAAAGAGTGTCGAACAATCTGATTTATAGTTAATCGTTTAACCTAAACTAAGTCGGATTCTTGAGATGCTTCAAAATTTTATCTTGAATAAATTAACCGCCAACAACGTGCCAATGACATCGGTCCCAACACCAAATATATATATTTATGAAAATCAACTTGATTCTTATCTTCATCCCTTCTCAAATCAATCTCAAAAAGTTTATTGAAAGTTTTTTTAGTGTGAGAGAGTTGTTTTTAGCCTCCAAGTTCACAGGATTCTCAAGATTAAGGGGACCATCTCAATTGGTTGTACTCTAGCTTGTTTAGTTGCTCTTTGATTTTGGCAACAGGTTCTCTCAATTTACGAATTGAACGATATTAAAGAACCTAACCCAAATTTATGCATGTAATTCTAGAGTGCCTAAAAACAAAAATAAAATAAAAGGATTTGATTGTTGATTTTCTCTTTTCCTTTCTTTTTCTTCTTAAATCATGTCACTTTTTTTAGGGTTTTAATCGCGCTGCTCCATCAACGTAGAAAATATGATGGAACAGATTGTTTGCTATCAGAATTTTTGAATTGAAGATTGTGCTCCACTGTACTGAATTAATTCCGGTAGCAGAAGCCTTCTCTTCACTACTTTTTACTCTATGCTTAAAGTCTTCCATCTCGGTGACATACAATATAGAAATGAAAATAGCAAATAAATCCAAATTAAATCTAAAAATGATAAAAATTAATCAAAATTCAAATAAAACACAAATAATACAGAAAATTATAAAATATAATAAAAACTAACTTAAAATGCTAAAATTACCTCCTAAAATACTATAAAAACTATACTAAATTAACTCTAAATATATATCACTCATCGAGATTCATTGGCTCCTATTGGATATCTTGCACCAACCTAAACTATCATTTCACTCACTTATATGTTATCACTCGACGATTTAGAAGATTATTAGCGATCCTGACCCTCTCCCAAAATTATCATGCTCGTATTCTTCCAATGGCACAATGACAATAATATCACTACAACCTCCACCATAACTAAATAAAATAAAATAATCACAGTTATATGAATTTATGATAATAAGCATATTAACTATATATGAATATACCAACAACTTGTTCATATGCATATTGGTCATCTATTTCTTATTGAATCCATCTAAAGTCCTTGGTTGAATTAGTATGATCCAAGAGACTTGCAAATATGTTCAAAATTTAAATGTAAGGCACATAATAAATATATATATATATATAATTTAATATATTTTTACCTTCTTGTAAGAGGAAAAGCGTATAAATACTTATATAGTAATGGGTGCTAACTAGGGCAAATCACCATCTGTCTCGTTCTTGTAAAAACAACCTTTTATTTCATTGATCACAATATAAATTATTTTACAAAACCCCGTATAAAGATAAACTAAAATTGCAAACCCTAGCTAAATGATCCAACTATATCGAAGTTTGATAGAATGGGAGACACATGCAATACACGAAAAAAAGTCAAACGTGTCTAGTGTCAATGTTCCTCCAGTCATGCACGTAGAGCATGTACACATTGGAGTATTTATCGAACTTATCGATAGTTGCATTTTTAGCTAGCAGTTGCTCAAGTAGTGTTTTCAAATGTTTAAATGAAACAAAATAACCATTAAGATATTTTTCTCCTAAAAAATTGTGCCCATTAGTCCTAAATGTATGGGTATTCAATCTCCATCTTTCAACTATGGCACCAAGAAACTCCCACGAGAGCTCCGGAAGTGTGGCATTTGGGGTACTTAATCCAAATAGTACCATACTTATAAAGGTCATGGATCAAATTTGACCATGTCCAAAGCTCTTCAGCAGCCATTGTTTTGCCTATTCAAGCATTGTGAGACGTTACTTCGCTCTCTTCAGAACTGAAAAAAAAAAAATTTTGAGGGTGAATCACTCTTCAATAGTCATTATATAATACAACAGTATTTAAGGAATACTACTTTTACTTTCATATTATCAACACGATACTTTAAAAATATAAAAAATTACATAAAAATAATATGAACACACAAATAAGTTTAAAATTCTATAATATAAAAATAAAATAAATTAACATTCAAATTACAAATCTACTTCTATTTAATTATACGACATTTGATTGATTAAGTTTTAGTTTAATTCACATCATTATTATTATAACTTAAAATATGTAAATTTAGATGTGCTTTAATACTTAATATTTGTTCACTTCTTTTTATGGCTCATTTACAAACAATGATTTTTTCTAATATGAAACATGTACAAAGAGGGATTGGACAAAATATGTCATGCCCGATCTGTCACCATGAGACGATATTCTACACATCCTTAGGGACTGTCCGGCTGCTAAAGAGGTTTGGATGTACTTCGTGCCAAGAAACGGCCGACCCCAGTTTTTCTTGAATAATCTCTTGGATTGGGTCGGAACAAATTTGAAAAATCTTGGGATAGGGTCCCTTAGTCGTTTCTTTTTGAGTTGTTAGCTTGGTGCATATGGAAGAATATATAGAGATCTCTTTATTTTCTAAAGAATATATTAGAGTTTTTTGAAAAATATCAAGATATCAGTAAGCTAGGCGAAACAGTACAATACAGCACATAATTGGGATCCATTTAGATAACGTAATTAAGATTCTAAGAAGTTTTTGGATTGGTAGGATAGCTAATGTTAACTTTAACTAATTAGATTAGTTAAGTTTTTTTTTTTTTAAATATACGATATTTTAGAATTACATTTTAAATTAGACACTATGCATATGTCGACTGCATATACTAAGAAAATATGTTATTTAATTTCGACCGTTCAAGTTTCAGACCAGTTCTTGTCTACATCAAATATGGAAGATTAGTACACACTCATAATAAATGTGCTCTTTAACTAAATTGTTTCTACACCAGTCGACTTACACCTAAGGCGAGGATTATAGCAGATCAATAATTATATATGTCCAATAACAAGGTCCACCAAAACAATGCATTTTATGACATAAAATGTCGGTTCTGACAGCAGTAGAACTGGCTTCCATGATCTGACACTAATGATCTATGTTACCTTTATGCATGTCCTGTTTTGTAAGAAACTAAACTATACACATTTGTATGTCGGCATACTTATCCAATGCAGCGGATAAATATTGGGGCGCAGACATTTTGATGAACCTGGATAAGATGATTTGAGCTAAGCTCATGGACAAACGAAGAGACTGATATTTGCCGGCATTGCCAATGCCCACGTGTTTTCTTTTGAAATCTTACAGGAGAAGAAAAACAAGTTGAATAATTCAAGTGTCTCTTTTTTACTTTAGTGTCACACTTTTTTTTTTTGGATTTGGAATCATCACGGAACTTAGTTTTATGGTTTTCGTTTGAAATTTATTTTATTTATTGAGTTCAGTTTTAATCACCCCCAAACAATCAAAATCATGCCTATTGATTTTTGTTCTTGTTGCCTAGTCAAATGTGTTTGCTAACTGTTCATACAACTATGTCAAAAATGGTTTAGGGAAAAATGGAAGGTTTAATAATTTTTTTTTTTGTGTAATGTTGTTTTTGGGAAATGATCGTATGAAACATTGATGATGTTACGTTATCTATATCTCTTTTCCAATACTTTAATACCATATTAATAATTTCATCCAAACATTAAACTATAGGAAATGGACAATATTTCTGTTTCATACAATCATTTCTTTAATGTCTTTCGGAAAAATCAATGCAAATTTCTTAAAATCAATGTTTAATTGAGAAGAACAACTGATTAATAATGAGTTAATTGCATTAAACACATTTAAGGTTTTTTTATTATTAAAATCGTTAATTTAATCGTGAAAGAGACAGAATTTATATGACATAATTTAAAATAAAAAAATACTGTAAAAACCTTAGTTTTGAGGTTTTCGAATTTTTATTTTTCCACTTCTCTTTAAAATTTTCATTTTAAAGAATGTCAGATAAGATTTCACATGTTATTTAATAGTTAAATCAATAATTTTAATAATAAAAAATTATATTGATATAACATCAATAATTTTAGAGATATAATTAAAATAGGGTGAAATTACCTATTAACCACTTCAATTCATGTAATGAATAATAGATTTGTCATATATGATGCTATCATTGAATTTGGCTTTTGTGATTAAATATATGTGTATAGTTTAAACAAGCAAGAGAACAAAGATTGTGTTTATATATGCTAGTATAATTAATTGGTTTGGCTTTTGTTTGGGAAAAAAAATAATCTTTTTAATTATAAAACCTATACAAGTAACCTTTCAAATGTATGAGTCTTGAGAGTTGCTACAACCAGTTCTCTTATTAACGTAAAATACAATATAATAATAAAGTCAAATGCAAATTGGACTATTGGAGATATGTCTTTAATGATATTTTGATCGATTTTTCGTAATTTAAGGGATTTGATTGTTTGATCTGATATGATCCAACCTTCAAGTTAAGTTGCTTCAAATTGATTGATTTTCATAGATAAATCTTCATACTTTCACAAAATATTGTTTCAAAATTTGTCAACTTCACATATAAAAAGTAACAACGTATACTGTAGTGTTCGCCATAATGGCCACTACCATTAGCACTTCGATAGCCACTTGAAAAATACTTGCCTCAATAATCTCCTCTCTGGGACAAGTTTTAAAACAAAATTGTTATAATAGACGTCGATAATAGTAATAGAACGATCGCAAAGAAATAATAAAAGGAAAAATAAAACACACAGATTTTATGTGGAAATCCTTTTGAGAAAAAATCACGGGTAGAGAAGAAGAAATTCTCTAATGTTGAAAGCTGAATGATACAAAGAGTTTCGACTACATCTATTTAAAAGTTAAAAAACACAACTTTTGTTTCAATATTCTATGGCCCTCGACCTCTCGCTCCCACAAATCCCCTTATTTTGCCACTGTATTTATTTTTCCACTATATTTAGTTCGATTAGCATGAGCATTGTTATCAATGTAGGAGGACGTTGGTTCAAGTGTGCTAAAACGCATTATCCTCCTATTTATAAGTTGAGCGGCTATGGGTTAAAAAAACAAATATAATCAAAACTTATAATGAGATTGTTCAACAAAAAGGAAAAAAAAACTCTATTCATTACATTTTAAAAAACAATATATTAAAACAATTATATTTGTTAAAAACTATAAGCCTATTCACGTTAGACAAATTCACTCATGATATTTTTTATTTTTTTTTTACTGTTGAAATAGCATAATCCCACGTCTAAATAAATATAAAGTTGTGAAATATTTATACTATTATAAATAGAGACGATTTCTCCAATTTTATATCATTCCAAAATTGATCATTTTCTTTATAAGGCAATTTTTCCTTTTTATTTATTTATAATTTTTCATTTGAATTTTTTACAATGAAATATATTTAGTAGCGTCCAAAAATATAGACATACTTTATTGAACCTCGTTAAATTTTTTGTAAGTTAAATTTTAAGCGAAATCATCTGTGGCTGTTCTAATTTTTCTTAAAAATTAAATCTAATATAATCTTTTAGTACAATAATTTAATTTTTTAACCCTATTCTGCCAACATTTTCCATATTCAACCTTTAGACGAGTTTTTTTCAACAACCCACGTAAGTGTACCATATAATATTTTAAATCTACATGTTAGGTTCTCCTTCCAACTCTAAAATATACTAAAATTTCATGCGTTTTTTTCGAGTGGATGAAAATCTAGAAAAAGAGAAAATGTATATTTTTGCTTTTGAAGCAATGGTCCGGCAGTATCTATGAGTGACACGTACACTATAAAAAATTCCAGGTGGGCCCAATAAAAAAAATCGGAATATTACATTCCTGTCCCGTCCTCGAAAACAACACGTGTGTAAATTAAATTAATGAAAAAAGAAAAGAAAGTTCCTCGTCTTCCTACTTGTGGTGGTGGTCGTGAGTGGCGGATTCAGGAGCTCCCAACGATCCATCTTTTGAAATGGAATTTTTTTTTATTTAGATAGTTTATAATTTATAAAATTTTAAATTAATAATAATAAAATTATATTTTAATTTCTTAATAATAATAATAATAATTTAATTTTTTTAAAATGTAAAGATATAAATTATTAAAATGAAAAAATATATAATTTAATTCATACTTCCAGAAAAATTTTCTATCTCTGCTGCTGGTGGTGATGCAAATTTTCCTTATTAATTTGCATTACCTAAGGAAAGCTTATCCTAAGCTTAATTTTTTTTTTTTGGATATTAATTCTAAACAAAAAAAAAATCTGATTTTGTGATGACAATTTTTTTTTCTTTCCATTTATTTAGAAAAGTAACTTATAAGATAATTGAAAAAGTAACTTACAAATGAATGTTCTATTCAGGGGGGAGGGAAGGGCAGATAATGTGGCCTTCACCTTCAAAATGAAAAATTACTCATATAATCCTTTTAACTTTTAAGATACCACAAGTTAATATAATGATAAATTTATACTTTAACCCTTTAAAAATAATTTATTCATTTTTAACCCCTAAAACATCTTAGCTTCACTTTTGATTACATTTTTGGAACATTTCAACCATTTAAATTCTATAAAATATGATAAATTTCCATTATACGTCTTCTCTATTATTTCTCACCACATGAATGAAAATATTTTCTCGGAAAATTTAAGCACCTTGGTTCGCTTCCCTATTTTTTTTTTTTTTTTCATTGTTGCAAATTGCAAAAAATAAGCTAATCAACTTCATCACGGCGCCGAAAAATGCGTTCCAATCCTTATATAAACCCCTTCACTCCCTCTCTTCTTCTCACCATCACTAGCTAATCCTATACATATATATACGCATCTATATATTTATCTCTTCCTTCGTTTTTTTTTTTATTTGCAGAAAAAGAAAAAGAAAACCCTGGAATTAATGTTATAAGATGATGAATTGTCTTCAGAGTTGGCCTGAACCGGTGGTTCGAGTTCAATCTTTGTCTGAAAGTGGCATACCAGCTATTCCAGAGCGGTATATCAAGCCGCCAAGTGACAGACCCGGTTTTGAGAACCAAGAACACGTTGATATTCCCGTTGTTGATCTTAAAAACCTGTTCAGCCATGACCATACCCTGCATGAAGAAACCGTCAAACTCATCTCCAGCGCGTGTAAAGAATGGGGTTTCTTCCAAGCGGTGAACCATGGCATTAGCCATGAGCTCATGAAGCGTACGCGCGAGGTGTGGCGTGAGTTCTTTAACTTACCGCTTGAAGTTAAACAAGAATACGCCAACGCGCCGACAACCTACGAAGGGTACGGTAGTCGGCTGGGTGTTCAGAAAGGTGCTATCCTTGATTGGAGTGATTACTTTTTTCTTCATTATTTGCCTGTTTATTTGAAGAATCCAAGCAAGTGGCCTTCACTGCCCTCATCTTGCAGGTGAGTTACAACCCTTTTTAACTCGAATATTAATCACATTAAATCTGAATTAAATTTTTTTTGACACTTTATTCCCAACAGCCCACCATAGACCAAAACCTCAATATGGGATTTTACTATAAGGTTTCTATATACAGTATTATGTACGTTAGGCTAAATGGCAAAACAACGTCAAAGTAATCCAGATTTGGTCAGAATATATATATATTCAGACCACCATAATTGCATGGCTGCGTCCTAAATATTTAGAGATGTTTATTTTTGACCCTTCAATACTATTTTTTTATTAAGGTTTATGTGATTGTTGATCATTTTCAAAGTTTAGAAAGAACAATTCGCCCTAGACATTAACTTTGTTGTTCGGCATAGTAGACTATATTTTGATGAAAAGTGAAAAAAGGTATATGTATTATGTAATTTTATAATATTATATGGTACCTGCAATACTAATATTGAACTAGCCCTGTTAAAATTTCGGATGTAGGGATTTGATTTCGGAATATGGTGCTGAAGTTGTAAAACTATGTGGAAGGCTTCTCAAGGCCATGTCTATTAGTCTTGGATTAAAAGAAGATTATCTACAAAATGCATTTGGTGGAGAAGATATTGGTGCTTGTTTACGGGTCAATTTTTATCCAAAGTGTCCTCAACCTGACCTTACACTAGGCCTTTCGTCCCACTCGGATCCCGGTGGCATGACTCTGCTCCTCCCCGACCACGACGTTGCTGGTCTCCAAGTTCGTAAAAATGGCAAGTGGATCACTGTGAAACCCGTTCCCAATGCTTTCATCGTTAACGTTGGAGACCAGATTCAGGTTTCATTTTCTTTTGTAAAGTTTTATAATTTAATCCCTATATTTACCATCGAGCATGGGGTTTGAATCTTGTTTTTGTTATAGGTGATGAGTAATGCGATTTACAAGAGTGTTGAACATCGTGTGATTGTGAACTCAGCGAAAGATCGAGTTTCCCTAGCTTTCTTCTACAACCCCAAGAGTGATCTACTCATTGAACCAGCCAAGGAGCTTGTAAGTGAGGACCGGCCAGCGCTATACAGTCCCATGACGTTCGATGAGTATAGGCTTTATATTAGGACCTACGGTCCGTGTGGCAAAACACAAGTTGAATTTTCGGAATCTAATAGATAGCTATTAATATATATATATATATATATATATGTATGTGTGTACGATCATATTATAGAACTGTGTGTTACTATTTGATGTTTTACGTAAGTGTTTCACGAATGGTATTATGTAATATTACCAAAGTTCTCAGTTCTCAATGCTCTTTTAGTTTGCTTCACTATTTAGTTTAAGACATTAAATTAAAATTGTCTCAACATTTTAAGGAAATATATTAAGATATTAAAGGATAAATAAGAAACAAAATGATTTGAAATTATGGTATACTCCGATTGAGTGAGTTTGATTGATTTCGGATTAAATTATTTTGATATCTTCCATTCTATTATGGTACTTCAATTGTGAAATTTATTTTATTTTTATATTTTCAGAACTAGAACATAAATTGCGCTTATTATTTCAATCGAAATAATTTAATTCCATCGGATAGTCATTCTATAAGTATTGTAATTTGAAGAGATTTATTACTTTAAAGAGATTTTCAATCTTTTTCTCCCGTAGTCAAACTTCTCATTTATGATCGACATCTTCTAGAATCTTTCTTAAATAAATTACATCATTTCAAGTTAAAATCAAGATAATTATTCGATAAATTACGCGTAGAATTTTTTTAACTCCACAAATAAATTAAACACGTAACAACTGTTGTATTTATTTATATATATATATATATATATTTTATGTTGGACGAAATTGATTGTTTGATTTTATTTATTTTGGCGGTGGTTAAGATCCCACCGATTGATGGGTGTTGTTGAGTGTTGACAATGAATGTGAATGAGTTTCACGTTTTCCCTCGTGGGTTATTAAAATTCTTTATTTATATTTAATGTTTCCGTCACGTGGACTTATTATAAAAACACAAAAATTATAGCTTTAGTTGCTTAATTTACTGAAAGTTGGAAATTTGTGTAAGTTTGAATGCTTTATTTTACTTAGACTAATGATTTGACACACAATGTTAATGACCCACTATCATTACTCGACAATATCTTACTTTCTTTCTATTAGGGATATGTCAATATTCTTTATTTATATTCTCATTGAGTATTAGCTCGATTGACATAGATACTATTATGAATGTAAAGAAGATGTAAGTTCGAGTATGCTGAATCGTATTATCCTCTTATGTATAAATTGAAAATGAGCTACAGGCAGTTCTAAATAAGGGCGAAGTTAAAAAATATTTTTAAGGGAACCGAAATTAAATTTTAATTTTTAATAGCTTATATCTTTATAGTTTTTAAATGATTAAATCAAATTTTCATCTTTTTTTAGAAGGGCCAAAATACAATTTTACTTTTATTAATTTTAAATTTTAAATTTTAAATTTTCTAAAAGGTCTAAAAAGACTACCAACCTCTTTAGATACGCTATTTGTTCTAGACATTATGTTAAAAAATCAGATATTATTTTTTTTACGTTATATGTTAAAGTTGGGGATATAAATTATAACATAAAAAAATTAAGTCAATTTATGTAAAAAAAAAAGACCAAATTGCCCCTAGATTCTAACCTCAGCTTTTTTCATAGATAGGGACATGGAAAATTAAGTGGGCCAATAATTATATATGCCTTTAGTGTTGGACACAAGGAAAGTCGTAATCGTACATCCTAACAAACTCCATTGGATGAGCCGAATAATCATAAGGGTACTAATGTAATTAAATTATTATGAAATTTACATTTTGATCACTTAATTTTAAAAAATTATAGAATGGTCATTAAATTATTTAAAATTTTCAAATAATCATAATAATAAGGGTATTAAATCATTGGTTTATTAAGGTTTTTTTTCTAAAAAAAGTTTAATTAGTGAGCTTCAAGTGACAATTCGGTGACCAAGATGGTAGGTCAGTATCCATCGATAAGTAGCAGAACATACCTTAGATCCAAATTAATTTAATAGACAGTGTCAGAGATCAGAGAAGAAAACTATGGAATTTTAGTTCGCAAATTCGTGATGTTCAAAGCTATTTCATGAAAGAAAAAAAAAACTGAATTATAGAAGTGAAGAGAAATGAGAGCTTTCGATTGGTGCAAAAGGTACAAATAGTGAAGGTCATACAATAGCGATTTTAATAGCTCGATAACTTAAATGGAACCTTTCGAATAGTTCAATGACTATTTTGTAACTTTTTTAAAGTTGAGCTATAAAAACATAAATTTACTAATAATTTAGTAAATTGGGTATAGTTTACCTAACAATAATATCAACACTCATTTGGTAAGAAACTTGGTGCATTTTAAGTAAAATTTTGGGCTCGAGTTTTGTAGATAAAAAAAACGACGTTAAGAGAACTTTGCACCCAATTTAAAAGTTGACTAGACTTGACTCTAGATTTAGTTAAGATCCAATTTAGCTACCGGGTACTTGAAAGTCTCAAATAAAAAAAATTATATGTTGAGATTTTCAAAACTTTGAGACTTATAATTCGAATTTCACTTTATGTAAATCATATGTGTAATTTGTAATGATCTATTAATAGTTAAGAGTTAATTATACCAAATATTTTCAACTATAACCATCATTTTAAATTGGTCCCTAAACTTTAAAAAATATCTAATCACATCCTCAAACTATCAAAGTTATATCAATTAAGTTCTTTCATTATTAAAATATCTAATTTAATGCTAGATGAAACATAAAATCTCATCTGTCATTATTTAAAATAAAAACGTGAACAATAAACTTTTTGTAAAAATTTTAAAAACAAGATTTTTTACCATATCAATTTTCTTCAAAAACTCACTTTAAATTACGCCATATAAGATCTTACGTGTCATTTAATGATTATATTAACGATTTTAATAACGAAAAATCCTAATTAATATAACCTCGACAATTTAAAAATATAATTAAAACATTTAAATATTTAAAATGAGGATGATGATTTAGAATAAAATTATATTTTTTAAAAAATAAAATAAAATAAAAAGTAGATATCCTAAAAGGCACGTTGCTTTTCCTCAACATAAATTGCCTCGTGATTGAATTCTCTATCACATCGACAGCAAAGCAACTCTTTTTTTTTTTTTTTTTTAATTTCAAATCCTTTTATGTTAATTTGACTCGTTGGTCATATCACTATCATACCACGTTTTGTTTATGCTTTCTTAATTCTCTCTCCCCGCCTCTTTCTACAAAATTTGCTATTAGTACCTATATTGTAGGTTACCAATTTAGTCCTCCCCTACTCTAATTTTATCATTCTCAGTTTTTACCCTCAAAATTTGAAACTTTTTAACTTGGCTCAATGCATTTAAATCCGTTAAAATAATTTCTAAAATCTTATACCAAACCCACATCAAGAAAAATTACAAACTCAAATATCAAATTATGTAAGCCGAACATAAAAATATTTAGAAAAATTAAACCTACGCTTAAAAAATCCGCTCAAAGCCTAACCTACATTTTTTTTTTTGTTCAAACTTACATATTTCGAATGAACTTCGACCTTCAATATAACTCAAATAACATAATTAATTAATTAATTAATTAATTAAAATACGTGACATTAAAATAAAGTGAATTTCCCCAAAATGCTAATTTTTAACCATAAATACTAGATTAAGCCGATTTTAATAAAATTTATCAGATTAAGTCAATTTTAAAAAAACACGTCCATCTTTGACATCGCAAAATAATTAAATGTTAATACTTTTATATTTGCAATAACGATTTGGATTCCTTTCCTACTCACATTTATATTTTTTATTTCATGTTGTTTCGAACTTTTTAAATTTTTAATTATTTTTTAACATATTAATTCTTTGATTAGACGGTTAAATATTTACAATTATGCTCAAAACTCAAGAATAAAAATACTAACATTTAACCATTTGGCCAATGCAGAAAGCGCGTCCAGCTGGAAGCGTTTTCCTACCATATCCACTGAAAGCGCGTCCAATTGGACGCGTTTTCTCAAATTTGCAAAAACCAGCCTAATCCAGTAATTATGGTTAAAATTCGGCATTTTTGGGTAATTCACCCAAAATAAATAAACCTGACACTCCATTTTTTAACCCACCATATCCAAGTTACCCACACAATAGAAAATAAATATTTAAAATTTGATCAACATGTTCTAACTATATTCCGGTAAATAACATTCAACAGAAAAATTGACAGCTAAAAAAACCTCAGATTGATACAATAAAAATGCTATTAGAAGAATGATCAAATTAACCCAAAATGTTATTACCATCATTAGTTACTTGATGATGATGATGATGGGTTAGTCAAACAAAAAATAGTTTTGCTAAGTGAGTATTAAACAAAATAATGACCTTAACTTTAAGAACCTGGCTAGTTTCTGCAACATTAAGAACCCGGTAGAGAAAATGAAAAATATATAGAAAGTAATTCATGAACTCCCCTAGGTAATTGTTATTCAGCCCATCCCAGTTCAGCAACACTTGAATTTCTCATTTCCAAGAAAAAAAATAAAACATATAAAACAGAAACATAAAAGAAAAGGAAAAATGTTAACTTACACAAGTTGGCTGATTGTAGCAATTAGCAAACAAGGGGTACCACCAATTCTTAGGGAGATGCGATTAACCGCTTAATACCGGTTTTCTGCTCTGCTGTAAGCTTGGTAGGGAACTTGATGTTGAATTTGATTCTCAAATTTCCTTTCTTTGAAGGATCTTTAGGAATAGGCATTCCTTCCCCTTTTACAACTTCTTCATATGTTGGACTGATGATGTTGTTGATAGGGACAGTCAGATTCCGTCCATCAAGTGTTGTCAGCTGTGCTGTATAACCAGTTAGAGCTTCCACCAGAGATATCTTCTGAGTTACAATAAGATCATTGCCGTCTCTCTTGAACACACTGTGAGGCTTCTCATCAATGATGAAGACAAGATCAGAGGGAATAACCCCTCGTTGCTCATTTCCCTTCTCTGGAAAAGTTATTTTTGTGCCTTTTTTCCACCCCGGCTTAATATCAATGGTAAGAATTTCTTCCACTGTAGTAGGTCTCCTGTACCGGGAAAAACAAAAATCAAAATGTTAAGGATGATGTAAACTATTAAACATTTCCTAAACCAACAAATATGGAGTTTCTTTGCGGGGCCACACTGCACATCAGTGTTGTCGAGGCATGCGCCTAGGCATGCCTGTGCCTTGCGCCTTATACAGAAAAAACACCTTAGCCCCTTCCAGGTGAGGCCATTTGATCAGGCACACACCTTGTGTGCCTGGGCATGCTTTAATTTCTTTTGCTTTTCACTGTTTTCATTTGATATACCTTGTCTAGTACTAGAAAGCTCTATACTTCTCAATATTTGAGAATTCAACAACAAACGATGACCATAAGGAAATCATGAATATTGACCAATAAAAAAGTTTGCATGTTTTGTAGATAAACTAGATCACACTTTAGAGTTTACTGTTATATATTAAGCTTTATATATTATATACAAGAACAGACTTGCAAAACTCACACATATACATATTGCGATTTACTTAACTCAGGCTATCTTTTTTCCGCCTGAGGCAATATAAGGGTGCTAGTGCCTGGAAGGCACTTTCCGCCCTCGACAACACTGCTGCACAATATGATTGATCATAGACCATAATTTGACTACTTAATATAAACAGTGCCACTTTAAAAAGTGAACGGTTAAGCTCAATTTTTTTTTTGCATAAAACAAAAAAAATGAACACAGACAATATAACTTAAAAAATAGAATCTTCAGTAAACATCAAGAAATCTTCAAAGTTGATCACAATCATATACAAAGAAGCTTCATTATCAATCTAATCCTACTGACAGAGAAGGAAGGGGTAAAACTAAAACCCTTCATCTAGGAGGGAGCATCAAAATAGCAGGAAATGATCGTAACATCAAAACAGAAAATAAAATAGCAAAGTTCCTATATCACTAAGGTCATTCAAATAACTGCTCGTAAGGAGAGAGAGGATTGAAATGTAAACCAAAACCATTACAAAAAGGAGAAAGAGGATTGAAAAACAAAATCATTTTGCTAAACAAGGAAGAGGATTGAATACAAAGAAAGAGTATACCTTGTGGCAATGAAATCTAAATCATCTTGAACATCAATACCTCAAATCAGAAAGGAAGGAATTCATATAGTCAATGTAAACTTAAGACCATAAAATCTCAATAATCACAATATTTTCAGTTCAAAACTGTCATGCAAATATGTCATCACGTACGAAACAACCAATCATTTTAAACCATAAGCAATTTAGAACCCTATTATCCAAAAAAATAGCATCATCTTCAGCAAAAAGACAAACTTAGAATATAATCATATGCTGAAACTGTTAATCATTCCTTCTCTTATGCCTAAAAACCATTAAGAGGACTCAGTTAATTTACAATCTACACTAACAACAAGTTGTATTTCAAAACTGAAATTAGATCAACGCATGAATCCAGCTGAAACTTTACTATCCAGAATTCCACATGATAAAATTAAGGCAGAAAAATCTAAGCATTACCAATTAATTAGCTTAGCAAAATAATAATGATAATAGTAATAAGAAAACAAAAAGTTATGAAAATAAAAAAATTACCCGCTACCATCCATAACATCCCTAGAAATCTTCATCTTCTTGGTAGTCCCTTTATACAAATCTTCCAAGCTACAAGGCAATGGCCGATCAATAGGGGCACCTTTTCGAGGCATAGTGGTAGAACCCTCACCAGTACCACCCCTAAACGAGCCGAATATATCTTCACCAAACATTCCCCTAGGGAACCCAGACGCCCCTGCACGTGGCCCACCCATATCACCCATCCCAAACGGACTCGAGAACCCAAAAAACTCCGAGAAAATATCGTCAGGGTTGCGAGTATTGAACCGGAACGTCGTTGGACCACCACTGTCACCGCCTCCAAAACCTCCCGCACCTGGAGGCGGCATCTGGCCTTTTAACCCTTCTTCTCCGTATTGATCATAAACCGCCCGTTTTTGGGGATCACTCAGAACCTAAAATTAATCGGAAAAGAAGAGCATGCATTTTTGTTTTTAAAAAGAACATATTAAATTTTAATAAAATAAAGGACAAAAAAACAAAAAAAATTACATCATAAGCTTCAGAGATTTGCTTAAATTTCGCTTCAGCATCTTTCTTGTTGTTAGGGTTCTTATCAGGATGCCACTTCATGGCTAGTTTACGATACGCTTTCTTCAAATCTTCATCTTTTGCATTGCGGTCGACCTGAAGAATCTTGTAATAATCAACACCCATTCTTCAATTTGCCCCCGTTTTTGGCTGCTGCTGCTTGGGGATTTTGTTCTTTTTTTCTAATTTTTTCTTAATACTACAAACTTTTTCAGCTCCGATCTGAGTCTTCGACCAAAGATAAAATTGCTGAATCGGTCGAGTTAGGCTGAGTTCATTATATACCAAGGAGAGTTATGGGTTAAATTTACGGGCTTAGGCCCAAACTGTTTTTTATTATTTATGGCCTAATACTGTCTCCGGTCCCTGTAGTCTTTAGACTTTTGAAATTTAGTACTCCTGCTTTTAATTTCAGTCACACCAAATGTCACAAAACTATTACTAAAATTAATTTTTGGTCACTCAACTTCAAAAATTTATAAAATAGTCATTTGATTATTTGAAAATTTTCATTTAAGTCATTAAACTAAACTGATAAATTTTTTTAAAAGTTCAATTAGCGAGCTTCAAGCGATGAATCGACGATCGTTACAATGGATCAATACCCATTGACAAGTAGAAGAAGATACCTTAGCTTCAAGTTAATTTGAAGGTCAATATCGAATATCAAAAAAAAATTGTTTGAATTTTGATTTGTAAATTCATGACATTCAAAGTTGTTTCATGAAAAAGAAAAATTGAACTATAGAAAAAAAAGGGAAGGAGTGCTTTTGATTGGTGTAGGCAGTGCGAAAATAGAAAGCAGAAATTTTAACAGCTCATTGACTTAAATGAAAACTTTCGAACGGGTCAATAAGCATATCGTAACTTTTTGACATTTTGTAACCAAATCGTAAATTCATTAATAATGTAATAATCTTAGATGTAATTTATCATATATTTTTTAATTTGGTATTCGAGATAACTTTAATTCTTTACTCGTAGCCCTGAATATTAGAACGCCACGTATGCAAAGCTAAGTTAATAGATTTTTAGTTTTCTGATAGAATTGAAGGTTCGTTGCTTCCCTGTGTAGCAAAGGAATTTTGTGAAAAAAGTGAAGCTAAGCATGCCTTGGTCACTTTCTTTGCCAATTTCATTTTATATTATGTAAGTATCGAAAGCCGTGAAAGATTCAACAGTAGAGGAAGGAAAGAAATGGGCAGATAGATAATTAGGTTACCCTTGGATTGTTTGTGACTTGTGATTGCATAGTCATATCGTTTTTTGCATTAAGATCAGGACACAAGTTTGAGTTAATCTTAGATTTAGATGAATTTGGATAAATTTTAAAATTTTAAAACTATTTTGGATTCAAACAATTTCAAGGTTTAAATATAAATCATTTGAAAGTAATCATGATTAGATATCGAATTTCTTTTTAATTGAATCATTTCAAGCTGAAGATATTGGTCTTATTGTTCGAGTTTGACTCAAATTCTAAGTCATTTCGAATTTAAACTAATGGATTTGATTTTATTTTTTTTTGAAGTTTGAATTTAAACTAATCAAATCCGATTTTGGGTTAAGAACAAAATTGAAAACATCATTTGTGATGAAATCAAATCTAAAGTTGACACCATATCTAGAGTTTGGCAACCCTTTCCCTCCTAAAAATTGGCCAAAAAAAATGGCTGCCATTAGACAAAGGAAATTCTAGTGAAATGCAACCCGAGGTACATCTACCGGACATATAGCTAACATGCATGTGCTCTATCGATAGTGTTGAACTCTTCCTTCAAGTGATCAACACCAAGCAACATCGAAATAAATAAATATGATTAAAATATGACGTATATCTTTTGTATTTTTATTTTTAAAAATTTAGTTTTTCTACTTTTCAAATTTTAAAATTCAAGTCTAATTATTATCAATATTAAAATTTTTTTATTAGATTCAAGTTAATTACATCATTTTAAATTACATAGTTACCAAGTGAGTTTTTTTTTTTTTAATTTTTCAAAAGGTCACCAAAAAATTTAAGAACAAAAATTAGTAGTGTTAAAAGTGAGAATTGAATTTTAAAATCGAAAGAGTAAAGAGACTGAATTCCTAAAAATAAAAATACACGGAATAAATTCTAAATTTTCAAAATGTACAGGGACTTGGACATATTTTGACCAATAAAAATCTACCAGGCATATTATCCCCATATTTAATTTTCCACATCATCACAGAAAGTAAACCCCAACTTAATATAGGTCATGGATCATGGTTTCAGTAATATAACTTTAAATCAAAAGATAAAAAAGAGTTCCGATTCTGAATTCTACAACTGATGCCAAGAAATACTAAAAGAGGGGGGGGGGGGGGATCTTGATTTGAGAGGACTAAAAGCATATACCTTGAGATGTGTAGATCCTTGCAATGTTACAAACCCTTATGTGCAATACTTAAACTTATCAAAATTGCAATCAATCCTCTTGTACATGTTGACTAGAATTCCCTGAAATTTCTTGAGAAATCAAATAATTTAAATCGAAGGCAGACAGTCTTTCTCTATCAATGGCATTTATATTATATGCCATGTGTTAGATATCAAGGGCATGATAAAGAATAGTGACTGCCTTCCATATTTCTATCCCCTTGCCTGAATTGTGTCATGGAAGTTTAGCTTTAGGAGATTCGTGAAGCCAACTATCCATGGCAGGCACCATTGTAGCAATCTAACCTGTAATAAGCATATGCTTTAACAAAATTGAGTTTCATACACTTCAGCTAGCACTGGATGATTCTTTCGATTTCTCTGTCACTGCAGCATCCTTCTCGGAGTTGCTTGTATCTCCGGTGTGAGCCTGACTTGTTTGTGCCTGACTGGAGGACTGAGTATCCGGAGCAAGTCCCAAAACTGCCAACACAGACCTGGAAATGGCAAACCCCAAAAAGAAAAAAGGAGATGGTGATGAGAAAACAAGGGGGGCGTTTATAGAGTATGTAATGAAGTTTATTCTATCCAAAATAATAATAATAAAGGTCAAATTATGGTTTTGATCCCTCTATTATGCTCAGATTTAGTTTCTGTTTCGGTCATCTACTTCTATAATGTCATTAGTTAGTTATTCTAGTTAAAATGTTGAAGTAGATTTTGTAAAAAAAACACCTAAAAAATCCATGTCAGCATGATAAGTTGAGATGAGTATTTTTAAGAAAAACTTGAGCATGGTAAAAGTAGAAAAACCATAGGTTGACCAAAAATAAAAGTTCATTCTTCATGTCAAACCTAGGAAGTGAATTTCGGATATTCTGCTGGCTAGCATGAGCAACCAAAGGAGCTTTGAGTGCTGCAGTCCTGTTCAGTGCATTTTCAAGTTGTGGAGGAGGTAGCTGAAAGACAAAAAGGCCGGACATTTACAAAAAGAAAGAACACGTTTTGCTCATATCGGAAGATCAAAATTGGATTTTCAATTCCGGTTGACAAAAGAAACATGCACCTGAAGCAGCACACTGAAAGATTGAGGCTTTGTCAAGAGTGCACATTTCAAAAATCCTACCCACAATTTTGGGTATTTCCATATCTGCAACAAACCAATAAT
The DNA here is from genome assembly GCA_025698465.1 of Gossypium longicalyx. NCBI lineage: Eukaryota > Viridiplantae > Streptophyta > Magnoliopsida > Malvales > Malvaceae > Gossypium > Gossypium longicalyx. Next base: position 349,148 of record CM046995.1, on the reverse strand, counting down.
TTAATAACAATATAAGCATGAACCATAAAGTGAAATGTGTCAGTTTATGGTGATAAAAATACTCACTTGCTTGCTTACAAGACGAGAAAGAATCTCCATTATGAATTCCACCTACAAAATTTAGGGTGATCAAGTCATCAATAAGTCGTGAATATATTTTCTTATCATGTTAAATTCTTTAAACAGGTTTTATTCTTTTCTTGAGATAAAGAGCAGCCAATGGAAGAAACTATTTAATAATAGAGCAGAAATAAATTCCTTACCAGTGCAGGAAAAGCACCAATGGCTTGTAATACGGTACGCATAAACAACAAAGGAAGAGGAATCTGTTCAACCTATTGGGAAAAACATTCATCATCTATATTCAGACAGAGCCAGTAGCAAATTTGGTGATTAAAACATAAAGAAGTGGTATAGTACAGACCAACTGATTTAAGACCTTCGCAAGAACCTGCTGAGTGAATACATGCCGTTGCTCAAAACAAGCATTACATGCATCAGTGACCTGATTGCAGCATGAAAAAATTACTAAATTACGAATTTCCAAGTGTTAGTTTAAAAGAGAAAGAGAAAACATCACGGGGAGAGAAATTCTAGATTAATAAACATGAAAGAACCTTCTTCAAGGGAATTCCATCTCTTTCAGGATCAATGCCATGGATAGCGATTAATACTTCAGCTGGAGTGAGCACTGGACCAGAGTGAGCAGATCCCTAGATACAGAGTCTGATTAGCAATGAAACGGAAAATGCAGCAAAAATTAAAGCAGATTATGTGTTTTCCTGAAGCAAAATTTTCAATCAAAATATAACAATCACAATTTCCTTACAACATGATAATATTTCACATGTTCCTTGATATATTCCTTATGACCACCCTACCCCACCGCCAAGTGAATTCAGAAAGAAACAAAGAAAAGGTGCAGCTGTAGTATGCAAGGGGCAAGAATGATACCTGTAGCAAACGGGTAAGCGCAGCTTGGAACTTATCCAGCGGAAGATTTACAAGATGGGGGAAAAGCAGCAAAACCTAGAAAACAAACTGTTAAAATAAAATGCAGCAGAGAATGCCACACTGACACTAATAAAAAATCAAAACAAGGCATTCAAAGAGCACCTCCTAAACAAGAGGAAGAGAAGCTATTTATTAAGATTGACACCAGGAAATAAACTAAGCAGAAAGTAATAGGAAAAAGCGTGCCAAGCATGAAGCCCAAAAGAGTATCAACAAGCATTTACTTCTCTAAGCAAATTATTCCTACCAAAAGTCAATAAATAAAGCAATCTAGTCAAATCTTTTAATCAAATATGTGGAAGAAACACAACAGAACCAATGTTGCCGATGCCACTGACAACTGCTACTTGCCACACTGACAATATTATACTAAGTTACTAACCTGCCACTTTCTCATAGATATCATCTTGTGTGAAATGCTAACTCACAATTTTGAAGTTGATTCCCAATTTAATGAAAGAATACCGGTAAATGACAACCAAAACAAAAGGTTAAGACTTCTTCATGATATCAGTAAGTTGTGATGTATTTTCTTGACATGAAATCTTTTACTGACATTCCTTAGCCCAAACTTTCATCTTTATTTAATATGGCTTGGCCTTTGATTCTAATAAAAAAGGAATTATGTTGTGAGCGTTATGCTTCTGTTTTCTTGAATATCCATCCACAAAGCTTTTTCAACAGTAATGGTCATTACAAAAGGAAAGGAAATTATTCAGAGAATGGAGAACAACCTCATCTCCTTGTAGGAATGGCAATACTGGAACTAGAATTTCAACATCCTGTCACCAATCCAAACCAAACACACCTTAAAAAATATTCTCAAAGCAAATCTGGTTCATGAAAAAAAAACAAGAGAGCAAACTTTATTTGTACCTTCAGTTTTGAATCAAATAACTTCTTAATGGTAAATATCAATTCTGCAGAAGGAACTGTCCCTTCTGTCAGTGTCTGCAAAACCTGGCATTTGAGACCGGGTGGACAAAAGGCAAACCAGACCCAGTTAAAAACTTTATAGCTTCGGCTAGGGGATTCAGAAAATTATACAGTTCACGAAACTATAGCAAACCTGCATCAGAAGATTCTCACTTCCACTAGGAGGATCTGAAATAATTTCAAGAAGGTCAGATGACAAGCCCATAGTACGGACTAGTATTGGAATATGACGATGGATTGCCTGCAATACCCATTTAATAAGAAAGAGAACACAGAAAGAACACCAAGGATTTTGATAATTTCTAAAATAAGGTTCCAATATGTATTAACCAAACCTGCTTAACTTCCTTCGACGCACTACTGTAGATAATAAATATTCGGCCAAAAAGAGAGTGCTTCTGTCAAATGAAAATAACAGAAAAATATTAATCCCTTTAGAGGATTATGAAGAAACAAGCACTCAAAATATTATCCACAAGAATCAAGCAATCAAAATAGAAGTAACACCTTTGTACAAAGAGCAAAATATAGAGACATGCACCGCTGAGCCTCAGGGACAGAAGGGGATGACCCACTATGAGATGTTTCTGACTGATGAACATCAGCAGAGATGTCTTTACTAATGGAACTCATTGACTGATGCTCATTTGATGACTTTTCCAAATCAGAATCCTGTTAAAAGTTACAGACAGAACTTAAATAAGAAATCCTACAATAGATCCTAACATTATGCATAACATAAGTCACTACATAACTCTGAACAGGCAAGTAAAATTGCACAAACAATAACACAATTTCAATTTAATTTTCAATAACTTCATTACCAACCTATCAAATAAATGAGAAATTTTTTTCAACCAAGGAATCAGAGGACATAAAGTATATACACAAATGCACACACACAAACACATACATTCCTGGTTTGACATACCCCCACCTCCCATTTTTCCAAAGAAAAGAAACTGGTCAAAGAAGATAGTTAAAGTTTCATGTACTGAAGAGCACAATTCACCTCTCCCCTACCTTGCTGCACCTCAACAAAACAAAACATAAGGAGAAGTAAAAATACAATACACACACATAATAGAGGAAATTCTAAGAAAACAAAAAGCTCATGGCTTTTTCTTGCACCTGGTAATGGTTTCATGCTATACACAGCATACAAGACCACACATAAATGAATGGGTGTATGCATATATGTTTGAACTGGTATATTCATACATATGCATCTCTATGAACATATACTCTCATATTTTATCCAGAAGAAAATGATCAAGATATACATCAAGATATTCCAAATTGAGCCAAATAGAAAAGATTCTATGCATAATAAGGTTGGAAATGATGGCATTCAAAACAAAAGGTCCAACATGGTTACCTTATGTGATTCACTGATTAATCCTTCAGCACCTGTTCTTTCTGTAGCATCAACATTTACTACAGAGAGCAGCATTTCCCTTGCAAATTCTTCTATTTGTTGAGCAATAGATTGTAAAGGATACAGCTTATTTGCTACCTATAAATGAAAGACATCCTCCACTGTAAAATAGATTAGAGCAGGTAACCCCTAATTTCTTCAATAGCATTGTGAACAATTACCAGGCGTATTGCTTTCATTCGGACTTCCTCCAAGTGGTGAACAGCACTCTTTAAAAGGTAATGAGAACATAAAAGTCAAACAATTGATACGCAAAAGAGAGCTTCAATTTAGAAGAATTATCCAAGACAAATTACAAACCTGCAAAGCAATTTTCAAGCACACATCTCGAATGGGAGGTCTCAGTAGAATTAGGCTCCATACGGTGCTGAGGCCTTGAGTAACTCTATCTCCACTTTGTGACTCCTCAGCTTTCTCTGAAATTCCAGGTGAACACAGACACCCTAATAAATTCAAAACTGACTTAGGCAGGCGAGGAGCCTCGCCAAGTAGTTTACTTAAAGATTTGTCTGAAGGCGGAAAAGAGTCCCTAAGAGTTTCAGCCTGCATTGAAAAAATTTTCTCAGAAATATAGGATCTCCGAGGAAGAACAAGATAGTAATAATCAAACAAATACATACGACAGCCAGAAGGAATGTTTCGTATGCAGAAGCAGCGGTTGTACATGAGAGGAAATCACTTTCATCTTCTGCCTTTCCAAATAACCTATAGAGGACACGCAATGTCAACTCATGTCCCTGAAGCCACCAAAAGCCATCATTAGCTAGCATGGAGTTTAGATGAATTTAATGTACAATAAAGCAGACATTTGAAAAATCAGTTTGAAAACAAAAACCAGCAAAAACATGAGCAGATTGGGAAGGTGGAGGTGATATTAGAATATGTCAACAGTCCCAGCAAACTTGTTTCAGCCATAAAGTCATAATTAAAGGAATTTATGTTAAGCCAGCAACTTGAGGCACAAACAAACATGAAATAAGCTGGAAAAATCCAGTTACCTCGTGATTTATATAATCTGACAAAATGTGTTCTCGAAGAACCTTCTGTAGTTCTAACTCTGATGGCAACTGAGAGAAGGAAGGCATAAACATGTTTAGTACAGAATGCCAAAACTAGTAAGACATTCACTACAATAAATATATCACAACCAGATGCTGTCTGCAGAAAGATGGAAACATTCCTGAGAAGTCAGAATTACTACCTCAACCCCCAGGTAAGCAAGCAGAGAAGAACGAACTTGTGAGCCTCCAGCTACTGCTATTTGCTTATATGCCTCAACGATTCGTACAAAAGCCAACTTTTGCACATCATCCTTCTGATCCTCGGAAAGATTGACAACAGGTGCTGACATCTTGGGCAAGACAAAAGGACAGGATGAAACAACAGAAGTCGCTGTTGAGGAAACCATGCTGCTGGAATCAGTAACAGCTGCTTTTGGACTAAGCTCCTCAGACCTATCTATTGAAATTGATGGAAGTACATGCAACGGTGACTTTCCACCAAAACTTGTAGCTTGTTCTTGACTAGCGTCTTCTATATCAGTAGAGACTAATGAGGAAGCAGCTTGGGTATCTGACAGTCCATCATTACGAAAAGAAGAATCCAAACCCGGTATGCCACTTTCAAGATTGCCTGTATCATGGATATCAGATGGAGTAGGTAGATCAATCTTCATTCCAGGCAAAACAATGTTAGACGAAACTGGTAAATCAGTGGCCAAGAGAGCATTTTCATCTTCGTGAGCCATTCCAGCATATGCAAGAGCACTATTAGGGTCAGCCACAACATCAACCTCTTCCTCCCCTTCTGTTTTCTGTATCTTCAGCAAAATAAACATGTTGGACCAAAAACAAACAGAAATGCACACATGATAAAGGCAAATTAAAGAAGAGGAAAGCGTCCCTGTCAAATGACTGAACCAACAAAAGAATTTAATCAAGCATTTGTTTATTGGCCCATCTTTGGTATGGTCAAAAACAAGCTTAAGCCCCTAAATCCATCAAAAGTAAACAGGAATTCACTAAAAACCTACTTGCAACTTTGTAAAAATCTATTCCTGACATCACAGTCACATAAAAAACATCTTCTGAAGGAAAAGGTCATACCACTATTTTATTGGGAACTGATTGCTGGGAGTTCAGCATTGAGGCTATCGGCGGGAAAGTACTTGATAGTGAAATGACATCAGCTAAAAATGACGGTGGATACTTGGCTTGAGTGTCACTTCCAACTATGCACATATCCTCCAGCAATTCATCATCAGTGTCAGTGTGAGGATGTGTAGGAGGAAGGTTACACATGTTAGCCATCACTACCTCAGCCAGCAAGTCAGCAGATATGTTTGAAATAAGAATCCCCAAAGATCCCACAGCTTTTTCTCCTTGAGCAACCAAGGCACCGAACATGCCAACAAGTTGCTGGACTGGTCCGGTATCAACATCTACTTTTCTTGTGCTAGATTGAGTTGACGAAATATCACCTTGAGACACAGTTATATTCCTGTTTAATTCTTTTGTTGACTCTTCTGAGACGCTAGGTGTTGCCTTGACACGTTTGCCAGACACCTCATCTTTTTCAGCCAAATCACTACTGTCCTCGGTTCCAGATCTTTTCCTCCCCACATTGCTACCAGCAGCATCATATGCTTTAGTCAAGGGCTTTTCTTCCTGTAAGTTCTCAAACCTATTGTTAAAAGCCCAATCATATGCTTACATGTCAATGTGCTGATACAAAATGCACAAACCAGCACATGCTATGCCCAAATCATAGAAAACATGAAATAACACCGTAGATACCTTAATAAGCAAAGAATCATCTTTTTCCTCTTCTACACTTCCATTAATTTTATGAACTTGGTTGAGAGCTAGATCTGCCAGTCCTCCAGCTTTCATCTCTTTCAAGGCACCAAGTATACGTTCCCGCCACTATATAAACCAAAAACAAAGTTCATATAAAAAATGGGCAAGGTACTCAACTTTGGTGTTCATGGATGCTAAATAACAAAAGTGTAATTATCATGGTACTAAAGATAATGCTATGAAAACAACTAAACAAGTATATAATAAGTAACTGTACCATATTAGAAAGCATACTGAGTGGTTTAAAACCAGTATAATGGAATACCCATTCAACTCTCACTATTACCAAAAGTACTAGGCAACTTATGTGAAGGTATATGAAAAACAAATATCTTCATTGACAAAGTAAAACGTAAAACACACACACACCGTAGTACAAAGGAAGATGCAACTTATTAATAGATAAGAGTCTAAAAGAGAATTTTTAGCAGCAAATAAATACCTTGAAGCACTTGGGCGTGTACAAGTAAAATGTAAAAGAAACACTGAAGTAGAAAGGGAGATGCAACCTTATTAATTGATAAGAGTCTAAAAGAGAATGTTTAGTATAAAATGAATACCGGTGCAGCACTCGGGTGTGTGCATTTCAAGCATGAGAGTAAGGCATTTTTCAAAGCATGATGTGCTCCATAGACATGAACCCCTTTGATAACAAAGCTTGGGGGATCCAAACTGAGCAAAACTGGTAGAATACGTCCATAATATGCAGGCCTTTTCTTTGCAATTGCTGAAAGACTGATATCAAAGACAAAACAGTGGGAAAACAATAAAATAAAAACAGAAATATAACCAAATGTGAAAGCCGCAATATGAACTAGGTCAATGTCGTAAATTTAAGTACAGTAAGAGAAAAAGAACTTTTCAAGATTCATATTCAAGGATAAGACCACACCAGTAATAATTTTTCCACACGGAACTTCTGATGGAAAATTTTTATACCCGCTAAAATTTTCAATTATCATCTTTATACAAGAATTGAAAATTAGAACGGCTTTACATGGATATCATTTCCTAATTATTGAGATCATACTTGAAGATAGATATTTCATGTATCATAATGAACTGAGTGCCAGGAAATAAGTTGGATCGGAAATCAAGTGAAAGGGCATCATACCTGTTAATAATCACAACAATCACAGAGGTGGTGAGAGATTTTACTGCAGGAAATCTAAGCTGATCAAGCAACAAAACCAAACGTTGGCTAGCTTCAATTGACAAATCCCCAACATTGAGTAAAGGATGGCCCCCACGAAGCCAAGTTATGTTAAACTCTATAGAGGTACCTGCAAAGTAAATTGAATAGAACATATTTAAATTGTTAAGTGCCAGTGATTAACATATTAAAATGACAATATGAGAGTCTTTTCTTCAAGCATTCTAACCTTGATGAGAAAATCTAAATTACATTACCTTCATTAGGAGGGGGCTCCGGAGAGCCATTAGGGTTAGGAGTATAAAGAAGAATAACCGCTTCAACAAACTTCAGTGCCACCAATCTTATCCCACCACTTCCTGGCTGATTAAAGCTTACAATGAATGAGGCAATGAAGAAACTTCAATCGTCATGAAACAGAAAGAATCAAAAGCTACCTGGAAAGCTATAGAATATATCTTCTCCTTCAACTTTAACATCCATGACCACGATGATTCAAGATCACTGTCCAATTCACTGGAGTAAAGACCCTGAAACAAACATAAATAGCATGTGAATTTCTGAAGGCCTACTTCCTAATGAGAGAGATCATTATATCTTAAATGATGCCAAAACAATTGTTTTTAATCTTAAATAGTTAAACCTTAAAAAGCTAGCTTTCACAGTAAGATTCTATAAAAGCAAATAACATAAACAAACCCGAATTGCAATCCTTTCGAGAGTATGGCGAAACAAATCAATGCTGCAAGCAATAGATTGTCGAGCAACAGCAGGTGTAGCATCCTCCAAAACAGTTATCAGAAATGGTGCAATTTCAGGTACAAATTCAAGGTGCTTCACTCCAATTTCACCAATAATCCTACATTTAATTTAAAAAAGCAAAAAAAAAAAGGATAAACTATTAATTATAAGCAATAAAAACAGCTAAGATACTATATATTGAGATAGAGATTTCAGAGGAGGCGTACTCGGTAGCAAACTTGCGAACCGGACCGGACGGATCAGAGTAAAGGTCGAAGATACGAGGAAGGAACTCGGACAAATCAGCAGCGTCTTCCTCCAATAAATCATGCTTTAGTTGACAACAAAGCTCTAGCTTGGAACCTAAGTCAATGGCGAACTTCACTGAGCTGGATAAACTCGCGAGCTTTTCTCTCGAAACTGGATTCATGATCCCTACCATTGCCAAGAACAGCCGAAAAACCGTAAATTTTTAATTTTATTTCATGAACGGTTCTTCTTCTTTTATGTTTGTTGAAATGGGGAAGAGGGATCGGAGAAATTTAGGCGCTTAGGGTTCAATTTTTGTACTTTCCAGTTTCTATTGCCCTTTAACGGTATTTTTCATTTTCTTTTAAAATCCAAAATATTCTTTTTCCTTGTAATTTAATCCAAAACTTATCCCAAAAAAAACCAATATAACTAAATTAATAGAAAATTTATGTTTTTTTTTAATTTATGTTTTTTTTCTCTTTATCTTCGACATTGATCGTCTAATCGATTTAAATTTAAATTATGTTCTTTTACTTGTCAAAAGATATTATAGGTTAAAGCTCACTAATCAAACTTTGTAAAAAGAACTAATAAATTGATGACTTAAATAAAAAATTTTAAATAATTTAGTGATAATCTATTGTAACTTTTTTAAAGTTAAGTAGTTTAACCGTAAACTTACAAGTATTTAGTGACATTGGATGTAATTTAAGCTAGGGCTGTTCGGTCGGTTAACCGACCCGAAATAATATTAACTGAATTAACTGACCCTTCAAAATTTTTAACTGTTAATCAAACCAAAATTTTTTCAAAAAAATTAACCGAACCAAAATTTTTTCGATTAATTCAGTTGGTTAACCAAATTTTTTTTTTAAATTTTTGGTTAAAATAAGTATAAAATTAACTGAATTAATCGAATTAACCGAATTACCCAAATTAACCGAATTATTTGTATAAAATTATATCTTTTTATTTTTAGTTTTAGTTTTAAATTTTTATTTTTATTTATTAAATTATTTGTAATTTTTATGATTGGATTGGGTACTTGGGTTAATATATATTAGATTGGGTTTGAGTGAATAGTGGGCTATTTATATAGTATAATTTTATTTATTATTTTTTCGGGTAAACCAAAAAAATTCGGTTAACTGACCGGTTTTGAACCGAATTAACCGTTAACCGAAAATTTAAAAAATTATTAACTGACCCCCGACATAATTAATTCAGTTAACCGACCGATTAACCAAATTCGATCGGTTAACCGAATTTTTTCGGTTTTAGCCTAATTTTGCACACTCCTAGTTTAAGCTAAAAAAAAAGAATTATCCAAAAAAAACTACTGATTTAGTCACTTGAGTATAGTTAAAATCATATTTTAGTCGTCAAATTTTAAAAAGTTATTATATTATCTACCGTTTTGTAACGTTTTGATCACTGAATTATTACTTATCATTAACAATGAATGACAAATGAACATAGTCATTAATAATATTTGTTATCAACACAATAGTGTTTGAAGAATGTTTCAAGAAGAAAAAATTATTATTAATCTCATGTTAGATTGTGGTTATGTCGTTAACAATAATTAACATTTTGTGACTAAAATACAATAAAACGATGATATTAGTGATCATATCACAACTTCTAAAATACAAAGATTTAAACCTTGTAATTTTTACACCTTTGGTAGACTTGTGATTTTTAATCCATGGATTGGATCAAGTTATTTTAGATCTAAATTAGAATTTTTGAGTAATTTTAAATTTAATTCATCTTAAATTCAAGTCAGTCGAATTTTTCTTTTTTTCTTGTTAATATTAAATATTAAAATAAATACAAATCACACGATATTATCCAACCCAAACGAGGATACTTAAAAAATTCCTATTTCATAACTTCCACCATATGTCAAGCTTTTGATCTATTGATTATCTTCTCTAAAAATGTACCAAATAGTTCAATAATTAAAGTAAAATTAAAAATTCAAATCATTTCGGTTTTTAGTATTTATTAAATTGTACTTATTCAAATACTTCAAATACTAATTGTTGGTTTGAATGAAAGGTGGAAATCATGAGTACATTCAATCGAACCATTTCCTAGCATTGATGTTGAAGCTCGAGAACCCATTTTAAACACATTCAGACTTCAACCTGTAAAAATTTGACCCAAAATAACCCAACCTAGAACTGAGTCGAACAGAAGGATCCAAATTAATCCAACCCCAACCCTCCAGAAGTATACCAACAATAACCAAAAACAGGTACTAAATTACATTAAATAAAAAAACAAATTAACCATTTTTTATTAAAATTGTTATTTATTTTTACGGTTAAAAACTGACATGATTAACAAAATAACTAAACAATGATACTTCATGCTGACCTACAACGACCAATTTTTGACAATAGAAACTAAATGAACCAAGAACTTGTATGGTAAATTTACCTCTTGTAACCACAGCCAAATAAAATGACATACATGCAGATGAAAATGAGACCAAAAAAAGAAAATTTGATAACAAGCAAAGCCACTTTTATGAAGAAACAATACCACCTGAAAATGCAGGTAAAAGTTTCTTCATAGCCAATAACTGCAGAATCCAGAGATTTGAGTTCCTTTAATTCCTACCAACCTTAAAAAAGATCTAAATTTAGAAAATGAAATAGGCAGAATTATTGAAAACATCCAGTCACTTAACAAACATTTACGACATAAAACGACACTCCCACTGTAAGAAACACCTGTATAATCCAGGAATAGCGCAAGGCGACGAAAGGATTCCTGCAAGCAAAGAGCCAAAGACAATCAAATCTCTCGAGCAGTGAGTTCAATGGTTCAAAAACCTAGCTCAAAACATCGAAAGCAAATCGGATTAATGCACGTAATAACAAAATATCACTGCTGATGTTTGCAAGAAACGCACGAAATCCGGTATACATAATAGAACCAGTTCAAATAATACTACTTCCAAAGAATGTTATTTATAGTATCCACTTTTAGCTATCAATCCCTACTTTCAAAACAAATGAATACGAAAACATAGCATCAAACTACAATTATGCTTATCATATACCATAATGAAAGAGATGCCATCCAGATCATCATCAAACTAAGCTGAAAACCAGAAACTATGAATGCTAAAATGATAACAAAAGAACAGGAAAGTCGACTGTTCTTAAACCACTTGAAAGCATAATTAAATGACTTCACATTTTTAAGTTAAAAAATGTAGTAATATCACTTCCGAAGCACGTTATTATATCGGCTTTTCACTACCAATCACTACTTCCAAACAACTTCAAAGTTAAAAGCAAAAGAATAGGGCAACATAGCATCAAACTACAAGCTATACTTACCATATTCCATAATCAAAAAGATGCCTTCCAAATCATCATCAAACTATGTTGAAAATAGGAAATTACAAATGCTGATACGATACCAAAAGAACAGGAAAGTCGTGTTCTTAAACCACTTGAAAGCATAATCAATGACTTCAGACTTTTAAGTTCAAAAATGTACTAATATCACTTCCGAAGCACATTATCATATCCGCTTTTCACTACCAGTCACTACTCACAAACAACTTCAAAGGTAAAAACAAAAGAATAGAACAAACCTAGCATCAAACTACAAGCTATACTTATCATATTCCATAATAAAAAAGATGCCTTCCAAATTAACATCAAACTATGTTGAAAATAGGAAATTACAAATGCTGATACGATACCAAAAGAACAGGAAGTGATACTAATATCACTTCCGAAGCACGTTATCATATCCGCTTTTCACTACCAATCACTACTCACAAACAACTTCAAAGATAAAAACAAAAGAATAGGACAAACCTAGCATAAAACTGCAACAAATTTACGATGCTTGCAATATTCAAAATAATGCATTCCAAAGCATATCATTAAACTGTGTTTATAAAATGGAAAATTTATGGTAGAATCCAAAAATTTGAATGCCTAAACAAATACCAAAAGACATGAAAAGTCAAGTATTATTCAACAACTTATTCCTTTAGTAGACAGCTTTTCTTCTTACCTATTTTTTTTTAATAGTGTACATAAAGCATCATCATTTGTACCATCCAAGAAAGACAAAGCAGTCAAACAACAACAAAAAGGGTCAAATTATGGTTTAGTCCCTCTTCTCAAACTTAGAATTTATTCATATACTCTTAATTTGACATAATTTGATATTTTACTTCTATAGGTGTAAATGAGACATTAATACTTGCAAGCTACTCGAATTCGACTAAAAGAAACTCGAACTTGATTAGGTAATTATCAATACAAGCTTGAGCTCGAGCTATTAATCAAGCTGAATTTGAGCTTAATAATACTCAACTCGAACAGCTCATGAGTCTTATCGAGCTTTTAATTTTTAATAAATATTTTAAATATGACTATATTACTAAATTGTGTTATTGCTGATATATATTATTAACCCTAAGCTTAATTATTGAGCTGAATTCGAGCTTGAATACGTATGAGCTTAATCGAACTTGAGCTTGAATGCAACAATTAATAAAAAAGCTTAATTTGTACAAAAAGAAAATACACAAGCTTAATCTAGCTCGAGCTCTGAGTAGTTTGATTATATCTAGAGCCGAACTTAAAAATAGATGTTTGATCAAGCTCGAGCAAAGTATCAAGCTCAAGATTTTGAGTCTAGCTCGAGCTTGCCAGTATTCAGGATCATCTTGGCTCAATTATACCCCTAATGTGACTAGTTAATCTAGATGGTGTACATAAAGCATCATCATTTACACCATCAAAGAAAAGTAGCAGTCAAACAGCAAAAAGAAAAAGTCAAATTATGGTTTTGGTCCCTCTGCTATACTCAAACTTAGAGTTTAATACATATACTTTTAATTTGACACAATTTGATCCTAACTAGAATTTTTTCATTAAAAAACCTTCTATTTCATTGCGCCGGAATAGTTAACAACATAATATAGGAACATCATTAAATCTCATTACTACACAAAATTATTCAACATAAACATCAAATACACTAAATATAATCTAAGTTTCATAGTAAATGTTAATAAAAAGAAAAAAGTGGAATTTCTCACCCCCCAAGAAGCTCGAAAAGCTCGAAATAGACTAATCAGACCGAGCTGCGAACCGCTCGACATTCTTATCATTCAAATTGATACCAACCATAGCCTCACCAAGTCCACAGCTAACTTCAGCAAGGACTTCCGGGTCACTATAATGAGTGACGGCTTGAACAATAGCCCGAGCACGTCTAGCCGGGTCACCACTCTTGAAAACCCCAGACCCGACGAATACACCATCACAGCCCAACTGCATCATCAACGCAGCATCAGCCGGCGTCGCTACACCTCCGGCGGCGAAGTGAACCACCGGTAACCTCCCAAGCTGCTTCGTCTGCATGACCAAATCGTAAGGAGATTGAATTTTCTTTGCGAAGCTGAAAACTTCGTCATCATCCATGTTCCTTAGCACCCTTATATCCCCCATCACGGACCTAACATGCCTAACGGCCTCGATAATGTTACCAGTCCCAGCTTCACCTTTGGTTCGGATCATAGCAGCACCTTCTCGGATCCTCCGAAGTGCTTCACCTAAATTCCGACACCCACAAACGAAAGGGATCCTAAAGTTATGTTTGTTGATATGGTTCTCTTCGTCGGCGGGTGTAAGAACTTCACTTTCATCAACATAATCAATACCAATGGCTTCAAGGATTTGGGCTTCAACGAAATGACCAATACGAGCCTTAGCCATGACAGGGATAGTAACAGCTTGCTTAATTTCCTTAATGAGTTGTGGGTCACTCATTCGAGCCACACCACCCTGGGCCCGGATATCAGCCGGGACTCGTTCAAGAGCCATAACGGCACAAGCGCCGGCTTCTTCAGCGATACGAGCTTGTTCAGGGGTGACAACATCCATTATAACACCTCCTCGAAGCATTTGGGCTAACCCCACTTTCACTGAGAAAGTGGATTTGTTATGAGTTTCGGTCATTGCTCCATTTCCATAAACTGCAACAACCCCAGTTCCATCCATAGCTTAGAAAAAAAAAAAAACAAAAAATGGGTTTTTTTTTTTTTCTTTGTGGAATTGAAAAAGAAAAAAAAAATTGAAAGAGATTATGGGAGATATTGAATGGTGTGTGTGGGAGAGACGAGGTGAAGCAAAGAAGGTGGCGATGATGGGAGACACAAATAAAGGTCGGTTATTTTGAAGGGTTCTTGCTTGGAGGTGAGAAATGTTGACGTGCGGCAGAAATCACGTGAAATCGTCCTGATTTGGTTATTGTTTTTCATCGGACGGTGGGAAAGTGAGAATTCAAGGAGATTGCCAATAGGGGAATTTTGACACGCGGAACCTCGGTAAAAGCCGTAAAGGAAGTAAAATAAATTAAATAATGCATACATGGCAAGGAAGGATTTCCATTCATTTTTTAACAAAAATTAATTTGGGAAAAATTGTTTGGATTTTAGAGATATTTTGCAATTAAATCATTGAAAATTAGTCAATAAAATTATTTTCTTCTGTTATTAGGATTTGAGTTTTTGTTTTTTCGACATTTTTTTTAATTTTTATAATCAAATCAAATTAGATTGAATATGACATAATGGCTATACTTAGATTAATATCTAACGTTTATCTTGTTAAATTTTAACAACACTAATATAATAGTCTACATATATTTTATTGTCGTTATAATTTTAACAGTTTAATCGATTATATTATTAAAAAATAATTTAATTAAAATTTAAATCTCGAAAGTTAGAATGATAAAAAAATTAGAACCATTAGTGATTCTGTTATTAATGATGCTTAGTTCAATGAATCTGTTGATTTATGTTTTCGGTATTTAGTTTTGTTGAGAAATATTGGATGGATCTGAGATAATATTTTGCTTTCAATTTTGCATTATCATGATATGATGATAAGAAGAAGCAAATATTTACTTTTTGACCGTCTGCCACCAACTACACCACTCCGTTTCCCATTGCTCCATGCTATCGTTTCCTATTAATAATGAAATGTTTTATTTTTAATCGTTACATCGCACTCATGTACGTATAAAAAACATAACTATATCACATAAATAAGGTTTTAGTTAAAATGATAAAGTAGGATAAAAAAATATAATAAAAATATAAGTAAATTAGTCTAAACTAATCCTTGTAAGTTAATATGAGGTCTGCGTGTCATTATCTGATTATTTCGTCAGCCACACTAATTTTTTACAGAAAAGACCAAATTGTTCTTTGATCTAATGCACAAGGACTAAGTTCCTTATTTTTTTTAAGTAGAAGAGGTAATATGCAATCTGATTTTTAGTACATAGACCTTTATAGCACTTTTACCGGTAAAGTAGAAATGTTAAAAACTTAAATTCAAATCCATCATCTGATAAATAATATTATTTACTTTGTAAATAATGTTATTTTAATCCTTACTCAATTGAGTTGGTACCAATTGACTAATAACATCAACTCAATTAGGAGCTTAATATTACAACACAGATTCTCAAAAGATAAACTAAAAATCATGAAGAAAATAATTACTTTTTAGTTGGTTTGTTTGTGAAGTGATGATTGAATTGTTGAATCCAAAGAAAATCTACTTTTATGAAGGATACAAAAGCCACTATGGGAAAACAAAATGCATGGCTCATTGGTTCGATGGATACAATGCTTCAAGAACAATGACGGGTTGGAGTAACATCGTTTAGAACGATGATAGATAAGAGTCTCACCTTGAAAACTGTGTTGATAAAGATAACCCAGTCAGACAGTGTATCATTCACTCGATTAAGGGATCCATCAGCATAAACTGCAGTTCCCCATGATTATACCGTGAAAATCTTCCTCACTTTTTTCATACTCCGACGGCAAATGGGGCAAGTTCCATCAGCCTCTGCTATTCTGCAAAACGTTTATTACAATACTTGTCAACTAAGAAAATCTTGCATTGCTTCAACAAAAAGAAAAGTTTTTGCTAGTAAGCTAAATTTCGGAATCATGGCAGGTAACAATCAGCAGGTCATTGTAAGCGCAGGGTTAATCCTGTAAAAAAGAGGCGAGGATGCATAGTTTACCTTGTTCCACATGCAAAGCAAGCCACACAGTGCCCACATGGAAGGAAGAAGCAGTCCCTTGGAGCATCGAAGCAAATTGCACAAAGTCTCCGGGTATTGTTACTGTTTTCACCATCTCCTATTGATGTGCCTTCAAGAGAACCTGCTAGAAAATCTTCAAGATCTGCCTCATCACTTGAAACGGAATCATAAGATGAGCCTCGACTTGATAAATCATCAGCTTTGCGCGAAAGCAGAGGGGCTCTTGCAGAAGCAAGCTCCCCATTATGAAGACGTACTTCATCTTCATGAGTATATTGGAACTTGTTTAAGAAGTTAAAGGCAACCAACATGATTCCAGTCATTCCACCTTTCAGAAGAAAAATAGAATTCAAAATTCTAAGATGATATACTTGTAAAGGTCGTAATGAGAGCAATCAAGAAAGCACTTTACCAATGCCAACAATATATGTAATCCATCTTGGTCCATACGACAATCTAAAAGACCAGTCGTGTGCAGATCTACGCTGAAGCAACCAAAGAAAGAGAGAAAACCGAATGTAAAGTCTTCGTCAAGAAAACATTCCGTAATGAAGGAAGATTCATAATATATATAGCCTCTTCTATGAAGACGCATTAATCCATGATTTGAACAACATGGAAATGGCAATGTAACAGCCTTCAAAACCACATAATCTTGAAAGACATTGAAAAAGTAAGAGATTTACCTGTTCTGGACCAGGAGATGTCAAGACTACAGAATTTCCCTCAGGAAACAAGATATTCAAGCTACACACTCCATTAGCGAAGGTACACCTGTAGTAAGCTTCAGTTGTATTGTAAATATAAGCCTTGAATGTGAAGTTTAATTGCACCTGTTCAATGTAAAACTCAAAACAATTGTCACATGAAAAAAAGAAGTAACCAAAGAAGGGAAGGAAGACCGGGAAATTGTATCTATAGAAAGAAATGGTTCAATGAAATATGATAGAATGGCAGGCATTCTTGTCACCTAAAGCACCTACTAGAACTTGAGATATCATCAATCAAATGTATATAGCTACCACTCAAATCTAACTTGGCAGGTTAAGGGCTTCTTGGAACTAATATTTTGAGGTCATACACAGAGATAATTTTTAAAGGGATCCATGGGAAGTCAGTTTTTCCCACTTTGTTCATCTCATATTCATATAAACTTTTAACATAACAAATTGAGACAATCGACATTAATGTTTTCATGTTTCAAGGTCCTTTTTATTTAAGAACGCACTCCATTGATTACTTTAATCATACAGGTAGTAGTCTTGCAGACTAGTCGCATAAAAAACACCAACATCCCAAAGTTTTATTTGAAATAGACCTATGACATTTCCCACCACAGTTACAACTTACAAGGCAGCATTGCTTTAATGATTAAAGTAGCCCGCCCCTCTTAGTAAGTTAATAATATTCATCAATAATATCAAATCCACTCAAACAAACTAAAAGGGACAAACAACATGAGATATTTCTATTTCTGAAGTTGGTAAAAGAGGTAGTTAAGATTTCAACATCTCAAGTATTTAAGCAGCACTCAAGCAAAAGAACCAAATCAGCAAACCAAGATAAACAAGTCAAATTTTCAACACTACCTTAATGTCCTCTGTGTTCATATTACCAAGTGCAATATAATAACTTGAAGATCTATATATATCCTGCTGAATCATACCACTCCCTGCCAAAACTACAGAGTCAGTAGAAACCATTTTTAAGGTAAGAACATTCATGCTTTACCACTTCCATCTCACCATGAACAATGTTCCAAGATAAAGTGGTGTTAGGGTATGTTGGATCCTCAAGCCATCGAGCAAGGCCTTCACTCCCTGCAATGTGACAAAATAACTTGAAGCATTAAATTCCCAAGATTCTATTACTTAGTTCACAACATTCCTAGAACACGCTTTATGGAAACAGTTCCCAGAAAAGTTATTACTGTTATATGATTACCTTCAGCAATTATAAGAAAAACAGAGGAGCTAACTGAGTTCACATTATATGAAATATTAACTTGAGATCCCCTATTCAGATAACGAATCCACTCCTGGGTATCATCAAAAAATTAGAGCTTAGAAACATAATCAGAACCAAACTATTCAAGCTAAAAACAAAACAAAAATCAAAGTTACCATGTGAGAATCAGCTTGAATAGTGGGGGTGTAATTTTCAGACCAGGTAGTAACTTCATCAAGAGATGGAGATTTATATAATCC
The DNA here is from genome assembly GCA_025698465.1 of Gossypium longicalyx. Taxonomy (NCBI): domain Eukaryota; kingdom Viridiplantae; phylum Streptophyta; class Magnoliopsida; order Malvales; family Malvaceae; genus Gossypium; species Gossypium longicalyx. Next base: position 330,431 of record CM046995.1, on the reverse strand, counting down.
ATAGAGGTTGAGTCCTGGCTTAGTACCATCTTTCTCCTCCACCTAGTAAAAACCAAAATAAGCTATAAACCCCAAAAAACAACCCCTCCCTCTACAGAAAAGCATAAATTGAACCAAAACTTCATAAAAAAAAGAACGTAAAAGGCAAATCACCGTTACACTCTGAACAAAAAGAGGATTTGGTTGAATAAGAAGAGAACAATTTGGACCAAGTTGTAGATTCATTGGCCCGTAAACTCCCAGAATCAAAGTCATCGAAACTGTTCCAATCCATCCAAAAAAAAATCAACATCAAAATAATAAAAAAAAACTTTACTTAATTACAATAAAAGAAGAAGAAGATTCATACGAACCGAAAAACCAAAAAGTGAAAACGACGATGATGCAAGACCACGTATCATCTCTAATCACCGACGATGAATTATCATTAAAAGCAGGTGAGTTATCTCTATAAGAAAGAAAGCCACCAATGTGGTGATTCTCAAGCTCAGGACTATGAAATTGGAAATGATGCTGTGGCGGGTAGTCCTGATCTCGGTCCTCCTCTTCCTCTCGAACCTGTGAAGAAGAACCCGAAGAAGACGCCGCCGCCGCCGCGCCTGAATTCTCCCTGTAAGACGAAGACGAAGCAGCGGAGGTGGAGGGTTGACTCCAATTTGGCTCATCCATTCTAGATGGAAGAAATTCGAAAAAAAAATTGGTAGTTAATAATTTAGAGAAAAAATAATGCTAGGGCTTTAAGAAATGTTATTATTACCTTGAAATTTGGGGGAAGGAGATTCCATGGAGAAGAGTGTGATTGAAAGTTCACCAATCAGTCTTTTGCTTAGACCGGTTGTTGTTGGAAGCTGGTTCTGGTATCAGTTTTTATATGCTATGGTAGTTATTACAATTATTTTTACTACATTTTACGAATATTGCATTTTACTCCCTCAATTTTATGACAACAGTTACCATTACAATCAATCTTGCCCAAATTTTTAGCTTGTTTACAGTTTTTTAAGTACAATCATAAAATATCTGGGAAGTCCCTGGGGCTGGATCGAAGTAGTCTGATGTAAGCACGCCCGGGACATCCTTGAATGCAATTCATAATTCAATCGAGCTTCCAAAAGGCCCCATAACTTGAGCTTGTGTTAAGCATTTTCTAGAAGCTGTTTTAGCTTCTAATGCAAAACCTTGCTTTGAAACAAGGAACAATGCTCACAAAATCAGCTCGAAGCAACTATCCAAAGAACCCGTGCATTGTTGGCAAGCTGATCCTAGCTCATTTCCAGCTCCTCGAGCTCCGTCCAGCTCAACTCAGCTCGTTTGAGCTCAACTGAGCTTACTTTTAGCTCATTCTTTATTTCAATAAATTAAACTAAGTTTTAGTTCTATACTAATTAGCTTGTTATAGCTCAATAATGAAAATCCTAGCTCAAATAAGTTCATTAAATGTTTTCACTTAGTTTGAGCTAGTCGAACTTAATGCTACTAGCTAGTCTTTAATTAATGTGTTTAGTTTAGTTTAATATGATATTTATGATGTCTAGTGCATGCTCTTAACATGTTCAGCTGAATATACATTGGGATTGAATGAGTTCATGTTTCTTGTAGGTTCAGCCGAATGTATTGAGTACATTAAATGAGATTCATACACCGCCAGGTACATGGATTATGAGAGTTCATGCATGAACGATTTTATGCATGGTGGGCTGGCTATTGGTGATCCCTAAGCAACCTTTTAGCCAAGAGTTAAGTTCCATAAAGTGACCGAATACATGAAGAAGCCATTAATGCAAGTACATGCATGGCTTAATACATCGTATGGAAGGATGCATGCACAATTAGTGTTCAATGGATGGCATTTGAAGGAATTCATGTATTGGGGACGTTCATGCAAGTGGGGGCTATTTTATGTACATATATTTGAAGATTCATGGACCGTAATTAAGGAAGAACATGCATTGGGACGTTTCATGCATGTATCATGCATATCCAAGATGTCCATTCAAGTACTCAAGGTACATTCAAGCCTCATTCGGCCAAGGGAGATGTAGGAGTATTAAAGGGCTGCACATTCATGAACTATGGCTTTTTTCAAGGCTAAGTATGCATGAATGCATCAGGTGAAGCAACATGATGGTTCGGCTAATTCATGCACCATCTCCAAGCATGAATCGAATTTTAATGCTTTTGTGTGAACATGTTAAATACAAATATGAGCAGAATTTAAGTTAGTGTGAACATCATAGATGCCGAATATCAATAGGCATCTTAGGCTTATAAATAGTTTGTTCATTTCATGGAAAAAGGACTTTTGCCAAATTATTGAATGAACATAGTTCTTGTGAGGTTGCTTCCTCTCATATATCGTACAAGTTTCGAAAGACTTATCTAGTTTGTGCTAGTGGCGTCAATCGACCTTGTTTGAACTTATCACCATTCTTGGTGTGGCGTTCACCTATCTTTTATTCCATCTTTCCACCTTAACAATATAGGAACCGAGGTGACACTTTTTAGTGTTAAATCATTCCTGACGTTAAGTTCGTTTTCCATCCCTATCTTTCTAATTTCTTTCTTGTTATCACCAAACCGAGCCATCTATCCAACATCCATCTTTGCTACCCTTAGCCGAACCTATTACTAACCCTACACTTCTTTGAAACCTTCCACTTATCCAAACCTATCCATTCACTTCTATTTCTAAAATTCGAGGCACGAACGACTCTCTCGTCTACGATCGGGCAACTACGTGAATTCGACTCAACCACCCGAGCAGGATCACATCATAGTCCTTCTATTATTAAACAAATCAATTTAGTCCCTATACTAATAAAAACAATAAAAAATTTTTAAATTGTAAGTACTTTTTCATTTGCAGTTCAATTCCAAATAAAAAATTTATTTACAAAATCATAAAAGAAACTTTAAAAATATTAACTCTATTAAATAATAAATTATATTTTTTAAAATAGTAATTATTAACTCTATTCCAATTTGGTCTTATGTACTTTTTTTTAATAATACGATGACTAAATCGATCGATTTAATAATAAAGGGATTAATTTGATTAGATCTCTATAATAAAGGGACCTCTCAAGTACATCCACTATTATAAATATAATAGAAATCACAAAAAGTATATGTTCGGCTAATAATAACCAGAATCAATTGAATACAAAATATAGCTAATTGAGAATTGAAATATATGTTTAAATCTAGACCAGAATAAAGCCGGACATAACTCACATATGCTGCGATTTAGACCCAAAGTAACCTAATAGAAAAACTACATATGGCATTTACGTATGACATCGGTTTTACTTTAATTCCTAATACTAATGATTTGAACAATGGAAGAACCATGGAGGTCTTTATAATAAGAGTTAGATTGCATTTTACCATCTCTACTAAAAAATTGACAATTTAGTCCCTGTGCGTTAGATAAAAAAGTAAACAGGTCCTTCTATTAAAAATTCTAACCATTTCTATTATTAAAAATCGATCACTATACGTTAGTATAAGGTACACTTAGCATGCCACGTGTAAATGTCCAATTATTTCATCAATCATGCTAGTTTTTAACAGTAAAAAATAGATGAAAATTTTAACAGAAATGACCAATTTACTCTTTGATTTAACGTACAATGAATAATTTACTCATTTTTCATGTAAAAAGAGAATATTATAATTTAACTATTAGTAGAAGGATCTCGATGATAATTTTACCTATTTTCAATTTGATATGCCTACTTCATTGAAAGAAGTCTCCATAGGACCACACTAGAGGTGTGCATGGGTCGGGCGGCCCGGCCCGGCCGGAAGGCCCGCCCGAAAAATGGGAGGGTTTGGGTAAAAATATAGGCCCGAAAATGGGCTTGGGCAAAAAATGAGGCCCGTTTAGAAAATGGGCCGGGCCTCGGGCAAGATTTTTTGTCCGCAACTACGCTTTGCCTGACTGCCCGATTTTAATATTAAATTATTTTTAAATTTTTTTATTTTAAATTTTAAGTAACTTTAGTTTTTTTTTTACTTTACTTTTGTTGTTTTTAATGTTATTTTGATATTGTAAAATTTTTGTTATTAATATAATTTAGTTCTTAATTTAGTTCTAATTTGTTTCAATTTTTTAATTTTAATATAATTAATTTTTATTATATTTTTAATTTATGTATTGTTTTAAGAATTATTTTAGTCCCATTTTTTATTTTTTTGTTTTAATATTTGTTTTTATGTTTTGAATGCATTTGATTTATTATATTTTAAAATTTTTTATTTAATAAAAAAATAAAAAAATTTTAAATATGTCCGGGCCGGGCCGGGCTCGGGCCTATCATTTTTTTCTCGGGTCGGGCTTGGCCAAAATTTTTTATGGGCCCGACTCGGCCCGGCCCATGCACACCTCTAGACCACACCCATCACAATATCTTATAAGATGAAAAGCCTCACTAATGTATGGTGCACTTAACATTCGGAGTTTTTTAGTCTTTATTTATTTTTTGATATAATACGTTTCAGCGCACTTAAATTTACGTTTTCCTTCACCGATAACAATATTTATGCTAACTAAATTAAAACTCAATCGACAGAAAAATTATTAAGCCCAATCCAACTTGGGCAGCTTCCACTCCACTCGAATTAGGTTGAGATTAGATTTAATTTTTTTTTTAATTTTGGGTCAGTTTGATTTTGCTAATTTTATTATTTTTAAAAACAGTTTTAAAAAATAATATTATTTATAATTTTTTAATATATATATATATATATATATATTTGCTATTTTTAACAACAAAACAGAACATTTGGGGAACATGTTGTCTCGGATTGTCAACATTATAGTTATATAATGTTGTGTTTTTCTGTCAAAAATAGTTATTATAATTAATGGCAGTTTGCTTTATCATTAATTGCTTAGTGAAGAACTGAAATTAATTTAGTTGAGATGATTAATAAAATAGTTGTCTAATTGTGTTTTCACATTTGTTAGAATTAGATTAGATAAATTGGTTTAAATTCAGAATCTGATTTAATCGATTGAATCGATAAAATATCAGTTGAAAACCTGTTTAAATTGATAAAAATCTATTAAACTGAAGTTCATACAATATCAATTATCGTGTTATATGATTATCAAGCGAATATTTCTGTATTTTAAAACGTCTCTTTAATGAATTTATCGAACAAAATTTTAATGGTGCAAACAATTTATCATGAATTTTTTAAATTGAAAAAGTGGAAAAATTGATTTTTATAAATAAAGTAGATGGACTAAATTTCAAATCTATGAAGAGTATAAGGACTTGAAGCATATTTTTACCTATTTAATTTTTTTGTTATAATTTATATCCATTACAATTTATTTTTATGATGCTTTCTAAAAAATATTTTTATATTTAATTAGTTGAATCAATTGAATCGAAAATAAAGAAATCAATCTATTTGATCTTTGATCTGGTTTTTATAAAAAAAATTATTAGTTTTGTGTTTTAATCTATTCTCAATTAACTACACATATTTATTAAATAAGATAGAGGAGTGCGCTCGAAAAAAAAAGTGCATGAGTCGGGTTGAGTTTGGACCGGGTTGATGTAAAATTTTAGGCCTGTTTTTTAGGTTCGGCTTGAAAAATGGGTCTAAAATTCTGCTCAATCCTGGACCAGATTAAAAACGCTAAACTCAAGCACAACCCGCTTGTATTATTTTTTATATAAAAGCAAATTTTAAAAAATATATAATACATCAAATACAGTAAAATCATTAAAATAAATGTTTCACAACAAATCGAAAATACATTAAAACAAATTATACTTAAATAACACTAAGATAATTGTAACTTCGTAAGCAAATGCCTCTAAAATAATAACAAAATTAATAAAATAAAAGTTATATAATATTCAAACAATAATAATAAAATAGTAGCAATATAATAACGAAATCGTAGCAAAATAAGAACAAAAAAAAAGTTTAGACTGATTCAAATCGAGCCTAAGCCAAAAATCCTACTTGAGGCTTGACCCATTTAAAAGATGAGTCTTATTTTTTTGTCTGAGTCCACTTTTCAAGTCTATATTTTTATCCAAATCCTCCATTTTTTCGAATAAACTTAAACGAATGACCTAATCCATGATCAAATTTATTATCAATCAACCACTTAAGCACGTTTGCTTTTTTAAATAATACGTTTTGTTTTATGGCAAAAAAAAAAGTTTACCAAAGTTTCTACAGTTTTTCCTTTTTGGCGGACCACAAAATTTGACATATTAGATACGGCCGCAGTTTAAATTTTTTAAAATTTTAATTTAGTAAAAGTAAAATTGTACTTTAATTTTTTTTAAAAATATATTAATTTAATTTAATTTTTTAAAATTATAAAAATATAAATTATTAAAATATTAAAATTATATTTTTACTATCGTAAAAAAATATAATTTACTTTTGTCCTCTTAAAAAAAATTCTTCTGATTTCACCCTTGATTTTAGGATGATTGCAATTGCTTTTTCTTTCTTTTGATCAGAGTTATATTGGTTGTTTAATAGCATTGGGTTTGCTCATGTCCATGTAAGCCCTAAGGCCTTTTACATTACACATGTAAGTGTCACTTTATTTTTTCCTCCTTTTATGGGCCATCATAATATTTAAATTTCAATTCTAATCATTCTACTATAATTTGAGATTTAATTTTAATATAATTTAATTTTAATATAATATAATTTTATATTTTAATAATGAATTTAAATAATTATTTTCCTCAATTATATCGATTAAAATGTGGTTAAATTTTTCTTAAAAATACACATTCTAACTTATCATGTCAATATATATTTTTATGTATAAAAAGTGTATTTTACCTGAATTTTAGCAATAAACGAATTCAATTAGTAGTATTTAACCACTCCCATAAATTTTAGCAAAGAGAAGGAATAATTTTCACTTATTTTGAAGAAGTCTTATTTTTTTTACCATTTGTACTAATTATTCTTTATTTTATATCCAACTATTGTAATACATACGTAATAAATAAGTTTTTTCTTCATGCTACTACACTAGTAACCAAACGAGACATTAAAATCCTAAATTTAAACATAGTAGCAGGACCATAACCATAAATCGAGTTAAAACAATCTATACCTAACACAATCATATGAAATTTGATTTAATAAAAAAAGTTTGGCATCTTTTTAAAAATTCGATTATATTAAGAACTAAACTTAAGTTTTTTAAATTCAAAAAGTAAAAGAACTAAATTCACACACACAAATACCACCTTGTTCAAGCTATGAGGGAGAATAAAAAAGAAGTTTGATCAATGCATGATAAATGCATTGTCTCACCCTAAAAGATTCATTAAACACTTATCTCTTGCATGTTCAACACTGACCAAACACCAAATCACATCAAACTTATTTAGGGAATCTTTTATCAAGATATAAGCCTTTCAGTCAGAGATGAAGTAAAAAGAAGCAAGTAGTGGTTAACTCAAAAAATTTTTGAGAACCACCATCTTGGAAATGATGTGGACATCAAAGGATGATAAACCAGAAAAGCAACAATCTTGGACACAAGCTCTGGGTTGTGCTGATATTTTAGTTCTCTCTATATACACATACATCCAAGAATCACATGTTATGACAGACTGAAAAATGGTATTAATATCTTGGTTGATATTTGATATACATTTCACAATAATATAAATAGGAAATTACTTTTATAGGCTCTCATTATATTACATTATATCACTTAATTTTACTCCAAAAAGACAAAATTGATGATGACATATTCCCAAAATAGAAGTTTTTTGTTTGTTTGTGTTGTGTTGTTGTTATTAGAGATATTGATGTGTCAGGTTGAGATAAAATTTTAGTTTCGTTTGTCGATTTAAAAATAGTTTTAAAATTTTACATATATTCCATTCAGATAAAAATATTAAAATTTGAGCTTGGTTTGGTTCGACCGTATTATTTTTATATAAAAATAAATTTAAAAATATAATACATTAAATATACTAAAAATATTAAAATAAATATTTCTCAACAAATTAGAAATAAATTTTAAAAAGTTTTTATACTTAAAATAATACTAAGATAGGTACAACTTAACAAGTAAATGTCTTTAAAGTAGTAACAAAACTAGTAATAAAATAAAATTTATACAATATACAAATAATAACAATAAAACAATGGCAAAACAGCAACAATTTTCTTTTTACAAATTCGGGCCAAGCCGAGCCTAGACAAAAAAGCTTACTCAAAGCTCGTTTAAAAAATAGGCTTAACTTTTTTATCTAAACCTATTTTTCAAACTTATATTTTTACACAAACTCTATTATTTTCCGAAAAGACTCTCTCACTTGAACCATGATGTTATCCATTTTTGAGAAGATAAGCCCGTAAATATATGGATGAGTTCAAAAGCCCTTATCAAAGGCTACAGAGGAAAGTCCCTAGAAACTGCCATTTTTGTTACTTTGAATTAATATATACACATATTTGAAAAATTATATTTCATATTTTTATGTGAAATACTTAAAAAAAATAAAAATTACTTTACATTTCAAATATTACCACTAATTTGTGGCACAAATAATTCCCAAAATAGGAGTAGATGATATTAATATTTTATTGTTGATACACAATATCAACTGAGGTCAAAATGAAGAGAATGGTGTTTTAGCCTATAAAATAGAGAATGATGTCTAAAATTACTTAAACTATGAATATTTCGGATCAGATCCCGAATCGAGATTTTATATATATTTTTATTTTACAACACTTATGAAGTATTAAAATCTTACCAAAAGATTTTTTTTTCTTTTTTAATGTGTGTGAATTATCATCAACCAGTTGATGCCCCATGATTTGCATCAAGAATCTACAGTTTAAGATGTGATAGAGGAAATTTCCTGGAAGCTAACATTGTCTCTACAACATTCTTGTGGGGGCAATTTTTTTGGTTGGGAAATAACTCTAAAAATAATTTAGAAAATTAGAATATATATAATAGTTAATATTTGACGTGACATAATTAAAAATAAAGTTCAATAAATTTAATTTTAAAATTATTTTTATAATGTATCGTTATTTAATTCATTGATGACACATAAAAGTATACGCTATTAATTTATCAAATATAAGTCAAGAGGTTTTTATTGCGATAATAGAAGGGATTGATATGAATAATAAGTGGCTATTATGGCAAATGGACCTGCATAATGCTAACAACCAGTGGCAAATATTGATGAAAACAACATTATCAAATTTCATGTCTTTTCGTTTCCAATTTTTTTGCCCACAACTTGGTCCCCTCGCAGCAAAACTTATTGATGAATTTCATTACAGACAATTTGTTATACTAACATAGGGATAATATTACAACCCGAGACACGAATCTATGTAATTTCGACATTTAATAAAGAGTGTCACCCACATGGTATAACAGGCTAATTGCCTGTGATTAGTTATTTTCTCATATAGGACCCTGGGCAATCAAAGTTGTAGGACCAGCAATATGGTTACCAACTGGCCTAATTGCAGCAGTAAGCCCGAAGTTAGAAAATTTTTTAAAAGTTAGAATTTTATGATAGTAAAAATATAATTTTATCGTTTTAATAATTTATATTTTTATAATTTTTAAAAGTTTTGTGCCAGTTTATGAATGCTTTTCAAAAGTACTTTTGGAACAAAAATATTTGTAAACAAGTTGTTTTTTTTAAGAGAAAATGTATTTCTCTAAAAGCAAAAAATTAGCCCAAAAGTACTTTTTTTCATAAGCTTTTTTCCAAAAGCGATTTTGAGAAGTATTCCTAAATTAGGTCTAAATCAAATTTTTTTCATTTTTAAGAGGTTAAAATGTAATTTTACCATTATTAATTTAAAATTTTATAAATTATAAAAAGACTAAATTAAAAATTTACCATTTTAAGAGGTCCGAGCCCTACGAACCTCCTGCTCCGCCACTAAATGGTCGATTAATAAACAGTGTCGAAACAACTAAAGACTCATTATAACTCTAATCTGCTTTATAACCAAAGGCAGAGAGTAAGTAAGGATTCTGACTCTTCTAAAATGAAAAGAAAATTATAAAAATTAAAATAAATAAATAATAAAATTATAATTTATTCCGTTATAAATGATAAAATTTTAATTTAATCATTTTAAAAACTACAAAAATAATAATATTTTATTTTATATTATAAAAAATATATAACTCAAATAATTAATGATAAAATGCTGAATTTAAATTAGAGTTGAAATTTTAGTGCAGAATGACAGGTGAATCTTACTAACAAGTAACAACCTACCACCATTGCCGACCAAACTTTATTCTTTTGAAAAGAAACCCTCAAATGATTAGCATATATAAATTTTAATAATATTGGAGAACAAATAATTGTATGTAACTTTTTACCTTTGCTTTTAGAGAAACTCGACGCCATTGAAATCTATCTCCAACCCTAAAACCTTCTTCACAGACCATTCTTTAGAGCAAAACATTTACCAGCTTGTGTCTGAAAAAACTTCATGGAATAGATCGAAAACACACACATATATATATATAACTAGGAAAGACTTGTTCTTAACTGTTCTTTTAAGTGGAACCTTCTTCCAACCTTCATAATTTGACTTTTGGTTGAATTGAAAGGTTAATTAGTTTTGGTGTTTTCCATGTTTAATGTGACACTTGTGAATTACATAAAATTTATCACACATACGGTACTTGTAAATTACGTATTTAGAATATATATAAATAAATTGTGAATATTTAATAAAATGTATAAAATATATTAAAATAAAATTTTAATTGGTCGATTAAGTCTTAGTTCGATTGATATGTGTATCGTTGCCCAATGCAAGAGACAGGGAAAATATTCTAATTAAATTTTGTATTGTCAAAAGATTGATTCAGAGTGAAGATTAATATCAATGAGTTAACAATGTTTATGATCAAATTATTTTAATTTTATAATTGATATAGTTTTTATATTTTAATTGTAATATAAAAAATATTTAAAATAAAATTTTAATGTAACATTATCTAAAAATTAAATATATTTATATAAATGAGTAACAAAGTAAGATTTCGTCATATTACGAGATCTTAGAGTAAGGTTGCAGATCATAAGGCCAAAATAATTAAGTTGTGGTTTTTTTTTTTGGTCATATGATCCACAACCTTATTTCGAGATTTCGTCACCTTCTCCTTCCTACCTCTTTATAGTTTAGTGTTTTTTTTTCATGAAACAACTTTAGACATTATGAATATGTAAACCAAAATCCAAACAACTTTCTTCTCTAATCTCTGACATTGGCCATTAGATTGACTTACATTTATAGTATGTTATTCTACTCATCGATGAGTATTGATCTACTATACTGATAATCAAATTGTAGCTTGGAAATCACTAACTAATTAAACTTTAAAAAAAGAAAAAAATCTTATAACAATCCAGTGACTTAAATGAAAATTTTCAAATAATTTAATAACCATTTTGTAACTTTTTAAAGTTGAGTGATTAAAACGTAAATTTACTGATAATTTAGTGATTTTAAATGTAGTTTACCCATAATAAAAACAAAGATTTAATGTTTTTGCCTTTGCTATAATATGTCCAGAAATAGAGAATTGTTATTATCCTGTCCGGGGGGTTCCCTTAACTGATTTCTTATATGAAGCTTCCTCGAAGTTTCATTTTATGTAACTCCCAATATTTTTATAATACTAAATACACAAACATATATACATATATATACATATACTCTTATTTCTCGAACTCATCCCTATATATTTTTCATTCGGTTGTTTTTTGTCACCATCTTCACTATTCTTCTTCTTCTTCTTCCTTCATTCGGTTGTTTTTTGTCACCATCTTCATTACTCTTCTTCTTCTTTTTAACGTAAAAAGAAATGGCTTCTTTGAGAGAACCATGGTTACTGGAAAATGGAAACTTGAAGGGTTTAAGTAAGGAAATTCGCCATGGGAGGACTGCACATAACATGTCATCTTCTTCGTTACGTAAAAAGTCGCATTTGACCCTGGTTTCTAAGGTTCCATGTAGGAAACTTAGGCAGTTCTTGGCTAATCTACAGGAGGTCATTTTAGGGACTAAACTCTCTGTTCTTTTCCCTGCTATTCCTTTGGCCATTGTTGCTCATTGCTATGGTTTCGCAAGGGTGAGCTTTTTCTTCTTCTTTTTTTTTTTTGTAGTTTTAGTCCCTTTGTTTTGTTGAAGTTTGAGATTTAATCCCTCTACTTTGTTGTTAAAACAGCCCTGGGTTTTTGCATTGAGTTTACTTGGACTCACTCCACTGGCTGAACGAGTTAGCTTTCTCACTGAGTAAGGCAGATTTTATTTATTTATGCTGATAATTCTTTTTTCTTTTTTAAATTTTTACATATTTTTACTTGAAGTTGACGAATATACATTCTCTTTATGTGACTTGCAGGCAAATTGCTTATTACACTGGTCCAACAGGTAAATTATTTTATTTCAAGTTGATTATTTTATTTTTAGTTCGAATTTAAATTATTTTAAATTTTAAATTATTTCGAATTTAATTAAAATTAACTATTATAATTAAATTATAATAGTAATATTATATCTTAACCCTCTTAAAAATAAAAAGAAATTATGTTTAATTAATTCAAAAATAATGAAATTATAAATTAATACATAATAAATATATATCGTAATTTAAATTATAAGCCCTAAAAAGATTTTTGGATTTGTGCCTGGCGCAGTGGGAGGGCTGTTGAATGCAACCTGTGGCAATGCTACTGAGCTGATCATAGCAATATTTGCATTAAGCCAACGTAAAATAGACGTGGTTAAGTATTCCCTATTGGGTTCAGTCCTTTCAAACCTGCTTTTGGTTCTTGGGACTTCTCTCTTTTGTGGCGGCATTGCCAACCTCAGGCTGGAACAGAAATTTGATAGAGTAAGCAACTGCTTGTCAAATTCCATATTGGTAAAATTTTAGTTTTAGTCCCTTTGTTAACACAGTGTTGAATTTGACAGAGACAAGCCGATGTGAACTCTCTCCTTCTATTGCTTGCATTATTGTGCCATTCGCTGCCGATGTTGTTTCGAATGAGTGGGGCATCCGACGCCGTCACGGTCGACCCCATACTGCAGTTGTCGAGAGCCAGCAGCATTGTGATGTTGATTGCTTATCTTTCCTACTTGATTTTCCAACTATTCACACACCGGCAATTGTTCGAAGCTCAAGAGGTAAATTCAATAGCATCTTAAACCCAGTTTCTGCAATTTGTTCGTGGTGGGGAAATGTATCAAGGATTCTCTGTATTAGGAGTAGGAGTAAGGTTGCGTTTTTAACTCCTTTACTAAAAAATGGGTAAATTAATCTTTATACATTAATTCAAAGAGTAAATTGGTCTTTTTAGTTAAAAATTTTATTCATTGTACTAGTAAAAATTGGTGTGACATAGAATAACCGGACAGTGATCGGTGGCGTGCCATGTGTACATCATGCTAACGTACAAGTATCGATTTTTAACAATAGAAATAGATTAAATTTTTAACAGAATGACCAATTTACTTTTTGATTTAACATACAAGGGTTAATTTTCTTATTTTTTTTAGTAAAAAGAGAAAAATATAATCTGACTGACTTTAATATAAGAGCCTCCATGATATTTTTACCGTTGGTGGTGAGATATATATCAGAGACAAGCCAACGGGGGAGGGAGTGTCTTGGCCCCTTGGTTAAATGGGAAAATATTATTACTAGTCCCTACAAGTATTAATCATTCATTTTAAGTCATTCAATCATTCAAATAAATGAAAATTTTGTAATTTTGATTTTGGGTCCTCTTTAAAATCAATTATATAATCTAAGTCTTTTTAGAATAAAATTTTTATCTTCAACCCTACAAAATTTTAGAAATTTATCTTGATCTCCTAGACAAAAACTTTGGCTTTGTTCCTATATAAACTGATGCAAGCCTACTGTATCAGGAATCGGACAATGACGAAAATGGAGGAGGGGGAGAAGAAGAACCAGTGATTGGATTTTGGAGTGGATTTATTTGGCTTGTTGGAATGACTGCTGTCATCTCTTTGCTCTCTGAATATGTTGTGCAAACAATTGAGGTAAATCATTTTTAGTGTTCAATGTTAGATAAGAGTATGGCTAGGGATAATAAAACTTGATTCGTTAAAAGTAGATGCTCGCAATATAGCGAGAAAGTTGCGGTAAATACTTAGGAGAATAATGTACTTTAACGCACTTAAACCCACATCCTCATACATTGACAACAATGTTCATATCAATTGAACTAAGACTTAATCAATTACTCAAATAATGTTTAATATATATATAACACTATTGTTTAAGAAAACTTTATTCTATACATATTCAGCATTAATTTTCATACCTTACTATTGGTTATAGACCCTTTAGGGTATAAAATATTAATTGCTTCATATATTGAAGACCACAAATGATACCAACTTGTTAACCGAATGCATGAAACAGCGGTCCAATTAGTTTGGTTATATTTAATGAAATTTTGATTATTTTAATGCAAAATTAACTGAACTATATGATAAAATTAAATTCAGGATGCTTCAGATTCTTGGGGAATATCTGTTAGCTTCATCAGTATTATTTTGCTACCTATTGTTGGAAATGCAGCTGAACATGCAGGAGCTATCATTTTTGCTTTTAAAAACAAGCTGGTCAGCATTATTAAATACCTTTTTTTTTTCTTTTATCAATTACAATATGTTGACAAAATTTTCTGGCACTGAAAATTAATTGCAGGATATTTCTTTAGGTGTGGCATTAGGATCTGCAACTCAGATTTCCATGTTTGTGGTAAGCCATTATATAGTATTTTAGAATGGTGAATGCAATTGATAGGCTCGGACTTGATCAAATTAATCTTTCTACTATTAAATGTATTAATTTTTATATTATAAAAAAAAAATTAAATTTATATTTACTGCTATTTTTTATACAATAAATGTTAACTACGTCAAGTTAAACTTGTTTAATTTTTTTTAATAGTATAAGAACTACATTGATCCATTTTAATGTGGTTTCAGGTTCCGCTTTGTGTTATTACAGCTTGGATTATGGGTATTAAGATGGATCTTAATTTCAATCTCCTCGAAACCGGCTCTCTTGCCCTATCAATCATCGTCGTGGCCTTCGCGTTACAAGTAATTAACACTTACTCATACATATGGATCAAATTCTAGTTTTGATATTTGTATTATACTTAAATTTAGATTTTAATTTTTATACTTTAATTTGGCATACAAAAATTTATCTATATTTATACTTTATTACAGAATTAGCTATTTTGTGTTAAAAAATATATTAACTAGAATAATTAACCGTGTCTACTACTTAGATTAATTAATATCGTTATAAAATTAGTGAACTAAATTATGATATAGTGAAATATAAGGACTAAATTTGAAATTCTTGTTAAATTATGGATTAAATTGAGCTAAAAATCTTGCATTATTGAACTTTTTGTAGGACGGCACTTCTCACTACATGAAAGGACTGGTTCTTCTACTGCTCTACATAGTTATTGGAGCTTGCTTTTTTGTATCCAAAACACCACTAAGTAAGGATTAAAACATTAATTAATTCCCATTTCTTCTAATTACTATATATATAATTATATTTTATATATTTTCCCACTTTTCATCTCAGACCAATTAAGCACCATAAACTCAGGAACTAAAGCAGCCGTTGATACAATCTTCAGAGCTTGAAAAGTAAGTGTTTCTTTTAAAACAGCTTATATACATATATATACCTATATATATGTTGAATCGATAATATTATGAAATTGTTCGTATAATATTAACTGAGAGTATAAATTACTGATGAATAATGCAGGGTTTGGACGTGTTGGGGACAAAGATTTTCATGCATTTTGTTATTCTTTTGCTATATATGTAGTGCGTGGCCCTGTCTGAAAGCTGACAAATGAAGGTTGATATATACCATTGAAGCTTGATGAAGACAGGCTATATATGAGTACACAGTGTACTGTTTTGTCTGTGTATAGATCTATCTCAGTGTTTTGTTTTGTTCTTTAAGGGGGGTTTCAGTTGAGGTTTGGTTCTAAATTATGACCTTAAAGTAGTAGCAAATGAGCTATATTGTAATGCAAGTTTGATAAATGAAATCATTGTTTGTTTGTTTGTTTTTATTCTTTTTGAAAATTACCTTCTCGTTTATTTTTTTTTGGAAAAGTAAATACAATTCAAACGTAAATCATTAAAATAATCTCTCATGAGATCTCAATCAGTCGATCGTGAGTTAATTCTTCTATCTCGTACTGTCTTAATAATTTTATTTGCAAGTTTATTATCTTCCCGAGAAATATGCAGAAGACTTCAATGTCTTAAAAATTCCAATAACTTATGAATTCTCTTGACTAAAATGAAATTGAAACCCTCGAGTAATCTATTTTGAATGATATTAACTGCTTTAAGACTGTGAGTTTGAATTAAAAATTTCTCAAAAACTTAGATTTTATTTTTTTGAAAGGTTATAATTATTTCAATACAATTAATTATTATAAAGATTGGATAGAAATTAGTTCAATCTAATTAGTTAATTAATAAAACTAAATTTGTAAGAAACCCATATATTTTCAAAAATTGATACTCGAATTTAAGATTTTAAAATTTTTATTCTTGATTTTTAACCTATAATTTTAATTTTTTTAAAAGTTATTACAATAGTTTTAATACAATTAATTATTAGAAATGTAGAATCGAATTAGTAACTCAACTCTAATTAACTAGAAAAAAATTTGCATATTAACATAGCCATTATTATCAATCTAGGAGGATAAGAGTTCGAATGCGTTGGAGTGCATTATCCTTTTATTTATTTTATCTTTGATTTTTTGTAAATATATATTTTTCTTAATTTTTGACATCTTAAAATATTCATGAATTTTTAATTTTTATTAAATTATTCATTTAAATTTTTTAAAGTGTTTGAATCATCTGATTATACCTTGTGATTATGATAAATGGTCAGTCCAATGGACCATGGCTAACTTCATCTCATCAAAGATATATAATCTCCCCTCTTTTGAGTTTTAATTTTCTTTCTTTTAGATAAATTTTTAAAATTTAAATCATTTCATAAACCTCATTTGTTACATGGTAAGAAAGAAAAATCAAGTTAACAATTACAATAAATTGGGTAAAAATATCATACACTCTGTATAATGAGTTAAACTGTATTTTATTTCATTTACTCAAAAAATGAGTAAATTAGTTATCATATTTTAGATTAAATAGTAAATTGGTCCTGTTAAAAATTTCATCTATATCTACTGTTAAAAATTAGCCCTTGTACATCAATATGAAGTATACGAGGCAATTCATATATCACTGTTTAGTTATTCCATTAGTCATATCAGTTTTTAATACAATAAATAGATGAGTTTAAGTTTAAAATGGTCATTTTTATTACCATCATAATTCACCAATCAGAGCTTGGGTTTAAAATTCTATCCATAGGTCCGCACTCATCTGATTGTAATACATTCAAATTGAGTTAAATGTAAAATTGTTGCTCAAATTATATCAAAATTTTCATTTAGGTGTTTGTAAAAAGTAATACCTAAATCATCAATTTTATTTCATTTTACACCAAATCACAATATCATCCAATAAGAATATGACATGTGGCACAATTTTTTATTTGTTGTCATATATTTTGGGATAAAATGAGACGAAATTGATAGTTTAGGTACCATTTTTAACAAAAAAAAAAAACTTTAGATACTTAAGTGAGAAAATAGTATAATTTAGGGGCCAATTCCGTCGTTAAGCCATTCAATTTCAAGGGACTTAATTACAAAAGGCAAGTTTTTCAGACTTTTCATTTTTGCGCTCTTTTCCCTCTCTCTCTCTTTCTCTCTCAGCACTGCAACAAAAAACCACCTCTGTACTGCCTTATCTCTTCTATACTTTCAAACAATCCTCCCAAAGTTCCCACTCTACCCTTCCGCCATGAGAGAAAACAAACCTATTTTACGCTTCGAAACCATACCAGGCCTTACCCTTTTCGACACAGCGAAGCGCGATGACTTTCTTCATCGAAACACCCGCCTCGCTTACCATCTCGATAATGGCAGTGGCAGTGCTCGTAAATTCGCTTGTATTTCGATGGCTGAAAAGAGAGAACAACGACGAGATTTCGCGCCAACTCTAACTCAGCTCCTCAACCATCCTTTGGCTGCTTTAGCTTACGTACCTAGAGACGTTGCCATTTTCGCAGCCGGCGCCGTCGCTGGTGCCGTCGCTAAAACCGTCACGGCTCCGCTTGACCGCGTCAAGCTTCTTATGCAGGTTATTAGCCTGTAGTTTTCCGTTTTTTATTTAAATTAGAGATTTAAAGATCCTACATAACAGTTTCAGTTAGTTTGTTAGTTATTGGTTGACGTAAGTGTAAATTAAGAATAAATTATCTTAATTATGGATAATTTAGCTTTTTTTGTTTGAAGAATTGATTGTGTTATTGAATTGAGAATTGTATAAAATTTTCATAACTATATGGATCCATTGTTTATTGAATTAATTTTTCATAAATTATGCTTATGGAATTCATCATGTACGATTGTATATGTGTATGGATGGCAATTTTTGATGGAGAATACTCATAGAATCATATGATTAGATTGAGAATTTTAAATCTAAAAAGTATATTTATTTTTTTTTGCTTTTTAATGACAGAGACTAAATTTCAAACATCATTGAACTGCAGGGACTTGCAACATTTTTTAACCATTTCAAAATGATTTTTCTTTTGGCAGACACAAGGTGTTAGAGTTGGGCAAGAGAGTGCAAAAAAATCTATTGGTCTTATTGAGGTAAGTTTTTTGGGTTCATTTTTCTAATTCTCAGGTATCTTTGGTTATATTTCTGCATGTTCTATCTTTATTGGAATTGGTAATTATTTGTTTGTTGAAATTCAGCTGATTAAGGTAGTTTTATTGGATTGTATTTTAAATGTTGGTGACTATTTGGGAGTAAATTGCAGGCGATTGTATCGATTGGGAAGGATGATGGAATTAAAGGGTACTGGAAGGGGAATCTTCCTCAGGTTCTTTGTAGTTTTTACTTCCACTCTTTATTTTGGGATTAGATTTCGATAATGTAATTGTGATGGTTTACTGAGCTGCTGTTGACATTGATTTAGTACTAAATGGTTCAGGTGATAAGAGTTGTACCTTACAGTGCAGTCCAGCTCTTTGCTTATGAAACTTATAAGGTAATAAAAGAATATGCATAATGTAATCTTAGAATTGTATTGATGCTTATTGCGTGTCCCTTGATGGAGTTAGTCGTTTGATTTCTAGTTCCTATTGAATTCTAGAAACTTTTCACGGGAAAAGATGGTGAGCTATCTGTTCTCGGAAGACTTGCTGCTGGAGCTTGTGCTGGCATGACATCTACATTTGTAAGTGATTCAATAAATGGGAAAAGCAGAAAGGGTCTTGTCTTTCAGGGAGAAAATTTATCTGCAATTCAAATATATCCATGACCGGTTAAATTTGGTTTTTGGAATTTTCTTTTAATCATTTTTGTCCATGAATCCTTTTTTTTCTCATTGATTGCTCAGTGTGTTTCACAAATTTCAGTCTTTCACAGTTGTACTTCTTTGTTCTTACGTATAGATTACATATCCATTAGATGTCCTGAGACTACGTTTGGCTGTCGAACCTGGGTATAGGAAAATGTCTGAGGTATATACTTAACTCTCTCATTGTTACCACATGAAGATGACAACTTTTTGGAAGATAAACCGTAATTTGTTTCTTCCAGGTTGCATTGACCATGTTGCGAGCGGAAGGTTTTGGATCCTTTTATTATGGTCTTGTACCTTCTCTAATTGGCATAGCTCCATATATAGCTGTGAACTTTTGCATATTTGACCTGTGAGTCCCAATGACACTTAGTAATACATCATATGAGAACCCGAACATAAATTTGTCCTAAAATTCTTGTTTTTATAACAGTGTAAAGAGAGCTTTGCCTGAAAAATATCGCCAAAAGACTCAAGCATCTCTACTGACAGCTGTAGTGTCAGCTGCTGCAGCCACCTTAACCTGCTATCCTTTAGACACAGTGAGAAGACAAATGCAAATGAGGGGTACACCATACAAATCAGTCATGGATGCCATTCCAGGTAAGTCGATGATAGTACTTTTATTGCCATGACTGATAACAAAGTCGATACAAAATGTACAAAAACTCAGCTGCATTTGGCATTTATGACCAGAGTGTTGCGTGATTTTTCTTCTTGAGTGCCATATAGAGCTACATTTACTTAGAATATTAGAAATTAACTATTGTTGTTAATGTTCCAACCATCAGTATTTATTGTAGTACATAATACCATCAATAGTACATAATACTATCAAATTAATGTTTCCTTTACTCATTTGTTAGGGAGGGAAAATGGGTAAAAACTTGCAGGCTAGTTGGTTTCACACTTTCACTAACCATACTATATTCTTGCTTGTGTAGGTATTATCGAACGCGATGGAGTGGGTGGCTTGTATAGGGGTTTTGTTCCGAATGCATTGAAAAACCTTCCAAATAGCAGGTTCACTTCCATTCCTTTCCCTTATTTTTGGAACAAGACGATGTTTGCACCATACTCACATTGTTCAGTTTAGAGCAGAATTTCTTGAGACCTTAGTCATTTTTTTCAGTCAATTTCCAATGCTGATAATGCCTTGTGTGAAAACTTGCACGATTTTGCTTGTGGATTGTAGACTTGGTTTATCTAAGCCCTATGTAGGAAATAGAACCCAACTAGCTAACATATAAGTGATTTCGATAGTCAATGTCATTATCATTGCAGATATATTGCTCCATTTGGAAACAATTTGGGTCTAGTTATGGTTTTAGTCCCTCTACTATGCTGAAACTGAGAATTTAGTCCCTTTAGTTTGGCATAAGTTGATCCCATTACTTTTATATTATTAGTAGATCCAAAGTGATAACACCGTTGGTTACCATCTTTAAAGGAATGACATGGACATGTTTTGCTATTGTTTGAGTATACAGTCAATGTTACATGAAAATCCAGTCAATTATGTTAAATTAATAATAAATTTACATGTCAACCAATTGCTTTAGATTGTTTTTAAAAAAATTGCATAATTACTTTAATGATAACAACTAACGGCTTTATCAGTTTGAACCTACTAATAGTATTATAAAAGTAGAGGGACCAGATTAATCCCATGTTTTAGTACAGTAAGGGGACTAAAACCACAATTAAACCAACAAAGGGTCATGAAGTTCAAGTTGGATTGACCTGAGACATATTTTGTTAATTAATTGTTACTCTGTTTAAACTGCAGCATTAGGCTTACCACCTTTGACATTGTCAAACGTCTAATTGCGGCTAGTGAGAAACAATTTGAGAAAATGGTGGATGAAAATCGCCAGAAAGCAAAGCAGGAAACAGATGTTGAGCAATCATCCTGATAGTATGCAAACTCATCTCATTTTTACTCTTCTTTTTGCTATCCAATTTTTGTGCAAGAGCTTACCTATTATTGCTGAGAAATTACGTTCCACTTAGATCATCCATATGGTAGTGAGAATTGAAAGTCGCCATTCCTTTTTAGGTGTAATTGCAATTGAAGTTTCACCGTACTGATACGGAAATTTGTATTTGCATTAGCAGATAACTCTGTGTGATTTGCACTAGAAAAATTTTGGCCCATCAGATGATTCATGTCATGTTTATGTAATTTTACTAAATTTTAACAAATTTAAACTCCAAAATTAGTTTTAAAATTCGTCTTTAAAAGTCGAAATTCCAAGTTTGTCTCAGAGGATCTTTCTCGAACGGTACATGCTTCAACATACTGATCGTAACTTAAAGTTACAGAAAATCGATTGAGGCGATTCAAAATATGTTTTGAAAGAGATTCAAGCTGAAAAAGACCACTTTACCGAACTCCAAACCAGATCAAACACAAAATCATATCGAAATATAAAATTGCCATCACCAATACACATGACTTCAGCACGCATTAGTCGTGTTAGTCTTTTAATCATTTTTTTTTTTATGTATCACGTAATCATTTTGTCTGCACTATTGTTGTAAATAGAGATAACAGCAAGTGAAATATCTACAAATTTATAAACATAAAAATAAGCAAATCTATTTTAAAATTTGAATTAACTAAATTGTTTATAGATATCCGAATCTTATAAATATTGGGGAAAAAAAAGGTTCATTTTGAGCAATAACTATAACCAAGGATAAACAAATTGGTGAAAACTAAAAACAAGGTATGTTAGTATTTAACTAAAACATGTAGCTTAATGTTAGAAATATAAACTGGATCAAAGCAATAAAGATAGTAAAGCATCACTATACTATAGATATTTCAGACAGGTAATATATTTCACCTATATGCATGACCAAACAAAACCTAACATCTTTCTGCACTGTTAAAAACTATTTTATATCCAAATCCTCCATTCACTTTCAATCCTCCTCTTCTTCTTCATCGTCTTCTTCTTCCTCATCATCGTCCTCGTGTTCCAGATGTTGTCCTTTCTGCAAGAGTAAAGCATCATAAATATAAAACGTAAAAACAACATAAACAAATTTAGACCTGATCACGGGTCGAGTAAAGTCCTAATGATTAAAATGAAATTACCTCTTCACTAGCCTCATCCTCTTCATCCTCCTCACCCTCGTGATCATCTCCGATGCCATTACCAGAATTTTCCTACAAATTATGATTGTCAAAATAAAAAGGGGGGGGGGGGGGTTAAAGTAGCTAAGTCAAGCAAATTATTACAAGAAATAAAAGAAATAACCTTGAACTTCGTTTACCTGTTTTTTGTTGTAGGCTTTCATTTGTTTTTCATACTCAACCTTCCTTTGTCCAGATTTGACCTCATAAGGGGCTTTTTCCTTTATAAATACAAGCATTAAAATCATAATGATAATGCATATGCATAAATTCAGAACAGTAAGCCACACAGAATTTCTGTCATTCAAAAATCAATGCCCACCGAAAACTAGAACACATTGCTATCCATATAAAAAGATTTCCAGCACTTACTTCCTCAGACATGGATTTCCACATCTCTCCCGCAGCTTTACCAACCTTCAAGCAAAGAAGTTCAAAGAAACAACCCCCAAAGTCATTTACAAAACATGCATCCAATATCATGCTCAAAGGGGTACTAATTCACTTACAGCTGATACAGCCTTCACATTAGGATTTTCCTTCTTGAAAGTACCCCTAAATTCCTCACTGGCATTTCAACCAAAAAAAAAAGCACACAATAAAAATCACAACTCTCAAAAGTCATTCATATTTATAACTCAAAGTCAAGATACATACAGAAACACAAAGAACGCACTAGGAGGCCTCTTTGGTTTGTTTGGATCTTTCTTAGCCCTTTTTTCCTTCTTGGCTCTTCGTATGGTACTTTTATCCACAGCAGCCTTTCGTTTCCCAATCTTTCTAAAAGAAAAATACCCATAATCAATCACTTGAGTACCATTGTACCCAATGCATGGACTCTTTCATATTTAAACATTCATCAAGTATCAGTAAAATTCAATGATTTAGCATTCACCGCCCAACACATTAGCTTGGACTAAGGGTGGGTAAAAGTTGGTTCAAACCGACGTAACCAACGGTTTTCGGTCAAACCTGTTATGATGGTGAAGGCGATTTTGTAAGCTGTTAACATAAATCATGTCAATTGATCATTGATTATAAGATATATATATATAATTATAGTATATAAAATTTAAACCAAAATTCAAATACAACCTAATTTGGTTTAATCGACTTAACCGACGGTCTGATTAGGTTAGTTAAGACCTAAATCCATCTATTAGTCGGTTATATAATGATATTGATTGGTTAAGTCAATTTTTTTAATTAAACCAACTTAACCAAAGTCTCCCCTAAACTCGAAAGCACAGCAAAAAGCAAATTCTCACAAAAAAAGAAGAAGGAAAAAACTAGTCTATTTTTAAGCAAACAAAAGAACAGAACCAAGTCAATTAACCTATCATCAGCAGGCTTCAAGGCTTCGCCCGTGTTCTTCTTGGCAGCCTTGCTTCTAGCTCCCCTAAACTCGAAAGCACAGCAAAAAGCAAATTCTCACCAAAAAAAAAAAAAGGAAAAAACTAGTCTATTTTTAAGCAAACAAAAGAACAGAACCAAGTCAATTAACCTATCATCAGCAGGCTTCAAGGCTTCGCCCGTGTTCTTCTTGGCAGCCTTGCTTCTAGCTCCCGTCATTTCTTCAGTAAACCAAACAAATAAAAAACATATATATCAATAATCATTTACAAAAACACGCTAGGAAAATTAAAATTTCGATTAAGGAAAATAGCAAAGTGAAATCAAGAAAATAATTGAAATGTTTCGTAATGACTAGCTACTAGTCAAGCAAATTCAACTTGAATTCAATCACAGCTTAAAAATTACATGAAAATAACAACTTAATTATTATTTAAAAAAACAAAAAAATCGCTTAAATAATCCAATTAAATTACTATCTCCTGATTAAAAAAAAAAAATCATTCCTCTATGAAACAGGGAAACGAAGCAAAAAAAGAGTTACGATCTTCCAAAATTTCACTTTCAATGAAGTTGAACTAAATTTAGTTACTTAATTCACAATTCTACATATCTTTTAAGCAGAAACAAAAAAAAAAATCATATATCTATATATAAACTTACAGTGTAAGCGAGCAAACAGAGGTTACAGAGCAAATAACATCTGATTAAGATATACAATTAAACAAACAAAAAAAGCAAATAAGAACAAATAAGGAATCGGGTCCAGAAAAAGAAAACAACACTACCTTATAAAAGAAAATCAACCAATTGGCGATGCTTTTGAGAGAAAAAAAAACAAAGCGAACAAAAAACCACAGAATGCAGAGTTTTTAAAAGAATAGTATCGAAGACCAGAGAAAGAAAAAAAAAAACTGAAAAACAAGAAAGTGGGGGCAGATGGCGGTGAAAATCTTGATGTAGCCGGTTTACTTGTTTTAGGGCTTCAGTACAGGCCTATTTGTGGATCGGTGGTGAGATCAGCTCGATTGACCCGATTAATTTAAGTTTTTTTTGGATTAGATTTGAATATGGATCGAGCTCCATAGTCTTGGCCCAAATTAGATTGGGTTTTGGATAAATTTTTTTTTATGTTTGATTCAGTTTGGATTTAATTTAAATAAAAATATATAAATATATAAATAACAATATAAAATATATTTTTAATATTTTATTAATTTTTACCAATAAAACTATGTTTTTAAAAGGGTCGAGCCTGTAACACCCCTAACCCGTATCCGTTGCCAGAACAGGGTTTCGGAGCATTACTACCCTTTGCAGATCACTTAAAAAAAATTTAAATGCTTACCGATTCAATGCATCATATAAATAAATATGTTACCATTCAATCAACAGTTTAGTACTTGTATAAGCATCAAACAGTAACATTGTTAGTGTACTTGCACATATCTCATATAAATTCAACATTGATATAACTATTTTCTCGACATATCTTACTTGAGTTTAATAACAGTCTCAACTTACATAATTTTCTTGTATCAATATATCAAAGATAATCATATATGTACATGTCATGAAACATATCATGCTCTTACTGTTTCTTCATAAGCATATATGATTCATTTCATTATATTAATATTTCATGCTCCATCATTTCCATATATTTTATGTATAATAGCTTATATCAAACTTAACATAAATTATATTCCATGTACTCATACTTATTTCGTTTATCTATCTTCATAATTATTTCATACAACTATTTTGTACATATATTTCCATATGACCAGTTCTTGTAAACATTACACACAATCATTTCATATAACCATTCGTCATCTGATACATATTACCTGAATATCAATTGTTCAACAGATGTCATAGCATCTCCCATCCACGGTCTTATTTATCTTTGACATGATGCCATAATATCTTTCAACTATGGTCTTACTCACTCATTTTTCTCATCATATTGCCATGATATCTTTCAACCATGGTCTTGTTCATTTCATATCAAAGTTGCCATGGTATCTTTCAACCATGGTCTTACACATTTCATATCAAAGTTGCCATGGTATCTTTCAACCATGGTCTTACACATTTCATATCAAAGTTGCCATGGTATCTTTCAACCATGGTCTTACACGTTTCATATCGAGAGCACACTCCGTGAACCTCATCCTTACGGTGGGATTACGGTCAAAGCTAAATCCTCTGTAATATAAACTCATAGAGTATTGTCGATTACCATCCAAAGCTAAATCCTCGCAACGACAATTACTCTAATGAGCTTGGATCCGAATTACTACCCAAGCTAAATTGGATACGATTCGGATTACCCGTCCAGGCTAAATCCATTTTACACATATTCTTCGGGAGGGCTATATCAGGATAGGATCACCCGTCCAGGGCTAGATCCTTTTACCGTCAATTCATTTTCGAGAGATCCATCGAATTTTCCTTTTCATTCAACCGGGATTTATTTTCAATTTATTTCAAGTATTATCAATATTTCATCAAATATCATGAATTGAACATTCAAATCATATTTTGATCACATAACCACATATTTCAAGTATTTAAAATACAATTCAAGTTACACAAACTTACCTCATTGCTTGTTTGTGTTTATAATTTCATTAATCCGATATCTTTTCTTTTTCACGATCGAGTCTCATATTTGAGTCGTTCGGATCTTTATAAATAAATTTGATCATCATTTTCATCCATTTCATATTCTAATGCATTTAATTAATGCTTTAGGTAAAATTTACCATTTTGCCCCTAAACTTTTAATTAATGACGATTTCATCCTTAGGGTCAGGAAAATAAAATTCTTGCAATTTAATCCTTATTTCCAGCTATTATTCTCATATATATTGATAACAGTCCATGAATTCTATAAAATATCAGAATTTTCCATAATTTCAACACTTTTCAATTTAATCTTTCAACACTTTTCAATTTAATCCCTAAAACATGTTTTCCCCCGATCTTGAACTAAATTAATAATTTCATTCAATTTTGTAATTTAAATAATAAAATAATCCATTTCATGCAATTTGGTCATTTCTGACATTTTTACAAAATTGCCCATAAAGTTTTACTTTTATTCAATTTAGTCCCTGAGCCTAAAATATGCAAATTAGCCATGCTAGATGACTATTCATACATATTTTTCCTTCTCCTCCTCTCCATTCCACATCCTTAATGTAGATAATACACTTGTAAGTAACATTATCCATAATTTTTATTATTTACTTTTATGAATATTCAAGCTGTCTATCTGCATCATGGTCACTAAATTATTTATATCTGGAGCTATAGAACTCAAAATTAAGATCCGCTAATTTTCCATGAAACTACACTCATATATCTTCCTACCATAAAATTTTCAGAATTTTTAGTTTATCCAATAAGTACAGTTTATTCTTTAAAATTACCCCTGTTCTGCTGTCTAACAGTTCTGACCCTTCTTCACTAAAAATTAATTATCTCCTTGTACAGAATTCAAATGATATTCCCGTTTGTTTATATTGAAAATAGACTCATTAAGGATTCTAAAAATATAAATTTAAACCCATAATTATTTTTATCCAATTTTTTATGATTTTACAAAGTCAGAACAGGGGAACCCGAAATCATTCTGACCTTGTCTCACAAAATTCATCATATCTCATGATTTACAATTCCATTGCTTACATAATTTCTTCTATAAGAAACTAGACTTAATAAGATTTAATTTCATATTTTATTCATCCTATAATTAGATTTCTACAATTTTTGATGATTTTTCAAAGTTAGACTACTGCTGCTGTCCAAAACTGTTTTAGTACAAGATATTAATTACCATGTTATAACACCCTTATTTTCTTTTTCTACACCATTTCTCATCACTTTCTCTTATTTTCTCTTCACTAACATATCATGAACATAGGAACTTATGTAAGAAAACTCTACTATAACATTATTTCCATGCTTTGTCAATAATAACAAACTTAAAAACATATTGAAATCTTGATATACTTACCTTGTTCTATTGATACTAATCTTTAACTTGATTTTGTCTCTCCTCCAGCTTCTATTTATTGAATCCAACTTGATATTCTAACTCCCCATGGTCTTCTTAACATTTTTCTCTCTTGGTAGCTATGGAAATTCATTTGATTTTTGGGTGAAAATGGTGAATTTTTGGTAAAAAGGACCAAATTGTAAAGAAAGCAAAACTTTCTTTCTTCCTCTCTTTCTCTCACGTTAGTGCATGGAAATATGGATGAGAATTTCTCATCTTTCTTTCTTTATATACTTATAAAATAATAATAAAATAATAATAAAATATCTTATTAAAATATTAATAAAATAATATTTATCTAATTAAATAATTATAAAATATCAAAATATCTCTAGCATCATTATTACTTTCTAGATTTCTCTCTCTTCCAATTGACCATTTTGCCCTTCATTATCTTTTAAAATTCCATCCTTAAGTCATCATTTAATTTGGTAAAATTGCAATTTAGTCCCTCATAATTTCTTCATCTATTCAATTTGGTCCTAATTCATCCATTTTCCTTAGTTTCTAGATTATTCCACTCTTAAAATATTTACACTATTGGTCCTTCAAATTTTTCATATTTACACTTTAACCCCTCAAATTTTGAGTATTTACTCTTGTGCAACAAAACTTTTCTCACTTTTACAATTTAGTCCTTTCTTGAATTAATATATCATAATATACTTCTCAATATTGACATATCTCAAAATTTCCTTCTTTTTTTTTTTTTTTCACTTTATTTCCTTATTTTACTATATCAAGGATAATATCTTACTGTAAATATTTTCAGGGTATTACAGAGCCGGCTTGAAAATAAGCTTAGGATTAACTCTTTTTGAAATTGAGCTATAGCCCGAACTGGCCCAACCACGAACAACTCTAGTTTGGACTAGACCTGTTTATGGGCCGAATTATGTGTTTAGGCCTGAAAGTTCATATAAATTTTGAGAAGGTTTAGGTAAAAATATTAGGTCTGAAAAATAGGCTTGGACAAAAAAATTAGGCCCGTTTAAAAATATGGGTTGGGCTTATGCTTGAACATTCAAGGCCTGATCTCGGCCCATTTAGAACACATTAAAAAAATAAACTTATATTAAATATATAATACTACTCCAATGTAAATATTAAAATAATGTTAAGATAACTATA
The DNA here is from genome assembly GCA_025698465.1 of Gossypium longicalyx. NCBI lineage: Eukaryota > Viridiplantae > Streptophyta > Magnoliopsida > Malvales > Malvaceae > Gossypium > Gossypium longicalyx. Next base: position 301,154 of record CM046995.1, on the reverse strand, counting down.
TAAAAAATGTGTAAAATTATTAAATATTAAAATAATATAATATAAATATTTTAAAATTTTTAAAATAATATGGGCGAGCCTAAAATGGGCTTGGATTAGTCTCTTACAAATATTAACGGGTTTGGCCAAAATTTTAGGCCCAGATTTTGAGTCGGACCATGCTTGGGTAAGTAGAAAATATGTTCATTTCATGCTTAGACCCTGCCCGACCCGGCCATGAGCACCTCTAGTTTGGACAAAGAACAATCTATTTATCTTATTAGGGCTTAAGTTTTAGATTTATTTTGGTGGTTTAATTTATTTCAAATCAAGTTGAGATAAAATATTTTTTTTGGTTTAAATTGAATAATTTTAAGAACATTTTATTCAAATTTGATTATAAAATATAAAGATTAATATAAATTTATATTTTCAATATTTTAATTTTTTTAAAATATTAAAAACTATAATTTAAGTTAATTAGATCAATTGGGCTATTTAACTACCTAACCCAGCCCTTGGACACATTTATTTGAAAATTATATAAATAAATCGTTAGTCTATTGATAATGTATGAATTTATGATAAATTACTCTGAGATGAAAATTAGATTAACTAATACAAGAATATACGAGATGTATTTGAAGTGCACGTAACAAAATAATGTTAAAAGAACTTTATCTTTAAGTTAAAGAATTTAACCCGTCTTGACTTCAAATTTTATCGAAATTAATGTGATTACTAATTCAAGAGTATCAAATAAAAAAATATATTTAAATTTAATTAATTTATTGCTGCATTTATATTAAATGTAAATAATGTAATACTTTTTATATTGTGGAATTTTATGTATGGACTATACTTAAGATACATATACATGCACAAGATAAGATGGTATATATGGAAATGACTTATATTTTGGTGAAATTTAAAATTAAACCCTCTTACTTTTTCGATTTTAAAATTTTAATCCGATCGTTAATAATATTATTTATATTTATTTTTACAATAACAGTAATTTAATAAAAAAAAAGTGTACATGACATTTAACTATTTCTATATAAGATATTCTTTAGTTTCTATCATTATTTTAAGATATTCAAAGGGATGAAGAGATTCCTCATCCAATCAGCATCAACCACGTGAAAAGAAAAATCAAGGAAAAACATAAAAGGTTTAATTTCGCCCTCAATCACCATACTTCAAAGTTTTGAAATTTAATCCTTTTACTTTTGATTTCAAGAATTTAATCTACTTATTTGATTAAAAATTAAAGCCCAATAAATAATACTATTAATGGGATTCAATTAGCTTTGAATATGTAGCACTTTAATAACTTAAAATTGTTGATGTGGATAATAATTATATTTATTTTTAATTTTTTAAAATTTATTAATGATGTGTCTTAATATAATTGAATGATACTGTATAAATTTATTCTCTATCAATGCAAAAATACTAACAATAATTTAATGAAGTCAAATTAATTGTATTTTCAATTAGATTTTAAATTTTAAATAAAAAAATATTAAATTTGAGGAATTAAATGTATAAGGACTAAATTTTAAAAGTCTGAAATGTATAGGGACGTAGAACTACAAACTTATTGGTGACAACAAGCAGTCAAATTTCAAGGGACCCCTACAGCCAACAGATAAGGCAAAGATAAGGGCTATACTTTCTCGACCGTCAGTTAGATACGCTTTCTTCATCCAACGGTCACAGTATCCCTTCATGGATAAAATCTCAATAACTCCATATTCCACTTTCATTATTAATAACATCACTTGTTAAAAGAATTAAAAAAACAAAAAAACATCACCACCACCACCATAGTCCAAAATTTTCATAACAATGGCTGCAGTCACAAACGCCGCTGCTACATCCTCCTTCATGGGGACACGCTTCCCCGACGTCTACACAAGTTCAGGGAGATTCGTCGCCAGGTTTGGCTTGGGCGGAAAAAAAGCAGCTCCCAAGAAAGTCTCGAAACAAACCCCCGACCGCCCACTATGGTACCCAGGAGCGGTGGCGCCTGATTGGCTCGATGGAAGCTTGGTGGGTGATTACGGGTTCGACCCGTTCGGGTTAGGGAAACCAGCGGAGTACTTGCAATATGATTTGGATTCTTTGGACCAGAACCTGGCTAAGAATATGGCTGGTGAGATCATTGGAACTAGGACCGAGGTTGCCGACGTGAAGGCGACGCCGTTTCAGCCTTACAGCGAGGTTTTTGGTCTTCAGAGGTTTAGGGAGTGTGAGTTGATCCATGGACGGTGGGCCATGTTGGCTACGCTTGGTGCACTTACCGTTGAATGGCTCACTGGTGTTACATGGCAAGATGCTGGCAAGGTTAGTCTTTCAGTTTAATTAAAAAAAATTAAATATGATTTATTTGATTAGTTTCATATTTTAATCAACTAATCCATGCACCAACATCTTAATGATTTAATTATAATTTAATTCCTAATTTATAGGTTTTATGTTTTGATTATATCTGTGCTTTTTGACGTAATGTCTAAAATTACTTTTATCTCTCTCGCTTTAACGCACTTAAATTCAGTTTTTTTATATTGACAATAATACTCATGTCAATCGAACTAAGATTCAATCGATTAAAAATATTTATTATTATAAAAATAAAGGATGAAATTATGTTTAATAAAGAGAAAAAAACTATAATTAAATCATTTATATAACTACATGTTTTAACCGTCATTTGGTTTTTTCAGGTTGAGTTAGTTGAGGGTTCATCGTATCTCGGCCAACCCCTTCCCTTCTCGATGACAACATTGATTTGGATAGAAGTATTGGTGATCGGATTCATCGAGTTCCAAAGGAACGCCGAGCTTGACCCTGAGAAGAGGTTGTACCCCGGAGGAAAGTTCTTTGATCCTCTTGGCCTAGCCGCCGACCCGGAGAAGAAAGCAACCCTACAATTGGCTGAGATCAAGCATGCTCGCCTTGCCATGGTTGCTTTCTTGGGGTTTGCTGTCCAAGCTGCTGCAACAGGCAAAGGTCCTCTCAACAATTGGGCTACTCACTTGAGTGACCCCCTTCATACTACCATTATTGACACTTTCACCTCTTAAAAAAAGCCATATTCCTTTGCGCTTTTATGTAGATTTTGCTCAATGTACTATTATGTTAACATTGTTAAGAAAAACTTGGGTATGTTAATAGGTATCTGATCGGTTTAGATGTGGTTGGTATGATAGTTTATTTTTATAAAATGTTAACAATATTTTATATTAAAATTTAATTTAATTTTAAAAAATTGTTATTATTTAATTTGGACTCAACCTACAAACCAATTCCAAAAAAATTATTTTGTGTACAAGTTCCATCTGATATGTTAATTAAAATTACAACAAATTGGTCCAAACTTCCAAATAATTAGTGAAGTATTTTCATACTCAAACTTGAATAGCTTAATCAAGGTTTTTAACTTTTATATAAGATTAAATTGCTTTAACTTATGAGTAAATTAATTTCTCTATTATAAATTGTTGGATAAGACACGTTAACGAACAAAATATATAAATATAAATAGACAATTATTTATATATAAAATAAAATATAAATAGAATAATTTATATTTAAATTGTCAAATATGTAAACCTAATAAAAACCGTAAGAAAAGTTGAAATCGAAAAGAAGAGAAGAGATTTATTAAATGTTGATGTTTAATATAGTTTCCTTAAGATGGATTCGGCTACTTCTACGTTACTTGGAGAAACGTTGGTCGAATGTCTTCTATGATACAACAACACAATGATTAAAACAATATTACTTCTGCAGTGATCAACGAACAAACGTTGCCTTTTTCTATCACCAAAACGTTGAAAAATAAAGAGAGGAAAAGAAGAGTTTTGAGAGCAAAAAAAATTCGGTGTACAACCCATAAGGGCTTGCCCGTTCTTTGTACATAAACTTTTGAGAGGCTTTTGCGAAGTTTTAGTAGTTCTACTGCTTCCTAGGATAAATTCTCCTGTTTGTGGATAGATGCACTTGTAGGCCCAACCGATCCGGACATTTTGCATCACCCATGTCGTGCAGATGCGCCCTAACCCCTATGGGTTTGGACCTGCAACCATACACATGAGGCAATGTTCCAAGCTTAATTATTTAATCACTTTTTAAGAGGGTTCTCATATATAAACACATCTTACACTTAGTATTTAACTAACGTGAGATCTAAGCTTTTCTTTTCCTCAGCAAATATTTCCAAGTAGCTTATTTTGAGCATCAATTTATCATTTATCACTCAACCATTTTGAGCATATGATATACCATTGTAAAGGTATTATGAAGTAGAATATAAAACCATAATTTTATGATTCAACTCTCCACCTTTACCTATTGAGAATATGCCTCAAAGTTCCTATAAAATGCAATATTTCCAACATAAATGTAAATAATTTGAAATTTGATTATTTATCATGTTGTGAAAGGATCATTTTGTAACTTTTCAAAATTGAATGATCAAAACGTAAATGTACTACTAGTTTAGTAACTTCAAGCGTAGTTTACCCGAAAAATTTAACCTTAAAAAGAAACCAATTTAGCCCAACCCAACTCCTTGTGGAGCCTGTACTATTTCTGACAAAGGCCATTTTTTCCCTATTAGCAATTTTCAACGTGAAAACTGCTGCAAACTACATGCTTGCTGACAGCCGCTAGGAAAATAATAACCAAAATAAGCTAAAACCCAGGGACTGGTGCTTGCCTTTACTATTACCTGACTGATTCCCTTGCTCTCCGGGTAATTCAATTCATCCTTTTGATGTTTCTCGTTGTCCTTACATCCCAGCAAGTGCTTTTATGGTTCACCTTTATATTCAGCTTCCACTGCACATCACTTGTTCGATGTTTTTCCTGATCGAACTATTGACATTTCTGAAACTTGTTAATCCATGATATATGGTCTGATCATGCGTATTTCGTTGTTTAATTGTTTGCCCATGTTGTCGTTTTCAAAATCTAGGTAGTTTCTGGGATACCCATTTGTCGATTTTGTAACATGTAATTCACTGTCAGTTTGGGCGGAAGTTATTTACATTAACCGAGATTAACTTTCAGCTCATGAAGAATAGATATTGTAGCTCTCGGCATCTATGTTTATGGTTCTTCTTTACTTTTGAAAATAAGATGTTCGATGTTTGGCTTTTGCCTAATCAAACTATTGGGCATTTCTAAAACGTGGTAATCCATGGTATACGGTCTGATCGTGTGTATTTTTGTTGTTTAATTGTTTGTTCGTGTTGTCATTTTCAAGTTTTAAGGAGTTTCTAGGATATCCATATGTCATTTTGCTTTCATTGGCAACTTGGATGGAAATTTTTTGACATTAACCAAAATTAACTTCCGGTCAATCTAGAGAAAATATTGTATTTTGTTCCAATTTCTGTTTTTGGTTTTGATGTCAATTGTGAATGCAGATGGTTCCATTTTAGCCCGGGATTCGTCTGTTGTCGGAAACTTGGACATGGGAACCCCTAGTGTTTTATGGAATGTTGCAAAGAAGTGTTTCACGGTTGGGGTTATCTCACTTACAGTTTCAGATCTATTTGCCAGTATTGTCCCGGTCCGGGGTGCCTCAATGTCTCCCACATTTAATCCTAAAACCAATTCCTTGCTTGATTCATTGAGTGGTATTACGTTGAGCAGAGTTGAGGGAAATGTTTTGCTTCACTCTTGATTGTAAGTGGCTGATCATTTCTTTGGCTGCAGATGATCGTGTTCTGGTTGAGAAGTTGTGCCTTAGCAATTACAAATTTTCACACGGTGACGTGATAGTTTTCTGGTAATTTTTTCATTGATATAGATCGTATAGAATAATATCTTTGCTCTTGATTTCTTATTAAATACTGGCACCTCTTGATGGAGCAACCTTTGGGGTTGGCTTTTCATTTTTGGCTTCTTCATGCCAACGTTATATATAACCATTAACTACTTCCGAGTTTGGAACGGAGTTATCAAACTATTGTTCATTATGGACCAGCTCTAGTATTTCTTCTTGTAGGCAAGGAGACGCTCAAGAAATTGACAGTATAAACAATCACATTTTCATGAGTCTCTTTGGCATGACCTTGATAACACCTTTGGTTTTTCTGTTAATGAAATGATACTTAATCCGGTTTCGGGCATTTTTGTTGCTCTATAAGTATTTTGCCTAAGTATTGATTCGATGTTTTGATGCATGCGATTCTGTTCCTGAAATCCGATGCTGCTTTCTTTGTATGCTTTTGCAGCTCTCCGGATAATCACAAGGAGAAACATATAAAGAGAATTGTTGGCTTGCCAGGTGATTGGGTAGGGACTATTTACGACGTGGTGCATATTCCAGAAGGACATTGTTGGGTCGAGGGAGACAACTCGGCTTCCAGCTTAGACTCGAGGTCTTTTGGCCCTGTAAGTTGGTTCCACCATGGTTGCTTTCCTTAATATTACCGGCTGAACTCCTTTAACTCGAACAGGCTATCGTTTGCAGGTTCCTTTGGGTTTGGTTAAAGGAAGGGTCACCCATATTTTGTGGCCTCCAAATCGAGTAAGCAGCGTCAAGAGAAAAACTTCTCGAAACAGAGTTTCGCCCTCCTAATTACATCTGAATTCTGAACCGCTGTTCCCTTCTTTTTCGTTGGATACGGTTTCTTTTTACCCTCACTTTAAGCAGTTGTCAAATGCCATGGCAGAGTTCTTCATGGGCAACTAATACATTTGTTTCCATTGATATAATTAACAACATTTCAGAATGTCCAATTGTTAAATTCAATTAGTTTGTAGCATATTCTCTGTCTGTTTGTAGTTTTCAAGCTAGTTGGATTTCCATCAAGGATGAGTGTTACAAACCTGTGTCAGTAAGACACAAATCGAAATTGTTCTCTTTTGGTACTCACAAGTCTCTAAAGGATTTGTCTCCTATAGATGTACTTACACGTATTCAAACTCATATTCTCGCAACAAAACAAATACCAATTGATCTAACGATATAGTCCAATGAGTTGGGCTAGGTCGTGATGATGGGATTACTTTTGCTCATTCATGGTTCCTTTTCAATTATTTAATGACATTTAACAATTTTTTTCATGTCATTAATATATAATTTTAGTAATTTTTGTACCATAAACTCCGAATATCGAACTTAAAACCCAGAACCTCGAATTCCAAACTCGAATCTTGAACCTTAAACTTGAAATCTCGAACTCCGAACCCTAAACTCATGATTCAAGGTTTATGGTTTGAGGTTTGAGGTCGAGGTTTAGAAAAAAAATACCAAAATTATGTATCAATTATATTGAAATTTTTTTTGCTGAAATATCATTAAATAATTAGAAATAAACCATGAATAATATGGTGGAAAGAATCCATCAAATAATTTCAATCACTACTAATTTATAAATTTATATTGTTAATACATCAAATACAAATATTTTTCAATAACATAAATGTATACATTAATAATGCATCAAATGCAATCTCTTTTCAACAATATAGACAACTCAGAAGAAGCTTATTCTAACTGCAAAACTGAAAAAAAGAAGTTTGCATATACATATATATATATAAGTTGGAAGTGGAATGACCACCATAAAAATTATAAAGAAAAATATGGTTCCCAATTGAGCAGGCAATCCAATGTTGCAACTAAAAATTTTAAGGTTGAAAAGAAAAGAAATGATGGTTGTTTCATCACATGGTTTGCCTTTTCAACTCCTTTTGCGTTGAAATTTCAAACTATATTACCAGAACCAGTTGAAATTTTTATGTACAAAATCATACTAAACAGTTTCATTTAGGGAATTCAACCCAAAGAATCACTGTAGGAAGAAAAGGAAAGGCTAAAAATATATATTTTAAAAATTGAACCAGTGATTGAATCGTTCAAACCATCAATTTTTATTCAATTAGTTCCATCGTCGATAGTAAATAAATAATTTAAAAAATTATAAATATTGATATATCATTTGGTACTCAAGTTTGACACTTTGGGTTCAGTCTAGTACTTGTATTTGACAAAAGTTATGTCTTTTGATACTCAAAAGTAACATTGTTAATTTTTTAGTGTTTAATTCTGGTTCTATGGTTGATTTGATGAAAGTTAATTACTAATATTACTAGCTAATTATGAATTTTCATCAAAACGAATCTAAAACCTGTATTAAACACTAAAAGGTTAACATTATTATTTTTAAGTACTAAAATGTGTAACGTTTTTCAAATACATGTACCAAATTAGAAAAAAAATCAAACTCAGATACTAAATTAATTATTAAGCTATATTAAAAATTGTAAAAAAAATAAAAATCGATTCAACAACCAAGTTTTTTTTTTGTCTTGACTTTGAAATTTTTTATCGATTTCGAATAATTAACTTAAAATTCGATTCAATTATTCTATATCAACTAATTTTTCATCAAATAATTCAACCGACCAGTGGGATTTTTAGGGAAGAAAGAAACAAGGCTTTGCAATTTCCACCATAAATGTTAAAAGTAGTTCCATTATTGTAGGACTAAGGCTTTGATTATTTTAAATTCCAATGACTTTGAAAAATTGAAATGTTATTTCTACTGCCGCAATTGCCCATATGTTTTCACATATGTATAAGTCCACCGTCCAGGGTCCTTCCAGCCATGTTTGGTTTGGGTTAATTTCACTGAATATCTCTAAGTTATCACTCAAATTTTAAATTAGTTCTTAAACTTTAAAACATTGTAGTTTAGATGTCCTTCCATTAACTAGTTATGAATGTAGATGTTAAATACTAGTTCGGGCTTACCGTAGAGTATTTTTGAAACATGTGAATTAAATTATAAACACGTATGTACTTATTATATGGCAACTTTTATATGATATGTTCAAAGAAATCGTTGAAATATATCGTTCGTTGCGAATCAACAAACCTCTTGATGTCTCAATATTGTTCTCGGTGAAGGTTTTGTCTCCTATCTTTTTCGAGAACTCGAATGTCTAAAGAGGTGACAAGTTTATAAAGCGAAAGTGCCTCGTTAGGTGCTTGAGCGGTATACAATTACCCAACAATGCTTTATATGTTATATTGCATAAGTTCAAATCTCACCAAGAGAAAATGTTGAGATTTCTTTTGATGGATTATCTTTTGAGGGTTTAATCAACTTCAGATGGATGACACTTCGAAACCCAATAAGCGCCATCAAAACCTAAGAGGACTGCTTTTTTTTAAGTACTTCAAATCCAAATAGGTCATGCAATAAATACACAAATATTTTAAATGTGCTTCATGCAAGATTTGAGCTAAGATTTAACATTCAAGCTAAACAAGGTTGATAGAAGAACTTAATTGATACATAGTGATACTTTGAAAACTCAATTAGAACATTTTGAAATTTGGGGACCAAATTAAAATATAGGTCATAGTTTAAGCACTTTCTATGAATTAACCCTTTTGTTTTCACAGACAGCCAAAGACAATGTCAAATAGACAAATGTAATACTCATTCAAAGCCAAATATATAGATGTATGTATATATTAGGTTGACTTGGTTGTATTGTGGAACTTTATAAAATAAAATAAAAAACCCTTTCTTTGGCTTGTTCATCTTTGCAAGTAAAATTTTTTATATTTGTTTTTGTTGGCACCATGTAAACATAAAAGGGTGTATGAATGGTTAAAGTCAATGAAGTTTGCCCATCAAAATAAAGAAAAACATATAGCTAAACATTACTGGTTTAAAGCAAAACCACTGACCATAAAATTCACCAACTTCCAACTCCCCTTTTTAATCAGCAAATTGTGAACAAGGTTTTCTATATCGTGTCTTGCCTTACTTGTCGAAACCAACCTAATGTTTGTTGTCACTTTCAATGTCCCTCTTTCACTCCTTTTTCTGTTAAATGCCCAACTTTTCTTTGTTTCCCTTTATTTATCAAATCCCCCATAGTCAAATTTTACAACCCAACATGTTATTATACCTTTGATGATGATGATAAATGGATCTTCTTGTTTCCTTGTTATGTCTGCTTCACCATCTTCAAGTTTCAACATACACCTTGTTGGGAACTCAGCCTATTTTGACTCACTGTGGTAGGTTGGTAAATTCACCTCGCTGCATTTAATTCACTTTGTATCCTTTTTTGAGCTGTTATCATATCATTGCTTTAAGTTATGAAACTTGGTACCTTTCAATTTTCTTTATTACCCCTTTTTTCTAGTTTATGACTAATGATTGCTTTTGGTTCAGGATCAGCTGAGATTATCTACACAGCTTACAAGATCTTGAATTGGTATGTGGTGTTTTCCCATGAATTGTAGGTATTTGTTTGATTGTTTCAAAGGAAAGCATCGCCAAGAACAGATACAAGGTCAAGGTAAGATTTTGAGTCTATTTCAGTTGATTTATTGATATGCTTTTTTTAGACTACTTATAAAGCTCAAATCTTTGGTTTTGAGCTCTTGGTTAGTTACTTCAATAAACATATATAAGCAATGTAGGCTGTAAATGGCTGGAAACCTAATTCTTCTCTTCTTGGTATTGTGTGAATTCATGGTTTTATGGTTTCTTTTGGTATATCTTTGAAAATTGAAATATTGGCTAAAAAGAAAAGTGGATTTTTTCTTATTAAAATGTAAATTGAAGGAGTATCTGCAGAACGTTGAAGAACAATTAACTTTGGCTTCATTAAATGCATTATAAAAGTATCTTTTTTTGCTTTCAAATGAGTTTCTTTTGAAGTTTACCTCAGAAAGTTCTCATGTTGTTTTGTGTATTTGGTGTTGTATTTGTGCATTATAGAGTTTGCCACTGCCAATGTAAGGCTCTTTTCATATAATTCATTGAGATCAGCAACATCAGATTTTCATCCATCAAACAGAATAGGTGGAGGTGGCTATGGAGTTGTTTATAGGGTAAACAAAATACCCTTTGCTATTTTTTAAACATTCAGATGTCTATATGATTGCAAATGTATGTGTGTGTGTGTGTATGTATGTATGTGTGTATGTATGTATGTATGTATGTATGTATGTATGTATGTATGTATGTATGTATGTATATTTTGTTACGCGTGTGAGAGGAGGTTTTTGTGGTTTTGAGATGAATGCTTGTTTGTGGTACTAATGCCACTATTAGCAGAGAAAGACACCTAACGGTAACTTTGCTTTTATGATTGCTTAGGGAGTTTTGAGAGATGGCACTCAGGTAGCCATCAAGACACTGTCTGCAGAGTCCAAACAAGGATCTCACGAGTTCGTGACGGAGATCGATATGATATCGAACATTCGACATCCGAACCTTGTCGAACTAATCGGCTGTTGTGTTGACGACAATCATCGGATCTTGGTCTATGAATACCTAGAGAATAACAGCCTTGCTAGTGTTTTACTTGGTAACTACTTACATCCTATGCTTTTCATACAAGTTAGAATAAATTAAGAACTATAGCTGGGAGATACAACATATTATTATTGACCCAAACTTTGTTTAGTTCCTTTCATTTGAACTACTCACTTAAGAACATAGATTATTTGCAGGGTCAAATTTTGATTTTGGTCCCTCTACTATGTTCAAAGTTGGAATTTAGTTTTTGTACTTTAATTTAACATGATTTGATCCTCTATTTTTATAATGTCATTGGTTAGTTCAAATAGTTATCAGTGATAACTATTCCGGTTAAAATTCTAGCCTGAGTTTTTCTTAAAAACTGTTTTTCTAACTCGTCATTTTGATATTGATTCTTTTGTGTTGGAGGGCGTATTTTGAAAAAAAAAAAATCTCATTAGTATTTTATTTGGAATAGTTAACAATAATAAATATTGGACTAACTAGAAATCAAATTATGTTAAACTAAAGAATAGGGACTAAGAGTATAGTAGAGGTACCACAGCCATAATTTGACTTTTTCTAGGATAAGAACTATGAAGAAAATATTACATTACGTATTTATGTATATTAGTTTAGCCTATCTAATGGTAAAAATACCATGGAAGCCCTTGTAATAGAAGTTGGATAGCATTTTGCTTCTTCTACTAAAAAAATAGATAAATTAGTCTTGTACTTTAAATCAAAGAACAAACTGATTCTTCCCTTAAAAATTTCATTCATTTTTACTGTTAAAAATAGATCCCTATACGTTAGCGCGAGGTACATATGGCACGCCGCGTATCATTATCTAGTTATTTTATTAGCCATGGTAGTTTTTAATAGTAGAAATGGATTAATTTTTTTAATAGAAAGGATTGATTTGCTCTTGATCTAATGTATAGGGATTAATTTGACCTTTTTTTAAGTAGAATGGTCCAAATGTAATTTAATTCCTAGTACATGGGTCTCCATGGTACTTTTACCTCTATCTAATGCATTGTACTTGAGAGGAAAAACATAGATAGTTTTCAAGATTTTCGGGGTATTCTAATGTCAAGCAATGGTTATTTTCAGGTTCAAGAAGTAAATATATAGCTCTGGATTGGCCTAAAAGAGCAGCCATTTGCTTAGGTACAGCTTCTGGTATTGCATTTCTTCATTATGAAGCTGTACCTCGTATTGTCCACAGGGATATTAAAGCTAGTAATATACTTCTTGATGGGGATTTTCATCCCAAAATTGGTGATTTTGGGCTAGCCAAGCTTTTCCCAGACAATGTCACTCATCTAAGTACTCGAGTTGCTGGAACAGTGTAAGCATGATTCTCTTTGCATTTTGCATCTTTTGGAATGACCTGCCTTAGCTATGTAACTGTTTCAAAGTTCATTGATGAAAAATCTTGTTTTAGGTAAGGTTTTTTGATTGATTCACGACTTACAAATGATAAAACCTGCTTTTAGTATTGGTGACGCACAAATATGGTTTTATAATCAACCACGGTTCCCTTGGAAGCCGAGAGCCATAGGTTAGAGAAGGTCCCCTAGCATGGGAGCCGCAGATGGTCTTTAGGAGAGCAGAAGAGGAGACCCTTCCTTTTAGTTTTTCTTTTTTATGTTGGGAGTGATTTCTTGGCAAGATGTTGTACTAGTAGTCAGATTGCATTTTACTTTTTCTACTAAGAAAAATAGATAAATTAATTCATGTATATTAAATCAAAGAGTAAATTGATTTTTTTGTTAAAAATTTCATCCATTTACGTCAGCATGAGGTATACATGGCATGTCATGTCACTATCTTGTTATTCCATCATCCACACTAGTTTTTAACTATACAAATAGATGAAATTTTTGACTGAAAGAACCAATTTGCTTTTTAATCTAATGTATAAGGACTAAGTTACTTATTTTTTTAGTATATAGGACAAAATACAATTCAACTCTTAGTACAGGGGTCTCCATATTACTTTTACCATGATTCCTTCATAGTAAGTCATGGGGAAAGACTTATATAATCCGCAAGTCCCGTGGGACAAGTATGTGAGACATGTAAAGACCACATGTAGATCATGTATAGTCCACATGTTAATAATCATGCAACACTGTGATATCAGAGATGTGATCCCGAAAATGATCTAGCTAGGTTTCCATCTCCATAGCACGGTAGACACATACAACAACTATATACAAAGCAGATCTAGCTAGGTTCATCATGTTTAGCTCCAGATTTCTCTCATATATATTGTTGATGATTGTGGAAACGAATATATCTATATAGAAGGAGATAATTGTATCAGATGTCCCTAAGCTATGAGTCAAATTCGAAATTTATCTCTAAACTTTAAAATATTCTAATTAAATCGTCAAATTAAGTATCGTCTCAATTAGGTTCTTCTATTAATTTAGCTATCTACTTTGACATCAAACTGGATCTAGTGTGTATAAAAATATTCATTAATTTATACGTGCTTAGAAAAGGAATTATGTCAAATTCAATCTAGTGTAAGACCTTATTGGAGCAATACTTTAGTTTGAGGATTAAATTGGAATATTTTGAAGTTTATCACCAATTTAAAATTTGACTCAATAGATTTGGGACATTTAATGCAATTAACCCCACAATGAATGCTTAAGCCACTGTGTTAGACTAAATTCATGCAAACGTGAAATCTAACACATGATACTCGTTTCTGTGATAAGATGATACAATTCAGTGTATTTTTTTCCTAAGCCATACTTTATTTTATGCAGTGGATATTTGGCCCCAGAATATGCCCTTTTGGGACAATTAACAAAGAAGGCAGATGTATACAGCTTTGGGGTTCTGATACTTGAAATAGTCAGTGGAAAAAGCAGTACTAAGGCTGCATTTGGAGTGGAATTGATGCTTCTTGTTGAATGGGTATCTTTTTAAATCCTTTCTTTCATCACTTTATATGGGTATCTTTTTAAATCCTTTCTTTCATCACTTTATCTTATCTCAAATTATGATTTTCATCCCCATACTAAATTCAATTTGGGTTTCAGTCATAATTTTATGTAATTTAGTCCTCCTATTATTAAAAAACTCCTCTAGTCAGATGCAGCTGTTTTAAAGATCCAAAACCCAAAATTACTTGTGTTATTTAGAGGGATAATGTAACTTTTGGCTCCTGAACTTAGCAAGTAGGTTCACATTGGTCCCTAAACTTTTTTTTATCTACTTTAACTCCTGAACTTGAACGTTGTTACCCATTTAAGTCCATTCTATTAATCACCGTGAAAAAAGGGGGATAATGTAATTTTTGGCCCCGTAAACTTGGCAAGTAAGTCCATATCGGTCTCTGAACTTGACAACTGGGTTTACTTTAGTACTTGAACTTAACAAGTAGGTCTACTATGATTCCTAAACTTGAAAAATCTAAAGGTATCATCACTTGAAAAATAAAAAAAAATTTAGATGATGATATGGTACCATCTTAGAGTGTCATATATTCAGTGTTTTAATAACCGAACAGATTAGACCACTAGTTCTCAATTTAACCAGTTCAGCCGATTCGACTATCGGACCAACAATAAATAAATAAATAAATAAAAATCTAAAAAGCCAAGTAAAACAGATTTTTTTTTTTACTTTTTTTAGATTTTTATAAAATTTTAATTATTTATTTAATTATTGTTGGTTCGATGATCGAACTGATCAAACTGTTTGAATCTAGATTAGTGGTTTAACTTGTTCGACCATGGTTCGGTTATTAAAACATTGAATATGACACTTTGAGATTGTACTACATCATCATCCAAAATTTTTTATTTTTCAAACTCAGAGTGCCACATCATAAAACTTTTATATTTTTCAAGTTTAGAGATCAAAATGGACCTAGTTGTCAAGTTGAATTGCCAAAGTGAACAAAAAGAAAATACATGTATCAAAATGAACCTAGTTGTCAAGTTCAGGAGTTGATGTATACTTACTTGTCAAGTTTAAGGGCCTAAAGCTACATTATCCCGTTTTTCTTTTTCACGTCATTAACAGAATAGCTTACTTGCTAAGTTTAAAGACCAAAAACTACATTATCTCCTATTAAAAAAAATTCTATATCAGCTTTTTAATGGAAATTTTTAGTGCTTTAGATTAATGCATAACATTAATAATAGGAGGACTAAATTATGCTAAAATAAAGTATAGAGACTAAAACACCAAGTTGAGTATAGTACATGTACTAAAACTATAATTTGACTATTTATGGTCGTTAGTTAATCCAAACTCAGGCTTTATATAATTGGTCAATTTTGTGGTTTTGGTCCCTCTAAAATTATAATTTATTGTCTATTTTTATAATATTATTAGTTAGTTCAAATAGTTAATATCATTAAACTGTTAATATGGAATTTACGTGTGTATTAGCTATTTGGATTAACTAACGACAATAAAAAACTAGGGTAAAAAAACCTCTCCAATCTCTCTCAATTTAATACCTTTCAAAAAAATTGGAGCAATTTAATCCTTATCAAATTTAAAAGTGAGAAATAGAGTGTTTATGTCTTCTGTCAATTATACACAATTTTGATTGATATAGTAGCAAATTTAGCCTTCAATGTTTACATATTTTGTCAATTTGGTTTTGATTCTAAAAGATTCAACAAATTTAGTCTCAACATTTTCACATTTACATAAATTTTGTAGGCTAAATTTGTTAATCAATACCAAATTGAAAGGATTTGTAAACTTTTAGGGCTACATTTGTTATTATACCAATCAAAATTACATACAATTGATGGGAGATATTAATACAATGATTAATTGTCCTTCACTTCCGAAGTTGACATAGATGAAATTGCTTCACTTTTTTGAGAGGGACCAATTTGCTAAATATCGATATCAAGAGAGACTGAAAAAGGTCTTTTTTACCAAAAAAGTAGGGCAAATTCAATAATTAACACAGCAACAAGGGAGCTCCAAAATATGCAAAAATAAAGTATAGGTCTAAATCTTAAATTTGAGCATATCAGAGGGACCAAAATCATAATTTGACCTCGATGGTCTCGGCATAGTTAGCTGACTAAAACTGCAATGTGACGCAGACATGGAAACTCAAACAAGAAGAAAGGCTTTTAGACATTGTTGATCCAGAACTAACTGAATATCCAGAAGATGAAGTGCTACGGTTCATCAAGGTCGCCTTGTTTTGCACCCAAGCATCTGCACATCAAAGACCCACAATGAATCAAGTGGTGCATATGCTATCCAAAGACGTGCACCTCAACGATAAGCTGCTAACCGAGGCCGGTGTTTATAAAGGGTATCGCCGTACATCGTCGGAGTTAACATCGTCGTCTTTGAAGACTAAAGGCAAACAATCAATGGAACCTTCTTCTTCTACTAACATTGTTAGCTCTCATAGTATAACAGAAATGCTTCCTAGGTGATGATCGTGTAGTTCACTATTACGAGTTGGGTCAAAGGCAGAACTCTTGCAGAGTTATTTTTTTCACCCACAAGACACGAGGTTAAAATCTTGCTTCAGTAACATCGAGCTCTCTACCGTCCTACTGACCCATTTGGTTTTTATTACAAAGAGAGTGGGTACAAGGCAGAAGCTCAAAGGCTGTAGCACCCCATTTGTGATTTGTGTAATTATTTTTGAAATTAGTGTATCCAAAATTGATTATTCACAATATGGTGCTTTTTATCTTTGGTTAAATTCTTCAAAGGATCCCTGTACTATAAACTTAGGAACTAATTAATCTCTTTGCTATTAAAAATGAGGGTCTAATTAGGTACAAGTATTATGGAGGCCCTTGTATTAGGAGTAAGATTGTATTTTGTTCTCTTTACTCCAAAAAATGGGCAGATTAATCTATATACATTAGATCAAAAGAGCGAACTGTTAAAAATTGGTCGTTGTATGTCAAAATGAGATACACGTAGTACGTCACGTGTAACTGTCTGGTTATTTTGTTAGCCAAGATAGTTTTTAACAATAGAAGTAGATGAAATTTTTAACAAAAATGGCCAATTTGCTCTTTGATACAATCTAATACCTAGTACAGAAGCTTCCATGGTACTTTTACCGGTCTAATTATAAATTTCATTTCTCAATTTTATGAAAATCGAGAAGTTAATCTAATTAACATTGTTAAAATTTATTGTTAAATTGCTAATTTGGAAATCAATAGTTTAACAATTTATATGTATGAAATTAGAAAAAAAAAAATCAAGAGTTCAACAAATTTTATATAATAAAATAGCAAAATCAATGGTGTTGTAAAATTTTAGTTACTTATGTTTGAAATATTAAGTTTTAGTCACTTACATTATCGTGTTGTAACATTTTAGTCAATGAGCCGTTAATTGCCGTTAACGGTGTAACGATAAGCTAACGTGGCATGTTAAATCATCATTTTAAACAAAAAAATTAGGTTAAATTATACGATTGATCCCCATATTTTTTCATTTTGAGCAATTTAATTTTTTTTCTTTTATGTTCTTTTTATTTTCTTTTTTTTTATTCTCAAAGCGAAAAAAATATGGGGACCAATTATATTATTTAACCTAAAATTTTTGTTTGAAATGATGATTTAATGTGCCACGCCAATTTACCGTTATACCTTTAACGATAATTAATAACTCAGTGACTAAAATGTTACAACACGTTAATGTAAGTGACTAAAACGTAACATTTTAAATATAAGTGACTAAAATGTAATCTGAGATAAACAAAAGTGACTAAAATATAATCTGAGATAAACAAAAGTGACTATTTTGATAATTTACTATTTTTTAAAGGGAATAACTTTTGAGGACTTGAAACAATTGTCAAATTTAAGATTTAATTTAGAAAGAAAATCATACTCCAATATATAAAAATGTTAAATTCAAGTCCCTAATCATAATTTAACTTTTTTTAAAGTTAACCATCTAATTTTATGTTTTAAGATAAATTTAATAAAATTCAATCAAAATCTCAAACTAAGCTAAAACTTGAAAATCGACGTTTAACGTGCTACTATTTGGATTTGGTTACGGAGTCCCACGTTCCCCTCTGTACACACTTCAAGAACTAAAAGCATGAAGATTTTCATTTATCAGATTCGGATTTTCACTGGCCCAAACCGGACCGTACTTTCAGGTATTTTCGTAATTTCATCCAAACCTCACCTCCTATTTAAACGATCCCATCATTTCCGCTATAAATACTTTGGAAGCCAGCCTGAAAAAAAAAAAAAAACCCAAAGAGGGAGAAAAAAAATACAAAGAGAGAGAGGGAAAAAAAGAGAGAGAGAGTAATGAAGAAGTTCACTCCACGGATTCTTCTATAATCTTTAAGCCTTAAATCTCTTTACATTTTACTGTTTTACCATCCCACTTTTCTTCCTTAATATTATCGAATCCAACTGGGATTTTGAATTTTTCGCCTTTTTAAAGAAAAAAATGAGTCGATTAGGGTTTAAATCCATGGTGTATCATGGAGACTTTTTTTTGGGTGAACTGAACACTATCCCTATCACGGACTCGAATTTCCAGTTCCCGAATAACGAAATTCGTATCCACCACATCTCCCCTACCAGCGAACGATGCATTCCTCTTTCGATTCTCCACACGATTTCCTCATTTCCCGTTCGTTGCAAGCTCGAATCCCCTTCTCCCGTAGAACAGCCGCATTTGATTCATCTTCACGCCTCTTGCTTTTACGAATTCAAGGTTTCCTCTAATTTTTTAAATATTTTTTAAAAAAATAATTTAATTAATTAGTTTTGACTGTGGTTTTTTTTTTTTAGACGGCGGTGGTTTTGGTTGGAGATGAAGAGGTGCACTTAGTGGCAATGCCGAGTAAACAGAAGAAGTTTCCTTGTTTTTGGTGCTTTTCGGTTTCTACGGGACTGTACAATTCTTGCTTAGGGATGCTTAACTTGAGGTGTCTCGCGATTGTTTTCGATCTCGATGAAACGTTGATTGTTGCCAACACGATGAAGTCGTTTGAGGATAGGATCGAAGTGCTCAGGGGTTGGATTGCGCGGGAGAGTGATCCGATTCGTCATTCAGGGATGTCGGCTGAATTGAGAAGGTATATAGATGATCGGTTGCTGTTGAAGCAGTACGCGGAGAGTGATTGTGTTGTTGATAATGGAAAAATGTTTAAAGTTCAGATGGAAGAGGTTCCACCTTTGTCTGATGGCCTTGAGAAAGTTGTTCGGCCTGTGATTAGGTTGCAAGACAGAAATATTGTCCTTACTCGTATCAATCCTGAGGTTAGACAAACAATTATTGACTTGATGTGCTTTTGTTGATTTAGTTGTTTATATATTAGTGGATTTGTGTTCTTCAACGATTGTTCATAGAAACGGTTGTTTTAGAAGTTAGAACAAAGAAGCTCCATCCCTTTTTGGCATATTTTAATAGTAAAAATAAATTGGGATTTATGTTGTATCATGTGGAATTTACTGAGCTGATCGTCCTTCCGTGATACAGGCATTTTGATAAATGCATAATGTAACACGTGAAACAATGGATGAATAAAGGATTCTGTTTGGAATATGAAGTTGTGTATGCTTTCTCATTTATGAATAGTTTTCTTTGTACAGATTCGGGATACCAGTGTGCTGGTGAGGTTACGACCAGCGTGGGAGGAATTGAGAAGCTATTTGACTGCGAAAGGACGAAAGCGCTTTGAAGTATATGTTTGTACTATGGCTGAAAGAGATTATGCATTAGAGATGTGGAGGCTTCTTGATCCTGGGGCACATCTGATAGGTTCAAAACAACTACTGGACCGAGTTGTTTGTGTCAAATCTGGTAAGTCGATTAACAAGTTTAACTATCTTCTTTTGTACTTGAGTCATGGTGTGCTATCATTCAAATGATGAAATTTTAGAAATTAATTCTAATTCTTTTTGGAATCTGAGTCTGATTCTTAATTTTTTATTAGCATATGTGAAAATTGTCTCTTCAAGCAATTAACCTGTAGTAGTAGTAGGTAGCCTCCCTTTCTTGTTGGTGCTACCACTTTGTCGACTGCTTTAGCAACCATGTAATGTCTTTTTGTTTTCTTAATGACTTTTACAGGTTCCAGGAAATCATTGCTAAATGTGTTCCGTGATGGCAAGTGCCATCCACAGATGGCAATGGTAATTGATGATCGTTCAAAGGTCTGGGAGGATAAGGATCAACCTCGAGTTCATGTAGTTCCTCCATTTGCTCCGTATTATGCTCCTCAGGCGGAGGTACATGCTGTGCCTATTTGTGAGCTAACTTATTAATAATCTGGGATATTGTTTTCCTTTTCTGATTTTTTTCTTGGAAAATCTTTTCCCTCTTTATTAGACAGCAAATGCAGTTCCAGTCCTCTGTGTGGCAAGAAATGTTGCATGCAATGCCAGGGGTTTGTTTTTCAAGTAAGCCATTAATTTTGTGTGGTAGATGGCTATCCATCATTATCATCCTTTGATGTCTGCATTTCTAACTTCTGATGGTATGTTTTATTTAGGGAGTTTGATGAGAATGTATTGCGGAAGATGTCTGAAGTTTTTTATGAAGATGAGGTGGTAAATCTGCCTGTTGCCCCTGATGTGAGCAACTATTTGATGTCAGAGGTACTTAAATTGACCATATATGATAATTAGTTATGAGAATCTTTGAATTTCCAATTGCATTTCAAGTATTTACTTGTCGCTGATTGCAGGAAGCTAGTTTTGCTTCAAATGGGAACAATGGGGCTCCTATCTGTGAAGGAATGAATGGAGCTGAAGTTGAGCGGAGGATGAATCAGTTGGTAAGTTTGGTAGTTACTTGGTGAATGAATATAAATTTGCCAATTCTCCTTGGTCTGGATACTACTTTTGTTGAATAAGTGGTCTAACAACAATTAATAAACTATACACATGATAACGTTGTGTTGCACTTTGCCATCTCTTGGATATGTTCAGTCTTTTCGGTTGCTTCTAGTGATGTGTGTTGCCATTTTGAGTTTTTTATTATTTGAAATGTGTTTTTTCCCTTAATTTTCATTATTATAATATCTCTAGTTTATTCAGGAGGAGAAGCATGTTTTGGACTCTTCCACTCGTCCAGTTACAAATAACCCTGAGTTGCGGTCTGAAACCTCTCAGCCACCTGTTACAGATATTGTTGGTCCTGCATTTTCAGTAGCACCATTGCCTTCTCAGAGTAGGGTTTCAGTTTAATGTTATTTTGTTTTGAGTAGAAGGCATTATTTACTGGGTTGGAGTGTATTTGGCCTTATTTTTTTACTTTTAACTGTATCTTAGAACCTAGTATACTTGGAGCTCCTGGTCTGCTTTCAAATCCTATGATGCTTGGAGCTTCTGTAAGAAGAGATAACAGCGGTAGTGAAGGTGATTATGACATGAAGAGAAGAGCCCTTGGCATAAAACAGAGTTTAGACTTAAGGAATCAGAGCTCGATCCAACCTCCACTCCTACCTAAATTTCAGATACAGACATCATCATCATCAGTAGTGCCTCAGGGAGGTTGGTTGGTGGAAGAAGACATCAATGAATCGCATCTAAATGATCGACCATCAGGCACTGCACAAGAATCTGATGTAATAAAATCTGATAAATTGCGAGGTTATCAGAATCCCTTTTCTCATACAGCACCTGGTTCTGTTTCCACTGGTTTACCATCGTATGCATCCCAAGTGAAGATTGAAGAGGTTTGATCAAAATTCCTCTAGAATTATCTCATTTAACCTGTGCGCATCCTAAATTTTATCTTGTATGCTTCAGGCACGTACTGGACTTGATACACCAAAGCAGAATGTTCTGCCTACTGCTCATTTATCAGGTTTCTGAAGCTATTACGCTTGTCTTGTGTCATTCAGTTGTTGCATGATATTGATATTCTATTGAAGGGAGGCTTGTGGTCTTGTAAATATGTTACTAGGTAAAATATTTGAATAACGAATAATCAGAGTTACTATGCATGGCAGATAAGTTATGGAGTATATGGAGATAAATATGCTTGTTAAAGTGTAATTGATAAATACTCGTTCAAATGAGAAAAGAAGCTGTCTAGAAAATCCAAAAGCAGGTAGAAGAGTTGAACATGGAATGGAGGAGTTGAATTGGGTCTTTTTGTATTGTTGCATTAAATTAGATGAATTTAGATATTGTGGGAGGACATGGTTCCAAGGTTTGTCATGCACATCTATTATTATTGTTTGGAGTAAAGGCGGTTTTAGATAACTGGGTAGTAACTTCTATAAATGATTATTTGAATTCACTTGCAGAGATAGGTGGAACTCAGAATCATCTGCCTTCTATTACTAGAGAATTGCAGTCTGAAGGTGGAAAAATGAATCTTCTACCCTCCCATTTGTCGATAGGTGTTCTACAAGAAATTGGACGAAGATGTGGTTCAAAGGTACCATTACTTTGAGGGTTAGGATCTCATTCATTAAATTTCCTTTTTATCGTATATGACTTCAATGACCATTCATGAGTAAGACTGTCACAATTTATTTATGGGTCCTCTTGTGAATGGTGTTGATGAGCATAAAGTAGTGTACAAAAAACAATAGAGGGGAGACCAGCTCTTTAGGTGCATGATTATTTATAGTTAAGCTTGATTGCCTTGTTTAATCAATCTACTGTTTTTCAAATTTGTATTTTACAGGTTGAGTTCAGGTCTGTGGTAAGCACCAGTAAGGATTTGCAGTTTTCTGTTGAGGTCAGTGAAAGCTGTACTTCCTTGCTAATAAATGGAATTCTTCTGGATTGATCTGAGTTTTCAACTGTGTTTGCGCCTTGTAATATTGTGAAAATGCTTTGTTTTTTGTGGTATTGACATGTATTTTTTTCTTGAAACTAGCTTCACTAATACACTTTGTTCCCTTATTTCATTTACCTTCTCTGATTGTAGTTTGTGAATTTGTTTTGACTTTTCAGAAAGCATCTCATTTTTCCAGCTTATTTTATTTAGGTTTTATTCACTGGGGAGAAGATTGGTGTTGGAATGGGTAAGACAAGGAGGGATGCTCAGCAGCAAGCTGCTGAGCTTGCTCTTCATAATTTAGCAGGTGCGTTCATTCTTGGTTGTTTCTCCTGCTGTACTTGTTATTATAATTATTTGTTTCAAGACTGGAAGCATGCACCTTGGTTTCAATATGATTGGTCAGAAATGAATGATAAGGAATATAGTCCTTGGGCTATAAGTGTATTCATCTTTTTTAACTTTCTCAAAGGTCCCATGAGTTCTATTTAGTTTCATGAAAGGAGTTTAAACCTTTTAGTGCTTTTTGGAACCTTCTAGGGCTATGGATATGCATATTTTCATGCATCATACTTGGTGAAAAATATGATTGTGTTATAATACGGGTGTATTAGTAGATTATGCAGGTTTTTTTGTTTCCAGTTTTTGTTTTTCTTAACTATGACATCAAGTGAAGGTGCAGTAAGTACCTAACTAATTATATACATGGCATCTCAGAAAAATATGTAGCATATATAGCGCCTCGTTCGGGAGCTGTTGATAGAGATTTCAATAATCTCTCTCTTGGAACTGAAAATGGATTTCTATGGGACGTGAATCCTGCATCAAATGAAGCAATAAAAGAAGGGTTTCCTAAAGATAATACTTCTGAGGTGAGCATTCCTGATGGCTTTCATTACTTGATTTGATTTCTTTGTTTATAAAAAAGGTGATGCTTGGATAAACGGTATCTGGGCAAAACTTTTCCAGATATAGGTAGTGGTTATATGGAGAGAAACCACTCCTCTTTGAATTGCATCAAGATGTAAGAGCTAAAACTCTTCAAGGAGAGTGGGCCAGCTTATTGTCTGCTACTGTTGCCTTAATTGGCTCACTTAATCCTTTTAAGAGGTAAGTGCTTGGTGTCAGTCTTTAGTTTGCCCATTATCCAAGTACTCCCAGTACATTTCTTTCAGATATTTATTCCCTCTTGTAGATGTAATATTGTGGGTGTAATTTCCTTGAATGTGAATCCTCTGCTAATATCCCATGATTACTGAGTTTGATTTATATACTTGGAGATGTTTACAAGCAATCATGTTCTTGAGTGTCAAGTAAAAATGAGTTGATTTATGTACTTGGAGACTTGAAATCAGGTTTTAGAATGGCTTATTAATAATTATTTTTGTTTTCGTGAATGATCGGAAAACATTGCATTCAGTGATTTCAGCTGGTATAGATTAACCGACTTGTTTGTTTGATGACTAAATATCAGGCTGCTGAAGAACCTGGGAGTAATTCATCCAGTATAGCAAATCAACCAGTTGAAAAACGTGCCAATTCAACAAGGTATATATGTTTTCCTTTTGTATCTTCTCTTGTATTTGTAGGATGTATTTAGGCCCTTAGCCTTGAAAATTATGGAAAGTAGGGTTCACTGACCAAGTGCTGACTGAGTTCTATCTATTTGAGTGGCATGTTTAAGTACATTCAAGTAGATATGTCAATTGGGTGAGTGGGATTAGTTTTGACTTTGGTCAATTCGTGTTATAAAATTTTTTAGTCACTTCGGTTCAGATCAATTTCATGTTTGGATCAATTTTATGTTGGGGTCATTCCAAGCTCAGGTTATTTTGGGTTTGAGTCATTCAGGTTTGATGCTAAGGTTTTTCGAGTCAGATTATTTTCTGTTTGGGTTGTTTCAATTTTCAAATTTGAATTGTTTTAGGTTCGGGTTGAACAGGTTTGGGTTGTTGGCTTCTTATGGTTAAATTGGGTCAAGTTGGGTCGGTTGACCAGGTTGGATTTATGAGTTCATATCAGAGTTAACATGTCCATATTCAAGGCTCATGTGCCTTCCCATGTCATTCTTACTCAGAACCTCATCTTTTCCAGTGTTTTTGTTCCATATCTTAGGGTTTACATGGCTTTTACATCAGAGAGACGTTTTTACTTATTTGCACTTTTATCTACGATTAGGAGTTAGGACTGCTATTGCAAATCTTCATCAGACAGTGACTGGGTTTCATTGTGGAAACTTTCCTGGTTTCTCGCCTATCCATCACCAACGTGGACTCACTTTTTGAATGGAATAGTAGTTAGCATCAAAGGATGGGAATTTTTTTTTTTTGAGCTTTGCGGCTTTAAGAAACTAATATTTTGCTTCTTAACGTTAGTTATCTCTATTTGCAGATTGTCCGAATCTATGCCGAGCAAACGTTCAAAGGAAGGAGTTCTGCGACGATTAGGAAGTAGTCTATCATCCTCACGGCAATCGAAAAATGAGCATACCATTTCCTGACAAGCCATGAGAAGGTTTTGAGATGACATGAATTTTGCATAGCAGATGTGCATCAGAGATACCAACCTTTTTTGCAGAATTAGAATTTATAACTAATTCTGAGGTAAATAGATCTCTTCTGGAAATATGGAGGCAATCTTTAAATTTTTTTGTGATCCTTTTTAACCTAACATTTCCTGCAATGTGTATGATCAAAGGCAGAGCTTTATTCTCAGATCAAAATTTCAATGACCGATACGAATTTTTCGGCCCAAATCCCATCTCTTCTCTTCGGGTAATTTACATTCTAGATCACCGATAATCCGACTTAAAATGTAAATTGTTTCCTCTTCTCTGCATCTCTTCATGCTTGCATATGCATGTGCAAGTATATTTTGGTACTTGCAGATTTGATGTATTCTCCTTTTATACCATTCATTGTCAAGAAGTTTCAAATTCATCGTGGAATTAGCATTTCATATTATGATCTTTGTGGTTAGTGGTAAGTTTCTAAAATTTTAAATATTTGCATAAAAGTGACAAAGTGTGATAATTATGATAGTTAAATCAAATTTAAGTTATAATTGAGAGGACAAAATTATGAGTAATAAATTTTAGTTATGTTTCACTAGTTTCTCACTTGAGACCGCACAAAAGAGAACCCTAAAATTCAATAGCAGAAATGACTCTAAATAAAAATGAAGCATTGCCAAGTTTTTCAATCCAAGAAGTACAAGAGAAATTAAGCATACTAAGCATAATGGTATCCTAGTTAATTAACTAGAAAATGCACCCATGGTGGTCCTCTTCCCATATTCTTGTCTCTATGCCTTTGCCGATTCAAAGTTCATTGTATGAAAAATACATTCAAAATCTGTTCAATTTTCAATATAATCCAAATCGTCCCATCTCTGCCGATGTATTTTTGGCATTCATGGTCCTATAATTTCTCACTGCGTTTGGATAAAATTTGAGAATTAGTACTGTTTACGTTCCACATGAGGTGTAGTAGAGGGCGTTGGAGTTTTTATTCCACGACACATTCGGATGTTTTTGAATAATGGAATAGTTGAATGAATTTTGCTTTATTTTCTTGGGTTATCCGTGGATTATCTTTTTACATTAGAGTGCTTGATTCTTTTTTTTTATTTTTATTTTTTATTTTTTTACTAGTCAAGGCTATTGTTCTTAGTTCTACAAGGTCATGCTTAAGGATTCTACTCTACTGCCCGCCCTTCTGTTTTGCATCGGGTGTTTATTGAATTAAGTGTAATGCTGTGATAGGTACTATTTAAGAGTTTTTGAAGTTTGGGTTTCTTGGCCAATTATTTCTTGAGCATTTAAGTTTATTATTTTAGGTTGGATTCTTTGTTCTGAAGATATGTTATAGAGAAAACATCTACACTAAATATTATTTTTTTGTTATTTTTGAAAGAATATTGTTTTAGAAACATTATTTATTATTTTAAAAACAAAGTTTAATTCTTTTGTTTTTTTTTTTGGCATTCAATTTTCAACATTTTCAAATTATTAATATCAAGTTTTTTATATTTCACATAAAAAAATAATTCAAATAATTTTTTTTCAAACAAAATTAAATTGATGAAATGTATTAATAATGGTCATGAATAAAAATAGAATATCCATAAAATGTTAAAAACGATAAATGTAAATTTTACAAGCAATGCATGAACATGAAATATAAATAAAAACTATGAAACAGTGAATGATTACTTCTACTTCAAAAAAAGAAGAAAAAAGATAAGAAAGAAAGAATGGTTCCTTAAAATGAAAAGAAATGAAGGTTAATGCAGTGGACGAAAATTAAAAATTGATAGAAGAGTTATGGATCATTTACTTCTACTCAAAAGCATTAGTACTTTTTTTAATTAAAAAATTGCTTACCAATAGGTGTTATTATTTTTCCAAAATTTTCTTATTATCAAGTATATAAATTTAGTTTATTATTCCACACCATGATCTATCAGTTTTTGAAGTCCAACTTTTAAAATTTATCTGGCTGATCTACTTGTGCGAACGATGAACCGGTCAACAAGGAGTTATTAGATATGGATAAAAGCAGTATAGGGACCAAAAACCTCATATCTTTTATTCTTTGGTAGAATTAAGGGATCCTCTATGTTTATTTTGAAAGAAAAAAACGCTTTTTTTCTTGGTATAAGAAGAATGGAAGGAAAGTTCAATGTGTAAGCCAGTTAAGGTCCCTTCAAGTACTCTGACAGTTGCATATCAGAGATTTTGAATGATGTCTTCCATAATTTCCAATATGATTGAAACCAATAATCAAATGTAACAACGTTTTTGGTCTACACTGCAGTATTGAGCATTCATACTATACTACGATAGCATCCTAGCTTTCTCCCTCCCTCCATTCCTTTTTATTGTCAACATGCCTTACAGTTTTTCTCCATTTTTCAATAACCTCACAAAAAAGAAAATATGAGGACTCTACTGTTTTCGTGGCTCTTATTCAATTCATTTTTTGCAATTTTCTTTAGCATTAGCAGCAACTTGGTTTTAGTTTCTGGTCAATGTCAAAGCGATCAGAGACAGTTGTTGCTCTAATTGAATTTGAGCAGCAGCTTCCGCTCTACTACTTTTGCTACCCCATTAGGAAGGCTAATGAAATGGAATCAAACTAAGGATTGCTGTTCCTGGGAGGGTGTAAGTTGCGATGCTGGTTGTCATGTTATCGGTCTTGATGTGAGCATTCGAGGAATTTCATGTCCAATTGACGATTCAAGTAGTCTTTTCCGTTTTCAACACCTTCAGCGACTCAATTTGGCTTTTAATTGGTTCAAGACCTCTTTTCCTACTGGTTTTAATAAGTTGGAGAATTTGAGTTATCTTAATTTGTCCTATTCTGACTTTAAGAGACAAATCCCAGTTGAGATTTCACGCTTGACAAGGTTGGTCACTCTCGATTTATCTGCATTTCCAATTTCTAAAACATCATTGAAACTTAAGAAGCCAAACCTAGAGATGCTTGTTCAAAACCTCAGAAGGCTAAGATTTCTCTATCTTGACGGCATAACTATATCAGCTACAGGGAATGAATTGTGTCGGGCCTTATTGCCGTTCACTAAGTTGCAAGTGTTGAGCATGTCCGACTGTTATATTTCAGGACCTATACCATCTTTCTCATCATTCAAAAATCTTAGAGAGCTAAACCTTGGCGATAATCAGTTAAGCGGCACAATTCATTCCACTGACTGGTCAGGCCTTTCTAAGCTAGAAATTGTTGACTTAAGTAACAACAAGCTAAGTGGAACCATTCCACCAACTTTGTTTGGCATTCCATCGGTGCAGGCACTTGACCTTTCCCAAAATCAATTCAATGGCAGCATTGGTGACCTTCATGGTAAGGCCTCTTCACTGCTTGGTATTCTTGAGCTTAGCAGCAACAAGTTACAAGGCCAATTTCCAATGATTGTGTTTGAACTCCATGGTCTCACTTTACTGGATCTTTCTTCAAACAACTTCAGCGGTTTGATACCAATGAGTGCCTTTCAAAACCTAAGGAATCTTTCTGATCTTGACCTCTCATATAACAGGTTGTCTATTGGTGCCCCTGCTACTAATATCTCCCCAGCTTCTTTTCCCACATTTACCGCATTGGAGTTGGCATCTTGCAACTTAACAGAGTTCCCTGGTTTCTTGAAAAATCAGTACAGCTTAAATTACCTAGACCTGTCAAACAACCAGATTCATGGAGAAATACCCAATTGGATTTGGAAATCAATAAATCTCTGGTACCTAAATATTTCTGAGAACTTTCTTGTAGGATTTGAAAGACCTATGAAGAACATAAATTCTGGTATTTGGATTCTTGACCTGCACGGCAACCAATTGCAAGGGCAAGTTCCAATTCTTACGTCATATGCCACCTATCTGGATTACTCTCCAGTTTGCTTCTTTCTTCTCCCTCTCAAATAATAACATTCAAGGGAGTATCCCTGGGTCATTATGCAACCATACAAATCTTCAAGTACTTGGTCTATCTAATAATTCCATGAGTGGGCCAATTCCTCAATGCCTATCTCAGATGAGCAGATCTCTTGGAGTACTGAATCTAAGGCGAAACAATCTCAGTGGTATCATTTCTGACACTTTTTCAAAAAGTTGTAGGTTACAAACTTTCAATCTCAATCAAAACCTATTGGAAGGAAAGGTTCCAAAATCATTGGGGAATTGCAAAATGCTAGAGGTTTTAGACATCGGCAACAATCAAATCAACGACTCGTTCCCATGCCATTTGAAGAATATAACTATGTTGAATGTCCTTGTTTTACGATCCAACAACTTCAACAGTCTCATTGATTGCCCCGGAAATAATAGTGGATGATCAATGCTTCAGATTTTTGACTTAGCATCCAATAATTTTAGGGGTAAACTGCATCTAACATCTTTGGGGACTTGGAAGGCTATGCAGCCTAATCCGGATAAAAACCAATCAGAGCTCAAACATCTCCAATTTGAAGATTTTGGAGACGGTGTTAAATATCAAGATGCAATAACAATTACCATCAAAGGTTTAGAGTTGGAGCTGGTGAAAATCCTGACCATGTTCACCGCCATTGACATTTCATACAACAACTTTGAAGGGCCAATACCAGGAGTAATCGGCAAATTCAAAGAACTTCTTGGCCTTAATTTTTCACATAATGCTTTCACAGGTTCAATCCCATCATTTTTTGGAAAATTGCAACAGCTTGAGTCCTTGGATCTCTCAAGCAACAGCCTACGCGGTGAGATCCTTTTGCAGCTAGCAAACCTCAATTTCCTTTCATTTCTTAATGTCTCAAATAATAAGCTAGTGGGCCCAATCCCAACGAGCACCCAACTTCAAACATTTTCAGAAGCTTCGTTTGAAAACAATGCCGGACTATGTGGACCTCCTTTGAAGACAATGTGCGGATTGCCATCAGCTAAAGGAGACAGTCCTTCAGATTCTGAGACAGGGAGCATTATGGACTGGAATCATTTAAGTGTCGAGATAGGGTTTATCTTTGGGTTGGGAATTATCATTGTACCTCTTATCTATTGGAAGAGATGGAGGATCTGGTATTTCGAGCGTATCGATCGTGCTCTCTCCAGGCTTTTCCCCCGTCTTGGTCGTGAAACAAAAAAGCATGGGAGGAGAGTAAAGCAGAACCGAAGGAGGAGGACCCAGCAACAATTGGGATTAAGGAGTAGGGAATAAGTTAAAAGAGGTACTTAGCTATCTCTTTTCTTGTATTATCCAGTTTCTGGTTTCTGTTTCAACTTTCAACTGTATCCTGTTTCTTTTGGATTAAATAAGTAGAATTATCCCAATTTGAAAAAATATGCCTTCCAGATATTATGTTGTGTTGCAAACTAGGCTAGCATTCTTTCAGTTTTAAGAAAATCATAAAATGCCTTCTCTTAAACATGATTGCATCAATGACATAAACCTCATCAGGACGAGTTATCCAGTATGAAACTTGGTTACAGAATCTAAAAGTTCATTTAATACTTGCATGATAATTGTAATGTAATTTCTTGTCTTGTTTATAAACATGGTAAATTCGATTACTGGTTCCAACCACTTAGATTAGATCATGGAAGAACCTTAGCACAGATTAGATCATGGAAGAACCTTAGCACTTCTCCATCGTGAAAATTTGACATCAATTTTGCATTATATCAAATCTGAAATAACTTGTATGCAGAGAAGAGAACCCATAAACATCCTAACACGATTGCTTGAAGAATGTTAATTTCATATCTGATTTTGCTTTGCTTGTTACCTCATAATGAAATGTTTGTTAGGAGCAATCCTATTGATGAGTTTATCGACTAAAATGAATTGATTTATGTACTCACTTGGAAACTTGCAATCAGGTTTTAGAATGGCAGTGAGCAACACGAGTTTGTGTAGCTGACTCACTTTTGCTGGCAGTGAACCAGTCAACAAGTTATTAGATATGGATAAAATCAGTGTTAAAGACCCATTATCTGTTTAATCATGGTGCCACTAAGGTTATTGCTTCAATGATGATGCACCATTAGTGTATCAAAAGCTTCCATCAAGTATCAAGCTTGTAATTTTATTTTCCACTCTCCCCATTCACTTTTTCGAGTCATCCGGCAATAGTAATGGCGCAGCAATTATGTTTTTGGTTTACACGGCAACATTGAGCATTCATACCACTACTATAGCATCCTAGCTTCCTCGCCCCCCCATTTGTTATTATCAACATCCCTTGCAATTATTCTTCATCTTTCAATAACCTCACCAAGAAAAGAGAGAAAATGGACTGCTACTCTTGATATGGACTTTATATCTATTTTCAACATGAATACGAAGAGCTTTTCTTGGTCTTTGTATCCAAGTCTCACTCTCCACTACGACGTAGTAGCATATCTAGGGTTATAAATGAATAAACAGATCGATTTCTATTCGTTTATCAAGTTAAATAAATGATCATGAATAAGATTTTAAAAATCATTTATTAAACGAATTAAACACGAACAAAACTTGTTCAATTTATTTATGTTCATTTAAAGTTTGTTTATTATTTGTTTATTATATATTAATAAATTTTGTTTTTACTATTTGTGTGTTTATTTTATTTATTTACCATATATTCATATATGATGTTGGGGTTTTGACACACAGGAAGAAAAATAGAACAAGTAATCCGGATGAATTATGAAGCTCTGTCTGAAAATAGAGCAACAAAGTAATAAACCCGGATAAAATATAAAAGAAGCTTAAGCTTTAAAGACTTGAGATTTACAAGAAGAACAACCAAAATAGAAGCAAAAACAAATTGTTGAGGAAGAAAATGAATTTTTTTCTTACCTTTCATTTCATCCAACAAAAGTATATATATTACAATAAAATTGACAGTTACCTAATGTATAACTGCTCCCAAAAATGCTTGACTAAAGTATAGCTAAAATTACAAACAAAATGTAGCTGACATACTAACTATCATATTCAAATCTTGACCAAATCCTACTAACTTGAAGTACAAATTACAAAGGAACCAAATTAAGTTACAAATGAACAAAATAAACAAAATGTTGCTCCACTGGTTCATCTTCAATGCTGGTCTGATGTTGCATTGCAGGCCAAAGCTTAACATATGATTATTTTGAAAAACACGAACAAAACTTATAAATAAATGAAGGAACATGAATAAAAGTTGTCCACAAAACAATAGAAATACTGAATTCAGAATTGTGAGGGATTGTTAAAGAGACAGGTAAGCAATGGAGAAAAGAGAGGAGAGGATGAAGATAAGTTGGATTTTATGACTGTAGGACTGATTTTTCCAAGTTGCAAAAACTTGTAAACAAGGAGAAGTCCACAAAAATAAATGATGAAGAATGGAACAACCAACGAAGAAGTCAACACCAATAAGGTCTTTGAGTCAATGGTTTTGGCTTTGTTATCAGTGAGAAAAGGTGTATGGAATTAATTCAGGGTTCAGCCAAGAGATGGAATTTAAGCTTTCAAAATGGACTGCTTCTCTTGATATGGACATTCAACCAATCATTTAATGGTGATAGGGTAAGGCTACCAGTTCCCTTCTTCAGTCTCCTCTCATCTGATCATCTAAGTCTACTGCAGAATATTTCAGAAATTGAATCATGAATCTTTATATCTATTTTCAACTTGAAATAATTTCCTTTCGTACAAAGAGCTTTACTTGGTCTTCACTCTCTTCTACTATGCTTGATCTTCGTAGCACCACATCTACGCTTTTTGTCGTAAACACCTGTTTTACGGTAAAAATATTATTGGGATTTTTATATTAAGAATCAGAATACATTTTGCTCTCTCTATAAAATTAATTCTTTCTATTAAAAATTTCATTAAAAATTGGTGTGGTTGACGGAATAATTAGACAGTGATACGTGGCACACTATTTGTACCTCATGCCGACATATATTGATCAGTTTTTATCAGTAGAAATGGATCAATTTACTTTTTAATCTAATGTACAATGGCTAATTTATCTATTTTCTTAAATAGGTGAGACAAAATATAATCTGAACTCTTAATATAAGAACCTCTATAATACTTTTACCCTCGTTTTACTTCAAAACATGGTTCTATAATCATTTGATTGTCTCTTGTTGCTAAAAATTATATTACTTGATCATTAGCAAAAAACAATATCTAATAAATAGCTATGTTCATTGTTAATAGTTGTGAATATTCAAATAAACATTTCTTGGATAGTTATTTCTCTACGAAGAAACATAAGAATTCTTATAAATAAGAAAGAAATTTCATTTGCATGACACACTAAAAAAAATCTTTAGATAGCAATTGCGAATTGGAATGTGTATTTGGATTTCAAAATTTTAGCTTTGAAATTTATGATTTGTGAATTCATTATTTTCAAATTCTTTGTCCGGATAATTCAAATTTAGATTTGGATTTCAACTAATTCTAAGCTTTAAATTATTTATAAGGTTTTTGAGCATTGTTTTTTGAACCAAACTAGATTGGTTAGTCTAATCGGGACTCGGGAATCGTTACGGACCGGTTGATTGGGCAGTTGAATAAATTTTTTATTTTTTAATATTTTTATTTTTATGAATTTTTTAATGATCTATTTAATAGAATCAAATAGACTATTATTCGAACTGGTCGTACTAGTCTAATTGATTGAACTGATTGGACCAACAAATTAATGGCCTAATTATGGAAATTTTAGAAATTATAAATTAAAATTATAAAAACTATGGTACATATGAATTTTATCCTGGTGATGAAAAACCAAAAGAGACAAGTTACATGTATTGAGATATAAACAAATTATTAAGTCATATTCTCATCATACTTCATGGAAAGATACGAGTCGGCACTGTCATCTCCATTAAAAGACATGAGAGCTAAATGCGATTACTACAAACACTTCACTCTTTTATGGTTGCTATTCTGAATCATGTGTTTTCTTCATGCTTGCTTTTTATATCCTTTATTTAGCTTTGTTTTGTTTACCTTTTGTGATTTGGATGACTTGGTTAAGGTTGATTTGAAGGGTGGCCAGCAGCTTTGAGTCAACACCAATCAATGTCTTTGGTCTGATTTTTCCAAGTTGCTAAGGAGAAGCCCACAAAAATAAATGCTGAAGAATGGAACAACAGAGAAGCCAAGCAATTACTCCACATCCAACCTTTCACCCTCCCCCTTTATTTATATTGTGAACTTCCCTTACAATTATCTTTCATCTTGCAATATCTTCACAAAGAATGAGAACTTTTCTGGTTTCATGGTTCTTATTCAATTCATATATTGCAGTTTTCTTTAACAATAGCAACTTGGTTTTAGTATCTGGCCAATGTCAGAGTGATCAGAGACAGTTGTTGCTTGAATTCAAAAGCAGCTTCAACTCTACATTTACTAGTCCAGGAAAGATGATGAAATGGAATCAAACCTCGGATTGTTGTTCCTGGGATGGTGTTAGTTGCGATGCCGGTGGTCATGTTATCGGTCTTGATTTGAGCAATGGAATCATTTTAGGTGCAATTGACAATTCAAGTAGTCTTTTTCGTCTTCAACATCTCCAGCGACTCAATTTGGCTTTTAATTTGTTCATCAACGCTTTTCCTACTGGATTTGAAAAGTTGGAGAATTTGAGTTATCTTAATTTGTCAAATACTGGCTTTACAGGACAAATTCCAGTTGAGATTTCACGCCTGACAAGGTTGGTCACCCTCGACTTATCTGTAATTTTATTCCAAGGATCTTTGGAGCTGGAGATGCTTGTTCAAAATCTCACGAGGCTAAGATTTCTTTATCTTGATGGCGTAAATATATCAGCCACGGGGAATAAGTGGTGCCGAGCCTTATCGCCACTAACTGAGTTGCAAGTGTTAAGTATGTCTCACTGTTGTCTTTCAGGACCTATGGATTCTTTCCTTTCCAAGCTTCGGTCTCTCTCAGTAATTCGCTTGGATCAGAACAATTTGTCTGGCTTGGTTCCGCCATTCCTTGCAGAATTCCCAAACTTAACTTCCCTTCATCTTAATGACAATGATTTGAGCGGAAGACTTCCAGAAGAAATTTTCCAAATACCTACATTACAAGCTCTTGATTTGTCAAACAATAAAGTACTGGAAGGTTCGATTAAAAAGTTTCCTCTTAATGCTTCTCTTCAGACTCTAAGACTTACACACACACATATTGGGGGGCAAATTCCAGAATCTATCGGTAACCTTGGGCAGTTGACAAGCATAGAGCTTGCATTTTGTAATTTTAGTGGACCCATACCCAAAACAGTGAAGAAACTTTCCCAGCTTGTCTATCTAAATTTTGTCTCAAACAGTTTTTCTGGTCCAATACCAAATTTTTCATCATCCAGAAATCTTACAGAGCTAAACCTTGCTGGTAATCAATTAAACAGCACAATTCATTCCACTGATTGGTCAGGCCTTTCTAAGCTAGTGAGTGTTGACTTACAAACAAACAAGTTAAGTGGAACCATTCCACCAACTTTGTTTGGCCTTCCATCACTGCAGGAACTTGTCCTTTCCGAAAATCAGTTCGATGGCAGCATTGGTGACCTTGATGGTAAGGCCTCTTTACTGCTTCGTTACGTTGATCTTAGAAGTAATAAATTACAAGGGCAATTTCCAGTGTCGTTGTTTGAATTCCATGGTCTAGAATACCTGTCACTTTCTTCAAACAACTTCAGTGGATTGATACCAATGACTGCCTTTCAAAACCTGAGGAATCTTTCTTATCTTGATCTCTCATATAACAGGTTGTCTATTGATGCCACTACTACTAATATTTCCTCACTTTCTTTCCCCACATTTAACATCTTGGCGTTGGGATCTTGCAACTTAACAGAGTTCCCTGGTTTCCTAAAAAATCAGACTAGTTTAAACTACCTAGACCTTTCAAAAAACCAAATTCATGGGGGCATTCCCAATTGGATTTGGAAAGCAAAAAGTCTTTCTTATCTAAATCTTTCTCAGAACTTTCTTGTAGAATTCGAAAGACCTTTGAAGAACATAACCTCTACTCTTTGGTTTCTTGACCTGCATGGCAACCAATTGCATGGGAAAATCCCAATTCTTCCATTGCATGCCATCTACCTGGATTACTCAAACAACAATTTCAACTCTGTTTTACCAGCTCACGTTGGTGACTTCCTCCAGTCTGCTAATTTTTTCTCCATTTCAAACAATAATTTTCATGGGAGTATCCCTCGGTCAATATGCAACAGTTCAGCTCTTAAAGTACTTGATCTATCTAATAATTCCTTAAGGGGGCCAATTCCTCAATGCCTCTTTCAGATGAATGTGTCTCTCGGAGTATTGAATTTGGGGCGAAACAATCTCAGTGGCATTATCTCTGACACTTTTTCAGAAAGCTGTCAGTTAAAAACCCTGCATCTCAATCAAAACCGATTGGAAGGAAAGGTTCCAAAATCATTGGCCAATTGCAAAATGCTGGAGGTTCTAGACATTGGCAACAATCTAATCAATGGCTCATTCCCGTGCCACTTGACGAATATAGCCATGTTACGTGTCCTTGTTTTTCGATCCAACAATTTCAGCGGTCACATTGATTGTTCTGGAGACAATAGTGGATGGAAAATGCTTCAAATTTTTGACTTAGCATCCAACAATTTTAGTGGTAAACTGCAACTGACATGTTTGGGGACGTGGGATACTATGCAGCCTAATCCGGATAAAAACCAATCGGAGCTTAAAGATCTCCGGTTTGAAGCCGAAGCACTCGATCCATTTTACTATCAAGATTCAATAATAGTTACCATCAAAGGTTTGGAGTTGGAGGTAGTGAAGATCCTGACCATTTTCACCACCATTGACATTTCATGCAACAACTTTGAAGGGCCAATACCAGAAGTAATCGGCACATTCAAAGCACTTTATGGCCTCAACTTCTCACATAATGCTTTCACAGGGCCAATCCCGGTATTTTTTGGAAACCTGCGACAGCTAGAGTCTGTGGACCTCTCAAGCAACAGTCTACATGGTGAGATCCCTTTGCAGCTGGCAAACCTCAATTTCCTTTCATTTCTCAACGTCTCAAATAATAAGCTGGTGGGTCCAATCCCAACGAGCACCCAGCTTCAATCATTTTCAGAAGCTTCATTTGAGAACAATGCTGGATTATGTGGACCTCCTTTAAAGGCAACATGCGGATTACCACCAGCTAAAACACACAACCCTTCGGATGCTAGGAGCACTATCAACTGGAATTATGAAAGTGCTGAGACAGGGTTTTGCTTTGGGTTCGGAATTTCCGTTACACTTCTTATCTTTTGGAAGAGATGGAGGAAATGGTATTTTGAGCGCATGGATCGTGCTCTTTCCTGGCTTTTCCCTTGTTTGCCTCTTGAAACCAGAAAGCATGGGAGGAGAGCTAACCGGCACCAAAGGAGGCACTAGTATAGAGTAGGGAATAAGTTAAAAGAAGTCTTCTTCGTTGTATTTTCCAGTTTTTGTATGCTTTTATTTTCCTTGTAATAAGATTATCCTGTTTCTTTTGGATTCAATAATGATGTCTTCTAGCTATGTTGTGCTTGAAACTAGGCTAGCATTCCCACAGTTTTAGCCAAATGAAAAATGATTTCACTCATCTAGCTGAACATTGCAATTATGAGTAATGACAGAAGGCTCATCAGGACAAGTTATCCACTATGGCACTTGTGACAGAATCTGAAAGTTTATGTAATATTTGCATGATAATTGTTATATAACAATTCAGTTTCACCTGTTCTTGTCTGGTTTGGAGGTTTAGAACATAATCAGATTTTAGCATTATGTCAAATCTGAAACAACTTATATTCAGAGCAACCATAATCGGAGAAGCAGGTTATTCTTCATGTTATAAAATTTTCCTATTCTTGTGATAAACTAAGGATGGCCGACAGTGATTATATTACTTGGTTTCTGTTTGCACCAATGAAAAGAAAAGCAAAATGCAAGCACAACAGCATCTTTAGCAATGAAAACTGAAAAGTTAGAAGTTTATGGCATAACATAAAAGGTTTAAATATGATATAAGTCCCTGTAGTCTTTGTAAATTGGGAATTTAGTACCTGCACTTTTATTTCTAAGAATTCAGTCCCCCTCTACGTTTTTAGATTTCTAAATTCAAGTGTAATTATTAACACTATTAAATTTATTTCGTTCAATCTGAATTTTGAAATTTCAATTTTAATGTTGTTAATTCTTACACCTACTAATAATTACTTCAATAAATGCTACATTCTGTTTCAATTTTATGTTAAAAAATTATGAAAATAGTAAAATGCATATTAAAATTCTATAAATACAGTTTAAATATTATTAAACATGTCTACACATTAACTTGAAATAAAATATTATTTAAAAATAAAAATAAAGAAGCTGCCAAGCAATTGCTGTGAAGTTGCATATCAGATACTTTTGCTGAGGTCTCTCATAATTGAGGTTTCCCAATTTTGAAACTTGAACATTGAACATTGAATGATTTAACAAAGCCAAGAGAAACGTTTACAATTTTCTTCTCCAATAGAACATTGCAGCATTGAGCATTCACACTACTATAGCATCTCAGCTTTCTCCCTCCCCCATTTCTTCAAATTCTCAACATCCCTTACCATTTTCATTCATCTTTCAATAATCTCACTGAAAATGAGGATTTTACTTCTTTCATGGCTCTTATTCAATTCATATTTTGCAGCTTTCTTTTGCTTTAGCAACTTGGTTTTAGTTTCTGGTCAATGTCAAAGTGATCAGAAACAGTTGTTGTTAGAATTGAATTTGAGCAGCAACTTCAATTCTACTGCATTTCCTACCCCATTAAGAAGGCTGATGAAATGGAACCAAACCACGGATTGTTGTTCCTGAGATGGTGTAAGCTGCGATGCTGGTGGTCATGTTATCGGTCTTGATTTGAGTAATCGAGATATTTCAAGTCCAATTGACAATTCTAGTAGTCTTTTCCGTCTTCAACATCTTCAGCAACTCAATTTGGCTTTTAATTGGTTTGAGCAAGTTTTTCCTGCTGGATTTGATAAGTTGGAGATTTTGAGTTATCTTAATTTGTCTGAAGCTGGCTTTACAGGGCAAATTCCAATTGAGATATCACACTTGACAAGGTTGGTTACTCTCGATTTATCTGCAGTTGCATATTCTTTTCCGAAAAAATCATTGAAACTTGAGAAGCCAAACTTAAAGATGCTTGTTCAAAATCTCACGAGGCTAAGATTCCTCTATCTTGATGGCATAAATATGTCGACTACGGGACATGAATGGTCTCAAGCCTTATCGCCACTGATTAAGTTGCAAGTGCTGAGCATGGGCACCTGTAATCTTTCGGGACCTATACATTCTTCACTCTCCAAGCTTCGATCTCTCTCAATAATTCGCTTGGACGATAACATTTTGTCTGGGTTGGTTCTTCAAATCTTTTCAGAATTCCCAAACTTGACTACTCTTAGTCTTCGAGACGCTAATTTCAGTGGCTTCATACCCAAAACAGTTGAAAAAATGACACAACTTGTCCATCTGGAATTTTCCGGGAACAGGCTTTCTGGTCCAGTACCATCTTTCTCATCATTCAAAAATCTTAGAGAGCTAAACCTTGGTGATAATCAGTTAAGCGGCACAATTCATTCCACTGACTGGTCGAGCCTTTCGAAGCTAGAAATGGTTGACTTAAGAAACAATAAGTTAAGTGGAACCATTCCACCAACTTTGTTTGGCATTCCATCACTGCTGGTACTTGAACTTTCCCAAAATCAATTCAATGGCACCATTGGTGATATTCATGTTAAGGCCTCTTCGCTGCTTGATATCCTTGATCTTAGCAGGAACAAGTTACAAGGCCAATTTCCAATGCTTGTGTTTAAACTCCATGGTCTCACTTTACTGGATCTTTCTTCAAACAACTTCAGCGGTTTGATACCAATGAGTGCCTTTCAGAACTTGAGGAATCTTTCGTATCTTGATCTCTCATATAACAGGTTGTCAATTGATGCCATTACTACTGATATTTCCTCAGTTTTTTTACCCAAATTTAACACATTGAAGTTGGCATCTTGCAACTTAATGAAGTTTCCTAATTTCTTGAAAAATCAGTCCATTTTAACTCATCTAGACCTTTCTATCAACCAAATTCATGGGGAAATACCCAACTGGATTTGGAAAACAGGATATCTAGGACTCCTAAATCTTTCTTGGAACTTCCTTGTAGAATTTGAAAGACCTTTGAATAATATAAATTCTGGTTTTATTGTTTTGGACCTGCATGGAAATCAACTGGAAGGGCAAATCCCAATTCTTCCATTAGATGTCACCTATCTGGATTTCTCAAACAATAATTTCAACTCTGTTTTACCAGCTCACATTGGTGACTCCCTCCGGTATGCATATTTTGTCTCCATATCAATAACAACATTCATGGGAGTATCCCTCCGTCGCTGTGTAACAGTACTTTTCTTCAAGCACTTGATTTGTCTAATAATTCCTTGAGTGGACCAATTCCTCAATGCCTTTTTCAGATGAACGTGCCGGATACAGTACTGAATCTAAGGCAAAACAATCTCAGTGGCATCATTTCTGACACTTTTTCAAAAAGTTGTAGGTTACAAATTCTGGATCTGAATCAAAACCGATTGGAAGGAAAAGTTCCAAAATCGTTGGAGAATTGCAAAATAATGGAGGTTTTAAACATTGGCAACAATCAGATCAATGACTCGTTCCCATGTCATTTGAAGAACATAGCCACATTGCATGTCCTTATTTTACGTTCCAACAAATTCAATGGCCACATTGATTGTCCCAGAAATAGTAGTGGATGGCCAATGCTTCAGATTTTTGACTTAGCATCCAACAATTTTAGTGGTAAACTGCATCTGACATGTTTAGGGATCTGGGAGGCAATGCAGCTTAACCCAGATAAAAACCAATCAGAGCTCGTATATACCGTACATGTAAGTTATGGATACTTTGATATTAGATATTATGAAGATACAATATCAGTTACCATCAAAAGTTTAGAGTTGAAGCTAGTGAAGATCCTGCCCGAGTTCACCTCCATTGACATTTCATGCAACAACTTTGAAGGACCAATACCAAATGTGATCGGAACATTCAAAGTACTTTATGCCCTCAACTTTTCACATAATGCTTTCTCAGGGCCAATCCCGGCATTTTTTGGAAACCTGCGATAGCTCGAGTCTGTAGACCTTTCAAGCAACAGTCTACATGGTAAGATCCCTTTGCAGCTGGCAAACCTCAATTTCCTTTCATTTCTTAACGTCTCAAATAATAAGCTGGTGGGTCCAATCCCAACGAGCACCCAGCTTCAATCATTTTCAGAAGCTTCATTTGAGAACAATGCTGGATTATGTGGACCTCCTTTAATGGCAACATGCGGATTACCACCAGCTAAAACACACAACCGTTCGGATGCTAGGAGCACTATCAACTGGAATTATATAAGTGCTGAGACAGGGTTTTGCTTTGGGTTCGGAATTTCCGTTACACTTCTTATCTTTTGGAAGAGATGGAGGAAATGGTATTTTGAGCGCATGGATCGCGCTCTTTCCTGGCTTTTCCCTTATTTGCCTCTTGAAACCAGAAAGCATGGCAGGAGAGCTACCCGGAACCAAAGGAGGCATTAGCAAAGAGTAGGGACTAAGTTAAAAGAAGTCTTCTTCGTTGTATTTTCCAGTGTTTGTATGCTTTTATTTTCCTTGTAATAAGATTATCCTGTTTCTTTTGGATTAAATAATGACGTCTTCCGGCTATGTTGTGCTTGAAACTAGGCTAGCATTCTTACAGTTTCAGGCAAATGAAAAAAGATTTCACTTATCTAGCTGAACATTGCAATCATGAGTAATGACAGAAGGCTCATCAGCACAAGCTATCCACTATGGCACTTGTGACGGAATCTAATAGTTTTACGTAATATTTGCATGATAATTGTTATATAACAATTCAGTTTCACCTGTTCTTGTCTGGTTTGGAGGTTTAGAACATAATCAAATTTTAGCATTATGTCATATCTGAAATAACTTATATTTAGAGCAACCATAATCAGAGATGAATTTTGCTTAAATTGTTATGAAATTTTCCTGTTCTTTTGATCAAGTAAGGATGGCCGATAGTGATTATATTACTTGGTTTCTGTTTGCATCAATGAAAAATATTACGTATATGCTTTTATTTTTAGAAATTCTGTCCGTCAACTTTTTAGATTTCAAAATTCAGGTCTAATTAAAGCTGTTAAATTTTTTTCTTTAAATTTATATTCGTTACAATGTTATCTTTTTAGTCACTCGGCTACCTAGTGAATATTCTTTTTAATTTCTAAATTTCACACCAACAAATTTAACAATTGGATTTAAATTTTAAAATTTAAAAGGTAGAGGGACTAAATTACTGAAAGGATAAATATCAAAACTATACATAAACTTTGATGTGCAATGTCATACATGAAATTTTGGTTTGATTCATTTTTCACAAATCATTAACAACATGATCGGATTAGCACTATTTTACATTAATATTGATCCAATATGAAAATAAACGTATGTGCTCGTTTCTTTAAATGTGTACAATTAAATCAAAACCAATATTTTATATATACATATGAACCACAATTTGAGTTTCATGTGTATAATTGCACCAAATTAAAGTTTACGTATCAAATTACACATTAAATCAAAATTCATATATAAA
The DNA here is from genome assembly GCA_025698465.1 of Gossypium longicalyx. Lineage (NCBI taxonomy): Eukaryota > Viridiplantae > Streptophyta > Magnoliopsida > Malvales > Malvaceae > Gossypium > Gossypium longicalyx. Next base: position 257,927 of record CM046995.1, on the reverse strand, counting down.
TTTAATATTTAAAAACCTAAAAATTAATCTTAATGAAATGATAAAATAGGAAGAAAGAATTTGGAAGTCAATGGTTTTGGCATATTATTAGTGAGAAAAAAGGTGAATGGAATTGATTGAACCATTTCAGCAATTGATGCCCTTGTTTCACTCCAAAACTTGGTTCTATATAATCAACTCATTGATGGAAAATTGAGGTAATCAAAGTAGTGTTGCTTGGAGGAAATTTCTTCAAGATTAGATTATTGAAGAAAAAAAGCTTATGGTCAAGGAAAAAAGACAAAGAGGTACAAACATGATACATCAAGCCTCACATGCATTGCACCAAAATGTCAGAAATTGTAATGGTCTAAATTCAAAATTATCGGAACAGTGGTTTCGTAACCACAAATCCGATTTAAGAGAAATTTATTTCAATATTTTTTCATGAAAATTGATATGATAGGAAAATCGTATGAAAATATTGATAGAAAAATTTTACCGATTTAGTGGTTAGTTAGAAAAAAAAATTATTGAAGAAATTAGGTAAAAACAAGGTATCGAGACCTTTATTTCGTAAAACCGAGTCGAAAATAATTTTATAAATATTTATGAAATGTTAGTAATGTGGTATTAAAATTTTGTTAGGAAATTTTAATGTTTGGGTAGTCAATTAAATGAAAAGGACTAAATTGTAATAGGCGTAAAAGTTGCTAGAATGATTAAATAGCTTAAGAGTCTAATGAGAAAGGATTTAAAAGGAATTAGACCCAAAATTTATTTGGGCTGGACGGCAAGGGCATGAAAACAGCAGGGAATTCGATAAATTAAGGGCAAAATTGGAATATTGCAAAATTAACTAAATAAAGCTAGGACTAAATAGGAAATATCTAGATTTCTCTTCATTTCTCTTCAATTCCAGCAGCTAAAAACGCCATAGGAGGGTTCTCTAAGCTGGTATTTCATAATTTTTGCACCAAGTGAGTTAATCATTGCCTTTTTCTTGTAATTTTTGTGTTTCTAAGACTTTTACAACTAGGTCCTACTATTAAATTCATTAGTTTTTGATTTCATGGATGAAATTGAAAGTCACCATGATTGAGTTCTGTAAGTTTATGATGAAATAGAATGAAACTAAAGTTTTAATTTATTTATGAGATGATTTTATTAGGTAATTTCAATGGAAAATTGATTTTTAGGACCTAATTGTGAAAATGTTTGGAATTAAAGTCTATTTCTGAAACTCTAACTCCTAAAGGTTGTAAACTAGTTTAAGGTGATATAATAAAGTGTTAATTGAGAAAAATAATCTCAATTGAGAGACTAATTGAGTCTTGAAATGCATGTTTTTGATATGAATATGATTTGAATGTTCATTATATGAAATTTTATGAAACATTGATATATTTGATAAAAAAGGAAGAAATCCCAGTTGAATGAAAGGAAAATTCGATGGATCTCTGAAAAAAGAATTGACGGTAAAAAGGATCAAGCCCGGACGGGTGATCCTATCCGATATAGCCCTCCCGAAGAATATGTGGAAAATGGATTTAGCTTGGACGGGTAATCCGAATTAGGGTCCAATTTAGCTGGATGGTAATTTAGATCCAAGCTCATTAGAGTAATTGTCGTTGCAGGGGATTTAGCTCGACTGGTAATCCCGACAATACTCTATGAGTTTATATTACAGGATTTAGCTCGACTAGTAATCCCATTGTAAGGATGAGGTTCGGGAGTGTACTCTCTGAAATGGAAATGTGTGCACATGAATATGAATTGTGGACCGAATTGTACACTAAAAGTGTACCTCTGAAAATCCATCGAAATTCCGAGAAATTCAACGGGATAAATATGGAAAAATAACAAGGAAATAGAAATCATGGTATTGATGAGCTCATCAATCATGGTATATATTATTGGTACACGCAAATTATTGTACTAACTTGAATGTTGAGTTTGTGCATATTAGGGTAACAATGCATTGAATGGATATATAAATGTTTATTGTATTGTATTGAAAATATTAGGTAAGTATAATTCTTGTTACATGAGCTTACTAAGCACAAAGTGCTTACCCTGTTTTATTTTCCCCTATTTTGTAGTGTTAAGAGATCGGAGATCAGATTTGGTCGGAGATACATCACACTATCAACCTCAGGATTTCGGTATATAAAGAAACTTTATTTTGAAAATCAATGGCATGTATAAGCTAACAAAGTAAATGTTAATGTGAAATGAATGTAAAGTTAGCCATTAGTATGGTTAACAAACCTGGTTATAGATATGTGATGACGTTGTCTTATATAAATGCATGAATCTATCATGAAAATATGTTGAATTGGTTTGGTTGATGTGGATTGGTCTCGGTTTAAAATTTACAGGGAAGGTTAGATATCTATAAAAGGGGATATATTGAGTTATCAAAAAAAAAATTAATTTGTAAACTCTAGTAATACTTCTTACCCTATTCCGGCAATGAATACGGGTAGGGGTATTACAGAAATAGACAAAGAATATAATGATCATACAGCCTAAAAGTTGAGAAGACTTCATGGAAATTCATCAAGCCTTCACTGTGAAGGTTTAAAGTTAAAATTGAAGGCCTCAAGTTGAAGATATGAATTCAGATTGTAATGCGCATAGGAAGGGAGTTATGAGAGAACCAGCTGGTTTGCATTGCAATGGCATGTGTTCCAAGCATCCAATAAGACCCGTGATAGCAGTCACATCTAAAAGCACACAGGGGCTGCCACCAACTCTGAAATTAGTAGTCTTAATGTTTTATTAGTTGATAATAAATGTCTGCAATTGGAGGATTGATTTGATCCTATGGCTCTTATTCTAAATCATGTGTTGTTTTTTTCTCATATCAACTACAAGGTTAGGATCTTCATGGAGGATTCACTGAATGTATGAAGTAAACTCCATTATAGTCATCAACAGTAAAATGATTTAATTTGGAAAAAAAAATATGTATAGATATCAAAATTTGAATTAAAACCCAACATTTGTGATATGACCAGGGTATTCATCGTACAAAATGTGGTTTAGATTCAAGTCGAGCTAGTCGTCTTGCTGTTAAAGTTTTGCTCTTCTCTTGTAACTCACCAAAAAATATATATATAATAAGTGAGTTCTGACTTAGTCTACACAATGCTTTTCATTGTGCAGTTACATTGTAACTTCGATCTTTCTATTACTTTTATTCGGTTAAATGAAAACGAATTAATCAAAATTATATCGGTTTGGTTAATTTATTAGTCATAAGCTTCTATTTCATTAACCATTATACTAACTTTTGGTAATCAAAGTAGTGTTACTTGGAGGAAATTTCTTCATGATAAATTACTGAAAAGAAATGCTTATGGTCAAAGAAAGAAGACAAAGAGGGACAAAACATGATACATCAAGCTTCACATGTATTGCACCAAAATCGAGTTAAACCCAGAAGGCAAATATTCTAAAAATTAATTTTATCGTCTATGAAATTCAAATTCAAAATTTTACTTAAGAGACATCGAACTCTTTATCACTTAATCTAACAAGTTTTACTAATAATGTGACAATCACTTTGGAAGCAGAATTCTATACCAATAATGTCTACATCTTTGATTGCAATAATAATAAGTAATTGAAGTTAGACTAATCTTGCAACTATTAACGACATGTTCTCTTCTCTAATTGTGTTGTTTCATTCCAGGCAAGCAAGGACCAATCTGACAACGGTCCAAAAGTCTGGTTAAGTTGCTTTCACGCCATAATGAGAGAAAATGAGTGAAGCTTGAAAATGATTGTATTTGATTTATTATTACACCTTCCTCAAGACATTGACTTTTATTTTTATTTTCCACAAAATACACTTACCTTTTTACTTTTCCCTGTTTCAATAAATAGGATTAATTAAAGAATTTAAGATTATCTGTCACTTTAATTTATTGAACAATTAATAGACTTGGACTACGCTAAATGTTTTAGTTAAAAAAGTTTAAGGATGAGATTGATAGAATATGTAAGTATTAAAGATTAAATGTGTTATTATACCAGTGAAAAAAAAGAGACTAAAGTTGGGTTACAAAAATAGGAACACGGGCATAGTTGAGTGACAGTTTGTATAGTTTACCCTAATTATAATTAACTAAAAATAGTAAGATTTTTAGAACTAGACCGGTGGTCAAACCAATCATGTGATCTATTTACTGGTTCGTCTTGTTCGATTAAATAGATCATTAAAATTCATAAAAATATAAAATATTAAAAATCTGGTTCGACCAATTTTTTGCTCGGTACAATTAGTCTGCACCGGCTTCTGAACCAACCAGTTCAAGGCCCTTCTCCAAACTGATAATCAAATTTGCTCCGATTCAATCAACCTCAAAAAATAGTCTGGATGGTCTGATTATATTAAATTCAAGGAAGAGCAGCAGTTTTGCGTCAACACCAATCAAAGTCTTGGTATGATTTTTCCAAGTTGCTAAAAGAAGCTACAAACTTTAACCGAAGTCTATTGAACAAAATAAATGCTAAAGAAAATCCGACGAAACAACGCGTCATGTACTGATACTGACAAGCCCAAGTATACAACTAAAACTATGTACACACGGTTTGACGGTTCTTTCTTTTGCCTACCATCCCATTTCTGCGCTTCTTCTCTATTTTCAGAGTTTCCACCTTCATTCTACATTTTACTAAAAGGGTTGGTTCTTTATTTGGCTGCCACTCAAACGGGTTATGCTGAAAACTCGTGGTTGTGCACTTGCTCCTTCCTCAACCTAGTGCCATTGCTATCTTCTTCATAACTCTTTGGTGTATTGGTATCTCTCATTATTGATACTAACGAGGATGTCACTCTTTTCATTGCTTTTCTTGATTTCTTTTGGATTGGTTATGTTTATTGTTGATGTGGTTTTGGTTTCGGCTCAATGTCCAAATGATCAGAGACGGTTGTTGCTTCAACTTGAAAGCAGCTTCAGCTACAATAAAACTTCATCAGGAAAGCTGGTGCCACTGAAATGGAATCAAAGCACAGATTGTTGTTTCTGGGATGGTGTACATTGCGATGGAGATGGTCATGTTATCAGTCTTGACTTGAACGGCAGATCAATTTCAAGTTCAATTGACAATTCAAGTAGTCTTTTCCGTCTTCAGCATCTTCAGTGGCTCAATATGGCTTATAACAAATTCAAGCCAGTTTTTCCTACTGCGTTTGATAAGCTGGAGAATTTGAGTTATCTTAACTTGTCCAATGCTGGCTTTAAAGGGCAAATTCCAATAGAGATATCACGCTTGACAAGGTTGGTCACTCTTGATTTATCTGTATCTTCACTTCTTGGAAGATCATTGAAACTTGAGAAGCCAAACCTAGAGATGCTTGTTCAAAATCTCAAGAGGCTGAGATTTCTCTATCTTGATGGAGTAAATATATCAGCTACGGGGAATGAGTGGTGCAAGGCTTTATTGCCGCTGACTGAGTTGCAAGAATTGAGCATGTCCTACTGTTATATTTCAGGACCTATACATTCTTCACTTTCCAGGCTCCGATCTCTCTCGGTAATTCGCTTGGACAATAACAATTTGTCGGCTTCAGTTCCACAATTCTTTACAGAATTTGAAAATTTGACTTCTCTTCGTCTTACTGCCACTGGGTTGCGTGGAAGAGTGCCAGAAGATATTTTCCAGATACGTACATTGCAAATTCTTGATTTGTCAACCAACAAATTACTCGAAGGTTCATTTCCAAATTTTCCTCTCAATGCTTCTCTTCAAACTCTCACACTTAGTGGCACAAATTTCAGGGGGCAAGTACCAGAATCTATCGGTAATCTTGAGCAATTGACAAGAATAGAGCTTGTGGGTTGCAATTTCAGTGGAGCCATACCCAAAACAATGAAGAAACTTACCCAACTTGTGTATCTGGATTTTTCCTTTAACCATTTTTCTGGTCCAATACCATCATTCTCATCATCCAGAAATCTTACACAACTAAACCTTGCTCATAATCAGTTAAAGGGCACAATTGATTCCACCAACTGGTCCGGCCTTTCTAAACTAGTAAATGTTGACTTACAAAACAACATGTTAAGTGGAACCATTCCCCCAAATTTGTTTTGCATTCCATCACTGCGTAGACTTTTCCTTTCTCAGAACCAATTCAAGGGTAACCTTGGTGACCTTCATGGTATGGCCTCTTCTTTGCTTGACACCTTTGATATTAGTAGCAACAAGTTAAAAGGGCAATTCCCAATGTCTGTGTTTGAACTCCGTGGTCTGAAGTTCCTATCACTTTCTTCAAACAACTTCAGTGGTTTGATCCGGATGAGTGCCCTTCAGAACCTGAGGAATCTTTCCTCTCTTGATCTCTCATATAACAGTTTGTCTATTGATGCCACTGATACTAGTGTTCCCTCATTTTCTTTACCTAACATCACCACATTGAAGTTGACATCTTGCAACTTAATGGAGTTCCCTCATTTCTTGGCATATCAGTCTAGATTATCCTATCTAGACCTTTCAAACAACCAGATTCAAGGGAAAATACCGAATTGGATTTGGAAAGTGAGAAGCCTTAGATACCTAAATCTTTCTCAAAACTTCCTTGTAGAATTTGAAAGATCTTTGGAGAATATAAATTCTAGTCTCAACGTTTTGGACCTGCATGGCAATCAATTGCAAGGGCAAATACAAATTCTTCCACCATGTGCCACTTATTTGGATTACTCAAACAACAATTTCAGCTCTGTTTTACCAGCTCAGCTCGGTGACTTCCTCCAGTTTGCTTATTTCTTCTCTGTCTCAGGCAATAACTTCAATGGGAGTATCCCCAAGTCTATGTGCCGTAGTTTATATCTCAAGGTACTTGATATGTCTGATAATTACTTGAGTGGCCCAATTCCTAAATGCCTGACTTACATGAGTGCATCTCTTGGAGTACTGAATCTAAGGCAAAACAATCTCAGTGGCATAATTTCTGACACTTTTCCAAAAAACTGTAGTTTACAAACTCTAGATATCAATCAAAACCAAGTTGAGGGAGAGGTTCCACAATCATTGGGGAACTGCAAAAGGCTGGAGGTTGTAGACATTGGCAACAATCAGATCAGTGGCAGCTTCCCATGCCATTTGAAGAATATATCCAAGTTGCGTGTCCTTGTTTTACGATCTAACAAATTTAACGGCAGTATTCATTGTCACAAGAACAATACCGGCTGGCCAATGCTTCAGATTGTTGACTTAGCATCCAATAATTTTAGTGGTAAACTGCATCAAACATGTTTGGAGACCTGGAAGGGTATGCAGGTTGTTGAGAATGAGGCCCCATCAAAGGTCAAACATCTTCAGTTTCAATTTCTGCAATTCAATCCAAATCACTATCAAGATGAAATAACAGTTACCATCAAAGGTTTAGAGTGGGAGCTGGTGAAGATCCTAACTGTGTTCACTACCATTGACATTTCTTGTAACAACTTTGAAGGGCCAATACCAGAAGTCATTGGAACATTCAAAGAACTCTATGGCCTTAACTTTTCACATAATGCTTTCACAGGGCCAATGCCATCATTTCTAGGGAACCTGCGACAGCTTGAGTCCTTGGACCTCTCAAGTAATTACTTAAGTGGTGGGATCCCATTGCAGCTTGTAAACCTCAATTTCCTTTCATTTCTTAACGTCTCGAACAATAAGCTAGTTGGACAGATCCCAACTGGCACGCAGCTTCAATCGTTTTCAAAAGCTTCATTTGAGAACAACCCTGGATTGTGTGGGCCTCCTCTAACTGTAAAGTGTGCAAATGTATTTCGACCTACAACACATACAGTGCCGGAATTACAATCAGTGGATGGATTAGATTGGCTATTCATATTCATTGGGGTGGGATTTGGTGTAGGAGCAGCAGCAGTTGTTGTACCCTTACTACTTTGGAAGACAGCAAGTAAATGGGTTGATGACAACGTTGATAAAATCCTTGAGATCATCCTTCCAAAGGTGGGTCTCACTTACAGACGTCCTAGTGACTTGAAGGTTAAGGCAGATGAAAATCCTGAAGAAGACAAGACAGAAACTGATGACGATGATGAAGAAGACGAAGACGAAGAAAGCAAGGAAACCACGGAAGAATTTCGCGGGAGATACTGTGTGTTTTGCTCCAAACTTGACAATAACACCATGAAGAAGGTACTTCATGATCTATGTTGTACCTGCTATGATTCACCATATCTATCGCCTTCTACTTCCACTTCTTCATTTTCTCCTTAGATACTTCATTTTTTTGTGCATAGATAAAGAAGGAATCCACCATGGAAAGGGGTGATGAAAAATGAACATTTAAATTCGGATCGTCAGTAAATAATTGAAAGCAATTTTCAACTCTTAATATACTCAGTCAGAGGTCCTACTCTGCCCGCTGCTCAACTTCCCTCGTAAGCAAATGCAAACTATGAATAATTTTCATTCAGGAATTACATCGAACATGTAAAGGCTCATAAAGAATAAAAACAAGCTCTAGAATTTATGCACAATAGATATCAGAATTTTCGAAACCAATACGTGCGGATATTATAGAAGACTTTTAAATCTATCCCTGCTTGTCCTCGTTCGTTGCCTCTCTTTACCCTGTTCCCGCCTAAAAATCGTTAATTTGTTCCTTAATCGGCAGCCATGGCAACGTTGCTTTTGGTTTGGGCCTTTTCTTTGTTCTAATGCTCGCCGATGGAGCCATTTGTATTATAGCCCATAGAAGTTAAATGAACTACCCCTAACATCAATAAGCTTTTAGTAATTTTATGTTTTGGTCACTCAATTTTAAAAAATTACAAAATGATCACTAAATTATTATAAATTTTCATTAAAGTCATGACACACTAGCTCTTGGTAGAGTATGAGAGACAAAAACCTTGAAACAGGGACAATACATTCAATTGTTAGGATCTGATCAACTGCCCAATAGACGACACTTCAAAGACTTTTCTTGAAAGAACTGCTCGACCCTCAACAAGGGTCATTTTAAATTACTTGTTCGAGTCATTTTATTTAAAGTCAATTTTATGTTTTGGTTCATTTAGAATCAAAACAATTTAGATTCAGATTATTAATTTTTTATGATGAATTTGAGTACAAATTAATGGAATTGAATTTTGTTTAAATAAGAGTCGATAACTCGTCATAAATATTTATTTGGACCTACTTTATGATCAATCTATTACGACCAAAGGCATCCATTTTTTTTATGGCTTTTAGGGTTCGTACTTGTTTCTTCTAACAATGTTATTTTTAGAGTTCAAATCCAAATTCTTTTCTTGAGAATGCAACGTGTCTTATCATTGTACCCAATCAAAGGTTAATTCAAATAAATTTTAGGGGATGAAATTAAATTATAAATTTTTACGAGGTTAAAGAGTAATTTTATCTTATATTAACTTATGATTCCATCACTTTTGAAAGGATTAAATAAATATTTTTTTCATTTTGGGAGATCAAAATATAATTTTACCGCATAATAACTTTTAATTATAATATTTAGTAAGGGAATAAAAGTTTTTTTTTTTTCATTTAAGGGTGCTAAAGCCTTTACTTGTTTATTAAATTCCCCTCTGTACCCCATACTTATTAGTACGCACTTTCCCTTCCATTGAAAACTATTGGGCAAGGATCAAATTTCAATAGGACCATAAAATCATAGCTCGTAAACAAATTAGCCAATTTGATGAGACTCATTAGAGCGATCCATATCTCACCATGTGTCTCCACACCTTGCTTCTCGCATTTTCTCTCGCCAACATGAAAATTGTCGCACCACATGCTATTCCCTTCCAATATCCACCCTATATATAAACAATCTTCCTCGAAAAAAAAAGCCATAATCAAACAACAATTTCCAATCAAAATTAAATTCAAAAAAACAAAACATTTATTTTTATTTATATTTTGTCTAAGGCATGGCTAGTGAGCAAGCTCAAGATCAGTTCAGGCTAGTATCCCCATCCATAAACCACGAAGGAAAATTACCACGAAAATACACCGACGAAGGTCAAGGTGCAAAAAAGAATCTTTCTCCCCCACTAGAATGGTACAATGTGCCGGATGGGACTCAGTCGATGGCCTTGGTTGTGGAAGATATCGATGCACCGGACCCTAGTGATCCGATCAAGCCATGGACATGTTGGGTGGTGGCTAATATACCGCTGACGTTGAAAGGTCTCCCTGAAGGATTCTCTGGGAAAGAAGAGGAAGTGGGTGGAGATTATGCTTGTCTCAAAGAAGGTCATAATGATTATAAAGTCCCTGGTTGGCGAGGGCCTAAGTTGCCCTCTCATGGTCATCGTTTCCAATTCAGGCTATTTGCTTTGGATGAGCAGTTGAAACTTGGTAACAAAGTAAGCTCTAAATCTTATCCATGCACACATGCAATCCCCACGTTATCAACAAATTAGTCTTTTCGTTAACTTAATGGGTGGAATATCGTTGGAGCCAGGTTCTGATGGAAAATTTTCATTGTCTCTTTTAAATTTTTAAAAATTTTAATTAAGTCCTCATTTTTTTTTGAAAATTTCTAATTAAGCTTTTCAAAAGTTCTAAAAATTTTAATTAGACCCTCCAAAAATTTTAAATACTCTTATTAAGCCCTTAATTTTCTAGAAAATTTTAAGTAGGCCCCCAAAACTTAATGGCATGTTTCACCATTGCTTAACTTGGTTATTAAATGCCAATTTGGATCTAAGGCTGTGTTTATTTCATCTTCCAGAAAATGATTTCTGGAAAATTTGATATTTTCTAATATTTGATTGATTCTACGTTAAATATTTTCTGTTGTTTGACAAATTTTCTTAAAATAAATTTCTAAATTTTGGTTTTAGTGAAATGAACACAACATAAAGTCTATTTGTTACAAAATATTATAGTACAATTTTCTTTTAACGTTCTTAATAATAAATAATACCTAAATAAAACTTAATTTAAATTACATATATGAGAGTGCATATTGATTATTGGCGCATTAAAGTTGGAGGGGATAAGTAAGCTAAGCATGGTTTAAGCAAATACTCATATTTATATAATTAAAATATTCATATTTTATACTAAGTAAAAATATGTCATAAGTCCTTGTAATCTTTGTAAATTTAGAATTTAGTCCTTATATTTTTATTTTTAGGAATTTAGTCCTATTTTTTAGATTTCAAAATTCAGGTCCTATTTTGAAATCTAAAAAGTAGAGGAGCTAAATTCCTGAAAATAAAAATACAAGAACTAAATTCTAAATTTATGAAGAGTACATGAATTTATGGCATATTTTAATCTTCATATTATAAAACAATTATTGTTAATATATTTATAATTGTAATATATATATTATTAAAATATTAATATAAATATGTTTCAATAATATATGAAAATTATTATTTAAACTTCAAAATTATTATTTTTGAAATTTTATTATTAAAACAAAATTATAATATTAAATAATTTATTAAAATTATAAATTATAATAAATTATTATATTATTAAATAGAAATAACTAAACATGTATGTTTAATAATATTAAAAATTATAATATTTAATTTTTTTAAAGTTAAAATTAAAAAATTATTATTAATATTATAATATTAGGTTTGATTCAAGTTAATTTTTAAATAAAAATAAAAATACTTATAAATGAGTTCTTTTCTGGAAAATGACTATCACTTTGCAAAAATGGTAAGTCATTTTACAAGAAAAAAGGGTTTATTTTATGTTAACATGTAAATCATTTTTTGTTAATCGAGTTATTTTCCATAAAACAAACGCATGAAAATGCAGAAAATATTTTTTGTAAATCATTTTCCCGAAAACAAACATACCCTAAATTGGAGTATGTTTGAAACATGTTATCAAAATTATATAAGTGTGTGTATTGTTAAGAAAAAGATAATATCAATAAAATTTAGGTTGATTAATTATTTTAACACATCATATCCAAATTGCTCATAATATATACGAACATACATATTTAAAATTTAATCCACATGTTTTAAATATGTTCCACATCAAATCTAGGGATGGTAAAGAAATTCGAATTCAATAGGTACTGACTTATCAAGTTGCGTTTTTTATTTTTGAAATTAAGTTTGAGGCAGAGCAAGTCAAGTTTAATTTTTTTATCAGTCAAGTTGGAATTAAGAAACAACTTGTCTTACCTTACCTTGGGACAATTAGCAAAATATCTTTTTATGTACATAGTATTAATTTAAAATATATGATAATAAAATTTATATTAATATTTGCTCTGATACCTAGAAAACAAGTAATAGTATCATTAAAAAAATAAAAAAATATTATTCTATGTTGATTCAAAATATATAAAAAAATAAATAAAATTATGGTATTTTGAGTCGGAAGTATATCTTTGATTTTTTTTTTAGATAGATAAATTAATATTTAATTTTGAGTTGACTTAGATTATGTTAGAAGCATATCGGGTCAGGGTGAGAGTAGGTAAAAAATTGCCCTGCCCCACCTGTATGCCATCTTGAATAAGATAAGTTAAACCCATAATTAAACTAACAAAAGAACTTAATTGACATAATACCGATATTTTAAAGGACTCAATTGCAAAAAATCCATTTATATATAAAGTGTGAATTAATTTCATTAAGAATATGATTTGGTGGTTTAATGTAGGTCACGAAGGAGAAGCTGCTTGAGGACATTGAAGGACACGTGATAGGGGAAGCACAAGTGACCACCATGTTTTAACCCCAAATCAAGTTATTTGTCTAAAGTTTAAAACATGTATAAGCTATTACATATTTGTATTTTCTTTTTCTTTTTAGCTTCCAAACATGGGAGGTTTCATACGTTAGGTTGATTTTGCACCTTATCATGCAGACATTAACGTGATTAATCCGAGTGGAAAATATGCATTTTTATTTATTACTTGTGTTTAAATTGGTTAAGCCTTTCATCCTCGTATGTTGATTTGATGGTCAGGGTATTTACCGCTCCAGATGTGGTCTGGATTCGAGTCGTATTAATCATATGACTGTTAGGGCTTTACCTTCCTATTGTGATTCACTAAAAAAACAAATTGGTTAAGCATTTCCCATCTTGCCTTGCTTTCAAGACATTATTTTCGATTTTGATTAATTAAATCCTCTTGTCAATTTATCTGTCAATTTAGATATTAAATATTAATTCAGATTTAACATGGAATATATTTAAAGTATACAAATCAAATTATAAGTACGTGCGTAAATAAAAGGAGAAAGTGTGTCAATGAAATTTAGGATGTCTATTTTTTTAATACGTCCTAGGTCCTTGTACTTTTTTATATGTTTGAAATTTAGTCCTTTTACTTTTATTTCAAGAAATTTAGGTTCTCTATTTTTCGGATTTAAAAATACAAGTCCAATTATTAACGCTATTGTAACTCTTTTGTTAAATTCATGTTAATTACAATATCATATTTCTTATTATATAACTACTAAGTGAATATTTATTTTAAAATATGACACTATCGAATTAAAAAAAGAAGAAGAATATTGCTATTTTAATAATGTTAATAAATAATAATTAGACCTAAAATTTTAAATCTGAAAAGTAAATGAATTTAATTAAAAAAAGAGACAAGTAAAGGGACTAAATTACTAGAAATAAAAATAAAGACTAAATTTCAAATATGTAAATATTAAAGGGACTTGTCGCATACTTTAACCAAAAAGAAATAGTCACCCGTGCTTACCACGCCATCAAAGCTAACAAAACCCAAACTGCCGCCAGAATTTTCCTTCTCTTTTTTCTCGAGGAAACCAAAAGGGGGACTATTTCTCCGCAGAATTTTCCATCAGTTTCCCGAGAAAAGCAAAAGGGAGTACCAATGGCCACTAGGCTCGCCGTCCTCCGTCTCAGATCCCATCTCCTCCGCAACTGCTCAACTCTCTCCACCCTCAGATCTCCACCGTCGATCTCTCACCCCGCGCCCCTTCCCATCTCTACTACTCACCATTACTTCATGTCTCCAACCCTCCGTTTCCTCTCCACTTCCACCCGGCGGGTCCCGACCCGACCCAAAAAAGTCGACATCGGGGCCCGAGCTCGCCAGCTCCAGACCCGCCGCCTCTGGACTTACGCATTAACCTTCAGTTGCGTCGCGGGTTTTGTAGTTTTAGTCCTCAACAATTTTCAAGACCAATTAGTCTTTTACGTTACCCCAACCGATGCCCTCGAGAAATACACGAAAAACCCATCGAAAACAAAGTTCAGGCTCGGTGGTCTGGTTCTCGAAGGAAGCGTGGTTCAACCCAGTTCTTCTAAAGAAATGGAGTTCGTCATTACCGATTTGATAACTGATATTCTGGTTAGGTACGAAGGTTCGCTACCTGATTTGTTTAGAGAAGGACATTCCGTTGTGGTTGAAGGATTCGTTAAGCCGTTCACGGAAGAGATTAAAAGGGACGTTTCGACAAGGGGCGTTTCGTCGAAAGCAAGGAGCGGTGATTGTTACTTTTCGGCGACTGAAGTTCTTGCTAAGCATGATGAGAAGTATATGCCTCAAGAGGTTGCTGCTGCAATTGAGAAGAACAAGAAGATGATTGAGGATGGGCTGGAAGGAGCTAAGGAATCTGTAGCTTGATTGGTATGATTGATTTTTTTTTTTCCTTATAGTGGAATTTAAATTATTTGAGGACTACTCAATTTGGGTAGTTAAACTTATAGGTTGGAATTGAATAGATAGATGAGATAATTACATTTTTGATGGAACTATAACAAGATAGTGATTATGAGGATGAGGAAGAGGATGAAATTGAATCATTTGAGCCTTTTTTTTTTACCCCTTTTAATTATGTTGTTGTACTGCCACCAATGGTGATTGTTACTTTGTTTTTCTGTCATTCTTAGCTTGAATAATACATCCTCGCAATTTACATTATTTATGATTCGATTGAGAATTTGATTTAAAAGCTTTTATTCTCATTCAAATTGTATTTGGAACTGGCAAAGTGAAACTGATTATATGGTGCGAATTTTGGTATTTTGATGATGGTATTAGAGAATTGCTGTTAAGTTGATTCCTTGTCAGCTATGGGACATTCTTATTGGTTTTGAGTCCAATGACCATTATGAACTATACTTATGATTGTGAGTGTGTTTAGTTTGTCCACATTAATGTGGAACAGGCAACCTGTTTTATCCCTGCTAAAGGCCTTGTATCAGCTGCTTTCTGGCACAGTTTTAGTTTTCTCCTGGTTTTTTGTACCTTTGGATAATTCTATGGAAATTATGATTCACTTCGGTACTGAAGCAGATTCTTTTTGTTTAGTTTATTGTTGATTACATTCAGTGATGTTTCCCCCTCATGATCTGTTTTGTATCTGGACATGGTTCTTCCTACTTTTGGATGTTGAGGTGGGGGTTAAAAGAAGTTTGTGAATCATGAAAGATTTTTTTTCTTCTATAAATGATGAGAAAACTAAGATAATTACGATAAATTTTGTTGAAAATTCTCATTTGAATAATGCAAACATTACAAAGAGACAGGAAATACAACTATGGTCAAGGAATTGGGAAATGGATTATGTTGTTTTCATTTTAGTGAATTCCTAGTCATCATAATTGAAGGAGCAAAGTAATCTGTAGCTTGATTGGTATGTCTGATTCATTTTCCCTACATTGGTATTTAAATTATTTGAGGATTATTGGATTTTGATAGTTAAAATTATAGGTTGGTAGATGGAGAGAATTATAACAGTAGTGAGTATGGGGAAGAGGAATAGGCTGAAATTTAATCATTTGAGGCCTTTTTCCCCTTGTAATTATGTTGTTGTACTGCCCCTAATGTGATTTGATCTAGAATTTGGTTTAACCTTCTATTCTCCTCTCCTTCAAATTTAATGGAACTGGAAAAATGAAAATGGTTATATGGTGCAAATTTTGGTATTTGGATGATAGTGTCAGAGAATTGCTGTAAGTTGATTCCTTATCACTTATCAGCTATGGGAACATCTTATCAGTTATGAGTCTAATGGCCATTGTGAACTAAACTTGTGATCGTGAGAGTCTTTAGTTAATTCATGTTAGAGGCAACCTGTTTTATCCGTGCTGAATGCCTCGTATCAGCCGCATGCTAGCATGGTATTAGTTATCACCTGGTCTTCTGTATTTTCCATTATTTTGACACCTTGATACTCTATGGAAATTATGTTTCATTTAGGATTTGAAGCAGACTCTTTTTGTTTTGTTCATTGTTGATTTTTTTCCCTCTTAATCTTTTTTTGTATCTGGTCATAGTTCTTCCTCCTACTTTTTGGTTGTTGAGGTGGGAGATTAAAAGAAGCTTCTGAAGCATAATGGATATTGAATTTTCATAAACGATGAAAAAGATAAGATAATTAGAATAACTTCCATTGAAAATTCTCATTAGAATAGTGCAGACAGTACAAATTGACAGGAATTATAACTATATGATAAAGGAATTTTGAAATGGTTTATGAGATTTTCATTTTAGTGAACTTCTAGTTATCATAATTGAAGATGGTTCAAGTGTTCCTTTTTCCTTAACTATGATTGTGGTATTGAGACATAAACATGGCCATAGACAGAGGATTTGGGAGATTTTTTATTTTAATCCAATACTTTTTCTGTTTTATCTTTTCCTTTCTCTTTGTCTCATTGGATGTCAAAGATCTGGACCGATAACCCTCAAATGAAGATTCAAACAATTGTTAGTAGGAAGAGAACATTATGCACAGAGAGTGATAGTTTTGTTTTTGAGGTGGGGTTTTCTTGCTTGAACAACTCTAAAATGAAAGTTTAAGAGCTGCTTTCTGTATTTGCTTGGAACAAATTAATATATGCAAAGTTGCAGGGTCTTGCCCATTTGCCTGTGATAAGGAATCTCTTTATCTCTTTAATTTGCAAAGTCTTGTCAGGTATGCTAGCGTAGAATTACTTGCAAGGGTAACATATTTCTTACACCTTCCGTTTTGTGTGTACTAATGTTGCAATCCTTCTCCCTCTTAAAGAAAGGGGGGTTTTAAATGTATGTGGAGGTCTGTGGACATTTACCAATTTTTGAATGAGTGAATGTGGATTGGTTATTCAGACAGGGCCTGTTCCAGGTGTGGTCAGGTAGGTTCCGCCATGGATAAAAGCTCTCTTTATTCCTAAACCTTCTATTATGATATGATATTAACTCTTGTATTATTACTCTGTGCAACTAAATATCCTCCACTGTCATGTATGATAGTGTATTGGAACAGAGTTCATCTTGGTGGTGAATAGATGATGTCAACGAAGGTAGTCACCGACCTTAGTCTGAGGTTACACCATGATCCTGATGCCTGAGTGCTCTGTTCTCGGCTGTGGATTAAAGCTCTCTTTATTCCTGAACCTTTTCTTATGACATGATATGATATGATATTAACTCTTGTATGATTACTGTGTCTGTGCTACTGAATATCGTCTCGTCATATATGGTAACATACTGGAGCCGAGTTCATCTTGGTGGTGAATAGATGATGTCAATGGAGGTAGTCACAGAGCGTAGTCATAGGCTAAAACTATGATCCTGATGCCTGAAAGCTCTGTTCTCCTACTGGTGAGAGAAGCAGTCCTTTCTGCGCTGGGCTCCGGATCTCTTCTGAGGCACAGTTTCATTCAACTAAGTGCTGAGCCCCTGAATGACTAGGTCCAGCGGCGTAACCGAAGTTTCTTACACCTAATTCAATTGAGTTGCCAGGCTTCCTTACCTAAGGCCTGACTTGGGAATTCAGTGGCAGACGCTAAGCCTAGGTTCATTGGCCATTTCTCTATGCCAACGCAATTTGTTCACTTGCACTGTGATAATGCAATATTGTTGTGCATTAGGTAAGAACCATCTGAGTGAAAATAAGATTGCTTGATTGGAATAGTTTTACTTCTCGGATTCAATTACAGCTCAGATGGTAGTGTATGGATGAATCATGTGGGAAGAATGCAGCAAAGGTTGGCAGTGAGACAATAATCTGATGCTAATTCAGTATCCATGGCCCTTGCCTGCCTGCACCAATACAACATTGTTTGCGATTTTGTGGCTCACAATTCATAAGGGAACTATTGTCCATAATTCAATCAATAATCCATTAATCCTACGTGAGAGTAAATATGATATTTACCCCTCCCTCCTTTTTCTTAAATTAGTACAATCCTGATTTATTCGGTCTACATGGAAATTTCTTCCCAGTGTTATATCCAAAAAGAAGTAATATAAATGTATAATAGTTGTTGTTGTTGTTGTTTTTTTTTTTTTTTTTTTTTTTTGCATTTTAGAATTATAAGGTTAGTAATCACACAAAGAGTAGGAGTATATATTTAAAGGGGTTGCTTAAATAAAGGTTTTCTATTTGCTCTCTTGAAGGTTCAGTGAGTTGTATGAATGAACAATCCTTTGACAATCAAGTCAAATACAGAGCTGATATGACAATTATGACAGAGAGCAAAGCTTCAATAAATACTAGAATTGTTTTTCAATTAAGATAATGTATTTTTTAGATTAGATTTTTTTTCCAGGCATTTACGAGGATGATGAATCTAGATGTCATTAAATACATGACTGATGTTCTTTCATCCAAGTATGGGTGTAGATACGAATGCCTTTCTCTCCACTTTCTTTTTCAATAATGAAAAGACAAAAAAAAAAAAAATTATGTTAAATATTTACAACATTTTTCTAGTAATAATAATATTTAACATATTTGTAGATTTTAAACCAATTTGAACCACACTTATATGATCAAAATTGATATTAATAATTATGGAAGTGAAGAGGAAATTTCATTTCTTATTTGTATTTAATGAAATGATAATTACTGTAAACTTATATTTATATTTATTAAAATTACTTTTAATTTATGTTGATAATGTAACTGACAAAAAAGACATAATACTAAAGTTGGTAATTGAGGAGGCGGAAATCCTATTAACGATTATAAGCTTTTATAATAGTCAACTTAGTGATAGTTAATGTTCACCTTAATATAATAATAATACTTAACAATAGAAATTGATAATCAAAGAGCTTAATTTATAATTTAAAAACTCATGGTCAAACAACAAGGCAAGGAGTCCTTTGGCCCACGCTCTTCGGAATCATACTATGACGATTATGAAAAAACATGAATCTCTTTATCCTCCAAAGACTCTTGTGGAGTTCCATGAGAGTTATTAAAATCTCAACTAACTGGGCAAAGCAATATAACAAAATTAGTAATAGTGAATCGTCTAGAAGTAGGAATTTAGTTTATTTTTCGAGGGATTGTTTAAACTTTAGAATTTTTTTTCTTTTGAAAAAAAAAAAAAAGAATTGATGAATTTGTAATTTGGATGTTGGAGTTAATTAATTATTATTTATTTTTGAAAAATTAAAAGGCTCCTAAGCCTTATATATTTTAGAAAGGGAAAAAATAGGCAAGATTATATTAAAGAAGAATTTAGAGCTACAGCATAAACACGTTACTTCAATCCCGGCCGAACTGAAACTCTGAAATCCCTTTTCCCAAACGGGGAGCAAAAACATATCTACGTGTTCTTATTTTATTTTGCTGTGTGTGTGTAAATCAGTACTCAATAATCTTTGCAACCTCAAAAAAAACCCATTGGGAAAGGTGAGGCCATGCCAGGGGGCATGCTGGTCCGCGGAGATGGTGATGATAATAATCTTCATCACAATCACGAAACTGCAGCTACTTCTTCTGCCGGGCCCATGATCAAGATCGACGTCGCTTATGGTTCGGCCCAGCATCAACTCTTTGCCCCCTCCCATTCCACTGTCGGTAATTTCTTGTCCTTTGTACCTTTCTTTACCGCCTAAACTTTTTTGGGTAATTATTGGTTCCGTGCATGCGCGTCGTGTTAAATTGTTACTGTGGGCGTTAATTGGAGCTATTTTCGTCGTTAAAGGATGATGAGTAAATGAAGAAGCGAAAATGAATGAAGGATAATTAGGTGTTTTATCTTCTTTTTGTTTATGCCTTTCATATGGGTCTTGGATCTTCCAGTCGTAAAATTTCTTCTGGTATTATTCTATTCTTATTTCATTTATTATGTTCTGAAATGGATTATTGTGCTGCTTGATATATCACTGTTATGAACTGTAAATTATTATGTTGATTGAAAGTGATATGTGTTGTTTTCATGGGGTAATTATAGGGGAATTGAAGAAACAAATTGCTGAAAAAACGGGTTTGGAACCTGATAAACAAAGGGTATTATTTAGGGGTAAAGAGAAAGAAGATAATGTGCATTTGAGCTCTGCTGGTATGAAGGATAAATCGAAGATTTTGGTTTTAGAAAATTCAACAAGCAAAGTGAAAAAGGTCGAGGTAATGGCGAATATTGAAGAGAAGGTTGAAGAATCGATAGCTAGAAAAGAAAGTAAGGTTGAAGACATTAAGGAAACTGAAGAGATGTCAACGGCTTTTGCTGCGGTTGCTCAAGTCAGAAAAGAGGTTGACAAGCTCTCTGAAAGAGTGAGTTTGTATGTTTGTTGTGTTGATTTTGTATAGACGTTGAAGCTTACTATACTCAATTGAGATTTAATTTGATTTTTCTTTTTATTGTTTTTTTTGGAAAGGTGGCTGCAATAGAAGTGGCTGTGAACAGTGGGACAAAGATCGCAGCTGAGGAATTTGATGCATCCGCAGAGTTACTCATGAGAGAGTTGCTGAAATTGGATGGGATCGAAGCTGAAGGAGAAGCTAAGTTACAACGGAAGGCTGAGGTTGGTGTTGTAAGCATTGAAGTTGCTAACACAATGTTCATTTACTTATTTCTTCTTTTCAGTATACATATATTTAACCGATGGCTAAAGAACTTAAACTGAGTTTCTGAGATTAGTAAACTGTAGTCCTCATGGATGAGTATCGATGTGTGTTTATATCATTTAATCTAAGTTGTTTGTTTCCTTATGGTGCATATTGCCGGAAAGGATTTTGAAATCTGATGGCCATTTAGAGATCTTGGCTATTACGAAAGAATGATTAGGTCTTGTGAATGTTTTGCGACTTGAATCCTTTCCTATTATTTGGTTATTGGGAGGTAAAAGTATAATGGAGGGCGTTGTACTAGGAGTCAGATTGCATTTTGCTTCCTCTACTCAAAAATTGGGCAAATTAGTTCCTATGCATTAGATTAAAGAACAAATTTGTCTTTTCTGTTAAAAATTCCATCTATTTGTATTATTAAAAACTAGTGTGGCTAACAGAATAATTAGACAGTGACACATGCCATGTCACATGTACCTCATGTTGATGTACAAAAATCAGTTTTTAATAGCAAAAATGGATGGAATTTTTAATAGAAGGATCAGTTTGCTCTTTAATATAATGTACAAGGTCTAATTTGCCCATTTCCATCTATTTGTATTATTAAAAACTAGTGTGGCTAACAGAATAATTAGACAGTGACACATGCCATGTCACATGTACCTCATGTTGATGTACAAAAATCAGTTTTTAATAGCAAAAATGGATGGAATTTTTAATAGAAGGATCAGTTTGCTCTTTAATATAATGTACAAGGTCTAATTTGCCCATTTTTTTAGTAGAGGGGGCAAAATGCAGTCTTACTCTTTGTATAGGGGCTTCAATGATACTTTTACCGTTATTGGGAATATGTCTAGTAAGTCTTTAATTGCATTTTCATGCCTGCCAATGACTACTCTATATGAGAAATATAGGACTGCTATTGTTCTCTCTTGGCCATTTAGACATAGTTTTGGTGCACGAATTCTAGTAGAGCATCATCTTTTACTTTTGTGTTGAAAGAGGAATGGATTTTATGCAAATTTTTAGATTAGGCAAATATATAATCTCTTCTTGTTTGATCATGTTTCAAGCACCAGTCTATTGTATCAAATTGGTTTTTTTTTTCTTGGCCAGGTACGTCGTGTCCAAGGTTTCCACGAAACACTGGACAAAATGAAAGCCAGAAATTCCAATCCATTTCACGACAGTAACAAAGCTGCCTCGGTGACAACGAAATGGGAGACATTTGACTCTGGAATGGGAAGCTCGACTGCTCCACCACCACAACCTATGTCATCGTCGACAAAAGTTACAGAGGAGTGGGAAAAGTTTGATTAGTTACTATCTGCTCCATTCTTTGGCCTATAAAAACTTAACTGCAGAACACGATATATGCAGCATGCAGGGCTATTATGTAATGGTTTTTGGTGCGGCATTTATTTTAGTTTTCAAGTTGAGAGGATTTTTTACTTTCCTTGAAAGGACAACTGAATGTCCAGATTATTATTGCTTGGGATATAATATAAAATACTTAAAACTTCTTAGTCTTGTAATGTAATAGTGCCGTACTAATCCTTCCTTTACTGATAGTTTTGCCATTGTTGCAGTTGAAAAATGTTTCTAGAAAAATATTGTGAAAAAAAACATAGTTTATTAATTTTATGTGTTTGATTTTAAAATTTAAAATAATTCAAACCCGAAATGATTCGAAGATGTAAAGAATCGATTTCCTTTTCGGGGTACATTAATTCAAGGCATAATAGTTAATACATAGTTTGGCACCAAATTTGACATTTTTTATGATGTGGTACTTGCGATAGTTTAACATTTTTACAATGTGGTACTTGTGTTATTTTTTAATTAATAATTTTAATATTTGTGTATAATTTAGGTTTTAGAGTTGATTTGATGATGATTCATAATTAACTAATGATAATAGTAATTAACTTTTTATCAAATTATCTTTGAAATCCGAATTAAATCACATCGTGATTCGATTATATTTGACAAATTAAATACAAAATTAAAAAAATTTACTATTAACAATAAATTTATTTTATTAACAAAATTATGATAAATTTAAACATAATAATATTAGCAATTAACTTTTATTAAATTACCTTAAACCTGAATAAAACATTGAAAAGTTAACAATGTTTACTTTTAAGAACTCAAAATATATAGTTTTTATTAAATATAAGTGTCAAATTAGACTAAAAAAAATTACAAGTAATATATTTAAAAAATAATACCAAACTCAGGATATCAAAAGATACATTGAGGCTTAATTCAAAGCATTGGAAACGATAATCTCCATTTCTCAAAATTCAATAAGCAAAGAGTTGAAGACCCCTACCAATAAAATCATATTTACAGCAAATGTTTAATTGACTGCACCTAAAGATTAATGGTTACTCCTCTTGCACCATTGACATAAGGTGAGGGTGCTGCTACTTCTGAGAACTGAGAGGTGTGCCAACCATGTTCTGTTGGGTCATATTTTTCACCATCACCCCAAAGAGCATATGCTTCTTCTCCATGGGCAGCATCGTCACCGATCTCGAGCTGGTTATCGGGCATTCGTAATGGTATAAACAGCCTTATAAATAGAAGAATTATTGATGTAGAGGCTACATTCCAAGTAATGACGAACAAGGCTGCAACTATTTGCTTCAAGAATTGTACTCCTCCATTGCCACCATAAAATGCACCCCTTGTGTCGAATGGTAGTATTAGCTTGCATAGGTCTGGCTCTGCTAATAGCCCGGTGAGGAGGCCGCCCAACAGGCCAGCCACTGCGTGTGTGTGAAATACACCAAGAGCATCATCTACCTGTGGTGACATACAAGCACTTCATAGCCTAAGTTCAAACTTCAAGACATGAAAAAGGCCAGTAATAGTATCTTAGAAAATAACTAGTCATTGATTACCCATGTGAAATTACCCTTAACTTGTCAATTTTGACATGAACTTGAAAATTCAATCTGATCAATTTAAATTTAAAGTAAATTTTATCTAATTTAATCATAAAAAGTTAACAATATTCTCAAACCCGAATTAACCTAAACTCAAAACGATCTAAACCAGTAACCCAAAATGACATCATAACTAAAAATTATATGGACCATAATAACAAGATACAAAAATTGACTCTAAACCCAAATGACATGTGCTCAAAATGAATTAAACACAAGACAATTCTAATATTAAAGGACAAGAACCCAGAATGAATTAATCCCGAAGGGTGCAAGGCATTGATAACTTAAGTGAAAATAATTGGACTTGTCAATTTTCATTTGAATATGAAAATTCAATCCAATCAATCTAAATTCAAACTCGACTCATTTTAATTTTATTGCAGAAAGTCAACTTAAATTTATCTAACTCGAATCCTAATTGATCTAAACTCAAAATAAATTAAGCCCAAAATAATTATAATCCATATTAATTTCAACTTGGAGTAAACAGCACAAAATAAGTTAAACAAAAATTAAAGGTTGGAAACCC
Organism: Gossypium longicalyx; assembly: GCA_025698465.1. Lineage (NCBI taxonomy): Eukaryota > Viridiplantae > Streptophyta > Magnoliopsida > Malvales > Malvaceae > Gossypium > Gossypium longicalyx. The sequence continues at coordinate 233,697 of CM046995.1, read as the reverse complement.
AAATTTAATCAAAATTTAATATTTAAATTAACCCAATCAAACGTGGAGGCCTTCAACATTGTGGTTCAAAATTAAATCTCTTTTCTCATGGAAGAAGACAAAAAAGGATGATTAGAAACCTTTAATATGATATAGAAAATGGATGCAACAAACAATATTCTAATGAAATCCTACACGAGATACAAGGGACCATAGTTTTGGTTGTATATTTAATGAAGCACCAAGGTTTGCAAGTTGAGGCGATGGTAGGTCCAGGAATGGTCGCCAATGTGAGGGGTTGGGTGGATTCCAAAATTCAATGACTTTAGACATTTTACCACTAGTGCTTTAATGCCACTACCTAATCTTTCTAGATTTTTTCAGGGGTCAAACTTTGTATTGAATTTCATGTAGAAAAAGTGATTGGAACATTCAAAGTTATCAGCCTAAGCTATCAATTTAGTCAACACAGGAAAAAGGTTAAATCATTATGTGAGACTTTAATTTTGGTAATTATTTTCATATTGGGTATGAACATTTTTCTTTGTCTAAGTTAGACCCTGAATTTTACTATTGTTCTCAAATTCAGGCTTGAGAAAAAAAAAAGATTTGACCCAGATGTGAGGATAGCTGCAAGTTCAGACCCTAAAATGTAATTTAACCCAAAGAAACAGATGAGGATCAAAGTTGTACGGCCGCCGACCTTTTGTAGCAGACTACATTTCTTGTGGAGGACCATCATAGATACCCATGGAATACTGCCTGAAAGCATCCCCATGACAATAGCAGCCCATGATTGCACCAAACCTGGAATGAAAACAAAACGGTTTTTAAGCTTTTGAATCAGATTTAGAGTTTAGAGTATAGGTTTAAATTATGAACCTGCTCCTGGGGTGATGCAAGCAAGGCCTGTCATCATTCCTTGAACAGCTCCGACCACGGAAGGTTTTCCAAAGAACACAACATCAAGAGATGTCCAGACAAGAAGGCTTGTAGCTGCACAGACATTTGTGTTTAGTACTGCTATTGAAGCGTCAATATTTGCAGCATATGGTGCACCGCCATTGAAACCTGACCATCCCATCCATAGCAAGCCAGCACCAGCAAGCATTAGCAAAACATTGTTTGGTGGAAACCTTTCTCTGTCACATTTTAGCCTTGGTCCAACCTGTGTCATGTTTTGTAAGAAAGTTATGGAACTTGATATATATATCCATATACACATATAAGCAAAGGATTGTGTGGTTTATGTTATGTTACCCAGTATGCGGCGGTGAGACCGGCGATCCCGGAGGAGAGGTGAATAACATATCCCCCGGAGTAATCAATGACACCCCAATGATAAAGAAAGCCCCCACCCCAAAGACTAAAAGCTCCAACAGTGTAGGAAAATATAAGCCATAGAGGCACAAAGGCCATCCAGGCCCTAATATTCATACGGCCAAGGACTGAACCAGCGAGCAAAATAAGAGTAATAGCAGCAAAAGTGAATTGGAAATACACAAGGGTAGCCATGGGATATAAAGGCTCGGTGATATCATCTACATCATTGTAGCCCCTGTGCTTACTCTCCGGTACCTTGGCTCGGCCAAGAAGGTACTTTTGTCCTAAAGCCGGTGCACCTTTACCCCAAAAAGGGAGGAGTTCATCACCAAAGGCCATACGGTAACATAAAAGCACCCAACAAATTAGGACTGCAGCAAAGGCGTAAAGCGCCATGAAGGCGGAATTGACGGCCCATTTCTTTTTAACAATACTAGCGTAGAGGATGACAAGACCAGGCATGCTTTGAATCCCCACTAATGTCGATGCCGTCATTTGCCATGCATTGTCTCCTTTGTTTAGCCATCCCGGTACTGCTGGGGCGAATTCTTTTACCGTATAAGCTATCTGTTCGGCAGCCATCGGAAAACCTACCGTCGGCTATGCAGACCAGAATCTTTTTTTGAACAAAATATCTTCTTTAATGTGTAACTATATACATATATATTAGGTGAAGTGAGAATACATTTTGGAGATGCTTTTAATTTTCTAACATAAATAATCCATATATTTTTTTGGGAAATTTTTTGGAAGATTCCTCCTTCAAGAATAAAAATCATGTATAGTCAACTATCATATAATACCAAAATCATAATCGTAATCTTTAATACTTAATTACAATATAATATAAAGAATCACAATCCCTAATATTACTTTACATAATTAGAGTTAATTAGAAAAGAATTAACTCAACAGTAACGCGATTAACACGACTCGCACCTAAATTATACTTAAAACGATAAACACCTTGATCATCATGTCAACACTTGATCTATTACTAATATATGTGACATTAAGATATACCAAAACAATGAAAACTTATGATAGTATGAAATTGAATCTTTATGAAATTCCAAACCAATAAAGCAAAGAAAAAAAATAAACCTTTTTTTTTTATTATGTTCACACTGGTAAAATAGGCGGCCGTTTGAATAGTTGTAAATTCTTCTTTTTTGTTGATATATTTGGACAAAGGATCAGTTTGTAAGAAATGTAAAATGGTTGTTTGTAATTATACTAAAGAGATTGATTTGGTTACGGAATTTTGAACTTGACTTAAAAGCACACGTGTTATTACTCAACTACTTTTTCAACTGTGTAAATTCAGACAGTTTCCCATCAAAACACGGACTCCGATGGTAATAAGATACGATATAAATTTTTAGTAGGTTGATTAGATTGGTAAAATCGTTATTATTTTATGTTTTTTTTATGTATTATCTTCACTAATTAAATTTTTTTTAACAATTTAATTATTTTTTAATGAAATAATTCTTTTAGTAGGTAGAGCTAATGGAGCTTGTAGTTGTCCCGGTCCTCTTAAAATAAAAATTTTTCGCCTTTAGTCTTTTTATAATTTTAAAATTTTAAATTAGTATATGATAAAATTACACTTTGAGTCCTAAAAATGAGAAAAAAATTAATTTAATCCTTTAAAAATTTTAAAGATATAAGCTATTAAAATTGTGAGATTTTACTTTGGCTATCATAAAAGTATACAACTTTGTTCTGGCACCCCTCAAAAATTTTTTTGGCTTTGCTCCTAACTAAAATCTAAATAATTCTTTTCTTCGATATTTAACATTGTCAATTTAACTTGAATTTAAGATATGTTCTTCTACTCACCGATGCGTACTAATTTACTGTACCGATCATTGAATCGTTGCTTAGAGCTTACTAATCGGACTCTAAAAAATCTTAAATAAAAAAATTTAAATAATTAAATGATTATTTAATAATATTTTATAAAAATATAAATTTATTGATAACAATAAATATAGTCTTAAAAAGAAGATGAGCCAATGATGTATCATTTGGGCTCCATCCTAATAAACAATGGAGGCAATAGTAAGTGGGTCCAAAAATCAAACTGAAACCCAATGAAACAAATATCCAAAAACAAATGTCTCAAACACATTATTTACATTTATACATTAATTTTGATTTAATATGGAATTTGATATATGAAATATTTTGATTTGGTGTAACTATATAAACGAAATTTTGATTGCAGTTCAAATGTATACATAAAATTTTGATTTCGATTCAATCATACATATTTAAATAAATATATCAAATGATTTTTATATTGAATAAATATAATTATTTATGTATGCAATATATAAATATAAAATGATTCTATATCAGTAATTGTGTTAATAATTTGTGAGAATTGAAACAAATCAAATCAAAATTTATGTATAAAATTATACATTAAATCAAAATTTATATACAATTTTAAGATTTATTTTTTGTGAATATAGAACGGATAAATTGCTTTAATCAGCAATTCCTGTAATGCAAGTTTAACTCTTGTACAAAACTTATTATTCACTAGCTTCCATAGGAAAATAATCAAGTTAAGTGAGAACTTCAGCTTCCATGGTTGTTTCAAGCGAAAACAAGAATGACCAAACTTCAAGTTCAAAGTAAACATAACGTAGAAAATTAAACATCAATCGACGTTTTTTGGTGTAATTGTACGAGAATGTGCTTAAAAACTGCACACGAAAGCTTGATGAAACCTTCGATGCCTTATCCGTCGAGGCTCTCGCCATTGTTCAAGCTCTTATGATGGCTTGTGATTTGGAATTCTGCTACATCATTATTGAGTCGGACAATTTAGCTCTTATTAACAAACTTAATAGTGATAGCTTGGACTTGTCTGTTTATTGTTGAATCATTGAGGAAGTTGACTTTTATGTCTTTTCGCTATGCCCATGTTGTGCATTGCTTGGCCCATTGACCTGTGGATGAAAGCCCAAATCAAGGGCAGCTCCCTGTTGTTGAACTTAGTATATGTGAGTGATGTAATTAGCAACAATTTAATCCTTATCCAATGCATTAAATTTATCTTATAATTGTGATTTTGATTTGGGAAATCATTGTAGATGCGGCATAGAGAATTAAAGATGAATCGACACTTTTTGATGTGATTGTGCATGACTCAAAAGAGATGGTGCTTGAGAGCTGCACACGAAAGCTTGAAGAAACTTTCGATGCTTTATCCATCGAAGCTCTCTCCGTTGTTTAAGCTCTTGTGCTAGCTCGAGATTTGAACTTTTACTACATCATTATTGAATGTAGTATATGTGAGTGATGTAATTAGCAACAATTTAATCCTTATCCAATGCATTAAACTATTTTTGGTTAAGTTACTTCTTCCTAAATTAATAGTTTATTGGCGTGTGTAAACGTTGTTAAGATTTTAAATTAACGGATGATTTCAAAACTTGACTTATCTACTCTTCTTTGAAAGAATCGAATTTTCTTTTCTTTTCTTCTCAGATTTTTTTTAAAAAAAATACAAAAACATAAATTATAACATATAATGTGTTGTAAGTAATTTTTTTTTCAATTTATGAAGAGAATAAGAATCCAATTAAACAATTAATGCAGAACAATGATCACTAAGTGTCATGGGAGTATCTGGCGTTGTTAAGTGCGAAGAATTGATGAACTTTCTCTTCCTGGAGATTCTATTTGCAACTTCGAGTAGCTAGGACACCATTTTTTGTGTCATTTTCAAGCACTCAAAACTGTTACGATTACACCAATGAACCTCCTACCTGTTAGGCAAAAACTTGGTGAGCCCTTGTAGGACTATATCAAATGTTTCCATACCGCAATGGGCACTAGAGATTGGACAAAACAATGGACGGTAGATGCTTTTACAATGGCCGTAGGCCAAGAATATTTGAAATATGCTCTTGCAAAAAAAAAGCCACATCACGTCCTTGATTTATATGAAAAACTTAGAAGTCCATAGAAATGGTGGAAATGAAAATATCTAATGTTGAATTTGATGTTGAACCTTATGTTTTGCTTCGATCAAGATGCTATCGTCATTCTCGCTGGTAACCCGCTGGCAGACATTAACACAGAATGCACCCTAGCTTGCGAGTGAACTTGAGGAAGGGGGGGCACATCATTCTTGTTCTCCTAGCTCACCAAGGAATGCTTCCTGACCTTTTTGTTAAGGGGAGGTCGACTCTTTTTGGAGGAGTCTTCGTAGTATCATTTGTTGAGAGTTAACAAGCCATTTAATTGGTCGATATTGTCTTTAGTCAAGATTTTCTCTCCTAACTCTATGGAAAGCTCAAGTGCCTAAAGCGTCGCGTTCAACAAAGTAAACATCTCATTAGATCAAATTGTAAGTGGTGCACGATAGGCACCAACTAATTAGGGATGTGAGCATCCGCGTTTGATATGACTGCTCCATTGAACATGTTACCTTAGGCATTCGAACTCTCCGCAATGTTGACAAACAAAACCCCCAATTGGAGACAATACTAATCTATTGAGGGTTTAGCCAACTCCCAATGAATAAAATTTTAATCACCTCAAAAGGAGGTAGCCTCTCCTCAATAAATATATATTATATTTTAAATTAACCAAAGCCAATTATTTTATCCCAATCCAACTCAATTATAATATATCATTTAAATTGAAAAAATTGGTTAATCCGATTGATGTTAAATAAGTTTTGTTAAAAAATAATCTAATAATAATGTTTAATATATTATTTGGTACTCAAGTGATACTTTTTTTTAATGTGGTACCTATGTTATTTTTTGGTACGTAAAGGTAACGGCGTTAACTTTTTAGTGTTTAATTCGGATTTTAGAGTTGATTTAATGAAAGTTAATTGTTAATATTATTAGGTTTGAATTTCTCATGATTTTTTCAATAGCATAAATTTATTATTATTTGTGAATTTGTTTAATTTTATATTAAATATGTCAAATAAAATTTGATAAATGTGATTTAATTCGAGTTTTAAGGTTAATTTGATGAAAATTGATTGTTAATATTATTAGTTAATTATGAATTTTCATCAAATCAAATCTAAAACCCAAATTAAACACTAAAAAATTAACATTATTTTCTTAAAATTTTCTACATGGAAACAATTTTGGATTAGGATGAATCCGCACACAAAATTTTGAATTTCAAATTTGATTCTAACAGAAATCTATATAAGTCATTATTTCCTAAATCAATAGTTTATTGGTGCATATAATTACGGTTAGAGTTTTAAATTAAGGTACGACAAACAAAATAAATTTATATATATCCATTTCAAAAATTTGACCTACCTACTCTTCGATTTGGATTTTCTTTTCTTCTCAAATTTTATCAAAAATAATAATAATAAATGAAATTATAACGCATAATACGTTGTAAGTAAATTTTTTTTTAATTTTAATTTTACCGTTAAACAATATGAGACGTTTTTAGTAAAAGCTAACGTGGCATAAAATTTATAAAATAACAAATTTTGTCCTTATCGAAATACGATTAAAGGAAGATTTTCACTACTATATTAATTTATTTATTGGGTTAATATTTGATACATTAACAACGTATAATTTTAAAGACGATTAAGTAACCAAATATTGAATTGATGATATGTCTCTTCCTCAAGGTTTCTATATGCAACTTCAAAATTCGAATAGCTAGGATGCTAGCTTTTGGGTCGTTTTTTAGCATACAAAACTATTATGAGCACACCAATGAGCCTTCTATATATTAGGCAAAATGTTTGCGAGCCTTTGCGGGGCTATATAAAATGTTTCCATACCCCGACCATGGGCACTACAGATTTGACTGAACAATGGATGGTAGACACTTTTACAATAGCTGTAGGCCAAGAATATTTGAAATAAACTCTTACAAAAAAAAAGCCACGTCAGCTCACTGATTTATATGAAAAAGCTCAAAAGTTAGTGGAAATGGAGGAAATGAAAATATCTAATGTTGAATTTGATGTTGAATCCTATGTTTTGCTTTGATCAATGTCCTATCGTCCTTCTAACAAGTTACTCGGTGATAGAGATTAATACAGAATGCACGCCTTAGCTTGCACGTAAACTTGAAGGGCGGGGGACATCATTTTCATTCTCATTCATATGTTTCGATGAGGCATTGGGTGTCAAATTAGTGTGATGGTCGAATGATCCGTTTATCCGTCCTGAGTCCGAGTATAGTTCATAGGGATTATAACATATGAACTTGATAAATGATATTTAATTGAAATTATGGTTATATGAATAAATACTATATGTATGCATATATGTGAAACATGACTAAAGATAACACGTGAAAGATCATGCGAACTGATAATTACAAGCCCTGGGGGCCGAAATGGAAATGAAACGAATCAACAGATTCTAGAATAAAATGAAATAAAAGAATGAGTAATTGGTATGCTATGTGATGAAAGTAGATGTACCTTATTTATAGATAGCACAACATGATATGTTTATAAGAAATAGTCAATGAATTAGTACATAAAGTTGATATATGAACTAGAGTATGAATATATATGTATAAGTGATATGTTAATTGAAGTTTTTTGCATAGATTATAGTATTTGCATCATGATATATTAGTTGATGATGTTGGTAGTTAGTGGTATATCAAATGAATTTTATGACATGCTATTTAGATTACATTATTGACTTGAATCATGAACTTACCATTGTGCTTTATTGCTCAACGTATGATTTGTTTATTCCGTGTGTAGGTATTAGTGGATCTCAAAGTCTCGAAAGGTGAAGAAGCATCTAGGTCGCAAACTCTCGACTCAATAATGTTTGTACAATTCTTTATATTTTAATATGTGACATGTACCCAGGATTAAGTTGATTTTAAGTAGTAAATTATCGATTTGGTATTTTGGATATAATGGCTGGTTTGATTTACGATACATGAGTTGTATATGATATATATATATATATATATATATATAAGTAACGTAAGGTTGAAATGTTTAAGTTATGTAAATGAGCATAAATATTGAGTAGAATTGCAATTCGGGATATAAAAACCAAATGATATTTGCCTTCAGTATCACAACATTAGGCCTCAACGTCATGATCTCCCTTTACTAAAGTCACGTCAACCTCTTGTTTTCGGAGTCACGACACTACACTATTGAAGTCACGGCACCAAGCTTCTGTCCTTGATGTCGCTACATAATCCCATCATGGTCATGACATCAAACCGATAAACTTTGAAAATTTTACATTTTAGTCCTTAAATGACCTCAAGTTATTGAAAGAGCTTTTGTACGCTTGTTTAAACCCCGAAATTGTTTATGTAACATGTTGTAATTACATATTGAATAGTATAATGTGTGTAACCTATTGAATTGAGATCATAGTTGTCCCGGCAACAAATGTGACATCCTGTAACTCGGACTCGACGATCGGGTCAAATATGGGGTGTTATATCCCCTCAACAAATATATATTATATATAATTTGAATTAACCCATCTCAATTATGTTATCCCAACCCAAATCAATTATAATATATCATTTAAAATGAAAAAAATTGGTTAAACCGATTGACGATAAATAGGTTTAGTTAAAATCAAGACCAATCAATCAAGGCTTCACACTTTTTTCTAATGTAGTACTAGTGTTGTTTTTTTGTTCAATTTAGTACCAATATTTGACAAAAAAATTTATATTTTGGTACTTAAAGGTAACGACGTTAATTTTTTAGTGTTTAATTTGGGTTTTGGGTTGATATAATAGTGAAAGTTAATTGCTAATATTATTAAGTTTGAATTTTTCATGATTTTATTAACAAAATAAATTTATTATTAATTGTGAACTTGTTTAATTTTACATTCGATTTATAATGATGCGATTTACTTCGATTTACTTAATTGTGATATTGATTTGGGAATTTCTTGTTTATTGTCTACCATTCTTAAAATATTAACTAATGGAGCTCAGTTAGTAGTACTTTTCCCCCTTTTTGTGCTTTTTTTTTTAACGTAATTTAGTGCACGAAAAGAAGATTTCAACTCATCAATTTTTGCATTTCAATTTTAAGATGAAAGTTAAAAGAAAATTGTTAAAATGTGTAACAATTTTTGTATATCGAAACAATTATGGATCAAGATGAATTCGCACACAGAATCTCGAATTTCATATATAGTGTGAACTGTAATTCATATAAGTCATTATTTCCTAAATCAATCATTTATTGGCACGTGTAATCACTGTTAATGTATGGCGAACAAAATAAGTTTATACATATTCTTTTCAAAATTTTGACCTACTTTTTTTTGAAAAGATTGAATTTGAATTTCCCGAGATTTAAAAAATTGAAATTATAACGTATAATGCGCTGTAAGTAATAATTTCTTTTTTCAATTTTAGGTTTACAATTAAAACAATGAGACGTTTTTAGTAAAAGCTAACTGGCATAAGATTTTATAAAATAACAAACTTTGTCCTTACCAAAATATAATTATAGATAGATTTTCGCTGATACACCAATATACTGGGTTAGTATTTGATACAATGATAATGTATAATCTTATGTATAATTAATTAATTTGATATATTTACGTATTTAAATTTTCTTTTACTCTCAACTTAAACTAATATTTTTTATTTTAATTTCTTGCATATTGCATATGTGTTGTGATTATTATTGTCAAACCTTACGTTTTATTATTTATTATATGTTATTTTTAAATATATATCTATGTTCTAATTCACTAACCGTGCATAGAATTATATATAGCCCGCGCATGACATCTAAATTATTTTATATGTATATATTTTTTTTACATATAAACTTGCCATATATTAATGATTTAACTATTTTTAGAATTTATTACCAGTTATAGAGAATTTCACCTCAATATAAACCCATGTCTGTGGAACAAAGACCACACAAGCAGTCTTAGAACGTAAGTCTAAGAAACAGTAGGGCTGTCTGCCTGGTTATTTCTTTCAAATTTTGTGGTTTTTAACTTTGTTTTTTTAAGCTAAATGATGAGATATTACTGTAACTTTTGCTTTTTCAGGTTGCTTATTGCTCAAGGAACATAACAAAAATGGATCCAAAGAATGAAACCTCCCCAAATGCTGCTGATAACCAAATGCTGAATCCCAATGCTGAAAATGAGGACCTAACGCTGCCTTTAGAGTCCATTCAGCCCCGTAGGGTCTCATTGCACAAGAGATCAGCAAGTGATTCTCTCGCCTTTGTGAAAGAACCTTATTGGCCCGCACCAAGCTCCAGTGCACAAGGGCGCTTGCTCGCCGGAGCAGCCGGTTCATCATCGCCTTCGCACATGGACCCCAAGAAGCTGAAACGGTTGCACTTGCATTTAGTATTTTGTTATCATATTAAACTACATTTAATATTTTGTTCTAACAATCATTTCTTTTTACTTGTTATTTAGCCTGATTGCCAATAGAGCTTCCGCTCAGAAATCCCGGCTGCGCCGGGTTGAGTACGTAGACAAACTGGAAAAAAAAGCTGAGTTCCTAGAGGTTATTGAATTCACTTATTGAAAGTAAACTATTTATTAATGTTTCTTCTCTTTAGTTCGGTCCAATAATAATCTTGTATATTTGCAGGCCACTGTGTCGTTGGTATCTCCTCGAGTGACTTCTGAACGAAAGAAACGCATGATGTTGCTGAAAGAGAATGCTGAACTGAAACAGAAAATTGAATTTTATGACAAACTACTGGAAAAGCAAGATGGTGAAGCAGCAATGGTTTTTTTCTTTTTCTTTTTCTTTTTAAATTAAATATTAGCAAATGAGTAAGCTAAACCTATACTTTCTGGTTTTTGCAGCTGAATATAAAGCACTGAAGGAGGAGAGGGACTTGTTATCCTTCACTAATCTCCTGATCCAAGAAGGCATTTAGAAATATTTGAATTTCAAGATCCAATATTTCAAAGGAGCCAAGCCTGTTTGCTATGTTTTCGTTTTCAATTTCCAAAGTGTTGTTTCCATTTAGCTGGACTTTTCAATTTTATTTTCAGATAATAGTTTGTATTCAAGCTAGTTCTTGAACCATCAGTATTTCTGTTTAAGTTATCATATTAATGAAATGAAGGCTCATTTTCTAGTATATGTGTAGTAGTTTTACTTCTTCTTTTTTCTTAATATCTTGGATGGTTCAAAATATGAATGAACAACTTCCTGAACCATTTTTGAGACAGCAAACAATGAATAACATAGGTTCCTTTTGCCCCAATTTCTGGTCCCACAACAAGACATGGAAGCGTTTTCGTTTTCTTAGCAATTTTAGAGGGCCAGGGCCCTGCCTACCCCTTGGCGCCGTCCTTAGACTCAAAGAAAGTTTAAAACTCACGAAACCCTAAGCAACCAATTCATTCGATTGTCAGACAAGACGCTAAGTCATCTGGCATAACAAGTAGTTCTTAATACTCAGTAACCTTCTCTAGAAAGACTTGAGTAAACGAGGTTGCAAGACCATATACACTCAGCAACCGGTGCACCTACAAGCAACCAACGACCATACACCTTCTAAACAGCCTGAATGTTGGGTGTAAATACTAAAATATGACTCTCATTTTATTTTTTTGTTACTATCATCAAACTTTTTGTTGATTTAAGCATCGAAGTGTACCCTAGAACACAAGCTCCGACGTCTCTTCTAAAGCTTTGTCTTGTAAGCATGTCCAAGTCCGAAATATTATCCAATATCAACTTGTAGGTCCAATCCATCACCACCAAGAAGACACCAAAGTATGAAGCTGGAATTGTAGCCTGTCTTATTTGGACATAGTTCTAAATTCAAATTTATTGGAGAAAGAAACGACAAGACATTAAGAAAAAGGGCTATTATCAATTGGTGTAATATTAGTACAAGACAATGAGAAAAAAAATAACCTTTCCTATTGGATAAGTACCTCAAGATCTCACTTAGAATTGTCCCATTCATATAGTCAGATCTAGAGTACTTACCCTTCTCGCATTCTTCTTAGAACAATGATCTTCTTCACTTTTCAATCTACTAAGCTTTGATGATGATGATGATGGTGAATATAATGATAGAGATAACTCACTCACTACATCGTCTTGCTCGGAATTTTGCTGCTTATCTTCCTTTGCAGTTATACGTAGCGATAGATCTAAATCGAGGTCGCAATCAAAAGTCTTTCTTTTCGTTGATTTCAAGTCTTGGCTAATCAAAGGGCTATTATGAATGCTTAAACTAGTATTGTGGCTGATGGAACTTGTCTCAATTGGGCCTAATCTTGGTTGCACTTGGTTACACTTGAAATCGTAACTGGCCCAATTACTGCTGAAGATCTTCTCCGTCACCGTTCGATGCAACCCCGGTCTTGATTCATTGATGAAACTTGTGCTTGTATACGGACGGCGCATTGAGTACTCGCGGTTACCCCAGAAAGCATCTCCATATCTTGAAAAGAAGTGAAATTTTGCGTTAATCCCATGTTTACGTACATTCACGATGGAGATGTGAAAGATTGAATATTGATGGGTGAATTTGGTACCTGTAAAAACTACTGGAACTGTCACCTTGATGATGATGATGAAGAAGAAGATTACTATATCCTTGCAGCATGGGAAGTTGGCTGAGGTTATAAATATTTCGATCTCCACTTTCCACAAGATGCCTATGATCGCTTATGACTGCCATGGAAATAGATAGTTTTATTAAGGATTAGGGACCACCATCACCATGAAATGAACCCTAAAAAAAGTTGAACTATACATATATATACCTTGGCCTGAATCATCAATCTTCTTGCTTCTATACATCTGATTGAAAAACATATTGTTAGGAACAAAAATTAGATGATTTTTCATTATATGTTATGGTCCAAGAAAGAACCTGTAGATGGCTTTTGACATGAGCGATGCTAAGTCCTTTAATATTCATAAGTTGAAGAACCAACTTTGGGGTAGCTCCTGAATTACCAAATATTGTTTTCTTTGTTAAAATTAAACACCAAAAATAAGAGAAGAAGATGAAGAACGAAGTTAACTCACTGTCTTGGCCGCCGAGTCTTTCAACGGCTTGAACGAAACGAAGGTGAAGATCGGGTGTCCACCGTAGCCTCGGCAACTTGGATCTAACATAAGGCCTTACCGACGGCTTCTTCTCGTTCTCTTCCACCGTGCTGTTACTTGAGCTTCCTCCATTCTTAGGCCTACTTTCACCTTCATTTTCTTCGCTCTCAGTCTCGGCTTTCACTGTCTTCGAACATCCGGTGCCGCTGTTCTCTTCCATCGTTACAAGCTAAGCTGGCTTCCCTGCTTAATCTTCAATATAAAAGAGACAAATTATGAACATGGAGGGCTTAAAAATGAAGTCCTAGCATATTGGTTAATCAAAATAAGCTTATTAATTTTCTTTTCTCTTATGGTAACACATAGAGAAAGCATAGACCCTAAGGCCTAAGCATTAAGCAAAGCTATAACTGGTTTATTGAAACAAAGAGGACGATATGAGAAACCCTAGATCTTGACAGGGAAGACAGACAAACCTGTGTGTTTTTTTCTTCTTCTCTCTCTTGGGATTGGGACTAGTAAACAATAATAATATTTCTTCATATCCTCATGTATATATCATCAACATCTTAAACCATCCATGCCATGCTATGCATGCATGTAAGTCATGCATTGAAGTATACACCATCTATATCCTTGCATATATATATATATATATATATTCCAGTCATGTGATTTCTTCCATGATTTAACTTATGTACACTACATAGAAATTAAAAAAAAAAAAAATACTACTACAAGGAATTAATTAATTAATTAAGGTTGACAGGTTTTTGTAATTTGGCACGATAAGCAAAAAGATATAATAGACATACACATATCTTACTATTTTAAGAAATAAGAAAACATAATTTTTTTTAAAAATTACCACAAACTTTTCTTACACAAATTTTGAACTTGTTTTGTCGGAATGTAAATTTAAACTCTTACTTCAAAGTGGACTTTTGTTGTTATTATTTTTGTCAGTTGGCTAAAATGAAAAAATAAAACTTTTGTGTTACTGATGGCCGTCAGGTTGAAATATATCCAAAAAAAAAAAAAAAAAAAAACCCCATTTTTACTTTATTTTATACTTAATTATTCCATGATGACTGAGAATTGGTATACAACAGTTCCAAGAGTCGACAAATTACTCAATAATATTTCGAGAAATTCCTTATATAAGCTTAGGTGAATGCAATATTGTACTCAATATTTTTGGCTGTTTGTAAGCTTTTACAGTATTTCCATGACTAGGTAATTTTTGGACCCTAAACTGTTAACATTGGCAATAGTTTTCTAAAGGATTTTTTTGATGAATTGAGCTTATTCTTGGAGTTTTGAAGTTACTATGCTTATTTGATTTGTCACATGCATGAAAGTTTCCACTTAATGTATATTTTATATCCGTTTTATTATAAAGATTAATATTTTTAAATTTGTGGTCTTCTAAGATTCGAGTTCATTTAAAAATGTAATGTATTTTATTATTACACCCAATATTTATAGGTGAAAATTAGACAATAATGGAAGTCGTGGCATATATATGGTCAAATTCTAGTTTAGATCCTTCTATTGTGCTTAAATTTGAAATTTAATCATTTTACTTTTGTTTGAGATAACTTAATCCTCTACTTTTTTCTTATAGCTATAGGTGTTCTCATACATTATACGATCTGAACCTAGTCTTGTTCGGGCTTGATTCAAATGCTTAAAAAATAAGTTCACTTCTACTTCTTCCAACCATTTGTTAGTCCCTCTACTTTTTTTTATAACCTCATTAATTAGTTTTGGGGACTATTTAAACTAACTAATGGTATGAAAGTAGATAAACTAAATTATGTCAAATTAAAATGTTGGTACTAAATATCCAATTTGAGCCTAGTAGAGGGATGAAAGCCATAATTTGACCAACATATAAACAAAGCTAGAAAAACATTGTAGTTTGTGAAACAGCTGCAAATTGCTGCTGAGATTATAAACTTGCAATGGAGATAGAGCAGTTGGGAGGAATGGATATTAAATATAAGAAGGAAAGGAAAGAAAAGGGAATGAGCAGTGAGTCACGTTGAGGGAAGAGGATTGATGGGTCAGTACAGTGAGTCTCTCTCTCTCTTTGATGCATGTGTGAGAGAGAGCTCATGTGAATGTGATGCTAAGCTGTAGCTGATGCAGACCCTAACTCAGAAACATGATTATCAAATTGCCTTTCCAACGGGAATCACGGGCTCTGTTCCTCACTTTCATCACCCTTTCATTCACACCCCCTCACCTTCATCACCCTTTGTTTCTAAAATCAAGGGGAGGACCATTCCAGCATGCACAAAACATAGCACCCAACAAGGGGAAATTTTTGGTTTTTTTATACTAATGCTCTTATTGAATAAGAAGAAAAGAGGGCTTAAAACCATACAATATTCCATCCAATTCCATGTCTAGCAATAGGGTTTGCAGATTATTTTTCTGTTGCAAGTCCTAGGGGTTATTTGCATACATAATATATTAAAAAAAAAAAAATCATTGAACCTTTCTATTTTGGGTTTCCATGATTTCAAGTTCCGGTCCTCTCAAGTTTATGTTATTCAAATTTGAGGCTTGAGTTTTTCAAATCGATAAAGTTATGGGTTTAGATTCTAGTTATTTCAAATTTGAATCATTTCAATTTTTGTTGCTCAATCAAAGAAAATTTATTAAAAATAAAACAGACATAACAATGTTTGCAATTACAACAGTACATCACAATAACAATCAATCCTAGACCATAAACATAGTATTTCTATCTATGTTTGTCTTAGCCAGAGAATCTATGCAACTATTTGCTTCCAGCAAGACAAAGAGTAATTTTGACATCGGAATCAAGATAATATAATGATCAATAACTTTAAAAGTTTCTCCATATCTCCAAGGTCGGAGGAGTGATTTAGAATACCATGAAATGACAACATTTTAAGTCGAAAGATTTAGAGAATAAAGCAATATTTCTACTAAATTCATTCTCATCATTTTAAATAAAAACGAGGAGAAGTTAGCTAGCTAGACATGTAGTTGCCTTGAATGAGAAAGTAGACATAACGGTTAGGGGGAAGAGCTTTTTCATTCCTCCCACGTGTTACAGACATGGACCTCTATAGCATATATACTTAGTGGAGAATAGAATAGGGTAAGGGGACTTCCCTTCGATGTATTATTGTGCATTTCCCATCATTCACAGGGATCTTGCCTTACTTTCCCTTTATTTTTTCGAACTTATTTAATCGGTATTTTGGTTCAAGATAATTTCAAGGTAAATTATAAGAAGAAAATAAAGTTCTACCAATAATATGATTAACGCAACTTGAATCCAGATCACATTTGAGGTGGTAAATATTCTAACTATCAAACTAACATGTAGGATTCATATATGTTGATATTTGGTATAGTGGTACATTAGATTCCTACTGTCAAGTAGTTGATATAATTGCTTTGTTTTTATTTTCAATATTATCATGTTGCTAATATATTATTTGTCAAAATGGCACTCTATCTTCGATCCCTTTAAAGGTTAGGTCAGTCAATGACAATGTAGCTAACTCAATAATAAATAACCTTCTATAAAATTTGGTATCTAGTAAATTAATAATAATTTCATTTTCTTAGAAAACGGTGTCGGATTGTCCAACAGAGTCGAGGTAGCTACTGAAGAAGTTCTAAACAACAGTTTCTGTGCAGGTTGTATCCCTTTTTTAGTGGTAATTTGCCAAGTTGCAAGAGGCCCCGTGATGCCTTCATTTTATTTAATATAATTTTTACGTTTTATTATTTACAAATTATTGATATTCATATATATATATAAATACATTATTACAGGTAATTATTTCGTTCAAGGCACCTTCGATTACTTGATTATGATTCGGGTTGAATTTGGATCAGTTCAATATATAAATTTAAGTCTGTTTTTTAAGTTTGGATTATGAGTTTGGAATTTAGTTCAAGTTCGATTTAGATTATTTTTTTTTATATAAAATTTTTCACTTTTCGAGTAAATCTTCGAGCTTAAGCTACCGATTCGAATCATGATTAACATATATCCCATTCTACAAAGATATATGAAGATGGATTGTTTGGATTATAGGAGTAATTTATGTTCTGGTAAGGATGAAATTAATTTTATTATGAAAAGAAAAGGAAAATCAGTGGTGCAGCAAACGTCAAGCATGGATTGTACTTTTTATGCTCTTTAGCTTATCGTTTGTGCATATTTTAATTCTCTCATTCTTATAAATAGTTTAAATTTGCATGAAAATACGTGAACCTATTAATGCGGATCTGCCATCATTTGAAAACGAGGATGTTTGTCCTTTTTTATCATCTAACTCTATTCTCTCTATATAATTAATCAATTAGAATTTTATGCATCCATCCTAATTCATTGCATGATCAACTCCATGCATTCCATTGCATTAGTTTTAACCTGTTTAAAAATTCTAAATATAAGTCGATTGAGTCTTAGTTTGGTTGGGCGAAATTAAAAAAATTTGTTAGAGAGTCGGAATTAAATTGTAATTTTTACATTAAAAAAATACAATTTTATCATTTTAATAAATTATATTTTTTTAATTTTTAAAAGATTAAATTAAATTTTTATTTTTTTAGGGAGTCAAAGTGCAATTTTACCTTTACTAATTTAAAATTTTAAAAATTTTAAAGGGGCCATGTGAGAAAAAAAATCATTTTAGGGGGAGGCCGGGGTCCCTGCCAGCCTCCCCTAGTTTCACCACTGGTTATTAGTACAAGAGAACGTGTGCCTGAGTGTGCTAAAATATATTATCCTCCTATTTAAGGGTTGGAGAGGGGCTATGGGTAGTTCTACATATCTTGTGTGAAGAAAAAAAAGTAGATATGATAAAAATCTATAATAAAATTAATGTTAAAAAAATATTAAAATTAAGTTAAGCTGGAATCGCTAGTAATCGCCAGTCAACCATACGACGATGAATTCGTTCTCGGGCCTTGTACACACCGCTTGTCACGCTATGGGAGCTGGTCATGCCGAAGTCATTACCTTAACTGCAAGGAGGGTGATGCCAAAGGTAAGGCTAGTGACTAGAGTGAAGTCATAACAAGGTAGTCATATTGGAAGGTGCGGCTAGATCACCTCTTTTTCATGTAGAGCTAATGCTTGTTGGGTACTTTAGTTTGACACTACTTCACACCCCTAGGTCTCGACCATGAAGTAAAACCAAGCCCATGAGCTTATTATCTTAAATTGGAACAAGTTCATGTAGAGCTAATGCTTGTTGGGTACTTTAGTTTGACACTACTTCACACCCCTAGGTCCCTCCTATGTGGTGACATGGAGGCGTAAAAAGAAAAGAGAGGAATGAATTTCTTTCACTTTTGACATAACGGGCCTCCGTATTCTTTAATTTACTATGAATGCATGAAAATATAATTTATATAATTTAAATCAAATAAGGAAAAAAAAATTGTATATATACACAAGCGTTGGTTTCCAAGAAAGTCATGAACTCGATTCATTGCACCAAGCTGATGGCCTTGCCATGGCAATGGGCCCTCGATATGTACATATTCTTTCTTAAGTATTATTTACATTAATTTCAATTAATAATAGAATTGTGGGTGGGGGTGTTTTGGCTTCATATAGTATGTCAAATTTCTTACAATATATATCATTAAAATAGCCTTTTCACATCAATACGTATGCTTAGTTGGGGTATTAGTAAAACAACAATATTATTTTATAAGTATCGTCAAAAGGAATATTAATTGTCTCATTTTTATACATGTAATCTGTGGATCCTACATAATGTAACATCTTACCTATATATACTGTTCCTCTACTTATATATATATATATATATATATATATATATATATTAATGGTCTTTGATTTTATTATTAGAATAATATTTTAAAGAATATTTGGAAACTATTTCCAAATTATTATATTGGGTTTTTGTCAAACATTAGAAACTATCATGGTCATGGAATCAAATTTTTATTCCACCTATAAAATCCATTTTTTAGTCTAATCTTTTAGTTTCATTAATTGGGTCTCTACATAAAAGGTTAATGTAGCTAAGAAAATTGTGGGGTGTGACATACAATTCAATACTTTTTAATTATGTGTATGAAATTGTGATTCCATGTCATTTTTATCTCTTTTTAATAGAAGAATGATAAATCAGATTTTTCCTCCTGATTTTTAGTATTTTTGGTTAGATTTGAGAATTTTGATTTGTCATTCTCCTATTAGATAGGGATAAAGATGACGTGGAATCACAGCCTCATACAATAAGGGTGATTCTTTTAATTTGGAAAGTTTTGGGCACTTTCATATGTGATGTGTAACAATAGAGATTGGGTTATGTCATTTGCAATTTTTTTAAAAAATCAAAATGTTAAATGGTAAATTTAATGTCTCTTGTTTCGACGGGAAAATAAAATAGAGTACCTAACAATGTATCTTCATAGATTAAGAACTATATGGGGTGACGGAGGAATCGTACCACTGAAGCTTTTTTTCATGCTTTTTCCGGAGGTATGGAGAAAGCTGCAATCAATAGGATTTTCCTAATCTTCCCTTCCGAGTTAAGTCACATTAACTAGGGCTCTATTTGATAAATTAAAAAATCAAGTGTTTAAAATTTAAGAAATAAAATATGTTTGATATATTATTTAAAATTAAATATTAAATATGATTAGAATATTTGATAAAGGATAATATAATATTAAAAAAATAAAATAAAATAAAAATGGAACATATTCTCTATTAATTGATAAGTATGTCCCAATCTACTTATCATTTTTCACATTTTTTTTTTGTAGAAAAAAATTCTATCTACTAATTTTCATTGTGGGTTAGTTAACGTGCTTAACAAAAATATTAAAAATATTATTTT
The DNA here is from genome assembly GCA_025698465.1 of Gossypium longicalyx. Taxonomy (NCBI): domain Eukaryota; kingdom Viridiplantae; phylum Streptophyta; class Magnoliopsida; order Malvales; family Malvaceae; genus Gossypium; species Gossypium longicalyx. Next base: position 213,466 of record CM046995.1, on the reverse strand, counting down.
TCAATTCATTTTTTAATAATTTATCAAATAGGGAATATCAACAATTTAAAGTAATAAAAAAAAATTCATCCCACTTATTTCTTACACGTTGTAAGCAATTTATTTTTAGGATTATCGAGAGAGTGATTGAACCATTCATTTCATTTAAGAAATGAACATTCGAATGTTTTGTAATTTATTTTTTAGAATGATGTTATTATATGTTCTTATCATATCTATTTTATATATATATACAATGTCTCATTCTTAACCCTTAAATAGGAGAATAACGTGTTTCGATACGCTCGAACTCACGTCCTCCTGCACTGGCAACAATACCGTTAAATTCAGATTTTTGGATGACGAGTTGAATCCTTACTAATTAATAATGTGTTTTTTTATTTAACAATCTCATTATAAGTTCTGATCATATCTATTTTTTTTACACATTACTTAGAACTATCCACAACCCCTCTCCGACCCATAAATAGGAGGATAATGTACTTCGGTGCACTCAAATTCACGTCCTCCTATATTGACAATAATACCCATACCAATCGAATTTAGACTCAATCGACAATCAATAAAATATTTTAGTTAGTTGGTAGAATGTTATTCCCATCCTCCTCTATTACTGTAGCATGTTTATCTCATGGTAGCACAAGAATATTTAAAGTAATAATAGTTTGAAGGGGAGAATATCATAACATCATAAAATATATAGGTGGAATGTGGAATTGGGAAAGATATTTTGACTCGTATATAAGTAGGGCACCTAATGACCTAAATGTTTACATTTAATAGCATATTAGGTAGAACTTCCCATGGACAAGTAAGACCCAATATGGTGTGAAAATGTGGCCATAATATTATAAATTTTGGACTGACAACGACAAATATTATAATTATGAGGTTCATATCATACATAAGCAAACAATTTGACCAATATATAATTTCACCAAGGTCAAAATAATTGTCAATTGTCAATTGCATGCCCTAATTCAAAACAACAAATTCAGCTTCTTCTTCTTCTTTTTTTTCTCAGTAATGATAGAACTCTATCATAAAGAAGACAAAACATACAAGAACTAACCAACCCCTAATCAAGACAATCGAACAACCTCGAATAACCAACACCACTCCCTAAACGGAGTCCACCCAAACACCAAAACAAACCCAAAACCTCTCAAAAAGTCATTCTCTAAATGAAAGAAACAGCAACTAAAACGTAGAAACACCAAAAAAGCTCAAACAACAGCAAACCCAAACTCTCAAGCTTCCTAAAACCAAAGACCAGACTTACCACCAAGCCTTAAACAAACATGGCCTACTCAAACCAACGATAGCTAGTGTTTTTGCCATTTCATTACCATTATGATCAGCTAATGAAAAAGATAACTTCCCAACACAGCCAAACCTCCTTTCAAAGTCTACAAATGTAGCTTGTTGCGACCATTGTCTCCTTTGTTTCTTCTTTTTTAAGTAGATTTATTCATGCCTCCATTGGTTTATATGTCCCAATTGATTCATTTCGTTTTGGATCGAGTTTGGGTGATGTGTTTTGATATTGTGGTAATTCAATTTATCTCGATTCAAATTAAACAATATTAATATAAAATTTTATTGATGTTGATTAATATTTTATTTTTTAAATAGTAAAATTGGTCATTCGAGCAAGTTGAGTCGAGTCAAAATTAATAATTTTTTTGGAATCGAATTATTGTTGGATACAACCCATCAATACTTTGATCTATAGATATAAATAAATTTTTAATTTTTGTCATTCAAGTTGTTGTTTCAAATGTAATTATTAGAAAAATATTTGTACTAGAAATTAATGTTTTTGAAATCAGATTGGTGGTCAAATTATCTATTTTCGGTCCTGATCGGTTCAAAGCAAATAAATTATTAAAATTTTGAAAATTACAAAAATTGGTTCACATAGTCCATACTAATTCACACATTAACCGATTTTGTACCTCTCACTAGACTAATACCCTGAAAACTTCCTAATCCGATCGACCAATCTGATTCAAACAACCCTAAAAACTCCTAAAATAAATTTAATTTTGAATTGAATGTTAACCGGGAAACAAGTAGATACACTCACAATTTTCCATCCCAAGATTGGTTTTTTCTTAATAAACATCAAAATTGTAAATGAATTTTGATGCAATTTGTAATGTTATACATTAACTTTAATTTGGCACGTTAATATAAATAAACTTTAATTTTGATTCGATTAGTTTCACATTTCACTAGCATTATTGTCTATGTGACAGAGTCTTCAATTGAATCATGTGTAAAGTGTTGACATGACATTTTATTAAGTTAAAAAACAAACAAATTTAAATTATTTCCACCTAAATAAAAAAAAAGATAAATACGTACACTTGGGAAAAGAGTTTCTTATTTCCTCCAAGAAATTTATTTTTGTTTAATCTATCTGGAAATAATTTCAATTTATTTGTTTGTTTTTTAACCTAATAAAATGACATGTCAACAATTTACACATGAATTAACGAAAAATTATGCCACGTAGGCAATGGGGTTAGTGAAATGTGAAAATTGAACCAAAATTAAAATTTGATGTATACAAATGCACCAAATTTATTAAAGTTGATGTATAATATTGCAAATTATATCAAAGTTCAAGTATAATTTTGATATTTATCCTTTTTTTTAATCAAAATAGAGAAAACAGGTTGTCCAAAGTTGAGATGTAAATAAAAAGAAAAAGGGAATCTATATATGCATCAAATTTACTCTCACGGTAGATTAAGAGATAGATTGTATTTTATTTTTTTATTTAAAAAAATAGGTAAATTAATCCTTATACGTTAAATTAAAGAGCAAACTGATCATTTTTGTTAAAAAATTATCCATTTCTACTGTTAAAAATAGACATGGTTGATAGAATAACCAAACAATTACACATGATGTGCTATGTGTACCTGTTGCTAACGTACAGTGATAAATTTTTTACAGTAAAAATAAGTGAAATTTTTAACATAAGAACCTCAATGATATTTTTACCAATAGATAGCTAATTTATAAATACCATATAGATGGGCCTCTTAAAAGCTCTAGTAGTCTACTGACAAGGACCTTTAAAATTGAAAAAATGGCTACTTAGATGGTGGAGTTCAAATTTAATTAAGTGGGCTGTAATCCATCATTTTATAGCCCATTTTTTCTTGATTGGGTTGATAACCATTTTTATTCAGAGGCGAAGCCGCGGGCTCGCATGGCTCGGCTCCCTAAAATATAAAATTAATTTTTAGGCCTTTGAATTTTTTTAAAAATTTTAAATTAATAAAGGTAAAATTATACTTTAGTCCCCTTAAAATTATAAAAATTTAATTTAATCATTTACAAATTATAAAGATATAAACTATAAAAAATTAAAATTTCATCTGACCCCCCTAAAAAAATTTTCTGGCTTCGCCCCTGTTTTTATTCTTGATTTCTTTAGGCTAAAATTAGCATTTAATCTTTATATTTTAATATGATTTAATTTAATTTATACTATTTTTTACTACTTATAATCCATCTCCAATTCATAAATAAGACGATAGTGCGTTCCAACGCACTCCAGTTCACGTCCTTCTACATTGACAACAATACTCATGCCAATCAAACTAATACTCAATCGCCTACTACTTTAAATTGTTAATAACGTTAATTATAGTTAAGATACTCATGTTGAATTTTTCTAAAAGAACTGTCAACCCAATTTTTTTTTAATTCCCTAAATTAATATGTTGATTGAGTCTTAACTAATATTATTGTCAGTACAAGAGAACGTGAGTTCGAGTACGCTAAAACGCATTATCCTATTGTATCAAATCAAAATTAATAATTAAAAAGTATAATTGTATTTAGATTAAAGTTTATTAAAAGAAATTCTTAAAAATATTAATATATATATATCTATATATATTGACATATAATATATAGATAAGAATGTGGCTTCCAATAAGAACAAAGTAGGATTTCCTGGCAACATGTGCATGACTTTATTTATGTTTATCCTTGACAAATGCCCAATATTTAGTTGTCTCATGTGGAATTAATGAATTGTATCTTAGTTTTATCTTCATTTTAATATTTTATAGTTTAGGATATGCATCCATTTCTGCCGGCATTGAACTGTCACTAAATATACTTTTGTCATTTCTTTCCTCTGACACATTCATAACCCCATCCATTTCATTTCCCTTAAGCACCACCTCTTTATTTTATTTTATTTTATATTTATTAAATCCCATTAAATTATTGAAAATTATCCGGGTTAACTGATGATATTATAAAAGTTTAGATCAAATTATATAAAAAGTAAAATAAAATGATTATATCTTAGAAGGACTAAAACTATAATTTTACCATTGTTCGTAGTTTGTACAAATCTTCAAGCTGTGTATCTAACAGGAGCAGTTGAAACTATGATCAACGATCGTTATTACAGTACTGTAATTGCCAACGTTTATCCTCATTATTATGTCTGCTGTTTTTGGTTCTAGTTTTTCAGACAAATAATTTAAAAATAAAGCATATATATATATATATATATATATATATAGCTGTCAAATATGAGGATCCAAGCAGGCAAGCAGACAGTCTAAGCTAGAAGGTTTCATTGTGCCCTCTAAATGGCTAAAGCTTTCACAAAGTTTCTGTAGATGCAAGATTTGGTATTAGAAGGTTAGTTCACATAGAATGTCAAGATTTGTTAACGGTGATTATAAACCGGGTTCTTTTTTGGAGGGTGAGCTTTACCGTGTTAAGCTTTTACTAAAGTCATGGAATGTTTTACTTGGATGTGATAGTAAAGTCGATAGTAAAGTTGTGAAGGGATTTTATAAGGCGGTGGATCCTGAAGTGATATGGTGGCGATTCACAGTAATTTTCAATCAAACAAATCATTGATAATTAAAATGGTTGATCTGACTAATACGTTTTCAAATAAATTTGTTACTCAAATCAAAATAACTTGAAATGATAAGAAAAAACTTAAACCGAAATCGAAAATGACTTAAACACGAAACAACTTGAACGAGTAATTAAAAACGAGTTGAACTCGTCAAAGAAAGTTAGGTATAGTGATAATACACATAACATTCTTATAAAGAGAACACAAATTCGAGCTTTAGAGACTATATTATTAAGAGGAACAAACTTAAACATTAATCATTAATCATAAAACAGACATGAAAACGAACTTATATTTTAATATAATTTACATTGAGCTTAAATTTGATGATAAATTTGGACCCACAGAGGCTGCCGATAGGAGTAGTATGTTGGGCCTTAAATGGGATCTGGAACGCTTGGCCTACCTAAATTATAATTGCTTTGCTATCTTTTATCGTCCATCACGCACTTCACTTTTCTCATTTCCTATTTTTACGCGCCTTTCTAGCATTTCAGTTCCACTCTTCACACTAAAGTGCGGGGTATTGGGAAAATGTTTTAATCATTATAGGTTTAATTATGCCCCACTCCCTCTACTCTTCAATCTTTTAAATTTAATTCATTTGCTTTTAATTCCAAGTATTTAGCCCCTCCATTTGTTTGATTTAAAATTTATAGTCTAATATTTAAATTTAATAACAATCAATTATTAGTTTTAATAATTTGATTTTAATTTTTGAATAAAAAGAGTATAGAGAATAAAATCCTTAAATTAACTCTAGAAATTTTCTTCGAGAATTGAGTATATCACTCATTGCTCTGATCCAAAAGGGAGAATTTCAAGAGAAACCTTCTTATTATAGATCAATCAACTATAGTAGCGTTACTTATAAGATCATTTTAAAAGATCATTTTAAAACACTTGTCGGTATGTTCATAATCTTATTAAATGATCTAATTGGTGTAATCGTCCCCCAAGGTTAACACAATATTTTAATATTCGAACACCTGAATATGAAAGATGGAACTCGATTAATGTTGCTCGTGCTAACCATTAGGCCTAAGCATATTACTTGATGAGAATAAGAAGTAAAGCTATATAAAAACTCTCTTGATAACTTATACTTAACTAATGTGGAATATACCCACTAACACCAACCATTTTCATTACCAATATTGGCAACTGACAATAAAAATTGCAAAATTCTCGGACTTTCCTTTGTAGCTTAAAAGTATATAAACAAAAGTCGAGGTTGATCATTGTGGAGCTATTTCTAAATTGTTTCAATGATACTTGGAAAGAAATTTGGAAGCTTAATGCACCTAGCAAAATTAAGAATTTTCTTCTCTAAAGATTGTGTAATAATGCAGTTCCTTATAAGATTAAAATCTTTTTGGGTGGTTACTAATTTCCAGGGGGCAAAAAGAAAAATAAGGACTAAATTATAAAATTCCAAATATTATAAGGACTGGTTGGAAAATAGACCGTTGTATTCAATAATTCACGCGTTTAAAGATGAGTGGGGGAGGAGGTGGATTGCGATTTGCGAGGGATGCGGAGCATGAAAAATGACGGGATTGAAATAAAAATAAAAAAAATAAAAAATATATATAAAATATAAAATATAAAATAGGAGTTTTAAAAATTAATGAAGGAAAGATTATAGCAGAGATGGCGTGAAAGAAAGACAGGTAGGGCGCAACTTTAGCGGTTCTCCTCTTCCACACAGAACACAATTAGTAACATTCAATAATCCCCTGTTTCGGACATAGTTGGTTTCATGTTTTTTAACTTTTAATCTTTGACCAGACAAAACATGAAAAAATCAAAACACAGTTAAAATAAATAAATTATTAAAAGATAAAATATAATAACAAATACAGCTCCCATCAAATTTGGAGAAAACAGAGAAAACCCAAAAAAAGAAAAATTGAATTATCAAATATAGAGGGTGATTCGAAGACAGAGAAAATTAAAATTTCATCAAAAGGGAAAAAGAAGAAGAAGAAAAAAAAAACAGGTAGACATAGAGAGAAAGAGAAAAAGAGAGAGTGGCCGTTTCAAGACAGCCACCCTCCACTTCCCAAAAAAAAAAAAAAAAAAAAAAAAAAACAACAACAACAGCTTCTGGTTGACCGCTATCTGATTATTTTCTCATTTAGAAATCTCTTTCTTTCTTTTTCTCTTTTTAGAAAAAAAAAACCCAGGGAAAGAAAAGAACTTTCTTTGTTAATACCCAATTGAGCTTGCGTTTACAATTGTGTTGCCAGGTAAATTTGATTTCTTGTTCATTTTTTTTGAACACCCATTTCATTTGTATTTCTAGATCTTCGATTTTTGTGTGGTTTTTTGGGACCTGGTTGAATTTTTGGTGTTGGTGGTGTTGTTGTTGTTGTTGTTGTTATACCATTAGAGAATTCTTCCCTTTGATCTTGAAAAAGATGCAGCGTAATAAATTTACCACAATGCGTAGTTTAAAGGTTTTAGATAGATGTAAAGGCGCACAAGTTTATGCTGTTCACACCACCGGTGGCGGTGGTGGAGATGTCGGTGATAAACTTTATCATCAACTTCAAGACCATCTTAGTGTTAATCCGGTTCGGCCTATATCGATGCACAATTACCAGTCTTCTAATGTGCCCCTTGCTTATGTAAATGAAACCCTGCTTCCTTATGGTCTACCCGTCTCCGATCTCCTTGAACCCCAAATTGAATCATGCTTGAAATTCGTTGATTTCATTGGAACACTAGCTGATTTGTACCGTAGGATTGAGAATTGTCCTCAATTTGAAAAAACTGGAATGTATTTGGAGCAATGTGCAATTTTTAAGGGCTTGTCTGATCCGAAGCTGTTCCGGCGGACCCTTCGAGCCGCTAGGCAGCATGCCGTCGATGTTCATTCCAAGGTTGTGTTAGCAGCTTGGTTGAGGTATGAGAGGAGGGAAGATGAGCTTAGAGGCACAAATTCAATGAATTGTTGCGGAAGAAACATCGAGTGCCCTAAGGCTACTTTGGTACCTGGTTACAACCCGGAATTTATTTACGATCCTTGTGTTTGTTCTAAGAATCCTCGAGGTGAAAGTGTGGATGATTATTCAATTGAGGACGTGGAATGTTCTACTTCGGATGAATATAGGGATATGTCATTTTGTATCGGAGATAACGAGATTAGGTGTATACGGTATTGTATTGCTTCATTATCAACACCGTTTAGGGCAATGTTGTATGGTGGTTTCAGGGAATCTAGAAAAGAGAAGATAAACTTTACCCAGAATGGTATTTCAATAGAGTGTATGAAAGCTGCTGAATTATATAGTAGGATCAGAAGAGTAGATTCTTTCGATCCACGAATCATTTTGGAGCTTCTTACTTTCTCGAATAGGTTTTGTTGTGACGATTTGAAGTCGGCCTGTGATTCTTATTTAGCATCTTTGGTAAATGATGTGGAGAATGCACTATTGTTAATCGAGTATGGATTGGAGGAAAACGCGTATTTTCTTGTGGCAGCTTGCTTGCAGGTTTTTTTAAGGGAACTCCCAAACTCGATGCATAGTCCTAATGTGATGAAATATTTTTGTAGTCCAGAAGCAAAGGAACGATTGGCTCTAGTGGGGCATGCTTCCTTTTTGTTATATTTCTTCTTGAGCCAAATTGCAATGGAGGAAGACATGAAAGCTAACACTACCGTGATGCTTCTTGAGAGGTTGGCAGATTGTGCAACGGAAAGTTGGCAAAAACAACTTGCGTACCACCAGTTAGGTGTTGCGATGTACGAGAGAAAAGAGTACAAAGATGCTCAAAGTTGGTTCGAGGAAGCTTATGAGTCTGGTCATATATATTCGAAAGTGGGTATAGCAAGGACCAAGTGCAAGCGCGGACACAAGTATTCAGCTTACAAGATGATTAACTCACTCATTTCGGAATATAAACCAGTCGGGTGGATGCATCAAGAACGTTCTTTGTATTGTGATGGGAAGGAGAAGATGTCGGATCTAGAAATGGCTACGGAATTGGATCCGACACTTTGTTTTCCGTACAAGTATCGAGCTGTTTTGTTGTTGGAGACCAATAAGATTGGAGCAGCCATCTCAGAAATTAGTAAAATAATCAGTTTCAAAGTATCTCCTGACTGCCTCGAGTTACGAGCTTGGATTTCGATTGCCATGGAGGATTATGAAAGAGCTCTTAGAGATGTTCGTGCACTTTTGACTTTAGAACCAAATTACATGATGTTTCACGGGAAAATGCATGGTGACCACTTGGTCGAGCTCCTACGTCCTTTTGTTCAGCAATGGAGTCAGGCTGACTGTTGGATGCAATTGTATGATCGGTGGTCTTCTGTTGATGATCTTGGTTCCCTAGCTGTTGTACACCATATGTTGGCTAATGACCCAGGAAAGAGCCTTCTATGGTTCAGACAGTCTCTCCTCCTTTTAAGGTAATATGGCAAACTTTTTCATCGGTCGAGAATAACATGTCTTTCTAAGTGTTTGCTGGTACTGAATGCTGTAGGTTAAATTGCCAAAAGGCTGCAATGCGTAGTCTACGGTTGGCTAGAAACCATTCTACCTCGGATCATGAAAGGCTCGTCTATGAAGGATGGATATTGTACGACACCGGCCACTGTGAAGAAGCACTAGCTAAAGCTGAGGAATCGATCTCCATCCAGAGATCATTTGAAGCTTTCTTCCTCAAAGCATATGCTTTAGCAGATACAAGTCTCGATCAAGAGTCCTCGGCATATGTTATCCAACTTCTTCTTGATGCTCTTAGATGCCCTTCGGATGGACTTCGGAAAGGACAAGTGAGTATTTTTGGACCAATTTTAACGCTTGTTAAATAATTACGATTAATTGGTTCTGTGTTCTGAGTGATTCTGGTTTACTGCAGGCACTGAATAATTTAGGTAGTGTGTATGTAGATTGTGAGAAATTAGATCTTGCTGCTGATTGTTACATGAATGCACTGAACATTAAGCATACACGAGCACATCAGGGTCTAGCACGTGTTTTTCATCTCAAAAATCAACGTAAAGCTGCATATGATGAGATGACAAAGCTGATAGAGAAGGCACGTAGTAATGCTTCTGCTTACGAGAAGCGTTCAGAATATTCTGATCGGGACATGGCAAAGAGTGATCTCGCTATGGCTACTCAATTAGATCCCTTGAGGACATATCCATACAGATACAGAGCAGCAGGTAAAGTCCTTCACCTCGGTTGCATATAATTTAGGTTCGGAGTACAATAATTGCTCGTTATTTGTTCTTAACTGTTATTATAAAGTCGGTCCTGAACATGAAGTTTCTGCCTTTGCAGTTCTAATGGACGATCACAAAGAAAATGAAGCTATTGCGGAGCTCACAAGAGCACTAGCTTTCAAGCCAGACCTGCAACTACTACATCTTCGAGCTGCTTTCCATGACTCGATGGGTGATTATGCATCTACTGTTAGAGACTGTGAAGCAGCCCTATGTCTTGAACCCAACCACGCTGATACTCTCGAGCTATATAATAAAGTTCGCGAGCTGGTCAAAGAGCAATAGTGAGAAAAATCAGATCCCCATAAATCATTTCCTCTCTTCATCGTCCGCCACGGGCAACCTGATTTTGCCACCCTTTTTCCTTAAAAGGGGCACCATTATTTTTGGATATGTCCCCGGAAAATTCAGAAGCACCGCCATGGCGAAATGGGACCTTAGTGTTTGGTGTGATAGAAAAAAAAAGGAGAAAAGGGAAAAAAAATTTAATGGACATGGTTAGCTTGTAAATATTTATTTTCTGTATTAAGGATTGGACCAATATATATGTAAATCATCCAGGCATGTGACTGATGCTTGTTACAGCCAAGAAAGAAGCATGTAAATGAAACTGCAGAAGTCAATCCAGTCTGGAGATTTTACACTCTTTTAGACCTTTAAAATTGTTCTTATTGTTTTTGGAGCTCTACAATTTAGTCCTTGGAAAGTTTCCCCTTAAAATTCACCATGGTTTAACGTTGTGCCACATGGTTTTTAGATGATTCCAGGCTTTACTTTATGAAAAAATTCACCATAGAAAGGAAATGGACTTTTTCAATCCAACCTGTGATCATTATAAAGTGAAAATATCGGTTTTTAATACATTACACGAGATCCCCATAGTTTCAGTTGCTTCATCATTATTTCATACAACTACTCTATTTTATTTTATCATCTTTTTTTTCTTCACCTACTCTAATGAATCCTCCACTTGTAGAAGGATATTTCTCTCTATATGGGAGAAGGATTGAATGAAGCAAAATGGAAAGGAAACGCCCTAGGAAGTTGAATTTAAATGCGCCACTCTTATCGACGAGACGACCGGCCGGTTGCCATGTTATTGATCATGAAGTTTCATGGAAAGATTCGAGTAACGGGATTCCGTTCTGCTGGGAACAAGCTCCTGGAAAACCGAAGGATTCGGAGAGAAGTAACAACGTTGATGAAGCCGAAACGCCTCGTCCTAAACCTCCGCCAGGTAGATGGTGTCCACCGAAAGAAGCAACAACTAGGGGTTATCACGATGAAGGCTGCGATGCTGACTTGGACGATTACGACAACGACAAGTATGATGTATTCTCCGATGCTATGGAAGTTTTGTCACTAACAGAAGCTATAGACATTGTTGAAAAAACAGAAGCTATAGAACATAGTGATTTAGATGGTTTCAACTTAGCGATGAGTTTAGAACACAGTGATTGTCCATCACCGAGTTTCATAATCGATCGGTTTCTCCCCGACGCTATAGCATTAGCCGCTTCATCGGCTCTCAACATATCGAAAACGAAGCTTCCTTACATTTACTCGGATCAGTCTCAAGCTGTAATGAAACGAACATCATTGTCATCTCCAAAGGGTTGTGGGCTTGAAATGTTGTTGCCATGGCGGATGAAACATAAGCTGTGTAGTGTAAGGAATCCCATTAAAGAAAGGTCAATTGCAACCAATGTTATGCCACCAAAAACTAGCACAAAGCAGAAGAAATTGGTTCCATCAATTGTAGCAGCTTCTGCAGAATGGAGATGTAAATAATAGAAGGTTTGTATGTATAGACATATAGTGCATGAGAGAAAAAAGGAATATTGTAGAATGATTTAGATGCTACTTTTGGGGATCTAATTTATATTTAATCATTATATGTACTCTCTTTTTTCTGAATAAATTTCTCAAATTTTAAGCTTATTTTAGGGTATGTATCCATTTTAAGAATCTTGTAGAAATGCATGGTCTATAACATTTTGAGATAATAGAAGCTCTATCCATGGAAGATGAATTCAAGGAAAAAAAAAGGGTGAACTACAAAAATGCCACCCAATTATGCCTTTTGTTATATTTTGTTTACCTAACTATTAATTTTTCTAATTTAGTCACTAAATTTTTCGAAATTAAATATTTTAGTTACTCTCTCGTAGACCTATCCATGGGCCAAGTCATCGAAAAGTGGAGAGTTTAGGCAAAAACATGGGTCCAAAAATGGACTTGGACCAAATAATAAGTCTCGTTTAGAAAACGGGTTGAGCCTTGGGTAAGGCTTTTTTGGCCCAAGCTTGACCCAGATTTGCAAAAAAAATTTGATGTTTTCTCACTGTTTTGTTGTTGTTTTCTTATTGTTTTACTGTCGTTTCACTATTATATTGCTATTATTTTATTTGGATATTATAAAACTCTTATTTATTTAAATATAAAGATTTTTTTAAGTATGTTTTTAATTTATTGGGAAACATTTATGTTAATGTTTTTAGTGTATTATTTTACATTTTTAAAAAAATGTATATAAAAAATTTAATGCTGGCTAGGCTAGACTCGGATTTTAACATTTTTATTCGGGCTTGGCCTGAGCAAAATTTATAGCCCATTTTTTGGCTCTTGCCTATTAAACGGGCCTAAAATTTTGTCAAGACCCGGCCCATGGACAAGTTTACTCTCCCGTTAGTTGTCGTTAGATAAGTGACAAAAAATTGATGCAAGGTGAACTTTTTTTATTGAAATTATAAAAAATTACAACATTATTAACTTTAAAAGAAGATATATTCAAAAAAAAAAACAAATTCATTTCCTTAATTTTTATCAAGTCAAGCTCGAGTAGTTAAGCAAACCAAATTTGAGCTTCTTGCTATTTGATTAGAGTAAATCACTTTTTTTTAACATGTATTTAAAATGTTTTACATCAAATTACATTTTTACCTTTGTAAAAATTATTAAACATTACTTCATTCAAGCATGCGCAGAAATCAAATAATCAGCTTAATCGAATAAGTTTGAGTAATTCGATTATATATCAAGTCGAGTTAAAGTTTAGAAAATGGTGATTCAATTTAGATTAAGTCTTAGCTTAATTGGCCTCAGCATTATTATTAGTATAGAATGATATGGATTCAAGTGCACTGAAGTATATTATCCTCCTAACGGCAACTAACATAGGGTGACCAAATTGTTATCAATAATGTCCATGACCTAATTGTAAGAATTGGAACATCAGGGAGCGAAAAGTAAAGTTAAATTTAAACAATGATATGAGACTTTTTTCTGTAGTTTACCCAAAGATTAATCAACCAAATTTGAAAGCTTTTTCGAATTTTCCCTCTCAACTACTCTCTCTAAATCTCTCTTCTTCTTCAGCTGTTTGGCTCTTTTACTGTTCCTCATTAGATCCGATTTCTAATTTCAAAGGCCTTTCCTTTTTTCTTTTCCTTTTTGTGAAACGCTTGCAAAACTCTGCTTTTATCCACTCTTCTTCATTAATTTGTCTTTTTTTGTGTGCTTAATCTTGAAGAAGGGATAAAACCCTAGAAAAAAAATGGGGGAATCCACGAGAATGATCGATGTGGAGAAGCTGATATCTTACAGTGACGATCTGGTGGAGGTATTGAAGGACAAAAGGGACATTAACAACTTGACGCAGTGTTTTCAGCACTTTGACGATCTCCGCTCGCATTGCGACGCTGATTCCAACGAGGTTCATCGATTGCTAAGAGGTATCTTTCCTTTTCTAATTATTCTTTTTTCCCCCAGAAATTAAAAGGAGAATTAAGAAAGTAAAGCAAGATCTTTTATTCTTTTTTGAAAAAAAAAATGCAGAATATGAAGAAAAGATAGAAGCTTGCAAGAAGAAAACAGAACAGGCAAAATTGGAGGTTGCTGATGGTGCTGAAATGGAGTATCTGCAGAAGGAATACCAAGAAGAGCTTGAAAAAGAACGTGGACTTGATGAGGAGCTTAGATAAGTATATGACTTTTGATATATATATTTAATGTTTTGGTGTTATGGTGTTATGGTGTTTGATTGATTTGTTAAATCTTCTTCTACAAGAACACAGCTGTTAGCAATGAGATAATTGAACTAGAGCGCCAGAGGGTTTCTATTGAAGAACGCAAGAAAAACCTAAGGAAATATGAGCAAGACAAACTCAAAGAACAGTAAGTATAGGAACTGCTGTTTTTGTTAGCTTGAATGTGTTTTCTTGGACAAATAAGAGAAAGATCTTGACTTTGATTTCCATGTCTTTAACATTGGTTATCTGAAATAACGTCTGTAGTATCTTGGGATTTGTCGGAACTGTTTCTCGAGGAACTTGAGATCTTTTGCTATGTTCAACAACATTTTCTTATTCAAGAATGTGTTGCAATAGCTACTATACTTTCCCAAGTTGTCTTTTGCTTGGTTGATCTCATGAAAACGGGGGAAACTTGTTATGTCTCTTGTACAGCAAAGAAACTTTGATTTCCATGTATATGCTCATTGCTCACACCATTGCTTTCTGTTCTGTATGTGGTTAACAGAGGTTGTCTTTTGCTATAATCAACAATATTTACTCATTCAAAAATGTGTTTTAATGGCTACTATACTTTCCCAACTTGTCTTTTGATGTGTTGATGTTCAGTGTTTGAAATTTGATCTTGCAGGAGGAAGCTTTCAATGTATGCTTCTATAACTAATATTATTCCAGACTTGGAAGACCAATCCAGAATCTCAGGCCGTATCCTTCTGATAAAATATTATTTCCCCTTTCATCTTGTTTTTTGTTTCACATTGAAAGTTGTTTTTATGTTGCTTTATAAGGATTCTCCTTGATTCAAATTTGTCACAGATATAGTAGATAGAGATAAAAAGGTGATAAAGAAGTTTGAATTCGATACATCAAAGATGAATGCTTTTGACGCCTGTGATAGCCTATGGAAGATGATAAATTCCCGATAGCCATTGCTTTATACTTTCTCTCGGTTGACATATGTAACAAAATATGTAATGTATGTGTTTCTAATGCTTCTATCCAAAACATTTTCTTTCCTAAATTTAGTTTGATCTTGTCGTGTACTAGATTTTGATTCTTAGATCCTGTCTTGTTTGACCAATGTATGTATGAGGTTCGACACTGCCATTGCAGCCATTCTCTTGTTGAAGAAATGCACTAGTTTAAAAGGTTGTTTGTTGCTGCTAATGAATCAAGGAACCTTATTTACTAAATATGTTTACCGGTGCCATTTTCACTTCAGCCTTTGCTCTACACAGATGGCTTATGCAGAGCGGTCGGTAGCGGCAGGTTGAAAGAGCCGCTGAGCATCAATATAGCGATGTGCAAGTAGCCATTCCTGAAACTCATACTGGGCAACATCCTTGAGGGCACCAGTCACTTTTGCAAGGCCAAAGTGGAAAGACTGTTACAGTTAAGAAACTAAGCCAGGCAAAAACACAAGGCCATCGAGAATTCATAGCTGAAATGGAAAACTTGAACAACAAAAGTATTGTTCCATTGCTTGGATACTGTTCTTTGGGTTGTTTCTCTTTGGTTGGGAAACAGCAATGGAGCTCTTGATGTCTTTGATTGGTCCAAATGCTTCAAAATTGCCATTTGTGCTGCTCAGGGACTAGAATTTCTCCACCATGCTTTCATTCCTCGTATCATCCTGAGAGATATCAAAGCCAGTAACATTTGACTTAGACCTGTCAACCCGTATTCGAATCCAATTTGATGGTAAAAAGATCAATGATCTGAACCCATCCAATCAAACTCAAACTAATTAACCTGAACAAAAGAATGACTAAAACTTAAAATAAACTGAAATTACTCGAATGTGTTGTTTTTGTTATGGTTGTCGATCTGACATTTTTTTTAGATGAACGTACTTGAGAGGTTCCTTTAATCAAATTAGTCCCTCTACTATTAAATTGATCAATTTAGCCCCTGTACTATTAAAAAGAACTAAATAAAGCCAAATTGGGATAAAGTTAACATTTATTGTATAAAAAATGTCTATATTATTTAACAAGAGTCAATATTTTTAAAGTCTTAATAGTTCTGTAAATGAAATAAATTGAATTGCAATTGGAAAAAAATTCAAGACATTCTTTATACAATAAATGTTAGTTTTGTTACAATTTGGATTTATTTAATTCTTTATAATAGTATAGAGACTAAATTGATTCATGGACTAATTTAATCCAATTCCTATAATATAGGGACCTTCCAAGTACTTTAACACTTCTTTTTTTTATGTAGACAGATTACTGATATTTTGGGTCAAATCAGAATCCAACCCACAAACTTTTTTAGCCTAAAAGCTTTATTGTTGAAGCCCAAAAGCTTTATGGATAAAGTACACTCTTCACTCCCTTTCCTTTTCACTTGATTCTGGAAAACACACTCAAATTCGTTAGCTCCTCCAAGTTTCTACATGAACTTGTACAGTCACTCTTGAACTTCATCAATATCATAAAACCCCCTGTATGGGAAAGTAAAAAAGTTCTCAAAAAGCTGTTACCTTTTCCCAATGGCTTCAATCAAATTCGATCCCTTCGAAAGCTGGTTCAGGAAACCTCAAAACCCAATCCAACCCATCAACCTTCTCTCACTCACTCAATCATTCCTCCCCACAACATCCTCAAACTCTCCGAATTTCGCTTCTATAAGCTCTTCTGGTCTCTTCAGAAAAAAACCCAAGAAACCTGACCCGGATTCCGACAAGCCAGGGCCTTACAAGCAGATGTTGGACCAGTTCTTTTGGGAATGTGAGAACCTCCCAGATTACAGACACACGCCTGAAGTCGAAAAAATTTTGAACGAAGACCCTTTTTTCGAGAAGAAAGAGAACCCAAACGAGGAGGAAATTAAAGAGAATGAAAAGTGGTGGCAAGACTTTAGAGCAAGTCCTGTGGTTCAGTTTTTGGCAAGAGCTGAGGAAATTGCTGACGAAATCAATAGGATAGAGCTTAAAGAAAATGAAGAACCGTTTAGAAAGGAAGATAAGAAGCTGTGGCAAGCGGTTCCGCATGTGATTGGTTTGGACGGCCGGCCTATGCCTCGAAAAGCTATCAGAACCAGGGAAGAGAGTGATGATAAGTTCTGGGATTTCACTAAGCAGTTCTTTTTTGGTCTCTGGGGTTTTCGCCAGAGGCCTTATCCACCAGGTCGACCCATTGATGTTGCTCAAGCTATTGGGTATAAGCGGCTCGAGAAACGTTACTATGACTGTAAGTTTGGTTCTTTTAATGGATACTTGGAGCATGTTCCTTATTCATGCATTAGTTTCGATATTGTGTTTTAATGGTGTATGAATCATTTGGTTTGCAACTCCTAGTGTTAGCTTAATACCAGGGTTAAACTCAAAGCTAATCCTTCTGAATTAATTTTATTATGAAAATGATTCAGTCATAGTCATTTATTGATGCAGTTATCATGAGGAGTGGAGGCTGGTACTACAAAGATCGTTTGGGCCGTACCCGAGGTCCTTGTGAGTTAATAACCCTGAAAACAGCCTGGGGTGGTGGGATTATTGATAAACACACTTTTATTTGGGGAGAGGACATGGATGAATGGGCACCAATTCATATGGTTTATGGCTTGGAACCTGCAATAGCCACTTGGGAAGGTTTGTTTCTTGTCCTTTTGATTTATTTTCATTTACATCCGTTTATGGTAAATGGAAAAGGGACTCCAAAGGTATATGTTGAGAAAATCCCATTTCTTGGTTTCAGCATCGTCCGATACTTATCACCTAATTGGCATTCGGTTGGTGCTCTATGTAATAGAAAAATGCAGTAATGTTTATCAAACTTGAATACAACTTTTGATGGACTAGATTTCATGTGTATAATTTCGACCACATAATTAGGTGATTTTCATGGGGATCTAGAAAACGATGAAATGTGCATGAAATGCACGTGGCTTAGATGCATATTGTTTGCTATGGTGACCATTTTCTTACACGGTTGTATTAAAGAAGAAGAAAACTTATTATATATTGATTTACTCTTATTATATATTGGTGGTCAGTTAGGCTTGGTGCGGCAGCAACAGCTTTCCTTCATAAACTTCAGAAAGGTATACCTCCCTGGGTTCCCCTTAGAGGGCATGAGGAGAAAACTTATAAACAGCTTCAAGAAGAAGCGATAGAGAGCAAAAGGCGTGATTTGGCTGTCCTAAAAGCTAATGATGGCATATGGCCCGGAGTTAGAATTCCTAGCCATGCTCTATTTCTTTGGGCTAGCGGCTCTGAAATGACAACTCTTTTGGAATCTGATCATATGCCAAACAAATACATTTCAAAAGATCTTCGGTATGGTTTCTCTTCATCTAAGTTCTAACCATCTTTATCTGGTTTCAAGTTCGAAGATACTCGTACTTCATATTGCTAAAATTGTTAAATATTTTTGTTGCTTCTGTGACTCAGGCACAAATTGGCCAAAGTTATCCCCGGATTAAGGCCGTGGGAGGTTTTAAGTGTTGAACAAGCAATGGATGATATCACATATAGCGGAGAGTGGTATCGTGAACCTCTTGGTACCTACACAACTGGTCCCCCTTACATTAGACATTGGAACAAGGATGTCAAGGTAGGGTTCTACGAAATGTTAGTTGAAATAACATATAACAATGGTTTTCAAAATCTTTGCCTAGTAGACTAACAATTGTAGTAGCTTCAAACTGTTCCAATGATCTTTAATATGGTGCCTTGTTTTTCAAGAATGAGTCAAATTAGTCCACAAGCTCATGTTTATAATCTTTGTGTTGTCATACTTTCAGAGAATATTCCGAATCTTTTATAACCTTAGCAGCCAAGTGTATAACAAATTGGAGAGGACAATTCCCGGTTTCAACGCAATAATGGAGAAAGTACAGGCTGATGCTAATGCAAGGGAGAGAAGACGGAAGGAGAAAAGGGAAGCACGAAAGAAAGTCGAGGATGCAGCCATATATAATCCAAGATAAGGTCCACTTGGCTTGATCCAGCTTCCATATGGATAAGCAATACACCATCGGCTGTATGTACATATTTGAAACAAGATGGTTTTTGTTTCTTGTAGAAAGGGTACACATGTTTTGTCGATGCATCAATGTCGAGATACCGATGAATCGAAGTTGTGTTTTAGTATGTTTGCTTCATTGTAGCGCTTTGTTTCTTGTTGAAGAATGATGCACGATATTTCTTCCGGATAGGAGTATAGAATTAATTTATTGAGGCGTGGACTAGGTCGCTCTCTTGAGATGATATGCGGCTAGGTCGCTCTCTTGAGATGATATGCGGCCTCTCAGTGATAATAACAGATGCAAAGATGGTTTTATTGCATGCCATCCCAGGATACAAGAAGTCAAGTCACCCACTGCACAAGTTAAAAGGTAGAAGCTCCACCAAAAACAACACTTTCTTCACCCAATTAATTAAAGCTCATTGAAAGAAGGCTTATTTTTATTTAAATAATTGAGTTGTTAAGTTCTTTTTTATAAAAAAAAGTTTGTTTAGTGAGCTGTAAGTGACAATTTTACTATCAATGTTGAAGATTAGAGAAGAAAATTATTTGAATTTTGATTCGTAGATTAACGACGTTCGAATTTATTTCATAAAAAACAATTGAGTTGTAGAAGATAAGGGGAATGAGAGTTTTTGATTGGTATAGATAATGCAAACAAAAAATTTCATACAACAACAATTTTAATAAACCAGTGATTTAAAAGAAAATTTTTAAATAGTTTAATGATTATTTTGTAAATTTTGAAGTTGAGTGATCAAAACGTAAACTTAGTAATAATTTAGTGATCTTGAGTGTAATTTACCCTTATAAAAATGATAGACGAAGGCCAAAAACCCATTTCAAGGAGACTTACCAATTTCTGGGCCATATAGCCCATAAATTTCATTAATGGTGGATGCAACTTAGTCCAATTCATATATGGATCTCAAACCCTAAAATGCCCTCATCAAATTTAGACTAGTATAGATAGATAGGCGTTATTAGGGTTTTCGTTAGCCCCTCCCATTATCTTCTTCCACTTGAGTAGCCGGCTCTCGCCACAAACCCAGTCTTTGAGCTAACACAGCCGCGTTTCACCAGGATGGTCAGTATCTGCTTTACTCTTTCATTCTTTGATAAATTATCATTTAAATTCCATTGCTTTATCTTTGGCACTCTCATTTTGATGGTTCTGTGAGCTTCATGGATCTTTTGTTGTTTGCTTTTGGTAAATGAAATAGGTTGCTCCACGTTAACTTGCTTAATCACTGAACTAGTGAAGTTTTTTTACTTGAAAATGTCGATTAATTGATTTAGAATCTTTTATGTTATCTGGGTTTCGTGATTTCCATTATCCATAATAGGATCTGGGTTTTGATTCCAACGATCTAATTCTTCATTTAAGATATATTTGATATAAAATGGCAATTTATTGATTACACATTTGCTTTCTTTTAACTCTGGTTTTGTAGCTTAACCATATTTTTTAATTTGTATGTTGAACTGTTGGTCACTACTTTTGGTTTAAATTTGCCTTCCATTAAAATCTTCTGCAAAAAAAGTTTTCAATTTTATTAAAACTATATTTCTGTTTATGTTGTATTGCAGGCTAGAGGGTTGAAGAAACATTTGAAGAGGCTCAATGCCCCTAGGCATTGGATGCTTGACAAGCTTGGTGGTGCTTTTGTATGTTATCATCTTTGATCAATTCACTTCCGTACCGGTTTATCGGTGTCCTTTATTCTTTCAGCTCTCTTTTTTGTACTTAGTTTTAATTTTGTTTTCGATTGTATGCAGGCACCCAAGCCATCATCTGGTCCTCACAAGTCTAGGGAATGCTTGCCATTGATCCTCATTCTGCGAAACAGATTGAAGTATGCTCTGACCTATAGAGAAGTCATTGCTATTCTCATGCAGAGGCATGTTATGGTAGATGGGAAGGTTAGAACTGATAAGACCTACCCTGCTGGTTTCATGGGTATGTTTACTTTCCTTGACTGTTTTTTGTTCCCAATTATGAAGTCTTCAGTTGAATGGACTGTTATTTGGTTTGGTTTCTTTGATTTTCACATGGCAAGAGGATCCTATGTTCATATATTTATGTGCACTTGCCTGGTTTATTGGCACATCAATTATGGGCTAGTTTCTCATTGCTTTTGACAAGTGCTTATGAAAAGCTTGGTTTAAAATTTAAGTGTTTAGTATTGCTCTCAAAAAGTGCTTTGAGAAATAAAATGTCCATTTTAGACATAATGTTGTGAAGTAAAAAATATGCATTTAAATAATACTCAAATTCGATAATATTATGATATTTTAGTAAAAATATAAAAAATAATTTATTGTAACTCATTATTAATATTTTAATATATGAAATATAAATTTTAAATTTTTTAAGTAATTAATATTAATTATTTGTGAATTTTAATTTGAATACATAATCGTATATTTTAATAATAATTAAAATATAACCATTAGAAAGTTAAATATATAATTTTGAAAAGCACTTTTGAAAAGCAATGATAAACAAATCCTATTAGTTCATTGGCATATGGTGTTGGGCTCTTGGCGTGTTCCTAGATTAGCTTTTCGTGCTCCCTTTTCTGGATTTCGGCTTTTTTCTTTCTGCGTTTTCAAGATTAATCTATTCAATTCTTATGTAATTTTATCTTTCTCCCAGATGTTGTTTCGATTCCTAAAACAAACGAGGACTTCCGTCTCCTTTACGACACTAAAGGACGTTTCCGTCTCCATGCTATCACTGGCGATGAAACCAAGGTTTGAATACATTAATATAAAGCTTTTAGACTTATTATCTTCTTATTACATTAGAATTAGAGCATCTGAGTTTTTTCTACTTTCGTCACCCTGTTAGGTATAAACATATTGTTCATATTTTCTATCTGCAGTTTAAGCTTTGCAAGGTTCGATCTGTCCAATTTGGCCAGAAGGGCATTCCATACCTGAACACATACGACGGGCGTACTATTCGCTACCCAGACCCCTTGATCAAGGCAAATGACACCATTAAGCTGGACCTTGAGAGCAACAAGATTGTCGATTTCATCAAGTTTGACGTTGGGAATGTTGTCATGGTCACCGGAGGAAGGAACAGAGGTCGTGTTGGAGTAATTAAAAACAGGGAGAAGCATAAGGGTAGCTTTGAGACCATTCATGTTCAAGATGCTGCTGGGCACGAATTTGCAACTCGTCTCGGTAATGTCTTCACAATCGGAAAAGGAACGAAGCCATGGGTATCGCTTCCCAAGGGCAAAGGTATCAAGTTATCCATCATCGAGGAAGCTCGGAAGAGGCTTGCAGCCCAAAATGCAGCTTAAACTGTAGCATGAGATATCCAGATATGTCTTGTTTTCACCTGGAGAGTAAAATTTTGAGAACTAATTTCTTCTTGCAGTTTAAAGTGTTTGTGTTGTGGGTGATATCATTGACTTTTATTTTATAGAATATTTTGATGTTTTGTTGATTATCAACCCTGCTGTTTTCAAACTAATCTTTGTTTGCCTTTTGCTTAAACTAATATTTTATTTATGAATATAATGCCCCTAAAACCATTGAAAGAAAATCCAACCACCCATTTGACCCATCACCTTTTTCCCTAACCATTTTTTTATAAAATAAGTCTTTCTTTGGTAGTGTAGTGTAGTGTAGTGTAGTGTAGGATAGGGTAGGGTAGGGTAGGTAAGGATACATGGGAAATGCAATGTCATGAATATTTTGGATTGGTTTGATTGTTTGTTTATACATAAAAGGTTTTATAAAAAATATTTTTTTATATTTTTTTTGTGTTTATTTTATAGAAAATAATTTAGTTAATAAAAAATAATTTACAAGTTAATTTTTTTATTTATTTTTTGAAAAGGTAAATTATTTTTTAAAAAATAATTTCTTTATAGGTAATTTTCTTTTTATATAAAAATTAACTTAAATCAAGTTTAATAGTATTATATTGATAATAAATTTTATTTTTATTTTTAAAATATTTAAAATATTTATATAAAATATTATATTTTTTAATATTACCAAACATACATATTTAATTATTTATATTTAGTCAAATATTAATTTATTAATATAATTAATATAATTTATTATTTTAATAAACTATTTAATATTTTAATTTTATTTTAATAATAAATATTTATTACAATTATAAATATATTAATAATAAATGTTTTGTAATATAAAGGTTAAAATATGTCATAAGTCTGTGTATTCTTTACGAATTTGCAATTTAGTCTATGTACTTTTTTTTTAAAATTTAGTCCCTCTACTTTTTAAATCTAAAAATTAAGTCTAATTGTTGACATTGTTAAAATTTTTTTGTTAATTTTGTTGATGTTATATTTTTAAATAAAAATACTCACTTGGTAGTTATATAACTAAAAAAATGGCGTTGTAGTGAATTTGAATTTAATAAAATATTTTTAATATATACAAAAACGATGTAAAATATAAATTTATAAATATAAAATAAATTTAATTAAACAATATAAAGATAAGAAAATCTCAACTGTATGTTTGTTTTATGAAAAATTACGAGTTATTAATAACTCAAGTTTCTTCGCTTTGCAATAACTATATTGAATTTGAGGATATTTTTTAATGGAGCTGAGAGGAAATTTCTTGTTGACACTAAGGACATTATTATGGGTTTATGCAAACAAGGAAGGATTTTCTCGTACGAGAATAATAGAGCATTTGCAGCCACGAGTTGACAACAGTCTACTTGGGTTATAACACGGTCTCAGAGCTTTAGTCCCTTTCCCCAAATCTTGTCTCAAACCTTTAGTCCTTTTCAACCAAATCTTGGCAAAAGATACATATATTATAGCATTAATTACATTAAAAGTGACCGATTATAAAAATTTACAAATAATTTTTAAATTTGGTATAATAACAACTTTAACCCTCAACATTCATAAATTATGTTAATTTAGTCTTGATTTAATGTACCAATTCCACACAACTAATATGAGCCATGACATTTCCACCTTCAATGTTAGAACAGACCACAAAAGGTTCAAAGGGCTATGAGAGATAGTTAAAACAAATACATAGGTTTTCCCCATAGACATACTCTAACAAATCTAGAACTTGTCAACACCTATACCATCCCTATTAACCTCATAAGCATCTCTGTTCCTGGTTTTGGTTATTCCAGCACTGACATACAGCTTTGATCCATCAGAAGTGATGCATGATACTTTTATCCATAATATCATTTTTGTCTTCATACCATCTATATCTGCTAGCTTTCCTTTCGCTAAATGGCCAGTCACAGTGGTGAAGAAGCGCAGAACAGATGAGTCCCTGTATTCGATTTCACATATTGATGGGAGATGAACAGTAAGCTTCCCTGTCTCTTCGTCTAACTCATAGTTGGTGGCATCACGAGGGAAGATGCCTATTGGCAAATCATACTCCTTTAACAGCTCTGGTAGTGGCTTTTGTACTTTCCCTGTAAAAGACCAAAATTTAATACTCATTCTATTATATATCTTGAATAATCAAAAAACAATGGTCAAGGTGAGTGCCTTGTAGTACTAAGTTAACACCATGACAGAGCCTCAAGCTAAAGACTCTTTATTAAGAGTCGGACCGTATTTTATCCCTTTTACTTAAAAATTAAATAAATTAATCATCATATGTTATATTAAAGAATAAATTGAATTTTTTTTGTTAAAAGTTTCTTCCATTTTTAGTGTTAAAAATTGGCATGGTTGATAGAATTTACACTCGGCTATCCACATATACCTAATTTTGATGTATCATATTAATTTTTAACAGTAAAAATAGATAAAATTTTTATCAGAATAACTAATTTTCTCTGACATATAAAGATTAATTTATTTATTTTTTGAGTTGAAGGACAAGTCATGATTCTTTCATCCTATAAAAGTCTTCAAAATACTTTTAAAAACTTGTAAGGATTAGTACCAACAACCAGCTTTATAGTTTGAATCAAATGGCACTTTCTAAAAGTTCTTTTGATGTCAGAAGCTTTTTGGATAATGCTAAACATGTTAGGCTTTATTATGAAAGGGTGTTGATTGAAATTTGGGATATATATCGAAATTATATAAGAATTTTGATTTTGATTTAATCATTCACGTTACAAAAATAAAATAAGTATAATTATATGTGAATGATCTTAAAAAGTCTACCAATAACAATGCTAAACAGAGTCTCAATTTATTTATTTTCTGAGTCCTTTCGATCAGAATTGTAGATACCTATAACCTTAAAAGACCAAGAGCTACATTTGAAGCACAGAAATGAAAGCAATGTTTCATATATTAAATACAAATGGTAAGAGAAGAGAAAGGACAAACCTTTGATTGTATTAACCAACCATTTGGCTCCTCCTTCAATACTACTGGAGATTTGCTGATTCATGGAGGAGAAAAACAAATACAGAAATGCATTGATGAGTCACAACCTATTGAAATGGATGCTAAATTGACCGCCGTCAATCATTAATTGAAAAAAAAGAAGAAAAGAAAGCATACGTCGATTTCGTTGCCGACGGAACCGAGTTGCTTGTCGGCTTGATGGCCCACCCACATCGTGCCTACCTTGTTCAACACCTGATCCATTTTTCTCTCTTTCTTTTTTGGATTTGGAATTGAAACCAATGTAATGTATGCATGTAAAAACTAAGGGATGATATTGAGAGAGGGAGAGGCTCTTCCTCTTTTTCTGTATATAAATATAATTTTTCTATTGGTTGCATTGTATTATCCTATTTTAGATTTTGTAACTCTAGTGGGGCTCAACTGGTAGGCTACTGTTTCTACATTGCAACCATCTCTGATGCTTAAATTGGTGAGGCTAACCAAATGTTTTAGCCGGTAAAAATGGTGAAGATGACCAAGGAGATCTACCTTTAATGCTGTCTAAAGGGTTAATTAGCTTCTACAAATGCATGAATATTGATTAATCTCTTAATTTTGTCATACGATCGAGGGATACTGAGATCAAATCGGGGTAGACATGACCTAAGTATCCCTCAAATATTATCTTTTAATCATTTAAATAAATAAAAATAATTGTAATTTTGGTCCTTCTAAAACCTATTAATATAATATAATTTTTTTAAAATAAATTTGTTATCTCACATCCCTTCAAAATTATAAAACTTTATCTCCACTCCCACCTAATAAAGTTTTGGCTTCACCCATAAATGGACAAAGCAATGACATGTTCTATGTCAATAATTGTCCTAATATATTGTTGGAGGTTGAAATTTACCTTGCTACTTGTTAATTGGTTTTTGTTGATATCTAAACATTATCAACACGTCATCCTTAAACTTTAATTCAATCATTCTCACATTAAATTTTGTTATGATACTTACTATTATATATTGATCCATAATTCGAATGGGTTCGGGTCGGATTTTACATGGTTTGCACATTGAGTTCACACATCAAGCTCGCATGACACTAAGTGTTCGCAAAAGGGGAACTTACACCCTCCCATGAGATCGCACATGGGACTGTTTGATGTGGGTTCGCACGTTATTATATAGGCGAACCCCATCGTATAAACACGTGTTAATTCTAAAATAGGGTATTTGTTGGCATGTATGAAATCTACCTAGTATATCACATCAATGAACAGCAACCATATTATATAAATATACAACTTTTACCATCTAAAAAAAAATAGATCGATAAAATACTCAACAAACCCTCTTAATCAAATTAATTAGAGATTATTGTTGTAGCTAAAACATTCTATATATTAAGTAATAGTATATAAAATGAAGAATTTAACCCTTTCTTCCATATCAATTTCTTTCTTAATCCATTTGTAAATTTTGTTCAAAATGATTTCCCTAATTTTACTTTGTTGTTGTTGTTTCAATTTTGGAAACCATGGCACAAATTCAAGAGAGCACTTCATTTTGGTATATACGCCACCTATGGAGAGGGAAGGGTGAAAGGGGACCATCCCCAGCCTTTAACTAAACACTTCAACATGCAAATTGAAAGGGAAGTTTAATGAAGGAGACGCTGCAGCCAAGTTTGGACCCACCATGGAACCTCATTTATGACCACTTTTCTTTCTTTTAAATATCAAGTGGGACGGGCCAGCCAGTGATACGACTCTATTGTTTTGAAGATTTTGATTGGTGGAACCATTAATTCTCATCCCAATTTTACAATTCCTTCTAATAAATCAATTTCATATTTTATATATATTTAATTTGATCCGGTTTAAATCAAAAACCAATTTTCGACTAACTAAATGACAAATTTAAGAAGAAAAGTTTAATAAATTTTGAGTGTTTCATTCAGGGTTCGATTTAATTTTTTGTCTGAGCCTATATATCATTGACTCGAACTCGAAATAACTTAAAATATTAATAATTTGAATTAACCCGATCCAAATAAGTAGTAGGAAGATGAAGTTTTGAGAGTTAAAAAGGAAAAGATAAACACAAGACATGAGGAGGTGAAGATGGAAATGGATAAACCGAAAGGTCGAAATCAAGCATTCAAATTCAAAGGAAACAAAAACAGTTGGATCGGGATGAGGACAAGACCATTACCTGACTGCATGAGGATCATGTGCTAAAAGCCTTCCCAACTTGTTATTGTTCCACTTTCTACCCAATTGAAAATAAAAATTAAGGTTTGATTTGATTTGATTAAAGACAAGATGAAAAAGAGTCACGTTAAAGCAGCAAAAGGTGAAGGGAATAGTAGAAGAAACACGCCTTCTTTCAATGGAATTGAACCAGTAAACGTAGGTAGCCCACCGCTTCCTTGTTTTTGCTTCTTCTTTTTATAGTTTTTTGTCTAAATATTATACTCATTGTATTTTTTTATATTATTTGTTTTTTTTAATTTTTATTATTAATAATAATATTATACTGGTCCAATTATTAAGGGCGTGTTTAATAAATTATCGAAAAAGACATTTCAACATCTAATTTTTAAATGCGTTTGACTTTAATTTAAAATTTTTAATAATAAAATGTGTTGAATAAAATAAATAGGTAGATAACTACGTATCGTTTTTTTATATAAAAAATGAACAAAATGTTACACTACTATATTCAAATTGTCATTTAGAGATTGTAGAGTTTCGTTCGTCGACGGTAGTAAAAATAAGTCTTAATTGTAAATAAGTTTTAATCTCGACTATAGATGTAAAACAATTTGTATTGTTAGATCTAGAAGAGCTCAACTATAAATTGAGGCTAATTTTCCCTTCATTTTCAATCACTCAATTGTAATCCTTCGTAAAGATACCTCGTGATACTAGTATCAAGTGCTAGACCATTCAAATCGTTATTTAGTGGTTGTAGAGCTTTATCCAGCGATAATAAAAACAAACCGAGTCCAAATAGTTGACCGAAAGCACGAGAAGCCAAAGCATTGCTTTCTTGATCTTTACATCCCAATTTTGTTGCATCATACCACGAATTCCTTGTACCAAAACGCACTATTAGCCCCAGACCTCGGAGGATTTTGGATTAGTTGAATTGCCTCAAATTTATAAATGGGAGGATAATGAGCTTCAGCATACTCGAATCTACGTTCTTCTATATTGATAACAATACTCATGTCAATCGAATTAAGACTCAGTCGACAATTATTTT
The DNA here is from genome assembly GCA_025698465.1 of Gossypium longicalyx. Taxonomy (NCBI): domain Eukaryota; kingdom Viridiplantae; phylum Streptophyta; class Magnoliopsida; order Malvales; family Malvaceae; genus Gossypium; species Gossypium longicalyx. The sequence goes on along the minus strand of CM046995.1, from coordinate 184,695 downwards.
CTGTAATTATTATTATGGGGGTATCGTATGTATAAGTGCATGGCTTGATTAATTAGGAGCACTAAGCAAATTGCTTAAAAGTTATGGTGAGATGAGTTCCATATTTCACTTTTGTTGGAGAGGTACATCTAGATTAGGGGAAAATGAGATTAATTTCATCATTATAATTTCAAATGCAACCACAATCACTCATTTTTTTTTTCAAATGTAAACAATAGATAGGCAATGCCATCAATAAAAAAAAAAGGGGCACATAAATGGATAATAGTACAATATGTATGGTGTTACATTTACCACTACAATTAGGGTTCGTTTGTTTACTAGGAAAATATTTTTCAGAAAATGTTTTCCTAGTTTTTCAGTGTTTGTTTGTTTGAAAATAACTTATATTGGTAAAACGTTTTAAGAAACACGGGAAAATGAGAAGAGATTTTAGGGAAAATGTCTTACAAATTTTTAATCGGTAAGACATTTTTCGGAAAATCTTCCTCCACTCTCACCATATTCTGCTATTACATACTTCATCCGGCTAAATTATGCATTTGAGCGAAAATTATATAATTTAGCTGGATAAAGTATGTATTAATAGATATACTTAAAATCTAGTTGGACTGCTACGTAGGATTATCGTTAGGGAGATAATAATAACATAAGTGACTAAAATGTAATCTGAGGCAAACAAAAGTGACTATTTTTATAGTTTACCCATAAATAAATCATTGCAATATATGTAAAAACAATTTAAAATATAAATTTATTAATATATATAATAAACTCAAAATATTAAATTCTTAAATATTTATTTGTTTAATTTAAAACAGTTTTTATGAAATATTTTCAGGAATTCTACCAAACAACAGAAAATATTTTACATAAATTCATCCAAACACTAGAAAAGTAAATCATTTCCAGAAAAGTAAATCATTTTTCAGAAATTATTTTTCGAAAAATATTTTACTGGCAAACAAACGGAACCTTAGATGAAAATAAGTATTCGCTTTAATAGGTGGAAGTGTTCAAAAAATCATAAATCTATTCTATTCTATTTAAATTTAATATATAATTATTTTCGATTGAGTCTTACCTCGATTGGGATAGATATTATTGTCAATATAGGAAAACATGAGTTTGAGTGCGCTGAAATGCATTATCCTTATATTTTTGGGTTAGAGAGAGACTATGGGTAGTTCTAGACATTGTGTCAAAAAGAGCAAAAACGAGAGGGGATAAACAAAAATACGAATTGAAATAATAAGTTTAATTGAAATTTTTGGCTTTATCAATAATTATAAACAGTATTCACAAAAATAGAGCGACAAGACAAGAGTAGAAAAGAAAAAGAAATCGACTCATCATCTTTGTAGTTCGGTCAAGAAAAAGCCTTTGGATCTAATATAAGAATACAAGAAAAGCCGCCTCACAAATATTGATTAGTAGAATTTTTTTTTTATTCCTCTTTTATTAGGTGTAAGTTGTGGACTAAATTAAAGTACAATGATTATATTTATAATTTATGTATAATGTAGGGACCAATAGCAAAATTTTCCCAAATAAATATTTTCATTGTAGACTGTTTATATTAATTTTGTTTTTATTTTTGAAAATATTAAATATTTTCTTAATTATTTTTAAAGTTAAATCATTTTAATTATTAAAATAATATTTGAGTTTGAATCTAACATATAGGTTAAATGAGTTCACCCATCCGTGGAGCAAGGACAAAAGTTGGCCTTAGTGATCCGACGGTGCTAAGTGAAAGGATCATTGCTCAACAGATAAAAGTTATTCTAGGATAACAGGCTGTATCTCTACATTTGAATTATTTTAAGTTTGGATTTATTTTGCGTTTTGATCATATTAAGTTCATATATTTTTGGATTTAAATAATTTTGTATTTGAGTTTAGATATTTCTCGGATTATAACTCAAAAAAACCTAAATTAGAATTAAAATGGTAAAGTATCTAAGTATGAGATAATCTATCTTCGAAATGAATCAAGGATGAAAAATTTTCATATTCGACAACAATCTAATCTCAAATCATTTGAACCTACCTAACTCTTCAATTCAAGTTTGAATTCAAACTTAAATATTATTTTTATAAATAAATAACATATTTTAAATCTTATAAAATTAAAATTTTTTATAACGGTAACTTTTTCTATTAAGGATAAATATCAAAACCATACATGAATTTTGATTCAATGTGCAATTCGATACATCAAGTTTGAATTTTAACAATCATACAAATTAAACTTTGATTCTGATTAATTGTTTACATTTAAATAAATAAATACATCAGTCTATTTTTATATTGAATAAGTATAAATATTTATATATATAATATGTAAATATAAAATAATGTTATATCGATAATAATATTAATTGTCTATAAAAATTATAAAAAATCAAAAATCATATATAATATTATAAATCAAATTAAAATTTACGTGTAATTTTAAGATTTATCGAAACTAAAATCCACTAAAACCCGAAAATAATTTAATTTCGAACTCATAAAAATAAAAAATTAATTGAAAATGGTCAAAGGGGCAGGGCTGCATTTCATTGCAGTCACATTCAAAGTATAAACAAACGTATAGGAGACCTTGCCATCAATTCCGGTAAATGATTTTACATATTTTATATTCCAATAAATAATAAATAAATATTTTTTTTATAAAAAAAGCCACTCATTATTAGGACCTAAATGAATAATAATTTTTAATTAATTAAGTTGATAAATTTTATTTTAATCGATTTTAATCAAAAATTAGGGATATATATGTACTATATTTGAGGCGGAATTTTGAGGTATTTTAGGCAATTTGTTATTATTATAAAGAAGACAATACGATAGAGTATTATTGGGAATGGATAGCTTGAAAGTTATTGAAGCAATAAGAGCATCGGAAGAGCGTGGATCATTAGTTGCTACAATACATATGAAGAGAAGAAAATAGGGAAGCTGATTGAATGGCTAAATTAACTTTTGATTTAATCATTTTTTATTCGACTTTTCCAATAATCCATGAATTAGGGGTAGTTTAGTAATCTCAATGCATTTAAAATATATTTTATTATTTATTAGTTTTTATGTACCCTTTACAAATATTCGTTAAACAATAAAACCTCCATTTCTTCTTCTCCATTGTGCATAGCTCAAAACATCAGCCAGCCGTTGGAGAAAACCTCTTCAAGCAAAGCGACTACCCCCACACAACACCTTCCACATAGTAAAATGCTCGTTTATCCTCCAAATTCATCCTCCTTCCACTGCTGAAACAACCATTAACACACCGTGCCACCACCAATACTATAGCGTAGCAGCTAGCTACCCTTTATATTTCCATTTCTCCATGCTTTACCAAAAGCGGTACCCTATAACATACACCATGCCAGTCCCAGACGCCGTTGCTCGCCACCACACCCACCCTGTTGGTCCCAACCAGTGTTGCTCAGCCGTAGTCCAGCAGATCGCTGCCCCAGTTTCCACCGTCTGGTCCGTCGTCCGTCGGTTTGATAACCCCCAGGCTTATAAGCACTTCGTCAAGAGCTGTCATGTAATCGTTGGGGACGGTGATGTCGGTACCCTCCGTGAAGTCCACGTCATCTCAGGCCTACCCGCCGCGAGGAGCACCGAACGTCTCGAGATCCTTGATGAAGAGAGTCATGTTCTTAGCTTCAGTGTCATCGGTGGAGAACATCGGTTAGCTAACTACAGGTCGGTAACGACCCTTCATCCTTCCACAAACGGGAATGGAACGGTGGTAGTGGAATCTTACGTGGTGGACGTACCGCCGGGGAACACCGAAGATGACACGTGCGTCTTCGTTGATACCATTGTTCGGTGTAACCTGCAGTCACTGGCTCAGATCGCAGAGAATCTAGCAAGCCGGAAATAGCCAGTCCAGTCACTGTATGTTTTTAGTTTTTCTTTTCTTTTCTTTTAAAAGTCATTGGTGATAAGCTTAAGCTGTCGTTTTTTGTGAGTATCCGATAGTTAGGTCTCCGATGGGAAATCTCATCATCATCACGACACTGTCAAGTTCATGTGTATCGATTCACCTGATGATCTATGGCAATCTTAAATTAATTACTAAATACACACACACCACTTCAATATATCGTTAATAAATTATATTAGCCTCTCCACTATTTTCTATCGTCGTCATCACCACCACCACTACCATTTGTATATAACTTAATCTACACATTATAGTGATTAAAGATAGATCGTGAATATGGGTTTAAAGTGAAGGAAAGTGTTATAAAGTATTTTGGGGGTTTGGGTTTTTTGTTCTTGGAGAAAAAAAAAATACCTAGAGAGAGATCACTAGGCTCATGAAGATCGTTTACAAAGCACATGATATCATGTGCTAATGAAAGATATTTGATTCAACAGAAATGGAAATCTGGAACATTTAGAGCCTGGGAGCTAAGGTTAAAGAGGTGCTGTTTTACATGCGGATAGTTAATAACTAGGGTAATATGAGGTGGCGTGAATGGTGAAAGTGGTAAAACAAAGATGGGAAATAACCCAGAAATTAGGGGTTGGAGATCAACTGCAGCAGTAGCTGCCTGTTAGATGCAACTTGGGTGGTGATGATGCATACGTAAGGCAAGTTGCAAGTTGTTTTGTTTGGTTTCATTATTTTAATGGGTATGTAATATTAAAAAAAGGTGCAAGTTGCGGTCTCTTTTCTCATATGGTAAAGAGTATTGAATGGGACCTTTAGTTTTTTTTGAAATTAAAATTGCAAGTTGGGGGTGCAAGTGGGAAGGAAGGGGATGCTTTATGTTTAATGATCCCGTGTACAATTGTCTGCTTTTGAATGCCTTCACGCCACCCATCACCCACGACATGAGTTCCCTCCTTTTAACACTTTTCCTTTCATTTTATATTATATCATTTCATTATTTTAGTTACAATAAGTATATAACCAAATAATTATACACAACATATTACATTTATCTTATTTTAATATATATCTATCGGTTTTTACAGTAGAAATGGATGGAATTTTTACAGAATGATCAATTTGTTATTTGATCTAACTTTCAAGGACTAAATTGCTCATTCTTTTTAGTAAATAGAACAAAATGCAATCTGACTTCTAATATAAGGACTTCTATGATTCTTTTAACTGATGAAAGTAAATGATATCTTTACAGGATCGGTTTGTAAAATCTAAGATTATTGATGGATTATCTTGATAATATGGTTTCTTTTCCTTGTCAATATTAGAAAATGGAAAATATTAAAAAAAAATGTGTTTGGTCGTAAATTTTAAAAAAAAAAATTTAAAATGAAAATTTGTGAAAATTATGGATGATAAAAAATTGTTTTCACTATAAATAGTTTGTAAAATTGAAAATAATGAAAATAAAAGGTCTTTTTTTTAATTTAATGAATCGATCCTGGTTGAAACTCGTATAAATTGTACTATGATTCAAATCCATATAAATGTAGAACCTTTTATTTTACTTCTCATATTTCCATTATAAAAAAAAAGGACTAAATTTTAAGTTTCTAAGTATCAATTGTTTAATTTTATCTAATTTAGAGCAATAAAATCAATTCAAATTACTACTAAAATTAAACTAAATAAATTATAAAGATTTACTAAACTAGAGCAATGAAAATTTTCAAATTTCTCAATAAATTTTAAGAATCTAGAACTATAACTCCCTAATCTAATTAATCAATTGTCTCTCATTCAATTATTCAATATATATAATGATCGAGAAAGGATTGTATGAAATTGTGATTCCAGAAGAAAAAATCTTATTTGTCATTCTTCAATTGGAAGGAGATAAGAATGTCGTGGAATTACAGTTTCATACAATCCGTTCTCATAATTATCAACTCAAGATTCAATAGCATTAACCAGACATTTCCAATATCTCTTTAAGTTAATCCTTCCCCACTAGGTTTATTCCTATGCAAAAGAAGTCGGGTTAAGTCATTAAGAACAACCCAACTATTGGGTTGATTAGGATGTAGGGCATCAAATATATTCTTATTCTAGCCGTAAGTTAACTCGTTTATCAGTGCTACTAGTTAATCTTAATCTATTTAGTCTATATTTGAACCCTAACTTTCTCTTTCAAGACAAATTAAAATTATCACATTAATATATACAACTTGGTGGCTAGACAAATAAATTAAATAAGTATAAGATTGAATAAATAATTAAAATAAAAAAATTGAAGAGAGAAATAATTAATTAACTAGGATATACAATCCATCATCATTAAAAAATTATTAATAGCTAATGTGACATAAATGTGGCAATCCACGTGTATGCCATGCTAGAAAATTTAACAACTGTTAACTTTTCCATCTATTTTGGGGTGATTTGACAAACAATACAATTTGAAGAGATAAAGAAGGAGGAAATTTAAATGAAGGGCTAAAATTATTTTTTATTTTTAAAAAATTGGACGGCCAAATAAATCGTTATAACTTGTTGAAAACTACTCAAGACTTTGATAGTCATATTGATAGACTAGACTACCAACTCAACCCATGAATTGAAGTGTTAAATTTTGTCATCTTAATTTAATATATATACCATGGAGGCCCCTATATTAGGACTTAGAATGTATTTTATCTCTTTTACTAAAAAAAAAAATGAGAAAAACAGTCCATATAAGTTAGCAAATTGGTTTTTTATTAAAAAATTCATCCATTTTATTGTTAAAAATTGGTGTAGCTGATGGAATAACTAGATAGTAACATGTGGTGTGCCACGTGTACCTCATGCTGATGCATAAAGATCAATTTTTTTAATAGTAAAAATGAATGAAATTTTTAATAAAATGATCGATTTGCTTTTTTATCTAATGTAAAAGGGATTAGCTTGCCCAATTTTTTTCGATAGAATGGGCAAAATATAATCCGACTTTTAGTATAAGAGCCTCCAGGATACTTTTACTAATATATATGTAACCTCATTAATGCAATGCCTTTTAACTCGGAAAAAGCATCATAGAGGCTTTTGTGTTAGGAGTCAGATTGTATTTTGTTCCCTTTATTCAAAAAAATGATCATTATGTTATAAGTTTCATTCTTTTATACTGTTAAAAATCAATCATTGTACATTAGCATAAGGTACACGTGGTATGTGTAATTGTTTGGTTATTCCATCAACAATGCCATTTACTTTTTGATCTAACATATAAGGACTAATTTACTTATTTTATAAGTAAATGAAATAACATGCATTCTGAGGGCCTCTATGGTAGTTTTACCCTTTTAACTCTTAACTTATGGTATCAGTTTGGGCATTCCGGCCTTAGTGCATGAGGGCCTATTCATGATCCACTATTTATAATTATGGCTTGGGCCCTCTCTCTACAACAATAATTAAAAGCTATTTCCCAAAACCATGAGATTAGAGGTGAGAGTTCGATTGAATAGAGTGAAAAAATTTTCGAGCTAATTAAGTTTACGAGTCCTATTTTATCATCTTAACTTGATTTAAAATTTTTTTCGAATTGAGTCGAGTCGAATCAAGTAAATTTATTCGAATTAAATTAAAAAATTAAACATGTAAAATTAAAATCTTATTACAGTATGACTAATTTCATATTAGATCATTTACTCGAGTTATTTTAAATTATTTTGAATTTAAATTTTTTCTAATTCCGAATTTGGGTGATAATTAAAAAGTGAGGATAAAAAGAAATTAGTAGAGAAAGCGAGAGACAAAGGCATCTGTTGAAGTAACTTGAAGGCAACGAATTGGAAATGAGATAATTTGAATGATGTACCAACAACCCTAACCTAATGTCTCTTTTACTTATTTGACCAATACTGCTCAACAGTCAACATTACCCACAAACAATTGAAATGTATGTTATCATTAACATCACAACTTGCTCTTTCCCACAGTCACAACTTTTGCTTCCACTTCTCTCTAACCCTTTTTACAATTTTTTTTTTTATTTCGGGTTTTAACATTTGGTCTGATCAAGTTCTTGTATTGTTGATTTTTACGATGAAATCAATTAAGAGTGCTTTCGATGGGTCGAAAATTTGCTATTAATCTATGTATTTTATGCGAGTTATGAATTTAGACTTTTTATTTTAATTTGGTCAAAATTTTTAACCAAATAGTAGTATAGTTAAGTCCGTTAGGTTAGATCTTGTTATTAGTCCTAACGACGTGTAAGGTTATAGATTTAATCCATATTTTCCAATTGGATCATTTTTAATTCGTATAATTTTTAAAATTTGAAATTCTAGTCTTGACGCAAACGACAATCATTAAATCCATTAATTAGCTTTTCGTGGGAGTAACATGTGAAAATAACAAGCTGACATGACATTACATGTGATAATATGTTTGCAAAATCAGATTCTGAAAATAACAGAATTTAACTGCTACCATTTAGTCAAGACTAGAAATTTAAAATTTCGATAAGGAGTAAAAATTTTCAAATTGAAGTATAGAGACTAAATTCAAAACTTGCACATATTACAAGGACTAATAGCATAATTTAACCTTTTGATGGGAATTTGATGGAAATAAGGAAACGTAGTAGTTTTGCAAACCTGGGTGTTGTTTTTTGGCAAGCGAAAGCAAGAAACATGCAACAGCTACAGGTCTTGTCCGTAGCTTTCAACAAACCACCCCATGTTTGAACTTCCACTTTTCCTAATCCAAAGAAATAAATAACATCAAAGGCTACCACCACCCATTATTAAATTCAAAAGGAAAAGAGACAAGGCAAAAGACAGGACAAAGAGGGGGAGAACATGGCGAAGAAGCAGCAGCACCAGGTTATTCAGCAGGTTCCTTCAATAGGGGGTATAAGAAGCAGCTTCCAATCGCTTGTTGCCCTCCTCATTGCCATTCTAGTCGTTGCCACTATCTATATCAGACAAAGCAATGAACAGCTGTTTCAATATTGGACTACATATGATAAAACCATCACCGGCTTGTCGTCGAGCTGCAATTTGTTTGCCGGAAAATGGGTATTTGATAATAGATCTTACCCTTTATACAAAGAGAAAGAATGCACTTTCATGTCTGATCAGTTAGCTTGTGAGAAATTTGGGAGAAAAGACCTTAACTATCAGTTTTGGCGATGGCAACCTCACCAATGTGACCTCCCCAGGTCTGTTTTTTCCATATATATATATATATGTATGTATGCATGTATTGAAGTATTGAACCATATAAAGACAAAGAGGGGATGGTTATTAAATTTGCACTTTTGGGAATGCTTTAAAAGTTTTGTGGAATGTTTGCTTGTTTTATGTTAATAAGGTTCAATGCCACAGCATTGCTGGAGAAGCTTAGGAACAAGAGACTTGTTTACGTTGGTGACTCACTCAATAGAAACCAATGGGTTTCAATGGTTTGCCTGGTTGACTCAGTCATCTCTCCAACCTTTAAATCAATGCATAACAATGGTTCAATCAACATTTTCAAAGCCATTGTGAGCCTTTTTAATATTTTCCAAGTTCAGTTTAACAGTGGTTTAATCATTTATTGATCTCATCATTTTACATTTTGTGATATATTAAGGAATATAATGCAACAATTGAATTCTACTGGTCTCCATTGTTGGTGGAATCAAACTCCGATGATCCAATTAGCCATCGTGTACCGGATCGGATTGTGAGAGTTCAGGCAATCGAAAAGCATGCAAGACACTGGACTGATGCTGATTATCTTGTTTTTAACACTTATCTTTGGTGGAGAAGGCGTCAAATGAAGGTCTTGTAAGTACATTTTCCGACCTAGCTAAATTAATTAGCACCTTTATGTCGTCCAAGTTTTAATTTGATGTGGGTTTTGATTATTAGGTGGGGATCTTTTGAAAGCCCCGAAGATGGGGTACTTAAAGCAGTAAAGTTGCCGAGAGTATACGAGATGGCCTTACAGACATGGGCACAATGGCTGGAGGTTCATGTTGATAGAAACAAGACCCAGTTGTTCTTTATGAGCATGTCACCAACTCACCAAAAGTATATATATAATCTTATCTCTTGTTCATCAAGAGTAATGAATTTAGGTTAAATTACAGTTTTCGCCTCTCAATTATGCTCAAATTAGCTATCTGATTCATATATTTTAATTTAGCATTATTTGATCCCTATTTTTACAATGTTGAAGTGGGATTTTTTTTTTTTTCAAAAACTCCCTTCTAAGTTCTAACTCATCATATATATATTAATTGTTCTTTTTGTGCATTGGAAGGGTGTTTTTAAGAAAAATCCCCCTCAACATTTAACCAAAATAGTTAAATGTGTTAACTATTTCAACTAGGCCAAATTATAGTTTTGGTCCCTTTAGGATGCTTCAATTTGGGATTTAGCCTTATACCTTTTTTTTGATACAATGTTAACCCCTTCTCTACCTTTAAATAGGAAGAAAATATGTTTAAGCATACTTGAACTGACATCCTCCTATACTGACAACAATGTCAATCGAACTATAACTTAAACAAGAATTAACCCTTATATTTTAATTAACACAATTTGAGCTCTCTACTTTTATAATATGTCATTAGTTAATTCAAATAGTTTACATAATCAATCATTCTTATTGAAATGCTAATGTAGATTTTTTCCTAAATACACGTTGTGGAACTCGTTTAAATTTTAATTTTGGTCCTTTTACTATGCTCAAATTTAGAATTTAGCTTCTATATTTTAATACTACAATTTGAACTGATCTCTACTTTTATAATGCTTTAATTTAAATAGTTAACACAATCAATCATTTCAGGGCCAATAAATGGGGCGGAATCAAAGGTGAAAATTGTTATAGTGAAACTGAACCGGTTACCGAAGAAGAATACGTTGGAGACGGAGCGAGTCCGAGGATGATGCGCGTAGTTGATAGCGTACTTGGTGAACTGAAAACAAGAGGGTTGAACGTCCAAATGATTAACATTACACAGCTATCAGATTACAGGAAAGAAGGCCATCCATCAATATATAGGAAGCATTGGGAAACAATAACGGAAGAACAATTATTGAATCCCAAAAATTACTCGGATTGTATCCATTGGTGCCTCCCCGGAGTGCCTGATGTGTGGAACGAGTTGCTCTACGCTTACATTCTTGAACTTTGACGATATCCTAGTTTCACAAATAAAAATGTGTTTATGAAAACTGGGGTTGATGATGCTTTGATGTAACTGTTGATTGTATCATGAGTTATAGAGCTGACAACATTTCGTAAAGAACGAATTGTGCAAATGGAAGTTTTTTGTTTTTTACATGCAAACCCTTTTAATTATCAAATGTTTGGAAAGAAAATGTACAGTCACATGTAATTTTCATAAAAATGAATTTCAAGGTTTTCTATATAAGAAAAATCCTATTCGTAGTATATTTTACTTTTTGTAATATTTTGGTACAAATGTTTTTGTGTAACAAGCTTACACCGCTTTGTATTTGTTCATTACTAAACATATAGGTTTTACTATTAATATATCTTGTGTAACGAACGTCACAGAGCACTCATAGAGAACTTAACATGTGTCTCTTAATGAAACCAACAATATCGTGAACCCAAAACTAGTTCACGAACTACAACTTGACGAATTTTAAAACCATGCATCTCCATTAAGACTACATAAGGGTCATGTGGAGTCCGAAAATAATTAATTGTTTGCTGGCCCAACATGTCTCATCTTAGGACGTCATGTCATTGTTACTATTAAAAGTATCAAATCAAACTTCCACATCAACAATCTTAAGACACGTAGCTAAGTTTGTCATTCGAACAACTCACATGGGTCTTTTTTTTCTCATTCTCTCTTCGCTAAATCTGAAAATTCTCTTCACGAAATTACAATTTTCTCCCGATCTTCATCTTCTTCCTTTGTTTATCTCATTAATGATATTCTATAGTTATATTATGCTTTATTAAATTTAAAATTGAGTTAGAAATGAATTTTTGTAAGACTATTTTCTCACAAACATAATAGATCTTCGACTTAACCCCCAATAATTGGCATTGAAAATGCAAAGGCCAGACAAACTCAATGTCAAGTAGCGCAGCCATTACGGAATTAAAGGCCAATAATTACAATTATTAATTGATAAACTGTTCCTACTTTATAATCTTTTTAGTAAATAAATATATATTTTTGTAACTTATGTTTAGATATATAAATATAAATAATAAAAGATATTGACGATTAAATACATTCAAATTTTTCAATTGAATTTTAGTTCAGTTGACATTAGTATTATTGTCAGTGTAAGAAGACGTGCATTCGAGTGTGCTGAAACACATTATCTTCTTATTTAAGGATTGAGGAGGGATTATAGCCGTAATTCCAGAAATTATATAAAAAAAAAACAAAAACTAAAAAATTTAAACAAATAATTAATTTATTATGGCTTATGTAAGTAGCAAAGCCATTATAGAAGCTCAAGGTTGTTGCTTTATGCACAATCTTTTGGCTTTGCATAAAGACACCCCATTTTCCCTTTGCTTTTCTTGTAGTTCTTGTCGTGGACAAAGGCATATTGGTGGCCGACATACATGCATTGTAATTTGCAATTTCATCAAAAATTTCAATAAATTTATTTATAAAAGTAAATGATTTAATTCTCTATTTAATACTAAAAACGATCTCAAAATATTATTTGAAAAAAAAAATAATTTTAATAGATTAGAATAAGCGATGATCTAAATAAAAAATCTAATTAACAATTTAAAACCACTCGGACCTAAAACTTCACTTAATCCGAACCATTTTCACCAAAGATGTTTGCTAGGTCGATGGATTAGCGTCACCAAGAAGTCTGTCTTAGTCGTTGCAGGTTTCATTTTCAAATGAAAAGGACCTGCAACCTGCACCATGGAACTACTTGGATGGCTTGAGAACTGAGTTGGCCTTTAGTCATTTTCACTGCCTATTCTACTTTTATATCCAAAACAATGGTCCATGTATATATATATTCCTGCTAGCTACAGTTTAACGTACAAGGAAGAGCCTTGATTTTGATGTAACATCCGCAACCCCCATTTATTGTAATTTGTAGATATTCTTTCTCTGCGCCCAGGCCACCCACAACCCGCATTTCATGCAATTTGCTTTATTGTTTTCTAGGCCAGAAACTATATGAATGGTGTGGATGTGGTTTCATTTGTCACACCCATTTTATTTATGGTATTTGGCCCAAATAATTGGAACCTTTTTCTATCAAGCTGCCACCATCTCTAAGGAAAAGAAATGCTAATAGGGTGCTCCATGGTTAAATCTTTAAATTAGATCAAATCTTTCACAAAACTGTTTAAATGAGAATTTTTCGTGTACTTCAACTTGTTTATCGTAAAAATTAAGTAAATACTGATATATTTAGAACTGAGCATATGGCACTTGAGTGAGATATTGATTGAAAAGAAAATAATTAGAATAAAAACATAATTTAAAATCTGATATATAAAATTTAAAAAGCCTTCATTTTGAGCACTTTTATATGACCATTTCAAAGATTTGGATCTTCTCTTAAAATGTTGAGCAACAGTTTAAGCATTTAGTCAATTATTATCTGTATATTATGCACGGTGTGAGTGTTTGAAATCAGAATAAAATTTTAATTTAAAAACGCATTTGAAAAGCCATTTAATGATTGGATTGAAATGATAAGAAGAGAGAAGGTAAGTGAGGAGTGTATGTTTGTTCAAAAGTACGTATTTTTCAAAAGTTTCGTTTTCTTTTCTCTTATTTTTCAACTCTACCAAACAATGACGGTAAAAAATACAATAAATTTCCAATTCCAATAACAAAAAGTTAAGAATTAATATTATAAAACCATACGATTATATATATAAAATCAATTTGAAACAACGTTGAAAAACCTTACAACCTCGTATTTAAAATTAGAAACATTGCGATCCCAAACTCATCATTTTCATTTACTTATTTAACCTTATATGTAAGTATTATTAACTACGTGACTAAATATTTTTATTTTAGAAACGCCACATATTTCAATTAAGCAAAATTTCTTAGACAACGTTATCAATTGTACTTCAATTTATTAAAAATTACAACAGTTCCAAAAGAATCAATCATTACAAGCACTAAATTAAAGGGATAAATCTCAGAACTAACCATGAACTTTGGTTTAATGTACAATTTTATACAAAACTTTGATTTTGTGTAATTTTATATATGAAATTCGATTTGATCCAATTCTCACAAACTATTAACACAATTACCAATACAACATCAATTTATGTTTATATATTGCATACACAAATAATTATATTTATCCAATATAAAAATAAATTGATATATTTGTTTATTTAAATGTGTATAATTGAATCAAAAGTAAAGTTTTATGTATATATTTTAACCACAATCAAAGTACATGTATCAAATTGCACATTGAATAAAAATTCATGTATAATTTTAAGATTTATTCGTAACTTAAATAACCAACTAACTAACTTGAAATAAATCTTGAGGAGAACCCGCATATTTACATGGGAACTCGAACTTGAGATTTTAAATTAAAGTTATCTCTACTTCAACCTTATCATTGAACCAAAACTTTATTAGTCAATTAAATCTCACTTATATGTAGAAATTGAACGAATATTAAACCGAAATGAAAAATAGATACAAATAAAAATATAGAATCTGGAAATTAAAACTTCAATACCCTCTAAAATTTATAATTTTATATCGACCCTTCACATAAACATTAGTGACTTTGGTGGGAGTTGTTTGGAAAATAGTGAAACGATGAAAGGGGGGAGGGGTCACCCACATGTGTGCTTTATTAAACATTAGAGAAAAGGAGTGGGGGATTGACGCGACGGGAAGATGGTGTAATATAGTGATCACTGCGTCACTGAGATTAATGAAAGTGGGGACTCACTGCCGCATTCACAACCTGGTATTCCCTCCTATCGTCCCCCCCGCTTTGCTATTTGATTATATTACCTCCTGTCCTTTCAACGCCAAATTATTCATCAAAATTTTATGTTGGACATGGCCCCATTTCACCTATCATCATCATCACATTTATACCATTTTGACTTCTTCCCATTTCCCCCTTTCTTTTTCTTTTTTTTTTCATATAGAATAATCACTAATCATTTTATTTGCATTCATGATACAAAAGAATTTAAATCCATCACGATTATTTCCCTTTCAATTCACACCCAATTAAATGATTTTAATCGAGGGTTGATTTACGTATTTTAAATATGCATCACGTTAAATTTGAGTTGACATTTAAAGTTAAAGAATTGATTGATATAATATTAATATTTAATGATTCAATCGTAACATTTTAAAATTTAGATTATATTAAGAACTTCTAGCATAATTAACCTTAAGCAATAATAATGTTTAAACGTAAATTATAATACGTTAGTACCCTAATTAAGAATAGAGTGGAGAATTTTGATAAGTGTTTGGTGTAATGTTAAATCAGAATATAGTATCAAATAAAAAACTTGAGTTTAAAATTATTGTTAAAAAATAGTTATAGAACTCTATATGCTGGTTTAATGGTTAGAATATTCACCATCTCAGATATAATTTAAATTTGAGTTATATTAATCGCGTTGTTTTTAAAATTTTATTTTTTTCTTATAATTCATTAATAATTACAAATTCTGAAATTTTAATATTTATAAATTATAAAATAAACATGAAAGTTATTATGGTAGATATTATGCAGGAATTAAAACTATTGATGGGGGTTTTGCCTGTGGATAGGAGGCCCCAACGTGGAGCATTGAGAACAAATAAAAAAGGGTCATGATTTGACCGTAATCCTACCGTATCCCAAATAGATTCCCAGTTCCCCCTCTACTTGGAAAATGACAAGGGACTTTAAAACCAGTTTTGAGGCGTCGGATGTTACACAAAATTCGATCATGTGGACAGGGATCCCCCGGCAGGTTTAGTGGGATGACCATAGAACCTAAACCCCAACTTTAAAGTCCCCTAAAATTTGAGCCATTGTTGGATTCACCAATTACATTTACCACTAGCTACTCAATACATGTTATGTCATGCATCACCTAACATTATTACTTTACTGTACCAATATGGATTGGTTGGCAGGACAGGGTTGGTGGGTACTGCCATTTAATTTTCAAGCCCAAAAAAGGTATGATGGCTAGATTTTACATTCATTGTGCCACATTCACTATTTTCTCAATTAGTTAAAATTTAAACTCTCTACAAACCCATATCATTACGAATTGCATCAATTCTTATTTTCATCTCTACTTCCTTTACATTCAAGTCATCGGGTCATTTTGGTTTAACTTTGTTTAGGTTTAGGATGCTTAAATTGTTCATTTATTATGATCAAATCATGTAGAGATAAATTTGAATGAATAATGTAAAATTTTGGTATTTTCGTAATACAAATTTAAAGTAAGTTTCTGTTGAATGTGAATAGGGATACATATCAAAACTGTACATAAACTTTGATTTAACGTGTAATGTTATACATGAACTTTAATTTTGTGCAATTTTATGCATACAATTTTGATTTGATTCATTTTTTACAAACCATGAATAACATTATCGAATTAGCACCATTTTAGATTAATGTATTGCATACATAAACAATTATATTAATCCAGTATGAAAATTAAAATATCAAAATTATATATGAACCACAATTCAACTTTTACATGCGTAATTATATTTAATCAAAATTCATACATCAAATTACTTATTAGATTAAAACCCGTAAATAAAATTGATATTTACTCCGATATAAATAATAAGTGTTAAGGTATTTTTCAATGCATTTACAATTTACTTTTAACACATTTTTTATAAAAGCAAATTCCTATAAACTCACATGCCACTAACAATGTTGCACTTATAATTCAAACACGGGTTTGACGTAAAGACTAGGCCACGAGCTAGGGTTTAAGTATTGATATATACACAGTAGAATTCCTTATTGGCTACGAAAGATTAAATTACGTAGCGTGAAGGATGAGGATGTGAGAGTATCAATGGCCATTATCCAAATAAAATAAACAAATTCAGTGACTGGCGAGAATGTACCTGTACCTACCCTATTTGAACAGAAATCAAAGCTCCAAAAGAAGACCCAATTTCCGAGGCGTCCTTCAGAGTCCGTGGAGGGTTAATTTACTCCTTCGATGGATGGAGTTTGTAATTTTCCCACTAAATGGTAATATTGCAATGTCAACCCCTCATTTTACTCCCTGGCCACTACATTGATTTCCTGTCATATATGTACATATATAGCCACCAACCTAGCTTCTCTAGCCGATTTTATTGACAGCTAAGGCTCTATAAAAGTTATATGTAAATATATACCAGTACGTACCTCTATTATGTGGCAGGTGATATTGAAATTTTGGGAAATTTGGTGTTGTTTTTACTAGTATTTTTGGTCCCGGGGAAGCTTTTATGAAGATGCATGATGAGAGGCTTATATTCAATTGAGGCATCAAAGCTGACCCTAGCATGTAAGCTTGTCAGATTTGTATGTTTGCATGTTTATGTATACTTGTACCATAAACGTAGTGCATATGTTTCATAACTCACAAGGTAAGGGTGTTTCATCAAGACCATGAAAATGAAAAAAGAAGAAGATTAAAGTGCTCTGGTGATGTCGGTCCTTTCACCATGAGAGAGAGAAATAAGGAGTATCTGGAACTCATGAGGACACTGGTTGCCTGCAACTGCTTGCAAATCAAGTATATAAAGAGGGATCCAACTTGAAAATTCAATCCTTTTAATTAGGATTCAAATACGATTAAATTTGATTTCATAAAAAAAAGTCAACTATTATTATTCGGAAATAAACAAAACTTAGGATGATTCAACCTTAACTGATTACAACAAATAACTTCAAATCACTCAAATTTCAATATTAAACTCCAATGGAAAAACCCAACTTGAGGTAAAAACATTATAGAGACTCCTATACTAAGAATCGGATCGAATTTTGTCCTCTTTACTCAAAAAAATAATCAAGTTAGTCTCCATATATTAGATTAAAGAATAAATTGACTATTTTATAAAACAATTCATTAATTTATACCGTTAAAAATTACTTCTCGTACATATTTTGCAAGTGAAAAAGCAATGAGTTGCTACATATTTGGCTTGTATTTTTCAGTTTTAATGTATTGATATTATTGCTAATTCATTCAATACACAACTCAGCGTAAAACAATCAAATCAAAGCCAAAATTTCATTTGGGCAAAATGGAAAATGGTTGATATGTTGACTAACAAAAAATGATTTGACTTTAATCCATTGACATTGATTCAAAATAATCAGAAAAAAACATTAGGGGGCCTCCCTTTAAAAAATATACCACTTGTTTTATATAAATTAGGAATGTGTCATCATCTACAAGGAATTTTGGGCCGTTAAATTATGGGAGCTACTTGAAGCAAAAACATGGTGGGTCAATGTTATTATCATACTGGAAGAAACTCCCCCCATTTCTGATAAAAGTTGTTTTAGCCATTTACCAAACTATTAGGAATTAGTCTGTTAGTGTTTAGTGGAATTTTAATTTAAAAAAGGTTGAATTTACCCATGGAGATGGGCATATGATTAAAGTAGTAGATATTTTGCAATGTGTTTAATGCTAGTCTCAAACTCCTTGGAATTCAACCAAACCAAAGCTTATCATGGTGGACTGTCATGGTTAGGCATGGATGAGATGGGTTCGGATTAGGTTTCTGTAAGGTAACGATAAGTCAGGGGCACGCTGGAACTTCTGCTCTAAGATGAGATCCAAGTCGAGTGGCTTATAGGGTTCATACTTGTGTCTTTGTTTTTAAGCATTGACCTAGTTTTGTACTATGATAGCTGCATCCATTAATGTTCTGCATCCATTAATGTTTAAATAATATGAACTCTTAACTCGATTGATATATGTATTGTTATTAATATAAAAAGACGTGAATTCGAGCACATTAAAATACATTATCATGAATGTCAAACAATAACAAAGAAAAATCTTTTATTTAGTCCCTTTATATGCTCGTGCCACTTCACGACCAAAGAATTAATAAAATATTTAAATCTGTCATTTCCATAAATAAAACATATTTAATAATATTTAATTTGAAATCCCCAAACAAAATTGAGTGATATTTGAACCTCTAATTTTATTTTTTTTTACTAACAACGGGTGGATGAAAAGCGAAACAGAGACCCTAATTATAGATCTTCTTTAGGGGGAAAAGTAATTAGAACTATATTATGTACTATCATAATGATTAATGAGAAAATTAACCAAAAAAGGAGAGGTAATAATAATGATGGTGGAGACAATAAATAAATAAATAGTAAAAGTATTATGAAAATTCCTGTATTAGGAGTTAGATTGTATTTTGTTCTTTTTATTTTATTTAGAAAAAAAAGATAATTCCTATATATTAAATTAAAGAACAAACTGTCCCTTTCTATTAAAAAATGCATCCATTTTCACTTTTAATAACTAACGTAACTGACAGATTAAGCAAGCAATTACACGTGATATATCACATGTATCTCGTTCTGACATACAAGGACTAGTTTTCAGTAGTAGAAATTAGATGAAATTTTTAACAAAAGAACTAATTTGCTCTTTGAATTTAATGTACAAAAATTAATCTGCCCATTTTTTAGTAGGAGTAAGATGCAATTTGACTCCTACTACAAGGGTCATTATGGTTATAAATAAATAAAAGGTAAATTGTGATAGAGGTCACCCAATTATATATTTTTTTCCTTTTTAGTGGCCCGACTATGAAAAGTTACAAAATGATCACTCTATTATTTAATTTTTTGTCTTTTTTAATCCAGTTAGCTAATATAAAAAATTTAAAAAAACCCCAAAATTTAATATAATTGAGTGATATTTTGTAATTTTTGTAATTGGGTGGGAAAAAGGAAGAAAATACCATAATTAGTGACGATAAAAACAGTGCAAAAATGCAAAATAAATACGGTGGATTTATGAAGTAAAGATGGAATTTATTTCCACATATACCGTAGTCGGCAGAAAATATAAAATAAAAAAATATAACTCAACATAGAAAAATAATAATAATACAGAGTCAAATTAAGAGTTTAAGTTAGTCAAAGCTTTCTCATGACTCCATGAGAGGCTGACGTTTGTCTGCATTTTCCCCTCCCCACGTTCTATAAATACAGGCCTGCTCTTCTCACAAACTCCCCCCACCACTCACCAACATTGGGGTTTTTTTTCTCTCCTTTATTTTTTATTTTTTAATTTCAGTATGGAAGAATCTGTTAAGCTCAGGAGGGATAGCGCCATGGATGATCCATCTTTCAAGCTTTCATGCATGTATGTTATTTGATCCTCATATAGCGCTATCCATCCTGAGTTTCATCGGTTCTTCTTGCTTGCTGTCGCTCCGTTAGCTGAAAAAGGAACACACAAAAATCTTGTGGGTACGTACCGTTACTGCATTTTTCTCCTCCATTTTTTATCAATATTTCTCGTTTGTGTGTTTATGTGTTTGAACATATATTGTTGAAATCAAAAGGGTTTTGGTTGGTTTTCTCTTTCCCAATTCTGAGATTTTTAAAGAAAATACAATTACAGGTATTGGGTAAGTTTTGCAGGTTCCACGATTCCACTAGAAAGGGGGAGAAAGAGTTGAAGAAATTTCCCCTTTGTTGTATAAATTGGAGAAACAAACAAATAAGGGGCCTTATATTTGTGGACATCATTAGTTTGGTCCTCTAATGCACATGCGGAAATGATGCTTCTGCTTGTATTTGGTGTTATGGAGAGGCACTGTCGCTGTTATAAATTAAGTAATAAACACTATTATGTGCATGAAATTATTGAAAGGATGTAATTTGTCTTTTTGTAGCAGTGGACATTGAATGAGAGTGAAGAGTATGGCATGTGCTTAGGTGCAGCCTGCAGGTCTCCTTTTGCTTTTACTGGCCTTTACCATGCTCCAACTAATGGGGGTTGACATGATATTCCGATTCATAATAATAATATTATTATTGAATAACAACTTGGTGTTATTTAATAAGGTGGAATATGTATATATAGAAGCTAGGGACCATTTTTCAATGGATTTGAAGACAGCTTTGAATGGCATATGGCGCAAGTCATGTAAAAAGGTTTCCATTTCCAAATTCCACTTTCTGGGTTTTTAATAATCGTGAAGATATGGTCAATGACCAGCATGAACTGTTGAATTTAAGCTCTTCTTTTTATTTATTTATTTTTTAAGTTTTGGTCTTTTTTGTTGTGAAGATTTGTGGGTTTTCGAATATTTTGTCAATAAAAAATGAAAAAGAAACTAAAAGTCGGACCATGTTCCTCCTTTAGATGCCATGCACAGTGAAATAGCAAACAAGAGAATACTAATTTACTATCAAAGTCATTTTGGGTACTTGGCTTTCCCATACTAAAGAAGAATTTTATAATTCCCTTCTTCAATAATGGTGAAAGAGATATAGACTTGACTTCATCATCAGTGTGCTTGACTTGGGTTCATCTAATGTTAATCTACGTTTTTATTTATGATGTGTCATCATGGTCATCGGGCATCCTAACATAAATCCTAAATACATACCTTAAAACCCAATGAGTTAATCTACAAGCATGTGGTCCAAAAGGCAAATTGGGTCTGATCCAGTGTAAACACTACAAAATGGGCTGATAACAACGTACCCAGCCCACAAAGTAAGATACAAATATTGTTTGTTTAATGATTTATTCAACTCAGATCTTAACCCAACTTTGAGTTTTCAAAATATTAATATTATATTAATTAAGTCATTCGATCAGACTTCATATATCAAAACTAGCATACAAGCTAGATTGATAAAAGAGCCTAATAACAAGGTAATTATACAGGAAATTATCTACTAGCTTTAGGCATTGAGCTAGGAATTTTAGCCATCTTAATGTCAAACACTGCCTACTTAATTTTGAGATTAATTTGAAAATGGGTAAATTACATTCAAAGTTATTGAACTATTAGTAAATTTACATTTTAGACAATCAATTTTAAAAAGTTACAGAATGGTCACTATATAATTCGAAAGTTTTGATTTAAGTCAATAGGCTGGTAAGATAGCCATTGTATGGCCTTCTCCATCCTCACCTCTACCACCAATCAAAAGGGTAAACTTCCTCTTCTCTTCTCTAGTTAGTTTTTTTTTTATGGAACAATTTTGCACATCATGAATTTACTAATCAAAATTTGAAAAACTTTCTTCTTTGATACCCGACACTAACCATTAGATTAGTTTGGATTTGAGATATATTTTTCTACTTGTCGATGGATATTATATAACTTAAATAAAAACATTAGAATAGTTCAGTGACTATTATGTAAATAACCACAATGTAATAGTTTAGTTATATTGGGTAGAGTTTACTCTTCAAAATTTGGGTTGGTGATATGGACTTAACCTTTGATTAGCAAAAGAGGTGTGAGAAGGGTGTTGCCGTTAAAATTTCAGTTGATATTTTGAGTACTAGATTGTTTACCTCCACCACACAAACAAAAATTGAAACATAATTTATGGCCAACAGTTCCAGCTCCAGACAGTTTCACTTCGATTGAAACTCCAGCTCTCATCGGAGTGGAAGAGGCAAGCAGCAGCTCAATAGCCCCATGGCTGCCACTGCCACTGCCACTATCTCTCACTTTCTCTCTAAATTCGATGTTGCTAAACACCCTTGTCACAGTTCTCACAAGCTCTCTAGAAACCGCAGTTCCTCACTTTGTATCCGACCCAACTCCTCTAAACATAGCAACTCCAGCACTTCGCTCGAAACCTCGCCCCAACAACAGCAGCAGCCTAGGAAATCCCAATCCCCTATCCCTCCCAAACCTGTAAATGTCCCCGAATCTAACCCCTCTGTTTCGCTTTTTGACAGGTTAAGGTACAATTTTTCTTACTGCTATTACTTGTTAACAACTTCATTTCAGTATTTGAGGGTCCTTTTTTCTTTATTGTAATCTGTCTGGGAGGTATTTGCAGGGATGGGTTTAAGATAGATGAGCTTGGTTTAGAGATTTTATCTATTGCACTGCCTGCTGCATTGGCTTTGGCTGCTGATCCCATTGCTTCACTTGTTGATACAGCCTTTGTTGGCCATTTGGGTACTTGTTTTTCTTTTTTAATTATTAATATTATCATACCAAGCTTGCTTTTGTAGCTTTACCTACTAATCACACAGGTAACTATTGGCTGATAAATATTAGTTTTTTTGTGGTGAAGGGTCGGTTGAATTGGCGGCAGTTGGGGTATCTGTATCGATATTCAATCTGGTGTCGAAATTGTTTAATGTTCCTTTACTTAATATCACAACATCCTTTGTTGCTGAAGAGCAAGCATTGATTAGTAAAAGCAAGGATGGTAATTTTCAGTGAAACGATTATACAATAACTGCAATACTTCATGAAAATGATATTGTTTGGTTGAACTTTTAATTGACTCTGGGGTTTTGGTATGATTAAGATGGTGAATTTGAGCATCAAGGCAAGAAAGTTCTTCCCTCGGTGTCCACTTCCTTGGCACTTGCTGCTGGACTTGGCATTGCAGAAGCGGTTGTACTCTCAGTTGGCTCGGGTTTCTTAATGAATATCATGGGTATACCTATGGTATGTCAGGCTAACTAATGATGTATTTGTAACTATATTTTGGAATTGTAATGCTTTAATTTCTTATATCTTATTACTTTTTTTTTTTCATAGGATTCGTCGATGCGTGGACCAGCGGAGCAGTTTCTGACATGGAGAGCCTTTGGTGCCCCACCAGTCGTAATTGCACTTGCTGCTCAAGGCACTTTTCGTGGATTTAAGGATACAAAGACACCTTTGTATGCCATTGGCAAGTATTACAGCATGCCTTATGTTTCAAGTTCCCTCAAGGGGTCTCTTTGCTGCTTATAGTTAATTTCTTGCTTGAATTAACAGGTGCAGGCACCTTACTAAATGCAATATTGGATGTAATCTTGATATTTCCCTTTGGTTTTGGCGTTGGTGGTGCTGCGGTTGCTACTGTGATTTCTGAGTACGTCAATAATGTGGTAAACTTAATAATTCTAGTGTATTTGCCTCATAACATTTCTGCTAATTTTGGATGTTCTATTCATATTCTTTTTTTCTTTCTTTTTTTTTTTTCTGAAACTAGATATCTGATTGCTATTATACTTCTGTGGGAGTTGAATGGGAAAGTTGAACTGATCTCTCCTAAAATTGACTGGAGTAAAGTTTCCCTCTACTTAAAATCTGGTACATTTCTTGCTGATCTTAAGTATTACTTTCAGTATCTGCTTATTTTTTCTTAATAGTTAAGCTTCATAAAATGAACATAACAACAAACAATTGAATTTTAGTATTGAAATTGTGACGGTACCTGCAGGTGGGCTACTTATTGGTAGAACAATAGCCACTCTTGGAACTCTCACACTTGCAACATCACTGGCAGCTAGGCAGGGCCCTATTCCTATGGCTGGTCATCAGATTTGTGTACAAATTTGGTTGGCTGTATCTTTGTTAACTGATGCTTTAGCACTCTCTGGTCAGGTAGCATGTCCTTTGGTTTTTCATTTGGAAGACCCCAAATGTAGGATGTTTATGACAATATCATATTAAGTAGCACCAAATGAAACCTGTTTGATGTATTTTTGGTTTCTGTTACAGGCTCTTCTTGCAACTAATTACTCCCAAGCGAATTACCAACAAGCTCGCAAAGTGATTTACAGAGTTATAAAGGTTTATAAAAGCTAGTTGTCCGTTTCTTCGGAATTGATTTCCCTTGTATCTCTATCTTAGCCAGTTATATTTTGTCCTTGATTTTCAAGCAGATTGGTTTAGCAACAGGGTTTCCTTTGGCTGTCTTTTTATTCATTGGATTTGAAGCACTTTCTGGCTTATTTACCACGGATGCAGAAGTTCTCCAAATTGCCTGGTCGGGTACATTGGTAAGTGAACTCATATATTGTATCAAGTGTTGTGATGATAGACTCGCCTAACAATTGACACTATTTTGCAGTTTGTTGCTGGGTCTCAACCAGTGAATGCCATAGCTTTTGTTCTTGATGGACTCTATTATGGGGTTTCAGACTATGAATATGCTGCAGTGTCTATGGTAATATATGACCAATTATATGCTATAATAGTATTTGGCAAACTGATATAAGGTCCCAAATGTGATTGTGTAGGTGGTAGTTGGATTGATCTCGAGTGCATTTCTACTTGTAGCTGCTCCTTTATTCAGTGTTGGTGGAGTGTGGACTGGCTTATTTCTCTTCATGGCCTTACGTGTGATTGCTGGATTTTGGAGGTAATCTCATCTGCCTCTGTTCATTAATTATAGGAAGGGAAGAAATATCCTATGAATATGAAATCTGATGAGATCAGTGGACTGTTCAATGCTAGGTTGGGCACAAAAAGTGGACCATGGAAAATGATTTACTGTGATATGGAGAAAGGAAAGGGATAAGAAGAATGCAGCTAAGTTGGCAATGGCCAAAGCATTCAGGATGGTGCACTGCACTGCACAGCATTCAAAGACCTATATATTAAACTTATAATTGAAGCTAACTGGATTCAGAATCAATACAAGATTTAGGCGCTTCTCTGCTATACTTTAAGATGGCATCACCAGAACTATTCAATTCTGGTCAGAATTTGGATTTTGACACCAATAATCAGCAATGTGAATCTGTTTTTCTTCCGTTCACTGCCAGTGCCAGGCTAATGTATATATTTTAACATTCAGTCATATATTTTCTTTACCCTGTAAAATAAGAGACGACTCCTATAGAATATATTGTCACATCTAGACTTGTCAATTGGGTGGATCGGGTTAATCCGAATAGCATTTCAATTCATTTTGAATTTGAACCAGTTCGGGTTTAAAATGCTTTGAGTTTGAATCATTCGAGTCACAAATTCAGTCCAAATGAATCCTACCTCTTCATTCTTTCCTCCTGTTCATAAATTTATTACTCTGGAAGTCCTCTATTTTGGCAATGACCTCCCCAAAAGTTTTCAGCTTTACTTCATCTTTGTATCATGGCACAAATTGCATCACAATTACTAAGAATTTGATCTCATCGTGACAAACCCTACACCTCATAATAGTAAGCCCTCCGTTAAGGCCATTTCATTGTGTGATTAAATGTACCAAATGGGATCATAAAGAAGATAAATTGCTGATGAGAATCGCTTAACAAAATGAAATGAATCTCATTTCAGTTTTATATCATTAACCATACTATTGTCTCCAAACGTACAGAACCAACAAGAACAATAGAACAAGAAAAAGAAGACCTTAGAGCAAAGGTAGAAGAAGAAAGAATAGTATACAACACCATAGACAGTATATAAAAGTAGAGCCAATCTTCAACTCCACCCTTGGATTTGAAGGACCACCTTTGGAAATTTTCGGTTCACGAGTTATTGGCAGAAACTGCAGGATCAATTCATCAACTCATGCTCCATCGTTGAGAAACAAACACAACCATATGAAGCATCGAAGTCCAAAAATAATTTCGATGGTCAACTCCAACATCAAAAATTTCTGCCTTCAAACAATCAGCAATAAGTTAAACAGAAACCAAAGAAATAAAATATGGTAATACCAATTGAGTTCTTCAGTTCTTTCTTATCTGGAATTTTTTTCCAGCAAAATCTTAAGCCTATCAGCTTCTGAAGCCTCCAAAGTATATCACATCCACAATTCAATCATACAAACCACTGTAGCATAATAAAATGATTTTACACACCAAGATGCAAGTCACAAACTTTCAAATATCTACCCAACACAATATTCCATTTGTTATGTTACACTTCCGAGACAAATTAACTTAGTTTGAGCCCTGGTCTTAGGTACCAACATAGAGGACCTCCATCATGTTACACCTAAATTTAGAGGACCTCCATCATGCCCTTATTGTATTTGTTTTTGTGTTAATAAAGCCAATTACAAAACTTTTCATGGTAATGCAACAATTAAACAAAATGCAGTGAAAGAGGAAGCAACTAGCTTCTCCAACTAGTAAATCCCACAAAGTATACAGCATTCACAATAAGGCAAGAATCAAAATCAAAACTAAATCAAAGAAACTATAAGTAATTACCTTGCATGAAGAGAAAGCCAACAAGAAGCAATCATTCGACCCCAGTAGACCTGGCAACTTTGTACCTTAACTTCCTATTCAGGTTTTCCTGGAAACAATTCATTTAGAAAATAATCCGAAATGCACAAAGTAACCAACTTTAACCACAATAAGGATATAAAAACAATAGTAATAAGCTTCACCTGTTCAAGAACCTTAGCTGAGCTGGTTTCAACAAGCCTAGCCAAGGTTTCGATTTTGGAAAGCATTTTCTCGTATAAATCCTCTAATCCAGCCGTGTAGTTAGTGGCTCCCGGTCCTATCAACAGGCTCAATCTCCCAACTTGCATTCCCTCGGCGCAAGTATCCAGCAAAGCTTGATCCTTTTCTGTTTCTTTCGTTCCAGTTACATTCTCCTCATTTCTATCTTCATTCATCGCCGTTAAGTTCCTTAAATTGCAGTTCAAAAAGGGTAGCGTAGAGTTGGGGCTAAACGACCCGTAATGTCCTCTAAACGCAGGCCCAATGTTGACTATATCAATTGACAGCGGATTAAAACTGGGTTTCGATGATCGGAATTGGAAAGCCCGATACTGGTTGGTTTGAATGCATTGGTCATGAAGAGGAGTAGTGAAGAGGAGGAAAATCGAAGGAGCGAAAAGGGAATTGAAATCGGCGTTTTGGATAGGGAGAGAGAGATTAGGGGTGGAGGAAAGAGAACGAGTAACGGAGAACTCACGCATTGAAGGACGGAGAGGAGTTTTCCGGCGAGAGGAGAACCAGCCGATGAGGGGTTTGTGGTTGAGGTGAGTAGGAGAGAGTCGGGAGGAGTCGACCCGGCCGAGTGAGTCGTAGAAGGAGAGAAGAGAAGGGA
The DNA here is from genome assembly GCA_025698465.1 of Gossypium longicalyx. NCBI lineage: Eukaryota > Viridiplantae > Streptophyta > Magnoliopsida > Malvales > Malvaceae > Gossypium > Gossypium longicalyx. The sequence goes on along the minus strand of CM046995.1, from coordinate 156,742 downwards.
AGCAGAGGAAGCCGGAGATGGTGGCAACGAGTTGGGAATCGGAGGAAGATTGGGCGGAATCGTCGGAGAGAGAGGAAGGGGCGATGTAGGTGACGTGGCCGAAGAGGAGACCGTCGACGTCGGCGGGGGAGGATGAGAGGCGTTGGATCATGGAGGAGAGAGCGGGGCCTGATATTGCTAACTTGTGCAACACCAGATCGTCCATGACGTTGAAAAGCTGAGAGTAAATGAGAGTTGTAGTACTAATTTGTAAGAGGCAGATGGATGAGCTGAGCTTTAATCTAAGCAATTAGCTGAAAGAGAGGGCAGAGTAGTGTTTTTTTTTTTTTTTAATGGGCCTTTCCCTGTATGTAATGAACTGAAAGTCCAAAAAACCCTCCTCTTACTTTATTTTGTTATCAGTCCCTTTATTATGCCAAAATTTTAAATTAGCCCTATACTTTTATTTTAAAGGGGTGTTAGAATCTCAATAATTTGATTTCTTATTTTTGGTAACACCATTATTATAGTGTTGCTGTTGATTAACCACTCAACCATTCCATTGATAACTGGTTAGGAACACCCTTAAGCATATGTAAAAGGTATCCCCAAATAACACAAATCAAGAATATACAAGTTGGAAGGTTTCAAATAAATAAAATTATACGCACCAACCACAATATGCATCATCTCCCTCAGGTGCTTAGAACATATGTCTTTCAATACATAAAACATTTGTGAAGGGAAATGTCATATCTCAAACGTTTGGAAGGGCCAAAATCAGAATTTGACCTTAATTTAATGGATGCCACAATTCCATTACATGAACCAACAAAATAAATTTACCATAATTTGCTGCAACCTCCTTAATCCCCTAGGAAGTGAAAAGGGAATCTCCATGACACCATATGAGGAAAACCCCACCACGCAAGAAGGCAGGTTGATCAAACAAATAGTCTTGCAAATTTCATCCATATTCCATATCTACCAGTTGCAGCAAGCAAATAAACAACACTGCAATGTGTTTGCATTAAATAATGTATTGTATGCACAATGCATACCATTCATCCATTCAAAACATCACCCAAAAAATTGACTTATATAATCATGATTTATGCACAGATCTGAGTCACACAAGGTTCTTCATATTCTCTAGATCGAGAATAAACAATAAGATACGAGGTATGATCAGCGCCAATAACTTTGTAAAATGGAGCCAAAATGGATCCACCAGTATAAAGTATCTAATAAACGAGATCCATATACATTCCACAAATGTTAATATAAACTCTAATTCGTAAAAAATAAACTACAGCTATAAATTCCCCAATAGGAATTTTATTGTTCTTAAAGAAAAAACTGAAAATTGAATCAATGACATGTGAACCATTACTGTAATCCAAGAGGAAAAGATTCAAAGAGGCGGAACCGTGGTTCGGATTCAGACACGAGCGGCAACAGCAGGGGCAGCGGCAACGGCGGCATTGGTGGCAGCACCACCTAGAAAGGACAAGAAACCGATGGATACTTGTTCTTGTTCGTCCAAGAAGAGATCCTCAGGGGCCCTGAAGGCGCCGTGGGCACAGACGAGTCCGACTCCAACCATGAGAGCAGAAATAAGAAGAGATCCAACGGTGGTGAGAAAGACAACGAAGACGCTGAAGATGATGAGAAAGCCGAGGGTCTCGCGATCGGAGAATGTACGGCCAAATAGGACGAGAGGCTGATCGGCGGGGCGGAAGAGGTAGAGGAAGATCCAGGAGCAGAGGAGTCCGAGGAGAAGGAGAAGGGAAAAAGGATGGGAAAGAAGGGAAAAGGCAAGGATGAGACCGATCACCGACAGGTAATTGACTCGGAAATACGAGTAGTTCTTGCGGACGCGAACGAGAGCATCAGAGAATGACTCGGGCTTGGAGAAGGCGGAACGGTCAACGAGCTCAGCCCAAGGACGGCGCTGGGAGAGGCCGTTGCGAAGGGATTCATTGAGACGGGAAACGAAAGAGAGAAAGGCGGGGCTGGCAGCGGGCGGTTGGGATTCGACGGATTGCACGGAGGAGACAGGGATAACGGGCGGAACTGCGGTGGACATTGGTGTCGGTTGGAGACGACAACTGTTTTAATTTGGGTTTAGGCAAAGAAGGGGAGAGAGAGAGAGAGAATATAGAGGGGAATTTTAGATCTAGATTTGAGGCTTCAATTCAGCGCGTAGAATATATAATAAAGGGATGAAATACGTTTCAGGGTAAGTAATTTCCTTTTGGTTAATAACTTATTTGGCCTTCAACTTACAAAAAATTTATTTTAGCCCCATTTAAATATTTGACAAAAAAAAATTTAAGGATTAAAATAGATAAAAAAATAAATATTTAAAAATTTATAAATTCAAAAATTAAAATAGACGAAAAATTAAATAAGGCTAAAATAAAATTTTTATAAACTTAAAAAAGGAGAAAATAAATCATTATGCTTGTTCTTTTGATTCCTTTTTCTTCTTCCTTAAGGTTTCACCCCATTTCATTCCTTCTTGGTTTTACTAGATAAAAGTATTAAAAAAATTTATTTTAAAAGAATTAAATTTTATTCTCTTTAATTAAAATATGAATAATTTAATTCTTATACTTTATTAAAAAATTACATTTTTTTATTATTAAAAACTAATCCCTATACGTCAATATAAAATACATAAGACAAACCATATATAATTGTCTAACACACGTGATATACTATGTATAATTGTCTAATTATTCTGTAAACTACATCCACCTATAATAGTCTAGTTATTCTATTAACTACGTCAGCTTTTAACAGTAAAAATAGATTAAATTTTTTAACAGAAAAAAAATAATTTATTTTATATAACTTATAAAGACTAATTTAACTATTTTTTAATAAATAAGACAAAATGCAATCTATGATACTTCAAACGATTTTGCCCCAAATATTTAACCTAAATCCAAATTCAGATCATAAAAAGTGAAACCTATTTGATTTCATAGTAAAAAAGTGAATAATTGAAATCTAATCCCAAATTAACCTAAACTAATCCCTTCAAGCGTAATGAATGATAATACTCAAATTAACTCAGATATTTGGAGTTATACCAACTCATTGGCAATTGGTAATTGCTGTATGTATTTGCGTTATATAAATGTAATACAACACTAAACACAACCAGACACACACTGTTACGTGTATTTATTTTAGCCACAGCAGCAAAAAGACACTCTACCTAATGAGTTCAAAATAGAATACCCCTGCCTACCTTAGTTCCCCCACAAACCATATTTCTTTATCTTATGATAACGCCTCTCCACCAAAGCTAAATCGCAGGTGCAAATATACCCATGAACACAGGCAATCTATAGAAAACCTAAACTAATATGCAACCACATGTAGTAAGAGTTTCAACGTTTTTATTTGAAGACTGCCAATAGCCAAGATAACATACTGCTCCTGGCTGGATTAGTGTTCATGAACGTTTACATATCATAATCCCTACAGAAACACGTAGATAAACAACTTAAAATATCATGCCAAGTTTTAACGATTTCTTCTCACACCAGTTCACCGTACGAGTAAGATTGTTTTGAATAGACATCACTGATGTTCCGAGAAATTCAGAACATGCCAGGCTCAGAAGGTGGATCCGTTCCATCCAAAGTTGGAACCCTGCAAAATAAATCAAAAACGTATCAGCACTATCAAACAACAAGTGCAACAAATGAGTGTTGAATATCCTCACAGGCCAACCAAATGGCATAAGATGGACTCATAAATAAAGCTAATTAGAGCAGTGCTAACAGTACCAAACAGAAAAAGGGTTTATTATTTACATTATCTAGTGCTGGTGTAAAGCATGCAAACATTGTGCATATTCTTGACTTTGATGTGCCTAAACAAACAAGGAAATGCAATGAGAAAGACATATAGGTGACAATGACCCATCCTCATGACAATTAAGGAGGAGGAAGAGAAAGCTTGCCTTGGTGTCATAGAATTTGAGGAAGAACCGTGACTTAGGCACTTGTAGCTTGGTTTCAAGAATTGCAGCAATTGCAGCACTCAGTTTCTTGTTCACATCTGGATTAAGGCCCCCAATTGATACCAGTTCTCCATAGGCAGCTGGCTGCTCAGTACCACCAAATGACATGGGTACTGAACCCTTCAACACGATCATCACATACTGCATATCAACACCCACACATGAAACACTTAGACAAATTTAAATCCCATTCCAGCTTGTTAATAAGAAGCAGAAACCAAAACAGAAGAGGGAAAGAACATTTGAACAAGAACATAAATCACTTTAACCAAGGGCATATTTCTATTGATGCTATAGGTGATCCTAGGATCCAACATAGCCATTCTCAAGTCTATACGCATAAACATAAACAAGTAGAACAGCAAAGCATTTACTACATGCAAGATGACTACACTGTACATAAATAGAAAAGATGATGGTAACCATCATGATCTTAACTCTTCAGGCATCCGCTAGTATCCAGCCTAAATTTGTTGAACTTCTAAAGTTACAATTCCAATGATACTAGAAATGAAAAAGGTAAAAAGATATTTAGCGCATGCGATATATAAGCAAGTAACAAGAACACTTTTCAAATAAGAACAATGTGTCCAATACTTGTGAGACAAATGAGTTGTTGGTTCTTTTCTAGCGTTTCCAGCTGACAAAATCGTGAAGAATCAAATGCATGCGCTCAAGCTCTTCGTTTTTCTGTGTAATACACAGTCCAAAAGATCCTCCAAATCCTTAGAAAATACTAACCATACTCATAACATAGAAAGCATGCATACACAAAAGCAGTAACCCAGTAGCCTCTAAATACTCCCCATTCTAACAAATCCTTGAATGGGTAATGATCATTACCGCCAGTGGTAAAGGATTTAACCAGATAGGATACATTATATAAAACCCAATACGGAAACGGCAGTATTTTTCCCACATTCAGTAAAATTATTGATTGGGGCAAAAAGAAATTGATCAAATAAATAAAGCGCATAGGTATCCTTCTACACAGCAAATAAAAAACGAGAGATTCAGAAATTCGAGGAAAAAAGAAAGATAAACTATAAATGGAAGGAGTGGAAAGGAAAAGAGAACGTACGGCCTCAGGTTTGCCGATGAGTTTAGCGACGGAAGAGGTGGCTTCGGAAAGGATGGCGGAGGTGTCCACGCCGTCGAGATTGACGTTGGTTGAAAGGTTTAGGCAAGGCATCTTCTTCCGTGTCTCAGCTGTGACTCTTTACTATTTTACTCTTCTGCAACAACTACCACTTGCCAAAATGAGAGAGATTATATTCTGATAACAAAATCCACACTTGGGTTTTATACTCCCTATCTGACCCTAAGCTTGGATATCCCTATCTTATCCTATGCTGAGATAACTATTTATATAAAAAATTGTAATTTATTATCCAAACACACCTTTAATTCCAATTTCTCAACTCCAATCAAAGCACTAGTTAACAGCCAGGGTTATGCTAGCCAAATGGGCCTCTTGGGGCTAATCTCGACTACTAAACAATGAGTATCTTAGCCTTAGCCCATTTATATTTTAATTGGGGCAAAAACTTTTATTGGCTTATTTCATTCTAGTTTTTATAGTTTATATTTTTAAAATCTTGATTGAGTTTGAATCACGAGTTTTGAGGTATTAATTCAATTGAAAATTAATTAAAAAGTCGTTTTTCACTAAACTATAAAAACTACGTGTATGGATGAAGTGAAATTTATTAAATTAATTTCACCAAAATTGAAGCTTTTAAAGCCAGGAAGAATATTCAACTTGTGATGATTTTGGATGAGATCAAAACATTTTTGCGTCGTCTTTATATGAATCAAATATTTGTCTTTTAGTTTCACAACGCGCTTTGAAACGGCTTATTTTGAATTCGGTGACTCAAGTTATGGTCATTTAATGAAAATTGCACAAACAAAATATTTTTTAATTACTTATACAATAATAAGCTTTAGAAACCCGAACAATTCTTTTTAAATGTTTTATTCAACTTAAGGTTTCCAGATATGCTTCATAGTCACCATTAATTTTTCATATAATGTAATTTAGTATTTTCTGATCCCAAGACATTGTAGGCCAAATACCTTACAATCTCATACTATTGAGACTACACACTTGAGACGGACATGATATTTATCGCTCTCACGGTATATGCATTTGTTCCCTTTACATAATAATCTATATTTACAACATAAAGATATCACTAGTGTTGGGAAAGTTGTTGTTGCTCATTTCATGTACCGTTATAATAAATTTGTTTCTCTGCTTAGGCCATCGTTTTGGGTCCTATATAAATTTCGGTTGGGATAAGTGTGATCCATTTGACTATGACATGTTTGACAAAACAATAGGATAAGTCGATTAAGAGGTCTTAATCTCCCAATCGACTTCCTTGAACTAGTTTAATAAGCATGAAAGTTATTTCTTCATGATTAAATCGTTGTTTTTTAGGGATAATTATCAACTTTATTCAAAGAATTTCTCAAACACTAATAAACTGTTTTAATGTAGAATAGTTTTCTGTTTTCCTAGTCTATAAATAGGTGACATATTCCTTTGGGAATGATCAAATTTTAAGAGTTGATTTCTACTGAGAATATGCGCAACTAGTGTTTCGACTAGCTTGTTTGTTTCATTTCTTGTCCGATTAGTAAGGTGGCTGTAACAGTTTGTGGAAATCACTATTGAGTAACTATTGTGAGTTGTGGGATTGTTAATTACTTATCGGGGCTGCATAGACTTGCTTGGAGAAGAAGTTGTTAGCTTTAGCCGATGGGGAAGAACTGTACTCTTGCTTCATTTGGTGATTGAATAAAAACAAATATTGATTGTGTTGCTTCTTTTCTACTCTTGTTTTTCTTTATGTTTTTATTTTTGTTGTAACTATTGTTACACTAAGTAATTCATAAAGTTATCTTATCATATCTGCATGGTAATTATTTTTCAAATAGTTAACTGAATCTTAAAAAGTCAAAAACTAATACATGAGAGATATGTGGTAGCTTTGTAATGAAAAAAAAGAAAAAAGAAAACCTTAATAGCCTATGAGCATTATTGATAGGGGTCAACTCCTTTCGGAAAAGTTTTTAAAGTATCATTTGTCAGACCATGCGAGTATGTAACAAGTGAACTATATATTATAGGTCAGAGATTCAAATCCCACTAAGGATGAGATGCTTACATCACCTTAATTGGTGACCGTACGCTCACCTATGATTGAGGCACCCCTAGTATACCGTTATCAACAAGCTCTAAAAATCTCAATACATTCTCTTTCCTCCAAGGCTTTTAAATATTTTTTTGTGTGTGAAATTATATCTAGATGTATAAGTTTGAGTTTTGAGGATGAATACATGCTAAGTAGGTAGGCTTGAATGTTGGGTGAAAGAGTGAAAGGTATGGTTTTCCCAAGGACTCCATCAAAATCTTGCATCAGGATTTTGATTTAACATGCAAAAAAGCACACTAAAAATGAAGAAAAAAAACAGATGTTGTCTGAGGAGAAAGACAGGACGACAAAAGCTAGCTTCACCCAATCAATTTGGACGAAGATCGAAGCATGCACGATGAAACAAAAACTCATCTGAAAATGATATTTAATATGATTAAGAGATGTGTCGAAATTGGGAAACCTCAAAACGATTTGCCAATGCCAATGCCAATGCCAATGGGATACTGCCACTAAGGGAAGAGTTATTGTTGCATTCACATTTACTCCGCCAAATTCAATTAATTTCTACCCGTTTCTAAAGTCAAAACCAATGTTTCCACAAATCAGGATATTTTTTTATCAATTAATTTTAATACATATATACATATATCATAGATAACATTAGGTAACATCATTAAAATTTAAGAAGTTGTTGTTTTAAAAGTTAATATATATAAATATATGAATATATTTAAATTTAGTAATTTATAATATTTAAATATATTTTTTAAATTTAATTCATACTTAAATTTAAAAATCGTAAGTTAATTTGTTACTTTTTAAATACTTTACTATTACTATTAAAATGTACTAACGAGAGATTGATGACTAATAGTATGGTAACATGTAGTAACCTCGCATTTTAACACGTGGCAAAATAAATTTTTATTATGTGTCTAAATGTGATGTTACTATGTATAACCATGATATTGGTTGTTATCAGATCATAATATTTTAACGTTGTTAGTGAAGTAAATAAAAAAAAAAGTATTACGATATCTTATTTTTTTGGTGAATAGAACGAAATTGCAACTAATTAAACTAAACCAACAAAAGGACTTTTTGCAAATATATGTGCTTCTTCCCCTATGTTGAAAGTGATTTTGGTCATTTGATCTGTTTCTTTATTATCTTCTTTAAGGATGTGTTCTAATCTCTAATTTATTACGATATCCAAGAGTTGATAAATACGCTTGACTAATGCCGGAACTTGAAGTCTTCAAATTAGATTCTTGAATAAATTGTTTAAGTTTAAATACCTTCGTATATATTAACTTTTTTTTAAACACCTCAAATCTAAACTGTTATTGTAACATATCTAAATATATTTACGATTTAATTCATGTATTTGAAACATGATGTATATTATATTGAAGTCCACATTTAATGCCTAAAGTCCACAGAAAAAATATAACTGTTTAGTTTAAAAATAGTAGAATGAACTTGGTTGTTTATTAAACATAAAAAAGGAAGGAATATTTGACAAAAGATAGGATTTGTCCCCACGTTTAAAACTTTGATGGGAATGGATTTCGGTTATTAAACAAACAAAAAAAAAGGAGGGGGGGTTTAAAGAGTGCATAGTGGGGAGACTAAGACAACCAAGAAATCAGTCACTTTAGGTTGTTTTTAGGACAAGAAAGTAGGAAACAGTTCATACTATTGGTTAAAGCTTTGATTAATAAGCTTAATTACCATTATTATCTTAGATTTACGTTCTCCATAATTATATCCACAAAGATGGCCTTGAAATCCACACTAGTGAAAGAAAAAAAAAACATGTTTCGTTTGTTTATTGGATTTTTTAATAATTGATTTTAATCGAAATTAATGTGAATCACAGTCCTGTTTAAAAAAAACAGCTACATCAGAATTTTATGTTTTATTTAAGACAGCAAAAAATCTGTAAAAAAGACCGAAAATTTAGCTTTAAAGAAAAGGGGGACCCACAAAGAAAGAGGGAAAGTTAAAGCTGGTTCCTTTGGGTCCCATTGGAAGACCAAACTGAATCCCGTGCTTCCCTCCCCTGAATTCCTCAATTATTATCACCATCTCTGCAAGCCACCGCTTTACGCCTTTACTCACTCCCTTAAACTCGGCTCAGCTCACTCTCTGACACCCACTCTCCTGCCCTTGCTTCTTCTCTCTGTTTTATTAAAGCCGCTACTTCAAAACACCAAACTCGCTGCTTCTTGTCCTTTTATTTCTTTTGAGCAAAATCTTCTCTCCCTAAAAAAAAAAAAAAGAAAAAGAGCTTGTTTCTTTACTAATCTTCTTTTGTCTCTTATTAAATAATCTTCTCTTCGGGTTTGCTTTGTTCAATTGGTTTGTTGCAGGCAACATTGCAGTGCACTTGTCACTTTCCCCTTTACCCTGCGACCAACCTGCTTTTTCTCTCTTCCTCTTCGTTATACTTCAACTTATACACATTTACTTGCATATCTTAACAAATCCCTTTGCAGCATTTTTACACAGATTCCATCCGGGTCTTTCTCATTCAATGGAGAATCCACACTCACCCATTTCTATCCCAGAGGCTTCTCCTAAGCCTTACAAGAAAAGCTTTGTTACTACTCTAATGGAAGCCGCTAGTCTTCGCTCTCCTTTTAAGGAAGATACCTATTTTACCTCCCATTTGAAGGCTTCCGAGAAGAAGGCGTTGCAAGAGCTCAAGGACAAGCTCATGGCTTCTTATGGCTCGGACGGTGAATGCACCATGTGGGGGATCCCTTTACTTGCTGAAGACGAAAAAGCTGATGTCGTTTTGTTGAAGTTCTTGCGAGCTAGGGACTTCAGGGTGTTGGATTCCTTCCGCATGTTGGAAAAATGTCTTGCTTGGAGGAAAGAGTTTAAGGCCGACAGTGTTGGGGAAGAAGACTTGGGGTTCAAGGAGCTTGAAGGAGTTGTTGCTTATATGCATGGCTACGACAGGGAAGGTCACCCTGTTTGCTACAATGCTTATGGTGTTTTTAAAGACAAGGATATGTACGAGAGAATCTTTGGTGATGAAGAGAAACTGAACAAGTTTCTGAGATGGAGAATTCAAGTCCTGGAAAGAGGGATCAGTCTCCTACATTTCAAGCCTGGTGGGATTAACTCTATTATTCAAGTCACTGATCTAAAAGACATGCCTAAGAGAGAACTTAGGGTAGCTTCAAATCAGATCCTTTCCCTCTTTCAAGATAATTACCCTGAAATGGTAGCTCGAAAGGTAGCCAATCAGCTCTTGTCTCTTGTTTTTCAAACTGTTATGGAGATTGCTTTAACTTTCCATCATCTGCCTTTTTGGGTTTTAGATTTTCATCAATGTCCCATGGTACTTCAGTGTGCTGTACTCAATGTTCAGTCCATTTTTAACTCAGCGAACTAAGAGCAAGTTCGTCATCTCCAGAGAAGGGCATGCTGCTGAAACACTCTACAAGTGAGTTCATTTCTTTGTTTTCCCATTCGCAGTTGATAGATCCAATAGTTACCTTTGCTAAAAATTTGTTTGTCAGATTTATAAGGCCTGAAGATGTTCCAGTACAGTATGGTGGACTGAGTCGACCCAATGACTTACAGAAACCAGCCTCGGAGTTCACTGTTAAAGGAGGAGAGAAAGTGAACATTCAAGTTGAAGGGATTGAGGTCAGTAGTTTTATTGTTCTTAGTTAACTTGTGGTAAAAGAAAACATTTCATTATATCTTATTTGCGTCTAAAACTTGCAGGCTGGAGCAACCATAACATGGGACCTGGTAGTAGGAGGGTGGGACTTAGAATATAGTGCAGAATTCGTGCCCAACAAAGAAGACAGCTACACCATTGCAGTGGAGAAGCCAAGGAAACTAAGTCCAACGGAGGAAGCCATTCGCAACTCCTATACATCAAAGGAATCAGGCAAACTAGTGCTGTCAGTGGATAATACAAGTTCCAGGAGAAAAAAGGTTGCTGCTTATCGCTATATTGTTCCCAAATCAACTTTGGAGTAGCTTGAGTTAGGTGTTACAATAAAAGAGTGATCATGTTTAATTTTGAAAAGGGTATTCTTAACTAATGGTTTGTGAACTTTGTTTTGTTAGTAGTCTGTTTGAGTAGTAGTAAATTATTTGGTAATGGATGATGTATAAATATGGAGATGGTGGTGTGAGCATTGTATGACTTTAATATATAGTTAAAAGATGCAGCAGTAGTTTTTAACTGGTGGTGTTTCATCAGCCATATCAGAAACAGGAAGAAGAGATGAATCTGCAAACAGATTTTGGTTGCTTTTTTGTGTACTGCAAACTTGATTTCCCAATGTATGATAATGTATATCTCAAGGACTAAAGCAAATCTAAGAGTCACACAAGTAGTAGTGTTAGCGTGTAAGCAATGTTTGTTTATATTTAGTTTTTCTGTGGGTATTGATGGACAGCATAAGACAGAGTGTGGTAGTCTTTGTTATTTTATTATTTTTTTCTGAAACTTGAAAAGTAAACATATCAGGAGTCTGTGGTGTTTCAATCTGTGTTAGAGGCGAGAAGAGGCGTGGAAGGTCCTGCTGTGTGCAGTCTGCAGCGTGCAGACTGTGGTCTGTTTTGGAGTCATTCAATAAGCTGTTCAATTTATCATTGTTAGGTCACGCCAATAGTAATAAGCCGGACAGAATCCAAAATATTGAAAAACAAATATAAGTGAACGGTGACGACTGACGACTGACGACTTGGACTTAAATTTGAAGTTTAGTTTAGTCGGAATATTATTTTCTTTGACCACAAAATTCGAACAAAAAAGCTTATTTATTAGACGTTCAACTCTTTAAGGTTTCCCCCTCCATTCAAAGAAAATCTGCTATGTACCCAACACAAACATATAAATAAATATATTTTGATCATATTATCTCAAATTTTCGATTATAATCGGCTCCATGGAGAGAAGTCTTTCTTCAAGCAATTGATCTGATCTTCCAACAATTGAACTTACGTGTCTGCGCAAAAAACTGTTGTAGGGTTTGGAGTGCCTCGGGTACCTGTAGGATTCAAAAAATGTGTAGGTAATAGGCCACTTCGAAATAACTTGATTTTTTAATAAAAAAAGTATTTCATGGTCATTGGTAGGCTACTCCAAAATTCTATAATAATTCATATAAAATCAAGCACATGCAAATAAGGGTATTGAAAATCGGGTTGTATTTTGTCAATTTTTATTAAATAATAAATAAATTAATTTTTGTATGTTGATCAAAGGATAAACTGATCATTATATTACGGATTCTATCCATTTTATTATTTGGTTAATTTTAGTTATATAAATATTAACTTACCTATTTTTTTAATTACAAGACAAACTTGTATTGGGTTTCATTTCACCTCATGTATACGAAAACCTAACAGCCCATAGCAAACCATAACTATTTAGCACATGGATCCAACGGAGGTGGAGGTCCCACGTAAATATTGGGTGAATCATTTCCCGCCACGTGATAGATAGAAGAAAATGCCCCACATGAATGAGTTCCCTTCCCTTCCAAGACAGCTGAGTGAGTTGACTAACGCAGAGTTATCTGTTTCCGGCACGAAACAAAACAAAAACAACGTTTCTCAATCCCCCGTTTCTTTCATCTTCCTCCTCATTTTAGTCCCCAAATCTCCCATCTTTATCTTCGATTCTCATATGATGTCGAACCCCGTTGAACCAACCAAGTTTGACGATGCTGGATCCAATTCCAACGTCGAGAACCCTACTCCGGCTGTCTCCGCCATTAACAGGCGTTGGAAAAGGGAGGATTTGTTGAATAAAGGCTCTCTCTTTCTCAGAGGATTGGCTTTCTTCTTCTCTTTGCTATCTTTCATTATCATGGCTTCCAACAAGCATGGTGGTTGGAAAAATTTCGATCGCTATTCTGAATACAGGTGCTTATTCCAAAACTCTATAATCATATTCCAAACTCCACAGTCCACATTACAGTTTAAATTTGATTTTTTTTTCAGGTATTTGTTGGCAATTGCAGCTCTATCGATTTTGTACACCGGAGGACAAGCATGGAGACAGGTGCTTTCGATTTGGAAAAACAATAACATATTAGAACATCGTATCTCTGCCATGCTCGACTTTTTTGGAGATCAAGTTGGTTTTCCGATCATTTCTTTTTTCTTTTGTTTATTACAAATTTCTGCTTGCTATAGTAGCATGTCACATCAACTTCCAGTTATTAAACTAGAAAGTGCTGCTGCTATGATCCAATTTGATTGATTAAAAATTAACAAGTAGAATTATAAAATAAAAGCTTAAAGGTGACGTGGGATAGTAAGCTGTACATTATCCAAAGCCCGGACGCATATCTATGTCTGGAAAGGGTTTTGATTAATTGAAGTTGCAGATGGTGGCATACCTGTTGATATCATCCACATCCGCGGCGATTCCATTGACAAACAATATGAGAGAGGGACAAGACAATATTTTCACCGATGCCTCAGCTTCGGCTATCAGTATGTCATTTTTTGCCTTCCTATCGCTGGCACTATCAGCCATGGTTTCGGGTTATAAACTTTCAACTCAATCATACATCTAATCTATAGGTATGCCTTTTAGCTTCATTCTTTTATTTACCCTCCATGATTATTTGTGTATTTATCATTCATTTCTCTTGTATGTATTTTTGTGTGCATCCATGTTGTTCTTTTTCCTAGTACAGTCGACAGAGCAGTGTTCATAGCTCTGAGCTCCGTCTCTTTTCAGTTTTTTTTTTTTTTCTTTCCCATGTTTATGGTTTGATTGTCTTGAAAGTTGTAGTGTCTTAAATTACACGTAAGCTTAAAGTTGTGATGAGCAGTCATTGTGCATAGAGATGTATCTGCAATGCATGAATGTGATGAATAGAAAGACAAAAAGGTTGAAGTCGAAACAGGAAAACATCAATTCATTCTTTTTAATGCATTGGTCATATTTTGTGTATTTCAGCATATATCATAAATCTTAAAAGTAGTTATACAGCACCTGAAGGGTAATGCTTCGCAAACAAACGAATATCTTTGTTGATTTACTTGTCCATGCCTAGAATCTGCATTTCCCAATAATTAGTGGCTAACTCATTCGACCTACAAGATCTTCAAGAATCTCTACGGCATTAGATCTTCCAACCGTAATTTCCAACACTTGGGATCTAATTCTACCTGTCAATTGGATGATTGCATCACTTATGTCCATCATAGAGACATTCGAATCAAGGAACTTTTTATGACATTACAGAAATCATAAACTTTACCTGAAGCACTTTATCTCTCCATTGAAAAGTACAACCACGTGCTTCCAAATGTTCAATAAGTCGATGGGGTAGCAGCCATTTAAACTCTGCCTGAAGTTTCACTTTTGTCAACCCTCCACATGCCAGCAAGACGGCTGCTAGTCCAGTAGGAGTCAAACTTTTCAAGTGCAAGATTGTTATGTTCTGTAGGCAGCTAATGCCAGCCAGTGACAACAATCCTATGTCCGTAACCGAGCTATGGGACAAATTAATCTGAAAAGAGAAAATTAATCAGATTTGTGGGAATGAAAGCAAAGTTCCGAGAAAAGGACAGAGTAGCATACTTGTCGAAGGTTTTGAGAAAAATGAGCAAGTGGAAGCATTCCTGCATCATCAATATTAGGACACTTCTTTACGTCTAGCTTGATAAGTTCCTTGCATCCCACAGCAACAGCTGTTAGTCCTAAAGATGTTATCAGAGAACACCCTCGACTTTCAAGCGTCTTTAACCGTGAGCATTTGGATAAAGATAGCAAGGAATGATCAGTAATATCTTTGCAGTAAGCTATATTAATCATTTCAAGGCCAGGGCAACCTTGTGCAATTGCTATAATGCCCCAATCTGTTATTTCTACAGACCTGAAAACGGTAGCCTTGTTTAGATAAGCATGAATTCTCTTTTTCACTGCATTAATGATAACTCAGTTCATAAGCTGTATGGAAATTTGCTTGCTACACAGCTCAAATAGCTAACCTGTATAAATCAAGCTCTAACAGTTTTGAGCAGCCCCTGCCAATATGGATAAGTCCCTCATCAGTTATATTAAGGCAAATTCCTAGTTTTAAGTTGGATAGTTGGGAACATCTAGATATGTACTTCAGACCTGCAAAGGGAAGCGAGTGTAAGTGCGTCAATTAACACTGTTGTGCTGACTATACTAGCAAAAATGAAGAAATAGGAGAAAAAATAACCTTTATCATCAATTTCATTATCTGTAAGGTCAAGCTCTTCAAGCAAATGACACCGCTGGCCGATCAAAACAAAGGCTTCTCTAGAAACGAGGGTACAGGACTCCATCCTGAGAGAAGTAAGAGAGTTGCACGAATTCGTGATGCAGGAAATAGAGACATCAGTTATCTTGCGGCAACATGTAATGTCTAGTTTCCTTAGGTCATTATGCTTTGTTACAATGGACGAGAGGCCTTCATCTGTTACTCCTGAGCATTTACTTAAACTCAATTCCCTTAACGAAGCGCACCAGTTTCCGATAGTTTTCAGTCCATCATAGCTAATCAGACAACCATCCAATTTAACAGATTGCAACATAGAAAGCTTTTTCAAAGAATCAGCAAGGGAAGAGGTTACCTGAAATATCACCAAAATGCTACACTAAACACTCTCAAATGTATAAAAAGGAACCTGTTAGAGCAGCAAGAGCGGAGCACATATAGGGAGACTTACAGGTGAACCATGGGCTAAGGTAAGTTGCTGCAGACCTACAGCACCACTTACTAGGGAAGACAAGCCATTGTGACTAATATTCTGACAAGTTGACACATCAAGACTCTGACAAATGCATTATGTCAACTAAATGTTGTAAAAAAAAAATTAAACATACCATCTGTAGAGTAAACTTTCAGAACAGTATACCTTTAATGAATTGCATCCATGTTTGAGGACAGCAAGGCTGTCATCATCGATGCCGAAACATCCTTCAAGGACCAACTCTTCTAGATGTTGTAATTTCAAGATAGGTGATAAACATTTACTTGTAATCTGCACAATGTTAAAACAATGAATATACACGATATTTAACAGGCAAGACAACAACCTGCAAACAGAGTAAAACTCACGAGTTACTTACAGGCAAGTAAGAAAGATCCAAGTAGCAAATGTGGTTGCACTTAACAGCAAGCAAACCAACCCCTAAATCACCAACCCCCAAGCACCATTTCAAGCAAATGGACTTCAATTTTCTGCATCCAACAGCAACACATCCCACCCCCAAATCCGTAACCGACTTACACCTCGCGAGCCATAGCTTTTCCAAGTTCTTAGCTTGGGAAACGGCAGCCATAGCCGAATCTTTCAACTCCGTGGCATTGGACAAATCAATCTCAACCAAGTTGTTACAATTCAAAGCCAAGCCCAACAACCCAGAAGCGGAAAAGAGATGAGTTCTGGATAAATCAATGGAGCGAAGCGAGGAGGCGCATGCATGGGATACAAAGGAGAGACAGGTGTCGGAGACACGTGAGCAGCGCGTGAGATGGAGATGGGCGATGTTGGGGTAGCGGGAAAGGATTGAAGGGAGGTGTTCCTGGCGGAGGGGCTTGAGGGAGGTGCGGTGCTTGGATTCTGCAGCGTAGAAAGACTTGCAAGCTAAAGAGAAAGACTTTATGTCGAGAGGATTGGAGTTAAGGAGGTCGAGGATGGTGAAGATGATCTCTTGAGGCAGCTGATTAAAGGGGTTGAAGCCTTTAAGGTTGTCTGGTTTTTGTTTCTTCATAGTTAAAGTTGAGAGCCTGGGAGTTTTGTGAGTTGGGGAAAACTTGAGTAAAAGATGGTGTGCTGTTAAGGTGCGATTCACCAACTTTCCTAACAGAAAACCAAAAAAACGAGAAAAGAGTGAAGAAGAAGGGGTGAAAGGTTTAAATTTACGATTATGGCCTTTAATTGAGATGTGTTTCCATCTAAGGACGAAATTACCCCTTCCCGCTTTCAATAAGTATAACTACTAGTACCAGCAGTGCGCATTCCTTCCAAGGCGTGATTTTTTTGAAGAAAAATCATATATGATTCACATAAAATCCGAATGTTTTTGATATATGAAGAAGCCAAAAATAGATTGACATCTCACCGGTTGGTTAAATTGATTCTTCGATAGTATTAAATTAGTATACAATTTTGACTAGAAAATTAACAATTAAATTCAAAATAATGAAAAAATTGGAGGGGACTTGTCAGAGAAGGGTAGAGGAGGGATTGGAACGTACGGCAAGGTGAAGACAAAAAGAAAAAGGGAGGGCAAGGTGGGGAATATAAAAAAGGAAGAATGAGGAAGGACAAAAGTAGGAGTGGACGGATGGTACGAATATTTGACCCTTCATTTTCCTACTCAATCAAGCACCATCTGAAAATGAAATATTCCATTTTCATTTAATTTAATATTAGTAAACAAATTGGCCGTACTTGTTTAATGCTGCCTTTGGGACAGTACCAGCCTTACTGAGATAGGAACGGACCATTTCAATACAAAGTCAAAAAGAAACCAAGTTGGATTGGATTGAATACTTTATAGCTAGTGTTATTAGTTAGGTCAGGCAACCTAAGAGGAAGGCTGTGTCTCGTACAGGTCCTTTCTCCAACCAACACTTTTACACCTCATTCTCTCTCTTCTTCTTTTCTCACCACAAACTAAAAGTCACCCATAAAACCTAAACCCAATTTGTATACACAATTGTTTGTTTTTGCAATAATAAGTTTTAAGAAGAGTATACAAAATTATACATAAAAATAAACATTCATTCTTTGTTTAAATATACACAACTTTGAGAACCCAAAAAAATTTATATTGTAACGACTTATTCTCCTAGTCAAATCTAATAGTTTTTTTGGCAACAACATCATTTACATGGTACAATGACCATGCCAGTTCTCAACAATTTTACACATATCCATCCCCCCAATGATGTCTTCAAAACAAATTTACAGAGAAAAGTATCACAAACAAATAAAACTTGTTCAGGGAATTCACAAATTACAGCCGACTCTTCAAAAAAAAAAAATTTACACTTTTCAACATATTCAAGTAAGATAAAATAATGTCTCATATCACTGGATTTGGACACAGCATCTCATTCCATGATGCCATGAACCATGAAACTCATTCTCGTATAATATAGCAAAGCCAAGTGCCGTGATATACTTGGAAAAAAGAAGAGCAGAATTTTATACACCAACAGAATGAGAATGTTGATAAAAAAAAAAGAAAAGAATAAACTACTGACCACAAGACATACATACACATATATATATATTTGCTATTCACTAAGATGGAGAATTTAACATATTGGATGAAATGAACATTTTCAACAAGCATATCCAAAAGGATGTGTCCTTGCCTTTTGTCTTTTTAAGAGTCACTCCAACTATCTTCGTCATCATCTTCATCACTTCCAGCCAATGCCTATTTCAACAGTGAATGATTTTATGAATTGCATGCACACACAAAATGTGAAGAAAAAGAGAGAGACGAGGGCAAGCACAAACCTGGCGAATTGCATTTGCTTTCTCCAAGATTGCTGCTACTCTTAAGTTGGTTTTAGGACCCTGAATGCTGGGTCTGGTAACCACAGCAGGCTTCAAGTTGAAGGACTGTATAAAATAAAATAATAACTCTCAGTTTATCAAAAAAGATGCATCTCCAACAGTAAAAGCATCTGTTTTTTTCCTACTTAAAATGGAAGGAACAAAACAAACATCAATGGGGATTGGATCTAACCTTTGTTCGTATCTGTTCCAGCAACGAATCTCTTTCGTCTACCTTTGGAATGACTGGAGGGTGAATTCGCTCCGTCACCTTTCTCAACTGCACAAAATTGAAATTGTTACTTACAAAAAACAAAGGCAAAATTGAAAAAAAAAAAAATTGAAATGAAATGAAAGGCCATAATTACCTTGCTCTTGTCATGAGCAGCAACAGCATCAATGAGAGGATTGCGAGGTCGAGGAAGCTTCACAGTTGGATTGCCATTCGAGTTTTCATCTTCAACAACTGGTGATAGAGCAAGCGTAATTGATGGCCACACTGCTGCTCCCTCCGAAGTTGACAACTCATGCTGCGCAGTTGTATTTGATGTCTGTGCAATATCTACCTCTGGAGATGCCAAACCATGCTTAACAATGGCATTTGATATCTGCGAAGATTCTCCCTCTGTAACTGCCAAACCATGTTGAGGCTGCTCCTCTACTTTGGTTGGAAACTGTTGTTCTACTTCCACTGAAAGATCCTCCACTACCTTGCTTGGTATATGCTCCTCTCTCTTAACTGGCAGTGGCACAGATATATTAGGAAGATTCCTCTCCTCTCTCCTGGAATTTTGTGCAGGGTGCTGATATGCCCCACCTTCCAAACCTATATCCGGTACAAACTGGTCTGGAGGATGTGTTATTTTCTCATGTGAAGATACAATGGTAATATGTCTTGAAGTTGTATCAGTAGCTGGCATCAGTGATGAGTAAGTGGATTCTACCCCATCGTCTTCCATCACAATGGAATCACACTCAATGCTTTTATTTGATATTACAGGCAAAGTATAATATGGGTTTGAGTGTGTTCTATCCAGCCAGGTATCACTGAATTGGCTATTAGTGTCGCTACCCATAGCTGGAGGGTGCTTAGAAAAAGGACCAGGGAGCTGCATGCAATCAATAGCCAATTGATTAGACACATGACCAGACCTCTCTTCACCATCCACTATGGGTAAAAACAGGTTACTGGGCTGTTCAATTGCTTTCTCTAATGCTGATAAACCAAACTGCGGTTTCCCATCAGTTCCACATTCTGGCATCACTGGGAATGACCCCTGACCCTGTTCGACCAATTCTCTTTGTGAAGCTGGAGAAACATGTTGAATTCTCCCTAACCTCCACTGCATTGGAGGAAGAGGCGGCAATGGAGGCATTTCCTCCATGCTAACTTTGGTTGCCTCTGGAAGCAGGCCAAAGGCAGGATGAATAGAACCTGATGGATATCTTTCTTGCTTACTTTGCCAATCTGATTGCTGCAAAAACTCCAATGAAGGTTTACTTGAAAAGCCTTGGTCGGAATGAGTAAGAGAATTTTGTAACTGATTGGACAGGAGAGGTGAAATATTGGAACTATCTTCAACTATATCCAGGCTTCCCATATCATGCTGATTTGTAGGGAAGTCTA
This sequence comes from Gossypium longicalyx, assembly GCA_025698465.1. NCBI lineage: Eukaryota > Viridiplantae > Streptophyta > Magnoliopsida > Malvales > Malvaceae > Gossypium > Gossypium longicalyx. Next base: position 136,374 of record CM046995.1, on the reverse strand, counting down.
AGGACTGCTCGAAAGAAGTTTCTTTTTCTGATAAGCAATGACTTGGTGAAGACACCATATCTGCTCTTTTTTCCATCAGCTTACTCAAATTTTTTGATTCAGACTCTTGATTACTCAATTCTAAAGAAGTTGGTGTTGCAGTTAAATCAATGGAAGTCAAACGATTTTTGGTTGGTTGAACCGGTGATAAATGCTGACAATCATCTTCTAAATTGGAACAGTTGTGAGAGACTGATTTGCATGAAGTGGAAACTATATCTGCTGGAGCACCTTCCACTGGATTTGTTTCTTCTCGTGTCTCTAAGCCTGTAAGACATCCTTGAGAAATAACCTCATTAGATTCCAATTCTTCCTGACATAGATCTCCATCACCAGAAGGAGAGACTTCCAAATACATTAGATTTCCAGATGCCGAACCAATCAAATTTGAAGTCTGAAAAGTAGTATTATCAACAGCATCATCGAAGTCAGCAGAACCACAAGCAGCAGTAGAGATGACAACACTTTCTGCAGGAGCATTTCCAGTAGCCAGATCATCTAAGCTCACATGATCCTTGATGTCCAAATTATCAGCAACATGAGATGGAAGATCAGAAAGGTTAGCATCTCCTTCCACCGAAGCCACACTGCAGGGAAATTCCCTAGTTTCTTCTCCCTCTGAAGCATCAAATGATTCATTAAAATTGTGTTCCTTTTCATGAAATGAAGCTCCTACCACCATGGAGTTAGGATCATCAGGTAATATGTCTGAAAGTTTCTGTTCATTAAAGCCACAAGTCTCTGAAGTATTTGGCATAGGAATCATATATTCCAAGTTCAGAGTAGCTTCTAAAGTAGCATCATTGACCTCATAAGCTAAGTTGACAGGCTCCATAACATCCGAACCTTCAGGTGGTAGTGTAATAGCTGCATCTCTTTCTATTTCTCCCAAGGTTGAACAAGGAAGCTGCTCTGTTGGTGAAGTTATTGGATATCGTGAATCAGTTATTTGGTTGGCTGAATTTTCCTCACAACTTTCTCTAGTAAAATCTGTTTTAACAACTTCATCTGAAGGATCATTACCACTCCTCTTTTCAGGAGCAAGCTGTAAAATGTTTGATAAATGTGGCAAAGCATCAGAAGAGATATTTGTGCCTCCACTGTCCAACTCATCTTGGGGAAGGCTTTCGTCAGCAGAAAGAGCAGTCAAAGAAACCTCCTGTTTCTCAGACGAACCAGCACAAATGACTTCTGAAGAATCTGCAAAATATTCTCCATCATCACTGTCTGACAAATCAGAATTAGTAGTAACAATATTAGAGGGCACTTCATCAAGTTTCTTTTCCAGAAAAGAAGCTGCCATGTAGTTGGCTTGATCCAGCAAAACATGTGTGGAATTAAAATCTTCACGACTTGAACTGTCGGATACTTCTCCATGATCAGGAAGCCTACATTCACCAGTATCTTTCGGCGGCAAAACCTTATCAGAACTGGAATGGTGCATCTCTGAACATGCAGGAAGCTGGATGGGCGATTCCTCAACAATCTCTGGAACACGGTTTTTAATAGAAGGGGGCAGTTTAGCTGCTTCTTCACCATCTGACACCATATCTTCAGCCAGATTGTCCATACTATCAGAGTTGGAAAAACTAGATCTTCCTTTCTTGAACGAACTGTTACCATCATCTGATTCAGAGGAGATCCCAAATGATTGAGAATCTGATGAATGGGCTTGCACCTCAAGCTTTTCTTCATTTGTATCAGAACCTGTTTGGCATTTTCCAACATTTATGAAGGCAATGTCATTCTTAGATCTGTATTCATTGTCTGTATCCATTTCAGAGTCCATGGTTGTAAGGGCATCCGTGTAATTGTCAACCTCACTGATCATATCATCAGAATGATCCCCATCTGTACTGCATTCTTTTCTGCCTTCTCCATCTACTATTATTTCCTTTTCAACTGTTTCTTTATGAAGGGGAAGGGGGATCTTATCTGTGAAATTACCTGTTGGTTCAGACACTTCTACAATCTCTCTGTCGATGACTTCTTCATTCAACTTTTCCATGGATGATTTCTGGACTAGTACAGTAGGCGAAGAACTTGAGATTTCCTTTCCAAGCGAAGAATTCTTCACAGGACTCTCTTTACTAATTTCATGTATTTCAAGACCTGATTCACTAGAATGATTTGATGTCAATCTCAGAGGTTGTGGAACACCAGAGGTCTCATAAACTGCTTTATGCTCCGGGGAAGGAGTCGCCAGGAATTTCTCCATGTAGCTTTTCCCAGATTTTGGGTCAAGTGGAAATTCATTCAATTGCCTTCTTTTTAGTTTTACAAGACAAACAGGGTCATTGTAGGCATTCTCAATACGCTCCTGCAAAAACAGTTGATGCAATCTGCACTAGCAGAAAGCAGTTCAATCACCAAGAAACCATATTAAAACTTAAACACGCATGCCTAATCAGTAGAGAAGCTAAGGCAGAGATGCAGAATTAAAAAGACTCACTTGGCATGCGATGCCAGTGCAAATTCTGGTGTCCCTTCATTCCTCCATCTTGATCCTTTTTTCTGCAAAAAAATATAATATAAGAAACTGTATGGACACAGGGCAATATACCATATAACACAACTAACTCAACATAGAAAGAAAACTGTAAACTGATTACTAAAACAATGATGTACCAAAAAGTTACAATGTGCTGCCAGTCCCTCGAACAAACAATTTCACTCTATTGTATTGATATAAAAAAAGGAAAAAGAATGTCATAAAGCTGAGAAGTAACGTAATCAGTACTTCGATATAATTTGTGCAAATCACCCCAAATGCAACAAGTGCACCTCAAATGGAGTAGGGCCTCGGATATGAAGTGTACTGCTCACATAGAAGCACACCACAATATCAGATATTTTAAACTAAGAACTACTCTCTAAACTTGACATGAGTTAGCTCAAACACAAACTCATAAATGTCAATCATCAACTGGAAATGAACAAAGAAAAGGTAATTCAACCATTAAGAAACCTTTATCTCCAGTGAAATTAAAGAAACATGTCAAATCAAGTTTATAGCTAGTGTGATTATCTGTAGTTTCCATGCAAAGCTCTAGTTTTTTTATCAGTACTAGGGTCATCCTACAGACCTCTCTCTCAGCTTCTGCAATAAATGAGACATAACCGCTAACTGCTAGAATAATTGCCAAAATAGAAATCTAAGCAGATCATTTCGAAGAAAAAGTTGATGCCATATGTGGCACAATGACCGAGACATTCATTCTATCAACACCGTCAAAGGGGTCATAAATAGCCTTCCCCCAAAAAAAAAAAAAAAAAAAAAAAAAAAAAGAAAGAAAAGGAAATGAATAAAAAAGAGTCACATTTCTCTTTTTCCCCTTTGGTACCTTCACTTTACGGGCTTTCTTTTCCCTCTGACCTTCTACTAGTTCAATTCCAGGGAAAGCTGATTCTGCTTTAAAGAATGATGGATCAGTGTAACGCTTTAAACATGCCCCAGCACCCGCAACATCAAATCTGGAATAAATTATTAAAAGATTCATCACCTGAATGAAAATTTCTTTCAACAAATTTACCATACTTGAGACCTAAAAAGAAATCTTACTTGTCCAAAAGGAATAACCGGGGAGGGCCTCGACATTCCTCGTAAGAATCCAGCACACAGCGAGGTAAGTCTCCACGAGTAACCAGATTATGTTCCGTGCGCAGATTAGGGTGCCAGTCAACACCTGCTAAAAGATAATACATTTATCAACCAGTTTAGCAGATCCTGCCTTGCGCATGAAAACTCCAATGTTCTATTTCAGAACCAATAAATAAATCATTAATTAGGTTCATCTTTCAAATCTGACTCTATCATATGCCAAGATCACAGTTCCCATTTATTTATTCATTCCATTCTTGCAAATCAAACATGGGTTTATGGGAAGGAAAAATGCATCTATGCGCATGACAAATTACACTAGGAGAAAGTCATGAAAGGATACATCTTTTGGTTTTCTGTTATATAAACAAACCTTCCTTTTACTCTAGATGGTGACGCAAATGGGAAATAAAACTTGTAAAAGCATTGCCTATATCATAGGCAGCAGACACTCACCTTGAAACTAATGTAATTTTTCAAAAAATGTAAGGATCTAATTACCGATAATGCAATCATGTACAAAAGATATAAAACATAAGAAACCAACACGTACAGCAAAGTGCCCCATTGCAACAAGAAATGACAACAGAAACTAAGGCTACTAGTAAAATAGTGAAAAACAAACACCTTGAATCTAACCTGCATTGGTAAAGAATAATGAATGATTGGTTTGTGATAAAAATGGCTTTTCAATGGAAGGGAACTCAGCCTCAAGTTGTCGGACTCGAACCATTAGACCATGGCCTCTTGCAGCAGTTGCTATTACATCTTCATGTAAGTCATGGAATATCTCAGCAGCAAACCTTTATCAACCATGAGGAAAAGCAATTCAAAACCAGACAGGTACAAAGCTAAAAAAGTAATGATAAACTAGCTCATACAATCAGTCTACAGAGAAATTCCCGATATCCATACTGAAACTTGTGTCATGCAATGCTTCTTTTTCTTTTTTTTTTTCTTTCTAATAATTGCATAATTTGAACGGAATTCTGAATTCCAACTGCTAAATTGGTGATCGCCAAACCACAAGTACCACAAACCAGAATACATTAAATATACCAAGAAACTCACCATTTGGGAAAAATTGATGAAAGAATCAAGTAAGCAAATTCCAAGCAAATCTCAGATTCAAATGGATGGAATTAAATTCCAATTCAGTATAATTGAGAAAACTTTTTAACAGATTCTGGCTATTTCTATAACCTGGACCTCAAAGCAAAGTAACTTAGAATTTTTAGAATTAGAATCACTACTAACCAAGTTAATATAGTCAACCGGATATAAAAATCTAAATAAATAGATACGAAATTGAGAATCTGAAAATTCAGCTTCCAAACAGAAATAAAAGATGAAGAGCAGGAATTCAGCTCAAAATTCAAAGCAGAAAACTGATCACGGAGCTAAAACCAAAAACAATCCTCCCTCCCCAATCGCTCAGAAGGAAAAAAAAAAAAAAAGGATGAGAAAGAGACTGACTCGGCAAGGTCACCGAGCTGGCGCAAAACACCAACGAGGCCAGCCATAGCGACGCCTTCAAGTAAAGCCTCGGGATCATCCTTGTCGGAAGCTCTATAAATCTCCGGATCGGCCAAGCTGTACTCATTCGTTATCTGGTACCTCGTCAACGGCATTTCCCCTCCTCTGTTCCGCCAAAAAAGAAGAAAAGAAGCCTTCAATTTCTCAGTATATAGAAAAGAATCAAAATGTATCTTGATCTCTTTGTAAAGGCATTCACTTTCAGTGATATGTTAGCCTTTGTTTTGTTGCCTCTCTGAATTTTCAATTGAATTTTCGACGGAAAATGATGGAACGAAATTTTTACAGTGGTGTGTGTAAGACGTGAAGCGGTGTCTGCGTGAGAGAGAAAGTATTTATTTGTTTATTTTATTCAGGTCTAAATACCGGTGACAAAAATTTTGATACTGACATATCTCTCCATTTTTACATAAATAGAGTATTCATATATTTATTTTTTGTTAAACCAAATTAATTTAAATATATTAATTTCACAATTTAATCCTCCTATTGAATTGTATTTAAATAAAAGGAGCAGATTGATGTAATATTGGAGGATTAAATTAGAATATTTTAAAATTAAAAGATGAATTTAAAATTAAATTTTAATTTAGAAATATTTGGTGTAATTAATATATTTTTAAATTAAATATTGACATAATATAAAAAAATGATATGTATTGGATGTAAAATAGAAGTTCATGAATGTAGTGGCAAATTTATATACTATTTTTTGATTTAGTATTATTTTTCAAAAATATTTTTAGACGAGAAATAATACTAAACCGATCCTAAATCAACTACTATTATGACAAATGCAATGGGACCCTGGCCTTGAAACACAAGTGTGGGATTTTCACAGAATTACATGGGAATGGGACATCATCATTCATATATTGAGATTTACAAAATTTGAAATAAAATAAAAAGCCTGATTAGAAGGAAAGAGAAAGGAGGTCCCACATCGCCTCAATGACTCATTCAGTGCCAGCATAGAAGGAAGATGATATGATGTTAATAGAAAAGTGCTTTTGATATATTTTTTTTTTATAAAAAAATATCTTTTTGAAAGCTTCCAAAAATTTTAGATGGTAGAGTAGATGGCCTTGCTTTGTGGGAATATAAGTTTTGAATGGTTTGCTCAGATTTGAACATCCAAGAGATGATGTATGTATGTCTTAATTATACAGTAAAAAGGAACGAACAGGAGCGTTGTTACCAAGTTACTAAGGCATCACGTTCTTAAACAACGCTGCTCATCACATTCTTATTCCCGCCGATCGTAGAATTCTGCAGTAAATGGTTGGTCCCCTACATTAACTTGGAACTCTAAACACTACGCCATCTTTCACATGCCAAACCCCAACAAATCTTCGCTTACTTTCATAATACAAGTAACTTGTATTCTAGTGGGATTTCACGCTTGACGTCTTTATACGTTTTTAAGTTGAGGCTCATATTTTATTGACTCCACTCATTTAAAAAATTTATTTTAATTTTAAAAATAATTTTTATTATTTAAATTGAATTCGAGTTAAAAATACCCATGAGTTTCACGTTACTTAATAAACTACAACTCTCAATTTTGTATAACTTTCATTAATTTTTTTTTTATCGATTGATATTGATTTGTTATATTTTTATTTACATGTAATAAGTTGAATAGGTTAGATCATTTATTTTTAATTCAATTGACGGATAGTGTTTCTGTTTTCCACCACAAAATTTGGGTCACTACGAATAAAGTTCTGTAGTGGATTTATTAGGTTAAATTTACAAATAATCTCGAATTTGATGAATTGATCACATAAACCAAAAATTTTGAATTGTAATGTATTATGAAACTAATTAAAATTTTGTGCATCTTTTAATTAATAGTATAGCTATGATGAGTAAAAATATTATTCTCACGAGGACTACAAGTACTAGTAATTATCGTTTTTCTCACGAGGACTACAAGTACTAGTAATTATCGTTTTTCTATTACTAAACCAAATAATTCGAGTGATCAATTAAAAACTAAAATTAACTAATTTAATTATTAACAAACACTGCAAAAAAACAAATCAAGAAAATAATCGAATAACAACCAAGAAATAAAATAATACTCAAGAAAGAATACATCCAGATTTCATCTGTTACTATCAATCTAAATTATGTAGTTTCTTAACTTAGCACATTGATGGATAAGAGCAACTGACTCTAAATTGATTAACTGAAATTTTTTCTAATTAAACTCCCTATTATCACATTAACTCGTGCTATGAATTCTCCTATTAGATTTAACTTTAATCTGGTATATTTATATCATCCTATTTATAGGATGACATGTAACTCCACTCAATTACACAATATTTAATCTTAAACAGGGTCTATTTAACCAACGATTTAAGCACATCGAACATGGATCAATACTCTAGAAATATTAAATCAAGAACTAAGCACACATAATCGAGAATAAGAAACTAAGTATTTATTACGTAAAATAAGAATTAAACGACAGAATTCACCATAGGGTTCATCTCCCTTAGGTATTTAGAAAATTAGTTCATGTTTAAAAATAGAAACATCCAAGATGCAATATAACCAAAAGAAATAAAGAAACCCCTGATAACTTCCTAAGAAATCAACTAGGAATCTTCAATCTTGACGGAGATATGCTTCAAAGCCAGCTTTAATGGTGTTTTTCAAGTTGTTTTCTTGAATATTCCATGACGACTCACTCTTATCTTCTTATTTTTGTCATATATACGTCTTATAATACCCCAAAACCCTAATAATCGTGATTTTTCGTTATTTAGTGCACTCTCGTGAAATTGACACAGCCTACCACATGCCTGTGTGGGTCACACAACCATGTGGTCTGGCCATGTAAAATGATTCAACCCATGTGTCTCTTGTAGCTTGCTTCAACGCTTCGATTTTCGCTCATTTTGTTCCCAAGTGCTCTATTAAGTATTAAAACATGAATTTAAAAGATTAAGAACATAAAATTTACAAATAACATCAAATAATCAACTAAAAACGCGTTAAAAATAATGTTAAAATTTGTTACTTTTAAAACTTATCAAGTTGAGCTCATGAATTAAATCAGTTGAATTAGACGTATAAACTAACCCCATTAATTACACATATGAACACAATGTCTCAATCCAAATCCATTGAAGTATTATGATATGTGGTAGAAAAAAGGTTAAGCAAAGTAGCCAAATAGGTAATGAAGAAGTGGGTGACTTGGAGAATGGGTGGGGGTCCAGGATGATTATTATTACATTGAGTTTGTAAATATATAATAACGAGGTTGAAGTCCAAGAAGTCTTCCTTTGCTTCAAAGATTTGGTTGTTGAAGTGGGAACCTTTTGGTTTGAGCTCAAGTTCATGTTAGTGGATGTAGTTTTCCATTTTTGTCTCAACAAGTAGCGGATGTAGTTACAAAAGGAAAAGAAAACGGTATTGGTATTGGTATTGGTATTGGTATTGGTTTTTGATTATTGGTGATGGAGACAACCCCACTTTTTAATCCTTCATCTTGTCTTAATCGTAAAGACACTATTTTTTTTTATTTTTTTTTGCTACTAATCAATGCTTTGTATATACTATGTTGGGTTTTAGTTAAGGAATGGAATCATGTTTTTCACCAAAAGTGAAAATATGATTATTTTTTCTCTCTGAATTTTGGTGTGTGTTGGGAGTGGGATAGAAATGTTCATAGGTTGAGTCGAGCTTAAATATTATATTATTTTACTTTATGTTTATGTTTATTCAAGTCTAGTTAAACTCGAAATATGCGTTTAAAAGATTACCTCATATTTGTAAAAAATTAACTCAAGCTTATTTTAGGTCTATTCATATTTTTTTAAAATGTTTATATTATTTTAATTTAATATTTTTTATTTATTAAATTTTTTTTATATAGTCATCTTAATATTGTTTTAATGTTTACATTAGGGTAGTATTAATATTTAGTATAGGTTTATTTTTTAATGTGTTATAAATTATACAATATAATGTATTATAAACTTAAAAACGGGTCAAGTTGGGCTTAAGCCTTGAATATTCAAGCTCGAACCCAACCCATATTTTAAAAGGGCATATTATAAACTTAAAAATGGGTAAGCCGAGCTCAAGCCTTGAATGTTCATTCTCGAACCCAACCCATATTTTAAAATGGCCTAATTTTTTTCCCAAGTCTATTTTTCGGGCCTAATATTTTTACCCATACCCTCCCAAAATTTGGGCAAGCCTTCAGGCCTGGGCAGGTAGCTCGACTCGAGAACAAGTCTAGAGTAGGTTTAGGTGGGTCGGATTTGAATTCAATTGATATAATTTAGTTTTGGTTAAATTTTGTTGTTAGTCCCTGCACTTTGCAAAAATTGTGGATTCAATCCTTGTACTTTAATTTGGCCGTTTTTAGTCCTAATACTTTTCAAATATTAAAATTCCAATCCTTACCAAATGATAGTTGTTAAATTCATTAAGTTAAGTTCAACTATTTTCAATATCTAATATGGCAAACATATTATCATATTGTAATGCCATGTTAATTATTTATTTTTGCATATTACTCGCTAAAGTTTCAGTTAATGGACTAACAATTGGGATTTTAAATTTTGAAAAGGTATAGAGACTTAAAGTGATCGAATTAGAAAATATAGATTAAATCTACAAATGAACGCACAGGGCATGACTAATAATTAAACTTAACTAAACAAATTTAACTGTTATTATTTGGGTTAGGATTAAGATTTTAACATTCAACAGGTATATACACTAAAATTAATTAATTTAAAAAGTACAAGAATAATAATTGATCAAATCAAAATATAGGGACTAAATCCATAATTTTCATAAAAAAGATTTTAACCTTTTATGTTTTTGTTTTTAAAGATTTTAACAAATAAATGTGAATGGATTCGGGGCTTATTATATATAGTCAACTGAATGAGAAAAAAAGCCCATGGTCCAAAACTATGCCATGTTGGCATTCTACACTAGATTTGATTATGGGCAGACCTAAAATCTACTTTTTGGGTTTGGGTTCAATATGACTAAAAAAATTGGTTTAAATTTCTGTTTAAAATAAAAAAAAGTTAAATTCGAGTATGATATGACTCACCCGTATTAAAATTTTTAGATTATTTTTTATATAAAAATAATTTTTAAAAATATAATACATTAAATATACTAAAAATATTAAAATAAAAATTTCTCAACAAATTGAAAATACATTATAAAAAATCATTAAGATAGTTACAACTTAACAAGCAAATACATCTAAAATAGTAGCAAAACAACAGTAAAACAATAGGGGAACAACAACAAAACAACTGATTCATGTCACCAAGACCAAAAAATCCTACACGAGGCTCAATTTATTTAGAAAACGAATTTTATTTTTCGTCCAAACCCATTTTTCGAACTTATATTTTTATCCAAACCGTTCTATTTTTCAAATAACTTGAAGAATAATAAAATATAATACACCCCTTTGAAATTAACCCCATTATTGGTATGGCTTTCGCTATCAAATGTGAAACATATCCTGACATTCACACGTTCTCTAACTACCAAGGATTATTATTAGTTTCGTTTCTTATAGGAAAGAAAGAAGCAGCATGAAATGCATGTACAATTGTAATAATTTTTTTTAGATTATTTCTGTTTATCCCAAACTTGTATTTTGTAAGCCTCCTGCAATCAACATCTATTTCAAACTTGTATTAATAACCCATCTTGTCTTGTTGCCTACATAGCTTGTCCTGTTTTAATAAATGTTATCATTGTTAGGAAGTAAAAACTTCGTTTCTTGAGTTAATGAAAATTTTATCGATACTCTAATAGGCGAATATTAATAAGGAAAAGTTGTAATGTTGGATTGAGCTAAAATTTGATGCAGTGATTGCATATAGAAATAGGTAGGTTAGGTCCTACTCCTATGTATCACTGAGCAAAACAAAATGCAGGAATCAACTGGGAATATATTATAGCTAGTTTTGATTAGGCCAAATCTCCAAGTCTCAACAGTATGTTTAGAATGATATTATAAAAACAAACTCCATCACTGCAGTGCTATAGATTAGGGATTACAGATGTACAGCTGCCGACTTCACATGGCCAATTTGCTTCCATTTTTAGATTCAAAATTCTCCCTTTTGTCTTTTTAAATATTTGTTGTGTACAAGCTTTATTATGGCCACTGCCACTGCCACTTCCACTGCCACATTTGAAGATTCCATTTTAACTCCGTTTTATAGATATGGAGATCAGCATGAACAGCGGTTGTAATATCAAACTTTCGTTATACACAATTCACATCTTGCTTTGTCTTTTAAGGGATGCCTCCCACTTTAGTATTAAAATATTTAGACCAAAGTGATTGTGATCAGCTTACCCAAAAATAAAAATACTTAACAGGATTAGTCCCCGACATTTGAGGGATGTGTAATGCATTATTTGTTTGACCAACTTGATATACAGGTCCTTGTTTATTGACCCCTATCTTTCGATATGGTACGAGAACACAGTGGAATGTGAAGCTACCCAGACTGTCTGTCTTAGCCTCTCCAGATTCCAGAAGATAGGCAACCCTATTGTTTACATTATCAATCATCTCTCTGATTTAACTCCATAAATATGTTCAACTTGAAACAAACCCAGATTTGTGACACCCACTTTATACCTCATCCCAGCTGGACTGTTAATTCCATTTAATTGAGTTTTTTAAATATAAATATTTTCAAATGTTACCTTATTGCATGAGTCATTCTGATCAAATTTTAATGCATTGTGTTTTTTTAACCGGCTTAGATCCGAGTTATCTATACAACATGTATATTCGTGTTTAAAAATTGATTCACAAATTCTAAATATTTTTCATATTAAATTCAAACTGATATTTAACACTAAAACTAAAGTTAAGTTGATGAAAAAAATCTTATTTATACTTTGAATACTCAATTAAAATATTTTAAAGTTAAAAAACTGGTTTAAAATCTATGCTACTGTTTTGAGACATATGGTGTAGTTAACCCTGTTATAATTTACAAAACATAAACAAGCTGGAGATGCTAGTAGCCTATACTACATGCCAAGTACCAACCAAAGTGCAAAGGAAACAAAATTCACTACAAGAAAAGCAGATAGACCCAGAAAATACTCAACCCTATAATCTATTTATTTTTTAATCACGTTTATCTTACACCTTCAAGTTATTTTTTTTATCAAAAGATAGAAAATATGAATAAAATTTGAAGGTTGAAGAATAAAAATATTAAAAAAATCAAGTTTAATTTTAATATAAGTACTGTCCCTCTTTAAATTTTTTAATTTTAGTCTTTTTATTTGTCTAATTTAAAAATTAAAGTCCAATTAATAATATTGTTAATAGACTTCAGTTGAATTCAAATATGTAACATTCTAATATTCAAATGTAGTCATATTAAGAACATAAGCTAACAATGTTATCTATTGGATTGTAATTTTTTAAAATAGAGAGATTAATTTCTTTAAGTTAAAATTACAGAGACTAAATCTCAAAAGCTCTAAGAGTAGAATGAATGTCGGAATTTTAGTAACTACAACAGTAATGGAAGAGAGTTGATATTGTAACGGATAGGATTAAATTGTGAATAGTGATGATATAATAATGGTTAGTGAAAGAAACCATGGCAGAGAGAAATTTATCTTCAATCAAAATGTAACCTCCATGCACTATCACTGTATCTTTTATGCTAGAATCCTGTGTGAATTTGACTTTAAAATGAAACGCATTCACCTAAGGGTCAACTTGGTTTTCATTTATTAATATTTAAATTTTTGGTCCTTGATGACCCTATAGATTTTGAAACCTACTAGTTTGACCATAGGCATTGCTACCTGCCCATTGTCCCAACTCCCAAACTGGGGAACGTTTTCTTCAAAATTTATCTTCTTCTTTTTTATTTATTTATAGATTTATGATAAAAAATTTCAATAATATTGTTTTCAAGGAAGTCTGTATTTCATCCGTTCAATAAAATCATTTCGAAAGCATATATGCATGATGCATACATTAATAGTATCGTTGGGTATAGCTGTTATAATAAATTACTAGGAAGAAATTTTAGGAAGTTGCGTGGGAAAAAGCGTTTGTAATAGAGAACAGCTCATCCCAAACTCCACCTCCAACCCAACCCTTTATCGCTTCAGCCTATAAATTCAGCCTCTCATATTTTTCCTTACCAACAACAATTTCATTCTACCCCATACGGCCTGTTAGCTTTCTCCAAATGACCATGCCTGCTCAAGTGATTCCCGACAAGACCCTTCAAGGTCTCCATGTTTTGGGTAGAGAAAACAATTCTTCTCCTCACCCTAGAAGGTAAACTCACCCATCGTCATCTTCCTCATTAATACTTGCCACATTTCCCTATCTGTGTAATGCAATAAACACTAGTTTCTTTTTTTTTTTTGTTCTTAGTTTAATTTGCGTTACAATCATACAGGTTGGAAGGAAAAATTGCTATTGTGACGGGAGGAGCAAGAGGGATTGGGGAGGCAACAGTGAGGCTTTTTGCAAGGCATGGTGCTAAGGTAGTGATCGCAGATGTGGAAGACACGCTTGGAACTGCGTTGGCTAATTCTTTGTCTCCTTGTGTCACTTTTGTTCATTGTGATGTTAGCCTGGAAGAAGACATTGAGAATTTAATAAGTTCAACAGTTTCCCGATATGGACGGCTTGATATCCTTTTTAACAATGCTGGGGTGCTTGGGAATCAGAAAAAGCATAAAAGCATTGTTGATTTCGACGTGGATGAGTTCGATAATATAATGAGAGTGAACGTGAGGGGAATGGCGCTGGGAATCAAGCATGCTGCACGTGCAATGATTCCCCGAGGTGGTGGGTGCATTATTTCAACAGCCAGTGTTGCTGGAGTGATGGGTGGCCTTGGTCCCCATGCTTACACGGCTTCGAAACACGCCATTGTTGGATTGACAAAGAACGCGGCTTGTGAGCTAGGGCGGTATGGGATTAGAGTGAACTGCATTTCTCCATTCGGTGTGGCTACACCTATGCTTGTGAATGCATGGAGAAGCCACGACGATGAAGAAGAGGAAACCGGCTTTAACTTTGGGATTCCATGCCAACAAGAAACGGAGAAGACGGAAGAGTTTGTGAGAGGGCTTGCCAATTTGAAAGGTCCAACACTCAGGGCTAAAGACATAGCTGAGGCTGCTTTATATCTTGCTGGCGATGAATCTAAATATGTAAGTGGGCATAATCTTGTAGTGGATGGTGGAGTCACAACGTCAAGAAATTGTGTTGGCTTGTAACCCCATTGTTAACCCTAATTGTAAATTTTCGATTAAATGAATTTATTTTTCTCCATTTAGATTCCAAGTTCAAAAGTTGAAAAAAGAGACTGATTCAGTCCTTGGATTTATTTATTAGGATTCAAATTAAGACTTTGACAAGTATGAGCCAAATAGTCTTATTTGATGGTATATCAATCTCACTCGTTTTAGTCTTTGTAAGATTAATGGCATGCGAATCAACCTCCTCTGACCAAGAAAAATCTCATCAAGTTACTACCATTTTAGTGGTTGGGTGCCAAAATCAAAATGTTGTTGTTAATAGGTGGAAGAAGCAATAAAATATGAAATGTGAGTCCAACACGAAATTACCTCTCTTATACGTATTTATGTCAAGTCAAGGCTACATGATGTTGGGTCAAAAAGATTGCGCGAGATTTGGCCCTTTTTTTGGGCTACTTTCCCTTGTGCCGTTTGGTACAAGCAAATGGAATCAGTAGTTTTGTAGCACTTGAATTGACTTCCGAGTAATTAATGTCACTCCATTTATTTTGTTATTACATCTAATTAAGTCTGTAGCAAACCAAAATGTATATGGTAAACGTTAGTGCGCCTCCACTACTACAAAACAGAGGAAGGAAAGTGCATGCAGCAGCCTTGGCCTTTCTTTTAACTATAAAAATAAGTTAAGGGTTTTTATGTTTTACATTTTAATATTTTTTACTTTTAACTATAAAAATGTAATTATTTTGGTCAAAATATATTTAATTTTATATTAAAATAGAGTTTTTATGAGTAAAATATATAAGGTAAGGGCTTATTTAACTATAAAAATAGGTTAATAGTTTGTTTAAACACAACATAATGAATTGAAGGGGAATACAAAAAAAATAATAAATAAGGAGGGTTTATAAAGTAATTAGCCACATTTAAAGTTTGGTGCACCCACCCTTTCATTTTTTTTAGCAGCCACTTAAAATAAAAATTTTGCATATTAGGTCCATGAATACTTTAGATTATTACATTTTAATTTGGTACAGTCTGTTGTAAAATTATACCATTTTAATAAATAATTTTATGGGGATACCATTTTAATTATTAAATTTTTTTTGTATTATTTAATTAAACGTTAAAATATGCTTCATTTTAATCCAAATTAAAACATAAAAAGTAGATGCCAAATACAAGGGAATCAAAACAGTAGTTTAACCAAAAGATTTGGGCGGCTAGGAGGAGGCAGAGCTTGGACTGTAGGCAAATTTTTTCAAAGAAAACGGGGTTTTGATTTGATGGGAAGGGACTTGGCTTGAATCTTTACGTTTTTATCGTGCTTGGCCCAACTCCCTATGATTCTTCCACTTTATCATAACTTTGC
This sequence comes from Gossypium longicalyx, assembly GCA_025698465.1. NCBI lineage: Eukaryota > Viridiplantae > Streptophyta > Magnoliopsida > Malvales > Malvaceae > Gossypium > Gossypium longicalyx. Next base: position 120,553 of record CM046995.1, on the reverse strand, counting down.
AGCTGTCTGTCTCTTGTTTTCTTAAATATTTGACTAAAGAATATAGAGATGTGTGATGCTGTCTTGAAGGGACAATTTTCACTTTGGAGACCTATCCCCCTATATTTTCTATCTACTTATTAGGCTTTTGCTAGTCTTTGAAGCTGCCAAAGCGTCAAACTTCAAACAGCTAAACCCTAAAATGAGTTGTAAACCCCGATCCTCTTTGATCTTTTTCCCCCAACTTAATAAATAATTAAAAATTCTGAGACTGTACTTAGAATAATTAGTCTTGCTCCTTAACGTCGTGCTATAGTCCATAGCTCAAGGAATTGTGCATGTCTATATGCTTAATTGTCATTTGTTCCAAGGGAATGATATGGTTACGCAATCTAGAATTGATATTATTCCATGAGAAGCATTCATTAATTAGACCTGCTGCTTGACATCAGCCTTACTTGAGTATTTTTCTAAAGACATGAGCTTGATAATGTGCTGTCACTAACAAAAAGCAAACAGTGGTCCATAAGCACATATCTACAATGTAAATGGGAGAGATTTCTTGAATAATTAATCCACAACATATAACATATACATGCATAAAGCATATATACTATAGTTAGCATTTAGCGAGGTGTATCTTCCTGGAGCCACTCAATCTCGTTAAATAAATTGAAGGACATGTAAGCAAGTAGAAGGCAGTGGGTGGTATACAGCAATCACATGAAATAAAATATGGAGTGTCACAATTCTCGTGGAACAGGGTTGACAGACTGGCTGATTAGAGCGACAATCTCCAGGAATATTTGAGTTCGTTCGGATAGATTATTGGATACGCAAATCCACCAATATATACATTCATGATGGGAATGAGATTCCATTCTGTCATCTATTTTTCTAATATAGATATTCAACCAATGCCCAATGTTTAATGCTCATATGCCATTAATATATAGTCAAAATCATGTCTTAAACAATTATTTATGCCGGGAATTCAACCATTACTTTATTTGCTTATAAATATAATATTCTCTTATTTATTCACAAAATCTATTATTATTTTAAAATATAATGTTATTAAAGGTGATCAAATCTGATTCGATTTGAAAATTTTAAATTTTGAATTAAATAGTTCGAGTTAACTCGAATAAAAAAATTAAAATTTTTTATTTAACTTAAATATGAATTATACAATTCGAATTATTTTTTCTACTAGTTAGATAATTGGTCCATGTAGATTTAAAATTCAGTAGAATAAGATTCTGCACAAAATGCTTTGATTCAAAAGAAATAATTACTGTTACTTGTGTCATAAGAGGAACCAAACGTGATGTTAATTTACCTTGGGCATTAATTTTCGATGTTGTCTATGTAGTGAGTCTACACATTTTTTAAAATTACTAGTAAAGGCTGGAGGGAAAGGTTGCACTGTGACAGGCGGCGCCAAAGGAATAGGGGAGGAAACAGATAGGCTTTTCGCTAGACATGGTGCAACTGTAGTAATTGCAGATGTGGACATGGCCAGAGCTGTGCTTGCTGATTCAGTACTTCCTAATTCAGCTACATTTGTTCACTGTGATGTTAGCTTGGAAGAAGACATTGAAAACTTGGTGGATGCCACAATTCTATGTTATGGACGGATTGTTGTGTTTTCTAACAATGACGGGGTGGGTGGAGATGATACGAATCACAAGAGCATTGTTGATTTAAACGTGGATGAATTGAAGCGTGTTATGCAAGTGAACGTGAGAGGTGCGGCACTAGGGATTAAACATGCGGCGACAGTGATGATTACCCGAGGTGGAGGAGGGTGCATTATTTCCAGGACTAGTGTTGCTCCACATGCTTACACGGCATCCATGCACGCCACTGTTGGGTTGACAAAGAACACGGCTTGTGAATTAGGGAGGTACGGGATTAGAGTGAATAGCATATCTCCATTGGTATTCCATGAATTAATAGAGCAATGCATGAATTCTGGGAGTCCAGGTTCAGCAGACATGGCAGCTCTATACCTTGCTAGTGGCGAAGCCAAGTATGTGAGTGGTCATAATCTTGTTTTGGATGGAGGGTTTAGCAATTAGCACATCAACAATTTGCCTTGGCGTTTAATAATATTTTAATCTCTGGGTGCATTGTCGTGCCTCGATGTAACTCCAAAGTCAAAAGTGAGATCTTGCTTGCTTTTGTTTTATTATATATGCATGTGGTAAACACGCCTATAATGTGACTTTTTTTTTTTTTTTTTTTTGCAATTAGTCGACGGTAGATGGACAAATTCATTAATTTTCCTAATTCCTACACCCACCTTGCATGCATAAAACACTACTGTACTCATTCTTATGCCACATTCAATACTTACATCATTACATTATTGATTATTTTCAAGTAAAAAAAAACATTGTAATTAATTGCCAGTTAACTTTTTTTTAGATTAAATTGTTTGATTAAATTTTTTTCACGTGCACTTAAAATCTGTAGCTCGATTTAGAATTGTTGAATAATAAAAATGATTTTATGGGGAGAATTATGATCTTCATTCTTCAATCAAAGTCGGATGTGAAATTGATTTCACTTTGAAAATCATGCAACATCAATTATTTTGTAGGTATCCAGAAGACGAGCATTGCCTAAAAAATTACTAGCCAACCCATATCAAAATTATTAATTGCTCCTTCAACTCCCACACTTATTATCAATATTTTTTCTTAATTGATATGAGTCCTTAAAAGATTGAAGAATACAAAAGCCACTACACTACAAGGACGGTTGATGAATTAACCAAATAATATAGGGGTTTGAAATGTGAAATATGGGGGTGGCTACACTTGAGTCCAAATCTAAACAATTTACTAGTTGGATTGTGTTATTCATAAAGAACCTTCCAAGCATTAGGCATTACCCGGCCCATACAAAGTAGGTATGCCTCATAGCTGAGCCAGAGCTCAGTCTGGCTTTTAATTCTTTATAGAGGTAGAGTGGGAGGGTGTAGCTTCAGCCACAGCGGCTCTGCTTAATTAATTAAGCAATTAAAAGAGCAGTAAATGGATTTGATTTGATGTGTCCACCGCTACTAACGCGTGTCACCTTACATGCCAATCGCTTCTGACTCAACATTACTTATTGCTCACCAATTTCATATTACCATCCCATTTAATGGAACCTCAAAGTAGAACTTGTTCAAGCAAGCCCCTCATGGGAAGAAGGTCTCGTACAAGAAAGACCGGTCAAGGCGGTGTCATCAACATGGATGAAGCCAGGAGGGAAGTTGCCCGTGCCTTGCATCTCCATAGGTCCACTCACACACCACCATTATCATCTTCTGGTGTAGGTAATCCCTCCTACTACAGCTATTCTAACTCATGTTGTTGTTACTCTTTGGTGGAGGCTATGCCCCCTCCAGAACCAATATGGTCAACTACTGCACCTTCACTGCCTGCTACACCACCTCCAGACTTGGAAACAGTGCAGATTTTAGAGTGGGGTGAAAATCAGGCTGCTTCTTACGCTTGGTGGTTAGGTTTTCTTAGGGCATTAGATGGTAACAACAATATTATGTCCAAAACAAAGGATCCACCTTTTGTTGATAATGCTGTGAGCCTGAAGGATCATTCTCCACTACTGTTGGGGCAGTATTGAGTTGGGGAATGGGGCATAACTGATCAAAACGCATGTTTAGATGAATGGCTCATGTTTCCACCCCCGCAAGATAGTTTGTGAGATGAAACAACTATATTATATTTCTGATTAAATTAAGTAGCTGATGTTGCTTTTTGCTGCTACATCCCTTCCAATTTCTATTATATTTTCGCTCAGACTTTAAATACTGTTGCTGTTTTTTAATTAAATTATATATATATTAACACTATCTTGAAAAAAAAGGATGAAATTGAATCGAATAAAAAATATAAGAGTTTAATAATTGTGATTAATTAAAATTAAATTGAATTTTTTATTTAATATATAACTAATTTTAATTTTTACAATATAAAATAAATATTTTATATTTAAAATAGTAAAATAATTAAAAATTTCTTGAAAAATTATTATATTTTAAAAATATTTGTGAAAATTACCTCGTCAAATGATATTCAAAAGCTGAAAAAATAAAATATATTTTATTAAAATAAATCTAAAAAATAAAAAAATATATATATAAAAAATCGAAAGTTTAAACCGAATCAAAGAAACTAATGTTTAACATAAACTTGGGAAATTTACAAAAAAAGGAATACTAAATACTAAAACAATATAGATTTTTTTTATTTATTCAAATGTTAAAAAATATTTAAAAATAAAAAATAAAAGATTATAAAAAATAAAAACTTTAAAATTTATTTTTTTAAATTAAAAAAATAAAATTTCATGTTATCTAAATTAGATCAAACTGAACATTAGCTGGAGTATTGATTCAGTGAGAGATAAAAGATTGGTTGACTTACTGATATCTAATCGAATTGGTCTAATTCAATTTTAAAGGGTATGAACCAAATTGATAGAAAAATATTGTAAATGTTTAATATTAAAAAAATTTGAACACTAGCTGGAGTATTGATTCAGTGAAAGGTAAAAGATTGGTTGACTCACCGATTTTTAAATAGAAAAATATTATAAATGTTTAATATTAAAAAAATCTGAACATTAGTTGGAGTATTGATTCAGTGAAAGGTAAAAGATTGGTTGACTCACCGATTTCTAATCCAACTAGTCTAATTCAATTTTAAAGGGTATGGACCAAATTTAAAATCTGGTTGACCTATGAACTAGTACGGATTAATTAATTTCGAGTTAAAAAAATCATTTGAACTACCAATTGAATCGATTTTTTTAATTTTATAATTTTTTTATAATTTATTTGCTTTGAACCACTCAGGTCAATTATTGTCGAAACCAATTGGTTAGATCAATTTGAAATTGGTTCAATCATCATTCAATCGATTTTTTAATCATACGATGAATACACAAGACATGATTCATATATATTTTTTTTTTGATAAAATATTTACACATCAATTTAATGTAAAAGAAATTTAACTCAATTTTCGAGAGAATTGAATTATAAATTATTAGACATTATTCATATATAATTTTTTTCCCTTCCAATGCCTACATCCAACTAAATATACGATGCTTAGCTACTACAATAAATTATAGATGAAAGTTTCTTAGTAATAAAACAAAACTATCAAATTCGGTCCTCAACTCATGGGTTTTGGATTTTTCAGACACTTTTTACTGTTTCAAAACAACAGAAATAAGGACCAACCTTAGTTGAAGCGAAGATATAAACAGTAAGCCATTAATTCATTTTCAAATACCAATCATGCTTGAAATCTACTCAGCTTAGAGCAACAAAACCAGTAAGTTCTGATTCTTCATCCACTAGACCTAGAATTGCTTGTTGATTTATCTTTTCCATGGGTTGGGGCCTATTAATTATTTAGAGCTTCATGAATCTGGATTGATGGGTGGTAGACCAAGATGCGTGGTCCTCGTCTTAATTAATATACAAGAAACTGAAATGAATTTGAACTAGTACTCAATCATTAGTCCAGCTCCATCATAATATATACCTAACATATCCTTCAACCAGACTGCAATTAGATACTACTACCACATATGTCTCTGCAGGCTCCTGGGCCCATCTCTCATTAATGCTACTCATCAGGTTTTTATTCATGCATCTATATCTTGTAGAACTGATTTATAAATAGGTATTTGGCATTCATCAACACAAGTCCATTCGCTTTACAACATCAATACCAATACCTTTTTATTATTCTTTTGAAAACACTATTAAGTAAAATAATCAAGGAAAAGAGAGCACCACTAAAATCAGAGCCAATACGTTCTTTTCAAACACCCTTGCCTACTGCTCCACTTTTCGATTGATGCCATTAACATCAGACAGAACTCATATTAGATGGCACAGTATCATAAACTATACAATTTGCTTGGAATAAAATCTCCTGTGCTAATCGGTGAGCAACTCTATTAACACTACGACGGATCCAGTGAAAGGAAATGTGTTGGAAAGAAGACACAAGCTTATGACAATCATCAAGTATCAAACCAACCTTAGGGCTAAGTAACGTATTCGATTGTAAAGCAGTAATCACCTCAATGCAGTCAAATTCCACAACTATATTATTGAAACAGCAAGTTTTAAGCCACGAAAGGGCCTCGCGGATACCCAACACTTTGACTATTGCTGCATGACATGCTGCCATTAGCTGCCTCGACAGTCCCTAATGAACACCCATGTGAATCACGAAGCACAGCCCCGATGCTCGCCCTTCAATCAATGGCGCACCATGTCAATTCCAACCGAGGGTCGACTCCATGCGACAACAGTGAAACTAGGCTACAACACAACAACAGTAACAAACGTTGGTACACCGCTTGTGAAGCTGCCCAATCATTGATAAAATGTGCAGGGAAAGCAACAATGATCTTTCGTAATTTGATAAGTTAAATTAGGCTCTCTCGAAGACTTTATGAGTTTGCTCTCAAACAATTCGTATGCTTCTTTTTTATTTTTAGTTTTTAGTATTAATGATTGTTTTTCTTTCATTTCAATCCTTTTGAGGCCCAAATTGACAAAATTATGACATTGAGAGTCTAATGGTGTATTTGAGTCTGTGTAGGGAGACATCTATGACCAAACCATGAGGAAAATTGCTACTAATGTGGGTGTCATGACACTGACCCTCAATCAACTCAGGAGTGCAAAACTTCAACCAGAAACCAACTTGGAGTAGTCTACCACAGATGTCGAGGCACTAAGTGTGTTGTGTCGCAACACCGAGCCTGAGGTCTTGGCTCTAAGCCTTCAAGGTCGCGGCTCCACTGCTGATGGTTGAAGTGAAGGATCCAGGGCCACTGTTTAGGGTGTTGCGACACAAGATAGACTATGTCATGATATCGAGAACCCCCAAAGCCAAGATTGTACCATTGTCAAGGGTGTTGCGACATTGATGTTTGACAGGGTGAAAAATACTACAAGAGTAATTTTATGTCAACTTAAGTCAATTCATGCACTCCAAAGACACTTTTGTCAAAATATTAGAGTTGTAACTTCGTTGTATTAAAGGCAAACTTGATGCCAGACATAAAAGAGCCACATTTATCATCTTTTTAATTTTCCCTTTTATTTTTCTTTCACCATTTTTATGTTTTGAGTTCTTTCTTTTCTTACTTTAGTTAGTTGGTAGCTGTTAGTTTTTTTAGTTTTACTGTAACTTTAACTTTCTTGCAATTAGATACAAAAACTCATATTGTTATTTTGATTTCTCTTTAAAAACATCCAATAGATTTAAACTGTGAACTTTCAAAAGTGTAAAAATCTCAACTTTGACTATGCTTTCATCACCATTAATATTGCTATCATCTCCAACAATGATTCCCTCAAGAGTTAGTAAGCTTTTCTTAACTTTACATTTTTATGTCTTCTTTAATGAATTATTCAAACATGAATTTGACTGATATTTGTATGTTGATGATGTGTAGTCACTAAATCTTATGGTGGCGGGTTGATTGAAATGTTTCATGGTTAGTTGGTTAGTTTTTGGGATAAGAACTAAATTGTAAAAGTTGGACTAAATCGAATAGACTTCAAAACCTAGAATTGATTCCTCTAGGTGAACATTTAGGTAGGTGAGACCAAGAGGAAAGCCTATTGTGAACTAGTTTGATTGTCCCAATTTAGTTTAGTGAGATCAAGAGATAAATCAGACTAAACTGTTTAATTGCGTAAAATGGTGACCGAAAGGTAAAATTGGATCAATTAGGAGTTTGAGCAATTTAAATCCCTAATCCAAGAATTGACTAGCAACATAAAAATCAACTGACCACTTTAGTCCACTGAATTGACATTTGTTCACTTTTTACTATTATGCAATTTAGTATGAAATTAATATTTTGGGTTTTAGATTATAGCATGCGCATAGGTTTAATAATGAAGTAAGTAGAGAGTGTTTAGCTGTTTTAATATTCGAGTTAACGGTGTTTTGAAATGAAAATACAATGTCTTATAATGAAGTAAGTTTTGTTTATTGTGTTGGATTGATCATGGACAATTTTGATATAATTCGAAAGTTTTTGAGAAAAGAATTTTTAGGTCTCCTGTCCCAAGTCTTGAGCCATACGAAATGTGTCTTGAGACGCAAGAACTTCGAAGGCAAAAAGTTACAATATCATGGTCATGTCTTGAGACATACACTCATTTGTCTTGAGATAAAATAACTTCAAAGCTAAAGTTTTACAATAACAAGACACTATCCTGAGATATTCAAGCCCTTGTCTCGAGACATACAAACTTAAAATTAAAAAATTTTAGTTGAGCCAAAAGAGAACCGAAACGAGTTTGAAATGGAATTAAACTTTATTGTTAACTTAATTAAGTTCTAAAAAGGGTAATGTGACCTTAATAAAGGTCCAAATAAATATAGAAAATTATGTTAAGTGCTAAATGTAACATTCATTACTCAAGTTTCTCAGGAAAGGGGTGTTACAAAGATAATCTTTATTATTTACCTCTTGGTTAATTTAAAAGTAGAATAATTCTTAAATAATATAGCGTGATATAGTTAACCCTCTTTATAACAGCTCCATTTGTCTGTCTAGATTTTGCGTGTTATAGAGAGGTGACTATTCAACACTTATAATAGCATGATGTTTTAGAGAGATAATTGTTGCAAGATTACAATAGAATTCATATCGTGAATTTCTATAAATAAAGAAAGTGAGAATTATGTTTAAAAAAGAAGAAGAAAGAAAGTGAGAATCAAATCAACAAAATTAAAAGACGTATAACAGGTGCATACAATTTTGCTTTTATGCATATTTTATTTTGCATTCTTTCACATGAGTAATTATAAAGTTCATAAATTTAACAAAGTCAATTAATTAATTAATTTATCATGAGATACTAAATTTAAGTAATTAGTTTATAAGTTTATGATGTTCCAAATTTATAGTAAAATATTTAATTAGAGAACTTAATAGTTTCTTGAACTAATATCTTTAATTCCACTCATTGAATATTATTTTCATTTAATAAAATAGTATTAATAATTTTCTTAACATGAAATTGAATTATTTTATTGAAATAATATTTTAATTGAGATTATTTTCATTTAATAAATGATGAGCAATAGGCTTACTTATATGAAATAACTATAATTTCAATTAAAAATTTAGACCATGTGTTGTTATAGAGAACTAATTTAATAAAGAATATACATCATAACTATAGGCATTACTATTATAGAAGATAAAAATAAAATATAAAAAATTGGTTCTAGAAACTTGACTATCATGACGAGTGACTGTTACAGATAGGGCTGACTGTATCTTTATAAAAAAATTTAAAAAAGTTGAATTTCTTGATTAGTCTGACTTGTGGATGTCATTTAGCCGTAAGTCCCTTATAACCCTAAAATTTGGTAGGCAATTCGGAATAGTGAACAATCATCTATCGAGAAAAACAATTACAGGCTAACCAATATGCAAAATCCGTAGTTGAGAGGCACCCGTCGCCTACTAAGATTTGTGAAGTCCCTCAACCTGGATTTAGTTTGTGGATGAGACGAAAGATTTGGAAGAGTAACAATCTATCTCCTGCCTGCTACACTATTGTCAATTGGTTGTATGAGACAGAGAAGGTGCCAATAATACAACAGCGATTCAATCATGGCCATTAATTCATCAACCAGGGTTCCCACTTCCCACTTCAATACTGCACACGAGGGGGAGGTTGGATCCAACTGGTGCTCATAAATGTATGCATGACCCCGTACATATTGTCACTGTCTATCTCTAATCTCATTCAAATATTCCATGGATTTAACTAATAGTCAACATTGGTCGTTCAAACTGCAATATTATTGCAAAAGCTTCATGTCGGTATGGTCTAATCTGACACTAGTTTATGCCACTTTTGATACTTTGGTTAAAAGGTGTAGATGACAAATTCAACATTTTAAGACCCTCAAATTTGATTTTCTATCAATTCATCTTCTGCTTAATTTTTTTTCGTATCAGCTTGAAAATGGGTGTTAAATTACGAAGCAAAGCCATTTACGAACTGTCTGTTAATGGTGAATTATATATATGAAAAGAGCCATCAAAATTAACTGTACATGCACTGCATGCGAGCTGAAGGTGATGGCGTGACTGCCGCCAACCTGGCGCCTTTTCAGCCTATTTTAACTACGAGGATGATGACTGAAAGGGATACCTCATCTCCCTCGCTCTCAAGTCTCAACCACTCTCAGCCCATTTTCATTTCAAAGCTTGGCCAAAAATCACGGTCTAATTACTTGTTGGGAGTTGGGATTTATACTCAATTTTGCAGATGGATATGTAATTAGTGAAGTTAATTAAACAACTGTCACCAATCCATCATATTTCTAGGAATTAACACACAAATAAAGGAGATGCTAAATACATATATGATATTCAATCAAGAAATGTTTTTTCTTTTGCAAATTTAGTAAATTACCAGAAGAAACCAAACATCAAAGAACAAAAATGCATAGAAAAACAGAAGGAATATAAGAGATATTCTCGGTTGCATCCAAAAGACGCTGTCTTTTTTTTGGGTGCAGCCAAATCCTAATGCAAGACCAAATTAAGCCTCGTCTTAAGGCTAAATTCTAAAATGGAACGTCAACAATTAAGCAAGGTCACAAACTAATTTCTTCCTGCTCTCAGTACACTAAAGTTCGAATTTAGCAGATTTATAGCTATCTACGACAGCTACTAACTACAAAAATTGAACCCTGCATCATTTGTTCCCAGGAAGTTAATTAATTTTTTTTATTAAGAATGTGTCATTTAATCATTTAGATAGATCGATTGCCATGTCATTCGTAGCAAGGGACCCTTTTTTTGCTATAAAAAGCCTGCACTTTAGGACTTATTCCATACTCAAATTTTATTTCTAATTCCTTGCTAGCTTTACAATATCCTTTCTTGTAATTCCTAATTTGAGCTTTGCTAGCTCACTCTCTCCTTTTGTTTTTCAATTGCAAACCAGATAATGGAATCCAAAAAGAATGAAGCTATGGTCTCAAACCCAGAAATGCAAAATAAGGCAATTGTGGATACACTTTATAAAGCATTGGCACATGGTGACACCAGCACCGTTGTCAAACTTCTAACAACTGACCTGGAATGGTGGTTCCATGGGCCTCCTCGGTGCCACCATATGATGCGGGTGCTCACCGGGGAGTCTAGCCACAGCGAGTTTAGGTTTGAGCCGAGGAGCATCGAGGTGGTTGGTGATTGCGTGATTGCAGAGGGTTGGGAAGGAGCACAAGTGTATTGGGTACATGTATGGACATTGAAAGACGGTTTAATTACCCAATTTAGGGAGTACTTTAATACATGGCTGACTGTGAGGGATGTGAAGCCGCCTCGCTGGGAAATCGGGCACGACAACCACACTTTGTGGCAGAGCCAGCCTAGGGACTTGGCACGCCGCTCATTGCCTGGCCTTTTGCTAGCCATATAGGAAGCTAATTATGCATGGCTTGGGAGTGGGACATTGCATGGAAATGGTCAAAATAGAATTGAATTAAGCATATCTATAATATATATGTGAACTGTAAATTATGTAACCATGTTTTGCATGCAAGCAAGCTTTTGTTTGATATGTATATCATTGGGTTTTAGTTCTAATGTATTGGGGTCTTTGTAGCTCCCTTTCCTTTGATTATAACGATTCACATATGAATGAAATTGCATCTTCGAAAATGAAAGTAACCATGTTTTGCATATGAGCAAGCTCTCAATTATTGAAAAAGAAGGCACCACGTTGTTATTTATTTTTGCTTAATGGAACTTTTTCAGAAAAATTAAAATAAAAGCTTCTGAAGTTACTTTTTTACTCTCCAAAAAGTTCTTTTTGACGTCCAAAACACTTCTAAAAGAGCTTTTGGAGTGAAACCAAAAAACAGATTATAAGGTGCTTCTCAAAGAAGTGCTGCCGTCTGTATGAAACATGCTGGAAAAATAAAATGAAAATAGAGACCAAAGGCTGCCACCCTCGCCTGGGCCTGGGCAGTGAGAAGTTAACTCATAGTCCCTTACCTGGCAATGGGATCTTTTATGCTATCGAAAAAAGAAAAACAATGAAGAACTAAAAGCGGATAACTGTTGCTTCTTAGAGATAGATATATAACTAAAACGATTCTAGCATCTGTTTCTAGGCTTTTATTTTTGGAACCCATGTTGATTTCCTCTTCCTGTATGTCATAAATTAAAACAGCAAACTCGTGCAGACCATGACCGTAGCTGCTACTTGTAATATCTGTGTGGACTAGAGGTGAAAAGTGCAAAGTTCAGCAATAAAGATTGCTGGTTCTATATAAAAGTGGAAGCTACACTTGAGAAAAATGTACATAGATTGCATTGATAACCGACCTACCAGTATTTAACAATATGGGGACTACGAGGCTCATCAGAGTACAAAATGGGAAATGAAAAAAGAAAGTTAATTTTGACAATTTTTTTCTAATTTTGACAATTTTTTTCCTCCCGCCAAATGTTTGTACATAGTAATTGCATTATTCCTTCACTAAATTACACTACACTACAATAGTAACCGTATTAACCCCAGGATAGTTTTTTAAGAGTCTATTTGTGTCAGACTAAAATTTTAATCCCGTTAATAAGTATCAGAATGTTCGAAGATACGATTGAGATAACGAAAGGAGGAGATAAAGTAGCAGATCAAGAAATATTGTGTTAGTTTTGAAAATTCGGGTGACCAATATTGAGGAATTCATGGGTGATGTAAAGGAAACAATCAAAGTAGTAAAAGCACACACCGATAAGTTAGAGTCGATGAGAGAGCAACTCAGGGATTATGTGATGGAGACTCTCAATTTCAGTGGGGATACAATGAGAGAGACTCTCAATGCTGCCATGGATGATCTGACCGAGAAGCTGACTAAGAAAAATTATGCTCTGAAGAAAAATTGAGGTCATGATGTAAAAACTTTAAGAAGAAAACTGAGAATGCTGCCATGGATGGTCTTGGCTTTGAAGAAGAAAACTGAGGTCATGATGTCAAAATTTTAAGAGCTTGAGAGAGAGCTAGTTGTATGCAGAGTTCGAGTGGATGAGGTCCGTAAGAGATATAGACAATTTTCTCTATAGATGGAACAACAAATGAGAACGAGGTGAGACCACGATTGGGACTTAGAGGAGTTCCAAAAGCAATTCAAAAAACAATTTTACCGTCAATATGTTAAGGAGGAGACTTAGGCTAAGTTGCATCAACTTACGCAACAATGTATTGTTTAGGAGTATATCAAAAACTTCAGTAAATTGGTGTTTCAAATCTCTTATTTGAGTAAAAAAGAAACATTCTATTAATTTAAGCATGAGTTTAAGTTGTGGGTAAAATAAGAATTGCGCTGACAAAGCATCATTAGTCATGACCAAGAAGCATCACAGTCATTCTAAACTTAGGTTTGAGCCGAGGAGCATCAAGGTCATAGATGAGGTCATAGATGATTGCAGAGGGTTGGAAACGAGCACAAGTGCATTGGGTACATTTATTGACTTTAAAAGACGACTTAATATGAATACAAATGTTCCCAAAGCAAAGCCTATAGGTGTTACAAGCAAAAACACAAAAGAAACAGAAAACAAACAGATAAGCTACACTAATGTCGTCCAGAAAGGCATACAAAAGCCATCTCTAAACAGGTGCATACTAAAATTTCCTCTGTTCAGATCTTTTTACAAAAGAAAATATTTTCTCTAATGGTTTACTTTGCTCTATCATTAAGTAAATAGGATCCTCTGATTCAATGTCGATTTAAGAGTTACTTTCATACTCCTTCGCAGGACTGACAATGGAATATACTTCTGCTATTGTTGCAGCAGCTACCACAAAAGAAGAGGCAGATCCCATCCTCAGGCATTCGGAACCATTCCGAAGGTAACTCTACCAGGACTTCTGATAATTCTACTGCATTTCCATTTGAAACCAATTTTATCACCCAAATGGTGGCGAATCAGAATATTGAAAGTTACGAATGGATACAATATTACTGCTGCTGCTCTCTTAATACCCCTTCATCAGATTTGGTTTGGTGCACAACTCACCAGAATCTTGTTTTCTCCCACCCACTCCCATCTTTTCATTTTCACGATTAGATGGTATTTTTTCCTAGTCAACCAGACAAATGAAAAAGTTATCATCACTTGTCAAAAGAGAATGGCCACATATCAACCCAGGTGTTTACTACACAGCTGCCATATTCCATCTAATACATGTTTGGTTTCAGATAACAAACCAAGATAAGCAATTGCAAAAAATTACATTACATAAGATGTTCAGACTTGAAAAATTAATCCTGAAAGGAAAAAAGAAATTAGCAAAGCTAAACTCCTTAGTCCAAACCTGAGGTTCATTTATATTCCACTTGTTATCTGCTGTATGCTCATCCTGGACAGGAACATTACTTTTTTCAAAGAGGTAAAGGTTTTACAAGCCCCAGCTACTGCTAAGGAAATGGAACTTACTACTAGGAATCTGGGACAGGGGCCATTTTCTTCCACTTAATCTTTTGTTTACTTCTCTGTTTCTATGTTTTAAAGTCAAAAGATACATCTCTACCAGAACCAACTATGAACCACTAAGAATTTTGTTTTGCTCGTCTCTCTTTGCGTCTTCTGCAAGTCTTTCTCACTCTCACCCTTCTTTAAGGTACAAAAGTGAAAGGTCTAAGAAATGGTCTTTGATTCCGAAAACACAAGGTTGGTAGACCTCTCTAACTTGCAACATTATTTAAAGTGGATTTACCAAATGAAATTTGGGTCTGGATTCAGAGCTAAGAGAAGTGCTTCCCAAACCCTAGCCCCGGGAGAAATACTCCTTTCAACCATTTTCCCAAGCAATTCCAGTGCCTTGCAAACTAATCCTCTTTGGCATAGGCCACAGATTACCTCATCAAATGTCAAACTCTCGATGAAAATACACTTGTGCAACACTTCCTCCACCAAAGCACATGCTTCAAGAATTTCACCATTACTTACCAAACCATCAATTATTATTGTATATGAAACCCAATTCATTTCAATGCCCTTATATTTCATCTCTTTAACAAGCTCCCTAGCTCTACTTATCTCACCAGCCTTAGAAATTGTCCTCAATAACGTATTATAAATGAGAACATTAGGTTTGCACCCTAACTCCTCCATACAGGCTACCATCTTGATACCCTCTTCAACTTTATTTTGCTCGCATAAAGCGTCTATATAGGCTTTATAAGTATAAATATTCGGAACCAAACCCAACATAAGCAATTCATCAAACAGCTCATCTGCCAAAATGTAATCTCCTTCAGCAGTTACCCCCTTTAAGACCATAGTGTAAGATATAATACCAGGCTTTATTCCATCGGATTTCATTTGATTTAGAACAACCCAACCATCCAAGCCTCTCCCTTTTTTCACCAAAAACCTAATCACGCCATCATAGTCACCCATGGCGGGAGAAAACCCAAGCTTTCGCAATCCCCTCCAAAAACCAATAACGTCTTCACCATCCAAATCACCCTCAGCACAAACTGATGACAGCACAAAAGAGAAAACTTTATCATTGACACCAAGTCCATCGTCTAACATACGTTGTAGAATCTCTATAGCATAAGCAACCTTGTTCATTCTACAAAGAGTGCAAACTAGTAGACGGAAAGTAGATTCTTCCAGTCTTATGTTCATATGCAAACTGTTTAAGAGAACCTGAGGGAGTAGCTTAAGGCCACGTTCGCTTCTACAAAGAAGTGCGAGTAAAGCATTGAGAGAATAAGCTGAAGGGAAGCACCTGAATTGGGGTATTCGGTAGAAAATATCAACCGCGTCATGGATTCTATTAGCGTTGCCATAGAATTTGACGAGGTGGGTAAAAATGTACTCGGGTGTTTGAAAGTGTTGGAGTTGGAGGTGATGGAGCAGGGAAGGAATGTGATCGAAGTGTCGATTATGGAGCAAGGCTTTGATGAGAAAATGATAGGCTTGAGGGGATTGGTGGAGGTTATAGAGGCTAAAAGAGTGTAAGAGAGAGGGGACAAAGTCAGGTTGAAGAGGGTTATGCTGGGCAACGAGTTGTTTGAAGGATACCATGGGTTGATTTTGGGTGAAAGCTTGACGCCATTTAGTTTTGTGAGAGGAAATAAGCGGCCATTTTCGGTGCTTCCTTAGGAAAAAGTTGGGAGATCTCCTCGCCATCTCCACTCCCACATTAGTAGTATTCTTCAACTCATTTTGGGGAGTAGATAACTGAATTTACGGATTAGGATGCATCGTAGAGTTGCGGGAAAAACAATGAAGCCGAAAGGGGGTGCCGCTGTTTTCGAATCAAAGAAATAGCCAGCAAAACCAAAAGCGCCTTTTCTTCTGGGCTTTTCTTTCCCTTTCTTTATGGATTTGAGGCTTCGGCACCGAAATTCATTATTCAGAAACGCATACATGGTAGTGTACTGGCCCAATATTGTATTATCCATTTTTTATTTTTGGATAAGATTTAATTTTATTATCCAAGAAGCAGTAAAAACTGCTATGATCAAAACAATGGCATCCTATTCCTATCCGACACCATATAGTGTGAAACCAATACAACTTCATCTCCTAGCCTCAGTATACACCAATCGCTACAAAGTTGAGCATTCACATTGTGATTTCTATTAAACGAATACTTCTCAATACCTCCACCTCACTGGATAAATGCGTTCCGTGCATATTTCAATATCAGAGTTAAGAGAAACTTACCCCTCAGCATTCTGCAAAGCCATTGACAAGTCTATTTGCTGTCCAATTAGAAATGCATTCTTTTTTGTGCATTACTTGAAGTCAAATTTATATAATGTATATATAATCGGAAAAAAAAAACCCATTTTTCACTTAAAAAGACGGATTTCATTCAACAATGATGAAGGATACAAGCCAAGAAGCTAAAAAAAAAAAAAATCTTAAAGTAAGAGCCATGCTCGTAGCTCATAAAATATCCAGAACACCTAGCTAAATGGAGGAGGGTTGCGTACGTGAAAACATCTAAGGCAACACAAGACACGAAAGAGAGCGATATGGGCACATTGGAAACAGAAGTGTGAGCTTACGACGGTATGGGTTGTCTCCTTCCACACTACCCCTATCCTGGCATTTGCTCTTTCGGATGATGAGAGAAGGGAGCCCCACAATTCCACCCTCATCATCATCATCCATAGGGGTACCAAGCTCAATGGTCAAGAAAGCAACGGCCGAAAGTAGTCAAGTCCTTGCTTTTAGCATGGAGGAACCTCTACATTTGATCAACACGGTCCTTTTCCATGCCTCTAACGACGACACCATAAGCGGCCTTCCGCTCATCTGCCATCCGTCGCGCGTCCATATTGACCTTCAGTTTCGTATCTCTTGGTGCTTCCACTTGGCAGTCCTTGGTCTAATGGGCAGCATAGGTGCATGAATGAGGTTATGCACTCTAAAATCTTTTTGGAGAGTCCTTGCCCAAATCAGAGCATCTTGAGGTACCTTGGATCAGCTCCATGTTCCACACATTCCAAAATTGCCATAGCACAAGTAGAAGGCTCGTGAAGGTCTTCTTGTCCAAAGTTGCCATAACAACACCACCGACACAAGCCTTGTGTGGGTTGGAGGAAGAAGGGAAATGTTTTTAGTTTTTAGACATCGTCCCTCATTAACTGCTTGTTGCCATCTGTGTATTTGATTCCTTTTATGATGAATGATATATAGAGCATAGCAGTTTTAAGTTGTTTACCTGAAGATATGTAACACTAAAGTTATATTGCAGACTGTTTAAAACAAGTTTATTCCTTTCAGAGTGAGAAATTGAAAAAGGATAGTCTAAGATATGAACATGATGCGAACCCCATCAGCAAACGTTATATAATAATGATGCACGTAAATTTGCTTAGATTGGACAGACCAACAGTAGTTCTCTGAGAATCAAAATAACTCATTCATACAGTTCATATCATGATAGAGTTCCGGTGGAGCAATTTCATACGTGATGGATTGGTGTATGTGGGTCTAGGTGTTATGTGGTCAGTAGGACGTCATACGCAGCCGCACGATTATCATATGGGTGAAGCCGATTGGACTGCATGCATGGTCATGAGAGTCGTCTTCAACTTTAACACTTAGAATCTCCTATTCAATATTGTTAATATAATACAACACAGAGGGAGAAAAGTATTACAAAACAAATGATAGTGTCATTGTCAATTCTTCGTCTCCGTTTACCAAATGTCCAAAATAATCATCAAATCAAAGTCTAATTACTTATAACTAACGCAATCTAATAGGATTTGATTTTGATTATGGGAATAATTGACTTAAAAATTAAGATTTTTAGTCGCTAATAAAATTCATCACATCATTAAATTTTAGAGATTTAAAATTATTATTATACACCTATCCATATTCAACTTATTATCTAAATCTATTTTTTTAAATAAAAAAATATAAATAATTAAAATAAAAAATCATATAACATAGAAACTTTAAATTTTACAAAATTTATCATTAATATAAAAGATGGAAAGTGGAAAATAAGATAAATTTAATTATCATTGTATTTTTATCTACATATCTGCTTCTTATTGACATTTATTAAGATATTCTTCTCAATAATATTTTTTTCCTACAATACTTTATTATAATATTTAAAAATAATTATAATACATAAAATTATATTATATTTGTAAAAAATAATTTTCTAATGTATAATATTTAATTAAAAATTTGAATAAATGTTAAAATATATAGGAGTATTATTTAACCAAATGTTTATGTTTATTAAATAATAATTCAAATGCAAATTATTGAATGGATAATAAGTATCGAAATAGCGACATAATCAAGTCAACTCAAATAAATAATTTGAGTTTTGAGTTCGAATCAAGTTAAATTTTACAATTCGAATAACATATTGGTGTAAATACACATTTGGTTCTTGTCAATTTTGAAAATGAGCAAATTGGTCTCTCTCTTAACAAAAATTACAGAAAAATTTAAAATATTTATAAAAATTCCAAAATTTATATTTTTAATATATTTATAATTAAAAATTCTAAAGAATATATAAAGAAAGTTAAAATTTTTAAAAAAATTCTAAAATAATAATTTTGGGACCTAAATAAGTTAATTAATAATTCAAATTTGTCTGTAATTTTTTATTTTGCTTTAAAAAAAATTTCAAGTATATATAGTTTCAAGGAATTAGTTATTTTTAATTTGACATGTTTAATTTGTTAATTTAGCTTTAACATTTTTATTCAATTTGACTCGACTTAAATTTCATTTCACTCGACTTGATTCAAAAACGATTCGAATCAAGTTAAAATAAAATAGTATTCATTAACTCGATTATCTCGAAATTTTTTTATTTAATTTGACTTAAATTTAATCCGACGATGAGCTTAAGCACAACCAAACAAAACTTAAGTGAATGTGTACCATTACCATCCATCAAAATTGTTTAAGACTAATATTTTGAGAAATATCCTTATTTAACAATCACATGCTTATGGAAGATTGGTATACTGATAATATTAATGTGTGAACATATCTAACGTAGGTTACAAGGAAATGGGTTGAGATTTGTGATGGTGATGGTGATGGTGATGGTGATGTGTTTTAATGATTTTGAAAATTGCTTTTGAGATATAAAATTAGAACGAAAGAAAGAGGCGTAAATAAATTAATTGGATATGAGAGATTTGCAATTGCAAGCATCCTTCATTAATGTGCATCAAGATTGAAGGAATGAGAAAACAAAGTCACATCCATTAAATCAAATTAAATGCTGCTATTAATAGCCAAAAGCATGAGGTGGTTGAAGTTTGTTGACTTTCTAGTTTCATTTTGGAAGAAATTAACTGAATTAATTATTTTTAATGTTCAATCATTCATATTTATCTGATGAATTAATTTATATTTTTTCATATATCAATTTTTATACGTTTTGAATTTTTACTTCATTATCAATACTCTCTTTACTCTCTCTAACCTCCAACACCATAATTCTATCTAATCATACTATTGTTCGGAATTGTTCACACATTTAAAAATTTCCTACATTATTAAAAGAGTCAATATATTGTACTGTATATGTGCGACTTAAATTCTACCCACACATCAAATATACTTCAAAATAGATAATTTTCTTAAAACTCAATTCAATTTACTTACAATATTTACACACAATAAAATAATTCTTAATTAAATAAGTCACGAATAACCTAAACAAATTATGCAATATATAAGAGTTAAACCTCTTCAATAATGGATCTACTAGTAGAGATTTTTGTAGTGGTTAGACTCTTTTGAAGACCATATCTTCTTGTAGGAATTAAAAGTTTGATTTCAATCCATACTTACTAATTTTCGAGCATAAAATCTTTGTAATGGTGCTACGTCTAACAATGTTCAAGATACCAAATGGTGCGAGTCTTTTCTCAATTACACCTAGACATTAAACCACATTACAAATTGGAGGAGAAATAGGTTATCAAATTTGCACCATAAAGTTTGGACCATTTACTCTTCTGAGTTGGTAGCTAAATAATACAAAATTTTATTGTTTAGGTTTTAAATGATTTTTTTTTACGTGTGTATATATAAATATTAGGCTCTGATCAAATATATATATTTATATTAGGCGCAGGTAGACAGCTGGTAAGAAATTATTGAGTGAGAGAGAAAAGCCACGTGGGTTGTTGGCCTGTAATTGTCCTTAAGTAACAGCTTCCTACATCCACATGGCGTCTATAGTATATAGATGCCAATGCCATGCATCAACGTGAATGCTTTCTCACTTCATAACATGGCATGGCATGCCCATGTCTACGTGGATAAGGATGAGTTGGGACCCAATAGGTTTCAAGAAAACAAATAAGATATGATGAATCATATTTTACATGATACACAAGTTATTCAATTATCAAAAGAATATTTGGCTAAAGACAAAAAAATCCACGTCTACCAATGCGATTAAAGAAATCATGGATTATTGGGAGGTAGCTGTGTAATTTTCCTCTATAGTTTGGGAGAAAGCTAAGTGATAATTGTAAGAGAATAATATTAGCAAAAGCCCATCCAGCTGCCCGGCTGCCTTAAATTAATTTTGCTTCTTTCACAATTAAACATGCAATAATAGCTGCTAATAAAGTACAAAATAGAACAAATAATTGACATCACACTGTTGTTGTGGACTGTAAAGATTTTGGTGAAGCAATGCATGGAACTGGATTTTCAGTCCACCCAAAGGAGGACAAGACAAGATGATTGTGTCTTTGATCAACAAAATTCATGTTTTTATTGGGACCGGATGTATTGGGCCTGGCCCTGGAGATGGTAACGTAATTTATTAGGCCTGCTTCCCCGAGATGAGAGATGGGGACATATATATTTCATTATTATATAAATAAAAGGGAACACGCAGTAACAAAAAGACAGACAAATTTATGGGAATGAACGAAAAGTCAAAAGTGGACAAAAGGGTGATGGGGTCCGTCCGAATACCAACAAGGAGTGTGAATAAGAACATGATGAATACACGTGGTAGGTCCCATCCCCCACCTCTCTCTCTATCTACTTTCTATTGCGGTCCACCTCCACCATCTACCGCTCTGCTACAGCTGTCACCACTCATCACACACCACACACGTAACCTAATCCCTTTTGCCTTTTGATACCTCTGTCTATCTAACTTTGTTAATTACTAAGTTTTTTTTTTTTTTTTCAATTTTAGACCTTATTTAATAGTAATTATTAAATTTATTAAATTAGATTCGGTGATTTTATTATCAAATTGATACGATTTTAGGAGGTTGAAATTAAGAGTTCATTTTTAATTTTTTTCTTTTTTATATTTTTTAAATTATTGTGTGAAAATATTATCATGTATAATATAATATCAACTTATTATTTTTATATGATATCCAAAAAGTTAAATTACTTTAATTATGATTGAAATTTTAAATTTTAGAAAATATAAAAAACAAATAAGCAAAAATATAGCTTGCAAATTTTAATTATTATTGTTTGAGTTATAATATAAATTTTCAAAATTCTAAAAATAAAATAAGACACGTAGCTTAAAAAGTAATAAAAGAAATTGTGCAATGAATTACTTACCATCATCATCATAACCACCACCCACATCCATGGAAGATGCATGCATGCATACATACATATATAATTATTTTGTTAATTACTACAATGATTGTCTTTCCGATTCTTTTTATATAGATAATCGCAGTAATAATAAAAAAGTTAAAAAGAGGAGCACAAATCTTGGTCGCGGACAGCACAGCTTTATAAACCTGCCTTAGAATCGTATATCGAACTACAAGTCTTTAAATTTATTACAGGGAAAAGCAGGAAAGCAGAACTAGAACAAGATGGTAGGATTTTCTTCCCAAACAGAATCTTGGGTTGCCACCAGAAACTCAATCTACGAATCCCAGAAAGAGGCAGATAGTTTGGAATTGGATCTAAAACGTCTAGATTTGATAAAGATAGATCAAGAAGACGAGGATAATAATATTAACAGCCAAGATAAGATTAGCACCACCAAGAAGAATAAGAAGAAAAATCAGGTGTTGCTGGAGGGGTACGTGGAGGCGGTTGATGAGGAGGATGAACTGAAGAGGACAAAGAGCTTGACCGATGATGATCTAGACGAACTAAAGGGGTGTTTAGATCTGGGGTTTGGCTTCAGCTACGAGGAGATTCCTGAGCTTTGCAACACCTTGCCTGCACTTGAGCTATGTTACTCTATGTCTCAGAAGTACTTGGATGACCACCAGCACCATACATCTCCAGACACCACCGCTACCCCCGAACCCGTCGCCAATTGGAAGATCTCTAGTCCTGGTCAGTTTTTTGTCTTTTTTACCATATTTCTTTGTTTTATTTTTCTATTTGCCATCAGATCTTGTTGTGCTCGTTTTTACTAGGACTTTGAGTGATGATAAGCTTTGGTTTCTTGCTCTTCTTTCCCACTTGTTGAAGTGTTATATCAAACATGACATGCTTTTCTTTGCTAGATGAAATTAGGGTTGAGCCAAAAAGAATTGAAAAACTGATTCAAATCGATTCATTCGGCTCAGTTTAGATTCAGGAATTGGAAGCCCACACTTGGGTTTCCTTCATTCAAATAAATACTTGGTTTCTTACACAAACACAATAATCAAGGTTGATTTGCATTGATGCTGAGAAATCCAAGAAACTAATTTTTTGCCATCTGCTCAAAGTTTACAAATCTTTTCACAGAAAAGGAAAAAGAAAAAAAAAGCAGGAACATTGTGCAATTTTTTTTTCATAGAACAGTAGTACTCGCAAGTTGGATGCATCTTAGCCTGTGCAAAACCATGTATAGATGATCGACTTCGCTTAGGGAACGAGTTTTAACCTTGTGTATGCATTACAGGTGACCATCCAGAAGATGTTAAAGCAAGGCTTAAATTCTGGGCACAAGCTGTGGCCTGCACTGTCAAACTGTGCAACTAAAAGATTCATGAACAATCATTGGAAAAATGAGAATGAATTTTTTTCTCAGTGATGAGCATCGACTGGATAAAACTCTACGCTCTGCCGAACCATGCCATGGTGGGGATGACATTTCCAGCAATTGTGGGAAATAGACCAGGCCAAAATTTTAAAAATGGATCAGCTGCAAGGAGCATGGGAAGAAGTTGGAAAGGAAGATGTTACAGGTTTGAGATTAACCGATGATCCAATGAGTCTTGACTTAATTCTGCGGAGACTAGGATGTATATGATATATTAATTGTATCCCGTATGCTATGAATAAAATATGTCTTCTTACTGCTACTATGCTTCATTGGTGTTTGATATATATATATATATATATGGCAATGGAATCCAACCGTCTGTTGGCTTTGCATGCAGTGGTGAGAGTCTCCAGTTGAGCTTCACCAACTAGTTCCGGACCTCTGCATTTGCTGAGGTAACTAATCTAATTGTGTTGATTCATCATACCTGTGTTTCCTCTCACCATGATTATTGTGGTGGTACCTAACTAACCAATGCCGCAGCATGGAACCACTGATACTTGAGCTTTGCTAAGAATAAACTGACCATTTTATGGCCATAGATGAATATAGGGCGAACATGTATGTTCATCGCTTCTACTCCTATTCTATCTATGCCTAATGCCTTGAATTTTGAGGTAAATTGATACTTGTAACCAGTATGAATCTTGGTGGGAGTTGTTAGGGTTTTCTTTCTCACGGAACGGAAGGCTGCAAATTACACGTATTCCACTGAGATGGCTCATCTTTGCGTATGTTAATGTGGTGTTGAAGGTTACGTTTTGGTATCAGTTTCATTTTGTGGTTGAGATAGGAAGAAAACTCAAAAACTTATCTGATACTCACAGCCTAGTTTGAAACAATAAGAGAAGGGACGAAATTTGACTCGTATTGGATTTCCATTATTAGTAAAAGAGGCTTTGAGCTGAAATATCAAAATTTATTGATTGGGGGTGATGCCAAAGTGTACTCTTCTCCAGAAAATCACATCAGCAAATAGCAGCCGCACCCGCCAGTCAAATTAAGCAGTTTATGTTTACGTTTTCATTTATTAAATCTCTCTATACCTCATTCTGAACTGCCAATCGAATTCTTCGACCAAGTCCCTCCATATCAATAACAAGTAGATACAGGGATAGAATAATTACGACCAAGTCCCTCAATTGCATTAACCAGTGAATTTCAAAATGTCCCACATATTTTTCCTCCAAATTCATCCGCTTTATATCATATGAATGACCTCTTTGACCATCAGTAATCCAACTTTTAACTACAAAATAGACTGAATTTTGGTGAGATGATCACTCTTTTAAACATATTAACAATGAACTTTGTAACTACGTACGTCACGGCACTTTAAGAATTAACTGCATTCAACTTGGAAATTATAATCTCTCAAAGGAAAACTTGTCTAACCATGGCTTCACCAAACAAAGCTCCATTTATGTTAAGCATTAAGCCCATCAACTCTATTAAATAAGGCCTGCCCGATTTCGTCATTAGAAACACCCTACTTAAGCTTTATCTCGAGTTAACCCTATTATATTTACTTTGAAAGAAACTAATTATCAACCTCCAAATCAGGACCTAATTTTATATGTCCTTGATTGATTTAGACTTTTGACGTTAAAAAATCCGACCAAAACCTTTTAGCCGATTGTTGTTCTTAAACGTTATTGTGATGTCATCAATACGAAAATTTTTAAATTAAAAAAATGTTTAATTATAAAATTTTAAATTTTACAAATAAAAAGGGTAAATATCAAATTTATATATCAACTTTAATTTTAACCTGCAACTTAATACATAAACTTTGATTTGGACCATTTGGTCTAATTATACACATAACATAAATCATAAGTCTTTAAGTAAATGAGATGGGGTTCTTTATTTATAGTTGAGCTCTTTCGGATCCAACGATATAAATTAAATTACATCAACAGTTGAGATTAATGTTTATCTCGATTTGAGA
This sequence comes from Gossypium longicalyx, assembly GCA_025698465.1. Taxonomy (NCBI): domain Eukaryota; kingdom Viridiplantae; phylum Streptophyta; class Magnoliopsida; order Malvales; family Malvaceae; genus Gossypium; species Gossypium longicalyx. The sequence goes on along the minus strand of CM046995.1, from coordinate 95,003 downwards.
GTTTTAAGGTATTTAAATTCTATACATCTTTACTAGGCCACCAATTATTCAAGTAGGAAGACTTCTCAATGTGTTTCAAGAATTGAGTAAATTTAAGTGGGTTAAATAAGTCTCATTTAATTAGTCGACTTTCACGGGATGTTCTGTATGCATTTGTCACGAGTTTAAATCTGAGACCCGTGACATATACGCATGTGATAAAATTTTTAATTTATTACATATTATTTTTAAACACACATTTGTGTTCTAAATTTATATTTACACATACATACACATAAAATTTTAATTTCTCTTATATTATTTTTGAGTATTAAAAACTAATCAATAAAATAGGGATTACGTAACCATTAAATGATTCGGAGGGATCTAATCATTTATAGTCGAGATAAATCAGCTACACCCAACCTAAAGACGGAGGCCATAAATAATCTAACCAAAATAGTCATGGACGATTTAGAACACGAAGAAGAAAAATAATTTTTACCGATTGATAGAATGGAGTTAATAGCCTTGACCCAATGTTGAGTTCTATTTTAAAAGATGCATAAATTACATCTGATGTCATTAAACTTTTAATTACTCAACTTTAAAAGTTATAATATAGTAAATGAACTATTCGGAAATTTTTATTATTGTATGACATTTTTGTTTGTATCGCATGCATCAACTAAAAATTTTTATTTTCATTCTCTTCCATAGTTATTATTTTTTATGAAATAACTTTGAATATCATGTATATATGAACCTAAATTCAAAAAAGAATTATTTTTTAATCCTTGACATTAATCATCAAATCGACTTATATCAAGATATGCTATTCTACTTATCAATAGACATTGATCCATCATATTAATTGCTAAATTACTGCTTGGGTGCACTTGACTAACTGGATTAAAAAAACATAATTCCCCAATAACATAAATATTAAAACTTAAAATTTACTAATAAGTTATTTACTTATGCTCAAAAGATATTAGTTTTAACATATGGATGACAACAAAACTTAACCTAAAGTCATAAACCTTGTATACCAAAAAAGAGTCATAAACCTTGAGAAAAAAACAGAGGCAGAGGGTTGTTTGCCCTGCTCTTAATCTCATCTACATCAGTACTCCGCCTCCACCCTTCCGCCCCAATACACACACACAAAAAAGACGCAGCAAAAAGCTCTCAAAGAAGAAGAAGAATCAAATGGAGGAGGTGTGCGAGGGAAAGGACTTCTCCTTCCCTTCCCAAGAGGAGCACATACTATCTTACTGGTCCCAAATAGATGCCTTCAAGGGTCAGCTGGCTCGCACCCAAAACTTGCCTGAATACATCTTTTATGACGGTCCACCCTTCGCCACCGGTCTCCCTCATTATGGCCACATCCTCGCTGGCACCATTAAAGATATTGTCACTCGCTTCCAGTCTATGACTGGACATCATGTCACCCGCCGTTTTGGTTGGGACTGCCATGGTCTCCCCGTAGAGAACGAAATCGACCGCAAGCTCGGAATTAAGCGCCGCGATCAAATTCTCGAGATGGGTATCGATAAGTACAATGAGGAATGCAGGAGTATAGTCACTAGGTATGTCGAGGAGTGGGAGACTATCATTACCAGGACTGGGCGTTGGATCGATTTCAAAAATGATTATAAGACCATGGACTTGAAGTTTATGGAGTCCGTGTGGTGGGTTTTTGCTCAGCTTTACCAAAAGGGACTTATCTATAAAGGATTTAAGGTCTGGTTACAATTAAAACCCAGTTTCTGTCGCCTTTGTTTCCTTCACAATTTCTTTATTAAAAAGTTTGTTATCCTGTAGGTCATGCCTTATAGTACTGGGTGCAAGACCCCTCTATCTAATTTTGAAGCTGGTGAGAACTACAAGGTATTTACTTGGTTTTAGTGTCACTCTAGTTATTTTTACTCAAGTTCCTATAACAATTTGGTCCATTAGTTCTCTGATGACCTTTCTGAAATGCTCCAAGTACAATTCAGATACTAGTTTTTCAGCCCTTTTACTCCAACTATGTCTAACAACACTTCATTGTGCAGCTTGTGCCTGATCCTGAAATAATGGTGGCTTTCCCCATAGTTGGTGATCCAGATAACGCTGCTTTCGTGGCTTGGACAACAACACCATGGACCCTTCCTAGTAATCTTGCACTTTGTGTGAACGCAAATTTTGTCTATGTAAAGGTTCGTTGCCCTTCACTTGTTACTTATTTAGGTCATCAGCACAAGATGGTCGAGTTGTTTGTCATGTCATTTCTACTGCATTTGGGGTTGAAGCAATGCGTAGTCTTAGTTTTAGATCATACATGATGCTGTACTGCTTGTTAGTTTGTTACCTGATCCCACCCAACAAATCTGCTTCTCAATCATGCTTCCCGTAGTCATTTTACATTGCTCTTAATTGCTTATAACTCATAGTGTATGAAAATTTTAAGTTGGCGTGCCTGTATGCAAAACACAGAGATGACATCCTTCCTAAAGAAATATGGGTTATGTAATTAAATTTCAGGTTCGCAATAAGTACTCTGGAAAAATCTATGTGGTTGCTGAGTCAAGGTTGTCTGAGCTTCCAACTGAGAAACCAAAGCCAAATGCTGCTAATGGGCCTTCTGGTGATTCCAAGAAATCTAAGAGCAAAGGATCTTCTGGTGAAAAGACTAAAGATTCTGCAGCAGATTCTTTTGAAGTATTAGAAAAATTTTCTGGGGCTTCACTAGTGGGGAAAAAGTGAGTATTCATGCTTATGGTTATCTGTTCTTGGTCCTAGTTGACTATAAAAGAACTTTATATTGATTGCATCCTAGCAGTTCTTTTTGGGATTTATATTGGTAATATCAAACTTGTGTTTGGAATTGTGATGTATATTTTCACCTTTCTATCATCTGGAGTTGTTTGTTTTGAGGACATCGAATAACTTGGGAATCATTAAGAGGTGGTCTCTAGTTTGATGCAACTTGGTTCATATGCCAATGATTCCCATCTGGGTGATATCTAGACTACTATCTTTATAGCTACTGGTCTTCATAAGTAGGAATGGAGTGCAGCGTGTCAATGTTTTTTATCTGCAGCATTAAGTGATGTAGCTGCCAGTCACATTAAAATTTGTGACTGGCTCTTGAGATATTTAAAATTGGTTTGAGTCTAGACAAGCTTCTTTGTAGTAGGATACTAAGAGGATGCATATGTTGCAGGTATGAACCATTGTTCAACTACTTCTTGGAGTTCTCAGATGCCGCTTTTAGGGTGATTGCTGACAATTATGTGACAGATGACAGTGGTACTGGAATTGTACACTGTGCTCCTGCATTTGGTGAAGACGATTACCGAGTTTGCATTGGGAATCAAATAATCAATAAGGTTTGCCCTAATTACTTTATCTGAATGTATTAATTTTTAGCTGTACGGTTAGACTTGATATTTTGACATATAGGTTGTTACATGTTGCATGAATTTTCATTTGGTGTTCATGCCTTTACAATGTGCTTGCTTGATGGTTTTTGTGTAACTAATACGTTTTCGTTATGAACTTTCTTCTCTGGTTGTCCATTGAACATGAGAAGCGGATGAATAACATTTGCTTCTGGAAGAAATTGAAGGATTCCTTTGGAATCCTACGAGATCCATTCATTATTTCTTTTGCCCTTTCTGGGTGATTGAAAAATAAAGATATAGTTAATACATTCAAGATAATTGCATATTCAAAATACCTTTTGTATTCATACTATTTCATCAGAACCGGGATGCGGTATGGTACCAGAGGATGAATTGGGCAGTTCCAAAAAAAATTCATTCTTGAACAAAAATCTATTTTCTTGTATTCTAAACATATTGTATCCTTTGTTGACTGCATTTGATGTTGGAATATAGGATTTGCTCATTTACTAATCAGTGCCTAAATCTAATGCCTAAGAAAGGTTAAGTTATAGAGAAAGTTGGAGAGAGCTGCAGCTTGCACATTGTCTATCACAAATGTAATTTAACTTCTGAGGAATCTATGTCCTTAAGGCAGGAATGCTCATTAAATCTCCCTCATCAGTTTGAATACATTTGCTGATGCTCTGTCACCTGTTGTTTCCTTTTATCGCAAACACATCTTGTTATTTATTTTGTTTTTGAAAATTTAGTGGATAAATCAAAGCATTAGTTTCATTTCTTTTATTTACTATATCTGTTTGCTCTTTTTATGTGAATTGAACTAATTTCCATGCTTTTATCATGTTTGTTCCCTCAGATCAATACCACCCTTCTTTATACTTCTTTTTACCATTTATTTATCTATTTTTGCCTTGTAGGGTGAGAATCTGATTGTAGCAGTTGATGATGATGGTTGCTTTACTGGGAAAATTACTGATTTTAGTGGATGCTATGTTAAGGATGCTGATAAGGATATTATTGAAGCATTGAAGGTCAGATTGATGCAAAATTATATCTTATTGAAAGAAAAGAGGAAAACCGCTGAGCATCTATCCCCAACTTGAGATAATTGTTTATTACCAATTTGGGAGCTCCTATACTTTGTTGACAGCTCCATGCAAATTTAAAGCTAGCGATGATAGTTTTTATTACCATCACAAGCCAAAAAAGCAAAATTTTAAAAGAAAGAAAGAATCTAGTTGTTATGTCCTAAGATTTGTTTCTTACTATGTTTTATACTTTCTTTTCTTTCTCCTTGAACTTCATCAATCTTCTTCTTTATTTCCCAGGCAAAAGGCAGGCTTGTTAAGCAAGGAACCTTTACACATTCTTATCCGTTTTGTTGGAGATCTGATACTCCTCTTATTTATAGAGCTGTTCCAAGCTGGTATGTTTGGTTTTATCACTCTTATTCCGAAAGATTAAGAACCTTAGTTTATAGCTTTACTAAATAAAGATATAAGTTATACACAAGCAAACTTTATTTTACCCTTCTTTAATGACCCTTTTTCATGCATTTTCTCTAATATTTTTGCCAAAAACAACTTAGATATTAATTTCAGTTGTTGGCTCATTTAATTATCAATCCTCTTGACGGTAATATAGTCAAATACAGTGAGAGGAAATGCTAATATATTGATCAAATTTGAACATTCCATTGTCTGCTTACCTTGCTGTGAGAAAGTTGCTTTACGCATGTTCTTTTGGTTGGCTTGATTCTTCTGGAATCATTACAGACAAGTCATATGCTTGGAAATCCCTTGAGGGGCATTAGTTGACAAAGGGTGTATCATGGAGAAAATTTTTATCAAATTAAGCTCATGAAAGTTGAATTGTATCTGTGCTGTATATGTAGTTGGTTGTTAGAAGTTCTTCTAAGTTGAAATGAATTATTAGTTTCAATAAGTGGAAGGTTATCCTATAAATGGTTTTTGACTGCTATGTTAGTTTGTGCTTAAATAAGCAACTTTGAGTTGGTGTAAGCATTAAAGAGTAGGCTGCAGGCTTTGATGGTTTATGAATGCTGCATTTTTGCTTTGCCTTCCTCGACAAGGTTGATGTTCTGTAAATTGAGACATGAGCAAAGAAATCATTTAATGTTGATCCCTGACTTGGAAAAGTTCTGTAGACTTTGAAGGATTTACGGGTTTGGTTGCATGATTTCCACATACTTCATTTTGTGAATGTAGGCATCTTAAATTTGCTTTGCACTACAAAACTCATGCTTTTTTACCTTATATAGTTGGCCAATAGTTAACTGGTTTGTTTGCCCATTTCTACATTGTGTATTTACCTATTAAAGGAGATTTTGATAATGCACAAGGATTCTGGAAACCATGCTTTTACTTCCTTGCTTTCATTTTCTGCTGCATTCTAGTTGCGTAAGTCATGTATCATATGTTTTAGGTTTGTGCGGGTGGAACAACTGAAAGAGAAATTATTAGATAACAACAAACAGACCTACTGGGTACCTGATTATGTGAAGGTTAGATGACTTTCTTCACTGCCTGTTGATGTTATTATGTTTTTACTTGAAGCTCTTTTCAATTTATCTGGTGTTCATTCTGTTTGCATGGGTCTGGATTTAGCCCAATGAAAAGCTTGAGCAATGCCTTAGAGGCAGATAAAATATTTTATTTTCTATTCATGGTTCTTTCAGAATGTCATATTCTCTGTGTGTTTTGTTATTTTACAGGATAAACGTTTTCACAATTGGCTGGAAAATGCAAGAGACTGGGCTATTAGTCGAAGTAGATTTTGGGGCACTCCCATTCCTGTGTGGATTAGTGAAGATGGTGAGGAAGTAATGGTCATGGATTCTGTTGAAAAACTCGAAAGGCTTTCTGGTGCTAAGGTTTGACTTTTTTTTCTTACTTTTCCATGTCTAAGATGTTACTCTTTAGGAAGGTAGATGTCTACATTTGGTCCCCTTTTCTCCTTGTCTGGGGATTGTCACGATAGATTTAAAACTTTTGTTCTACCATTTCATTTATTTTTCACACGATGGGTAGGGGTCTATTTCAGTGCAGTCTTGAAGAGTTAAGGACTGAATCCTTTGAGAGAGAAAATATGTTATTTTATTGATTGATCCTTGTGCCTTCAGTTTATGTAGTTAATTTTAAGTATTGTCTAAAATAATAAATGGATGATGGTTCAAGAGTTTGTGTCACTTTGCATCACTTCTGGCACCACTTTATTATTTTAGCTTTGGTATCAGGGTCCAGTAAATATATCCTGTTTTCATTTGTTTACGTTTGTTTCTTGGAAGTATTGCAGTGTGTACTTTTAGATTGCTATTGAAATATCTGTGCCCAGCAATTTGTGGGTTTGTGCATAATTTAATTTATTATTTCAGGTCTTTGATCTCCATCGGCACAATATTGATCATATCACTGTACCTTCTAGCCGTGGTCCACAATTTGGTGTGCTACGACGTATAGATGATGTAAGGCTACTGACTTTAGGTTCTTTTTATGCAAAGAGCTGTTATTATTAGTAACTATCAGATTCTATGTTGCTGATGTAGTGTCCTACCCCATCTTCGAATTTTTATCAATTTTAATTTTGAGCTGATTGCACATTGTTGGAGTTCTAAATTTTTAGACAGCTTCTGCTGAAAACCTTCATTTGTCAGATCTTTTTACTTTTTTGTGTGTATGCTTATCATCAGTCTTTTACTCTGTTCAATTATTCTGAATTATTTTTGCAGGTATTTGATTGTTGGTTTGAGAGTGGATCAATGCCTTATGCTTACATCCATTATCCATTTGAGAATGTTGAACTTTTTGAGAAAAATTTTCCCGGGCATTTTGTGGCTGAGGGATTGGATCAAACTCGTGGATGGTTTGTTCCCTACTGTTAGATCTGTTATTCATTATAATTACCAGATTTTGGAGTACATGTGGATTTAGCTGATCTTATGCACTTTTGACTGTTTTGCAAACCAAATGAGCAAGCCTTTTGAGTTGCTGAATTTTCTTGATGGCGGTTTAATTTTTTGTTTTAAAATTCTTTGACATGCATGATTAATGGTGAAGCATTTTGCATGGTCTTATAACCCTTTAAATTTTCTTTCGTTTGAAGTGGTATGTAGGTGAGTGAAACAGTTTCGGAGTTTAGATTGCCATCTCATCCAGTTGGTCAAAAATTCGGTTGATAGCCTTTTTACTGAACATTGTTCTCATCCTAGACAGACCTATTTCTTTCTAATTATTGTTTTCCTTTTATACTGCTTATACACACTGTCAGGTTTTACACTCTTATGGTGTTGTCAACTGCACTATTTGGGAAACCTGCATTTAGAAATCTCATTTGCAACGGGCTTGTCCTTGCTGAAGATGGAAAGAAGATGAGTAAAAGATTGAAAAATTATCCTTCACCCATGGAAGTCATTAATGACTATGGGGCTGTAAGTCATTTTCTGTATACCCTTATTTTAATCTTTTTTCTATTCACTACATTCAGGCCAGTTTCTTATTCTCGGTCTACATGTACTTTAGTTACACGAACTTTGTTTCATTCATCAACACTTGTATCTTGTTTTAATTTTTCAGGATGCTTTACGATTGTACCTTATAAACTCCCCAGTTGTTCGGGCTGAAACCTTACGCTTTAAAAAAGATGGAGTCTTTGGTGTTGTGAGTATTCTGTGCATTGCTTGCTGTATACCAGCTCTTGCTTCTGAAAAGAGTTTTCGTGTTATGTTGCATGTTTCTGACATTCATTTTCTTAATCTGTTATCTTGATATCTGCCCAGGTCAAAGATGTCTTTCTCCCATGGTATAATGCGTATAGGTTCCTTGTTCAGAATGCTAAAAGACTCGAGTATGAGGGTTCTGCCCCATTTGTTCCTATTGCTGTCGCTGTTATTCAGAAGTCATCTAATGTGCTTGACCAATGGATAAACTCTGCAACTCAAAGTCTTGTTCATTTTGTTCGAGAGGAAATGGATGCATATCGACTTTATACGGTTCTGTCTATAAACCAACACAACCTTTTGGGATTTCCTTACATGCATTTTGAAGATAAAACTTAAATATAATATTTAAGTCAGTTTGGAAATTCTGGCAACATTTTTCTAGGTTTTGAAATAAAATTCACACTTTGGTTGCTTTTTTAGCGTTCAGAGTTGGCAGCAGCTTAGCAACTTTGACAGCCCATACCAGCTTTATAAGATTTAAGAATTGTGTATTACAATAGTGATGAGATTGATACTATTAGGTAGATCTGATACTGATTCTATGATATTGTTATAACATACTTGTTTTTGGGAATAGCACTACCATGGTACATTTGAGATATACCTTCTTTCAGTAGGTGCTATGCATTAGTTTTGTACATCTGTTATATTACACTGTAATAGAGCTGAAAAGAATATATGCGTGTATATTATGTTAGGTGGTGCCATATCTATTGAAGTTTCTTGACAACCTCACAAATATATATGTGAGATTCAACCGTAAGAGACTCAAAGGCCGTACTGGAGAGGAAGACTGCCGTATGGCACTCTCTACTCTTTATAATGTATGTACTATTATCTCATTTTCCTAGTGGCAATTCATTGCTAATCTGTTATTATGTGTTCAGTAACAGTCATATAATTATTTACATGCTTAGAAATTTGTACTATGGTTTTAGGTGCTTCTGACTTCATGTAAGGTTATGGCCCCCTTTACACCATTCTTCACTGAGGTTCTTTATCAAAACATGCGAAAAATCTGTGATGGAGCAGAGGAAAGCATCCATTATTGTAGTTTCCCTCGAGAAGAAGGAAAGGTATTGTTCATTTTTGTTGTAATTAGGCTAATATTGTTTGTTCTGTATAATTCATTAATGGTTTATTGGTCATTGCATGGACTTTGCTCAAAAATCTCTGTAGTTGAGATTGTCTGAGAAAATAATTTATCTTCTTAATTATAAGGTAGTATATACTACTCTAAACTAATCATTTGGCTGCTTTGCTGAATTAAATGGCATTGCTATCTTAGAGGGGGGAGCGAATTGAAGAAAGTGTGGCTAGAATGATGAAGATAATTGACCTTGCCCGCAACATTCGCGAGCGTCACAACAAGCCTCTCAAAACACCTCTGAGGTCTGCTAATAAGCTGTCTCTTGCCTCATATTTCTCTTATATGTTTCTTGTCTGTCTTACCCTCTTACCCATTCATTCTTTGTAATTTAGGGAGATGGTAGTTGTTCATCCGGATGAGGACTTTCTTGGTGACATAGTTGGCAAATTAAGAGAGGTGCATTGTGGAAATTTTAGTTCTTTTTCAGTTTCTAGTTTAATAAATGCCCCTTGCTCTACTTGTTATCTCTTTGTTATTCCTTGGCTGTCATTGTCTATACACAAAATTCATCAAGTTCTCAAAGTAGCATTTGAGGGCTTTTTTTAAATAATCAAATGGGAAAAACGAGAAAGGGAAAACTAAAAGAGAAAGAAGCTTTCTGTGTGTAGATGATCCTTTAAGTAGGAATAGGAAGTGAGTCAAATGTATGTAAATTTTCCTGTAGCTTAATGGCAGTTAGGTTTCAATTTGATGCAATGAGGTTTCAATTTGATGCAATGGTAAGGTTAAATGCCTCCACTTAGGTTGACTTCCTTCTCTAATTACTTCTTTCTCCTTTGGGTTGTCCGTTGGTCTTGAAATAAGAATGTAGTGGTTGGGCAATATTTTCTATGTCTTTTTGTATCTTATTTTCCTCGTCTTCCCCCCCTCCCCCCATCTTCTCTTACTGTAGTATGTACTGGAGGAGCTCAATATAAGGTCTCTTGTTACATGTAAAGACACGTTGAAGTATGCATCCATTCGCGCAGAGCCTGATTTTAGGTATGCAACTTATTATCTTATCAGCTCCTTTATTGTCTGTTTCCCCCTCCTTTCAATTGAGAGGAGCAGGAAAGGAGTATGGAACCACGTTTGTCTAATATTTATTGCTTTTTCTATTTTTTTTTTTTTGCAGCGTATTAGGTAAGCGACTAGGAAAAGCTATGGGAGCTGTTGCCAAGGAAATCAAAGCCATGTCTCAGGAAGATATCTTAGCTCTTACGAAAGCTGGAGAGGTGACTATTGCTACACACTGTTTGAAGCTGACTGATATTAAGGTATGCCGACTTATGCTGGTATATGCAGGGTTGTTTTGCATAGTTTATTATGAAATTTAATTTAATGTATTTGTTAAAATTGTTTGCTCCGTCTGTTTTGTTTAGTCTTTATAGTGATGGCATCAATTTAAGTGATTAGCTGTATTTTAAACTTATGGGCTTTTATCTCTCTGTCTATACATTCTTGAATAAGAAGTTTAGGCTACTTTCTCTGGATTGCTTAAAGTTTTTACATAATTTGATGTGCTTTGCCAAGAATGGTGTTTTGGTAAATACATGCTGAGTAAATAAATGTTTTATTTGTTTTGAAATTGTTCAGCTTGTGCGGGAATTTAAACATCCTGATGGCATGACAGATAAAGAGATGGATGCAGCTGGAGATGGTGAGGATTATTAATGTTATTCTGATTGGTGATTTATTCCTATCATCTGTCCTTCCCATAAAGTGATATTATGAAAATACATCAGTTTAAAATAATGTCTTTGTCATAGGTGATGTTTTGGTGGTTTTGGATATACGTCCTGATGAGTCATTGTTTGAAGCTGGTGTTGCACGTGAGGTAAATTAATCATCATGCTAATAACATATGAATTCTAATTCAAAAAGATGTATTACCTTTTCCTCTTCTTTCAATTTTTTTAATTAGCAATTGTGTTTGTGGAAGTATGGTGACTTATGTTGATTGATAATGCCATATTGCGGTTAACTAGGTTTGTTTCTTTATTTTGGAGGAAGCTAGTTGAAAGTTTTTGGTACTATTTCTGATGCATTGGACATTTTAATTCAATTTTTTGTAGGTGGTTAATAGAATTCAAAAATCACGAAAGAAAGCTGGCCTTGAGCCGACAGATATGGTGGAGGTCTACTTTGAGTCATTGGATGAAGACAAGTCAGTCATCCAGCAAGTTTTAAACTCACAGGTAAGTTTTGACCCCCAAAAAAAAAATCTAGCCAGGGATTTAGCTATAGTTGCTAATTAATGACTAGCTAAAACCCCTTGCCAGAGTTTTTGTTTGAATGCAGCTGTGTGTGCATCCGTGTACTTGTGCATAGGGAAGGCAACAGGGCAGGGTGGGGTGAATTTTTGCTCCCACCCCGAACCTTGAGGCATCTGCCCCAACCTGACCCCGACTGTTAAAGGAAAAAATCTGCCCTGAACCTAAACCTAAACCCTAAATTCAATAGGAGACCTGACTCCAACCTGACCCAAATTTAATTGTTTTATTTTTTATTTTGAAGCAAATGGAATTACTTTTTTTTTAATTGTTTTATTTTTATTTTGAAGCAAATAAGATTATTTGTTTTTAGTTGACTTAAAACTTAATATGTATTTATTTATTGAAAGCAAAAACTCCATGTATATATCAGTGGCATTTTTGTAAATATCTTGATGCAGGGCGGGGTGGATTTATCTCAAACCTGACCCTGACTCAACCTGACTATATTTTTTTTCAAAATTCACCCTACCCAACCTGCCCTGAACCCGATTTTTTTTTAAAAAATCCGAACCTAATGGATCGGGTTGGGTTGGAACCCATTGGATTTGGGTTTTTTTGCCATCCTTACATGTGCATGATGGAGTTTTTGTGCACTTCTATCATCTATTTGTGAAAGATTTTGCATTGTTTGACAGTGGTTGCAATGCCCAATTTCTCATAAGTCTTAATTTGCAGTGTGCTGTATATAATTGCTCAAGGTTGCATCTTGTTGCAGGAAAACTACATTAAGGATGCAATTGGATCTCCATTGCTTTCCTCTGACATTATGCCGCTCCATGCAGTTAAGTTTGATCAGTTTGAGTTTGTGTATTAGCATCTTGAATTTTTTTTTGATTTCATAGATTGACATGCAGCATCTCTGTTCCTAAGCTGGTATAGTGAAATACAGTAATTTGTTGTGTGTATATTAGTGGAGTATGAAATTTCTTAATCCTGCCATCATTTCAAGATCCTATCTTATCAATAAATATTATACTCATAGATTTGTAGTAAAGCTGAAAACTGAGTGTTCCTTTTTCTCGTGGGTAGGATGCACTTATTGTTTAGTAGTTGCCTGCAGTTTTATAGGCAGTAATTGGTTTTATGTTGTTTCAACTGAGACCAAATCTTTAGTAGATAATACACCTTACTACATGCTTCTAGAACAACATTAGTTTGTTATCATCATTGCGCTCTCTCTCCACCCTTCTTACCTCTTCATAATCCCATTATGGTTTACTTATTCTTACATAATAAAAATTGCAGGTGGTGCTTAGCGAAGAGATTTTCCATGGCATCTATAACATGTCATTTAAAATAAGCTTGGTCAGACCAGCCCTTGTTTTCAAGGCAAATTCTATTGTCGCCTTATATGCAGGTTAGGCTGTCTTACAATATCATCTTTCATGCTACAAATGAATACATTGCAACTCAGCCACTCAGAACACTGTTTTGACAATTATAGTATCAGATTATTTGGCTGTATTGCAATTTTGGTTTTTTTTTTTAACTATATATCTTCCATTAGGTCATATTTTGGTTTCTTTTGAAAGTAGTCTCAGATTTCTTGTCCAAGGTTCTGGCTATTCTCCCAAATTCAAACTAAATTTTATTGTATTGAATATGATATATAAATAAAGCATATATGCTAATGACAATTGAGGTGTGCTTGACGCTTAAATGGTTTGATCAAGGCTAGGCTAGGCTAGGCTCATTACTTTTCAAGCTCTTTACAGTTGCTGCATGTAATATGGTGTTAGCAAACTGAATTGTTGTATTCTCATGTCTCATTCTCTGTTATCGAACTATTGATGGTTGTAGGAAATTCTAAATTTGCACAAGGCCTGCAGATTTACCTTCTGTCAAGGGACCATTCCTGTTTGAAGTCGGAGTTTCAGCTTGGACGTGGCAAGGTTCGATTTGGTTTGCTTGTGATAAAAAAATATATGGTTTGACTCTAGTATGGGTTGGTCAGCCTCAATTGAATGTCTAGTCTGGTTTTGTGTTGTGTTGCAGATAAAGGTTGATTGCATTGAGAACTTGCCCGCAGTGGAAGTGAAGCTGGGAGAACATGTCTTCTTGACAGTGGGTGATTACTATTTGACAGAACGGAAGAGCCATTGATTATATGTTTTAATAATCTGTGCCTCCGACTGAGCACAGAGGATAAAATCCAATTTACAGAAAATCAAAGTCAAGAGCTGGACAGATATGATACTTACGGATGTGAGAGTTAAGAGAGGAAAATGTTTCATATTTTAAAAAAATAGCAATCTTTTTGGCATCTAACTGTTGTGAAGAAATCTAGATTCAGTTTTTATTTATAGCCATTTGGGAGAATGGTTGCTCAATTCTGTAGAAAAATTTTGTTACGATTATCATTATGTTTACGGTTTGTTTGTGTGACTTCTTTCTAATTGCCTTTAATTTAACCACCAATTTAATAATATTTTAAAACAAAATAACAAAGCACGTACCCGTGTTGGTAAATTTAATAAATACTATTCTCCTTTAAAAAATGAAAATATTTTTTATAATCAAATCCCTCGTAATGGCTTTGTGATGTACATATCACATGCATGTGTATGTGGAGGAAAAATCAGAACGAAATCTTATCATAATCATAAGATGCTGTTGTCTGGAATCTCTGCGCTCCTAAGAACAACCATAATTCTCCCACTGATTATATAGCCATTGGCCTCCCTATCCCCTTCTTCCACATTATCTTTGTTGATAATCTGTTCGTACAACACCAAATCTCATTTAGTGTTTCTAGCTTACTGTGTAATGTATTGGCCACTCAGCCGTTGTGTATATACATATTCACAAAGTCAAAACAAAATAGGTAATAGGTAATGCAAATGGCAAGCTGCAAAATTAATGGAGTAGGACTGCAGGAGTACGTACATACCTTAACATTTTTCCCGATCCTTGCGTTTTTATCTACAATGGCTTTTCTAATTTCAGTATTCTCACCAATCCCTATCGGTACGCTCGTACTCTTAATGCTGCTCTCTCTGCCATCTTCAATCTATTACCAACACCAGTCACTGGTCAAGATATGTCAAAACATACATATATTCAACTCAGGTCAGAAAGTTCCATAACAAAAGTTGCCCGATAATTTCATTCATTCATATTTCTATGATCAAGCTAGTCAATTAAAACCACAAGTTTTAGAAGATAAAAAGCTAAACATAGTTATATATACACACATAATATACATAGTAATTCGTCAAATACGGTACCTGATATACGTCAGAGCCCATGATCACCGAGTCTTCTATGATTGCTCCATCTCTAATTTTCGTCCTCATTCCAACCACTGTACTTTTGATCTTGCACGTCTATTCTTACAATGAGTCAAAATGATGATTCAGAAACAAATGAAAACTGGATTCAGATTAAGAAACCAAAACACCAAAACACCAAAATGATCTCTGCACCAAAGGCATGCATATTTTTCTACTAGAAATTCTTATGATCAAATTTTAGAGAGAGGTTGGAGGGTCCTCCAGAAAATTTTATACTTACGTTGAGAATGCAACCATCTCCAATCACACTATCTGTTATCATGGCATCATTTACGATGGTAGGAGGCAGATTTCGAGGTATAGTATAGACGGGAGAATCTCTATCACAGAAGCTGCTATCAAAGAATTTATATATATATATATATATATATAAAGTTCGTATTAGTTTATTAGTCTACATATTCATTATTTTAAGTGAAATATTCAGTTCGACGATGCAATAATAGCATTATTTCTACTTTCAGGCTTCCATAGGTAAGTAAAGTACTAACTTGTATCCTGTGTTTAGTTTCTTTATGCATTCCATATTTGCTTGGTAAAATGCTTCAATGCTCCTCATGTCCTCCCAATAGCCTTCAAACAGATATGCCTCAACCTGTCCCATAAGCAAAAGGACAAGATCGTCATTCATTGACTTTTTTGAAACTACGTGGATAAATTAATGCATTTATTTGTATACACAATTAGTAAAGTCCGAGGACCTTCATTCCTAGAGATAGTGCACCTCGTATCACTTCAGTCCCAAAGTCCATTGCCTTGGGGAAATGATTATTCAGAAGATTTACCATTGTAGCTCTATTGATGAGGTAGATTCCCATGCTTGGAATATAACTATAACTAGAGTCACTGCATCTGGTCAAAGTTTCAGCCTGAAACCAATTTTCACAAGTTCTGCTCAAGGAAATTTTAGTAATTGTAATTATGCGACATCAAAATGAGAGAAAAGCAAAGTTCACGAAGACAGCTTACTACTGCAGAGTTCACGGGTTCTTTATTTGACTTCAAACTGTACTGCATGACTTGATTTTCCGTATTTATTTTCAGTACACCAACGCCTGGGTCTTGATCTCTCTTGTTAATACCATTTGAAGCAACAATAGTTATGTCGGATTTTCTGTTGCGATGGGATTCTATCACCTTTTGGTAGTCCATTTTATAGAGATGATGGCCAGGAAGGACCAGAAACTCCGATACTGGATACTCTTCTAGGACCCATAGGCATCTTCTTATAGCATCAGCTGTTCCCTGGTGTTGAGAAAAAATATAAGTGCAAGTCACGAAATCGTGCCTATGTTGACAACTGTTACTGCTTTAATACATGAACGTGCTACAGGTGTGTGCCTTGCACAACAATTCAAAGCATTGAATTTATTATTGTAGTTTTACTATATACAATATGATTCAGTACACTGCTGTGTAATACCTGAAACCAACCCTGATCTTCAGGGCTCTGATATGCTGCAATCACTTCGACAAACCCTTCTTTCCCTAGACCTGCTCCAGAATAGGCTCTTGACAGATGGGAATTGAGAGAAGTAGAGTTGAATTGTGTGAGAGCATAAATCTTATTTATGTTGCTGTTAATGCAGTTGCTAACAACTGCATCAATGAGTCTGTAGTTAGATGCTATGGGAATAGCCCCTTCTGATCTTCTCTTTGTCAATGGGTAAAGCCTTGACTCTGATCCGTCTCCAAAAACTATTGCAGCAACACTCTGCCATTGGACGAGGCAAAATTATTTTATAGAAACACGTTCCATAACAAACAATACACATTGGATTAAAAGCAATAAGAAATATGGAAATATTCAATGAATTAAGATCCCAACATAAAATGTATAAGAAGGATGGACCTGATTTACTGGTGGTTGGTGCAAAATAGGATTCGGAATTTGATGCGAGTTGAATATGGATGCTTTCAGGAACTTAGAAGGAAGCTTTGGTGAGTACTTGTGATCATAACGACCCAATTCTGGAATAAGGAAATGTTTCGCCTGGATATTTACTGGGGTACCAGAGGAGGAAAACTGCAATGTCATCATCAGAGAAGTCTGTGGCATGCAAGCAGCCAGAGTTTGTGACTTAATAAATAGAGAAAACAATAAGAGAATAATTTGCTTTCTTCTTCTTCATGGCTAGCGCAGATTGATCTGCCTTGCATGGCTAGTTTTTGTTGATCACACACACACACACATATCATTCTATTCAAGTATGACTTTGCTTGGCAATGCCGCATTCATACACATTTAAAAGGCAGGAGACCAGCTAAAATTATGCATAAAAGATCTTGGTACAATATTATTGACATGACTTGGGTTCTACTCTTCTGGCATATACTTTTTCCTTTATTCTTTCGGTTGCTATGAATTTAAAGGAAAGGAATCAAATACCCTTGTCACATCGGATATTCCAAAATTAGCCAATCTGCTATTGCGGTTGCCTGAGGTTCACTATCAGAACACGCAGGGTTAGGGGTACGGTCTCCGCAGCAACCTGGCATGGTGCTTCTTTCCTAGGTGTATCTTTATACTTGTCACTTCTAATATTAATACTACTACTGCTTAATTGAAAAGTATCATGCTTGAATTTGATGCATATCTAATCGACATCTCAGGAGTTGATCCGCGCTCTACTTGCATGCTCTTTATTTTGTTTGTTTCCAATCTATAATAGGTCTGCCAACCATCAACTTTGATCAATAGTTTGCATAACTCTCCTTTGCTCGTCTCGCTTATCGCTATTAGTTTCTAATTCTTCAGTGTCGTGCAAAAATGGCTGGTGAATGGGAATCAAAGCCTTGCCTTTCCCATTCAGCAACACTACTGCACTGTAGAATTTGCTTTGTTTTGGTTTGCTAACACACTGTTTGGCATCTAACCATCATCCACATGCATTACAATTTGCATAGGCAACCATTTGCATGTTTAGGGATATGACTTGGGAGACCAAGTCTAATCTTCTTTTTTTAATTATTTATTCACAAGTCTTTCACTGCATTAGACTAATCCTTCGACACTTCTACCCTGGTCAACAAAAGAGCTCATTGCCATTTATTATTGCGCAGGCAATTCCTTACAGCTAATAACTAACAAACATAACAACGAAAAAGGTCACTGACCACAATGCTACAACTACATCAAGAAGGCATTGCTTTAAATCAACCTGAAGTTGAAACAGCTTCATCACAATTTTCTGCTTCTTCCTCAGAAAAACTGGGAGCTTTTGGTATCAGTCCAAGGATTTTGAACATAACTTGATCAGCATCATAATCATTGTTAGGAGTTGTCAATAGCTTCTCACCAGTGAAGATTGAATTTGCACCAGCAAGAAAACATAATGCCTGCTCTGGCATTGAGAACCGAACTCTGCCAGCTGACAACCTGACCATTGATTTCGGCATCACTATTCGAGCAGTGGCAATCATCCGAATCATCTCCCATATTTCCACTGGCTGAACAAGTTATGAGAAATATTAATTAAGCCACTCATTCTCAAACTCACTAAATAATTCTAATGCACAACCAAAACATAAGGTGTAAACTTAATCTATTTCAATTTCAGTGCATTTACAATCCACACCAATATTGAATAAATATAAGATGCTTGCACACAGATTTCCACTCATCTTTACAACTAGACTGCTGGCTTATGCTGCTCCAGCTCTTCATTATCCATTAAGTTGTCCCACACGTCAGATTGATAAGGGTATGCAGGTCCAACCATCCAAATTTATGAAAAAGCACTTTAGAAATTTGGATATAAATGAGTCGAACACATACCCTAATTCAATACACTTTCATGTCCAGCTAACGCAAAGTGCTAGCATATCCAAAACCAGAAGCAAATGATGCCTTTTGAAAGTAAGAATGTAAAAACTGGTCATGGTGCCTAAAACTATATACATATCAGATATTCTTTATTAAAAAGAAAAAAGCTTCAAGCTGTAGTGGTGAATGTGGACTAAAACAAAGGGAGGAAAGAACCAAATGACAGAGCAGCACCTGTAGCATTCAAGAGTGCAGAGCTTTAGAGTGAGCAAGACAAAGGTTAGAGATGCAATCTAGAAATATCCTAGTTCCATTTTTCTCTCTGATGAAAGAAATGTTCTGTATCAAATATGAAGTTTGCTCAAAACAAGAACAAATGGGTTGAAACAAGTAGATAGAGGAAAACAAGTTTAAGCAAGAGGAAGCAAATTGGCAGGAGAATTATTCTATCTTCTTTCAAAATTTAACTTGGAAATGAGGGACTTGGAACTTCATTCCAAAGAAGAAACGTCTGGACACTGCCTCAGACAGCAGAGGTCCTCAATTACATTGGTCAGAGAAAATCAACCAAAAAATATACTAAAACCATAAGGAATCAAACAGAAAAACAACCAATAAAGTTACTAAACACAGTTTTATGGACTGCAGACTGTTGACTTCTATCTTCACAAAACAATGAGTTTTATTGACTGAGTGAAAGTTGTTCACTTGTATTTTTATTACAAGATAGCACAAAAGTCATACTGGTGCACACATCATCGAATCTGTACTTAGTGGTACCATTATAGCAATAAAGATGAAAACAAGGAAAGAGAAAAAAAGAACAATGAAACGAGTTCCAATGCCAGTGTTGCACATTATCTGTCGAGGTTAGAATTACCTTTTGATCTTGAAGAGGTGTGCCTTTCACTGCAACCAAGGCATTAATGGGAACACTCTCTGGATGAGTGGGGAGTGTAGCCAATGTGTGCAATAAACCAACCCGGTCCTCTACTGCTTCTCCAAGCCCTATAATGCCCCCTGTTAAAAGTTAAGTAAATTAGCATTATTTCACTTAGAAGAAAATATAATTAATATTCATTAGATAAAACTCAGGATATATATAGAAGCTTAATGATACAGCTTATCCAGAGGTTAACGTAGCATTGTTAAATTTACTCATAAGGATTTTAAAAGACAATGGTGCCAGACCAGAAACCCAGTTGCGAATTTCTTGCCAACTCGACATAAATAACCAACTAAAACAGTTTTTCTCCTTTCTACATCAGTTCAACCTTCTTAACAGGAAGATAATAAAGAAGATAAAGAAGCTTGGATATTATTTACTTATAGGGCTAAATGACTGGATAACAAATCATATGGTGAAAGAATGCTTTCAGTTATGATATATTATAATGTTTAACCAATCACCTGAACAGACATTAATTCCTGCTTCACGGACATGTTGAAGGGTTTCCAACCGCTCATCATAGGTTCTTGTTGTAATAACGTTGGGATAATATTCTTTTGAAGTATCGAGATTATGATTGTAAGCTGTAAGTCCTGCCTTCTTAAGTTCAAGTGCTTGCTGCTTCTCCAGCATGCCCAAAGTGCAACACACTTCCATCCCCATATCCCTGGTAAACAATAGACACTTCAAATGTTGTTTGACTTTTGATGGAAAAAATGAAAAAAGACCTTAGAGACAAATATTAATTAGAGCAATGGCATGATCAAAACATTTGAAAATGGAAGAAAAAGAAGAAGAAAATCTTTAAAGAATGCTGTTCACAACATAAAAACCTCAGCATTCTATGAAATACACACACACACACACATATATACTACTATATATGAAAAGAAAATAAAGTTTACAAATGTTCTTTCACTGAAGATTGTGGGTGTTTTTCAGATTTTCATGCGGAAGACAAGCATCTTACCAATTGTTTTAATAACTTCACAGAATCAAGTTCACTTGAAATGTATGCTATAAGCTAGGAAACAGAAGTCGCATCATAAAAAACAATTACTCGAGCTCTGACTTTCACTATAAGCAATCTGACATCAATGATGCATTATTACCTAATTTCTTTTACATATTCAAGAATTTGGTTGAAGTTAGTTTTCCTTCCGACTGTGTCTCTCCATGCTGCACCCATGCAAAAGCGTGTACTACCAGCATCTTTAGCCTGCCAAAAATATACAAATCACTAATACCATGCTACAAGAAGTATAATTCACACAAGCCATGGCTCAAAGTACATTATATAGCAGTTTATACGTATTGTATGAGTAGGAGCGGAAGACAGTAAGAAACTAACCTAGTGCAGGTATAAGAATTCCATTATGTCCTCCATGTAAAAGTTTCCTACTACATCAGTTAATAACTTGACTAAATGCCAATGAAACAAGAAAAAGTGGAGAGTAATGCTTTCCCAGAAAAGGAAAAGAAGAAGGTCCCTCATTAACTCAAAATTTGTCTGTACTTAACCAGAAAAGAGCACAGTGAGGCAGTTAGGGTGCACGGCATAAGCATTAAATTGCAAAGTGGTGATAAACGTCTTACATTGCAAAGTTAAATTGCAGTACCAATTTATGGAAAAAGGGAATACAATGCGATCTATGAATACTAATTCAAAACTAACCAGCCCCTACTAGTTTCAGCAATGATGAGAAAGATTGGAATACAAAAATGAAACTTAAAAGAAAAGAAAAAAAGGTGGTAACCTGTTTAGCTGCCTGCATAACGGCGTCCTTGGTCATGAGCTTATGGGGCTTTAGGCCAGTATGGTACCTAGAGGATTGAGGGCAATAGGAACAATCCTCGCTACATCCACCAGTCTTGATTGAGAGGAGAGTACACTGCTGCACCTCTCTGAAGTTATGAGCATATCTGTGAACTTGAGCCTAGGATGAAGTAGATAAGATTTAGAGCCATATGTCACAGATAAGATGTAAAAATAAGAAGAGGAAAGGAGAGAAGGAGACAGACTCCATGGAAAAGGAGATCAAGAAGGGGAGAATGGTAGATGGAGTCGATCTGTTGGCGAGTCCAGTCGTTCCTAAGGCCTTCCCGGATAGTTCTCTCAGCTTCAACAGCCGCAGCCGATGCAGTGGAAGAAGAATAGTAGTAACTACAGCTTCTCACCACCAACTTGGTAGTAGTAAGGGATCGAATGGACAGCATTTTTCTCTTTTTGAGGGAAGGCCCAAGCTAAGCTAAGGCCTCTGTCTCTTTTTCTCTTCTTCTTTGTTCCCCCTACTCAGTCAGTCAGACAGCACGGTAACTGATAAGAGATGAGTTGAGTGACCTACTACTACCAAACCTAACTTCACTTTGGTTGGGATCTCCGCCTCTTTGTGTGTCGGGCCCACCGATCCAACGCCCCATATCACTCCATCTTCTTTTTTTGGTAAAATATATTAATAGTGATTTAATTATCAGTGAATTTCCATTTTGGGAAAAGTTACAAAATATAAATTTAATTATTTAGTTTTATTTTTTTATTTAATTATCTTGAATTATTGCGTGTTCTTATTTTTACATTAGTCAAATGATAATAATAAAATAATAAAATAATTTTGTAATATTTTGTAATTTTTTATAATTAAATGACAAAAAAAATATTAATGTAGCTTTTTTTACAAAAACGTGTAGGTTGCACAATAAAATATTTAAAAAAATTTATACAACTAGTATCAATTTGGATAGTTGATAAAAATAGAATATCGATAATCTATTACCTAGTATCAATTTTTTATAAGGAATTGCACTCTTTTACAAAAAATAACCATATGTCATGTTACAACTCTCAAAATCAAATGATTTAAAAATCGTTCTGAATAAGAATTAAATATCCATATTTGGGCACAAGAATCATCAAAATATATGGTTAGAATGTCTCGAAAATTCAATACAAATTTACCTTTATTGCTTTACAAAATCGACCATACGTCCAGCTACAACCTCAAAATTAGGTACTTTAAAAAGCATTTGGAAGAGAAATTGAATATCTATGATTTAAAAACAAGAATCAACAAAAAGCCAATCTAAGAATCTAAAAAAAAAAAGTCAAAGTTGACACTAAAAATATGGAGATTGGTTTCTGATTCTCACGAAACATAAATACATACTACAAAATCTCAAAATTGACTGTTTGTATGAATTTATTTTTGGGCCAAACAATTTGTAGAATGCATTTATGTTTTGGTTAAAATATGCTCAGTTCTTATACTTTTTGTATATTTGATCATAACTTTCCACATAATAGTCACAAATAACATTCACATCATGAAAGTAATGTATCAAAAATTCGTCATAATTGCTCTTCTAAAGAAGTAATCGGCTGATTATGAAATGAGTTCTATTCCTATAGGTGAGTATTGAACCCCAACCATATGATTAAAGGATGAGGTAAGTAGTCACCACACCACATCTTATGGTTAGACTTAAACAATACCATGACTCCTCTAAGAACCATCGAACTCAACTCCCAAATGATATGATTATTTTATGAGAAATAAATATTTTCTTTTTCCTGTTTAATCTTTTTAAAATATATGAATATAAGAATATCTACTATACGAGAAATAAGAAAAAAAAAGGGTAAAAGCAAATTCTTAATATCAAATTTTAAAAACCCAAACAGTGGATTAGGAAGATTTTATTCTCCACTCAGTTAAGTAACAGAAAAATGATAACATACATGAACATCTATATTATTATATAATAAAATATTCTAACCCTTGACGAGGGTCAAGGAGGTAACCTTCCACGCCTTCTCCCAAACCACAGCCTCGTATGAGTTATCAGCTATTTCGTCATTTGCCTGCAAAACCAACTTGCAATTGATCCCGGAGATCATCTAAGTCTCGCCCTTTCACTAGCTCTTCCAACTTCAAACTCCCCTTTAAATGCATATTATGCTCCTCGACGGCAAATTCTATGATCTCTGTCATGTACGGATCTTTGATGTTCTTGATCGGCGTCCATCCTTCGATAAGAGCATCCTTTCTAGTGTCAGAGAAAATGAAGGGAAGGAAAAGTTAGGACAACGAGAGGATCAGGAAGTAGGAATTTAGCTATATTTTGACTCTGCTTTTTCTATTCTTGGTTGGTTTTGGTCGTAGGCTATAGATTTGATGAATTTGGAATGACATTATTTATAAATAAATTATAATATCTATAAATGGTATGTTACTTGGCACACGTGGAAGTTATTTTTTTGTAGTTGCTATTCATGGATTTTAATTTATGAGGATTGCTCCTTGAAATTTATTGAAATTACGGTGAAGCCTAAAACAATGATTATAAAAGTGGAGCCATTTGAATATTGTAATAATTAAGAGGGTGGAGACCAACCGTGATATAGTGTTGCAAGGTTTCAATAACTGTATTTTGTATAAATTTATTTTTGGGCCAACAGTTTGTAGTATGTATTTATGTTTGGGTTAAATATGCTCTAAATCTTTATACTTTTTGTATATTTTAATTAAATTAGAAATAACATATTATAAGATTGAATGTAATAGGAAAGAAACCATAATTCAAGATTAAATTATAAGGTTGAATGTTATAGAAAAAAATCATAATTAAATCTAATTAATATATTTTAATATATATAAAAATATATATTTTAAGTTGAACACATTGACCGGTACCGTTCTTCTCTTCTTCTTTTTTCGCTTTATGGTTATTTGCCCATACACATATAATTGTATATGTACATATCTAATAATTTAAACCTTCACATGATTAGGTTACATGGCTGAAGCAAAAAGAAATTGTGATAAATGATGGGTTTGGTACAAAGAATAAACTCATATGCCCATTGAATAACAATAATGATAATAATGTTTTAAAAGGTAAAAGAAGAAAGTTTGATGTGGCATGGAATCTTTTATCATCAAGGGGTGGAGATTCTTGTCCTAAAGCTAAACTTGTCAGGCATGCCAAGCCATGCTTAATTAGAATAAGTTCCTACTATTAATACATTAGATATAATTAAAAAAAAAAAAAAGGTAAGCAAAGAAGAAGAGAAAATTCATAACCATTAAAAAATGGGCATTGTAAATTATGAAACTTGCAAGCACTATACGTGGGTCGGTGGGGTGGGGAATGGGGGATCCATAATTGGTGGTTTGTTTGTTTGTTTATTTATGGACGTTGTGGGAGTGGGGCACCAATTGTTATGATCTCACCTATTATTTTAACAAGGGGCCCTATTTATATGACCAGACAACATAGGCGGCTAAACCTAATTGCAGGCTATGTGGTTGTTACCCCATTTTTGTTGCTTTGCATCATTGAATCATGTTTATTTGTTTGTTTTCACCTGACCATTTGTAATTAAATGTCACTGATACATCGGAGATTATAGATTTTTTTTTTAATGAAATTAACGGAAGGGAAGATCTTCTCACATAACAGATAAGTACTATTGAAAGTCAAAGATAGCAGTGCATATCTATCAACAACTTTTGGTAAGTTTATGTAGACATTCGTTATTCTTGAGTGGGATTACCAAGTACTAGTTTTGGCTGGATAATTATTTATTTAAAACTATGGTTAATATTTAATTTTAAAAAATACAAATAATTTTGATTACATCAAAAATTTTATAACGAAGTTCTTAATTTAGCATTGTATGAGTGACACGTTGAACTCAATCACCATTTGGTTGCTAAATCTATTAAGTCCAATCACTCTTAGTTACAAAGTTACTTTATTCCAAGCTCAAACCCTTCTTCTTCTGATGTTTCTTTAGTAAAATTAATAGAGAAGACTAGTGAGCATATTAGTTTCATAAAAAGAGTCTCCATAAATGTGTTAAAAGGAGATAAAAAGTAAGAACTAGGATTTAGATCTCAAAGGGTTAAAGGTAAGAGATGATGTAACTTTCAAGCCATATATGTTTATTTATTTCTATTAAATAGCATAGAAAAGTCACTTGATTATGGTTTTTAACATGAAAATGTTATAGGTTTGTTATGAAATTGAAGAAAAAGAAAAAAAATGAGAGGACCAAATTGAAAGAAACGGAAAAGAGAAGGCCAAGTAGTAAGAAGAGAAGAAGATATATCATCTCAACTTTTGTTGTAAGCACTACAAGGTTTTTAATTTATTTTCTTTAGATATTTACGTTGTAGTATGGAAATTACTTAGAATAGTTATGTAAATAATATGTTAAATAAAGGGCTAAATTGTGAAATTACGAAATATATTTAGAAAAGTATAGGTGAAGAATATAAAATGGTATATTTGGTTGAATTTTAAATAATGATGTTGAGAAAAAGAAATGTGTATGAAAAAGGTATTATGCATGTAATTTATTAATTAGGGACTAAATTGTAAAAAATGGAAAATGTGAAATCTTTTTCGAAATATATATAATGTAAATAATTGTACGAAATTCAATTTCAATGCGCAAGTAGACAAAATTAGAACTATTAGGATATTAGTGGCATACCATTAAGAAACCTCAACGCGTTCTCTGATTATTAGCACATCTGTGCTCTCTGTTTAGCACATCTGTGCTCTCTGTGTAACGCATCACTTCTCTCTGTTTATCGATGCATAGGAATGCACCTTCGTACTTGTTTCGTATATCCTGAATGTTCTATATAGTCTACAGTGGGCAAAGGTTATGAAATGTGATCAAAACGAGCCATCAAAGTGCTATGGTAAGTTCAGTAACTTTCAAAAGTAAGTATGATTTTGATGAGGTAATGGTATAATTGTAGAAATGTGTATGTATGTGATTATGTTTTAAATTAGTAAGTTTAGATACTATGCTATGTTTTTTATTATTATTATCTTGTAGTGCAGAACTACTTATCTCTTGACCTTACAATCCAGACCGGTTCGGGGCAAAGGTGTTCACAGATAGACCATACAAATTTTGGATTAATTCCTACCTAAATGACTTTCTAGAGTAGTCAAGCCAAAGGTTTAAGTTCTTCCTCTCCCAAACAGCTAATTCGTTAAGACAACCCTACATAGTAAATAATTAATTAATCACATTTTCACTCACTAATCCCCTGTAAGCGGATTAGTTCCTCATGGATCTCATAAACATAATAAACTTAATAAATAAGATAAACATTAAAAGCAAGTCAAGAAAGAGTTTAGGAAGAATCCTAAGATGTATTTGAATGAAGCATCGAATCCACAATTGTTTGATCGTGTTTACAACTCACATTCTCTGAAGAACACAAATATAAAAGAACTAGAAATAAATCTAAAGCTTAAAAGAAAGGAAAACTGAAACTAAAATTTATAGAGAAAAACTTTAAGTATGAAAAGTTGTCCTTAAACTAATGCTAAATGAGTCAATTTATAGAATTAGGGTAGCCATCGTCCTTAACCTTAGCTTAGTTGATGTTCTCGTGTTTAATTTTCATTGTGCGGATTAAAACGCTATTGACTCGTAATTAATCTCGTACAAGGCTGGTGTCGCAACACCCTAGCACCTGTGTCGCGACGCTAAAGGTAGTATGCATAGTTCAGGGGTAGCTTCAAGGGTGTGTTGCGACATCCCATTACTGTGTCGCGACACCAAAGTCAAACTTAAAATTCTTGTATTCTGCTCCCTACGTTGCGACATCGAACTCCCTGTGTTGCAATACAACAATCAATTGTGAGTTCCTATGTCTTTGAATGGTCTCTTTCACATTTACTAAGTACCTTAATTTGCCTTTAAGCCTCATTCGACCCCTAAAGTCAATAAAAGATTCAAAACACATTTTTTATTTAATTCAAACTAAAATACAAAATTACTATATTCTACGAGTAATTATTTTGTTAATGGAAGTTGATTTAATGTTAAATATCTTTTTAGTTATTTAATTTTTATTTTATTAGAAGCTAAAAATAAATGCCATCAACCTTAACAGGCTGAATTTTTTTTTTTACTCTAATGATTGTATAAGATAATATTAAATAGGGTTTGAATAGGTGATTAGATGCAATGTGATTAATTTATTTTTTATCTAATTTAATTGTTACCACTATTTTTTTCACTAATATAACTCCACTAAAACGCACGAGCATCCAAACTAAAGCTTTGAAAAAGAGAAGAAAATAGTATGAAAAAAAGAGAGGACATAGTTAAAACTGATAAAAAAGCAAGAAAATAATGTGCTACTAGTGGTAACCGGTAAGTTAGTGGCTGCTGATATTTGTTTTCTCTTGTTTTCATAGATTTGTCTATTTCTCACTCCTACCTTTTCTGGTGGCTCTGGTTTGGTTTGGTACAATAATACAAAGTTTGATCTCCTAATTTTCTTTTCTCTGGGATATCTGTTTTCATAGGGATATCAACTTTGGGATTTCATTTCTTGCATAAATCTTCATGCTTTTCAGCTTCAAATCGAAGGTACTATTAAGCCTTGTTCTTTTTAATTTTTTTCTGGAACAATCTTTCATTGATCATCTGTTTCTAGGTTCTTCTCTGCTTAGCTTACAGAATAAAGTTTCCGCTTAGAGAATCAACTCTTTTACCACAAGATTCTTTCTTGGTGGTTGGATGCTACTGCTTAAGGTTGAGTCTGAGAACTGGTTTCTTCTAGCTGTAGGAAAGGAAAGCGATTCTGTATTGGGAACTTTTGGGCAATTAAATTCGTATCGATCATAAAGAGGCAGAGAGTTAGTTTTGTAGGATTATGGATTCCGAGAGATAGACCAAAAGCAAGAGATTCGGATTGGCTTCTGATGATGGAGAAAAGTTCATAATATGTGAGTCTGAAATTCCCGAGGTTGTCAAAGCAACATACTTTTAGTTGAGAATTGTTGATAACTCATTGAGATTCAGCTTTTGACCATGGAAAAACAGCAGAGTTTTAAACAACAACCTCCTCAAGGACTCCTGGAGAAGCAACAAAGTTTTAAACAATCTGAAAAACAGCAGAGTTTTCGCGGTGTTATGACAGAAAAACAACCACCTCCTCAACGGCTCCTGGAGAAGCAACAAAGTTTTAAACAATCTGAAAAGCAACAGAGTTTCCGTGGTGTTTCAAGTGAGAAACAACCCAGTGGTCGCGGAATGATGGAAAAACAGAAGAGTTTTAGGGGCTTTATAGAGAAGCAGAAGAGCTTTCGTGTAGTAATGGAGAGGCAGCTGAGCTTTATTGGTGCAGGTGAACGCAGGAAGAATAGGGAGTCTCCAGGAAAAAGAGGTGATTCACCTCTTCATTTGGCAGCAAGAACAGGGAATTTGTCTAGAGTTAGGGAGATTCTTCATAACTTTAATGTTCCTGAGGCCAAGGAACTTTTGGCCAAGCAAAACCTAGAAGGTGAAACTCCCCTTTATGTTGCAGCAGAGAATGGTCAACCTCTGGTTGTTGCAGAGATGTTGAAACATATGGATCTTGAGACTGCATCTATCACTGCACGGAATGGCTATGATCCGTTCCATGTTGCTGCAAAGCAGGGTCATGTTGGTAAGAAATCATTCGTGACTTGTGTAATTTGCTTGGGAAAGTTGGGTACTTGAAGTATATTTCTTTCATTTACATTTCAGTACCAGCAAATGATGGGCGCGGGCATGTTTTGTGTAAACATGGTTTTGTGTTTTTTTAGTTCGTCTTGAGCATGAGTTTTTATGGCTCTCTTGTACAATTTACTTGTTTATAATGCCTGAAGCTGCTTTTCCTATTAATTATTGTTTTCTTGGCAATTAGACTCCGAATAAGATTTGCTTTGCCCCATCTAATCATCCTTAAATTCTATTGATGAGGGAGTTAACTTAAGCTTGCTAAATACTTGGCTTTTAACTCTGCAATTTGGTAAGAAGCATGAAAGGAACATGTTTATTATTCACTTTCCATTTTGCTACATGTTCAATGGCATTCTCTTCTATGGAAGTTGTTTGATGTTCTTATACTTCTCACCCTCTCTTCCCCCAAGCAATCTTTTTTTTTTACTCTAGTGTTTCTGAAATTGTTTTGATCAAAACGTTCTTGCAGAAGTGCTAAAGGAGCTTTTGGGTACCTTCCCCAACTCGGTCATGACTACAGATTTATCATGTACAACTGCCCTACACACAGCTGCTGCTCAAGGGCATATTGATGTGGTCAATCTTCTTTTAGAAACAGACTCAGACCTTGCTAAGATTGCAAGGAACAATGGTAAAACCGTCCTTCATTCAGCAGCAAGAATGGGGCACTTGGAAGTAGTGAAATCTTTGCTCGGCAAGGATCCAAGTACAGGTTTTAGGGTAGACAAAAAGGGTCAAACTGCACTACATATGGCTGTGAAAGGTCAAAATGAGGAGATAGTGCTGGAATTGTTGAAACCTGACCCTTCTGTTTTGGGCTTGGAAGACTGTAAAGGAAACACTGCATTGCATATTGCAGTAATGAAGGGCCGCACTCAGGTGCTTTCTCATTCATTATCTTTTATTTAGATAATTTTCAGAATGATCAATTTATAATCTCTCTGGTTAAATGGAAGCAGCTGTTCGGTTTTTCAGTCCCCCCTTGAATTTATAGGAACTTGTACTACAAAAATAATTAGTTCAGTTTATCAGAACTTGTCCCATCTTGATTGGTTTTTGTATTTCCATGCCCAAACCTTCTCTGATTGATTAAGGAGTCTTTTTCCTGCTGTAATATGTAAATTGTAAATAACTTAAACATCCATTGGTTGGTTATAAAGCTGGGACTCACTTTCTGTGCAGATTGTACGTTGCTTGCTATCGGTTGAGAGCATAAACATCAACTCAACAAACAAGGCTGGAGAAAGCCCACTTGACATTGCCGAAAAAATTGGAAACCCAGAACTTGTCTCGATCTTAAAGGAAGCAGGAGCAATCAATTCTAAGGACCATGGAAAGCCCCCAAATGCAGGAAAACAACTAAAGCAAACTGTAAGTGACATAAAACATGATGTCCAGTCCCAGCTTCAACAAACTCGACAAACTGGTTTCAGAGTGCAAAAAATTGCAAAGAGACTAAAGAAACTACACATTAGTGGCCTAAACAATGCTATAAACTCTGCCACTGTTGTTGCTGTTCTCATTGCTACTGTTGCTTTTGCTGCCATCTTCACTGTCCCTGGACAGTATGTTGAGGATAGAACGGAGGGGCTCTCGCTCGGGCAAGCACATATAGCTAACAAGGCACCGTTTATTGTGTTCTTTGTCTTTGATAGCCTTGCTTTGTTCATCTCTTTGGCAGTGGTGGTTGTTCAGACATCGGTGGTTGTGATTGAACAAAAGGCAAAGAAGCAGCTTGTCTTTGTAATTAACAAGCTCATGTGGTTGGCATGCCTTTTCATTTCAGTTGCATTTATTTCGCTGACTTACGTGGTGGTGGGAAAAGAGTCTAGATGGCTTGCTGTGTGTGCAACTGTAATTGGCAGCACAATCATGCTTACTACAATTGGCTCGATGTGCTATTTTGTCATTTTACATAGAATGGAGGAGTCAAAGTTAAGGAGCATAAGGAAAGCTGAGAGTCGTTCCCGGTCTTTCTCTATGTCTGTGGCTTCGGATTCTGAGATCCTGAATAATGAATATAAAAGGATGTATGCGCTTTAAAGCTATTGAAGAAGAGAAGCAAGCAAGCATGGATCATCTAAAATTTGAAGGGAACATCTGCTGCTTCAGCTCATTAGTTAATATAATTACATAAATTATGTACTTGAGCTGGAGTAAGTATCCTCGGTTCTTGTGGGATGGAGAGATGAAACAAGATAGTGGATTCATTAATCAAGGCAAGATGGTTGTATTTGAAGTTTGAACCGCCATCTTGTTGCTGCTGGTGGCTGAAAATGTCCTTTGGCATGAAGCCTCCTGCTTTCCATCCAGTGGCAGCTTAGCAGTGGCTTACTAATTTTCATATTTTTAGCACAAGCCTAGATATGAGCTTGGAGCTAGATCTGAATTTACCTTTTAGAACTTGAGCAGATTTGGATGAAGCTCAAGAATTGTAAACAGAGTCAGAGAATTATTCCTGAGCTTTGGTTTCAAGTTCATAATATAATATCCCCATTGTCTCAAAATATCTATTTCTTCATAGTCAATCAACAGGAAGACTATCCTGCCTGATAAATTGAAATTATTAGGAAGTACAACTTGAACATCCTCCAAAGGCAGATGAAATGTTTTTAATGGACATGGCATAGCTTCTTGGAGGATGTTAAATGCCAGCCCAGCCACCTTCAGTTGTCATCCGCCTTGTCAGAGAAGCCAGTAAACTAGTATAAAATGAAGAAAGCAATGAAGAAAGAAATAGAAAACGGTTCTACTTTTATTGATAGAAGCTCTAATAATTTCACAGTGGTGAGACCAAGCCTAACATTTATACAAAGAGTTACTAGCTGCAAATACTAGTCAGTACTAAGAACCCTATACTGACTTTCTCTGCAACAGACTAACAGAAACAACAATAGCCCAGGAACAGACTAACTAACTAATAGAAATACAAATAAGTTTAATACTAACACATGCTCTAATACATTTCTCTGATTTGACGTTGCTTTTCTCTTGTTTGTTTTCAAATTTTCATTCCACATAGGGTAGGGTAGGGTAGGGTAGGGTAGGATTTGATAGGAGTATTATGGCAGTCGAGGGTAAGTGAAAGACCTAAAGCAGGATGTGCTATGTCTGCATTACCAGATCGATTTAGCGGTCCTTTTAAAGTTGCCAAAACCCAATGTAAACAAACCCAAAAAAAAAGGCTAAAGCTCATACACTCGTACATAAAATAAGATTGTATTATCATTAATTCAATTAACCAAAATTTTAAAACTTCGAAACTTTTCAAAAATAATTAATCTTAATTTATTCTTAAAAGTTTTCGAATTAACCAAATTTTGTAACAAGTTCTCTTTCTTTTGGTTCCACATGCCAAAAATTACAAAAATTAATGTTTTTTTTTTATGTTTTTAGTTTAAAAAAAGTTTAAAACATGACCAAAATAACAACTCTAAATTAAAAGCATAATATATATTTTTTCATTTGATATACTTTAATTGTAAAACTCATTACATATATTTGCTTTGACTCATTAATATCATTCATTCGGCTAATATATATAATACGCTAACCTCATATATATTATTTTCAATTAATCTAATTAACCAATAACTAAATTCTTACAAATCCTTCAACCAACCCCGACCAAGTTAATTTCAGTGACCGTTCGAGTAATCAAACCAACTCAACCTGATCGGTTAATTTGATTTTAACCCAAACACGTACGCTGCATAAAATACATGCATGGTACATACTGGAAGGAAAAGCAAAACAAATTATTCTAACGAAAAATATTATTCCTTATTCACTCATTAAATATAGGGCATTGGTCATCTACTTACTACATCAATCAAAGCTAAAAAAACATAAGACATGCATATGTTTTTGCATCTTCCATACCCACATACAAAATCATAGGAAAATGGGTCACTCGACCCACTCACCAATTATATAATTTCTTTCCAACTACGACTAATGACTAATAGCCACAGAAGGAAAACCTGTCGGCCACCCAACACCACTTATAACACACATCTCCCTACCCTTCTATAACATTGCACAAAGTCGCACGATTGTGTAGCATAAATTCCATTCATGCAGTATTAACAGCAACTGGCTTCCCTCGACCCATAGCAAATCCTCTTGTGCCATCTGGCATACGAGGACCAGGGGGCTGCTTTGCTCCAGTAGCTTGCTCATTGCTGACCCAACTACTTGAAGCTGAAGGGGGAGTGCCTACATGATTTCCGTGACTACTATGATGGTTATTATGGTATTGAGTCCGCCCACGTCCTTTACCCCGGCCCCTGTTTCTCCCTTTTTTCTGCCCGCCCTCTTTCTCATTAGAATGCTCCTCTCCCTGCACAACATAAATATATGGTATGTTCATTCAGGAATTTGGGATATTAAAAAAAAAAAAAAAAACTACCAAAGCAAGCATCTCAACAAAAGAGCCACGCTTTGCTTTTCAGCTCCAAAAACTAAAGGTACAATTACCAAACCAATTCTTTACACTATATACCACTGCATTCACTATTATGACCCTAAGGTAACTTCAAAGTAACAATAAATCAGCATGTGGAGCAATCTCATTTCTTCAAAGTCCCAATTCCATTTATGTCCAGTATTTCATTATCTTAGCATTATATTTTCCTTTCATAGTTAATTTTTGGTAAACACTTACTATAAGAATTGGATTGGAACTTGCAGGATTCCCATGTGAATGAATATCAGACAACTGAGAAGGATCTTCTTGTTGTTTCTCATTTGAAGGCAGTTCAGAAATACAAACATCATCTTCCTCACATTGACCTTCTCCATCATGGCCCTTTTTCGCTCTTGCATGAGCAGGTTTTGACTAAAATGAGCGAATACAAATACAGATCAGTATTGCTTCATAGTCAACTGAAATTAGCAAACATAAAGATTTTTCTCCATCAAATCCAGAGTTCAACTGAAATTAATGAAATACATGAAATAGGAAACAACTTCATATAGTTGGATGTCTTTTTGGTATGTCTGTGGTGGTGGGGACTCCATAATCCGCTAAATACTCATTTAACATTAAATTTTGGTTCTGCTGGCAAACATAGCATACATTCCACTACAACTATCTGGAGATACGAGATGTTAAAGATCTCAATTGATAGAGAGACTGCAGTCTGCTCATTTTCCTTGTAATCAAACAAAAATTTTGACCCTTTCTTGTTCATTACAGCAAATGAGTTGCAAAAATGAATGAGAAGAATGGGGGCAATGAGGAAAAGAAATAATTAAAGCAAAAAGTTGAAATATCCCAACTACATACCACATGTCTAAGCATTAGACGGACCCTAAGGCCACTCCTCCAATTTCCCTCTTCGTTAAGCTCCGCAACCTACAGAAATACAGTAATCCCATTTTTCATAACTACAGAAGGTAAACAGGGTCATTCCATGGAAATTAGCGGTACTTACAGCTTTTTCAGCCAACTCAACAGTTTCATATTCCACAAATGCATGCAACTACAAAAAGAAAGAAAATCCAAAATTAAAGCACCTACCAACTGTTAATACTTTTAATTAGAACAAATATCAAGAAATATGATCTCCTTCCATAGAATCTGACCAAAACAAGGGAAGATATCTTTCCATAGGAAACGACTAATATGGTCAGCACATCCATGATGAGCAAATGTACCTTGTTACTAAAATGCATGCCATCACTCTTTGCTGACCTAGATGCTGAAGACATCCCACCACCAGAGGGTTGAGGCTGACAGGTACGGATTGTTTTCACACTGAGAAAGAAAACATCAAGAGATATCGGTCCATCGAGACACGACAAAAATATTTAAAAGTAAAACTCACTACCTAAAGCTCATAACTTCTTTAGAAAGGTAATAGTCTCTGTACCTCCCAACCGCAGAGAAAATCTTCATGAGGTTCTGATGGCAGTGATCCTCAGGCAAATTTTCAGCAACAATTATACGAGACTATGAATGACAAGAATTTGAAAGCAATATGTAAAGACATTAATATATTAAAGTTGATGAATATATAAGCTACAAAAAAAGAAAAGGGAAAAAAATCTCATACAATATTTTAGGACACCCCCTGAATAAGAAACAGAAAGGGAAAATAAAATGAACAAAACCTACTTGCAACTCTTCCATATCTGATTCAGTAAGGGGATGCTGGCGTCTTACTTTTTTTCCATCTTCACTAACTACCTGTATATTATGGAATCACAAAGATTTAAACAAAGCCATTGAGGAGAAATGAAACTAAATGTAAAAATAAAAAATAAGAAACTGTAAGTGCATGAAACGTTAGTAAAAGGAAAATACTCACAAGCTTTGCTGAGTTCCGCAAAACAGTAGCTAGCTGGGAATGAGTAGTTACAAGGGCTTTAATCTTCTTAAAAGATGCAACAACAGATATTGGCACTATATCGGAAACAAAGAAAATATTAATCTAAATCAACGTTAGAAAAACCAGACCAGAGGCCAAAACAATGAGGCTTTTGGTTTAAATGGTAAGACTTTGCATCAACAAGAGTTCCAGTCTAAAAACTTCGGTAAACTACAAAAATAGTCACTTATGCATGGATTAAGTTACTAAACTTTAATTTGTTACAAAATGATCACTAACATTATTGATTTGTTACATTTTGGTCACTAAATTGTTACCCTCTGTTAAAGCATGACGGAAATCTCACGTGACACAAATATTGCCGTTAAATGCAGACGTGAGATCCACGTCAATGCCAACTAAATCAAAAGGTCAAAGGTTCTCAACCCTTCGTCTTTTTCTTCCTATTCAAGGGGCCAAAACATCAATGCCAGCGCTATCTTGCCGCTGCCAGATGTTTAGTAGCAAAATAACAATAGATCCTGTTGAAACGTTACAAATATTAATAGATCCAGATTATAATTGGGATTATCAATAACTAAAAATAGAGTTCAAATGACTTAAATGCCTAACTATAGATCCAGATTCTAAATGAAGAAAATAGAGTTCAAATGGCTTCAAGGATGACCAGATTCCAAGTCTCCTATTCTCGTGGGAGTCCAAGTTCCAACCCAGGGACCCAAATACGGTTGACTCAGGTGGTTATATAAGGTGTGGTCAAACCGCTTTGAATCTCGGTTATGTTGAAGCCTTAAAAGCTTGAGCCTTGGCTCAATGGACATTTGGCTGCAACAGGACAGTACTGGCTGTGCCATGATAGCACCGGCAATGGTTTAGGGTTCATAAAGTAAGGTTTTGTTTTTGTTTAGAAGGAAAGAAGATGAACAGGGAAAAAAGGTTCTAGAATCTTCGACCCTTTGACTCAGGTGACATTGATGTGAATTACACATCAGCATTAAATGGAAATATTTGTGCCACTTCTGTCACACTTTTAATGGATGGTAATGTCTCGATGACCAAAATGTAACAAATCATGACCATTTTGTAAAAATTAAAGTTCACTGACCAAACCGTATCCAAACCATACATAAGCTACTATTACCCAAAAAAAATTTGCTCATTAAGCTCATTAATGGAAATAAATCATACCATATCCATCAGGATCCTTGTTAATGAACCTCATAAGATGATCCGTGGTGGCCAAGTTCAAATCACCAAAATAGTACTCAACCTGTGAAATAGATGGTGGTGTTTAACATTAAGGAAAAATTACAGCCGAACAAGACAGAGCATAAGGCTATAAAAAGAAAATTGGTAACAGCTATGGTTTAAAAAAATCCTGAAGAAGCGACAACATTCATCAAGAATTTGATCATTTTGGTTTACTTGTATCCGCCAATGATTAGTTAATCTTAGAATCAGATTCTAGAATACAGCACAAACAAATTCAATAATCAAAAAAGAAATAACACAAGTAATTGAAGAATCACAAGAAAACAAACAGTAGAAAAAAGTTGCAAAAAATAGTAATGAATGGTAAAGTGACCTGATTCAAAATCTTCAGTGTAGCTTCTTCAGATAGTCCGTTCTTGGAGGAAATCGAACCATGATCCTTGTGCTCCTGATGATCTTTCTTAGCACCAGCTTCAACTTCCTGCTCTCGATGATGATGGTTCTGGTAAGGATGATGATGATGATTTCTCATGGACATATGATGGGGAACGGGAACCAAGTGAGGTGGCATAGGCACGGGGAGGTGAAACGCCGCCCCCGCCGGCGCAGGAGGAGGAGAGTAGACGTGCATGATCCCAGGGGACGGAGGAGGAGGGATCATCATCCTCATACTTTGCTGCTGTTGTTGCTGCTGCTGAGGCGTCGAGCGAGTAGGCACAAACTCGGGCGCCTGGGCATTGAGCCGACTGGATGACAAGTTCCGCAACAGTTGTGGATCTGAAGAAGATGATGATTGCCGGGAATCTAGGGTTTCTGGCAGGGCCATGATTTGGGGATATAGAGATTTTAGAATTTGGTATTCCTTTTTTTTTTAACTTATTTTTTTCTGAAAAAATTACAGCAAATAAAAAATTGGGAGATTGGGAGCGGAGGATATATCTTTGACTAGGTAGGGTTTACTGGCTGCGGAGACTGAGAGTGAGAGGGCCCTGCCTGCAAAGGACGACGCCAAGGGAGACGACAATGGAGAGGATTTCTCGACCTTTACTCAACCTTCATCCTGCCCTATTTATACTCGACCTTTACCAACACCCACTTCCTCTAAAAATAATTTCACTAGAAATAATTTTATTTTTTTCACCAAAAATAAAGTAATTATTATTTAATACGAAATTATCATATATCTCATTTATTTAATTTTTATTTTTCAAGGTGCATATCAAATAACTATCCAAAAATTATTTTAACTTTTTAAAAGAAATTAGTATTAACTCCATTTATCCAAAAATTATTTTACCAGTTAAATATTTTAACTCCATTTATCTCAATGCAAGAAGCATAAGGCGTTTGATACAAGTAATGAATACCTTAATTATAAAGTTGTGTCCATTTTTGAAACATCGATAATTTGATTCCCTTTTTTCATTACAAAATTTTCTAAAAATATTAAAGAAAATCATCCTTACTATCAACCTCTGGAAGTAAAAATAAAAGAAGTGGAAATCTTACTGAAAAAAAAAACCATTTTGGGGAACAACAAACAGACTCTTAATTTACTACTTTCACTTGCATTGCACTTAAGGTAGTTTTGAGAAAAGAATATCTTTGATGGTAAATGAAATTGGTGCAGATGAATAGCTCCTTAGAATACAATTTACATCCTAGCAATGAATGAACTGAAAGACATGTTACAGATAGGAGCCATAAGTCAAATACAAAAAGACATGCTAAAAATAGTTAGGGACTAGGGAGGCACCACACAGCAGATATACATAACTAAACTTTCACAAACAGCAGAAAAGAAAAAATCAATCGTTTAAAGCATAACAAATT
Source organism: Gossypium longicalyx (assembly GCA_025698465.1). Classification (NCBI taxonomy): domain Eukaryota; kingdom Viridiplantae; phylum Streptophyta; class Magnoliopsida; order Malvales; family Malvaceae; genus Gossypium; species Gossypium longicalyx. The sequence continues at coordinate 56,572 of CM046995.1, read as the reverse complement.
ACATTATATTATTTCGGCAATGAAGGAAGAAGCCAAGCAAAAAAGCCAACGTCTGCTTCTCCCCTCAATTTCTGGGATGAATATTCTATCAAAATGTTCCAAAGGTCTCCAACATTCCATTTCTGCAATATAATCCACTGAGTCACCTGCCATGTGAAGCCAGAACGAAAGAGTATTAATATTGCTATTAATGCACTCAACAAAATATTGAAAAAAAGAAATTAATGAATTAACAGGGTTCAAACCCAGACAAGCAAAGCAACAATAACAAATGAATACAAGCAATATGAAGGAAATCACATGAAAATTTTTAAGAAGGAACACCGATTGTTCAATTGACCAGAGTGGGGCACCTTCAACCCAAGATTGATTGTGACAAGTGCACCTTGCTTACCCAGCACACAGTAGAATTTAAGGTAGCCAGGGAACATATTAAAGATCCATGATAGTGAACCATTACAATGCCTTGTTACAAATCTTATCTACAATGACACTTCTACTCCTAACAAGAACAAGCAGTACCTGAGCAAGACTTTGCAGTGCCTCCAGACCAAAAGTGTAGTATGAAATGAAAGGTCTTAAAGCCTGAAACAAACGTAACGGACCATACAGTATTTAGATATTCACAAGAGCCTTACACCTTTGAGGACCATGGCATCTAATATTTAAGCTGCAAGGACAGAATAACTACCTGAGAAGCAGCAAGCCACTGAATTATGGTCTTCACTTCAGGATCTCCTCCAAATGCACCACAGCCCCAATTTCCCGTTGCTATCCCAATATAATTTTCACAGTCCTCTAAGTGCCAACTTTTCTCATCAGACTTTCTTACTTCCTCTGTCCTGGATTCTCCTTTAGCTTTAATAGGCAGAGAAGAACCTTCATTTAACTATAAAACAGAAAAGTAATGATCATCATGCAACTTGATATAAAGAGCAAATCCAAATTATGCTAGACCACGAGAGAACCCACATAACAGCACTTCAACAATAAATGTGTATTTTAGTCCAGGGTTCATCAATTAGGGAATAAACACAATAGAGGTAAGATGATAAAACAGTCCTGCCAAAATTTCGTCCCCGGATATGTCACCATCATGTTTATTATCTTTGATCAAACTGACCTGCACTGAGTTCATCTTGAATAGTCTCTTGTACTGGCTATATTTTGATTGATCCAAAAAGCCACAAAATGCCTTATTAGTGTCCCTACCAAACACATAAATAGAAGCGATATAGGTTATACAATATGAATTAAATAGGAAGCAAGATACATGTATAAAATCTAATTAATACAATTGTAGAAACAAATCTCAGAAGTTCCACATTATATACCATGAAAGCCTTTATCAAGTACATTGCATGCGGAATCGATTAACGTGACGAGCACATGACATGACATAAAATAGTTCATAACAGTTATTTATTTAAGATCTAATATATTATTGCAACTCAAAAAACTCATTGACAAGAGTAGTGCAAAATTTTCCTAAAGCTCTTTACTTCATGCATATTTGCAGCAAAAGTTTTTCAGTCTAGAGGGACAAAATTGCTTCAAACTAGGTTTCTTCTTTCTTTATTTTGGGTTAAGATTCAATGCAATGTTCTTAAAGCACCAGCAGCCCCATCTGGTAACTTAATAGTAATTTTAGTCCTACTGGCTGTCATCAGTTTTACTATTTGTTTTTCCTACAAACCTGGCATACACATGAATGTCATGCAAAAACCAAAATTTACATACCGAAGAAGGTATTTCGGTTTGTACTGTTTCATTCTTGGACTGCACAAAGCATCTATAGCAACAATTCTGGTTTTTCGTCTTCCAAGAAAGTCAACACTCCTTTTGTCCACATAGTCACCAGAAAACCGAAATGAAGAGGCATATCTGTACTAGTTAAAACGATATTATTATCATAAATCAACTGCAAAAGAAGGAAAAGTAGAGGCAGGTAGTCATCAAACTCTTCTCTCTTATTGGAGATGTATCTAAGGCGGGGAAGTAAAGCACTACCAAAAGACTGTTTCCCTAAGCCCCCCAAAAAAACAGATACAGAACCCATGGAACGTTGATTTCATACAACTTTTAGCATGATAAATTTAAATGAAAATCATATAGAAGTTATTATACTTCAGAGATAAATATATACAAGTTACAGTGGTACAAGCATACCTTATAAAAATGAAATAACCAAATAGTACCAGACCCGTTTACAGGCTTATGGTCTATAAACCAATGAGTGGTGCTTACTACTTACCCTGTATAGTCAGAGAACCTCTCTGCTCCAACAATTTCTATAGCTTCATTGTCTGCCATGGAAGGCAAGAAAAGCATGCCAGCAATCAATTCAGGATTGATCATGAAACGAATTTCTTCCTATTAAAATATTAGAAAAGAATCCAACCAGTAAACAAGGTCTTTCGAAATAATGGCTAGAGTAAAAGGTGAAAAGAATCAAGAAAATGAAAGAGTAGTCCATAATGTCAATAATGGTGTCAATGAAGCAGAAAAAGAAAAATCAGACCTGCACACAGCCCCTATGTAAAGCACCACCACCAAGATATTTATTAGCAAAATCCACTTCAAGAGCCTCAATAGCGTGATCTTCTATCAAGCCTGAGCTGTGGACCTGCACCATTATAGACAGATAACAGGAGGATTGAACCACCGCAACAGTAGGATGTTGGTACAGAAAAAAAAATAGGCCAAGAAGAAACAAATGTGATATTGAAATTTAAGTTTAGAAATAGATTCTATATGTCGAATAGTTACCTGAAAAGGGCAGAGGGGGATAGTTGATTTGGTCCAAAAATCAGCATACGGATAAGAGAGGAATGATTGCCAAGGATGATGCTCTAAAGAGAGAAGCTTGCGCTCAAATGAGACAGATCCTGTCGGCATTTGCAAACATATCCTTTGGAAATAGCAGATAATGCACCTCACTTTGTTTTCTTGGCTCTCACTGTAACCGTCATAGAGACTCCTGAGGATATACAGCGCTCATTTAGTGTTTGAATATAACCAAGAAAGAAAAGGAAACTTTAAAAGTAAAATTTCCAAGTGGCGAAATACAGAGTAAATGCGTCAGATTGAAAAAGAGAAGCCAAAGATGCACAACAGCAACTTAGAAATTAATAACGAGAATGAGATTGATAGCAAGACGATAGCAAAAGAGAGCTGACATACGCAAACAATTGATCAAAGTTGATGGTTGGCAGATGTTTAAGACCTCTATTAGAGATTGGAAACAAACAAAATAAAGAGCATGCAAGTAGAGCGCCAATCAACTCCTGAGATGTAGATTAGATATGCATCAAATTCAAGCATGATACTTTTGAATTAAGCAGGCGACTAAGTAGAAGTATAGTATTAATATTAGAAGTGACAAGTATAAAAATACACCTGGGAGAGAAGCACCATGCCAGGTTGCTGCGGACCCAAGATGCGGAGACCGTATCCGTAAGCCCGCGAGTTCTGATAGTGAACCTCTAAAAGGGAAGGCAACCGCAATAGCAGATTGGCTAATTTTGGAATATCCTCCGCAAACCATTTTCTGGAGTCGGCCCCGGACATGAGCTGCGCCAGAAATTCATTCAATAAACAACTAAAACGAAGAGAAAGCCCAGAAAAGCAACCACCTTCATACCTCATCAAAGAAGAGGGCATAGCCTAGGGGGGCAGAGAGAGCGAGAGGGTCAGCGAGGGAAAGAGAAGCTCTCATGTCGGAAATGGCGATGGAGAGGACTTCGCCACAGTTGACTCGGCTGTGATCAGGACCTCTGGACATCGCCTCCAGAGCCTCAACCACTTTCGATGGCCATAACAGTCGCCTCGAAGATCCAATTACTAACGGTAGATAGGGCAGGATCGACTCCAACTCTGCACTGTCTTCCATTTTTTCTTTGAGATTTATTGAAGATTCTAAATTTTGACAGTCACATATGAGGTTTTTTTTTCCCTTTGAGCGCAGTCACATGGAGGCTAGAGCTGGTAAAAAATAATTATATCTCTTTTATTGATATTATTATTTAGAAAAGATAATTATATCTCTTTTATTTCCCTTTTATTGATATTATTATTCAGAAAAGATATCTATATAAAAAATATAAAAATTACTATAAATAGAAATAAAATTGTATTTGAAAATCATTTTTTAAAATTCTTTGTGTTTAGGAGATGTATAAAACACAAATAGTTATTGAGCTTCATTGTATCTTCAAGTCTAATTTACTTGAAACTCATTTACACACTAAATATAGGTGGGAGCGAATAAAACCTTAAAGATAGTGGTTTGATATACGCCTTGGAGCCTTGTCCTATTTCTTCATTCTCTGTTTAAGTTCTATTCGTTGTTTGAATTTTATTTGTGTGTTTGAGATTTTCCTCACCGGAGATTTTTTTGACTAAGGTCCACTCGAAGCACTCAATGTGTGACACATCTCGAAATTGGGGTTAGAAGTATCAATGTTTGTAGGATGAGTTTGTGGTTTTGGATAGACTTTTATGTTTATTTTTGTGTTTTAAAGACAGAATGATCTTTCATTCAATAAGGTGTTAAGTCTGGTGAGTGTCAGTGTCGTTGTTTTAAGTTTTGCATTAGTTTCTTTTATTCTTTTATTTAGTTTCAATCGAAATCCTTATAGGTTGGTGTGTTTTCATAATCAAGTTTCAGATTGGTTAGTGAAGGCGTTTTGGTTGATTTTTAGTGCTTTAGAATCGTATTTTTAGGGGGGTGTTCTTAAACAGTTGTAATTAGGGATGATTTTTATGTTGATTTTCGTTATTTGCAGCAGGATTTTGGGTGGTTTTTAAACTACACGGCCGTGTGTCGCTTTAGAAATTAGGTTAATTTTCTCATCACATGACCTAGGGTAAGTCACATGGGCTGGCCACACGACCGTGTGACATCTGTTAGGGATTTTGTCGATCGCACACTGCCTAGGGAGATTCCACACTGCCTGAGACACGATCATGCCTCCCCTGCTTCTAAATTGTGTAATTTGTCACACGAGGTCAAAGAGTTACACAACATGCCCACACAGATGTGTACCTTAGCGGTACGGATGTGTCTCTCAGCCACATGGACGTGTACCCCTATCACACGATCTGAACCCTTCCACACGATCATGTGGTCCTACTTTTGCAGATTTTATTCCTTTTTTTATTAATTGATTTGTTTTAGTCAATTAAGTGTTCCTTTGCATGTTAAAGCCTCTATAGGAGTGTTTGGGACACGAATACTGGTTGTGGGGGTCTATAAAAGACGTATTTCTGTTAGAATATTTTTCTTACATATTTGGTCTTAAGATTTGATTTTGTTATTCGCTTAAGTTGATGATATGTCGTTGTGTACAATACTTGATATATGAAATTGATTGGATGTGATAATCGGAAATTGTGCTATTGTTATTTTGTAATTGGATATGAGCATGTCTGGTTTGATATGTATATCTGCATGTATTGAGAGTTTTGCATATGCATATGATTCTAGTATATTCATTTGGGTTGCTAGTATGATTTTGAACTTTTGAAATTCGAATCTGAGCATATTTGGTTTTGTGTGGCATACTGTAAAAGCCGTACACTCAATGCACCAACTTTCGGTTGCTTATCTATTCAAACTTAGGCTTTTACTTACATCAAAGTGTACTAATCACGCATATATAGTATGTCATTTACTCATCATTTAGGTATGTCATACTGTGAACATCACAATTTAATAAACCCATAAACGGATTCAAGATCTATTCTTCATGGGTCCAGTCCGATGTACTGTTAGTTCAGTCAGTCACATCTATGTTTCTATCTTTTGGGAGTCATTCGCTTCGATGCCCAAGAGAGAGCATCTCCCCAATTGGACTTGATAGATTTCATATTAGTCTTTCAATCAGTTTTCTCATTTCCGATTAGACTAACGACGTGTTTAGATTCATCAACTAATAAGACTTGTCTTTCCGTATTACGATTTGACCACGTAAAAAATTAGACAACTAACGAGTAACATTTGCTTCCATTTTGTTTTGCGTGCAAAAACCATATGAAAACAATTATGAAAAATATATTAATTTGGTTAGTGAATTTTTTTTATTAACTATTCTATTTGAAAAAATTACAAGTGTACTTAGGCGAAAATACTACACTTAAGGCACTAATTCGCCAAAAATCAATGTGGCAAATTAAGCCTTTCTGATGCACTTAGAAGGAGGGTATGGCTATATCGAAGCATAGAAGTTGTGATACCCCTGACAGCACAAAATGAGAAAAATAGAGGCCACCTACAATGGTATCGCAATACCAAGGATGGTATCCCGACACCAAACCCACAAGGCCCCAAATTTTAATACTGACTTGGGTATCACAATACCCAAAATTGGATACCACGATATCCAAGCCTGACACAACAATAAATGACAGTATGGGTAGTTTTTGGCCAACTACTACACCAAACAAAATTAGGCACCTAAGGACATTTTGGTCCAAAAGTTAGGGTTGAAATCATCTATTTAAAGCCACTATTGGTTGAATGAAAATGGAGAGCTTTTCACTTTTGTTTCTATCATCTTTTTCCTTATTTTTAGGTTAGGGTTAGTGTTAAAGTTTCTTTTTTTTCTTTTTTTTTTTTTAGTTGAGGTTTTCTCTTTTTTTTTAGAGTAGATTTCATTATTATTAGTTAAGTTAGTTTTTGTTGTAATTTAGTTTTATTTACATGTTAAAGACTTCAAACTTTCTTGGAATCACTCTTTAATCTTTGTTTAATGTTAATTTAGTTTTCTTTAGTTTTAGTTGTTAAAGACTTTACCTTTAATGTTTCTTGCTTTTTGCATTTCTGCTAGTTGTTCATCTTTACTTTGCTTTTAGTTTTCTTCATTAAAAATCCAATATTTTATCTTTATTTTATTGCGTTTGATGCTTATGGATATCTTAGTTATTTCTTTCATGTTTTTTAGCTTTAATATGGTAATAGGTGACTAAACTTTAGGAGGTTCGTTGATGGAAATGTGGGTAAACTAAAACTCTTGGACAAATTACTACATCGTAACAAATTAGACTAATTTGAATAGAACTTAGAACTTAGGTAGTGACACCCCCAAGGAAATATTAAGATAAAGTGAGACTAGAAGATAATCTTGTCGCGCACCCGTTCCGATGGGTATCGAAACCACCAATTAAAAATAATTCCTACAATAAAATAACTCTAAATAGTAGTAAAGAGTAGTAGGGTCGATTCCACACGGATTGGTGATTATGATCAACTTTCGTGTTTTTCTCATGAACAAAAATTTTGTCGTGACGATAATCGTGGCAATAAACATGCCCACAACTCCAAACAACCTGCTAAAAAATAAATAAATTAGGGGAGTTTGAAAATGACTAGAAATTAAATAAATGAAATAGCAGAAATAAACAATTAAATAAATCAAAAATTAAATTAAATCGAGAAATAAATTCGAATTTTCTAAACAGAGTTATAAAACTTTAGCCCTAGACTCGATGGATTTTGATTTTTGAATCGATCTTCGAAAGTTAGTTTTCTCCTCCAAACAATAAGCTGGTTATAGTGGCTAAGAACGTCCTAACCGCCAATTATTATTCTCGTAGTTGATCCCGTTACGCCCTGCGAACCAACCCTTACCAATTGTCTAATTGCGATACATGCGTTTGCAATTCAAGACCCCGACAGCCTTGTGTTCTAAAGAACCCAACTCAAATTAACAGCCTCAGCCGCACCGAACATTTAAATCCGATCACAATCTCCCTTAACTTGTTCGCAGAAATCTGAATACAGCACGATCGACTCATCTTCCCAATTATACGCCAAAATGACTCCAACCCAACGCACATTTTGAATTAAAATCGAGTTAAGTTTAAGGGATGAGTTTTTCAATCTTGATGTTCTAGAGAGATGGTGAATATCGATTTGAAGGATTTTTAGTAACGATTCTTGAGTGGAAAGAATACCGGGCTCAAGCTAATTTGAATTTAGTGAAGCATGAATTTAATCATGCTTTGATTAGTTATGAAGTGGATTTGAATGAAAATTATGGAAGTTAGAAAGGGAAGGAACTTGGAAATCAATTAAACAATTTTGTAAAGAAATAAGAAAATGGAAATAGAATAGTAGTATGCTACTAAAACATGAAATTGGAAGGTAAAAAAGTAATTTTATTCAATTCAAAGTTAATTCAACTGTGTCTTTCCAAGTGTACCATACCACCTATTTATACATAAACCATATACTAAAATTAGGCTAGTTCCACCTTCCCACTAAATTTCACTTTTACAATGTCAAAAACCTAGCCAACATCAAATGTCCTAAATTTACGATTCGGGCCCCTCTTTTATTTCTTATACTTTAATTTAATCCTTTCTTTGCTTGTCTTTGATTTAAAGTACCCGAATTTCGTCCCTGTCAATATTCAAACACAAAATTCACCAATTAGCAGGAACTAATTCAAAGTTTTTATTAATTTATAATTTTATAACATAAGGATAAAATGGTAAATTGAAAATAAAGTGTAAATTAAGTGAAAATAAAGTGGTCATCTTCCTAAAATTGGTTTTAACAACTGAAAACCATTTTTAGAGATGGGAAGCTTTCGACCAAATTGATTTTGGGTGCATGGTAAGTGTTTTGATCCCGTTTTTAATGATTATTATGTTTTTAGTCTCGTATTAGCTTAATCTAACTATCCCGGGGGTCAATTTGTTAAGTTTTTAAATGTTTAAAATTTTACCATGGATGAATTTGAGATGTTTTTGAAAGTTTATGGTAGAATCTTAAGCTTGGTTGTTAGATATGACTATTTTGTAAAGTAATTTTTGGTAATTTTAATGTTTAAGGACTAAAATGTGAAATTAGTACAAGTACAAGGACTTTCTATAAATTAAAAGTAAATATGGGCTTTAATAGGGTTCTAAACAATTCCGCTAAACATGAAATTGAATAAAAATGGTTAATTTGCATGTTTTGGGCTTAGGGACTAAATTGTATAAAAGTAAAATATTGTGGGAAATTTTGTAAAAATATAAAAAACAACTTAATTGCATAAAATGAATGGATTTTCCTATTACAATTAGTGAATTGAATGGAGTTATTATTTTAGGTTGAGAACGAGTGGAAAATCGATAAGAAGAGAAAATTACCAATTAGTCCCTGTACTTAGTCAATGCTGCAATTTAGTCTGGTAAGTTCAGATGAACTGTAATCATTTTTAATATATATAAATTGAATGTTTGTTAGGTCATTTTAATGCAACTGAATTATTTTATAAAAATACCAATGCTATGATGAATTGACGGCTATTAAGTCATGGTTGAACCTTAGGAATTCTCAATATACAAATGACATGTCATTAGGGGTTTCTTGTTTAGGGTGCTGGTCTTGAAAGTCCTACCAATAGTTGAGGTCTTGCATTTGTTGCGGATTCTCTTCAGCTCGTGTGAGCATTCCTGTAACACCCCAAACCCGGCCTAGAAGTTAGCCCCGAATTCGGCGTGTCACATTGAAGCGTTACTGTAAAAGTCATGTTTTAACTAACATCTTTCTTAGTGTTTAAAGAGTATTTTTTGTTATAGATTAAAGTGAATGGAAGCTGTGCACCAGGTAGGATACCGAAAAAGAAGAGGTAAGTCAATTAAACTGCTTAAGTACCAAGCTCTACATGGATCTACTCCTAGACATGCACACAACCATTGCCACACTTTAACTGAATGATTGTTCAGGAAAAACCATTTCGTTTTAAGCCATTGAAAGCACTTGTTAATTTTTTTAAAACGTTTTCATTGCTGAAGCTTTGTCTTGTTTCATGATATTTTGAAATCAGATAATTTCTTTTAAAAGGCGCCCTAAAGCTATTCAATCCGGAACCTTTAAATCTATATCATGCCTAAGATAATAATCATACTAAAGCAATTAAAATAATTAAAGCGGCCTTATTACAACTTAAAACCCGAAAACATAAAGGAAGTATTTTAGAATAAAAGTGAAGGCATAAACACTTTTTTTGAACAGTCCACATGGCCACTCTGAATCCCCTCCGGCTCCAAGTCTCCACATCAAGACTCACCTGCAAAGATAAGGAAAGGGGGGTGAGTTTTGGAAACTCGATGTGCAAAGCCCCCTTTGAGCCCAAACTAATACCAAGCATCTTTGGTAGAAGCTTTCGTTTAAGCAGTTCTTGGGCGAAGCCTTCTCATTAATCATGTCACTTGGCCGAAGCCTTTACTGTAATTGGTATGGCCCATAGGCCCATTTCAATATCACATATAATACCAATGAATGTATGCAAGCCCATTTGGGGAGACTACTCAACCCACCATCCGCTACTCTCCACCCGTACCAACCAAGCTCTCCATGTGGGGAATAACTCAACCCACCCAACCAAACTCTCCTTTGGCAAAGATAAAGCTTTATCATATAACTGGAGGCCTAGCCTCTTTTAATAACTGGGGCAAAGCCCTTTTTGCTCTTCCTCCATTTATATCAAACCCAACCCATGCGTATAATGAGTATATCATGTGCATCTCATAACATATCATGTGCATATCATGTCATATCATGCATATCAAAATCTCATGCATCATAATCATAATTAAACCCTAAGGGTATAATGGTAATTTTTACCTAGGGGCAAAATAGTCATTTTCCATATTTTAGGGGTAATTTTGTAAATTTACCAAATATTATGGGTTTTCCACGTTCATTAACAATTATCAATATTCTCAAGTGTTTAAACAGTGATTTTAACGCACTTTATCAAATTAGGGCTTTTGGGCCCCAAAACCCCTAATGGGTCCTACGAATGCCGATTTAGCCCATTAAGCCTACATAATCCAAATTTTACAACAGTACTAACCACGTTAACATGCAATCTTTCTAAATTCCATTTTCTAGTAATTTTACCCAAATGGGCCCGAAAGCCCATTAGGCCCAATTTCATCCCATTGAGGCCCAACTTACCGTCGTGCATAGAATTGCGCTCTTATCTGTTCCATCGATCCAAACACCGATCATATCATTTTTATCGCATCTAAAACCACATGCAAAATCTCAAGTTCCCGAAATGTCGAAATTTTGGTATTTCGGCTTTTCTACGAATATTAGCCTAAGCTATTACGGGGGTTTGTTACACACCTGTTTTGTGACGACTGCCACTCAGATCCCTTACAATGTCCTACAATTGATTACCACAATTCTTAGATTTCAAACCACAATAACCAATCCCAATATTCACCTACCATATTCGAACCATGCCCTTAAAGCCTTTAGAATCTTACCTTTTTGCCGAAAACCGATGACTAGATCAAAGTCTAGTTGTTCCAAAGATCCAAGCCTTTGATCCAACCTCTAGAAGACACTAAACACCAAAAGAAATCATCAGTTAAAGACCCTTAAAGCCCTATGCCCAAATCGACAGCCTCCTTAGATTTTAGGGACTTCGGCTTTTTCTAAATTGTAAAATAAGACTAGTTATGAGGTGATGAGCACTTACCACCTATTCCTCTTTGATTTCTACGCAGATCTGATGCAGATCTATCCTCTAAACGATAGTAGAACTCGAATCCAGGAGATCTGAAGTTTCGGCTATAAGTCCCTAAATCTATGGTACTTCGGCTTTTTAAGTGATGAAAAAGATGACGATTTGAGGCTATAGCTTTGAAGTAATGTTGCCGACAGATACTAAGGGTTTAGAGAAGATGAAAGTTAATCAAAAGGAACAAAAATAATTGAAGGATTTTGGCTTGGAGAAATCGGCACAAGAAGTGAGTTTTCGGGATTTCGGCTTTTATGGCGATCGGCTATGAAGGTTTTGGGGAGGATGGGATCGATAGAGGAGGTGAGTAAGGTGATCAGAAGGTTTCGGCTAGAAGAAAAAGCAAAAAAGAAGAAAGAAAATGGAGGAAAAAGAGAGGAAGAAGAACTAGACACCAAGGAGAAGGAATTTGCGTTATCAGTTTTTATGAGAACTCAGAAGGGATGAATGATAGTGAAAGATTTCAGGTGGCTAACCCTAATTCTCCAAGACAGAAAAAGAAAATAACCTAACCCTAATATCAATTAAAACAATCGACCCAACCTCCCTAAGGCCATTGTCGAAATTCACTTAAGTGATCACATGCCCGGCACATGCCTAAAATTAAAAAGTAACAGTATGTCTACCTTGCAACTTGAACCCTAGACCTTTAATTCCTTCCCAGGCGCCATTTTTTTAGGAACTTAGTGGTGCCACCTTGCCACTTTACCAAGGCCTTATTTGTATCATAATTTACCACTTCAATTTTAAAAGCCCATATCGCCAGAACCCTCTTTCTCCAAAATTAAAAATTCAGGAATTGCCTCGAATTAAATTTACTCTTGAGCCTTTTTCCCGCACCATAACCCTTCGTAATTTATTTAATTACATACTAAATAATAATTAAAACATCCAAATTGTTCGGGCCGTCTTCTACCCGAACCTAGACTCAAGGCCCATTACTCCTAGGCCCAAAAATCGGGGCGTTACAATTCCTATAAAGGAAAGATTACGGTTATATGTGTAGGCACATGTCGTGTGAGCTTTCCCGAGTATCCGATGTAATTCTAGATGGTTCAATGGGTAAGAAAAGGAATGGAACGACAAGTGATTTAATGGAAAGGTTCATGAATTTATGAAAGGTTTGATGCATATGTAATGCATCTTATGAAATCTATTTATGTCATAAATGAGTCTGTATGATTTGTCAATGAATCTACTAACATGCGAGCTTGATAATGCTTGAATAGGCTTATACTAAACTCATGGTATTGGAATCGGTAAGTAAGCAAATGGAATAAAACATGATCATATGGTAACGATGATGAATTAAATGTTATGTTTATTTATATATGGTTGATTTCATATGTATCATGAACAAGTTTGCTAACTTGTGGATTTAATGGTGTTATATAGGCTTTTATTAAGCTTATGGCATTGGTAAAGGTTTACTTATTTTATAAAGTTCATTATTGAAATGGTATGTTATGTTTAAAGTTTATACGAGCTTACTAAGCATTCATTGCTTACATAATTATAAGCTTTGGAAAGCTATGTTGATTTGATTCACTTTGATGTCTTACCAAGTTATGTAGTTTTGGTAACTTTAAAGTGTTTGTTATATGGTTCTCTTAGCATGTTCATGATGATTTGAAAATTTTTACTTGAGACATGTTTTAGTTCATATTTGAACTAGGTTAGTATGTATGGAAATGAGAATATTAACATGTATAGGATGAATATGTAAATGGTAATTCTGTATGTTTGTACCTTGATGTTTATGTATGGTTTATGGACTTATAATGCTTGTTTAAGTAAGTCCTTTTGGTCATTTCTAATGATAGATGTGTATGACATTTTGGTACAAGATGTTGGCTTGAAAATGATCTATTATGATGTGTTTTAGGCACATAATAGAATGAGGTCTTTATGCATGGAATTAGGTATTGTTCACATGTTTTGGTAAATGTTGTCTTGTTATAATTGTGGTGCCATTGAATGGCATATTGATTAGTTGATTTAGGGTCATGAAATGACAAATCTATGTGTGTTTAGATGATGTTTTGGTGCTTTGAAAGTGTGCATAATTGGTCTAAATGTTCATGCATGAAATGGTGTTGAAATGGTTTGATTTTAGGTAAATTTGGGTCCACACGACCGTGTGTTATCTGATGATTTCATTAAGGTACAAGTCACTCAGTTACAGGGGGCATACAGGCATGTGAGGCAACTTCGAGAGTTACACGGGCGTGTGACCCTACTCAAAGAGTTACACGGGTGAGGACACGGCCTGGCCATTCGACCATATGACCCCTAGTTTCAAATTTTGCTACTTTTCCCCAAATTTTCTAAATTATTTCAAATTGGTCCCAAATTATTTCTAAGTTATTTTTGAGCCTCGAGGGCTCAATTTAGGGACAGTATGCATGTGAATGTATGGTTTATGATATTATTAAGTTATTGAATGTTATCAAGTTTAAATATTTTCGATTGTACGGTAATGCTCCGTAACTCTATTCTAGCGATAAAAACGGGTTAGGGGTATTACATTTTCACTCTACATGGACAGAAACATCAAGAAACTTTGGATCATAATGCAATTAATTTAATCCAATTTATTCTGGTGTAATTGATTAACAAGTCTGGCAAGCATTTGGGTCATCAACCTGTCCAAATAAGGGAAAAGGAAGTCCAATTTGGCAAAGGCATTTGGGTAGCTCAACATTCACTTTTTGGAAATTTATTTTAAGGTCCACTTGCAAAACATTCAGAAATCAGCCCTCAACAAATACCCTTGAAATCATCCACCACATTGCTTGATTGAAGCATGATTTCATGCATGAATCAAGCAACCAACAATCACTCCCCTACACAATACATAGCTGACCATGGGAAAGAGAAACCTAAGGGATTTTAAAACTATTTTAGCAAACTTACTAGCCATCCTTCAAGTATAAATAGACCTATTCATTCCACTATTCAATCATCTCTCATTTCATCCTTTAATACACATTCATCCATTCTCTCATTTCTCACTAACTTTCATTCTTTTCATTTCCTTTTTCAACCATCCCATTTCCCCATTCAGCTAAGTAATTCATAGAAAAAAACTTTCTCTTGGCCTGTCACCTTGAGAAGTAATTTGTAGGGGAGCAACTGTGAGAATTGGAGGAAGCCTCCACGATCAGTAATCATACTATCAAAGAGTTTCTTCTTCCTTTTTGCTCTTCCTTAATTATTTATTATGTTTGCAAATTACTTTGTTGTTTTTCGTTAATGATGATAGCTTAATTTTGTTTAGCTAGAATGATTACATTTATTTAATAAAGTTTATTTGAGTTATGTTCATAATATTCTGTACCTCAATCGATCATGCTTTCAATTAAAATCATGCATGTATTTCATTCATTAAAATAAGATTGAATACATTAGAATTAGTTGAGAGATCCTAGCCAGACGACGATTAATGAACACAATAATTAAAAGTTGCATGCTTAATTTAGATCCTGATCCAATTAAATTAAAGGCTCGTAATAACTCGGGAGAGCTCTATTATCTTGCATAACTTTTAGAGTTGTGTGATTAAATTGTTACAAACCTAATCCGTCCATATTACTTCACATAAACTCTAAGAAACCTTTAGTTAAATATGATCATGGTAGTATGCATGTTTTTCTAAGTAAAAGATTCCGAAAGGATTTAATATTGGTTTTAAAAAGTTCATAAAAGATCAAATTGCCATGGAAGATTTTCCAGAACATAATGAGCATGATAAAAATGAACCAAGTTAAATAATGTAATTATTCTAGCCTATTCATGTTTTTGTTGTTAAAATCTTCTGAATTATGTTACTAAATCCATCTCATTCATCACACTTAGGTTAATTTGCATTAGGGATTACTTTGCATCTAGTCATTTATTTTTACACCCAACACTCAAAATTATTGTGTTTTTTCTCACCAAATTGTTGAATATTAATTTTATAAAATATTGACTAACATATATAGTCCCTATGGAGACGATAACTCTTATACTTACTTATTACTTGATAACAACTTTGTACATTTGCGTAAACCCTGCGTTACAATAATCATCTTATAATTTTTTTTAATTCTAAATTGAGCTAACTCAATCGACATCATCTACTAATTTTTAAGGTAAACTACACCCATGGTCACTTTTGTTTATCTCATATTACATTTTAGTCACTTATGTTTCAATTGTTACGTTTTAGTCACTTACATATTCATGTTGTAACATTTTAGTCACTGAGCCATTAATTGTCGTTAATGGTGCAACGATAAGTTGACGTGACATATTAAATCATCATTTTAAACAAAAATTTTAGGTTAAATTATAATATTTGTCCCCATACTTTTTTCGTTTAAAGCAATTTACAATTTTTTCTTTTATGTTCTTTTAACTTTTTTATTTTCTATTCTCTTCTGTTTCTCCCTCTATGTTCCTATATTCTCCATTTCTTTTAACGTATTAAGAAGTCAAATTGACAATTAAGAAAGAAGTAGGAAATCAAAAGCCATCATTGCCTATAACCAAAACCCATAAACCCATGCCATCTACTAACTGTTAAAACCTATATTTATTTCATCCACTAACACCTTCACCACTACCATTATCTCCTTTCGAAAATATCTCAAAAAATCCCTAACTTTTGGACTACCCAAGATCGAATTTCCATCACCGGCCATTAGATCAACTCAATTTTCTAATATGTTCTCCTCCTCACTAATACCTCATTCTTGATTGTTATGATTGACAAGAAAGTTGTCGAAATACCTCAAACCCCTTGACCTAAATCTAACCACTCTCTTTTTCTCCATTTCTCTCTCTTTATTTACACTTTTTTCTCCGTTGCAAGTTTAATCTTTGTCTCTTTGTGATTTTTCAGGGCTTATTAATTGTTGTTTACTTAGATTCTTGATTGATTTGAACATGAGTTTATTTGGTGAGGGGATGATATTGTTGGATTTGTCATGAATGAGGCCATGGCAGTGGTGAAGGTGTTTGTGGATGAAATAAAGATGACGAATGGTGGTGGAGGGATTTGATAATTAGCAAATGGTATGGGTTTTGGTTATAGACAATGATGGCTTTTGACTTCGTGCTTTTTTTCTTCACTGCCAATTTGACTTCCTAATATGTTAAAAGAAATGAAAAATGTAGGAAAACAGAGGGAGAAGTAGAAGAGAATAAAAAAAAAGTTAAAATAACATAAAAGAAAAAAATAAATTACTAAAAAAAGAGGACAAATTATATAATTTAACTTAAATTTTTTGTTTTAAATGATGATTTAATTAGCCACGTTAGCTTACCCTTATACGGCAGTGACTAAAATATTATAATACGATAATATAAAAGATTAAAATCTAACATTTCAAATATAAATAATTAAAATATAACATAAGTTAAATAAAAATTACCTAAGTTAAATTTAGCTAATTTTTAAATATAAACTTATTAATAATTTAGTCAGCTGTAGTTTACCTAAGAAATTTATTCTAGAACACCGAAGGACTACATATTTGACGTATATAACCGATTTCCATCGAACTTCTCCATTGACCTCACCTCGTCGTTGAAGCGAAAGCTTATCTCTTTTCGTCTCTGAATCTGATCAATCAACACCTGAAAAGGAAAACTTACAAACAACAACTACTACTAGTTTACTAACCAGGTACTTTAAAGTGTATAGTAATAATATGAATTAATTGATCAAACCCTAGTAGTCCTGACTCCTCACTGGCTTTGCTGATCATTTGGAACAGCTCTCGAAGCAGCTCGTAGCCAGCCATGGATGAAGAGTACGATGTCATAGTTCTAGGAACTGGTCTCAAGGAATGCATCCTCAGCGGTCTTCTTTCTGTTGATGGACTCAAGGTCTTCTTTATCTTTTTCTTGATATTTACCTTCTGCAAACAAATGTTTCCAATCTTCTTTTCCATATTCTGGTCCTAGATCTTGATGAATACATCTTAGATTTGTGTAAGGATCTGCTTGATCTGGGTGCATCTAAGATATGTGCAAGGATCTGTTGGATCTCGTTGCCTTTGGCTATGCACCTTAGATTTGTGTAAGGATCTGTTGGATCTCGTTGCCTTCAATTAAGGCAAATAGCACGCCGGCCTATGCCTGTCTTCCCGTTTCTCTCCTCATCCTCTTCCCGCAACGTTAGTTCTCTAGGCGCCTTTGATTAAGGCAAGGATCTGTTTAATTTTCACTACTTTGCTGCAAATAGGTTTTGTTCCCCCTAAAATCTTTAGTCCTTTAGTAAACGGTAGCTGCAGTGATGCAATTATACTGGAAAAAAAAAAACCAATTTAATCTAATCACGGGATGCCAACTATTGACATGCCCCACGTCAAATGTGAAAAATTGGTTCTTATGATCCTGCTTTTATAATTAATAATCGGAACTCATGTTCTGGAAGATGGTTACCACAGCTGCTTTGACAGTTCGATTTTTTAAAATTTGAGTAAAATCTCTATATCATTTACGTTCTAACCATCCTCAATTGCTTACATGACTAACCTTGCCTGGCTTTTTAACTGTAGAATTCTTGACAATGTTTATACTAAGGTAAAGCAAGTCTTATAGATAAGCTTTGTTCTGTAAATGCCTTTAGAATGCAACTTGTTTATCCTATGAAGTTGATTCAGAAGTAGAAAAAGTCTCTTGTTTCTTTCTTTCTGAAACAACATTCTTTACAAAATGATGCTATATATTTTTATTATATTATTTTGTTTTTATTATTTGATTTGGTATTGTTCATCTTGCTTTTAGGTTCTGCATATGGATAGGAATGATTACTATGGCGGAGAGTCTACATCACTCAACCTCATTCAGGTTCCATTTTCTGCAAAGCCCAAATTCTTAGCTAATCTTTTCGTTTGTTTTCCATTTTCTATTTATTGATTAACGTCTTCAAATTATTGGTTGGTAGCTCTGGAAGAAGTTTAGAGGAAATGATAAGCCTCCAGCTCATTTGGGCTCTAGCAGAGATTATAATGTGGACATGGTCCCTAAGGTTATTTGTCCCCTTTAAACCTTGAACTTTATGCTGCTTTTCTTCTTTTGCATCCAATATGCTAACATTTTGTTATTGTTTGCGCTAGTTTATGATGGCAAATGGCACTCTTGTGCGTGTTCTTATTCATACAGATGTTACAAAGTATCTTTACTTCAAAGCTGTGGATGGTAGCTATGTTTTCAATAAAGGGAAGGTAGAATACCTCCTTTGGGCATTTCAGTTTGCCTCTGCTTGGGCTTCAAAATTATATATTTTATCAATTACCCTCTATTTTTTTTTTTTTTTTTTGGTTTCTTCCCATTGTAATAGGTTCATAAGGTGCCAGCGACTGACATGGAGGCACTCAAGTCTCCACTTATGGGAATATTTGAGAAGCGTCGTGCACGGAAGTTCTTCATATACGTTCAAGATTATGATGAAAAGGATCCTAAAACACATGAGGGAATGGACTTGACAAGAGTGTCAACTAGGGCACTAATTGCGTAAGGGCCTTTTTCCTCTTTATCTAGCCTCCTCTGTCTGTTCCTGTCTTTGGGTATGGTGGGCTAGTATGCACTCACAAAACCTAAGATATTTTCATATGTTTTCTCTCCTTTTGATTAGGCACACTTTTGGTTTGGAGTAGAGATATCCAATCGTATTTTTTCCCCTTCCCATTTTTCATTTGGACCTGCATCTTTTCTGTGGACTGCTGCTGCCCTTATCTGCTTGGCACTAACCCTTAGATAATAGAGCAACCTAAGCCATCTTGCGTGTATGAAGGTTTTACTCTTTTTGACAGGAAATATGGGCTTGATGATAACACTGTGGACTTCATTGGTCATGCATTGGCACTTCACAGAGATGACCGCTACCTGGATGAACCTGCATTGGATACTGTAAAAAGGATGAAGGTGATTGGTGCCTTGAGTTTGTGGTTTATGCTTGGTTGAAAGTTCAGCATTATTAGTTATGGCCTAAATTAGTTCTCTCTTTGTTATTTTATAGCTTTATGCAGAGTCTCTTGCCCGTTTTCAAGGTGGATCTCCATACATATATCCACTGTATGGATTGGGCGAGCTGCCTCAGGTTCTTATCACACACATGCACATTCTCTCTCAAGTTTATTTCAACTGCTATGTAGTATAGTTTTGTGAACTTGTTATATTTTTCTGAAATATCTCAGGCTTTTGCACGGCTTAGTGCTGTTTATGGTGGAACATATATGTTGAATAAACCGGAGTGCAAGGTATGTAGCATTGGTTGTTAGATGTTTACTCTCTCTTCCTTCATGCTATTGATGATTTTCATGAAATTTCTGTGGCTGGAACAAGATGCGATACTTTATATTTGCGTCATTGTGTATTTCCAGGTGGAGTATGATGATGAAGGAAAAGTTTGTGGTGTCACATCTGAAGGTGAAACTGCCAGGTGTAAGAAAGTTGTTTGCGACCCTTCCTACTTGCCAAACAAGGTAATACCATACTATGCTTTTTCTTTACTTAAGCATTATCTCAATTGGAAGCAGTGTAACCCATGATCTTATGAAGTTCTTCACCTCCATTTATTTTAAAGAATGTTGAAGAAAAAACGTTCTCAACAGGTTAACTTGTCTACACTCAATCATTTCATTTTTGTGCTGAACCTTCTTAGTTGCAGTTGATCTTCGATATTCTCTTCCTATGAGAAGGATGAGATTTCCATAAAACTTGGCCCAGATAAATGAAATTGGCTTGTAGTCACCATTTTTCAGGAATGCTTTTAGCAAGACAAAATTCTTCTGTTTTCAGTGTCTTATTTTGAATCGAATCAAACCTAGATGCTATGCATTTATGGAAATGATTGCAAAATCTAATTCTGTAGTGGCTTATTTATGGACTAGTAAAAATGAGGTAGGAGTTGGCTATCTAATGATTCTCATGAATTTGTGTCTACTTGAACAGGTTAGGAAGATCGGCAAGGTTGCTAGGGCAATTGCTATTATGAGTCACCCAATTCCAAACACCAATGATTCTCATTCTGTGCAGATTATCCTGCCACAAAAGCAGTTGGGTCGTAAATCGGATATGTAAGTTCTCATTGGATTTTTTCTTAATAGGAAACTATATTAAAGTCAGATATGGGTGGGTCTCAAAGATTACCATTTATGAATGTTTTCATTTGATTGCACGGATTTATATCAGGCACATTCTTGTCCCTGGTATCCTTGATTCTGGTATAGTGTCCCTTCATAAGGCTCTTGGAACAAATAAAGAGAACATTTGTTTCTTTTCTTCATTGTTTTGAGCTTATTTCCTTGGATTGGACCCAGAAAACAAATTTTATTGTTAGATATTTTAATTGCAAGGATTTATAGCTGCTGTTTTTCCCTTGTTTGCTTTGAGAACTGTTCTTTGGATTTAATATTCCAAGAAGAAGGTCAGGAATAATTCAACTTTAGGTTTGTTGTTTTGGAGCTGAGCTTCTGATAATGTTCTGGAAGTATGATCTTCTGAGAGAAATTTGATTTCAAGTCTATGGAAAATTGGAAATGTTTTCTTGTGGGGAAAAAATGAAGTTTCAAGAGGATATATTTCATGAAGTGCTTTGGTAATATAAACATTGTGAGATGGCCTGCTTACTTTATAACCAGTGCTGCTGTACATCCAAACACTTCACCGGCACCTTCTGATAGACTAAACCATGAAAAGAAATGAAAGGCTTATATTTGTAAACTTAACCTGGGGCAATTTGAGGGACAGACCTGGAGAAGTTGAAGATCTCTCATTACTCTGATCATGATTTCTTTTTGCTGCGCTTCTTTTGTTTTTAATCTAATTTTAGGATTGTTATGTGTCTGAGCAGGTATGTCTTCTGTTGTTCATATTCTCACAATGTTGCTCCAAAGGGCAAATTCATTGCATTTGTTTCAACAGAGGCCGAGACAGATCACCCTGAGAGCGAACTAAAGCCTGGAATTGACCTTCTAGGTCCCGTTGATGAGATATTCTTTGATATCTATGACAGATATGAACCAGTCAACGAACCTTCTCTTGACAATTGTTTCATATCAACAGTGAGTCTTTAGTTCTAGTTTGTTTAAGTGGTCTATTTTCTTTCTGCTCAGAATAATTGTGACTGAATGCTAATTGCTATCTGGTTATCTTTGACAGAGTTATGATGCTACAACACATTTTGAATCAACTGTCAGCGATGTACTTAACATGTATACCATGATAACTGGAAAGGTAAGCTTTGGTTCATTTTGGTTGTCATTGTTTCCTGTCTATGACCAATCTATTTAGTCCCATTTAAAAAGTTAATTGTTTAGATTTCATTCAATCTGGACAGTTTCTGGACTTGGAGTTTCTAGACTAATGCCAAGTAATCAAATATTTTTGAGCAGGTTCTTGACCTCAGTGTGGATTTGAGTGCTGCCAGTGCTGCTGAAGAATAATTACCCTGAAGCATGGTATTTGCCAATGTTTGTGCTTGTTTAAGTTTCTTAACAGTGTTGAATGTTGCTGGTGGGATTTATGTCTATCACACCATGTTCTTTTTACTACTCAAGACACTATATTTAATGATATGATGATATTTAAACGTTTGTTGGAGCTCTGTGTTTTTAGATGAAATACATGAAAATGTCTCTGCTAAGCCTATTTTAAATGACGACTTGCTGCCTGCTTGCTCGGATGTCATGCATGACAGGAAGCCATTGTAGCATTTGCAATTGCATTTGAATGGATGGGTGCTTTATTGTAGAGAAACAGACCTTTGTTTTAAGGTAGAATTGTTAGAACAGTTTGGTTTCTAGCAAGCAAGGCAGTAACACCATATTCCAACATTATATTATTTGAGACTGGTAGTGGAGGAGTTCACTAACTTCATACCCCAGCATTACATTTGATATGCTGGTGGTGGAGCATTATATTATTTGATATATAAACCGGTGGAATTCATTTATATTGGTACAAAATTAGTTCAATTTTATGTATTTTCATATTTTAATAATTTAAAGGTTGAGCTTACTAATTTAATTGACAAAATTGAATCTATATTTGACATCTTTATCATATTAAATAAATAAAAATTTATATTAATTAATATTTATTAGATAAAAAATTTTAGATAAAAAATTTTTTTATTTAAAATTTGATAAATTATGTAATATAACTGTTAAATTATTAAAATATTAATGGGGAAATGTGTAAAATTGCGTTAGTTTTACTTTTTTATGACACAATTACTATTCTGATCGCTTTGGTGTCCTCTGCCCCGTTGCTACTACTTTCACCAACTGAAGTGTTTCTCGAGAATATTTTGGGTACTTTTCACTCATTTTAAAAAATAAATATATTCGTATGGTTTCTGTTAGTTTTTATTTGGTATGAACGATTAACCAATAAATTGTTACTTAAAATTGTATAGTTTTATGGTATAGGTAAATTAGATTTAAGTTCATTAAATTATTAATAGATTTATGTTTTAGTTATTGAATTATTAGTAGATTTTTGTTTGCATTATATATACACTAATGAAAGTTCTCATTTTTTTCTTTTACAATTTAATTTTTTTATGAAACAATTTTGAATGTTAGAATATGTGAATTAAAATTTAAACAATTTTCTTTCTTGGTCTTCAACACTAAAAATCAAAACAACTAAGATCTAAGGTATTCTTTATTACTTGTTGATAAGTATTGATCAATTGTATGATTATCGAATTATTTCTTAGAGCTTGTTAGTTGGACTTTAAAGAAAAAAATTTAACCTCAAAAAGTCATATCTGTAAAATTGCTGTTCTTTTTCTTCTCTTCCCCATTTTTTCTTCTTCCCATATTGTATGATATAAACGATAAAACAAAATGTCCGACTACTATGTCTTAGAAATTTATTCTAAGTTATATTGATGCTACTTAATAGAAGATAAGATTTTACCAAATGGCATCCAAGGTCACATGCACATTTTTTTTTCTCTTAGCATAAAAGTTTATTAATAAAACAATGTTGTTACAATAAGTAGTTGTAACTGGTAGTGCTATGTCAAAGTCCTCCAATATCTAACTCATTCAAAGATAGCAAGTTTAAAATGACAACCAAATGAAGGATGTCGATAATGATTTTCTGCAAAATGCAGATGAGAAACAGAAAATTCCAATTCAGGTTCAGCGAGGCGCCTAGGCCAGTATACTTTCTTTGAGATGCAATGATATAGCAAGTCATTGAAGCAAATTGAAGCGAAACCCAGATTAATAAAAGCGGCTAAGATTTAAAACAGCGAAAGCCAATCTCTTCAAGTCAACTCGAGATGATGGTTTATGGCGCAATGTCAGACTCGATTCTGCAATGCAGTCCATGTGAGGCAGCTTTAAAAACTATATATTGGATTTGGATGTTACTAAAATTGAGCTTAAAAAGTTAAAAGTGATTATTGGATGGATAGCCTGAAGCAATTAAAAATTTAACAGAAACTAATTATTATCTACAAATTTGAAGCAAGGAACTAGAAATGCAAAACTAAAGTACGCATCTATGTTTCAGCAGACTTCAAATTGTGTAGTTTCTGTGCCATGACATGTAATCCTCCTCCCAAGTGATCTTTCCAACAGCATTTCAATCAAATTAACGACTTTGACAAAAAAGAAAAATAAATGCAAAAAAGAAGGCTATTTGGTGGTTGGATGGTCTGCTGTGGAGTATATTTCTCTAGTTTACATGTGGGTTGCGGAAACTAGTTCCGTTAACTATGTTCATTACCAACAGTACTTGCCCTAATATTCTCCAAAGAACCACAGGCAGCTAAGACGCATGTTTCATGCATCCTTGGTGACTATTTAAGGGTAAAAAAATAGGATGAAACACATGCAAAAATACGTCTCACCCTTTCACATAGCCAAAAACTAAAGATGAAGATGAGACGTGGCAGGAGTCATATTAAAAGCAAAATAACAGTTTATTCAACTGCAAATCCAAGAGGTTCGCTAAGAGAGGGGGAAGCTGCTAGACAAAATAAAAACCAGGGTCACAGCATCCCATTCATGCACACATACATAATAAATAATATGCATAATTATAGGTACCAACTTTTCCATAATTGTAGTACATGTTACCATCACAATCTAAACATTAAATTCAACACACCATTAGTATATTATTGCAATGAACTCTGTAACAAAACAAAAGAAGCTCAAGGGGACCATCAAAAGAAGCTCAAGGGGACCATCCCTGTTGATCTTTTGCTCTAATCCTGCAAGTAAAATAATTAAATACAGGGTTAGACAATCAAAATTTGCATAAACCTGACTAGTGACAACTGATTAAAAAAAAGAGGCACTAGACACATCTACTCTGAATCTTTGATATTCATTTAGAGGACAATGATATATGGATATGTTATGTAAACACCTTGAAGGGCATGCTTTTCATGAGTGGCTCTTACCAATTTTAACCAGGAACTCTTCCTCTTACTGATTTTCAATACATTGTAATATCCAATTAGAACTTTCTCAGTCATCAACAATCTCAAAAATTTACAAGGCCTGTTTGGTTTGTTATATATGCTATTTGCTTTTTGCTCCTAAAAGGCGCTAAAGTAAAAATCAAATGATAAAAGCAAAATCATAATTATTTAAAAATAAACAAATACTTGTTAGACAACACAATTCTAACATGATCAATTTACAGTAAAGTAAATCATGTATCTCGTTCTAAAGAAACTTACATTTGAACTATTAGTTCTTCATAAACATAGCTTGCTTTTACATTCAAACATGCTTCTTACTTATTGCTTTTCAAAGCAAAAAGACAAGCAAATAGCAAAGGGTAGAATCCAATTTGTTAGTTACTAAAGAATCATAAAGACCATCCTCTTGTATTTAAAAGAAGAATCAAATCGAACATAAGAGTAACATCCTAACCCAAAACAAGAATGAAACAAGGAAACATAGGATTCTATTAGTATAGCAAGTTTCAAACTTCAAAAAAGACAATTCAGGAGTAATTAACATACCTCATCATCATCATCATCACCACCGTCTTCCCTATTCTTCTTAAGGCGGGTTGTGCCACCCTCCTTGCTGATGGGTAATTTCATTGCTCCAAATGGAGTGTCAACGTTGATGTGACCTTTCATAGAGTAACCTGTTCCTTTTCCCCTAATCATGTCCCACAGAGCAGATCCGAAATCCTTAGGCCTGAAGGAGATAGGAATCTCAATGTAACTGATTCCGTTTTTGTCTATCTTTGCAGATTTTTCAAGTGCTGCAGATCCAATGCTGACCTCAGATAGCCAGACCTCATAGTCAAGTGCATTGAGTCCCAAGTCAAAGTCATTCTTATTTTCTAATTTCAAATGAAGAACTGCTATAGTTTCCTCCCAAGAGAATCTGTCAAAGTGTATCTTCTCCATATCGATATCGGGCTTGTAAGGTATAGGGATCTCTCCAGTTTTCTCAAGAGGTAAAGTTAACCTCCCAAAAACAGGAACATCAACAATGAGATCAACTTTCAGCCTATATGGAATGATGCTGCCAGGCTTAATGTCATCATATGTACTTTTGATATCATCATATATTAAAGTAACTGGTATTTTGACAGTCTCCTCACCATGAGCATGGATGGTTCCAGCATCTGGAATCAAGCCTGAAATGAGTTTTCTACCATCACTTTCAATGAGGTAGTCAATGTCGACGAGGGGGATTGGAACAGGGTTTGGGTTCTTTATGAGGACATCAACGACAATTTCTGCTTTCTCAAGATTGATACAAGGGAGGTGAATCTCAGCTACATCTGCAGTAGGCTTGCCAAAGCCGATTGTTTCCTCGATCTTCTCACCAATGTCATGAATGAAACCCTTGACCTTGTCTATAAATCCACTGTTGTCTTCTTTGTCATCCACCTTGTCCTTAACATCCCTTTCAACTAATTCTGGCTTATCGGATGATGACATACCTTAATAGCAAAGCTTCCAAGTAATTAATCAAATAAAGTTATTAGAAAAATACTTTTTTCTTTTGATAAAAGAAACTACAGGAAGCCCTAAATACTAAATAAATTAGTTAACATAGATCGCAATCCTTCTACGACTGTCAATTGAAGCAAGATTTAAAACCAGAGTATATATATTGGTTGGCATATGTGTATAAAGAGAGAAGCAGAAGCAGCCAAGCAAGGAACAGCCGAAAGGACTTGAAAAGAGAGTCTTAATATTAAGGATTTGATCTAAACACTAAACATGGAGCCAGAAAGAACACAAAGGAAAGATAGTGATCTGAGACATAAAAATCATCGAAGTGAAGAACAGCAGCCAAAACATCCAGATCCAGATCCAGATCTAGATCATCATCATTGTTTCAGACATGACAATTTCTCATACTGTAACAAGTCAACAACGGCAATAACATTGTAACGATCAAAAAGAAAAGGTCATATACTAGTTTGCTACTACCATTCCTAAACTTAAAGGGTAACTGGTTTGATCATAACTCAAATCACTCATCTTCCGGTGGAGGGATGAGGATCCAACCCACCATCTTTCGAATATTGAAAATTTAAATTAACAAGTGGAAAACAAAGAAGACAGATAATTTGTAGTGAGATATACCTGCAAGCAGCGTTTTTCTTATTCTGATCTTGTTATATGTTTTGTGATAAGAAGAGAGCGGACACTGGCCAGGGGGATTATATAAGATTGGGGAAATGAAAGAGAAAATTATCTACTTCTAATTTTCTTACTCCTCCTTTATTTCCATATAAACTCCAAAAAGAAAAAATTAAATAAATCCTGAATTTGTGATTTCTGCCTCCATGGCCGACAGATATATGTAAAAAGAAAATGATTTATTTTCATTTATTTTTAAAAAATAAAAACTAAAAAGAATACAACTCATAAGATAGCTACTCCGTCTACGCGTAAGTTAATGTGGCTCACGCTCATCTGAGCAAAAATAAGTTTGTGCCATGGCCCATTTCGCTTTGACTATTTTTATGCCTTTTTTAATGCTATTTAGAGTTTTGATAAATAGGAGATATGATCAGTTGATGTTAGAGTTTTTTTAATTTAATAAATGGCATCTCATTTTTTTATTTTTATTTTTAAATATTAAATAAAGATACATTAAGATCTTTTAATCTTATAAACTATAATGTTAATATATCAAATATTTATGCTTGATAATACTATTCATCCTCATTCTTTAATCACCTATAGGTCATCATTCACATCTATCTAAATTTTTATATTTGAAGAATCTCCTTAATTGACAAGTGACGGACACACTAAAATCGAATGAATTAAAACTTCTTCAAGGGCTCAAACGTAGGAGAGCCTCTTATATATAGCGCAGAGTCCATTTAAACAGACTTTACGCTACTTTCCTAATATGTAACCTGTCCAGTCATCAACTTCAAAGTAATTGTACCTATTGTATTTGACCAAAATAAAAGTCTGTTTAAGAAGTAGTCCGAATCTCAGATAGGAAAGTTTTGGCCCGAGAGTCCAGACCGAATCAAATGCCTAATTGCGTACGTTAGTTTTCTTTTCCTCTCCGACTACCCCCAATTTTAATCCCTAAACTAACAGCTAATTTCTAAATCCCTAACTCTAACAAAATAACCTTGCCTTCTCCAATACAACACCCACCGGCCACCACCATCGTTGTTCACCAGTCAGGCATTCACCACCGGTCCACCATCATCGTTCACCAGTCAGATAATCACCATCGGTCCACCCGTCACCACCCGTCAATCTCTTTCAAGTAAGAGCAAAATAAAATTTGTATTCCTTTTTCTTTTTTCAAGTAAGAGCAAACCCGTTACTACTCAACCATAACTCAGTAGCATTTTTGGCATGCAAGTGGCTCATAAAACCAAACCCGCTCCTTTTATTCTTCTGCTTTTTGCTTTTACAATTTTTTCCTTTTCCCCTAGGGTTTTATTCAGCGCAGCCGGCTAATGGTAAAATCTGAATTCAGTTTCGAGTTGTTGAAGTAGTTTTGATGAATTCTACTTTGTTTTTTTATATATAATTAGGGTTTTGGATAGTGAATTTTCAAGTGGTTTTTTTGAATTCTACCCCAAAAGTTTTGTTTTTGTATGTATTGTAATTAATGTTTCGATAGTGATTCTTAATATTTGATTTTGAATAACTTGATGCTTTCATTTTTGTTTTTATAATATTTGTTGTCTTCTTGCTTGCAGTACTAATTGGAATATTAGATATTTATTGTATTTGTACAGTGAGTCAGTGATATTTATATTTAATTTAAATCTAATTTGATCTGGTATGCTTCATTCATTTTTAATTTCAAAGTTTCAATTTTTTTAATATCGAATTGGCACAATGGATCTCGAATATTTAATATTTAAGTGTGTAGTTGTAACTTTCTACTGGTTTTCTTCGTTATTTGTCTGTCGCTATATTTTGAATCCAGCAGATAGTTGGGTTTCTATTTGCTAATGTTGAGTAGTAATTCTCCTTAAAAACTAATGAAAAGCATGATCATCTTTTGTACCTATCTTCATCTGTTTTATGCAATTTAAATTAAGGGTCCCCTTCATAATGTTGATAGTTGATTGGACAGAGAGATTATAACTTGATCACCAATCTATCGTAAGATTTTTGTATTTAGTGCAGGCAATTGTTCATTACCTCTCATTTTTCCACTGGTTTGGTTTCCTCCATTGCACTAGTTTGGTTTCTTTTCCACTGATTTGATTTGTTTTTCTCTAGCAAGCCTTATTAAGATTGTGTATAATTCTTTTGCCTTCAATGTTTTGTCTCTTTTCCACTGATTTGATTTGTTTTTCTCCATTGCACTAGTTTGGTTTCAGTTTTGTGTATATACTATTTATTTAGTTATTTTAGTATCCAGTCCGATAATTTTTTCAAAAAATAAAATAAAATTCAAACCGTTTTCAAAATAAATAATATAAAAACTCTTTCTTCATTCATCTCTCTCACGTTCGGTTCTCCCTTAATTCTCTCTTTTCCCATTTTTTCTACTACTTTTCTTCTTTTTCTCTCTTCCTCCTTTATTCTTCTCCTTTCTAACAAAGCGCTGCCGCTTCCTGCACACACTTTCCAGCGTCTTACCTCCGATCAGGCCAGCTTCCTTCCCATCATTCAAAATTTAAATCCTCAAATATATCTATCCAGTCCATTGCCCCCCCCATTTCTTCGTAGATTCTCTCTCACTCTCGGTCTCTTTTCAACGTTTTCCTGTCATTCTTTTTTAGCTTTGGGTATCCACAGGCCAAAAAAACACACGCTAGAGTAGGAAGAGAGTTTTCGTGAAAGAGAAACCCTAAGTTTTCTCTGGCGTTTCTGGTTTTTGTGATTTTTGAAATTCGCTGCTTCAACGGAGACTCATTTCAGGTATCAATCTCTTTTTTAGTTTCAGCTCCATGCTTTTTGACTTGTATTTCAGTGGATTTTTCTTAGGGTTTTTGGTTTTCAGCTTTAGAAATACTGTTTTGTTCCATCTTTCAGATCTATAGATGTCGGTGTTGTTCTTCATTTTTGTTTGTTTATCGTTTACTATATGTTGTTCTTTATTTTTGGATTGATTGTTTCCCTCTGTTTAATATTATAGCTTTTGTGTTATTAGCTGTTTCTTTTAAATCTTTGCTTAGCAGAATACTAATTGCCTAAGCAAAAAGCATCCGTATGTAAATTGTTTACTGCATCTGTGTTGGCTTGATTTTAGTTCTAGGACTTTTGAGTGAAGCAGTGCTTGCCCTAGAGGCTGAAGTTATGAAAAATCCTGAGAATGCTGAAGGTTGGAGTTTGCTAGGAATAACCCATGCTGAAAATGATGATGACCTGCAGGTAATCCACTTTGCTCTAGTTTGTCAGAGTTCGATAGTCCATGTTATATTTTGGACTTAAAGAGTTTTACATACGGTGACAGGATATAATTTTCCTTAAGATTACTGGAAGCTTATCCCTAACATTAAATTTTGGAAATGTTATTGTTATATTCTGGTGTTAATCGAAGTGTTTTCTGCCACACAGGTTGCTAGATTATTCAATGAAGCTGGTCAGATGTCTCCTGAGGATGCTGATGTACACATTGTCCTTGGTGTTCTGTATAATTTGTTGAGAGAAAATGATAAGGCCATTGCATCTTTCAAAACTGCTTTGAAACTTAAACCTAATGATTATTCTCTTTGGAACAAGCCTGGTGCAACACAAGCCAACAGTGTGCAGAGTGCTGATGCAATATTAGCTTATCAACAGGTAGCCTCTTCATGATTCCCCCTTGAATAGTGGTGGCCTATCTGTATACCACCTGATATGTTAATTTCATAATTATTTTTTTTATAATTAAAAATTTATTTTCCCTATCCTAAAATTTTGGGGTTCTCTTTACTAAGTTGGAGCACCTGTAATGTGTGAAATTCAAAATATATGAGTACTAGGATTTTACTAAGAATCAATTTGTATGGTGTGTTGGTCACTATTTTGCATGTTAGGCCAGAAAAAAAAAAAAAAGAATTATGAAGGTGTTGACAATGTCAGCAAGGGTGCTGTAACTACCTGAACCATTTGAGGTGCAAGATTTAAAAAAAGCACTTTTTTGAGTAAATTAAGGTGAATATGTAAATTTGTGCTTCTTGAATCAATGGGGCTTTTTCGCTTCTATACAAAAAAGTGTGCCTAGGACTTGGCTTGTGCTTAATCAATTGAAAGGATGGCATAAAGAAATGCAAAACATGTGATAACCCAACATGTCAGTCTTCTGTGTGCCAAACTCTTATGGGTTGCCTCATCTTTTCCTCTATTTCTCTTCTTTCTTATCTTTCGATGGTAAAGTGATGCATTGGTGTGTTATACAGCTCTCTTATAGGGTTGAATTATTTACTTGCTCCATCTTTGTAACCTTAGGCTGCTAAAAAGATTCTCCAAATAACATGTTGCACCTAGTTGGACCTTAGAAAACAAACTAGCTCTTCTATTAAGCTCCATGTAATTAGTTATTTGATTTGTTGAAGCTATTTGTTAATTTAGATGATTCGATTATGCACTTCCTCAATTTACATATACCCTTGATCATCTCTTTCAAAATGCCCTTTTTAATGCATTCAGATCTTGCATATGCAGTTTGATTTGTTTAGCCTCTGTTACTGAGATTGTCCATTTAAAATTATTTGATGTTAAACTTCCCTTTGCCTGTGGTGGCTATATTTTCAGCACTATTGAATTTAGTCTTTTGGTCTATGTCTGGATCTTTAGGCACTATATTTGAAGCCAAACTATGTGCGTGCTTGGGCAAACATGGGTATCAGTTACGCCAACCAGGTTTGTTATATCCTTCACTGTTCTCTCATTGTCTTGACATTCATGAAAAGGGAACTGCATTTCTTTCTTTATGTCTTCATTTCCTTTTGCATATTTCTGAGATGGTCAATCCTTCTAAATGAAAATTTATGGGTATGTGATCAGGAATTAAATCACGTTGTTTTCAATATATAGGTCTCAACATATTTTGGAAAAATAATTCGTTCGAAATAACACTAATCTCGATGGAAAGATGAAAGCTTATTTGATTGGTCAGTAATAAATTTTTATGGTCTAAAATGAAACCCATTGTGTATCCAAGATTAATTTCTTTTTGGTAAGGATACTCCCTTATTTGACACACCATTTACCATGTACATACCTCACAAATCATCTTGTAAAAGTTGGCACGAGATATGTATTTGTATCAAGAAAAAGCAGGTTGGGACTGAATTGAATAAAATGAAAAGTACACTAATTCTGAAATGTACTCGGCGTGTGGCGTAATGACCAGCTTATTCCCATGTTCTCTCCTACTTTTCCTTTATTTCTAACGTTCCTTTCTCCTTTATTAGCTACTCTTTTGATTAGTTTTATGTACGTCCAGTAGGCCCATTCCCTCCCCTAAAATTTACGAAACCAAATACTCTACCCCTCTAAATATTTTATTTTACCGATGAAAATAAAATAAAAATATTATAAATATTGTTATGTTATAAACTCTCCGTTAAATCAAGATCCATTGTCATTAGCTTCTTTCTCTCTCTCGAAAAAGGAAAAGAAAAGGTTTGAATTCATGAATCAGCGGTAGCTTCTTCGGAATGAGTGAGTCGAGGTAGTGCTAGTCTTTCTTTTAAGGTATAAATTTTGATTCTTTAGAAAAATCTTTTTTTTTCTTCATCTCTTTTTATTCTGTTTGGTTTCTCTGATCTAGGAAAATCGAGGGAAATTTGTATCAAACTTGACATTAGTCCTTGTTCTTTTTAAATAATTCCTGATTCACCTGTGAGTTGGCAAATTCTGATTCATCCTGCATTTTCCCGGAAGCCAAACAGGAGACTTAAATGTTTTTAATTTCAAAAATTTTGTTCTTGAAATATTGAAAAAATACATGTCTTTCAGTGGATCCCTTTATTCTCTCCGATTTCCCCTTAATTTTTGTCTAACGTCTTTTTTCCTTTACGGGCTGTTAATTTTCTTTCTTATTCTGTTCCGGCTTTATCTCTGTCATATTCCGACTCGGAATAAGCTATTCTCTGGATATCCTGCCTTTTCTTATTCCGGTTCTGAATTTTTGGCTTCCGGTTTATGGGTTTTAGTGGCCGGTTCAGCTAATTTTTCTTGTCTGGACCGGCCAACTTGTCATGGTTATTCCCGCCAGGGATATCCCATTCCAGGGATATCCCGGTTCGTTGTTATCCCGTTTTAGTATATCCCGGCCTGGGTATATCCCATTCTGGAATATCCCGATTCCCCACTTTTTTTTTTTCCTAAGTCTCTTTACCTTCTTTGTCTTTAATTCCTCAAAAAAAAAAAAAGTAATTTAAAGAAGGTATTAATTACCATAAATGTTACCGTTGTCACATGGGGATTTAGAAAATTAAGTTCTCTCTCTTCCGTTCATAGCTTCCCCATTTCTTCACCTATTCATCCACCTCTTTAAATTAAGTTCCCCTTTCATTCTCTGTTGTTTTTCCATTCTTTGATCTCTGTTAATCCTCTCTTTCGTTTTCTTTATTCTCTTTCCCTTCCTTTCTTGTCCTTTCGTGACAAACCCCAGACACTGCCGCGCCATGAACACCTCCCGTCGTCTTACCTCCGATCAAAGGTCAGTTTCCTTCCCATTATTCGAAATTTGAATCCTCAAATCTATCTCTTCTATCCATAGCACCCCATTTATTCGCCGACTCCCTCTCTCTCTCTCTGTCTGTTTTGAATTTCTTCCTCTCATTTTTTTCTAGTTTTGGGTCACCGAATGCCAAAAAAAAAAAAAAAAAAAAACACAGAAAGACGCTACTCTAGGTTTTCTCTTCCGGTTCTGGTTTTTGTGATTTTTTGAAATTCTCTGCTTCATCGATGACTGATTTCAGGTATGAATCATCACTTGTACTTTGTCTTTGTCTTTGCCATTTCATTTTGTAAAGTCTCTAGTTTTAGTAAAGTCTCTTCTTTCCTTTCCCTTTTATCTCACTTAAGATAATGCTTTAAACTTTTTCACCTGTCTTTCTTTCTAATGTGACAGTCCAGATAGCCCACTGGTCTCGTGGATAAAAAACTGCTTCCTGGGATATGCAGTACTCTTCCTGTCCATAAATGACTGTTTTTAGTTAGTATCTTTCTTGCCCTGTGTATACATTCATGGATTCCTTTCTATCTCTTTTGCAGGTGCAAAATCAATAATAAATAGAAGTTGAAACCGCTTATGGTATTGGAATTTTTGAAAACATTGTCTCATTTCGTCTCATTCATCTCCATTTTTTTAATTTAACAGATATTTTCTTTCGGTATCTGGTCTCCTGTCTTTCCATCCGTCCATGGCTCTTTTATTGTTAATCCTGCCGTTGCCCTTTTCATTCTTGTTTTAGTTTCAGATATATGCTTCTTTTTACTTCTATTTTCAGTGTGTTTTTGTCATGGTTTTTTGTTTTCACCTGTAGAGGATAAAGTCATTAAGAAAAAAACCTAAGGTTTTAAGTTTTCTCAAACCCTACCACTGTATTGTGTCCAATTCAAAACGTTGAAGATAGTAGTGGAAGGGTGCATGCATGGAGATCTGGACAAGGTCTACAACACCATTAAATACATTGAAAACACTCGCAGCATCAAAATTGACCTCCTCCGTTGTTATGGTGACTTCCAGGTTCTTTCTCTTACACTCACTTTCTCCAATTTGTTGTTTTTATACGAAATTTTGTCACTTTCCAAATACCCATTTTTCATATGAACTTAATTTTTTTTTTTTTGCAACTTAGGCTGTCAGGAATGAAAAAGATATGGATAGCCTTAATGTGGCCCCAAAGTATATGGAGATGAAGTCATTCTGGAAATACTATTCGGGTCAGGAGGTTGCCCCAGTTCCCACGATTTTTATCGGTGGAAATCATGAAGCTTCCTATTATTTATGGGAATTGTAAGTCACCCCCTTTTCTTCATATGTTCTAGCTTGGGGATTCTGATTCTTTTATGAAAAGGCCTTGAATTTTACCTTCTGCTATTGAAATGTGTAAACTTTAGGTATTATGGGGGATGGGCAGCACCTAATATATACTTTTTGGGGTATGCTGTGGTTGTGAAGTTTGGCAATATCCGTATCGGTGGACTTTCCGGAATTTACAATGCGCGTAATTATTGTTTATGTTGGGTATGAAGTTCTTTTACTTGTCTATTCTATGTTTATCCTGGAGTTCTTTTAATGGTGATTGTATATTTACTGCAAGCGAGTGTCAGATATGTTATATTGATTCTTATTTAGGGTGGAGAGTCGAAGCTTTGAAACTGAAATGAATTAGCTTTTCCTTGAGCAGGACACCATGAAAGGCCACCTTATAATGACAATACTATCTTGTCTGTGTATATCATGTTCGGGAGTACTATGTTCACAAGCTCATGCACCTAGAGGAACTGATTGATATTTTCCTTTCACACGATTGGCCGCCCAGCATCACTGATTATGGGAACTGGCAACAACTTGTTTGCCGCAAAAAAAACATTTCAAAGATGAGGTAATTATACTCAATTGGTGGAAATGGACATATGTGATAGAATGAAAATCTTCATATCAAGCGTCTTCAGTTTTCTTGTTGACCATTCCTGGTTGCTTGTTGGTTGAAACATATTTCCTAGATCCAGCAAGGATCTCTTGGAAGCAAACCTGCTGCTCAGCTGCTCGAAAAACTCAGACCATCGTATTGGTTTTCAGCTCACTTGCACTGCAAATTCACCGCTCTTGTTGAGCATGAAGAGGGTGGTCGAGTGACAAAATTTCTTGCACTCGATAAATGCCTTCCAGGGCGCAAGTTCTTGCAGGCATCTAGATTCATTGTGATGCAGTCAAACCTAGAGTATACATGAATCTAGGAATACCTTTTGCTTCTCGTGTTTAATATGGTGCTGATGCTCTCTCATATAGTTTAATGGGATAGATAATTGATCATTTGCTTTCAATCAAGGTAGAACATTGAATGCGCCTAATGTTTTGAGCTTTGTGCATATCATACGTAATGCTATAACTTTGCCTTTTCCACGTTGATTGAACTAAATCCATTAAATTTCATAAGGTGACATTGTTTTTCCTGTTGGTTCATTAGATGATTACAGCGAAGATATTGTTTGTGAATAATGAAGATGAGGATGATCTAGAAGATGATGCAGAACCGAATAATAAAAATCGGTCCTCATGAATGTGAATATTGTTTTCTATCAACCAAGAGGTTTATTAGTGCAAAAAGATTGATGGCAATATATTGCTTACTTGTTTGTGAAGT
Organism: Gossypium longicalyx; assembly: GCA_025698465.1. NCBI lineage: Eukaryota > Viridiplantae > Streptophyta > Magnoliopsida > Malvales > Malvaceae > Gossypium > Gossypium longicalyx. The sequence continues at coordinate 20,291 of CM046995.1, read as the reverse complement.
AGGCAACTTGGTTTAATGGCCCACACTTTTCCAACTTTCATCAGCAGAGGAGAGCACCTGTACAAGTTTGCACCTATACAAGTTTCTTTCTTTCTTTCTAAAATAATGTATAAACATCACATATTATATCACTAGCTATTATCACAGTCAATCATAATATGAGCTTGAATTTGGGATCTTAAATTTTTAGGGGCTTTTTCTAATTGAATTGATGTTATTAATATGGATAAATGACAATAGCATGGAGTTTGTATCTTGCTTATTGCAAATTTGGTAATTTGTTGTATTCCGACATTCAGGAACATCCTAGGCATGGCGCCCTTTTTCAGGCATGGACTTTGTTCTTTTTCAATAAGCAATTTTCAGACATGGCCATTGGTTACAAAATGGCAGCTAGATCTAGATCTAGGTCTATAGTACATGCCCACTACCAAGAATGAGGGGCCAATTTGGTTTTTCATAAAAGCAAAATGGTGAGGAAAAGGTGATTAATAAGTTGATCATTTATCTTCTTCTTTTTTAAGTATAATTGAAGGCATTTCCAATCTTTTTTCTTTTTAGAAGAAAACACTCTTATTAAAAGAAATCTAAAATCTTAATAAGTCTTTAGTGTATATTTCTTACAATCCATTAGCACATTTATAATATTATTAAATTGTTTAAAGGGATGTTAGAAGGGTGAATTAGAAAAATTGCAAGGGAAATTTTTGTATTTTATTCTTATTTTTATAGAACTTAAAACAACCCCTATTTTAAGAAATTGTGATTTATAAATTGAGATGTAAATATTGATGTCGAAGAAACTGAGTTGACCAGGATCAATGGTGCAATTATGGTGGAGGAAGGAGATGTTGAAGCCTTTTAAAAGGCTACAGAAGAAGATGATGAACTCAAAGGGCTGTTATATTGTTTTTGGGATCCAATTAGTTGGTTTAGGATGCTTGCAATGGAAACACATTAGAGTTTTGTATTTGTGGTGGTATCAGTTTATGGAATAAGCCAGGGATCAGGTGGGGTTCTTGCTAGAGTTGGCACTGAAGGTACAGTCTTCTGAGTCACAGGTTTACTTTGTGATTATTTATATTCCTTGGATTGTGAATCTTATTTAGGGGCCTCTCATTGATATTGTCTTCATTAGAGGTTATAGTAGACACGCCACTATTTCATTCTATCTAAAATTTTTTACGCTTTCTGCCTCCTCCTTTACTTATATATTTTATAGTTTTTCCCAATCGATAAATGCAATCTCATTGATATGCTCATTTCGTCCATGGTAGTATAAGCTGCCATACTTATATTATTTTTTTAAGTAAATCAGGCTGGTATATTAAATAAACTAAAATTAATAGAACTAAAATACCCAGAATTCCAAACTGAATATGGGCTTAGAGATCTTAATTATGCGTGTATATATAGGCTATTTATGAAGTCTAATCTAATTTAATATGTAGATAACTCTAATCATCAATTAAATAATATAATTTAATTTAAAATTTATAAATAGTAAATTTAGATCACTTGTTTTCAAATAGACAATTATATTTATTTTTCTTTATAATTTAAAATTTTAGGTTATATCCTCCTTTATATTTTTAGATATATATTTTATTAATTTTTCTAACAATAAAATTATTTATAAATTGCTAGAAAAGTTTAAAGTATTTATATTAAAAATATATAGGTAATAAAAAAATTGACATTTCTTAATTTGAAATGCCCAAGAACTACCTTAAATTTTAGGCTTCTCTTTGTTAGTCACCACATTTAACATCATTAATCTACCAGATTTTAATTATACTTTTTTAACTCTTTATATATTTGATATAATAAATAATATTATTTTAAAAATAAATATATTTAGACATTGAGAATATTAAAGTGTATTAAATGAAATTTTGAAAAGTAAATAACTCAATTATCACTTTATTAAATGAGTGTATTAAATATCAATACTTACCGTTGGCAGGAGAAAAGCCCCTCTGCCCCGTTTTCATCAGTCTTTTCAAATTCCCCTTCTTCCCATTTCTTCACTATCTCTTTCGCTTCAAAATTTTCCTCTCTAATCCGTTTTCATCTCTTCCTTCTCAATCGTTTCTGCTTTTTATTTTTAATTTTTTTATTGTGATATTGAAATCACTTGCTTCATCCATAAATTTTGGGTTTCCAGCCCTAGGAAATATTGTTTCGGTTCGTCTTTTCAAATCTATGGATGTCGGTGTGGTTGTTCTTGTTGGATGCTTTGGGAAAGAAAGAAATTCTGGTTCTGCAAGATTTCACCAGCCATGGCTTAAATTCCAATATCTTTTCTTTTCAATATTGCACGGTAATGTTCTTATCCCAATATCTTTTCTTTTCAAATTTAATATTCTTATGCACTCTCCCATGGCTTAAATTCATTCTTTAGTGCCCTAAAACTTGAGATAAATGGGGATTAGATGCCAGTTTAACCTGATACCCATATTTCTTTTATGGATATAATGCTTAAAGTTCAACTAAGACCACATAACTTCATTTCTAGTGAAATTGTTTAAGGAATTGTGCCTTTGTATAAATTGTTAAAATTCTGTTAAATGTACGAGTTAAACAGGATTAGATGCCAGTTTAACCTGAAACCCATATTTCTTTTATTTGATATTGTATAATATTGACTGTCGAAGCAGTAGTAATTTTATTTTGGTTTTCTAATAATCTGGTTTGTTCGCAAGGTCGATTATTGTACAATGCATCACGGATTTCCCAAGCTTAAACATACCGATTCCTTTTCATCCATGATTGTCGAAATTATCCAAGGACTAAATTGTGAAATTATCCAACTTTATGCTAGCTTAAACATACCGATTCCTTTTCATCCATTCAACAAATCAACACATTCACACTCATACACATATTAACCATTTCCATCTCAATATAATACTCAAAGTTAGCTACATATAACTATCTCAAAATACTCAACCATAACAAACAAATACTCAACATGATTCTTTGCCTGGCAAGGTTGACCATTTACCTTTCTATTCCACCTGAATCTAAAAAATTTTGAATCATGTCTAATGCCCTGTGAATACTATCATATTTTAGGAAAGAGAACAACGTATTGATTTAGCCAGCTAGAAAACCTTTGAACACAAAGGATCTGTTTTCTTGTACCGCTGCATTTTGTGTTGTATTTGCTGGCTTGATATAGCCACTTTGGTGTACCATGCAATGTTCATTTCTTTTATATGAAAACTTTTACTGGAAAGGGATAGAAGGAGCTATTTTTCGTTTAAACATTGAAGTTTGCAATATGATTGATATCATGTTTATCTTAGTGGCCTGAGGCTTCAGTCAGAGTACCAGATCTAAGGCTGTAGTCTTTGCCTGGCTGCTAATGTTCTGGATCTAACCTATTATCATTTGTTGTCACATGAACTAGTAGTGCATTACATATCACTTATCATCCGCTTCTATTTATTCTTGAACCATGTCAAAACCTTTTTGGCTTAATTAAAATTAATTTGAATGGATAAGGTTCCATCTTAAACTATGTCTATATCAAGCCTATGAAGTGTAATGTTTCACATTTATTGCAAATTGTTTTGGATGGTTAATGTGTCTGCTTGTCATAATCTTGAGACTTACATGGATTATGCAAGACCTTTTTATACTTCTGTTATTCTTGATTAATGCATCTGCAGTTTTATGTGGTCTTTGCTGGGGTCCATATATTTGACTTTGTAGACAAATTGTAATTCACTGATTAGACATCTCTGTACAGGCTATTGCAGCAATGATGCGTGCTCAGGAGGCCAATCCCACCAATCTGGAAGTACTTCTTGCTCTTGGTTTGAGTGTAAGCCGCTTCCTCTAATGTTATTGTGGGATAGTTTGCTTATGTTGTGAATGCTGTGATTACAAGAGTGTCTTTTTGCATATGGTTTCCATGACTGCAGTGATTATATTTTGGGCTTAGAGTTTTACATACGGTGACAGGGTATAATTTTCCTTAAGATTACTAGAAGCTTATCCCTAACATTACATTTTGGAAATGTTATTGTTATATTCTGGTGTTAATCGAAGTGTTTTCTGCCGTACAGGTTGCTAGATTATTCAATGAAGTTGCTCAGATGTCTCCTGAGGATGCTGATGTACACATTGTCCTTGGTGTTCTGTATAATTTTTCGGGAGAATATGATAAGGCCATTGCATCTTTCAAAACTGCTTTGAAACTTAAACCTAATGATTATTCTCTTTGGAACAAGCCTGGTGCAACACAAGCCAACAGTGTGCAGAGTGCTGATGCAATATTAGCTTATCAACAGGTAGCCTCTTCATGATTCCCCCTTGAATAGTGGTGGCCTATGTATACCACCTGATATGTTAATTTCATAATTACTTTTTTTATAATTAAAAATTTATTTTTCCTATCCTAAAATTTTGGGGTTCTCTTTACTAAGTTGGAGCACCTGTAATGTGTGAAATTCAAAATATATGAGTACTAGGATTTTACTAAGAATCAATTTGTATGGTGTGTTGGTCACTATTTTGCATGTTAGGCCAGAATAAAAAAAAATAAATTATGAAGGTGTTGACAATGTCGGCAAGGGTGCTGTAACTACCTGAACCATTTGAGGTGCAAGATGTAAAAAAAGCACTTTTTTGAGTAAATTAAGGTGAATATGTAAATTTGTGCTTCTTGAATCAATGGGGGTTTTTCGCTTCTATACAAAAAAGTGTGCCTAGGACTTGGCTTGTGCTTAATCAATTGAAAGGATGGCATAAAGAAATGCAAAACATGTGATAACCCAACATGTCAATCTTTTGTGTGCCAAACTCTTATGGGTTGCATCATCTTTTCCTCTATTTCTCTTCTTTCTTATCTTTCGATGGTAAAGTGATGCATTGGTGTGTTATACAGCTCTCTTATAGGGTTGAATTATTTACTTGCTCCATCTTTGTAACCTTAGGCTGCTAAAAAGATTCTCCAAATAACATGTTGCACCTAGTTGGACCTTAGAAAACAAACTAGCTCTTCTATTAAGCTCCATGTAATTAGTTATTTGATTTGTTGAAGCTATTTGTTAATTTAGATGATTTGATTATGCACTTCCTCAATTTACATATACCCTTGATCATCTCTTTCAAAATGCCCTTTTTAATGCATTCAGATCTTGCATATGCAGTTTGATTTGTTTAGCCTCTGTTACTGAGATTGTCCATTTAAAATTATTTGATGATAAACTTCCCTTTACCTGTGGTGGCCATATTTTCAGCACTATTGAATTTAGTCTCTTGGTCTATGTCTGGATCTTTAGGCACTAGATTTGAAGCCAAACTATGAGCATGCTTGGGCAAACATGGGTATCAGTTACGCCAACCAGGTTTGTTATATCCTTCACTGTTCTCTCATTGTCTTGACATTCATGAAAAGGGAACTCCAATTACTCTACCCCTCTAAATATTTTATTTTACCGATGAAAATAAAATAAAAATATTATACAATTGTTATGTTATAAAATTAAAACCCAAAGTTTCTCTCCGTTAAATCAAGATCCATTGTCTTTAGCTTCTTTCTGTCTCTCAAAAAAGGAAAAGAAAAGGTTTGAATTCATGAATCAGCGGTAGGTTCTTCCGAATGAGTGAGTCGAGGTAGTGCTAATCTTTCTTTTAAGGTATAAATTTTGATTCTTTAGAAAAATCTTGTTTTTTGTTCATCTCTTTTTATTCTGTTTGGTTTCTGATCGTGGAAAATCGAGGGAAATTTGTATCAAACTTGACATTAGTCCTTGTTCTTTTTAAATAATTCCTGATTCACCTGTGAGTTGGTAAATTCTGTTCATCCTGCATTTTCCCGGAAGCCAAACAGGAGACTTAAATGTTTTTAATTTCGAAAATTTTGTTCTCTCATGGAAATATTGAAAAAATACATGTTTTTCGGTTGATCTCTTTATTCTCTCCAATTTCCCCTTAATTTTTTTCTAACGTCTTTTTTCCTTTACTGGTTGTTAATTTTCTTTCTTATTCTGGTCTGGCTTTTTCTCTCATATTCCGACTCGGAATAAGCTATTCGCCGGATATCCTGCCTTTTCTTATTCCGGTTCTGAATTTTTGGCTTCCGGTTTATGGGTTTTAGTGGCCGGTTCAGCTATTTTTTCTTGTCTGGACCGGCCAACCTGTCATAGTTATTCCCCCCAGGGATATCCCATTCCAGGGGTATCCCGGTTCGTTGTTATCCCATATTGGTATACCCCGCCCCGGGTTTATCCTATTCTTAGAATATCCCGATTCCCCACTTATTTCTCCCATGTCTCTTTACCTTCTTTGTCTTTAATTTCTCAGAAAAAAGAAAGTAATTTACAGAAGCTATTAATTACCATAAATGTTACCGTTGTCACATGATTTTGAAACAATTGTTTTAAAATTTAATAAATTTAAAAAACTTTAATCTAATTTAAATTTTTTAGGTTTTTTTAATATTTTTTTTTTGTATTATGCGTGTCACATAATTAAGAATGATTTGAATATTTTATTATTTATTAGTTTTCTTAAAGGGGGAATCAAAATAAAATATTAAGTGACCGTTAAAATGGCCCAAAACTGATTTATTAGCCGTTTATTAAATATCTCTTCAATCTATGCACATTTATTATCCGTTTCTTTCTCTCTCTCTGTCTCTTGGTCTCCCTCTTTTGTTTTCTTTTTCTTCCTCATTTATTCTGTTTTCATAACAAATCCTCAAATATATCTCTTCAATCCAAATCTCCTCCCATTTCTTTACCGGTTCTCTCTCTCGGTCACTTTTCAATTTCTTTCCTCTCATTTTTTTTTTTTGCTTTGGGTAACAAAAGGCCAAAAAAAAAAAACAAACACCCTATACTGTTTTTTGTGGTTTTTGAAATCCACTGCTTCATCGGGGACTGATTTTGAGGTATGAATCTTGAACTTTGTCTTTGTCTGTCTTTGCCTTTTGATTTCTATTTTGTTTTCAGATCAATGTTTTTTTTACCAGTGGGTTCATTTGTCTGCCGTTTCTTTGTTGCGATCTTTGAAACCCCTTCTTTATGGGAGACTGATTTCAGGTATGAATCTTTGCTTCAACATTTGTCTTTTTGCTTTTTGCTTTTTTCATCTCTGGTTTGGAGTGTGGTGTGTTTAGCTGTGTGGGTTTCAGATGTTGTTGGTTCAGGTTTGCAGTCTTTGGTCTGACCAAAGTAAAGTTTCTTTTTTCCTCTCCCTTTTATCTCACTTAAGATAATGCTTTAAACTTTTTTAGCCTACTGGTCTCGTGTATAAAAAACTGCTTTCTAGTCTGTTTATTCTTTTTGTTTGTTTCCTGTGTACTTTTGTCAGAGATTTTGATTTTCAGCTTTAGAGAAAGTCTATTTCTTTCAGTATTTGAAACTATGGATCACGTTCCTTATTTCTTTATTCTCTCCTGTTTTTCCCCTATTTCTCACGTTCCTTTCTCCTTTATCAACTACTGTTTTTTCCCTTGTTTTCAAATATTTTCCTTCTCTCCTGTTCTCTTTCTCCTAGCCTTCTTTCTTGTCCTTTCTTTCTTCATACACACAAAGATGGTACACTAGGTAGAGGCTTTTCGTGAGAGAAATCCCAAGTTTTGTTTGCCGTTTCTGTTATTTGTGATTTTTGAAATTCCCTAATTCATAGGATATTGATTTCAGGGATGAATATGTATTTGTCTCTTTCCTTCTCATCTCTGTTTTTAGTTTCAAATCTATGCTTCTTTCTACTAATATTTTCAGTGGACTTTTGCCAGGGTTTTCGGTTATGGAATGATGGGAGGCAGTCTGACCCTATTTGCAAATGCACTGTAAGTTGCTTCGATTGTGAAAGTCTCTAAATCTTTGTGTTCTCTTTTTGCATGCTGGTTTGTGATCCATTCTTTTTGCTTGGGCCACAGATTAGGTTCTGTTTTTATTTTTTAGTATTTTGGGTAGGTTTTTTTGGGATGGGTTTGCGTTGTTTTTATGTCCGGTTTTCTTACGATAGTATTTAATTTTAAAAAGATTGGTAAAATATTTTTGATCATAACTATTTAATTTTGAAACATTTGTTTTAAAATTTAATAAATTTAAAAAACTTTAATCTAATTTAAATTTTTTAGGTTTTTTTAATTTTTTTTTTGGTATTATGCGTGTCACATAATTAAGAATGATTTGAATATTTTATTATTTATTAGTTTCCTTTGCAAAACATTCACTTTGGAAAATATAAAAAAGTCTATTAAACTGGTCCAGTGGGTTTTATTTGTCAGTGATTTTGGTTTTTAGTAAATGTAAATCCTTCTTCTTTTCCTTTTTACATCTATTTTCTGTGGGTTTTTGTCACTTACCTAAACTTGTTTTTATGTTTTTTATTTTTGAGTTCTGTGTTTCCCTCTGTTGTATTTTTTGTTGTTTCGCTTCACACGTTCTTACATTATATTTTGTGCTTAGCTGAATATTGTTGGGCTGGGGTTATTCTGTGTACGGCTTCTGTTTTGGATTAGTGGGTTATTGGACTTAGAATAGTAGGCCTATTTTTGGCGTGTTATAGTTGGCTTTTGTATTGGCGTTCGTTTTTGATTTTGTGATTTTTTTCATCATCGTGTTCCGCCTAAGTTTTCCGTGTTTTTTGGTCTGGTATTGGTCTCGTGGGATAGATTCCCTGTTCTCGTTGGTGTGTGATAGTGGGTTTGTTTGTAAATTTAGGTTTTATTATCTATTAAATATATAGAACGCTAACTGACCGTCGATTGAGTAATTAGATTAAAAATCCACCGCTTAGATTGAACCAGCCAACCTAACTTACATAAAACAAATCATGTAGTCCGATATTCTGCCTTCCTAATATTATAATAAAATAAAATAAAAATATTATAATATTAATATGCTATAAAATAAAAACCCATAGTTTCTCTCCGTTAAAGCAAAATCCGTTTTCGTTAGCTTCTTTTTCTCACTCGAATAAAAAAAAAGGTTTTGAATTCTTGAATCAGCGGAAGCTTCTTCCCAATGCCAGAGTCGAGGTTTAAAATTTCATTCTTTTAAAAAATATTGTTTTTTCTTTTGGTTGTAAATCCTTGAATGAGATAGATCTGTCCTTGGAATATGTAGTACTCTTCCTGTCCAGAAATGACTGTCTTTAATTTGTATCTATCTTGCCCTGTAGCAGCAAGATGTACACATTCATGGATTCCTTTCTATCTCTTTTGCAGGTGCAAAATCTATAATAAATAGAAGTTGAAACCGCTTATGGTATTGGAATTTTTTGAAAACATTGGCTCATTCCGTCTCATTCATCTCCACTTTCTTTTTAGAAAAATGGATTTTTTCTTTCGGTCTCTGGTCTCCTGTCTTTCCATTTGTCCATGGCTATTTTATTGTTAATCCTGCTGTCGCTCTTTACATTCCTGTTTTAGTTTTAGTTTCAGATATATGCTTCTTTTTACTTCTTTTTTCAGAGTGTCTTTGTCACGATTTTTGGTTTTCACCTTTAGAGAATCACTGTTTCGTTCCTTATTAGAAACGATAGATGTTATAGGTTGGACATCACTGTTTTGTTCCGTGTTACAAATCTATTGATGTCGTTCTGTTTATTCTTTTTGTTTGTTTCCTGTGTACTTTTGTCAGAGATTTTGATTTTCAGCTTTAGAGAAAGTCTATTTCTTTCAGTATTTGAAACTATGGATCACGTTCCTTATTCCTTTATTCTCTCCTGTTTTTCCCTTATTTCTAACGTTCCTTTCTCCTGTATCAACTGCTGTTTTTTCCCTTGTTTTCAAAAATTTTCCTTCTCTCCTGTTCTCTTTCTCCCAGCCTCCTTTCTTGTCCTTTCTTTCTTCATACACACAAAGATGGTACACTAGGTAGAGGCTTTTCGTGAGATAAATCCCAAGTTCTGTTTGCTGTTTCTGTTATTTGTGATTTTTGGAATCCCCTAATTCATCGGATATTGATTCCAGGGATGAATATGTATTTGTCTCTTTCCTTTTCATCTTTGTTTTTAGTTTCAAATCTATGCTTCTTTCTACTAATATTTTCAGTGGACTTTTGCCAGGATTTTCGGTTCTGGAATGATGGGACCCTATTTGCAAATGCACTGTAAGTTGCTTCGATTGTCAAAGTCTCTAAATCTGTGTTCTCATTTTGCATGCGAGAGTTGAGGTATAAAATTTCATTCTTTTAAAAAATATTGTTTTTCTTTTCGGTTTTTTTAAATAATTACTGATCCACCTGTGGGTTGTCATATTCTGTTCATTCTGCTTTTCCCGGAAGCCAAACAAGAGACTTAAATGCTATTTATTATGAAA